>CM073736.1:48374996-49624996 GCA_037113605.1 Calophaca sinica
TTTTGAAAATTTCTTTTTCAAATTCTTATACTCAATAGAGAGAGTGGCAGAATCCTTTAACAGATCATCAAATGCAAGTTGAAGTTCAGAATAAGAATCATATATTATTACCTCTTCAACTTCTTCTTCTGAATCAAGATCGATTAATGCGCCATGAGGGCAATGTGAGCTTCTTCTTCTTTATCTTCCTCAGAGGAGGATAAGTCAAGGTCTTCCCATGTTGCCATGAGACCTTTCTTCTTTTTCTTGAAGGAGCTTCTTGTGGACTTTTCCTTAAGATTAGGACACTCGGACTTGAAATGTCCAGGCTTCTTACATTCATAGCAAATGACTTGGGCTTTGTCCTTGTCTTTGCTTTCCTTCTTGTCCTTTGTATCTTTCTTCTGAAACCTCCTTCTGAAGTTTCTCTTCTTCCACATTCTCTGGATCTTCTTAGATATGAATGCTAGCTCATCGTCTGATCCATCATAATCTCCTTCTGAAGCTTCATCATCTGATTCTTCTTCTTCAGCCTGAAAAGCTTTAGAAGTACTAGGTTTATGTTGATTAACTCTTAAAGCAATAGACTTACTCTTCTTGGTAGGTTCTTCTTCATTTAGCTCAAGTTCATGAGCTTTCAAAGAACTCATAAGATCTTCAAGTTGAAGGACATTTAGATCTTTTGCTTCTTGAATAGCAGTGACTTTGGGTCTCCACTGCTTAGTCAAACTTCTCAAGATCTTTCTCACATGATCAGGTGTAGTATAACTTTTTCCAAGGGCCTGCAACTCATGAACAAGTGTTTGGAACCTTCCAAACATAGTTTCAATGTTTTCTCCATCTTCCATTTTGAATAGCTCATACTGACGAACCATCATGCTGGCCTTTGTTTCTCTTATTGGGCAGAACCCTCATAAGACAAAACAAGAGAATCCCAGATTTCTTTGGCAGTATTAAACTTACCACATTTATCATATTCTCTTTCTGTCATAGCACAGATGAGAATAAATCTAGCCTTTTGATTGGTTTGCTATCTCTTTTTCTGATCATCAGTCCAGTTTTCCCTAGGTATTGCAACACCAAGGGCATTAGCGGGAGAAATGTATCCACTTTCAACTATATCCCATAAATCAAGATTTTGTGCCTCAAGGAATGCTTTCATCTTATCTTTCCAGTAATCAAATTTTTCTCCATTGAATAGAGGAGGACGGTTCATATGACCACCTTCAGCAGACATGGTCACAGTAGGATCTTTACTCTTAACACTGTTAAGTGCTCAACCAAGAGGCTGAGCTCTGGTACCAATTGTTGGATCGAGCGCTTGCCACTAGGCCAAAAGCTATAGCTATTAGTCAGGGCGCAACCCTTTCTACTTAATCGTAACAGCCCAAGCGCCACGTGTCGACTGTGACTTGACCCCACCTGGGCCTCCGCCACGGGACAATTGATGCCATAACCTGACAACAGTTTCAACCTCTAGACCACTTAAGTTTTTGTATTTTGATCTTTTTGGTCCAACAAGGACAACCTCTTTAATTGGAAAGAAATATGGGTTAGTCATTATTGATGATTTTACTAGGTGGACATGGGTTAGATTCCTTGCCCACAAGGATGAGTCATTCAAAGTATTTACTATTTTCTACAAATCAGTTCAAAATGAAAAAGGAATTTGTATTTCTTCAATTAAAAGTGATCATGGGGGAGAATTTGAAAATGAAAGCTTTCAAAAATTTTGAAGAAAATGGCATCTCCCACAATTTCTCCTCTCCTAAAACACCACAACAAAATAGTGTTGTAGAAAGGAAAAATAGGTCCCTCCAAGAAATGGCCATGACCATGATCAATGAAGCTAATATTGCAAAACATTTTTGGGCAGAAGCAGTAAACACAGCTTGTTATAGAAAATAGAATTCTTATTAGACTTATTTTGAAGAAGACTCTATATGAACTGTGGAAAGATAGAAAACCAAACATATCTTATTTTCATCCCTTTGGTTGCATATGTTATATTGTGAATACTAAGGATCAACTTGGTAAGTTTGATTCCAAAGTTGACAAAGGTATCTTTTTGGGATACTCTAAAAGGTCTAAAGCTTTTAGAATATACAATAAAGAAACTTTGATAGTGGAAGAATCCATTCATGTCAAGTTTGATGACAAAAAGCCTGACACTGCCATGTCAGAGCTAGATGAATTATTTTCAGATTTAAATATTGGTGGTACAATAAACAGTGAACTGAAGATCTTCGTCCTGGTAACCAGACAATCGGATTCTACTCAAGCGTGTCGGGCTTAAAATGTTGGAGATACAAAACCAATCATCCTAAGGATTAAATCATAGGAGAACCTGGAGATAGAGTTAGGACAAGATCCTCTTTCAAAGAGCATGCATATATTGCACTTCTCTCTGAAATGGAACCTAAAATGATTGATCAAGCTTTGGAAGATGAAGGTTGGATTCTGGCTATGCAAGAAGAGTTGAATCAATTTCAAAGAAATGATGTCTGAAAATTAGTCACTCTACCAGAAGATAAACAAGCTATTGGTACCAAATGGGTATTTAGAAACAAGCTTGATAAAGATGGTAAGGTTGTGAGAAACAAAGCAAGATTAGTTACTCAAGATTACTCACAGGAAGAAGGTATAGATTTTACAGAAACTTTTGCACCTGTTGCAAGGTTAGAAGCTATTCATATTTTACTTTCATTTGCTGCACACTATGAGATAATTCTTTATCAAATGGATGTGAAAAGTACTTTCTTGAATGGTTTTATAACTTAGAAAGTCTATGTGAAACAACCTCCTGGTTTTGAAGATTTTGAATTTCCAGAACAAGTTTTTAAACTTAAAAAGGCTCTGTATGGTCTTAAGCAAGCTCCTAGAGCTTGGTATGATAGACTAAGTTCCTTTTTAATGGGAAATAGCTTTACCAGAGGTGTAGTAGACACTACTCTATTTAGAAAAATATCAAACAAGCATTTTATACTTGTTCAAATTTATGTTGATGATATTATATTTAAAGCTATTAATGAAAGTTTGTTCAAAGAATTTTGTAAGTTAATACAGACTGAATTTGAGATGAGCATGATGGGAGAGTTAAAATTTTCCTTGGAATTCAAATCAAGCAATGCAATGATGGTATTTATATACATCAAAGCAAATACATCAAGGAATTGTTAAAGAAATTCAAGATGGTGGATTGCAAGCCAATGTGCACTCCTATGCATCCTTTGTGCATTCTTGGGAAAGATGGAACTGGTAAAAAAGTAGATCAGAAAATGTACAGAGGTATGATTGGATCTCTACTTTATCTTACTGCTTCAAGACCTAATATTATGTTCAGCATCTGCCTGTGTGCTAGATTTCATCTGATCCTAGAGAATCACACTTGAGTGCTGTTAAAAGAATATTTAGATATTTGCAAGAATCAACTAATCTTGGTTTGCTTTATAAGAAATCAAAAGATTACAAGTTAGTAGGTTTCTGTGATGCTGACTTTGCTGGAGACTGAATTGAAAGAAAAAGCACAAGTGGGGGCTGCCAATTCCTTGGAGCAAATCTTGTGTCTTGGTCAAGTAAAAGACAAAGCACTATTGCATTCTCAACAGCAGAAGCTGAATACATCTCAGTAGGAAGTTGCAGTTCTCAACTTCTATGGATGAAATATCAACTTGAAGACTACTTAATAAAAGAGAGTAACATTCCTATCTTCTGAGATAATACATTTGCAATTTGTCTTACTAAGAATCCAATATTGCATTCTAGAGCAAAGCACATTGAGATTAAGCATCACTTCATAAGAGTATATGTTCAGAAGGATATTCTTGAAATAAAATTTGTAGACACTAATTATCAGTGGGCTGATATTTTTACAAAACCCCTAGCTGAAGACAGATTCAATTTTATAAGAAGAAATTTAAATTTTCATCTTATAGAAGAATGATTAATCTCAGTGTCTTATGATATGCATCGTTCAACGTCTGGTATAACATAAGCATTCACACATGTACTCATATGATATGTCATTCATAATGCAAAACTCAACGTCCGGTGAATTCGTTTGCGTGCGTCCGAGCACACACGTGTCACGCGCATATGGGACTTAAGCATCTCATCACTCCTAATCTGAGTCATGATTATTTAGGTTTTCAATAAAATCTTTTTCTTGATTTTATCTTCATTTTGGCAACTACGTTTATTGAAAAGGGGAATCTTTATTTTATTTTCTTTTTAAATTATTTTTATTCAGAGGAAATATGAAGAGTTTTTCAAAAAGTAACTGTACCATTTATCAAAACTTTTCCACTACTCCTTCACTTTTGCTCGACACTCTGTTTTTGTCTGCGAAAACTGTTTTCTCTCTCTCTCTCTCTCTGTGAATCTCTCTAAAACCCTAAACCTCCATCAAATCACTCTCCAACTGTTACCATGACTGATGTTAAGGTCGGTGACTTCACTGCTATCTACGATACCGAGAAAGAAGCAAAGGTCCTGAATGAGAACAGGATTGATTTGGAAAAGTTCAAGCTTTATGATTTTAACTTCGATGAAGGTTTGAATAATCTGGGTTGGAAAACTTCTTCTTTTGGGAACCAGTTGAAGTTATGGCTTATGCTATCAAGGAATTTTGGGGAAACATTCATATACTTCCGGGTGGAATAGTTGAAGGTCATGTCAGAGGCTTTAAATTGGTGTTCACTATAAACACCATTGCTGAAATGATTAAGTGCCCCTGTGAAGGCATTAGTTACTATGGTGGTTGGGAAGAATATGCTTTCAGAGGAATGCAGAACGTCAACAAAGCTCTGTTCGAGAACTATCGCCAGCTGAAGAAAGACAATGTAACTCCTACTGGCAAGAATCTGAACAGTCATTACAGAGTTCTACACAAAGTTATTGCTAAGAACGTTATTCTAAAGACTGGGTCAAGTGAGATAGTGAACTACGAGCAGAAGTTCATTATGTGAAATTATATGGCTGGTCACAAAATCAACTTGCCTAGGTTGATCCTCAACAATATTGTCAATGCGCTTATTGGTTCAAGGAAGGGTTCTACTGACAAGAAGAACATTATCAAGGTTATTCCTTATGGAGTTCTTCTTACTACTATCATGATCAAGGATGGTATCCCGAGAAGGCTTGCTGCCTTGAAAAACAAAGAAGAAAGGGATAAATATTTTGGAGTTGGTGCTATTGTTCGCCTTGATGTCTTTGGCATATATAGCTTGGTAAGAATGAAGTTGATCAATGTTGATATGATCAAGAAAGTGAAACAGGGACAATAAGAAGAAGCAGGTGCTTCTATTGGTGAAGTTGTGAAGACATCCACTAGAAGTTCATCATCTGGTGTGAAGAGAATTGTTGAGTCTCCAGCTAGGGAGACAAGAAGCAAGAAGCAGAAAGTGCTGCCTGCCCCTGAAGAGAATGTTGATGCAGGAGATGATGAGGATCTGGTCCCCATCTAGAAAATAATGGAGTAGAAGAAGAAAACAGAAACTGAAAAACCTGTTTCAGCATCTGGTCTCAGGAAGCAAGCTCCTCCTCCTGCTGCTGTTGCCACTTAAGGCAAAAGAATAAGACTTGTTAAGCATTCTGAGCTTAACCCAAAGGTACTTGATTTCACAGTTGATGATTTTGTAACTACCTTTGAGTCTGATGATACTATTCCTACACCACCATTGTCTATTGTACAACAATAAACCACTGCCCTAATACCTACAGAAACTCCCCAATTATCCAAATTAACCACAAGACCTGGAACAATCATTTTTCCCTCACCATAAACCTCTACCTCCTCATACACATCCCGCTCCACATACATTTCATCACTTCACTCTCACCCTTTCAACCTCCTCTTCAAAATCAATCCAAACAAGCCCAAAAACTAAACTATCAAGAAGACTTCACCTCTCCCACTTACCCTCACTTACAAACCTACCTCCTTTTCTGGTGTAAAGAAGCTTGTATCTGCCATTAACAGACCAAGGTTTTTTAGTGAAGACGTGTATCATTCCATTTATGATCACCCTTCTCTATGGCATTTGAAAACATTCACCTCTAGGGTTGCAAGACTGGAAGTTGCCTCTCCATTAAGAGTTGTATTCAAAGAAGGAGATGAAAAAGTTGATATGTCCTTCAAAGGAAGATTGATACCTCAATCAAATAGCAGAACAATTCCTTTCTCTGTTGATCCTCCCAGGTTCCTACCACAGAATGAACCTCTTACTCTTGAGGAATGCGGAAGGTGGATAATAGATGAAGAAGTGGCCCTTATGACTCATTTCTTGGAGATGAAAAGGCTTGAGCTTATTCATCAATATAGAAACCCTGCTTTAGCATCTGTCAAGATTGTCCCTGATAGGTAAAGGTGGTTGCCTTGGTCTATTCCTGGAAAAAGGAGGGAACCAGCTCTTGGGAAAATGTCGTTCAGTAAAATTGGACTGAAGGAATATGAGAAGGCTCCTCGGAGATATGATCTCAAAGGATTCTCTGAGCTTAAGGAGTTATGTGAAGACCATGCTAGGAGATTCCACCTAAATTCTCTAAAGATAGATGAATGGAGAACTGGCTCCTCTAGCTTCTGTGATGCAGAAAAATCAAAGATTCCTACAGTCTGCTCTATCACCAGGGTACCTGACACTAATCTTGGAACATTGTACTTTGATGATATGTTTATGTGTTATGTGATCAGGCCTCTGAATGCTATGAAGATTTATGACCAATAGGCTGCTGTTTGCAAACATTTTGATTTTGGTTTCACTTGGAGTCAAATGACTGCGTCTTGGAAATACAAAGCCATTTTGCCTCATTTTGTGCCTCTAGATATTGAAGATGATGATAGGGAGAATCTACGAAGATAGTATCTTGCTAAAAATGAAGGAATCAACTTCATTTTTGAAGCAATGGGAATATTTGTTAGAAGAATTTTTGGAGAAGCTGCTGCTATGAAATTTGATGCTTTTGTTGAAGATCTGATCAAGTACAGGGGAATTATTTTCATGAGTCTATTGTATCCTGAAGAGAATGTGCAGAAATGGGAAGTGGCTATAAAAGTTGAGAAACGGAAGCTGGGAAGTTATATCAAATGGTTCTTACTAAATGATAACTTCTTCCAAAAGGCAAAGGAAAATAAAGAGATAAGATTGAAGTTGTCCAACTGGGTGCTAGCAGAGCATTAGAAGCTAAAACCAGAAACTGTTGAACCTGTTCCAGAAGCTGAACCTTCTTTTACTCCTCTTGCTGTAGATGATGATGTTGTCATCTTGCCTAGAGCTGAATTTGAAGCTATCATGGCTACAAATCAGAAGGTGTACCAGTTGGAAAGCACTGTGAATTTTCTGTTGGAACGATTCAGTCAACTACTTCCTCCTCCTCCTCCACCAAATCCTTAAACGCTTTGTTTTTATTTTTATTATTTGGTACTGTGTGATAAAATCTTTTTATTTTTGGTACAAGTATATTTTGCACTTAGTATCATTTTGGAACAATTATTCTGCTTACTTGGTACTATTATATTTCTGTGGTTCGACCTTTTATCTTCAAATTTTTATAGTATTATATGTTTTGACTATGATGTGATTTACACTCTTCTTGTCTGATGACAAAAGGGGGAGTAAAAGAAAGGTCTGATGAACATGTTGAAAGTCCAATGGACACGTTAAAGTATCATACATTTCATGCATAAATCATACATAACACATTTCTAAATTGCTTTGATACTTTATAAGATTTACTGCTCTGATAATCATTAGTATCTATTGGTTTATTATATTGGTACAATGAATTTCAGCATCTGTTTGCTAAGTATACTCATCATTGGTACAATTATTTCAGCATTCGATCCCCACGTCTAATTGAATATATGTTCTGATGTTATTATGTATTTTTGCGATCACAATAAATGATATGATTATTAAAAATTGCTCTAATACCTGAATTTTTTAATTTTATTTGAGTTGTTGAACTCAGGGGGAGACCCTTGAAATTATTTTTCAAAATTAAATTGTTCATCAACCTTGGATATTTGTCATCATCAAAAATGGGGTGATTGTTGGAACTTGAACGATTGAGAAATTCAGACCTTAATTAATTTTGATGATAACAAAGTATCTTCTGCTAAGTCTTTGAGTGTGCAGGTATTAAAATTTCTTATGTTTTATCTCACTCAAGTAAGAAGAAGAAACTCACGAGTATTGAATACATTCCATGTGTGTCAACATCCGATTCACTCTAGCGTCTTGTGTATAGCGAGTGTCCGGTAGTGTTACTCTTCGACACATGGATTACTCAATTGCCGCGAGCGTCCGTCTCTTGTTTTGAGCGAGCATCTGGTCTTTTAATGAATCACGTGATGGTCACGTTTGTGCTCTTCTACTTCAGCTATTTGGAACGGAATTCGAATTTGATTTTGTGCGCTCATTTTGATGTACGAGGTATCAAAGGTGACACCTTTGGTATAAGACAAAATTTGTACAAGGCAATTGTGAAAAGAAGATAGTACAAAAACGGTAATATGTACTATTCTGATATTCTCTATAAAGGAAGAAAATGACAGCTTTTCAAATTACCTCACTCAATGATATGGAGATGAAATTTACTGCAACAATAATACCCCTCAAAGACTCTCATAAATACCCCAAGGTATTCATTGAAGAAGGTTGCTAAAAACTGCTAGAAACTACATTCTGAAAGAGTTATTACTCAAGTGAGCAATCAAGTTTCATGCCAAGTTTCTGGACAACAAGAACTGAACCTCAACGTCTGATACTTTCGTTTTAGAAAGCTATTTGTTTTTTAGCTTAATCTTTTCATCCTCTATGTGAGAGTTATTTTGATTGTATTTAAAACTATCTTTGTAAAAGTTGTATTGCCTAGTTAAGGGTTTGTTCCTCAAACGCCCGAACGTACTGAGTCGTTTTAAGAAGTTAAGAGTATTATCAATTTTGTGACAGTAGAATACTCTTAAGAAAATTTGTAATCAGTTGATTATAGTGGAAAATCCTTTAGGAACGAAGGGACTAGACGTAGCTTCCAGGTTGGTGGTGAACTAGTATAAATCTCGATGTCTCTTGCTTTACTGCTTTATACTTACGTTTATCTTGCGCATAAAAACAAGTTTTTATAAACTTTATTTCCAGCGTCTATTGTTACCCCAGCATTCGTTTTCAAACAGATTCAAAATCTAGTGTTCTGAAGTGTTTTTAACTTGAAGTTTGCGAAAAGTTTTTAACACAATTCAACCCCTCCTTGTGTTCACGTTCATATATTATTTTCTTACAAAAAAAATTGACTTATTTGTTTATGTTTGACAAGAGGAGTTTGAAGCTAGGATGTCTCAGATTAGGTCTCAGATATAACATTCTGATTTTTAGATAATCTTTATTGGGTTGATGATTAAGTAGTAAATAGAGATTAAAAACCTTAAATAGGAAGAAAATGGGCTTAAGAATGACCTAGAAAGGCGTGAAATACTCTAGAAATGACTAAAAGGGCAGAAACAAAATTTCAGTCCTTAGGAACCGTCGCGATGCGATGGAGATCTCAAAGGAATCCATTGCTACATGATCTGAGGCGATGGAAGAAGGGTCTAGACAGTTCTGCTGATCGCGACGTGAGGAGGTTTAGCCTATGCGCATCGCAACCCGACGCAAGTCAGTGGAATAACGGTGATCGCAGCCGTTAGATCGCTGGCACGTGGCATAGCTCGCGACGCGATGTAAATTACACTGGTGTCCATCGCAATGCGATGAACCATTTTTAGCCTATAAGTAGAGCTCGACCCCCTCCGTTCTGCCAAGCCATTCAATTGAGCAATTGGAGTGCAAAGAAGGGAGCCTGGAGGAAAAGGAGTAGCGGGATGCAGGCAATGCGGGTAGCAGCGGTCTTCTAAGCCAGGTATGTCTCAATCTCTTTTCTCTCTAGTGTTCTCTCTTTAGGTGCTTCTAAGGATGAATATGCTCTGCGTCTGCCTCTGGTGAGGATCTGGCACATCAGAAAATCCTTAGTAAGTTGTCCCAGAGATTGAGAATTATAGTAAGACCTAGAGGGTCACTAAGAAGCAAGTATGCTTTGCACTTACCTCAAGTGAGGATCTTAAGCATCAGAAAGTCCTTAGTAGACAATCCTCTAAGAAGAGAGAATAAGAATGGCTTGGTAGACTAAGTAGGAGTATCAAGAAGTAGGAGTACGAGTAGTAGGAGCGGTAGGGACGTGAAGAGTGACAACATCTGCAACGATCTTCTATCCAAGTGGGAGTAAGAAACCTTACACTCTAGGGATAGTAGGATAGAAAAGTATATATGAATGTGCGTAGGGTGACCCAAGCCCTACTAGAGGTTGATGTCCCAACATCCTAGGAGGGGTGTTGTGACTACGACTGCTGAGGATAGTAGTCGCTAGTCTATCAACCATAAGAATAATTATTGATATGTATGGAAAACCCTAAGATAGACAACTTATGATTGCTTATGCTTTGATAACATGTCATTAGCAGGTCGCCTAAGCGACACTAGTGTTAATCCATAAGTTAATAATCAATATTGGATTATGTGAAGCTAATATGGTGGCTGGTAATTGGTACTAATTAAGGGAGTGATGACTGATAATGGTGATGAGCCATGCTGCTAATGACTATTGGTATCTGTGTGATTATGTTGTTGAATAATATGTTGGATAATCTACCTCCTGTGTTGTCTGATGCTTGAAGTACACTTTGTCTTTGACTGTTGATTCTGCCTGTGATTACGGTAAATTATAGATATAAGAGAAATATGGAACAATTACTATTAGACTTTAGCTAATAAGATAGACTTGGTAAATGGTGAAAGGACAGTAACACTGTTAGGATGACAGTTAGGTGCAAAGTAGTTTGAAATAGAATACGAACAGGGTGATAAGGCGTGAGAAGGAAGTCGATGTAGCTAGGTTTAGAAATAGTGGCACAGAACCAAGAGAAAATGAATATGATTCCAGGTAACACTAGTATGTGTTGTGTTTATGTGTGGATGCCATTTATATATGCATTCTCTTCCTACTTTCCTAATTTTATAGTGTGTATTGTGTTTCTTAGCTCCTTTCTTTTGTTTTCTTGCTTTGTATTTTCTTTTCATGTAAAACTGATACGCACGAACTTGATAGAGATAGGCCCGCAGCGTGGAGCGTACGAAGGGTACTCAGTATGAGTAACTCTCTTAGTTATGTGTCACAGCCAGTGAGTCAATGAATCAGAGTCTGTATATGTATATACACATTGTGGGCCCAGGACACGGGTTCTGTAAAATATGTACTTATTTAATTATTCAGTTTTAATGCAATATGTTTAATTTTGAATATATCTATATTTCCTAATAATTTAATAAATATTATACTGTAGTGCTCCGGAAATGGGGTGTTACATTTATGGTATCAGAGCAGTTCGGTCCTAACCGGACTGTTGGGTTATTGGGATGTTGTCACTGGCTGTGTTTAGTTGGGTCTCCACCGGACATTAACTATGTCTAGATATGGATAGAGTATCCGTTAAGTAAGTTATCTTTATGGTATTGGGCATATATTGTTATGTTCCCTCATACCATGTGGACTACGTCGATTTCTTGACAAGAAACCAAGGATTTTCCTTGGGAATGTAAGTAAGGACTTGTGATCAAGTCTGGAAATTAGGGAGCTTCGATAAAATTAAAGATGACAAGGAAGAGTATGGGGCCATATTGGGAAGAGAGAAACATTATGCAAGCAAGAGTTGCCGTTCAATCTTTATATACGTATAATCTATAGAGATATTTTTGATAAATATATATATATAAAACTATTTTAGATTTTACCGTATAGTATAATCACAGATCGTTAATCTCCTCAATCAGGTAGTCGCGATTAAGATGGATTGAGTTGAAGAGGATGACGCCAGAACCGTTTCTAGTAATTTGATTAGTGACAACACTCCTCAAACAGAAGATCAGAGAGAGGAACCTAGTAATGAAAGGTCTTTAAGGGATTTGGCTACTGTTGTTCTACAGCAGACTCAGCAGAACGTAGAGCTGATAGCGATGCTTAGGGAGGAACGTGAAGTCATAAGGCAGCAACAGGAAGTAAAAATGGAGGATATTGGGTTGATGGTTTTTCTGAAGGGAAAACCACCTCAGTTTAAGGGTGAGTATGGCCCTGAAGGAGCCGAACGCTGGATTCAAGAAATTGAGAAGGTATTAATAGCAATGCACTGTAGTGAGGATCGAATGGTAACATATGCTGCATTCATGATGGTTGGTAAAGTTGATAGTTGGTGGAAGAATAGAAGGAGAGTTTTGGAGGCTGAAGGATGAGCTATTACTTGGGAACTGTTCCAGGAATGTTTCCTTGAAAAATATTTTCCCAGGACAGCAAGACAACAGAAAGCCAGGGAGTTTAACACATTGACTCAAGGAAGGATGACTGTGAGAGAATATGCCACTAGATTCGAATCTCTAATGAAATATTCTGAGTATTACCAGCTTAGTCCTAGTGAAGAATGGATGTGCCGATGATTTCAAGATGGGCTTCGACTTGAACTTCGTCGATCGGTGACACCATTACGTCTAACTGGTTTTCCCAATTTAGTGGAGCTTTGTATGGAGTTAGAGGACATTGATTATCAGAAAGATAGGGAAGAAGATCAAAGAAATCAATTTGAGAATGTTAATGGAAGAGACAATGGCCAACAACCACAACAGATGGAAATTATCCAAGAAGAGCATCAGAATTTGAGAAGATGCTTTAAATATAAAGGAACACACATAGCAAAGGATTGCCTATTTAAGAAACGCATATGCTTTGAGTGTGGTAAATCGGGACATATATCTCGAGAATGTAGGCAGGGAGCGACATCCGCAAGATATGGACTAGACATGGAAACAGGCGAAGTATCAAAACAGAATACTCAAATAGATCCTAAGAAATCATCAGTGAAAACTTTGTAAATTAGTACTACTTTCTAAATGTGCTTTTCCTATCTCTGTACTTGTTTATGCTTTTGTTTAATTTCTAATTCTCTTCTTTGACATGTACTTATGCCTAAAAAGTATATGATAAACATGTATTCAATGCTATAAATCCATGATCGCTTATACCTTTATTTGTCTTCTAACTCTTCCTGTTAAATAACGTTGCTCATTTTTTGTTTATATGAAATTTTATTCCTGTCTAATTCCTAATTCACCCTTGCTATATCTTTTGTTTAAATAAATTTATATCTGCTTATGTTTTCATTCCTATTAATATAAATTTATGTTTATTATACTTTTATTTCCTTTTATTTCTGGGTTGCTAATAAGTGTTTTATGTGTATATCTTTTGCTTACATCTGTATTCCTATTTAATCTCTAATTCTTTTTTGATGAACATTCATGTTTGTTTGATTATTTAGTAGTATTAGATGATGGAAATATTTTTGGTAAAGATTAATTGACATTTCAAGAGGAAAGAACGAAAAAGGGATTGATTAAATAGTTAACGAGTAGAACTGTTAAAATTGAGTTGATAATAATAAACTAGGATATAAGGGAGAATGCTCGTAAGGATAATAAAAATAATGTGCATTAAACGGTCAAACGACAATTGCACATAAGAACATTAGACTAAGAGTAGTAGTTGAACAGCATTATGAACAATAGTCATACACACTGTGAGTCGTAGTTGTATAATCTGTAGTCGTTTTGTCTCCTATGTTGTGATCGGCAGTTGCACACATGGGGAATGTCTATTATAGTCGTTGTGTTGATTCCCATGTTGTGAGCGGCAGTTGCACACATGGCGAATATCAGTTACAGTTGTATTTGGCTCCCATGTCGTGAGCGGCAGTGGCACGCATGGTGAGTGTTAGTTGTTGTGTTATTTCCCATGTTGCGAGTGGCAGTTGCGCACATGGTGAGTGGCTGTTAATCGTGCTATCTCCCATGCCGTGAGCGGCAGTTGCACGCATGGTGAGAGTCGATTGTTGTGTTGATTCTCATGCTGTGAATGGCAGTTGCACACATGGCGAATATCAGTTGTAGTTGTATTTGGCTCCCATGCCGTGAATGGCAGTTGCACGCATGGTGAGTGTTGGTTGTTGTGCTTCCTCCCATGTCGTGATTGGTAGTTGCACGCATGGTGAGTGTTGGTCGTTGAGTTGTCTCCCATGTTGTGGTCGATAATGGTACGCATGGTGAGTGTTGGTTGTTGTGTTGATTCCCATGTTGCGAGTGGTAGTTACGCACATGGTGAATAGATGATTAGTTGTGTTGGTTCCCATGTGATGAGCGGCAGTTGCGCACATGGCGAGTGGCTGTTAGTTGTGCTATCTCCCATGCTGTGAGCGGCAGTTGCACGCATGGTGGATGTTGGTTGTTGTATTGATTCCCATGTTGTGAGTGGTAGTTGCGCACATGGTGAATAGCTGATTGGTTGTGTCGGCTCCCATGTGATGAGCGACAGTTGTGCACATGGCGAGTGGTTGTCAGTCGTGTTGTCTCCCATGTTGCCAGCAGCAGTTGCGCGCATGGTGAATACTTGTTGGTCGTGATGTCCCTCATGTCATAACCATCAATTGTGTCAGTCATAGTAGTTGTATTACCTCTCATGTTGTTATTGGTAGTTACACACATGATGAGGTAGACAGTAGCTGTGTATATCATGAGTAGTAGTCGTGAATAAGGTAAGTATTGATTACATATACTATGAATTGTAGTTGCATTCTAGGAGGTGATGTGCCCTCATGAAATTTCTAGTAGGAAGTGGTGAAGAATGAACCCCGGGCATTCTTAACCATGATCCTATTAGAGATTTCATTGAGAAATTTGTTGAAAAAGGATAGGTTATTAAGATGGTTTAGGTTAACATTGTGATTTCACATTGTTAACAAGTTACGAGACTGATCACCTCAGTAATTAGTTGACAATGGTGGAAATCGTAATGTTTGGATAAACCGTTAATAAAGAAACGATAAGAAGGTAAGTTGGGTAAAGTCAAGATAAGGAATAATGAAGGATAAGTTTCATGAAGAAAAGAGATAGAAGTGAAGTAAGTTTTAAGTTAATAACAACCGCTGAATTTTCGAGAACGAAAATTTTTAAGGGGGTAGTAATATAACATTCTGATTTTTAGATAATCTTGATTGGATTGACGATTAAGTAGTAAATTTAGATTAAAAACCTTAATTAAGAAGAAAATTCGCTTAAGAATGACCTAGAAAGGTGTGAAATACTCTAGAAATGACTAAAAGGGCAGAAACTAAATTTTAGTCCTTAAGAACCGTCGCGACGCAACGGAGATCTCAAAGGAATCCATTGCTACGCGATCTGAGGTGGTAGAAGAAGGGTCTGGACAGTTATGTTGATCGCGATGCGATGAGGTTTAGCCTATGCGCATCGCAATGTGATGCAAGTCGGTGCAATGGCGATGATCGTAGCCGTTAGATCGCTGGCACGTGGCATAGCTCGCGAAGCGATGTAAATTACATTGGTGTTTGTATCGACGCGATGGACCATTTTTAGCCTATAAATAGAGCTCGACCCCTTTATTCTGCCAAGCCCTTCAATTGAGCAGTTGGAGTGCAAAGAAGGGAGCCTGGAGGAAAAGGAGTAATGGGACACGAACAACGCGGGTAGCAGCAGTCTTCTAAGCTAGGTATGTCTCAATCTCTTTTCTCTCTAGTGTTCTCTCTTTAGGAGCTTCTAAGGATGAGTACGCTCTGTGTCTGCCTTTGGTGAGGATCTGGCACATCAGAAAATCCTTAGTAAGTAGTCCTAGAGATTGAGAATAGCAGTGAGACCTAGAGGGTCACTAAGGAGCAAGTATGCTCTGCATGCCTTAAGTGAGGATCTTGTGCATCAGAAAGACTTTAGTAGACAATTGTGACACCCTCTACCCCGTCATGGCATTTTAGCAACGTAAGAAGAAAATAACACAATATAAAAAAAAACAAATATTCATTCCGATAAAACATTCATTTCAAACGAAATAGAGTTGCCACGTTCACAACATGCGGAAATAGAAAATGAGTATGAAATACAAATAATGAAAATAACCCAGGTTCCCGATGTCACAATATTGAGTGACCGCCATATTACATCGGAAATAAAACATTTATTCAATAACGAAGCCATCAAATCCTAACTAAACGAGGGCTCCCAACGATTGCTCGTCGATCTCATCTTCATCAACACCTACAGCTTCATTGTCTACACATACACAATGGTGTATGCATAGCCACAACAAAGGGGTTAGAAATCATGCACTCAAGTAGCACTTTAAGGTAAAGGAACTAAATGAACAATGCGCATAAACTGAACAACTCCTAACATCAACATTGTACCTACAACAACAACACATAATAACAACAACCGTCCAAACACCACAGGCTACAACATCAATCACAACATTAGAATAACATCACGACATATGCACAACTAGGCATATTATCATCATAATGATGCATCTTTCGGACCATAACTATATGCATGTGGATCCATTTATAACGAGGCCGAGATACTTTGTCCGTTTCGGAATGCCATGTCCGTAATGGCCCAATAACAACAGGACCTGGATACCACGCCTGTCACGGGATACCTTGCCCGATTCGTCCTTTTTAACCGTAGGACCGGGAAACCTCGCCCGTCACGGGATACCTTGCCCGATACGCCCTACTAGCAACAACAACAATGCCGACACTAGGATGCATGAACATGACCAAATGCGGTGTCTAACAATAACGACTTCTATCGCAATATCCTCTATAGAATAACAATAACGGCATCAATGAGACACTCATGATACAAGAACAATCAGCCAAGTGTCAACAAATTACATACAACAGCAACAAAGTTAACCAGTCAGTACGTTGACGAGTCCCTTTAACCAGCAACATAATAACAATCAACCTACTTAGCTAACTAAGTTTTAAACGCACAATACTTAACTCAATCATTTAATTAAATAATTATCTCACCCAAGTCTTATCATGTTTACCATTCTCTAGTTACCATTGGCAAGTTTTGGACATCTAATATAGTTCATAGGATATAGCCCAACACACGAGAAATGGCAGGATATTAAAGATACAGGCGGCCGGTGCCAGGCGCTGGCGCTGACAAATGGGCGCTGGCGCCCGGCTTCATCCAAAACCTTCAGTCGTGTGATTTCCACACTTTTGGGGATCGTTTGGTGTACTGTTATGTCCTATAATTCATACTTGACACTAATCCAGAGTCCTTAGAACCACAACTATCTTTTATGGAATTATAAAATTCAAACATGAGACCTTAAACCCAATCAACCCAAAACTTAGCATTTTTACAGAGAATTCTGCATAATAGATTTTATATCCTTCCTACTATTCTTTTATTAAACACTTAAGGCTATAATACCAACATCAAGAAATCACCAAAATTGCCTACCATTTATTTAGTACATTTAATCTAGATTTTAACCTTTAAACCCATTACCCTTATTCCAATTTTCTATATAATTTATTAAAACCAACACCACTACTTCAAACAATATTTTGCACTAACTAGCAAATCAATCATGCACAAATACTCAATCTCAAGACACGAAGTAGCAAATTCCAAAGAGCATGTTCATCACTTAGACACCAATCTCTCAACAAGGAAATCACAGCATGTTGCAAACATCAACAGATAACATAAGATCATAGGTGTTAATAACAAGGAATTTGCATCATGTTTCAAACACCAAAAGAAGCATAAAATCATGCACAAATACTCAATCTCAAGACATGAAGTAGCAAATTCCAAAGACCATGTTCATCACTTAGACACAATCTCTCAACAAGGAAATCATAGCATGTTGCAAACATCAATAGATAACATAAGATCATAGGTGTTAACAACAAGGAATTTGCATCATGTTTCAAACACCAAAAGAAGCATAAAATCATGCACTTCAACCACCAAACATCAATGAGTCAACCATCAACCGCAACCACAGCATCCAACCATAATAGAATATCATAAAATCAATAAGGAACATATTTAAACATTAATTTGCTGGTTTTAGATTGATTTTCTCGTCACCAAGGTGACAGTACTCTCTCATGGCAACAGCGCGAGGCTTAGGGATCTTGGGACATCCCTATTGCTCATTCGCATTCCATAAACCCACTACATGAGCATCAAACTACCCCCTTACCTCTTAGAATTTCGTGCTTTAGATAGGGTATGTGAACTCCAAGCTTTTCCTCTCCCTTCGTGGCTTTCTCCATAAAAAACACAAGGATAGGTGATGAGAAGTGAGAAAACTATTGTTTGGAACCCTAACGGCGATCATAAACTGAAACTTAGATTAGAGGCATTACTTTAAACCCAAGCCCTCCAAGAATGATGAAGGATGTTGGTAGAGCAAAGCCCCAACAATGGTTCTTCAGTCCCAAGAGTAAGGTTGAAACTCACCAAGTGCAGAAAAATAGAGAGAATGGAGAAGTGGGGTTTGATCTTTGATGATAGGTTTCCAAACGTGATTAGGGTTCAAAACTGAGGCTTAGTGGTTGGTTTGTAACCCTAACATGTAATCTTAGTGAATTGGGTCGAGTTTAGGTCCAATGGGTCGGATTACATGTGCCAAAAATGCAACAAAACGTGCAAAAACGTGCAGAAATCACCTGTCAGTAGGCACCTGGCGCCTGGAATGGGCGCAGGCGCCTGGTGCAGGCTCTCGGTGATCCCCGGGCGCCTGCGCTTTAGTCTGGGCGCTCAGCGCTACTGCATCACTGTTTTGGTAGTATCTGGAGCTACAGATGTCTGATTGAGGCATTCTTGGTGGCTTTGGAAAGCTAAGAGAATTTCCTACAATATTCTCTCTAATAGGATTACCCAAATTCGAACTCTAACAGGATAAAAAATGCAGTTGAAATATACTATAATATTCCTAAGTGGTACGCTTGCGTTGTATTGACTCCAGAGAGCATATCTAGAGTTGTATGTATCGAAATCGAGTCGAACTAAAGCCAACTAAAAGATAAGAGATAACGCTAC
This sequence comes from Calophaca sinica, assembly GCA_037113605.1. Lineage (NCBI taxonomy): Eukaryota > Viridiplantae > Streptophyta > Magnoliopsida > Fabales > Fabaceae > Calophaca > Calophaca sinica. The sequence continues at coordinate 48,393,974 of CM073736.1, forward strand.
AACTTTATTGAAGGGACTTAAATCCAATTGAGTTGTTAAGAGGTTCGAAAATGGGGAATACGATGACTGAAATAACTAAACATAGGAATAAAGGTACATCTAGATACTCAATCGGCTGAAGGAATGGTAAAACATATGAAACCCATCCCAAGCAACTATAAGCATGTTCTAATACCCGAAGACATATCCTAATCTTGAAGGATGAAAAAAAGCTGGGCTGTTACAACAATCCTCTAAGAAGAGAGAATGAGAATGGCTTGACAAACTAAGTAGGAGTATCCAGTAGTAGGAGTACGAGTAGCAGGAGCAGTAGGGACGTGAAGAGTGACAACACCTGCAACGATCTTCTATCCAAGTGGGAGCAAGAAACCTTACACTCTAGGGATAGTAGGATAGAATAATATATATGAATGTGCATAGGGTGACCCAAGCCCTACTAGAGGTTGATGTCCCAACATCCTAAGAGGGGTGTTGTGACTACGACTGCTAAGGATAGTAGTCGCTAGTCCATCAACCATAGGAATAATTGTTAATGTGTATGGAAAACCCTAGGATAGACAACTTATGATTGCTTATGCTTTGATAACAAGTCGATAGCAGGTCGCCTAAGCGACACTAGTGTTAATCCATAAGTTAATAATCAACATTGGATTATGTAAAGCTAATATGGTTGCTGGTAATTGGTATCTGCGTGATTATGTTGCTGAATAATATGTTGGATAATCTACCTCCTTTGTTGTCTGATGCTTGAAGTACACTATGTCTTTGACTGTTGACTCTACTTGTGATTAAGGTAAATTATTGATATAAGAGAAATATGGAACAATTACTATTAGACTTTAGCTAATAAGGTAGACTTGGTAAACTATAGGGGAAACTGAGTTAGAATGGTGAAAGGACAGTAACACTGTTCGGCTGACAGTTAGGTGCAAAGTAGTTTGAAATAGAATACGAATTGGGTGATGGGGTGTGAGCGGGAAGTCGATGGAGCTAGGTTTAGAAATAGTGATACAGAACCAAGAGATAATGAATATGATTCCAGGTAACACTGGTATTTGTTTGCTTGTGTGTGGATGTCATTTATATATGCATTCTACTCCTACTTTCCTAATTTTATAGTGTGTATTGTGTTTCTTAGCTCCTTTCTTTTGTTTTCTTGCTTTGTATTTTCTTTTCATATAAAACAGATACGCACGGACTTGATAAAGATAGCACCGCAGCGTGGAGTGTACAGAGGGTACTAAGTATGAGTAACTCTCTTTAGTTATGTGTCACAACCAGTGAGTCAGTGAATCAGAGTCTGTATAAGTATATACACAACTTGTGGGCCCAAGACACGGGTTCCGTAAAATATGTACTTGTTTAATTATTCAGTTTTAATAAAATATGTTTAATTTTCAATATATCTATATTGCCTAATTATTTAATAAATATTATACTATAGCGCTCCGGAAACGGGCTGTTACATCAGACATCATCATGTTTCCCGTCTCAGAGCCCTAAGGATCCATCTGCACCGCTCAGGGTTTGGGTAGATGTTGTTGGCAGCAAGAAGAAGGGTCGCCTATATGGTGCTGGAGACCTTGCCAGCAACTATAGGAAAGGGGCCAACCGCCTTCATATCGGGGAGTCATCAAGTAGTGGTGGTGCCGGTCGTCGCTCTACCGCGGATAAGCAAGAGTTAGCAGAGGTGAAGTGAAAACTGGCCGAGCAGCAGGAGGTGACTCGTCGGACGAATGCCATTTTGGCTCAGTTGCTGTAGTAACAGGAAGAGATGTACCAGATGCTAGCTCGCCAGCAGCCTCCTTCGACTCTGCCACCTCCACCTCCTGGTACTGATCATGTCGATGACGCAGATGGTGTAGAGCATCTCGATCATGATCAGGACTACCAGGATTATTAGTGATGTTTGTACTGATATTTTTTGATATTTTCGGATATTTTTTTAATTATTGATGTTTGTTCGAATTTTTTATTTATTTATTGCCTTTTTTATTTTGTTTTTTGGTTTACGTTATCACATTTTTTTAATATGGGAATAAATTAATAATTAAATAAGTAAATAATTAATGAATTAATAATTAAGAGTAATCAATTTAATTAAATTAAATTAATAGTTAATTAAATTAATTTAAAAATTAAATAAATAAATCTGTCACATTTTTTAATATGGGAATTAATTAATCTATTAATTAATTAAATTAAATATAAAAATTAATCAAATAATTTATCAATTAATTTAATTAACTATTTAATTAAATTTTGGGAATAAAAAAAATTTAAGTGTACCTAGGGTATAGTCGGAAAAAACTTACGGAATTACCGGCCAATTTGGGCGTCAAAATTCTACCGACAATGAGGCGTGAAATTACCTCCGGATGTTGACCGACTATTTCACCCGTCGGTAATACCGACGGTAAAAAAAAGCCTGTCGAAAAACATTTGCGATGCCCGTTTTACCGACGGGCTACAGGCCGTCAGTAAGTCATTGGTAATTTTACTTTTCCGACGGCTTTTCGGCATTACCGACAGCTTTTGGCCGTCCGTACGCCCGCGTTTTCTTGTAGTGAAAATAATTCTGATTTAGTTGTTCTATTAGTTGTTTAAAACATTTTTACATTTTTTAGAGATGATTATTGTTAATGCACGAACTGGTAGAGCTCTCCTCCTCCGGCCGCAATTTCCTTCCTCCTGTAGACCGGCGGGGGGTACCTGCAAAAGGCACTCCAATGCCTAAGTTAGATAGGGCTTTTTAGGAGGGAGAAAGGGTGAGCATGAGATGAGTTAAGTGTTTAGGGTTGTAGAGAGTATGAATAACCTGAGGGGCTAAGCCCCCTTTATATAGCAGAGTCCGATCTGAGTTATGCGCCTAAGTCTCTTCTTCAGTAAGTCACTAGGAGGAGCTTATTCTTCCTGGTATCTTGCACCTGATAGGGTTCAGGGTTTATCCCATACTGGCTTCGTGTTCCCCAATATCCAGAGCTCATAACAGCTTTAGGTGTTATCTTATTTTTTATCATGCTCCCTCTTGGAAGGTTCAGGACTTGCTTGGTCAGCTCGACCATTCCCTTTTAGAGAGCCTTGTCTGATTGATGGGCTCAGCACGTAACAGCTCGAATGACCTTGGGCTGGGCTCGGTATGGCTTGAATATTGTATAGTTCGACTCGGTGGTCTAGTTAAGAACCCAACTCGGAGGTCGGCCCATAACACAAGCCCCCTAAACCCTTTGCCTGAAGAGGCATTGGGTCTAATTGTTGTCTTCTAATAGGCCGGTATCTAAGCTAAGTGGCGCTCTATAAGAGCGTATCTTACTCGTATCTTTTCCTCAGGCATTGCACCCTACGCGTCGCGTCTCTCCTCAGCGTTCTGGCAGTAATGATGGGATGTAAAGGGACAACCGCCCAACTGCCCATCTCTTAGCCATTGATTTGTTGATCGGTTCATGTCCATTAGATCAGCACCTTTCTTGCCACGTGTACGCGCTGGATTTTCTCGCCCTTTGGTCTGCTCATTTTTTAGACCTTTAAAGCTTGCTCAATACTCTTCTTTTGTTTCTTCTTCCATTTTTGAGTTTTCTGGGACCGTCCCTGTTCCTTCGCCGTTGCTCTCTGTGAGTGTTGTGCCTTATTCATTTCTTCCTCCACCTGTTTTTTGGTAAGTCTCCATTCTTCTTGCTAATGGCTTCTTCTATTTCATCCAATCGTCCCGCCTCCCCCATTGTTGTGAGTTCTGGGGACGAGTCCCCTTCCACGGACACTTCGTATACCCTCACTCTTCCTCCTCACTTGGCCGAAAACTGAGAGGAGCTCCCAAAGGAACCTTTTCCTTCTAGTGGCCATGGTGGCCACGAGCTTGTCCCTCTTAGGGTGGTTACGCCTGTCTCTTAGGTTCCCTCTTCTGCTTCTGTTTCTCCATTCACGCTCCATAAGGAGAGTAAACATAGAGTGGGGGACGATAGGTCCCCTTATTCTTGGGTACACCCTGATGTGCTTAAAGTATCCTCGAATTACTGCTCAGAGGCTCCCTGGCCTCCCTTAGATCTGAAGTGACCTTCACTTTAGGTAGGGAGCGGGACAATGAAGTGATTTACCTTCCCTGTTCCCCTAATGACCAAGTACGCTCCAGGAATAGTGGTTGGAGCTCCTTGGATTTCTATTTTTTTACAAAACCTTTTTCACTCAAATAGGTTTTAGGTTCCCTCTGGGCGACTTCCCATGTGAGGTGCTTCAATGGTTGAATGCGGCCCCCTCGCAACTCCACACCAATAGTTAAGCATTTATCCAAGCTTTTGAGCTCATGTGCAAGTACTTTGGAGTCACTCCTTCTGCTGACCTCTTTTTTTAGTTTCTTTCAGCTTAAGCTCGGTAGACAGTTAAAGTGATGTTCTCTCAATAAAATTATGGGTCAGTTCATTCTTGAACTGTTTGGTAATTCTTACAAGTGGAAGACCGATTTCTTTAAGGTCCAGGTCTAGGCTGGGAATCCATTCTTCTTCTCGGGCCAGGGTGAGCCTTTGTTCCCCTTCTGCTGGGCTCCTGATCCTTGCCCCATAAAGGAGGCCAATTATACTCAGTTATCGATTGTCGAGCAGACCATGGTGAACTACCTTAGTCTGTTGCCCACTCTGCACTCTGCTTCCCTTTTATCCCAAGCTCTTAAGAATCCACCCAAGTGGAGGGAATATATATGTAAGTGTTATATTTTTTTCTTCAAGTATGATGCATGCTATGTGCTCGAAGATTAATGGTTTGTTTCTTTTCCAGGTGATATGGCCCCTAAGATGAGTAAGAAGGAGATGGCCATGCTACTAATGAAGGCCAAGAAAGAGAAGGTCGCCCAGAGTCCCGAGTCGACCCCTTCCCGAGCGCCAATTTCTTCTTCTCCAGCAAAGGTCACAAAAAAGCAACCGCAAGACTCACCTGCTCCAGCTTCCGCCCAGCCCCCTGCGAAGATCCAAAGGGGATCTCATGGAAGTTTTCCTCTGAATATCTCGGATGGGAGCGATTGGTCCCATTATCTCCGCGAGTTCAATGACCAAGGAGAGGGTGCTACCGACTCCCTATGGAACGTGGGGGTCGACCGATCTGACCAGATAGATAACCCATGTGTCGAGCTGACGACCAGAGCATGCTAGATACTGGAGAGTTAGGCTTGTGTAAAGCCTTGGGTCTTCATGGACTTCGCATCTCTGCCATGGCTCAGTTCCTCTCTGAACGGATCAAGGCAAGGGCTACTGATGATGAGCTAGTGAGGCATGAAAAGCAGAAATATAAAAAGAAGCTTGCGACGTTCGGCGAGCTTGAGGAAAATATGACCAAGCTGAAGGAAGATTATGATCGGGTGTCCGAGGCGAGGGATACTCTGAACAAAAGCAACACTTTGTTGCTTGAGCAACAAAAGGAGCTCAAGGCCGAGAGGGATCTCTTGGCCACTCAGCTGCAGGCTGAGAAGGATAGGTACTCGACCGAAGCGGCTCAGGTCAAGGAGTACAAGAGCTTCAGTGCTCTTCAATTCAAAAAGGGCTTTAATGGTGCCCTGGCCCAAGTTAAGGTGATCGCTTCCGACCTTGACACTTCCGAGCTCGACTTCACCAAAGTGGTGAAGGATGGGAAGATTGTGGAGGAGGAAGAGGAGGATGAGGAACTCGACCATGTCGAGCCTGAGAATGAAAAGGAGAAATCTGCCACTATGGAGGTTGGAAATCCGAGTGTTGCGGCTGACGATGGTCTGGAAGGGGTCGATGGCACAGTGGAGGTTCCGACCAAAGACCAAGGGGATGCCCTTAAATAGCTTTTTACTTTCTGTTTTTTATTTGAACTTTTGTAATTGCTCCTTTGAGTGCCACTTTGTAATCTGCCTTTTGATGAATGGAATTTGATTAAGTTAAGCAGTATTTGATGAGCACTTACTTTTTCTTCGTTTTGTTCTTTAGTCCTCTGGTAGCTTCCCCCGAAAAAAATTGTTTCAAAGTTAGTTTTGGAACATTTATCTTTACTATCCTATCTGAACTGTGTATGCAAGAATCGAGGTCCTTAGAGCTCGCCAAATTTTTATGCCGACTTGGTTACTTGAATTATTTAGGCTTCGTTGGTCAAGTTACGACCTTAGTTAAGCTACTTTAGAGATCGCCAAGTCTCTATGCTGAAGTGGTTACTTAGACCAGTTAGGTTTCGTTTAGGTCGAGTTACGACCTTGGTCGACCTGCTTTAGAGCTCGCCAGGCCTCTATGCTGACCTGGTTATTGAAAATGTTTAGGTTTTATCTAGGTCAAGTTACGACCTTAGTCGAGCTGCTTTAGCGCTCACCAGGCCTTTATGTTGACCTGGTTACTGAAACCATTTAGGTTTTGTTTAGGTCGAGTTACGACCTTAATCGAGCCTCTTTAGAGGAGGTGTACAAATCATATGTTGAATAAGATGAAGGTAGACTTTATTAAATGTGGAAAAAGGGGAAATAGGATGTGCCTCGTTAAAACCTTTAAAAACTAAAAACCCATTGGGAAAAAAAGTTTGCAGAGGAAAAAGAGTATGCCATCCATTACAAAACGCATTTAACTAAAATAAAGCTTGAGGTGCGTGGCATTCCACGTCCTCGGTATTTCCTTTCTGGAGAGTTCTTCAAGCTGATAAGCTCCATGACGATGTTCCGCTCTGATGCAATATGGGCCTTCCCAAGTTGGTCCGAGCTTTCCTTGTCTTGCATCCTTCCGAGCTAGTTCGACCTTTCGGAGGAGTAAGTCGCCCACTTTAAATCCTGTTGGTCGAATCCTGGAGTTGTGGTTGTTGGCAATGCGTTGTTTGGTGGTGAATTCCAGTACTCGGGCTAGTTCCCGTGTTTCTTCTAGCAGGTCGAGCTCTACCCTGGCTGCTGCTTCCTGTTCAAGCGAGCCCATCAGCTCTCTCCTGATTGAGGTGGAGCCGAGCTCAACTAATATCATGGCGTCCATTCCGTATATTAATCGGAAGGGTGTTTCATTCATTGCTGATTGAGGGGTGGGATGGTATGCCAATAGCACACCAGAGCTCTTTCGCCCAACTGCCCTTGGCTTGGTCAAGTCAATTGCGTATGCCGTTCAGGATGACTTTGTTGGAAGCTTCCACGTCCATTAGTCTGGGGATGCTCGACCGAAGCAAAGGTAAGTCGGATATCCAATCCTTTGTAGAAGTCTTTGAAAAATGAGCTGGTGAATTGTGTGCCATTGTCGGTGATGATGGTGTGGGGAAGACCATGGTGGCAGACTAGGTTCTTCCACATAAACTTCTTTACTCTCTCCGAGGTGATGGTTGCTAGTGGATCTACTTCGACCCATTTGGAGAAGTAGTCAATGGCGACGATGATGAACTTCGGTTGGCCTAGTGCAGGTGGAAAAAGGCCAAGTATGTCAAGCCCCCAAGTGTTGAAAGGCCAAGGGGCGATGACTTCATGTAGAGCTTTTAGGGGAAGGTGTTTGCGCCTTACATACCACTGGCAGTTGTCACATTTTTTGATGAAGTCTAGGCAATTTGACTCGAGGGTTGGCCAATATTAACCAGCTTGCAAGAACTTGGCTGTTAAAGTCTGAGTTCCACAGTGGTTTTCACAGATGCCTTCATGCAACTCTCTCATTATATACTCGGAGTCTGATTTGTCAACGCAAGCTGGTAAGGCTGCGAGAAGCCTCTACGGTATAGCTGATCTCCGACCATGGTGTAGTGGCTTGATTACCTTTGGACCCTTCGTGACTTTACGAAGTCTTTGTGTAGTTACCCATGCTTCAAATACTGTATAATGTCTACCATCCATGTTTCCGACTTGTTCACCGAGTTCATCTCTACTGTTTTGATGCTCGGCGAGCACAAGGTTTGCACGACCACCGTCTGGTGTTGTCCTTCAATCTTCATACTTGCAAGTTTTGCGAGCACGTCGTCTTTGCTATTCTGATCTCGAGGAATATGTTCAAGTTGAACTTCTTAGAAGTTTTGGATCATGGCAGTCACTTTCTGTGCATAGCGAGCTAACACCTCATCTCGGACTTGATACTCGCCCTAGACCTGGTTGATCTTGAGTTGGGAGTCACTCCTGACTCAGAGGGTTTGAGCCTCTAGTTCCCAAGCGAGCTTGAGCCCAGTCAACAGTGCTTCATACTCGGCCTGGTTGTTGCTGGCTTTGAATAAGAATCTGAGTGCTTGTTCTACGTAGACCCTAGCAGGGCTTTCCACTAAGACTCCTGCTCTGCTTCCTTTGGAATTGGAGGATCCGTCCATGTAAAGTGTCCAGTACTCGACCTCAAGGGTCGGTGTGAGTTCTGCAGTGAAGTCAGCTAAAACTTGGGATTTAATGGGTCCTCTAGACTCATACCTGATTTGGAATTTGGAGAGCTCCATTGACCATGCTAACATCCAACCAGAGAGCTCGGGTTTCTGCAGGATTCATTTGATAGAGTAATAGGTCTTGACTACCATTGGGTGAGCTTGAAAGTAAGGCCTCAATCTTCTGGCGGACACTATTATGGAAAGGGCAGCTTTTCTACCTTCTGGTATCTGAGTTCTGCTCTATGGAGGACTTTGCTCACAAAGTATACGGGCTGCTATTTGGAACCTCTTTCTTCGATCATGGCCACGCTAATCGAACTGTCTGTGGCAGCTAGGTAGAGGAGCAGAGGAGCTCCCTTAGTGGGACGAGTTAGAACTGGTGGTGATGCAAGGAATTGCTTAAGGTCCTCGAAGGCCGCCTCGCACTCATTGGTCCATTCAAACTGAGCTGGGTTGTTCGGCACCTGATAAAAAGGAAGTGATCTATCAGCAGAGCGAACTACAAACCTGGAGAAGGCTGTTATTCTTCCAGCTCGTTGGACCTCCTTGATGGAGTTCAGACTTCGCATTTCTAGAACAGCTCGGCATTTTTTCGGGTTGGCTTCAATTCCTCTACGGGTGATCATGAAGCCTAGGAATTTTCCTCCGCGTACCCCAAAGGAACACTTCTTGGGGTTGAGCCTGATATTGTACCTCCTCATGATATTGAATGCCATCTGAAGGTCTTCACGGTGGGTGTCAAACTTAAGGGTTTTGACCACCATGTCATCCATGTAGACCTCAATGGTTTTCCTAAGCTAGTCGAGGAAGACCTAATCCATCATTCTTTGGTAAGTAGACCCTGCGTTCTTCAACCAAAGGGCATGGTGATGTTATTGTAATTAGAGGTCTCTGTCATGAAAGCAGTTTTTGGAGTGTCCAGCGGGTGCATTTTGATCTAATTATACCTAGAGTAGGCATCCATGAAGCTGAGGACTTGGTAACCTGATGTGTCATCGACCAAAGTGTTAATGCTCGGCCAAGGATAAGGATCCTTGGGACAGACCTTTTTTAAGTCTGTGAAGTCGGTGACATTCTCTATTTGCCGTTGCTTTTATTTACTAGCACCACATTTGAGAGCCAGGTGGGGTACTTGATCTCCTTGATGAATATTGCTTTTAAGAGCTTTGAAGTTTCTTCTCTAACTGCTCGTTTTTTCTTTCCAGCTATGTTCCTCTTTCTCTGAGCTATAGGGTGAGCTCCGGGCTCAATGGCGAGCTTGTGGCAAGCCACTTTCAGGTCTATTCCTGGCATGTCTTTTGGACTCCACACGAAGAGATCTGCATTAGCGAGCAGAACCTTCATCAGAGATTGCTCGTCTCGCCTAGCTAGTTGTGTTCCGATCCTTATGCTTCTTTCGGGTCCTCTAACCTCGACAGTTTTGACATCGTCAATTAGGACTGGTCGGTAATCTCTCTCGCCCCTGGGGTCGAGCTGATCACGTTGCAATTGTCTTCCCAATCTTGTTTTCTGTTGTCTCTGAGGCTGTTGACATAGCATTGTCTGACCTCCTACTGGTCGACATGCACAATAGCTATCTGTCCATTCGACAAGGGGAATTTCATTGCTAAATGAGGGGTGGACACAATGGCCTTATGCCATTGATGACTGGTCTCCCGAGTATCATGTTGTATGTTGTGTCAGTGGCCAAGTCAGCCTCCACACGATCAGTAGGTGAGCTTCGATCATTTTAACCCCCATGTCGGCTTTGAAAGTGATTAGGGCATCAAAGTACCCTGTGACCCGAGCTTTTGCACTTGAAAAACCAACTAACGTACCTCGATATGATCTGATGACTGAGCTTGGTAACCCGAGCTTATCAAAGGCCCTTTTATAGATGACGTCTGCCGAGCTGCCTTGGTCGATGAGTACCCTTTGAACATTGAATCTAGCGAGGTGGACGGTGACAACCAGAGGGTCGTGTTGGTGACGATATATTCCTTGGTAGTCCTTTTCGAAGAAGGTGATGGGCGGTAGAACTGTGGGCGAGGCAGTTACTGAGTTTGAAGACTTGCCAGATTGCAGATGTTGACTTTGGCTACTACTCGATAAGCTTCCACTTGCGAATCCTTCTGCGATCAAGTTAAGTGACGGAGTCTCTCCAGCTGCTACCTGCCTGCGGGGTTGAGCTGGGGATCGCCGATCTCGTCTGTCCCGAGCTAGTGACCTCCCCGCTTACATTCTGGTGAACGTGATTTTTTTTGGCCTATTTCGCTCTCTGTTGGCTGTTGAGGGCCCTTTGTCAACATACCTTGTTAGGTGATCGGCCTGGATGAGCTTCTCGATTTTTACCTTGAGTGCCTGCCATTCGTTGGTAGTGTGCCCGTAAACACGATGGTACTCGTAGTACCTTTGGCAATCTGCATCAGGGGGGAGTCCTTTTATGGGGGCAGAGTGATGAGGTTGGCTGCGTAGGCCTTCTTGAATATTTGTTCCCTCCCCACTATCAGGGGGTAAACTGACCTCTGTATTCTTGATGTCCTTGGAGATCATCCCGCCTGTCGCCCTGATCTCTGGTTAATTCTCTTCCCTTGTCCTGCCGACTTGGGATTCTTTCTTAGCAGCAGCTACTTCTTCCATGTTGATGTACCCCACAGCTCGGCATCTCAGCTCGTCCAGAGACTCGACAGGGCGCCGGGCAAGGGAGTCGGAGAAAGGCCTGGGCTTTATTGTAACACCCCATTTCTGAAGTGCTACAGATAAGAACTTAACTCTAAATGCAACGAGCTTTTTAAAATAATACTCTTTTGCCCTTTGTAAAATGCGGTATTTTTTTCTTTTAAACAAATGTCTTTCGCAAAGCACAAACAGAGTATCCACAACGTTTAGAAACATGATGGAATTCTAAGTTACAAAAGACAGATGCACTGAAATACATACATACATTTCCAAAGATAGCCATAACCAGTACGTACAAAATACAAGAAAAGAAATATCTAAAAGAAGAATACACCTAAAGTATTAAAACCCTACAAGAGCGATCATACTTCTGGGGTACTCCTGGCAATTACCCATGTAGGGGGCTGCTCCAAAAGTAGACCTCCAGACCTAACCAACTACACCACAAAATTCTGTAACTAACGGACTGACTGGTCACCACCCGGAACTATATACAACATACAGACATCACAGCTAACCAAAATTATGCACAAGGTAGATAGACAACATCAGCTAAATATCACTACCCAAGTCCTTGGATGGGTCCTCCTCATCCTCCTCCATCAGATCATCCTCGTCCTCACTAGTCAAATCTATGAAAGGTGCAGATGCAGGTACATCCATGGGTCTAACCTCCTCAACCAAAACCTCATCAATCCATCCTACTCCACTGCAATCCACCTCCCAATACTCTGCACAGACAGGAGAGGGATCCACAGGTGGGGTGAGGGTCTTGAAAATCAAGCGAGAGGTCAGCACCGCCTTTGGCTCTGGCTCCGCCACGAGGCTCGGTGTGTCTGCCACTGCACAAAAAGTTGAAACCCCTGCTGTCCAACGTCTAACTCCCACGCTCTTCCGAGCAGTTCTCCTAATCCTGGCCCCTCCAGGCATGGGTGCATAGTGAGTCATGGTCCATCTAAGAATCTCAAAGGACTCCTCTAGAGAAGTAGAAGAAGAAGCCTATAACAATCGATCCCGCTGAGTGTTACACCATCCGTCAACAATCTGCATCATCCTCACTGGGAAGCTCACGGTCCGTCTCGAGGTCACCTGTCGCAGTGCCAGTCCGTCTACTAGGAAAATCTGAACTACGTCCTCGGTATACACAACTAAGCTGGAGGTGGGGTCAAACTCCATGGCCGAGGGGGTCTCCATATCAAGAAAATCAAACACCATCTCCGGCGATGTCGTCATCGCCGGGATCACCACCGTCTTCACCATCGTCTGGGTCACCATCATCAATTGAAGGAACCATGGGAAAGGGTCAACTTCTTAAATAAGCAAATATATCATAACACAGCTTAATATACAAATGAACAAAAGTGCATAAATGCCCACTAATGCAACTACATGTCACTGTTTATGTTTTCGGAATGACGAACAATGCCCTTGAACTCCAGCTGTAGACTTGGGCTTTTCCACCACCCTACCATATTCAAGTCAAAGTTTCCCATTTACACGACAATGAACAACACCCCTGAACACCAGTCGTAGCCTTGGGCTTTCCATCACCCTAGGATATTCAGGTCGAAGTTTCCCAACGACACGACAATACTTCCACTAACCCCAATGAATACATCAACGCATATGACAATTCAAATATGGTAAAATCACTCAATATTCAATCAACCAGAACCAATCCAGCAGCATATATCTCAGTCCAATTAAGCATACATGCAATCACGACATAAAAATCAAATTCAGGATCATAGCAGTTTAAATTCACCACAGTTCAACAATCCACAAAAAAAATCCACATATGAATAGTCATCAGACATAAACATATAAACAATTATTCATCCATAACAATCTCTAGAAGTAGCCCTTACCAAAGTCGTCAGGTCACATGTCAAAGCACGTCTTGATCTTACGGTGCACGAACTCGGATTTCTCAATTCCTCACACCACAAAATAAGCTTAGAACAATCCTAGGCATAGATTAATTCTAACTCCTTAGGCTCACAAAACCCGAAAATCTCTTAGGTAAATAAACACTTACACTTGAATACACACAAATTAAAATTAACATTTTAAAGAATCACCTACACTAAAAAAAATAACAACAATTAAAGAGTACGGTTTTTTTAATAACTAAGACTCATTTTTTTTTCAAACTTAAAACATGAAACAACACCACAATTAAATACATTTTCTCAAAATGCTTAATCAAGGCTCCACTTGGCATTCAGGATCTCAAGGAGTCCATTTCACCTTAAGTGTTTCATGGCCTCAAAGATCAAAACAACTTTCAATTAAATCAAACCATTTCCATAATTTTCCAAAGCTTAAACACAATTCAATCCAACCAATATAAGCTAAAAACACAAAATAATTTTTCCTCCCAAAATCCCAAGAGCTCGCGGCCAACACCCTTCTTTTCTAAGAAAATTTTGCAACTTTCAAACTAATTAAACAACATCATTCAATACTCCATTTCCTTCACAAAACAACAATTTTCACACAAAACCAAATGCCTAATACAAGTCCAATACCAATTCAAGCATCTCTAAAGAATTAAGAGTTTCACCCAAATCTTCTCAATCCTTGATTCAAATCAAAATTGACAATTACAATAGCAATAACAATTAGTAAGAAGCAAAAAACACAAACCAATTTAATGATTCACAAGGAAAATCACACAATCCCAAATCCTTAGGTTATGCGCCTAGGGTTCAATAAAAATTGGGGAAATGTGTTCATTTCTTCCACTGATCACAATCAACCAAAATATGAAGCATTAAAACAAGAAAGAACAAGAAAAATCACATCCTACACACATATATATAGCCCACGGTTTTGGGGCTGAATATGCGGGAGAAGAAATTGGTTTCCAAGCTCACTTACAAGGTTAGAATGAGATGATCAAGAAGAAGATGAAGCTAGAAGCAAGTTGGGTTGAGGATTGAAGGTGAACTCATGCATGAAAGGTCTCTTGTTTTCTCTATCAAGAACAAAGAAGAAGAAAGGAAAATTAAGTGTAGAGAGAGGGCACGACTGTGCTGCCCCTAAATGGGAAGGATTAAAATTTTACTAAGAGTAAAAATACTTTGTAAAAATAATCTAGGATAAGCATAAAAATATTAATCACCCAAAAAGTGACACCTACACTCTAAAGTAAGATGTTAATCCCATCAATAAGTCTAAAACATCTAATCTCTCCTCTCTCATGATTACTCTCTAATCCTAGAGTCTTAAGTGTGCTAAAAAAAATACGGCGTCAAGTAATCGCGTTACTGATTAATTCTTCCGCCGATTATTTCGTGAAAATTAATTTACTTAGAAATTAATTCACCGCGTGATAATAATTTATCATAAATAATAAAAACAATTGAAAACACTCAATCATAATCACAACAAGTCACGATTCGATTTTTATCGAAATCAGGGTTCGTTTAAAAATTTTATTCGCGGATAAAAACTATCCGATGATTCAAAACACGGCGAAACTTCGTTACAAAATTTTGACGATTTTTGAACCATGAATTAATATAAAATATTAATTCTCAAATTTATTTTTGTCCTGGTTTAATTCAATCACTTACTTAGCCATCCAGAACTGCATATTATAGCATAAACACGACAATCTACACTAAAATGATCCCTTATGTTGCAAAGTTATACCATTGTGGTCTCTCTTTTATTTCTTGTTTCGAAATGGTCCCTTACTTTACAAAAATTATCCCAATATGGTCTCCTTTTTTGTTCCAAAATGGTCATATATTTTACAAAAGTTATATCAATGTGATCCTCTCTATACCACAACTTGAATGGAAATGACCACATTGGTATAACTTTAGAAAATAAGGGACCATTTTGAAACAAAAAATAAAAGAGGAACCAAATTGAAATTTAAAATAAAGATAAGGGACTAAAAGTATAGTTTAGCCTTTTTTGAACATACTAATCACATTAAAAATTTGAATTAAAAACATTTTACTTATCATTCAAAATTCATGTTTAATCATTTTAACATATGATACATATTAAATATCATTCAATTATTTTTAAGATATTTTTTAAATAAAAAATAGTACTTAGTATTGTCATTAACTAATTTTAATAAAAAGCAATATATTTAATATTTGACAATTATATTTAATATTTTATAGTGTAAATTTGTTGTATTTTTAGTTTTTTATTCAAATTATAATTAATAATTAACATTACAGTTAAGCAATTTTAGTATTTAATAGAATGTCTAAGAAATTTCATATTTAAAAGTTGGTACAACTAAAATTCACTACAAGAAAATGCGGTATTAAAAAAAGCCATCGGAAACGTTAATTTACCGACGGCCTACCAACGGCCACCAGCCCATTGGTAAAACAGTCGTTGCAAAAGATTATCGACGGGTTTTTTTTTCCCGTCGGTCAAAAACTAGTGGTAATTTCCGATGGACACGGTCGTCGGTAGTTTTCCGACGGACGAGACCATCGATAATGCGAGACGGTGATTACCGACAGCTGTACCCATCGGTATTGTTATTTTTTTAAATGAATTATTTAATTAAATAATTAATTAAATTAAATGATTAATTTTTTACTTAATTTAATTAATTAGTTAATTTATTTATTTTGATTAGTTTTTAAATTATTTAATTTCTTTAATTGATTTATTTAATTAATTATTAATTTAATTAATTAATTTAATTAACTATTAATTTAATTTAATTTAATTATTTAATTAATTATTAATTTAATTAATTAATTAATTTTTTATTATTAATTAATTATAATTATTAATTTATTTCATATTATAAGAAATATGATAATGTAAACTGAAAAGCAAAGTAAAAAAGAAACGTAATATAAATTAAAAAATATATCCGAAGAATATCAAAATATAAAAAAGAATAAGTACAAACAACACTAATAATCCTGATAGTCCTGATCATGCATGAGATGCTCTAAACCATCCGCGTCCTCGACATCATCAGTAGCAGACGGCGGAGGCAGAGGTGGCGAAGGCAGCTAATAATGAGGCTGAGGCTGAAGCTGCTGGCGAGCTAGCATTCGGTATATTTGTTTCTGTGGCTCCAACACATGAGCCAAAATTGTTCGTCCAACGGGTTTCCTCCTCGGAAACGGCCAGTCTCCGCTTCACCTCAGCTAACTCTTGCTCATCCGCAGTAGAGCGACGACTGGCACCACTACTCGATGATTCTCCGATGTGGAGGCGGCTGGTCCCTTTCTGTAGTTGCTGGCAAGGTCTCCAGCACCGTATAGGCGACCCTTCTTCTTGTCGCCAACAACATCTGCCAACCCTTAGCGGTGCAGATGGATCCTTAGGGCCCTGAGACGGGGAACAGGATGATGTCTGAGATCTAATTTAAGACATCCTCGCCTCAAACTCCTCTTGTCGTGCATAAACAAATAAGTCAAAAAATTTTTTGTAAGAAAACATTATAAACATTATTAAAAAAATATTCATTGTATTTTATAATTACCTGGGTCCGCCTCGATCGATCATCAACGAAATCACTGTTACTCCTCCTAATATGAGTTGCATGATAGAGCTCGCGCAACTGTACCTCTCTACCAACCTCTTCGACTGTAATTATAATTAATAAAAAACATAAATAATAATAATAATAATAATAATAATAATAATAATAATAATAATAATATAACATGTACAAGTCGAGTTGCGTGCTGCGCCTGACTGATGGAACTTCTGGTGTGCAAGCTTCCACCCTTCTCAGAGGCTCTGTTCTTCTTGGCCTTCTCGCAGATCGATTTGTACTCAGGGGAACGCCAGTGCTCTACCAGCCTCTGCCAGATATGATCCCCTATCTAGTGGGGCTGTTCCCTAAGGCGAGCATCTCTAAGCATATCAGAGAGGCGGTGGGAGGCCTTCATATGAAAGTTCTTCTCGATTCGTTCCTCCTCTCTTATATGAATATAAGACATTATTAAACATAATTGAAATTTATGAAATAAAAAAATAAGTGCAATAAAATAAAAATTGCAACTTACTCCGAAAGATTTGAACATATGATCCCGCTCCTCCTCCTTCATCGTCCCCAAGTAGGCCAATATGCCGAATAATTATCCTCAATTGTTGCTGTGATAGCCTTCGCAGCTGGCTTTAAGGGAAGGACCTGAAGAATAAAAACATGTCAAACAAAAAAATATATATATATACATGTAAATTATTAATAACTCGACAAAAAAAATGTAAATATTTACCTTTTACCAGCCGGGCTGATAATAACTTGACCATCATGCAGCATCTCAAGATCCTCAACCTCCTGCTGCTTAACCTCGTCGTCCTCAACCTTGATCTGATCAGGTGTATGCACCTGTACTATACTCATGCTTGGACTGATGAGCATCGGGCACCGTCTCAAGCACAACATGAGAACTAGAGCGCCATGTGTCTGCTGGAACCCCGGGTTGGGGATCATGTGAATGGCAGGCAAAGGGGGTGTCTGTACAGAAGGTGTTGCAGGCTGTGCAGGTGCCGAATGTGTCGGAGGCTGTGTAGGCGTCGGACGTGCCGGAGGCTATGTAGGTGTCGGACGTGCCGAAGGCTGGGTAGGCGTAGGTGTACACGGTCTTTGTGTAGATGACAATGTCGAATACCCAGTAGGGTCACGCCTAATAATGTTCGGCCTCTGACGACCGGGGGGTCGATGGCAATGACCTTCCCTTTCCCTTTACCACCAGTGGGTGGTCTGGGGGGTCGGATCCTGATCCTGATGCCATATATGTCTATAGAGCAATTCAACAATAATAGTCATGAAATATTATATCTAAACATAACAATATGTAAAATGAATTCCATAAAAATGAACAACAAGTTATGAAAATAACTAACAAATTAAAATATATTGTTAGACATTTCTATAATTGTAAAAAGTTAAACAATTTCATTCTGCCCATTTTGCCCACTCTACTTCGGCATGGTCTTCAGATCTTGATGGCTCTGCCATTTCTTCATTTAATTCCTCATCTCCATCTGCATCTTCATATGTGATTGGATTGTTATGTGGTCGAGAAATGGGTTCCACTTCATTTACTACATTGACATGAGACATCTCATCCACTTGATAAGCCACTTCTTCCTATGGACCATCTACTTCAATGTGACCCCTTGGTTTTATCTTTATTGCGACACACCAACCTTGTTTGTTCCTTCGAGTTGATGGATAAGGGATATAATACACTTGTCTTACATTTTGTGCCATGATATTTTCGATCCACTTTTGTGCCTCTACTTGACGGATCAAACCAATTGCAATAAAATGGCACTATTCTTTTAGTATAGTCTAAAGTATTGTACGCCAGTTCATATATATGTTGAATCACACCGTAGAAATCATCTTCACCTCCATCTGTGGCACCTTTTACATAAACTCCGTTGTTAATTGTTTTTTCCCCCTCTGTTTTGACTGGGTTTGAAATTTGTATCCATTTACGGAAAATGTGTGCCATTCTTTTACACGTGATTTAGGACCATGAGATAAATTTCTCAAGTGTTGGATTTTAGGGAATTCTGCCTCACTATACACCTGCGTATACACCATATGTAAACAAATTATGGTTCCTTTTTTTCAAACAATAAATAGTTCAAAAATGACTAAAAATACATACCTGGTTCACAAACCACATTGGAAAATATTCATGAATATAGGCAGAAGAGTCTTATTCGCTTGTGGGCTTAGTTAACAAGAATGCCCTGATCAAGTCATTACCAAACAAATGTTCATGAGTAGTTATGGATAAAAGAAATTGAAAGTGGTCAAAATGATATATACGTAAGATATGGTGATACTTCGGTACAGTTGATCAACACATGAATGTGGGCTGACTTGAACTCTTCTCTCATTAACTAGTGAGTCAACTCCTTTCCAGCATGATGACCGGGAAAGCCAAATACTGATAAGGCTAGCGGGTGTCTTTCACTTTCAATTTCTATTTCATTCCTATTATTTGTTAATGTCAACATGAAGTTCTTAAAATAATGGGAACAGAAATGGATTGTTTCACGTGTAAGTAAGTTGAACAAATAGATCCTTCAACCTTGGCCTTATTTTTCACCGATCGTTTGGAGTCACCCATAAATCTATAAAATAACAAGGTTTCTCAAAATTGATACATTTAACCCTTCAAATGAATATTTATATTAAAGAATATTTTATTATATTATCTTTCGAATGGATACATCCATCTATATTGAATCGGTCCACCAAGCCTAGCTTCATGTGCAAGATGCACTAGGAGATGCTCCATAGAATCAAAGAAAGCAGGGGGAAATATTCTCTCCAACTTACAAAAAATGACTGGTATGTTTTTCTTCATCTTTATAAGATCATCCTCTCTGAATGTCGCCGAACATAAATCTTTAAAAATTGGCTGAGTTCAGTAAATGGATTTAAAACATTTGACGGAAAGGAACTAAATGCAATAGGAAGTAAACACTCCATATGCCATTGTCCATATCCTTCAAATCAATCCAATTCATCATAATCTGTGATTTTTGGCAGTTCCATAACTCTGGTCCAAATCTGTTCAGATGTCAACCTTGGGGGCGGGCCATTTATTTCAACTTCCCCGTTCTTGAAGGCATTCTTATTCCGTCTAAATGGATGATCACCTGGTAAAAACCTGCGAAATGAGTCAAACCAAGAACTCTTCCCCTGGAATTTCACAGTAAAGGCCTTTGTATACTCCATGCAATGTGGACATGCCACTTTACCATAAATACGCCAACTAGACAACATGTCATATACAGAGAAGTCATTAATGGTCCACATCAGAGCTGCCCTCTTTCGTGCAATATCATACGTCAAAACACCATTCCATAACCTTTTGAGATTGTCAATAAGAGGCTGCAAATAGATGTCAATACCATCTTTTGGATTATCTGGACCTGGTATAATACAGGTCAAGAACATATAAGGCTTACACATGCACATTTTGGGAGGAAGATTGTATGGGGTAACAATAACTAGCCAGCAAGAATAAGGTTTTGCTGTGGATTGAACATACGGGGTAAAACCATCAGAGCATAACCCAAGTCGTACATTACGTGGATCTGCTGCAAAATCGGGATGCACACGATCAAAGTGCTTCCAAGCTTCACCATCAGATGGGTGGCGCAACATACCTGAAGTGCTTCTATTCTCATAGTGGCACGTCATTTTGCCTGCAGTCCGTGTTGATGCAAATATTCTCTGTAGCCTTGGAATAATTGGCAAATAAAACATTGTCTTCACTGGAACTGGTTTTTGTCTACCCTTCCTATTATCAGTGTGTGAAATATATCTTGGCTCAGAACAAAATTTGCATTCAACTAGCGTGCCATCATTTTTACCGTATTCATTGTTGTTGTGTGAAATATGGTAGTTGTGCAAGTGTACACAATTGTGAACAATTAATAAAGAGTAAGAGAGATCGTTCCCACAAGGATTGATTAATTTCTTTCACAAGTTTTTCCAATAGCAAGTGAGTTAGTAAGTAAATAATAAAAACAGAAAATAAACATCAAGTTTTTGCGATTTTAATAACTGAACAAAACAGAATTAAGCAAGTGATTTGAGTAAAATTTGGATAAAAACAGCTAGGAATCAGTTCATTCATATTTCCACCAAGTTGGTTTCAGTGCCATAAGTCAGTGCCATTTGGCACCTAGGCACAAGGCACTAATGTGTGTGCCTTTCAGCACGTTCATTAGGGTTAAGTAAAGGATACCTTATGTGTAAGCCCCCATTATGTTCCCCCTTGTCTAGTTAATGTGGCCGAGAACACCTATAAGACAGATTTCCTATGTCTAGTTTAATCAAAATCAATTAAAATGTCCTTTAAATTGATACCCCTTATATTGACTCGTGAAATCTGCACATTACCACTTTTCAGCATCTAACATACAAGTACCCAACTAAAGTTAATCAGGCTCAAGTCAAGTATATAAGAAGTAAAATCGCATGAGACAAAGGTACAAAGGCAAGGACCAATAGACATTAACCAACCAGGTTTTAATACAAAATCACATCATCCTAGCTTAAGAAAATCAGCTCATAATGAGCTTAAAAATAAAGCAACAGAAACTGGTGCCAAAAATCGATGCCATGACACTAGAGTAAGAGTTAGAAACTATTACAGAATTTGAATAAAACATCACAGAAATTGCTCCCAACTTTGTGAGCTTAAGAGCTACTCCTACTTCAGCATTGTCTTGCTGAACCTGCTTCACTCAGTACTGTGCAAGGTCCTTCTCTCCATGGAAATGGCTTAAAGCTTGAGTTAATGATGTTTGGAATGAGGGAGACATAATGCGGCTGCTTCTCTTAGAGGGGACAAATGCTGCCCTAATGGAATATCTTAGAACCAGCCTCCTCAGCTTGATTAAGTAATTGTCCTTATATAGCCTCTCCTTAAATGGGCTGCCAATGCTGATCCCAAGAAAGATGTTGTCTTTTGGCCTAAAAATAAATGCTTTTGTCCTTTAGTTAGCTGAGAGAAAATGCTGCATTTGCAGAGGGGACCACCAAATGCACACTGCAGTCTTTAAAATAAAGGACAATGTCCTTTTCTTCATCTTAAATCACTGGGACACGCTACTACACTAAGGCCAGGGCTGCTAAAATTAGGACCCAGTGCCATGGCACCAAATTTGGCACTGAACATTTCTTCAATAAAATCCTGCACACTAGCTAAACACATTAAAATGCTCATAAAAGCACCAAAGTGCCTTAAACAGCACCAAGCAAGGGAAATCACATTATTTACACTATTCTAATAATTAAAGACCCTAAATTACTCTTGAACTCACTTGTTTCGTAGTTATAAAAGCATAAATAACTCTTATTTCTAAGAGTTATCAATTGTCGTAATATAACATACACCCTTTCACACAACAATCAATCCTTTTAGATTCCAACCCCAACTTGGACACTAAGCTTTTAGCCTCATAATAACTTTTTGGAAAACCATCTCTGATAGGTGATGAGACTAACATCATTTTCGTTACGAGATCCAAGCACACATTGGCAACACCACAATTGGACTTAAGAGCTAAAAGCCTCACATGCATTGATAATTTAGAGTCTGCAGACCCTTCAAACGATGACTCTCTTCAAACGATGACTTATTTGTTTCTAACAAGAGATTATAAAATTTTTGTGTTGTCTCATTTGGAAGTTCATCTGTGTCATCATACTGTTGCACCTCGAATGATACGTTGACCCCAAGGCATCACAAACCATATCTTGCATCAATTCAATCTGCTCACCATATCCAGTATCTACGCAACAGCCTGAAGCACCTGTGCAATTATCGTCAACCCCTAAATCAACCAGAGGCAACTCTTCACCATGTCTAGTTCAAATCTAGTAATTAGGCCTAAATCCAACTGAATACAGGTGATGCATGGCCTGACCTGGGCTCTTAATCCTCCTTCTGTAATCGCAATTAAGGCACAGACATCTAATCCCTCCATTAGTTATGAAATCTTCATGTGCCATTGCGGCTTGGACAAAGTGATAAACCCCATCGCAAAAAGATTGTTTCAAACCCCCTCTCCCCGGATACAACCTATCGTACATCCAACTACGACTCGAAGGAAAAAAATTCCATTTTCTGCATTTTAAAAAAATGACAATTTCAGCAGCACGACGTTCTTAGAACCGCTCTCTTTCTTTAAATAGTATGACCCTATCCTATTCGAGAAAAAACTTTTTTAGAACTCGTATAATAGTCCTTCCTTAATTCTCATCTCTTATACTTGACAAAATTTTGGCAGCATCTCCCATTAGTCTCTGAGTACACTAAATGATCACAGTTATGAATACCGCGATTAAGTATGCACCCAGAGAACAAAAGGAAATGAATCGAACCGAAATTTCATCAAATATTAAGATACGAGAATTAAGCAACAACTATTATACGAGTAAAGAAAATGTTTTTTCCCAAACTGTCCGACTTTGACAATTCAAGGTTCAATATATAATGAACATGTGCTACCCTAAAAGAGTACATGCACTCAATAATATATTGAACCTCAAATGGGAAGCTAAGGCTTTTCTCCGATACTAATAACAAGCATAGAAATAAAAGAATAAACTAATTAAAATATGTTCAATAAAATTTAATGTCTGTTTTTCTCCGCAAGGCCTAAGTTGTTTGAGGGCTCAACATCACTTTTCTTTGCAAATCGTCATGCGGTACTCCATGCCCTTCTCATAGCATGCTGATGTCTAGGGGATTGTACCCTCCGATACCAAGCCATAAACACATTCATAACTAATCCTAAGTTTCTTTTAGTTCGTTAAACACGTTATGATTAAGTTTTGACAAAATAAAGGTTCCTAGAAAACTATATAACTTGGGTACTCATCTTCCCCAAGGTTCCAGCACGGCAATATTACGGCTACGACAGTTTATATTATTCCTCAGTTGTGCAAAACAAAAGTAATTCACAGTTTATAACAGCATTCACATATCCTTCATCATTCAATCTCAACATTGATTTTTCAATTCAACAACAATCACAGTCTAATGTAAATTTCAGTCTCAATTATACAAAATTGCACATGCACAAGTTCCTTCCACAATCGTAGAATCAAATTTTAGTCCCTATTTTCAAATTTCAATAAAATTACAGTTTCAGTCCTAATTTCAACAAATCATACCAAAAAATCATATCAAAATTACAATATCAGACACACCAAATTTTAACAAAATTACAGTCATAATTTAAGTCCCTAATCACAATTTCAGTCCTAACCATGTAATAAAATTTTTGCCACATGTGAATGGAACTAACCTCGCAAAGAAGAAGGCAAGCAAAGGAGAGAGGCGTCGATGGGAGCGCCGGTGAGGTCAAGGCAAGGTGGGAGACTTGATAGGACCTGTGGGTCGTGTTTTGCACTTCAGTCAGTTTGTGCATGCTGGTTGGGAGTGTCACTGGAGTTGTGCGCGCCGGTGAGAGAGGCGATGGCTGGCCGGAGAGATGGAGAGGTCGCCGAGGTGGGGCAAGAGAGGGCCAGTGAGCTAGAAAGAGAAACAGGAAGAAGGGCGGTGGGGAGAGAGAGATAGGGATAGGGATGTGAGAAAGACGGACAGGGGAAGTGGTGGTCGGAGAAATAAAGAGAGAGACAGAGAGACTTTTCTTCAAAGAGAGAGAAAGGGACGGTGGCCGCGATGGACAGAGAGAGAAAGAGAGACAGGGGCGGTGGCCAGAGTTGTTGTGTGATGGCGGTGGTGTGGTGGTCGGAGACAGGGAGGGGAGCAATCACAGAGAGAGAGAGAGATGAAAGAGAATAGTGTCTGAACAGTGAGGGGGAGAAGGTTGTGTTCTGCTTCATAATGCTGGCTACCGACGGTCTCTTTTTATTTACCGACGGGTCAGCCCATCGGAAAGCTGAACGGTCATACGTGGCCTTACCAATGGCTACCTTTTCAAATACTGACGGGCTATGGCCGTCGGCACACTAAACGGTGGGCCGTCGATATTTGAAAACGTGGAGGGAATAAAAAAGGCGGCAAGCAACAACGAATGAGAGTTGAGACTTACCGACGGTGTTGGCCGTCGGAAATGCTTTTCTTATGCGACGGGCTTGTGTCCATCGGTAATAGGCCATCGGTAAGCCAGTTTTTCTTGTAGTGATTTAATAGAGTAATGAAACGATGAAATTAATTAATAAGGACAATAGAAAGGTTGTAACTCGTGTAGTAAAATAAATTGATTGAATTCTAAAGCTCATGTTTATTTACTTATAGAGAGATAGATAAATAGATAGATAGGTAGGTAGGTAGATGGATAAATTAGAAAATATAGAATATCATATATTTTTTTTAAGTTAGTTTTTTTTAATAGTAAATAGCATGCACGTATTTTTTACATTAACTAATTTTGTTAAATTTATTTATTTTTTATATTTAATAACAACATTTAATAAATTATATTGTAGATCAGTTATATTTTAAGTGTTTTTCTCAAAGTATAATTAACAATTGAAGGTTGTAACTCACAAAATGGTAAAACTTATTAACAAGGTAAATTTAAAGGTTGTAACTCATAAATTAAAATATGCTTGTATTCAATGTTATAGCTCTAGTTTTCTTCACACACACACACACATATATAGTGTTGTCATTATCTAATTTTAAGAAATAGCACTATATTTACATTTGATAATAACATTTAATAATTTATAGTGTAATTTAATTACTTTTTAAATATTTTTCTGAAGTTCTTAACAATATTTAACATTATCATTAAGCAATTTTAATATTTAATCGAACGTATAAGAATTTTTATGTCGAATAGTCAACACAACCAATAATAAAACAAATTTATCAATATAATAATATTTAATAATAATTTGTAGATAGAGTAATAAAGTGATAAAATTGACGAAAGGTAAATGACAGGTTGTAAGTTGTAACTCATAAATAAAAATAATTTTGTATTTAATGTTAAAACTAAAATTTCCTTCACATATATACATTTAATTAATATGATATTTTAATGTATCGTTACAGTTTTTTTTACTACAATTTTATATAGATAGATTTTAATATGTATTTCATTATAATTTTATAAATGATAGATATTTTTAATAGTTAATATTTAATAATATGGAGCACAATTATCTATTTTAAATAGTTTTCTCAAATTATATCAACTTAAGATAATTTTTTCAAAATTGTAAACAACACTTAGTGTTGTCATTATCTAACTTTAGGAAATAACATTATATTTATATTGTAAAATAATATTTAATAATTTATAGGTTGTCTAGTTTGCAAAGTGATTTTCCTTTTGTTTCTGTTGATCACAATTCAGTATGTGATGTATGCCATTTGGCAAAATACAGAAGAATACCTTATAGTTTGAGCGTTAATAAAGCTTCTAAGCCTTTTGAGCTTTTACATTTTGACATTTGGGGTCCTATCTCTATTGCCACTATTCATGACCATCGATATTTTCTCACTACTCTCGTTGATTTTAGTAGATTCACTTGGATTCTTCTTTTAAAATCAAAAGCTGAAGTTACAAACCATGTTCAAAATTTCATTCTCATGCTAGAAAAACAGCACAAAGCTGTCATCAAAGTGGTTATAAGTGACAATGGACCTGAATTTTCAATGCCTACATTTTATTCTTCTAAGGGTCAGAGTCGTGTTTGCAGTGAGGCAACTAAGGCAATTGCCTTAGGCCCCATACTGACTTAACTATTTACTATTGGTAATTTGCTACTAATGTAAAGTCCTAATCTAATATTTTTTTTGCATGTACATAGAGGCCCAATCGGAACAAGCAACATTTGGGAGAAAAGCAAGGTGGCTTTCCACTTCCCACGGTGATTGGTCTCTTGATTGGTCTCGCATGTACAACTAATTGCAAATTTGCAATAGCCAATTGGAATGAATAAACTCACCTAATTAATTGTTTTTGAGTGTTGGTCCACCGAAGTGAAATTACAAGAAAGAAATAAATTAATTATAACAGCTAATTGGAGCTTTGTGTGGTTCGCCTATTCGCATGCACATTGTTTATAGCATGCCATCTAATTTTTTTATAAATAAGGCTATTTTTTATTGATTACAATTTTTATTATCTGAGGTATAATATTAACAGTATTTTATTAATTGAATATTTGTATTATTATATTAAGAGGCATTAACGGTTATTTTTTATCAATATATTCAACCAAAATTTCAAAAAAATTGCTTTAACTTATTTTGCTCCTTTATTTCTTTCATTGTGTATCTTCATGTTCTTTTAAAGTGAATTTTCAAGAGATAACTGATACCAAATTATTGCAGTGCCTAATGCCCTCATTTCTTTCGAATCTCAAAAGGCTAGAAAAATAATATGAGATTTAATAATCTATATTTTATTAAGCTTCTTTATTAGCTTTGCCTTAGGCCCCAAAACTTCTAGACATGGCCTTACTAAGGGTATTATTCATCAAACTAGTTGCGTGGAATCCCCTAGACTCTACAAACTTAAGCAAATAAAACCAAGATCCATGAATTGGAGCACTTAACCATTAATCCTAGGGACAACCTTGCAAACCAGTGGGTTTTCTATTTCCATGGAAAGTTTCAAGCACTCAGTTAAATCCACGGGGGAAGAATCTTCAATGGGAACCCATTTCAAGCTCTGAAGCAACTGAGCAAGCCAGAGGTTAACAGAAGCCAAACCCATTGCCTTCCCTGGACAAACCCTTCTCCCAGCCCCAAATGGAGCCAACCTCAAATCAGATCCCATTATGCTCACCTCCTCTTTCATAAACCTCTCTGGCTTGAACTCCTCTGGCTCTTCCCACACCTTCTCGTCGTGGGTTATTGCCCACATGTTCACCATTGCGGTTGTGCTAGCTGGCACAAGCTTGTCGCCCACCATAACATCGTGCACAGCTAAGAAGTGGCCCATGATAGAAGTGGCCTAAGTGGGTGCACCCTCAGAGCCTCCTTCACAATGCATTGCAAATAACGAAGATTCGGTACATCGTCGCCAGAAACAACCCTTGACATTCCAACCACACGATTAATCTCTTCCTACGCCTTCTTTTGTATCTCAGGGTGAAGCACCATCCGAGCCAGAATCCACTCCAGCAAAATTGCCACCGTATTCGTTCCTCTAAAAATCATTTCCTATAAAACACGACAAAAAAAATCCACAACATAAAAAACCAAAAAAAAAATTAAAAGAAAAAAGTAAAAAAAAAAATTAATGAATAAATCATTGAGTACCCAAAGAACTGCAATCATATCAGAATCGCTGAGCTTGACTTTTTCCTCTAAATCAAGCAACACGTCAACGAAATCACCCACTACATTTCCCTCAACATATTTAGCAGACAGCCTCTTCATTTTATGCTCCTCTATGATTTTTCCAACAAAAACATTAACCTTTGAGACCAAAACCTTACACTTTCTCCTCACTCCCTGCAAGTCCAACCATTTCAGAAGAGGAAAATGGTCTCCGTAGTTAAACACCCCCAACAACTCATAACCTTCGCTCACCAATTCTTCAAGCTCAGCACCATCACCTTCAAAAAACTCATAACGCTTTCCAAACACCGTCATCATCACATTGTTGAGTGATCCGAAATGAAGCACCTTTTTAACCTTCACGTGTCCGTTTTCAGCCATCAAACCCTTCACTCGTTCCACCATTTTCAACCCTACATCACGCTTGAAACCTTCGAATCCAGTGATTCTTTTTGGGCAGAACAAGTGGGTTGAGGAAATCCTTCTAAGGTTCCTCCAGTACTCACCGTACGGTGCGAACCCCATTGCCCTGTGAAACAGAAGCTCGTAAGCTGATTCCTTCACTGGCTTGTCACCGAAAGCGGAACTGCAGAGGATTTCCTTAGCGGTTTCCGGTTCGCTGGAAATAACGAATCGAGTCAGGCCCACCGAGAACGACATCAGCGACTCGGCCCCGAAGCGACGGGCGAGTTTAGCTAAAACACGGTGCGGGGTGGGACCGGAGAACAGGCCGAGCAGACCAGAAAAAGAAGGGCCCGGGATAACGGACCGGGTCGATGGCCTACAAAGGGCCCATGCGAGCCCGCCTGGAGCGAGCCAGAATAAAAAGGCGAGTGTGAACAAGAAAACACACACAACAGCTTGGAAACTGAGAATAGGTGACTGAAAAAGCTCAGGGAAAAATAGAAGGTGAAGCTCTGGTGACATTTTCTTTTCCCTTGAAATATTCGTTGTGTGTGTGGGAGAGGGAGAGGTGCGGGTGATACGCAAGAGACGAAGAGTGTTGGCGGGTTAGTTACTGGTTAGATAGGCAGTGCGTGGTGTGGTTAATAGTTTAGTTAACCATGGTTAAAAGGAATAAAGGAAAAAGCTTTAGAAAATCAAAACGGAGATGTGTAATAAAGGGTAGTAAATGTGCCAGCTTTTATTACCGCGAGAATCAGTTTCAGATTTCGGAAACGGAGTCGTAACTGTGTCTTTAACTCCTTATGTTACCTTTTCATATTCATCCGGCCACCATACTCCTCTGTTTTAGTATTGTTTTCTTATCAAAAAATTATGTTTTATTTTTCTATATAAATATATTTCGAAAAGTAATTTTTAATATAACAAATTGATAAAATATACTTAATTATATATTTGCATTATTAATGTATAATTATTAAACTATTCTCTTTTATTTTTCATTTTAGTTTAAGTATTATAAAAACTTAATTTTGCAATCCGTATATTGTGTGTAATTGGAATTAGACTAGATGAATAAATTTGAATTTATAGCTTTTTAATTTGAAAAATTAAATTTAATTAAAAACTAAGGATCGAGTCAAATAATTTAAAATATTTCTTCTCCGAAAAGAATATCTTCTTAATCTTTAAGAAGAGAGTGTTGAAAGTGTATAATGGAAACAAATTCAATATTCTTCAAAGCTTTTTGAATTCCTTTTGGCGGCTTCGAATTTTCTCTTTTTTGCAAATTATTCCTAAAGATATCCCTATTATGAGTGACATTTTGTAGAGCTTAGACCACATCACCTCGATCTCTCCCCTAAGCCGCATGAACTAACGAGTTATTCTCTTCATGCAAACACCAAGTAGGTTGCAAACTAAATGGGCTTTAAGTGAAAAGAGTATGGGTAGGGTCCATGGTCTTAGCCAAGGAGTTTGTAATATTAGACCATGTGCACTCATTAAGTAACTCCCACGATATATTTGGAATTTCAATCCACTAACCCCACACCTGTATCACCATTATGAGTATATTTAAGATTACAAATTTGTTGGTATTTTACTCTTGCTTCATTGGCTGACATTTCCCATCATTGGCCGATTTAGTTCCTCCAAATCATCGAACATATCATTTATCCACGGTCCTAGCCAATAAATCCACAACATTTTTCAAGATGCCAAATTTGTTGGTGTTTGACTATTGCTTTCTAGACTGACGTTCCCCATCATTGATTGATTTAATTCCTCCAAATCACCGTACATATCATTTATCCAGGTCTTAACCAAGGACTCCATAACATTAGAGCATGTGCTCTCAATAAATAACATTTTTCCGGCATAATAACACACAAAATTTGTTTCATTCTCTTCCATTTCCCCCCTTATTATCATATTAGTAACTCCCATGATATATTTGGAATTTAAATCCACCAACCCCACACCTACATCACCATTATGAGTATTTTTCAGCATACCAAATTTGTTGGTATTTGACTCTTGCTTCCAAGGTGACGTTTCCCATCATTGGTTGATTTAATTCCTTATCATCGTACATATCATTTATCCCTTTATCTCTATTGCCATTTATTCTGGGATTATCATTTAAGTTAAAAAAATTCAAATTAAAAAAAAGAAATATTAAAAAAAATCTGAAAAATATTTGTTGGCATCAACTCTTGTTGACACCTCCCTTATCTCCTTATCGCTTATTTAACAAACCCTAAGTACTTAACATGTTCGTCTCCTAGTCAAAAAAAAAAAAAATGTTCGTCTCAGAAAAAAGCACCTAACATATTAAACTTATGATATTACATATTTTTCAAATTTTATCTTTATATTGATGTATTATTTTTATATATTATTTCAAAAGTTAAATCAGTTTGATGATGTTTATTCTAATTGGTTTATACTATTTTAAATTCAGTTTAAATTTGTTTTATTTTCTTATTACAAAAACAAATCATTTGTATGATATAATTATGATAATATTTTATACTATTTTAAAGGTTTACGTTTTCAAATTTTTAATAAGCTTAAAATGGCTTATATTCATTCTTTGTTGAAGTATCATCTAATTGAAATGCTATTGTCGACAGTATTTTCCTGTGTTTGCAACAATTTTGTTTTAAAAACTCTATAATTCAGGTGCAGCAAATACACTAAAGGCCATCAAATTTTTAATTTCCATTGCCGTTGAAGTATTGGAATTTATGATAATAATTTTATTACTTTGAAGTTTCTCTCAATCATTAAAATGTTTCGTCATGTTTAATATGTTAAGAGTTTAATGTTTTGATTACTTTTTCAAGCAGCTGAGCCATTGGGTTTATATAAGTCTTAGAATTTGGACTTGTGCCTAACTCAACCCCAAAAATTAGCACATGGGGTGAGGGTTGCCCTCCACTTATAACCACAAATCATGTCACTCATTCTTCCATGTGAGACTCACAACACACCCTCCTTATGCCCAGGACTGGACAACTGGACCGTGACTCAAGTGGCCCGATAACGGGTGGCTCAACAATGGATCTATGATAGACTTTGATACCATATTAGAATTTGGGCTTAGGCCTAACTCAACCCCAAAAGCCAGCTCATAGGCTGAGGGTTGCCCCCATTTATAATCACTAATCATGCCATCTCATTCTTCCATGTGAGACTTAAAACAATAAGTCTCGTTCTCTATTTTTTGGGGCTACACTTTTACTTTTGAGTACTACTACTGTACATATTATTTTTACATAAGACAAAGGACATTTTGCAATTCGTTTTTGTTGTTTCGGTTTTCATCTTCCTGGTGCAACTTATAATTTTTATTCTCTGTTATTCTGATACCACGTTCAACTGAGAAGAACCTGTTGAATCCTGGGGGTTTTTGTTTTAGATGAATAAATCTTTGAGGACAATGTTCTTTCACAAGACTCAAGCTATTTTGCTGTGTTTGTGGAATGTGGTCCCTACTTCAGTGTTCGTTGTTCGCCAACTTTACTCCAACAATCTCAAAGATTTATCATGGCTAACAACGATGTTGTTTCTGAGAACAATGTTATCCCCGTGCTGTCACTTTGACTACACTGACAACTGTCTCTTTTGCAGAGCCATTTCTGGATATCTCAAAGATCGGGGTCTTTAGTGGACAAAATTTTAGGAGATGGCAAGAACGTGTTCATTCAATAATCAACATGTATGATGTCGCATGGGCTCTGTCGTACCCTAATTTTGTCCGGCCTTTTTATTTTATTCTATTTTATTATTTATTTTAACTTTTTTAATTAGTATAAAAAATAAAAATAATATTTTTGGTTTCATAACAAAAAGAAGAAAGAAAAGAAAAGAAAAAAAAGGAAAAGAGAGAAAAATAAAATTTATTTTTCAAAGAAAGGGGGGTGCCAATTAAAATATGTGGGGTGCAAACAGCAAAAACTGGCCAGTCCAGCAGCCCAAAGTGCCTCACCCTGCCAGCTTCTATGCGCACCCCATGTTTTATTTCTGCGCCCCCATGCGCCCCACTCCCATTTTACTCGCTACACCCCTTTGTTTTATTAATTACGCCTCCAACAAGACTCCTCAGACTGCTATTTGTCGCACCCCATGGTTTTAGTCTCGCACTCAGCCTTCCTCAAATTTATACCCACGCAAACCAAATTTCAAACACATAACCCTAAATACTAAAAACCCTAAAATGGTTCACTCCTTTTTCCATGACCACAAACCCTAATCTTGAAAGCCTTAGTAGCCGCGGTCTCCATATCTCCTTCAAATCTTTTCTTTCTATTTTTTCTCCACTATAACGAACCAATATCTTTCCAATCTCCCATGATTCGGTCCATATTCAGTCAGGATCTCAAAGGAAAGGAGAAACTGTGCGAAAATCAGGGAGTATCTTCTCCTATTCTCTTTTTTTCTTCTCTTATTTCGTTTTATTTTTAGATAGCTTGTCTGATTTGTTTTTTGGTGACAGGGAGAACGAAGGGCTATAAAGCCTCTCAGATTCTGGTCTAACCGGGGGGAGAGCGAACCGGAGAGAGTTTTTGGGATCTGAAGATAAGAAGTAGAGGCAGTGAGAACGAGAGCAAGAAGTTGAAGACGAAACAAGGCGTGGAGGAGACAGAGAGTGAAAACACAAACACTTTTTATTTTTAGGCCTTTAGTTTTTTTTCTACTTTGAGTTTCTTCGATTTGGGGATCTCCTAATAGCATTTCATCAGGTTTCAATCCTTCTCCTCTTTGTTTCTGTATTTTTCACGGATTGTTTGGTGTTGTATAATTAAGGGTGAATCTGAAATGTGATATTAACAATTTTTTCCCTTTTCAATCTTCTTCTTCATATGTTTAAAAGTGTAGTCTCTTATTGTTATTCTTTTTCTTCCTCTATTTTGTTCATCTGGATCGAATTCATCTTCCCCAAATATTCCCTTGTGAGACTTGGTTTGAATCAAATTTGCATGAGAAGTCGTCATTTTTGCCTTTGCAGCATTCAACTCTTTTTTGTTGGTATCTTCAATAATAATATGTGTGGTCAAGTCTGCGAGAGAAAGTTGCATAATTATAGTGTGATGACATACCTTATTTTCATAAGTCCACTCTTCTAGTTTCTTAGAGTCGGTAGAAGATGGTTTAGGATTGGTTAGAGCCCATGCGACATCATAAATGTTGAGTATTGAATGAATACGTTCTTGCCATCTCCTAAAATTTTGTCCACTAAAGACCTCGATCTTTGAGATATCTAGAAATTGCTTTGCGAAAGAGACAGGAGTCAGTGTAGTCAAAGTGACAGCACGGGGATAACATTTTTCTCAGAAACAACATCGTTGTTGGCCATGATAAATCCTTGAGATTGTTGGAGTAAAGTTGGCAAACAATGAACACTAAAGTAGGGACCACATTCCACAAACACAACAAAATAGCTTGAGTCTTATGAAAGAACATTGTCCTCAAGGATTTATTCATCTAAGACAAAAACCCCCAGGATTCAACAGGTTCTTCTCAGTTGAACGAGGTATCAGAATAACAGAGAATAAAAATTATAAGTTGCACCAGGAAGATGAAAACCGAAACAACAAAAACGAATTGCAAAATGTCCTTTGTCTTATGTAAAAATAATATGTACAGTAGTAGTACTCAAAAGTAAAAGTGTAGCCCCAAAAAATAGAGAACGAGACTTATTGTTTTAAGTCTCACATGGAAGAATGAGATGGCATGATTAGTAATTATAAGTGGGGGCAACCCTCAGCCTATGAACTGGCTTTTGGGGTTGAGTTAGGCCTAAGCCCAAATTCTAATATGGTATCAAAGTCTATCATAGATCCATTGTTGAGCCACCCGTTATCGGGCCACTTGAGTCACTGGCCCAGCTTGTCCACCTGGGCATAAGGAGGGTGTGTTGTGAGTCTCACATGGAAGAATGAGTGACATGATTTGTGGTTATAAGTGGAGGCAACCTCACCCCATGTGCTAATTTTTGGGGTTGAGTTAGGCACAAGTCCAAATTCTAAGACTTATATAAACCCAATGGCTCACCGCTTGAAAAAGTAATCAAAACATTAAACTCTTAACATATTAAACATGACGAAACATTTTAATGATTGAGAGAAACTTCAAAGTAATAAAATTATTATCATAAATTCCAATACTTCAACGGCAATGGAAATTAAAAATTTGATGGCCTTTAGTGTATTTGTCGCACTGAATTATAGAGTTTTTAAAACAAAATTGTTGCAAACACAGGAAAATACTGTCGACAATAGCATTTCAATTAGATGATACTTCAACAAAGAATGAATATATGCCACTTTAAGCTTATTAAAAATTTGAAAACGTAAACCTTTAAAATAGTATAAAATATTATCTTAATTATATCATACAAATGATTTGTTTTTGTAATAAGAAAATAAAACAAATTTAAACTGAATTTAAAATAGTATAAACCAATTAGAATAAACATCATCAAACTGATTTAACTTTTGAAATAATATATAAAAATAATACATCAATATAAAGATAAAATTTGAAAAATATGTAATATCATAAGTTTAATATGTTAGGTGCTTTTTTCTGAGACGAACATGTTAAGTACTTAGGGTTTGTTAAATAAGCGATAAGGAGATAAGGGAGGTGTCAACAAGAGTTGATGCCAATAAATATTTTTCAGATTTTTTTTAATATTTCTTTTTTTTAATTTGAAATTTTTTTAACTTAAATGATAATCCCAGAATAAATGGCAATAGAGATAAAGGGATAAATGATATGTACGATGATAAGGAATTAAATCAACCAATGATGGGAAACGTCACCTAGGAAGCAAGAGTCAAATACCAACAAATTTGGTATGCTGAAAAATACTCATAATGGTGATGTAGGTGTGGGGTTGGTGGATTTAAATTCCAAATATATCATGGGAGTTACTAATATGATAATAAGGGGGAAATGGAAGAGAATGAAACAAATTTTGTGTGTTATTATGCCGAAAAAATGTTATTTATTGAGAGCACATGCTCTAATGTTATGGAGTCCTTGGTTAAGACCTGGATAAATGATATGAACGGTGATTTGGAGGAATTAAATCAATCAATGATGGGGAACGTCAGTCTAGAAAGCAATAGTCAAACACCAACAAATTTGGCATCTTGAAAAATGTTGTGGATTTATTGGCTAGGACCGTGGATAAATGATATGTTCGATGATTTGGAGGAACTAAATCGGCCAATGATGGGAAATGTCAGCCAATGAAGCAAGAGTAAAATACTAACAAATTTGTAATCTTAAATATACTCATAATGGTGATACAGGTGTGGGGTCAGTGGATTGAAATTCCAAATATATCGTGGGAGTTACTTAATGAGGGCACATGGTCTAATATTACAAACTCCTTGGCTAAGACCATGGTACCTTTAGGGGTGCTAGTACTTTACCTATGCGTAACCAACTCCCGAACTCATAATCTGGTTCAAAGACCTTTTTCATCATAAAATTCAAAAATATCCAAAAATAGGTTTTCCAATGTTTTCCTAAAAAAATAAATATTGGTGGCGGCTCCATTTAATTTTTGGGTGGTTGTCACAGCTGGCCACTCCACTGGGGACTTTAGAGAGTTAGGCCTTGTGATTGTTTGAATTGTTTGTTTGCCTTACAATGTGAATTGTTTCCTTTTCTTTTATTTTTATTTATTTATTTATTACTATTATTTTTTTTATTTTTTCAATTTATTTATTTTTATCTTATCTTATTTGTTTTTATCTTTGTTTAGTTTATTTATTTTTATTATGATTATATGTATATTGAACATTAGGATAGTTACCATGCATATATTGTTTTTTTTTATTTTGCAGCGGGTAGTTTTAAGTTTGCTCCTTCACACACTTCACTTTATACACACTTTTAGTGGGTGCCCTATACTCGGGCCCGAGTGAACCTTAAGTTAGGAGAGGCTGTGTAATGGGTGCTCTGCTGGACGTACGACCAGTGGGTTCCTATGAAAGCCTCACCTAGAGTTTGGCTCTATTTGAGAAAAAATCATCCTTTAATAGTATACCTATTATTGGTGGTAACATTCTCAAATGGAACCCTTGGCTCTAGGAACCTTTTAGATTAGCAACTTAAATCCACCCAATGGAAAAACACTTTTGTGGACCATATACCCTTTTTAAGGAACTATCGGCCCATATCACAAAAGGAGCATACCTTATCCCATTTTCCACGTGACAAAAGTCGTATGACCTAAGATCTTAGGAAATAACAGCCTACATCAGAAGGGGCACACTCTGCCCGTTTTTTCTTTCATCCATTTATTTTCCATTCACATTTCAAAAATTGTGAAAGATAATAAATGATACTTTTTTTTCTCTAAAAAATATTATTTGTTATTTTTCTTTGCAAAAAAAACACAGTTTCAAAAAAATATTTTCCCTTCTCATTCTTTTCCCCTCTAAAAAATAAATTTTCAAAAAAAAAAGCATTTTCTTTTTTTAGCGACATTTCTCATTATCATTGCATCCATTTTATTTTTATAAAAAAATAAATAAAAAAATGTTTCTCCTTTCTCCATCATATTCTTTCTCCATCATAGCATGCATAATCATGGCATCTTCATAACATAACTCATTTTTCCCCTCCACAGAAAATAGATACACATAAGTTTTCCCTGCATCCCTACCGGACTCGAGCCCAATCTAGACTCATGGACTTGTTGGAACAGAATCAGCAAGCGATGAGAGAAGAACTCGACCAAATCAAGGGTAAGATGGACAAGATATTGGACCTCTTGCAGAACTTGGGTGCAAAATTGACCATTAATGAGAACCATTTCATCAGCACTAATGAGTATCGAGAGGCTTCCAATGGCCCATCAGGAGACCCCCTAGATCAGGAGAGACTCCAAATTGTGGAAGATAGGCTGAAAGCAATTGAAGGGACAAATCATATTGGGTTCAAAGCTTCAGAAGTATGTTTGGTCCTGGACGTGGTAATTCCTCCAAAATTCAAAGTTCCTGAGTTCGTCAAGTATAAAGGTTTAACTTGGCCAAAAAGCCACCTTATCATGTACTGCTGGAAGATGGCCTCCTGCTCCAGTAATGATAAGCTCCTAATCCATTTCTTCCAAGAGAGTCTTACCGGGGCATCACTACGCTGGTATATGCAGTTAGAGTGGAGCAAAATCAACTCATGCAATGATTTGGCTAACGCTTTCATCAAACAGTATAGATACAACTTGGATATGGTTCCTGACCGCTCCCAGTTGCTAGCCATGGTAAAAGGGGGCAATGAAAGCTTCAAAGAGTATGCCCAAAGATGGAGAAGCGTTGTAGCCCAAGTGGAACCTTCACTGTCAGAGAAGGAGATGGTTACCACATTTATTGACACTCTCCAGTCACCTTTCTATGACATGATGATTAGAAATATCTCTTTAAGTTTCTCAGAACTAATCATTGTCGGGGAAAGAGTGGAAGCAGGGATAATAAGCGAAAGGATTGCCAACCTCGACATTCAAAAACCATCGCGCAGTATGAACCAAGAGATGGAAAAAGATACAAACGCTGCTCATCACAACATGCCAAGTTGGGGCAGTGGGTCATTCAATTGAGAATTGTTGAGGCTTTGAAATACAAAGTGCAAGATCTAATCAACGCCAAGTGGTTGGACTTCAAGAAAGATAACTCTGTTACTTTTTATGCTTTGCTTCAAGCCCGAGAGCATATTTTGTAAAGGGCTCATTATGTTCTCATCTTTTCAGTTCATCAATAAAACTGCAATTTGAATTTTTTCAATTTAGCTCATAGAATAATGGTAAAGCAAATGCACAAATTATCAAAAGTTAAGTTTTGTGAAGATGTGAGCAAAGAGGTTTTGAGATGAAGTTTTGCCCTTTTTCTCTATCCAAATACTTATCCCTTGCTACCCCTTTTGAGCCTAAAACGAAATTTTCTTTCAAATACCCTAAATAAGGATCGTCCATACAATGAAGAATAGCACAAGTCTCCAATCAACTTTGTCTTTTCAGAAAGAAGAAGAGCAAAGTAAGCAATAAGGTATCAAAGACAATTCAAAGAAATATCAAATGCAACATATCAAGACACTTGCAAAAAAAAATGAATAAAAATGCAAAAGCAAAACAAGCCAATTGCGTTAGCAACCATCCAAGTGCATCTTGGGACTAAAGATCCTTGTTTTCATAAACCCTTAAACACTTTTTGGGCCTGAAATATCCTTTCTTTCATAGCCCTTAACCCTTGGCCACGTTACAACCCTAATAAAGTCCATTCTGATCAAAAGTCAAATTGCTCATATTTTCTTAAAACTTGATTTTTGAAAGAGGAAATCCATATAAACTCCTCAGTGCAGTTGCCATACCTAAAAAAAAGAATATAAAATAAAATACTCGCTAGGCTGAAAACCCGAAAGGGCGGTCTAGGCAGAAGTTAGAGCAACCCGCTAGGTTGAAAACTTGCAAAGACAGGCCTAGGCAGAAATTAGGGTCAAATTCACAAACTTGTTAACCCAGACTGTACCTCACAGATCTAAACATAAACCAAGAAGTTAGGGGGCAAAATCCATGCCCATCATCAATACGCCTCACATCCAGTGTTTTATTCCAGTTCCAGAACTACACAAGGTGATTTGTCTCTCAACATAGATCCTTCCTCATATGGATGGATGAAGGCCAAAGGAACACTGAAAAATCTGAGAATCAGAAGTTGTCAATCTAATCCTCCCAAGAGCATTCAAAGCACGAAAAGGAAGATTTGAGGATCCATAAGATGATTTACCAAGGGGAAACTCGCAAACCTGGTGCACTGCAAAGTCAACCATTTGGACAAGCAAGCCAACACCCACGAGTCTAGGGGCAGCATCCTCAAAGGAATTCAGGGAAATCGAAAGATAGTCTTTCAAAGCAAAAGAATACTCATGCATAGCATACCCTTCATTGCATTTTGCATGATCATCAATACTTTTGGGTCTACAACCCACCTTCAAAAATCACCATTTCTCTAAAAAGCATCATTTCATGCACAATATACCATTCATTGCATCTTGCATGATCACCAATACTTTTGGGTCCACGACCCACCTTAAAAAAATCATCATTTGCTCAAAAAGCAAAACAACATTCATACACGGTGCAACACCCCAAATTTCCTTAAGCTTGGTTTGTTGTGTGTGCACAAGCTTAGTATGGCTTAAAGATGAACTCTAAGTGATATTTTCATTGATTGTCATAGTTGAATATGTGAAAAAAATTGTGTTTGGTTAAATTTTGCCCAGTGTGAATCGATTCCCAGGCCCTGTGAATCGATTCAGGGCTGTGGGTTTGCTGGGACTCGATTAGGTTTGCAGTGAATCACAGAGTGAATCGATTCACAAAGGTTGGTCCTCTGTGAATCGCAGCGTGAATCGATTCACAAAAGACAGTTCTCTGTGAATCGAATCTGGGAACTGCAGGAATCGATTCCTGAACTTAAAACTGCGATTCCTGTCATTTTTACACTGAGTGAATCGATTCACCTATGCTGTGAATCGATTCACAGCTGCAGTATATCAGAAAAACTCAGCAGAAAAAGAACAGAACGCGATTGTTAGAGAGAGGGTTAGAGAGAGAGAGTGCGACAGAGAGAAGAAGAAGGAGGGGTGGAAACACTTAGGGTTCACATATTAGAGGGGAAAAACAAGGATTCATGCTAGATTCATCCTCAATCTTAGCTTGAATCCAAGTTGGGGAGTGTTTATGCTTAGATTGGAAGGTTGGAGACAATCCCTAGAAGGCCAGCTGAAGGAGAAGGGGAAGAACGTGAAGAAGGAGCTGAGCATCAACTTTTGAACTTGAATCTTGGGAGTTTTGGTGAGTTCTTCCTTCTCTTTGGTGTTGGGCACCCATAAGTCCCACATTAGGGTCCCCTTTGAAGAAAATCCATGAACCCTATATTAGGAAGTTCTCCAAAATCCCCATTTGATGTACAGTTGTAGTGTTAGTAGCTATGCATGTGTTATTGGAACTGGTTAAGGGGGTAATGTTGTACCCCTATAGATGATGAAATGAATGTTTGACCATTGAGAGCTCCATGGAGCTCTAATGGAAGTACTTTTTGTCTCGATGTATTTTCTTGAACTTATTATGATATACGTCTATTGTGAACCTGAAATGTATCTTTATACATGAATATGTTTAGTTGCATGTTGAGTTAAAATAGCTTCTAATTGTATTTTTGGAATAAAGCATGCATTTAAGGACATAGTTGGTGATTTAATTTCCTAAAAGATACTAAGATGCCTCTAAAAAGGGGTGATCGATATGGTTAGCCGTGTGGGACGCCCTCGGACGGTTAAGACGTCTAACCACCATATCGAAAGCGTATTTATGGGGTTGTATGGACATAAGCATACAACACTACCCATGAATACGAGCCAAAGATGAATTAGAAATTCATAGTAAGAATGTGCATTGCATAAATGTGTCATATAAATTCTTGACTGATGATAAATTGTACGAGTGAATGGTGAGGGGTTGAGGGGAGGATTCACTGAGATTATTATCTCACCCCACTCCTTGTTTAATTATTTTACAGATGTACAGGTACCAAAAGGTGATTGACAGCTGCGTGCCCTCGGCATTTTGTTCACTGTATTAGTTGTAGTAGCACCTTGGAGTTGTAATTCTTAGAATTTATGTATTGGTGTTGTAACGTCCTAAACGTATGCACTTGGGTTTTTAGTTTTATGACATTTGAACTTAATGTTGGATTTTAAGTTTAAATTTTATATTCGGGATTACTGTACCTAATGTTAATTATCCTATTTTCAAGCTAATGAAAGTAAGGTGTTACATTATGGTATCAGAGCAGTTCGATTCTAATCGGACTGTAGGGATTGCTAGAAATAGTTTCGTGAATTTCTTGAGTCTGTTGTTGTCTTTCTACTTATTATGCTAAGAGATATTGAGCCTGATCAACTCAATGCTTGGTGCATTCTATGCAGAATTATGGCTTCAGGTTCTGGAAGGCGCGGGAGACCCAGGAGGAACACTGAAATACCTCCGGATCCGCCAGGACAAGATAATGCTTGGCTGCAAGGGATATTGCAGGCTATCCAGAATCAGAGTATTACCACCAACAATCTTGCGGCTCAGTTCGCCCAACAACAGCAGTATCAAGCCCATCCTCCCCCGCAAGAGGAGGAATTGGACCGGAAATTTCTCAAATTCCTGAAGATGAAGCCACCAACCTTCAATGGAAAGGTAGAAGCCATGGCATCCCAACACTGGCTAGAGGCCATGGAGAAGAGTTTTAGGGTGGTTCATTGTACCGAGGAGCAAAAGGTCGAGCTAGCTACTCATGTGCTCATAGAGGATCTTTGGCCGGTGGAAAGGGGCCCGAGCTTACATGGTGGCTCAAGGGACACCACTAACTGGGTGAACTTTCGTGAGGATCTTCTTGGAGAAGTACTTTCCACAGGCGTGAAGGATATGATGGATAGAGAATTAGTCCACTTGACAAGGGAAATCTACGGTTTCAGAATATGTGAACAAGTTTGAGGAGTTAGTAAGGTACTCATCTGTTGCTCAATTTGCTCCGGATGATAACTGGAAAATCAAGCAGTTCAAGTGGGGACTGAGGCCAGACATCCAGAACAACATTTCACTGACTGAATTCACCGAGTTCGCCAAGGTAGTCCATCAGAGCTACGTGGCTGAAGCAAGCTTGAAGAGGATGTATGAGGATAGACAAACTAGGTGGCAAGATAAGAACAAAAAGAAGGATGCAGATAAGAACGCCCAACACATGAGACCGAAAGGGAACCTTTTCAAGGGAAAGCAGGCTCAAACCTCCGAGTCTGATTATCATGCATGTTCAAACTGTGGGAAGAGGCATCCGGGAGAGTGTATGAAGGGCAAGAATGTTTGCTATGTTTGTCACCAACCAGGGCACATGGCCAGGGAGTGCCCCCAATACACTAAAGGGAAAGGAGCCAAGCCTAGTGATCCTAACCAAGGGAGAGTCTTTACTCTGGATGCCCAGAAAGCAAAGGGAGCGGAAAATCTGATGAAAGGTACTTGTTTCCTTCAGGATGAACCTCTAGTTGTTTTGTTTGATTCGGGAGCAACACATTCCTTTATCTCGTGTACATGTGTTCAAAGGTTAGGGTTGTGTCTTACCTCATTGCAAATTCCGTTGCATGTGTATACACCTGCCGAAGGTAGCATTTCCACTTCCTTAGTATGTGAGAATTGTCCTCTCATAATTCAAGGGAGGATGTTTTTAGTAAACCTTGTGTGTCTACCTCTGGTAGGGATGGACATTATCTTGGGTATGGATTGGCTTTCCGCCCATCAAGTTGTTTTAAATTGTTTCTGTAAAACGATTGAGTTTCCAAATGTGCACTCTATTATTGAAGAGTCAAGTCATGTTACACAGAGTAATGATCTTCTATTGAGTCACTGTCTAGTGGAAGGTCTTGTAGGATATATGATCTTACTTTCTTCAACTGTAGAGGTTAGCCCCGACCTGGATACTATCCCTATAGTGAACGAATTCTTAGATGTGTTTCCTAGCGAGGTAGCAACCTTACCACCTGAGAGAGAAGTTGAGTTCTCCATAGAACTGGTTCCCGGAACGGGACCAATCTCCATAGCTCCTTATAGGATGTCACCCTTGGAGTTAAGGGAATTAAAGACACAGTTGGAAGATTTGATTGCTAAGCAGTTTATTAGACCTAGTGTGTCACCTTGGGGCGCACCTGTCCTTTTGGTGAAGAAGAAAGACGGGAGTATGAGGTTATGTATTGATTACCGGAAAATCAATAAGATCACAGTGAAAAATAAGTACCCCTTGCCCAGAATAGATGACTTGTTAGATCAACTTAGGGGAGCTTCGGTTTTCTCTAAGATTGATCTAAGATCTGGTTATCACCAGATTAGAGTTAAGGTAGAGGATGTCCCAAAGACGACATTTAGGACTAGATACGGGCACTATGAGTATTTGGTTATGCCTTTTGGTCTGACCAATGCTCCAGCCGTATTTATGGACTACATGAACCGAATTTTTAGGCCCTTCCTTGACAAGTTTGTAGTGGTCTTCATAGACGATATCCTAGTTTATTCTAAGGATCCTCGAGAGCATGAGGAACACCTTAGGATTGTTTTAAGTACCCTTAGGGAAAAGAGCCTCTTTGCTAAACCTGAGAAATGTGAGTTTTGGCTCAGTGCAGTTAAGTTTCTGGGTCATGTGATTTCTAAAGAGGGAGTGTCGGTTGATCCTAGTAAAGTAGAAGCCTCCTTAGTTGGAAACGACCAACCACGATCCACGAAGTTAGGAGCTTTCTAGGATTAGCGGTTACTACAGAAGGTTTATTAAGGGATTTTCACAGATGGTACTTCCCGACAAGGTTAACCCGAAAAGGAGCCATTTGTGTGGACTAAGAGCTGTGAGAATAGTTTCCTAGAGCTTAAAATCAGGTTGACTTCCACCCCGGTCTTGATTATCCCTGACCTAGCATTGGGATTTGAAGTTTATAGTGATGCCTCTAAGAAAGGGTTAGGATGTGTTCTCATGCAGAATCGACAAGTTGTAGCCTACGCATCTAGGCAGTTAAGGCCCCATGAGGAGAACTATCCTACTCATGACTTAGAGCTAGCAGCCATTGTCTTTGCTCTAAAGATTTGGCGACACTATCTGTATGGTGCCCAATTTGAAGTGTTTAGTTATCATAAGAGATTGAAATACCTTTTTGATCAGAAGGAACTTAACATGAGGCAGAGAAGATGGGTGGAGTTCCTAAAAGATTATAACTTTGAGTTGAAGTACCATCCGGGCAAAGCGAATGTGGTCGTTGATGCCTTGAGTAGGAAGTCCTTGCATGTGTCTTCACTGATGATTAAAGAAATGGAGTTGCTGGAGTCCTTTAGGGACCTTAACCTTGGAATTTTCCTATCAATGAACAGTCTCATGCTTTACCATTTAGAAATTTCCTGTAATTTTAGGGAACAGATTAGACTTGCCCAGAGCTTAGATGTAGAGCTAGATGTAGAGCTGCAGTCTAGCATGCACCGCCCCGGTTTTTCTGAAGCCGAGGATGGCACTTTATTGTTCCATCAGAGAATCTGCATACCAAAGGATAATTCCATTAAACAGCAGGTTCTAGGAGAAGCCCACAAGAGTGGATTCTCGATACACCCTGGTTCCACCAAGATGTACCAAGACCTTAGACAGAGGTATTGGTGGCCAGGCATGAGGAATGATGTGGCAGAATTTGTAGCTCAATGCTTGGTTTGTCAGAAAACCAAGATAGAACACCAAAAGCCTTCAGGTCTTCTCCAACCCTTAGAAATTCCCGAGTGGAAGTGGGATAGTATAGCAATGGACTTCGTGGGAGGGTTACCCTACACTCGCCAGGATATGACTCTATATGGGTCATAGTGGGCCAGATTAACCAAATCTGCTCATTTTCTTCCCATAAAGTCCACTTACAAAACCGCCTTGCTAGTGAGATCTATATCGTAGAGATTGTTAGACTCCACGGAGTTCCAGCTAACATTGTCTCTGATAGGGATCCAAAGTTCACCTCTCGGTTTTGGAAGGCACTTCATCAAGCCTTAGGGACGAGGTTAAGTCTTAGCACAGCCTACCATCCCCAGACAGATGGTCAATCTGAGAGAACCATTCAAACCTTGGAGGATATGCTCA
The DNA here is from genome assembly GCA_037113605.1 of Calophaca sinica. Taxonomy (NCBI): domain Eukaryota; kingdom Viridiplantae; phylum Streptophyta; class Magnoliopsida; order Fabales; family Fabaceae; genus Calophaca; species Calophaca sinica. Next base: position 48,438,807 of record CM073736.1, read on the forward strand.
GAGCCTGTGTTTTAGAGGATGGCGGTAGTTGGAGCAAGTACTTGTCATTAATTGAATTTTCATACAACAACAACTATCACTCTAGCATAGGAATGGCACCGTACGAGGCCCTCTACGGTCGCAAGTGTAGGACTCCTCTATGTTGGTTCGAAGTGGGAGAGAAACAATTGTTAGGCCCCGACCTTGTTCAGGAAACCACTGATAAGATTCGTATGATTAGGGAGAAGATAAAGACTGCTCAGAGTAGGCAGAAGAGTTATGCAGATCGTAGGCTCAAACCCCTTGAATTTGATGAAGGGGAACATGTATTCCTAAAAGTCACTCCCACTATAGGCGTTGGTAGAGCTCTTCGGGCCAAAAAGTTGACCCCTTGGTATGTAGGTCCTTTCCAAATCCTCAGTCGAGTTGGTCCGGTCGCATATCAAATTGCCTTACCTCCTTCTTTGTCAAATCTCCACAATGTTTTTCATGTGTCTCAGCTCAAGAAATACATTCCGGATCCATTCCACTCCATAGATCATGAGTCTATACAACTTAGATCAGATTGCACGTACCAGCCCGAACCGGCCCAAATAGTGGACCGAGCTTCCAGGGCACTCAGGAATAAGACTATCCCTTTGGTCAAGGTAATCTGGGACGGATCCACTCCCGAAGAAGCTACCTGGGAACTCGAAGATGAGATGCGAAGCCAATATCCGTAACTTTTTCAATAGGTATGTAAGTTTAATCCAATTTTGAGGACAAATTTTTTTAAAAAGGTGGGTAGAGGTGTAACACCCCAAATTTCCTTAAGCTTGGTTTGTTGTGTGTTCACAAGCTTAGTATGGCTTAAAGATGAACTCTAAGTGATATTTTCATTGATTGTCATAGTTGAATATGTGAAAAAAATTGTGTTTGGTTAAATTTTGCCCAGTGTGAATCGATTCCCAGGCCCTGTGAATCGATTCAGGGCTGTGGGTTTGCTGGGACTCGATTAGGTTTGCAGTGAATCGCAGAGTGAATCGATTCACAAAGGTTGGTCCTCTGTGAATCGCAGCGTGAATCGATTCACAAAGACAGCTTCTCTGTGAATCGAATCTGGGAACCGCAGAATCGATTCTCGCACTTAAAATTGCGATTCTGTCATTTTTACACCGAGTGAATCGATTCACCTATCTTTGTGAATCGATTCACAGTAGTATATCGAAAAACTCGATGAAAAAGAAACGAGCGCGATTGTTAGAGAGAGGGTTGAGAGAGAGAGTGCGACAGAGAGAAGAAGAAGGAGGTGGAAACACTTAGGGTTCACATATTAGAGGAAAAACAAGGATTCATGCTAGATTCATCCTCAATCTTAGCTTGAATCCAAGTTGGGGAGTGTTTATGCTTGGATTGGAAGGTTGGAGACAATCCCTAGAAGGCCAGCTGAAGGAGAAGGGGAAGAACGTGAAGAAGGAGCTGAGCATCAACTTTTGAACTTGAATCTTGGGAGTTTTGGTGAGTTCTTCCTTCTCTTTGGTGTTGGGCACCCATAAGTCCCACATTAGGGTCCCCTTTGAAGAAAATCCATGAACCCTATATTAGGAAGTTCTCCAAAATCCCCATTTGATGTACAGTTGTAGTGTTAGTAGCTATGCATGTGTTATTGGAACTGGTTAAGGGGGTAATGTTGTACCCCTATAGATGATGAAATGAATGTTTGACCATTGAGAGCTCCATGGAGCTCTAATGGAAGTACTTTTTGTCTCGATGTATTTTCTTGAACTTATTATGATATACGTCTATTGTGAACCTGAAATGTATCTTTTTACATGAATATGTTTAGTTGCATGTTGAGTTAAAATAGCTTCTAATTGTATTTTTGGAATAAAGCATGCATTTAAGGACATAGTTGGTGATTTAATTCCCTAAAAGATACTAAGATGCCTCTAAAAAGGGGTGATCGATATGGTTAGCCGTGTGGGACGCCCTCGTACAGTTAAGACGTCTAACCACCATATCGAAAGCGTATTTATGGGGTTGTATGGACGTAAGCATACAACACTACCCATGAATACGAGCCAAAGATGAATTAGAAATTCATAGTAAGAATATGCATTGCATAAATGTGTCATATAAATTCTTGACTGATGATAAATTGTACGAGTGAATGGTGAGGAGTTGAGGGGAGGATTCACTGAGATTATTATCTCACCCCACTCCTTGTTTAATTATTTTACAGATGCACAGGTACCAAAAGGTGATTGACAGCTGCGTGCTCTCGGCATTTTGTTCACTGTATTAGTTGTAGTAGCACCTTGGAGTTGTAATTCTTAGAATTTATGTATTGGTGTTGTAACGTCCTAAACGTATGCACTTGGGTTTTTAGTTTTATGACATTTGAACTTAATGTTGGATTTTAAGTTTAAATTTTATATTCGGGATTACTGTACCTAATGTTAATTATCCTATTTTCAAGCTAATGAAAGTAAGGTGTTACACACGGCATACCATTCGTTGCATCCAGCATGACTATCAACGTTTTTGGGTCCATTGACCCACCCTCTCAAATATTACATACAGTTGGTTTGTTGTTACTCAGTAAGAACTAATACTCAGCCTACTCAATCTATTAGCATGAGTTAGGAACCTGTCCTACACCTTGCTGGGAATCTGACCCACCACCATGGGAATCTGACCCAAGCCTTTAGTCGGGAACTTGACCCGCGTCTCAGATCTTCCTCAATTATTGAAATTGATCCACACCTTTAGCAAGAGTTAGATTCTGACCTACACCTTGCCGGGAATCTGACCCGAACCCATGTTGAGTGACAGAGAAGCTCATATATCTGACCTTCCTTAAATAGGGTAGCCAATCTGTACCTTTTAGCAAGAGTTAAGAACCTGACTTACCCTTGTTGGGAATCGGACCCAAACCTGTGTCGAGTGACAAAGAAGCTCACACCCTAAACTTTCCCTAAGTAGGGAAGTAATCAATACAAAAAATGTGAGGGTTAGGAACCAGACCTATGCCTTACAGAGAATTCACTAGGAACTGAACCTAGAATCTTCACCAATTTTGTAAGGAATCATAGTTATACCTATGCCTTACTGGGAATTCCCTAGGATACCGACCCTAGAATCTCCCACCAAAGTCGGGAGCCAATCTCGGAATCTCAAAACACTTGTTGCGAACAAAATTAGAGTCCTTTATCCTTAATTACCTTTTACAACGAATGCACAAAGACCTTTGAGTAAAATGTAATAAAGGAGGGGCAGCTGTCGTACCCTAATTTTGTCCGGCCTTCTTATTTTATTCTATTTTATTATTTATTTTAACTTTTTTTAATTAGTAATAAAAAATAAAAATAATATTTTTGGTTTCATAATAAAAAGAAGAAAGAAAAGAAAAGAAAAAAGAAGGAAAAGAGAGAAAAATAAAATTTATTTTTCAAAGAAAGGGGGTGCCAATTAAAATATGTGGGGTGCCAAAAGCAACTGTCCAAAAGCTGGCTAGTCCAGTAGCCCAAAGTGCCTCACCCTGCCAGCTTCTACGCGTACCCCCATGTTTTATTTCTGTGCCCCCATGCGCCCACTCCCATTTTACTCGCTACACCCCTTTGTTTTATTAATTACGCCTCCCAGCGCACTCCCCTTGCACCCTGCTATTTGCTGCACCCCATGGTTTTAGTCTACTTTTGACTTCCTGCAGCCTATACCCACGCAGCCCAGCCCAAGCACATAACCCTAAATACTAAAAACCCTAAAATGTTTCACTCCTTTTTTCATGACCACAAACCCTAATCTTGAAAGCCTTAGTAGCCGCGGTCTCCATATCTCCTTCAAATCTTTTCTTTCTATTTTTTCTCCACTGTAATGAACCAATATCTTTCCAATCTCCCATGATTCGGTCCATATTCAGTCAGGATCTCAAAGGAAAGGAGAAGCTATGCGAAAATCAGGGAGTATCTTCTCCTATTCTCTTTTTTCCTTCTCTTATTTCGTTTTATTTTTAGATAGCTTTTCTGATTTGTTTTTTGGTGATAGGGAGAACGAAGGGCTATAAAAGCCTCTCAGATTCTGGTCTAACCGGGGGGAGAGCGAACCGAGGAGAGTTTTCGGGATCTGAAGATAAGAAGCAGAGGCAGTGAGAACGAGAGCAAGAAGCTGAAGATGAAACAAGGCGTGGAGGAGATAGAGAATGAAAACACAAACACTTTTTCTTTTTAGGCCTTTAGTATTTTTTTCTACTTTGAGTTTCTGTAGTTTCGATTTGGGGATCTCCTAATAGCATTTCATCAAGTTTCAATCCTTCTCCTCTTTGTTTCTGTATTTTTCACAGATTGTTTGGTGTTGTATAATTAAGGGTGAATCTGAAATGTGATATTAACAATTTTTTCCTTTTTCAATCTTCTTCTTCATATGTTTAAAAGTGTAGTCTCTTATTGTTATTTTTTTTCTTCCTCTATTTTGTTCATCTGGATTGAATTCATCTTCCCCAAATATTCCCTTGTATTTTTCTTTTTGAATTCATAGGATCTGATTTTGTTTAGTCTTTTATTCTTTTTCACGTTTTTTAACATATTCATAGGATAATAATAGATCACAAAAGTAAATGCTTTCTCTTATTTCAATTATGGTTGTTTTTTTCTATAAAGAATCTGGTCATTGATTAGATGACAATAATAATAGGTAACAAATAATTACGTAATTCAATACTATTGGAAAGTTTTTATATTAAATGATGGTTAATGGTAATAATGAGTACTAAATATTTTGTTACCAAAAAACTATCGTAACAAATCGGTATCTTTCAGGTTGTGTTGTAAAAAGATATTTCTTTTAATAAAAAATTAGAAAATTAAGTTCTTTTTTTAAGGGTTTTATTTAGCTCAATGATAAAATAAAAATATTTTCTTTTAGGAAATAATTCATAATCATAATGGCAAGCAAAATCTTTTTTCAAACAATTAAAGGTACCATTTTTATGGGCGTTTTAGGGGTGCTAGTACTTTTCCTATGCGTAACCAACTCCCGAACTCAAAATCTGGTTCAAAGACCTTTTTCATCATAAAATTCAAAAATATCCAAAAATAGGTTTTCCAATGTTTTCCTAAAAAAATAAATATTGGTGGCGGCTCCATTTAATTTTTGGTTGGTTGTCACAGGCTCTAACCAATCCTAAACCATCTTCTGCCGACTCTAAGAAACTAGAAGAGTGGACTTATGCAAATAAGGTATGTCGTCACACTATAATTATGCTGCTTTCTGTCGCAGACTTGATCACACATATTGTTATTGAAGATACCAACAAAAAAGAGTTGAATGCTGCAAAGGCAAAAATGACGACTTCTCATGCAATTTTGATTCAAACCAAGTCTCACAAAAAGAGGTACGCTAACAAACTGGATCACGAGCCTAAGATTTCTAACCTCACTTTCAATTCTAACCCCAATTTCAAAAGAAAAGGCACTTGTTTTTTTTTTTTTTTTTGTGGAAAACCAGGTCAGCATACATCTTAGTGTTGTCACAGAGCGAGAAATGACAATCCTCCTAAGCCAAAGGTTAACTTGGCTGAAAGAGATGATATAATTGTTGCGGTTAGAATTCAAGTTAATATTATGACCAATGTGAACAAATGGGTGGTAGACTCTGGAGCTACCAGGCATATTTGTGCAAATAAAGATGTCTTTACCTCCTACACTTATGTAGGGGTGGTGAAGAACGTGTTTATCTTAGTGATTCTTGAATTGATGCAGTTTTGGGAAAAGAGAAAGTTCTTATAAAGCTCACACTGGAAGGACTTGGCTCTCAATAAAGCGATTCATGTACCTAGTGTAATGGGCAAATTTAATTTCTATAGCCCTATTGGAAAAAGTTGGGATTGAAGTGTCATTTGAATCTGGTAAAATTGTAATGACAAATAACAATGTGTCTGTTGGAAAAGGGTATTGTGACAAGAGACTATTTATTTTGAACATTTTCAAAAATAGTGAATAAGATTATGGAATAGTCGTTTTTTTTATTATGATAATTTTGGTTCTAGTTGTCTTATTCCAGAGATAGCATTTACAAAGTTATACATTAGTTTTATTTATTCAGAGCGTTTTTTATTTTTTTAAAATTATTTTTATTAATTAAAAATCTAAATTTTAAAATAAATGTATTTAATTAATTTTTATTTCTTAATTACTGAAACAATACTATTTGAATATTTTAAGTTCAGATTTTATAATTCATTTATAATGGTGGTTTTTATTCATTATTTATATCATTTATGATGGAGGGTACGTTTTGTAGCCGTATTTTTTTTAAGCTCTATAATAATATTATTTCATATCATATTGTTCCCTTACACTCATGGGTTGTAAATATTACAAAAACTCATGAAATTTTATAGAGGTACCATGAATTGAACTATGGTATTGTATGTAGTAGATTTCTTTTGAAGTCCCATAATCCATAAAGCTTAGAAATAGACCTTAAGTTAGGGTTAGGACCTTACACAACAACAAATTAGTTAAAAAATGACGCCACATTAAATAGCGCTTAACTATTGAAGTGCTACTTAAAATTAGGTAAAATGCTTTTACTAGCGCTTCATTGAAGAAGTGTTATTGAAGGATATAGGAATAAGCAGTGCTTTCCACACCAAGTGCTATTTATGGTTGTGTAACAAGAATAAGTAGTGCTTTCTATAAGAAGCGCTACTTTAGGCAGTATCAATAAATAGTGCTTTTAGCCGGAAGTGCCACTTATTATATACCCAAAGTAGCGCTTCCGGTAGGAAGCGTTACTTATTCGTCAGATCTAAAATTAATTTATTCAGCAAAATTCCCTCTTTTCCATTGCTCTCAACAGCTCTCGCCCTCTCTTTCTCTCAACAGCTCTCGCCCTCCTCCTCCTCCGTCGCCCTTTGCCACTTCTGTGCTATTTATGGTTGTGTAACAAGAATAAGTAGCGCTTTCTATAAGAAGCGCTACTTTAGCAGTATCAATAAATATCGCTTCCGGTAGGATGCGTTACTTATTCTTCCGATCTAAAATTAATTTATTCAGCAAAATTCCCTCTTTTCCATTGCTCTCAACAGGTCTAGCCCTCTCTTTCTCTCAACAGCCCTCGCCCTCCTCCTCCTCCGTCGCCCTTTTCCTCCTCTGTCACGTTTCTCTCTCACTCTCTCAACAGATTTTGCCCTCTCTCTCAACAGCACTCGCGACGAAAAAGGAAAAGGTGTGTTGCGTGAGAAGGGGAAGAAAAAGAGCGTAAGCATGGGGGTGAGAACGGCGTCGTAGAATGACCTTAGAAGAGAGAAGATCGAGTATTTGGAGAAGGAAGAGAAGGCGAGAAGAAAGTGCATGGTGCATGAACTTCCACATCGAAGGGTGATCCTTTTCGGAGCACATTTAGGACACCGAAAGTTCCCCTAACTCGGAGCTAGGAAACTCAACGCCCATCGAGGTAAGATATTCAACCCATTCTGTTACCCATGTCGTCGGTGCCTCGTTGTTGTTGTTTGTAACGACCCGTTTCCGGACCGCTACCGAGCTCAATATACCGAGCTCGAGTTACCGAGCTCAACACACCGAGCTCAACTAAACCTGTATGAGATGTGTTTTAAAACGAAACTCTTGTGCCTTTTAAAAAGTACGGTCTATTTTTTTTTATAAAACCAACTCGTGCACATCAGAGTAATTACAGCTTTTCGAAACATGGTGCAACTAAGACACAAGACTTAAATTCTAATAAAACATACATGCATAACATACATATATATATATCACTCGAAATAATAATGTATACAAAATACAGAGTAGCAAATGTATAAAGAAAATACACCTAAGGTATGACGACTTCAAAAGAGCAATCATACCCTGGGGGTACTTCCAAGAACTCCCACGCAGGCTGCTCCAAAAGTAAGACCACCAGTCTACCCTGAAACGACAAAACAACACTGCCCAAACTGGTCACGACATACTACTCCAAAAGAAAAACAAGGTACAGTCATCAGAAAAACAAACATCCAACAACATAATCAATCACGACAAATAGAGGTCGTCACTCGGGTCCTCGTCGAGCTCCTCCTCGGCATCATCTGCTGTCGAGTTCCCTGCACCCTCGACATCGCCTGGGTAACCGTCATGGATTGAAGGCACCACGGGAAAGGGGTCAACTTCTCAACAATACAAGATAATACGGCATAAAGAAATAAGCAACACAATAATGTATCTCAATCACCACACGTGACTCGACCATCTCACTCTAGACTCGACTCGACTCTTATTCCGGAATATCGTCAGCAGGTCCATCCCCAAACTGACGTAATAGGTAAACGGCAGGTCCATCCCCAAACCGAATTCCATACATTAATCAGCAGGTCCATCCCCAAACTGATAATGCTACAACGCCTAGCCAATCCACCATAAACAAAAAAGGGGACCTAGCACCCTCAGTTATCTGGGTCCGGCTCAAAAACGTCATACGACTCCCTAGCTCTCTCACTCGATGATTAGCTCGCCGCATGTCAAAGAGTAACACAACTTACTTGATCACATATCAAATAAAGAGAGCATGCTTAACATGAAGAAAACGCAATTCGACATTTAAGCAATAAAACATTCTGCATGAAGAAACGCAATTCGACAGCAATACACCATTCACAACATATATTCAATCACATATCAAATACATGCAAAAACCCAATCATATCACAACATTCCAAGCTCGACACCAATCAAGGAGTCCATACATAAATATAACAATAAAAATAAAGTCTTAATAATGTCTAAAAGTTGCCCTTACCGAACTCCAAGCTAATGCTGCTCGACAACGACCTCGACACGGCTGTCTTCAAATGAGCTCGACAACGACTTCTCTTACACGATCTCGACACGGCTGTCTTCAACGAGCTCGACAAAGACTTCGACACGTACCGTCCTCAATCGACCTCGACACGTACACTTCTCAGTCGACCTCGACACGTACAGTTCTCGATCTGGATCCCACTGCTTCCACGTCCTTGGATTCGCTCTCCCGTACACCTCGATTCGGAAATCACACGATCTCGGGAATCAGACTTCCTAAAACAAGCACAACTCAGTTCGATCTATGGGTTCTAATACACTTAGCTCTCATCCCAAACTTAACCACAAAGTTGGGGTTTTCGATCAAAAGTTCATGAAAAAGGCTATCTGATGCTACAACAGATAGATCGACAACAACAACAACCAGAAGCAACAAACGAAAAACAAGAAATCGAAACAAACCAAAAAGGAAGGGTTTCTGGGCACTGCCGATTGCAGAAAAACAGAGGAAGAAAATTTGTTTTACAAGCCCAATTAATCGGTTAGAAAGGGAGGTAATATCATGAAGAAGAAAACCCATCAATTTGACATGATTTGGAAGCATAAAACTAGCTAAAAATGGAAAGAAGAAATGGCGCTAAACAGTAGTACGAAGGAAGAGAAAAATCTGTTCTTCCATACCTCAGATGATGGTCGAGCAGGCGAGACATAGGTCGAGAAGATGATGAGGAACAAGATTGATGAAGAAAGTTTGTGCAGAATCTCGATGGAACTCAAGGTTTCGTCGATGGAAGTTCTGGAGAGAAACAAGGAACTCAGAGCAGAAGGAAGGAAAAAGAAAGAAGAAAAGAGAAATGAGTATCTGAGGGAAAACCGATCGTGAATACAGCTGGTGAGAGAAGGGGTATAATCGTAACTCCAGCTATAAGATGCCAATCCCATCAATCATTCTACCCATCTAATCGCTCCTCTCTCATAATTACCCTCTACTGGCTTGGTCAACGATCTAGACACGGCGACGAGAACGGCAAGCCGACAATATAATTATTACAACCAATATAATAATAACGATGAATAACGTTCGTAAGAATACGAGTTATCATCTCGACACGATGTCGACAAGGTGCTCGTGCAAGCGCACAAGGCTCTAACACGAGTTCGTGCACGCGGCCTCCTCAGTTCGACATGCGACCTCCTCAGCTCGACACCTGACCTCCTCAGCTCAGCAGCTAGTGCACGCAGTCTCCTCAGCTCGGCAAATGACCTCGGCAAACGATCTTGGCACGGGATCTCGACACAAGATCTCGACGCGAGGTCTCGATACGTCGTCCTAAGACGATGTCGATCTCGTCCTCAGGTGTTACAATCTCTCCCTCTAAAAAAATTTCGTCCTCGAAATTGCAAATAAGTTTCTTACCTCGGAAAAGTTCAGGGTACTGAGTCTTCATCTTCTCCTCCAGCTCCCAAGTCGCATCTCCCGTCTTCTGATCCCACACAACTTTGACAAGTTGAATCTCTTTGTTCCAAGAATCGCTTGGCTTTCCGATCAACGATCCTTGCCGTGATGCTTCAAAAGATAAGTCATCCTTCAGCTTGAATCACATCCGCTCGATGACATGAGAGGGTCGGAAACATACTTCCGCAATTGTGAGACGTGGAAGACGTCGTGGATGTTCGACAAGAATGGTGGCAAGGCAACTGATATGCCACTAGACCAATACGACGAAGAATCGATAAGGTCCAATAAATTTAGGGTAAGTTTCTTGGATTTGATCGCTCGACCAACTCCGATGAGTGGGGGTGACTCTAAGAAATACATGTTCTCCTTCCTCGAACTCGAGTGGTCGACGCCGTTGGTCCGCATAACTCTTACTCGCCGACTTTGAGATGTTCGCATCCGATCTCTCGATCAAACGGATCTTCTCGATGAGTCTGCTGGATCATATCTGGTCCTACAACGAACGCCGCCGTCCTGGTACCAACAAAGAGGCGTCGACATTTCCGCCCATACAGCCGCTTCAAAGGTGCCATTCCAATACTCGCATGGAAACCGTTATTGTAGGTGAACTCCACCAATGGTAAGACATCGCCCCAACTTCCTCGGTGATCTAAGGTACACGCCGCAACAAATCTTCAAGTGATTGGATCGTTCTCTCGATCGACCGTCGACGAGGATGATATGCCGACCTAAGCCTGAGCTCGGTTCCCATCGCTCCTTGCAATTCCCTCCAAAAATGAGATGTGAACTTTGGATCTCGGTCCGACACGATCGAAGAGGGTATACCATGAAGTCGCACTATCTCCGCGATGTAGATCTCGGTCAGCTTTTCCACGTTGTATGTCGACCTCCTTTGGTAAGAAATGAGCGGTTGGTCAATCGGTCGACGATCACCCAAATCGAATCATTCTTCTTCTGCGTCTTCGCAAACCTACAACGAAATCCATGGAAATACTATCCCATTTCCATACCGCACGCGTCAGCGATTGTAGCATTCCCACAGGTCGTTGGTGCTCCACCTTCGCTTCGACACGTTAAACACGGTTACGTGCTTCGCCACTTGCTTCTTCATTCCGGACCACCAAAAATGCTTCTTCAAGTCTTGATACATCTTCGTAACTCCTGGATGAATACTAAAGTTGCTCTTATGCGCTTCGTCGAGAATCAACTTTCTCAGCTCGGATACGTTAGGTACGCATACTCGGCCATTGCACCTTAAGATATCGTCCGCTCCGACGTGAAATTCTGTCGCCTTTCCTTGTGCTATCAACTGAACCTTCTCTTGCAGAAGCTCGTCATGAACCTGCTGGTCTCGGATCTCGTCCAACAATCTGTTAGAGATGGTAAGCATACCAAATCTCAGCTTCCCCGGTGAAACTTCGACACTCAACTTCAAGTCTCGGAACTTCTCGAGCATCTCCAACTCCTTGATCATCATTGCCGAGGTTAAAACGCTCTTCCTGCTCAATGCATCTGCTACTACGTTAGCCTTACCGGGATGGTATTCCAACGTAAAGTCGTAGTCCTTGAGAAATTCTGTCCATCTACGCTGACGCATGTTGAGCTCTTTCTGGTCGAATAGGTACTTCAAGCTCTTGTGATCGCTGAAAACAGTAAGAGTGCTCCCATAAAGGTAGTGCCTCCATATCTTCAGCGCAAAAACTACTGCTGCCAGCTCCAAGTCGTGAGTAGGGTAGTTCCTCTCGTGAATCTTAAGCTGTCTTGAAGCATACGCGACCACCTTCCGATGTTGCATCAACACGCATCCCAATCCCTGGTGTGACGCATCACAATACACCTCGAAAGGCTCTTCGGGTTGAGGCAAAATCAAGACAAAGCGCCGTCGCCAAAAGCTCCTTCAGCCTTTGAAAATCAAGCCGCACTCCTGGCCCAGGCAAAAGGTTGATCCTTCCTCGTCGATCGTAAGAGGCGCGACAATCTTCGAGAAACCTTCAATGAATCTTCTAATAGCCTGCTAAGCGACAAAACTCACGATCTCAGAATCGCCTTCTACTGTTCCCACGCTAACACGCCTTCAATCTTAGTTGGATCCACACTATCCCTTCTTTGGAAATCACGTGACCAAGAAAATTCACCTCTTCAAGCCAAAATTCACACTTCGACAGGTTGGCATAGAGTTGCTTATCTCGTAATATCCGCAGACTCGACATAAGTGTTCTGCGTGCTCTTCTTCGGTTCCTCGAGTAGATCAAGATGTCGTCGATGAACACTACAACAAACTGATCCAAGAACGAATGGAAAATCCTATTCATGTAGTCCATAAACATACCGTGCATTCGTCACTCCAAACGGCATCACCAAGTACTCAGTAGTGACCGTATCTAGTCCTGAAAGTCGTTTTGGGAACATCTTCCTCCTTCACGCGAACTGATGGTAGCCCGACTTCAAGTCTATCTTGGAAAGATCGCCGCCCACGAGGTTGATCCATCAAGTCGCCAATACGCGTGGTAACGGATAACGGTTCTTCACAAGAACCTTGTTGAGCTCGCGATAGTCCACGCACAGCCTTGATCGTCCATCCTTCTTCTTAACCAACAACACCGAGCTCCCACGCGGACACGCTCGGTCGTATGAATTGCTTCGACTCCAAGTGTTCGATCTGGGACTTCAGCTCTTTCATCTCGGCAGGAGACATCCTGTATGGCGCTTTGGAAATCGGTCCTGTCCCTGGAATCAGGTCGATGGAGAACTCGACCTCTCGTATTGGTGGTAACCCTGGCACGTCTTCGGGAAAAACGTCCTCAAAGTCACACACCACTGGTACATTCTTCACGTCGATCTGCTGGAAAACTTCCGAACTAGCCAGATACATGTATTCCCTAGTTCCTTCTTTCAAAGAAACTCCAATACGTTCGACAGAAAGATAATTGGAGACTCCAAAGGTCTGGAAAAATTACAGTTTTACGGGCACAGTCCAAGAGGACATGGTGGTGTGACAACCAATCCATCCCGAGGATGACATCTAAGCCCTTAAGAGGCAAACAAACCAAATTGACCACAAACTTTCTACTCTGAATAACCACTACACAATTAAGACATGCAGTGTTTGTGACTAAGGTTTTAGCAGCTGGGGTTGTAACTACTAATTTGAACGGTAAAGCAGTCACAATCAAGTTCAAATGGTTCACACAATCAGAAGAAATAAAGGAATGGGTTGCACCCGAATCAAAAAGAACGGATAAGGATTTACCCTCGATTTCACATTCACCTTGAATAAGATCTTCAGCTCGATCTGCTTCCTCGCCACTCATGCAGAAAACTCTGCCTTTAGCCACTTGACGCTTCCCTTTCTGTGCAAATCTCTGCCCCGCACTCTGGGGTCTCACCGGTCCGCCCACAACAGTCTTCTTCTTGTGGCTCCTCACTCCTTCTACCTCGACACATCGATCAATCAGCTCTTGGAGGTTTCGAATCCTCAACGACACCACTACCTTCTGAATGTCGAATCTCAATCCCCGTTGGAATCTCTCACTCAACCATCTTTGGTCAGCTCGATCACGAAATGGACTGAAATACCTCGCCAATGACTTCGAACTTGGTCGCATACTGACACCGCCATACCGCTTTGCCGCAGCTTGAAGAAACTCTTGCTCCTTCTCGGCTGCGGCAAGATCTGGGAAGTACTTGTCCAAGAACATTTCACGAAAAAGCTCCCAGTTCATCTCGCGACGTTCGCTTATAAACGCTTGCTTCACTCCTCTCCACCAATACTCTGCGTCTCCTAGCGATGAAGTAGGTGGCATAGTCGACCTTCACGTTGTCCCGCAATGAAGTGCCTCGAAGATCTTCTCGATCTCTTGCATCCAAAGATCGCCTTTATCTGGTTTGGCTCACCGTAGAACTTGGTGGATCATGCTTCCTAAAGTCGGCCAATCCTCTCGCTTGACATTTCGCTCTGCTCGTTCTTTGTTCTTTGCAAGTTCTGAGTTAACGCCGCCGTCTGTTGAGCCATCGCGTTAGCCTGTTGAGTTGCAGCGAATGATTGTTGAGCCATGGCTGCCGCCATCTCGGTCATAGCTTGAATTGCTCGTTCCATGTCGACGTTCTCGGTTGCATTTGCCGTATTCCTACGAGGTGGCATTAGATTCCACAAAGTTCAAAACCCTGTCGAATCTCACAACAAGGATGTGTTAAAACACACCGCTTCAATCAAGAAACAGTTCAAACAATTTCTCAAGCAATAAGTGCTTCACTTAATCAAACAAAGAATCAACATATTACAACTAGGTACCCAACACACATAACCCGACACAAAGGACTACCCAAATCTCCTATGCACAAATTCTGGCCGAACCGAATCAAGCTCGATACCAACAATGTAACGACCGCTTCCGACCGCTACCGAGCTCAATATACCGAGCTCGAGTTACCGAGCTCAACACACCGAGCTCAACTAAACCTGTATGAGATGTGTTTTAAAACGAAACTCTTGTGCCTTTTAAAAAGTACGGTCTATTTTTTTTTTATAAAACCAACTCGTGCACATCAGAGTAATTACAGCTTTTCGAAACATGGTGCAACTAAGACACAAGACTTAAATTCTAATAAAACATACATGCATAACATACATATATATATATCACTCGAAATAATAATGTATACAAAATACAGAGTAGCAAATGTATAAAGAAAATACACCTAAGGTATGACGACTTCAAAAGAGCAATCATACCCTGGGGGTACTTCCGGCAGACTCCCACGCAGGGGGCTGCTCCAAAAGTAAGACCACCAGTCTACCCTGAAACGACAAAACAATACTGCCCAACTGGTCACGACATACTACTCCAAAAGAAAAACAAGGTACAGTCATCAGAAAAACAAACATCCAACAACATAATCAATCACGACAAATAGAGGTCGTCACTCGGGTCCTCGCCGAAGCTCCTCCTAAGCATCATCTGGCCGCCGAAGTTCCCTCGCACTCGACATCGCCTGGTAACCGCTATGGATTGAAGGCACCACGGGAAAGGGGTCAACTTCTCAACAATACAAGATAATACGGCATAAAGAAATAAGCAACACAATAATGTATCTCAATCACCACACGTGACTCGACCATCTCACTCTAGACTCGACTCGACTCTTATTCCGGAATATCGTCAGCAGGTCCATCCCCAAACTGACGTAATAGGTAAACGGCAGGGCCATCCCCAAACCGAATTCCATACATTAATCAGCAGGGCCATCCCCAAACTGATAATGCTACAACGCCTAGCCAATCCACCATAAACAAAAAGGGGACCTAGCACCCTCGCTTATCCTGGTCCGGCTCAAAACGCCATACGACTCCCTAGCTCTCTCACTCGATGATTAGCTCCCCGCATGTCAAAGAGTAACACAACTTACTTGATCACATATCAAATAAAGAGAGCATGCTTAACATGAAGAAAACGCACTGACATTTAAGCAATAAAACATTCTGCATGAAGAAACGCACTGACAAAGAATACACCATTCACAACATATATTCAATCACATATCAAATACATGCAAAAACCCAATCATATCACAACATTCCAAGCTCGACACCAATCAAGGAGTCCATACATAAATATAACAATAAAAATAAAGTCTTAATAATGTCTAAAAGTTGCCCTTACCGAACTCCAAGCTAATGCTGCTCGACAACGACCTCGACACGGCTGTCTTCAAATGAGCTCGACAACGACTTCTCTTACACGATCTCAACACGGCTGTCTTCAACGAGCTCGACAAAGACTTCGACACGTACCGTCCTCAATCGACCTCGACACGTACACTTCTCACCGACCTCGACACGCATAGCCTCGATCCGATCCCACCGCTTCCACGCCCTTGGATTCGCTTCTCCGCACACCTCGATTCTGAAATCACACGATCTCTGAATCGACTTCCTAAAACAAGCACAACTCGCTCGATCTATGGGTTCTAATACACTTAGCTCTCATCCCAAACTTAACCACAAAGTTGGGGTTTTCGATCAAAAGTTCATGAAAAAGGCTATCCGATGCTACAAATGATAGATCGACAACAACAACAACCAGAAGCAACAAACGAAAAACAAGAAATCGAAACAAACCAAAAAGGAAGGGTTTCTGGGCACTGCCGATTGCAGAAAAACAGAGGAAGAAAATTTGTTTTACAAGCCCAATTAATCGGTTAGAAAGGGAGGTAATATCATGAAGAAGAAAACCCATCAATTTGACATGATTTGGAAGCATAAAACTAGCTAAAAATGGAAAGAAGAAATGGCGCTAAACAGTAGTACGAAGGAAGAGAAAAATCTATTCTTCCATACCTCAGATGATGGTCGAGCAGGCGAGATATAGGTCGAGAAGATGATGAGGAACAAGATTGATGAAGAAAGTTTGTGCAGAATCTCGATGGAACTCAAGGTTTCGTCGATGGAAGTTCTGGAGAGAAACAAGGAACTCAGAGCAGAAGGAAGGAAAAAGAAAGAAGAAAAGAGAAATGAGTATCTGAGGGAAAACCGATCGTGAATACAGCTGGTGAGAGAAGGGGTATAATCGTAACTCCAGCTATAAGATGCCAATCCCATCAATCATTCTACCCATCTAATCGCTCCTCTCTCATAATTACCCTCTACTCTGTCGGTCAACGATCTAGACACGGCGACGAGAACGGCAAGCCGACAATATAATTATTACAACCAATATAATAATAACGCTGAATAACGTTCGTAAGAATACGAGTTATCATCTCGACACGATGTCGACAAGGTGCTCGTGCAAGCGCACAAGGCTCTAACACGAGTTCGTGCACGCGGCCTCCTCAGTTCGACATGCGACCTCCTCAGCTCGACACCCGACCTCCTCAGCTCAGCAGCTAGTGCACGCAGTCTCCTCAGCTCGGCAAATGACCTCGGCAAACGATCTTGGCACGGGATCTCGACACAAGATCTCGACGCGAGGTCTCGATACGTCGTCCTAAGACGATGTCGATCTCGTCCTCAGGTGTTACATTGTTGTTGTTGCCACCACTTGAACCTCTTTGTGACCCCTTCCTTCACTTGTTCGCTCCATTCTAACGACTGCATTCTGTAATCTTCTCTAATTAGTTGTACTTGTTGTTCTCGCTAGATTAATCCAACAGTTACAAACGAAATCTGAAGGATAAAAGACTGGTTGAGTGGTACTTAGGTTAGGATGGTGAGAAGTGATTGCTGGCTCTCTCTATACACTTGATAGAAATCTTGCTGTTGTTATCTACAGAGTAAGTTTTTCCCCCATCCTCTGTCCTATATAATATTATTTTTAATTCTAAACTGCTATTTCTATAATTGGAACTTTGGAGAGTTAAATAAAGTTAATAGATAAAAATATATATGAAAAAGATGTAGAAAGAGGCATTCCGAGAATTAAACTCGGGACCTCTCGCATGTGCCTCCTATTAAATGTGAGGTGGCAGAGTCAGAGTATGTGTATTGGAAAATGAGTTGTGACCAACTGTAATTATTAGATGCTAAAATCTGGGTAAGAGCCTTTGTTAGTTTACATGAATCATATGTCAAAAGTTCAAATCTCTTTTGTCACTATGGAAAAAGGGTAAAATCTGGGTGTGTGAGTGTGGATACTGGATATAGCATTGTTCTTTAAAAATTGATTTTCTGGTGCATGTTGGACTCTTAACCTTTATGGAAATCCTATGTATTTGGGTTGTGCTTTCTTGGTTATGCATGGTACTATGATTGTTACTCATTGCTTGCTTCAATTCAAATAGGATGAGAAAGGGATACAGAAATCTACATTCAAACAATATCGTGTACTGTGGTCAGCTACTGATTTCAGATATGGCTACAAACTTGTTGTAATGTTCCTATACTTTATTTTCTACTATACTTCTATAGATATTTTCAAACCGATTTTCAGTATTCCAGAGTTGGAAAAGTATACTTTAGGAACATTGGAAGATGAATTCCACTAATTTTTTTGTTTTCTTTTTCAATAACTTTTTCAGATGATGAATTTGCAGGAGAGTGGCAATATAAGATCTGCACTTTCTGCCACCGATGTTATTGAGGTGAGATTACAGGGACCATTTTTAAAAAAATATTTTTACAGGGACTAAAACTAAATTTTTTAGAAATTACAGGGACCAAAAGCACTATTAACCCGAAATTCAATTTATTGCTCCTGCGGTAAGTTTGAGAGCTTTGGCATACTTTGTTGTCATTGTCTAAGAATTTTTATCCATATTATTATTATTATTATTATTATTATTATTATTATCATCATCATCGTCGTCGTCGTCGTCATCATCATCATCTTTACTCAACTTCATAAGTTCACATTTCATATTCTTTTTTTCATGTAGAATGATGAAGGAGAGGGTTCAAGATGTATGAAAGGGCGGGTAGAGCACCAACTTACCAAAAGAAAGAAAAATGGTTTCGGAAAGCTTGGCCAGCCATTACAACTATACGAGTTCTAAGAGCAGATAGGCATTCCACTATGTTCTTGGACAAGTAATCACCAAGTGACTGTGCAAAATCAACAGGTTTCGGAATTCTTAGAACGGGAACATAGACAGAAACTTCCCCAATACTCACTGGCCCTTTTTCAACAGCATTATTATTGGTTCCCACTTCTTTATTTGTGATGTCCCCATTTCATGATCTAAATTCATAATTAAGAAGAAACAAAAGACACAATTGCAAGCAACATGATCTCTGAGAAGCAAAAAACGAGATAAAAACAAAAGGCAAAGAAATAATTTGTATTACAAGTATCCCTTTACAAACGTTTCTCAATACCCAATCCAAATAAGCATTGACAGAGTATCCCTTAAAGCTAATGTTCGATTTCATTTTCCCTTTCCTCTTTACATCTTAGATCCTCCACCTTCTTCTCTTCTCGGTGTTGTATTTGCTCACTGGTAAGTTGTATAAGCTTCTCCTGTAATGAATCGTGGCCTGGTAGCACCTCTAGTCTATCACCCCCATTTCATGTCCATGTCGCGGTAGTGGGCAGCCGTCGGGTGCTGCCTCCGTCTGTACTCCCTCTTCCTCTCTCTCTTCGCTTCAAACGACATCGCAGGGTTGTGCGCAGAAAAGAATTGGGGCTGGGTCATTTTTGTTTTTTTCGTCTAAGATCTCGGCCGTTGGATTGATCCAACGGTTAAGAATTTTGCTGTAGAAATTGCGGTAGACGTATTCATTGTCGAGGATCTGGATCCATTTTCATCTTCCTGGGTTCAACTTATAGTTTTTATTTTCTGATGTTCTAATACCTTGTTCAACCGAGAAGAGTCTGTTGAATCCCGAGAGATTTTCGTCTCAGACGAATAAATCATTGAAGACAGTGTGTCTTCACACGCCTCATACTATTTTGTTGTGTTTGGAAACGAGGTCTCTACTTCAGTGTTCGTTTTTCGCCGACTTCTACTCCAACATATATTAACACACACACACACATATCTCAGTTCTATACACTCTGCTTATATTTACTTTTTAAGTAAACAGTTTTCCAGTTAAAAAACAAACATTAAAAAGTTTTTCTGAAAATTACTTATGGAATATTTAAAATAAAGAATTATAAACAGTAAATATATTAAATTTCTAATATATGAATTGATTAATATTATATTTCAATTTTTTTAACATTTTAGAGAAGTTTGTACTCACTAAAAAACCTTAAAATAATCAAACTACAGATGTCGATAATGATTATTATGACATCAATTTTAGAGAAGTCTACACTCATTTTAGAGAAGTCATCCTAACTTTGGTTTCAATAACGATTACTATTTTCATAGTAACAAATTAATGATGTCAAAAATAAAAAGTATTGCGAAAAGAAGAACATATCAGATATGTAAAAAAATAAAATTGATATATAATGATAAATTATAGAAACAAAATAAAATCATGTAAAACAATCGAATGAATTATATATGTATTTTAATATGTAACAGGTTATTACATTTCTTTAATATTATATTTTAATTTCTAAATATAATTTTTATATTTATAGACATTTTTTCTAGTAATTTCTCATGTTGAATAAATTCCTATTAAATATTTTTGAAATGTTTTTTAATAGAAATTCATTTGTATCGTTTGTGTAATTTATATACACATTTAATGATGTGTTGTTATATCATTTAATGAGTATGATAAGTTATACTATTTTTTTTGTTGGAAATAATAATAAAAAAGGTTGGGAATAACATCATTTAATGCTTAGGTTCATGTACTTTGAGATTCATGTATAGCGTTTAGATCCATTCATGCACTTAGGAAGTTGCATTTGTATTTATTCTTCTTGTAGTCATATCATGTAATTATTTCGCTTCCGTGCTAGTGTCACAATAAGTCTCACTTGTCGATAACCTTTCAACCACCGTTCGTACAGTTTCTGACCGCCGTCTGTACAACTTACAGCCACCATCCGTACAATTTCCGGCCGTTCTCCATACAACTTCCAAGTGATGGTCCTGTTTTCTCTATTTTTGGTACACTTATTATTACTTCGAAAAAAACTAAATGGGAAAAATAATCAAGCCTGGTTTGCATCTGTGGAGCTTTGGTTTCTTGGTCAAGGGTGTCATGATCATTTGGAGAAGACATCTGAAGAAGTCTCAAAAGAAAATCACAGTCAATGGGAAAAGCTTGACTATCAACTCTGTGCCTTATGATGGCAATATGTTGAACTAAATATCTTAGCAAATTTCAGAAGCTTTAAGACGTGTAACTCCTTTTGGAAGAAGGCCTAAAGTGTCTTTGCTAATGATATTCCACGATTGTACGATTCTGCACAAAAGTTAGCCTCTCTTAAACAATCTGATCATGATATGATTCCATATGTTTCTAAAGCCCAATCTGCATTTGAATAATTAAAAAAGTATTTGGAAGCCGATGCTTTAGAAGCTATAAAGAAGAAACTTGATGTAACGACCCGTTTCCGGACCGCTACCGAGCTCAATATACCGAGCTCGAGTTACCGAGCTCAACACAACAAGCTCAACAAAACCTATATGAGATATGTTTTAAAAACAAAACTCTTGTGCCTTTTAAAAATGCGATATATATTTTTCATATAAAACCAACTCGTGCACATCAGAGTAATTACAGCTTTTCGAAACATGGTGCAACTAAGACACAAGACTTAAATTCAAATAAAACATACATGTATAACATACACATATATATCACTCGAAATAAGAATGTATACAAAATACAGAGTAGCAAATGTGCAAAGAAAATACACCTAAGGTACGACAACTTCAAAATAGCCATTATACCCTGGGGGTACTTCCCCAGACTCCCATCGCAGGGGGTCAAGCTCCAAAAGTAAGACCACCAGTCTACCTCAGAGCAACAAAAATAACATCGCCCAAACTGGTCACGACCTCGAACATAAAAGAATTACAAGAACAGTCCTCGTAAAAACCAACATCCAATAAATAAACAATCACGACAGTGTGAGAGGTCGCCACTCGGGTCCTCGTCGACCTCCTCCTCGGCATCGTCTCATCGCCGAGTTACTCGCGCTTCGACATCGCTCGGGTAACCGCCATGGATTGAAGGCACCACGGGAAAGTGGTCAACTTCTCAACAAGTTAAGATAAGCTCGACATAAAAATATAAGCAAACAAAGAAGTATAACAATCACCGACGTGACTCGACCATCTCACTCTAAACTCGACACAACTCACAATTCCATTTTCTCGACTGACAATTTTCCTAATGCACACGCCGTCAGTATGTCGGAAAGTCCAGCCAAGCCTTGGGATCCTCGCTCTCCCTAGGACGACTAACTCAGTCCCGTGAGCGTGGCGGCGTCTAGTCAATCTCCAGTAAACAAAAGGGGACCTAGCACCCCGCTTATCCCGTCACGGCTCAAAAGCGCCATACGACTCACCTAGCTCGCTTCACTCGATGAACAATTAGCGCCAGATACGATATTCAGGAGTTAAACACAAAATATTCAACCGCATGTCAAATAAAGAGCAAGCTCGACATGAAGAAACGCAATTCAACATGCAATACACACTTCACGACATATATTCAATCACATATTAAATACATGCAAAACTCAATCATATCACAACATTTCATCTCGACACAAATCGGTAATTCCATACACAATAACATAACCACATAGAATATGAAATGCCCTTACTTAAGGACTTATACAATAAAGCCTTAGAGATATCTAGAAGTAGCCCTTACCAGAACTCCAAGTTAAATCTTTGCTTTCGACAACGACCTCGACAATTTGTCTTCAAAGAACTTCGACGCGACTTCTCTTTTCGATCTCGACCGCGGTATCTTCAACGAACTTCGACAACGACTTGATCGTGCGCTTCTCGATCGACCTCGACCGCGTCAGATCCTGGATTACGGATTCTGCTTGCCAGCGTCCTTGGATTCAACTTTCCGTACACCTCGATTCGAATTCACTCGGCCTCTGAATCAGACTTCCTAAAACAAACACAACTCGGATCGATCTATGGTTCTAATACATCTAGCTCTCTCTTCCCAAACTCAACCACAACCCGTAAAATATATAAAACTCAAGAACTGAAAGATATTTTTCCTCCAACACAAAGTTAGGGATTTCGATCAATTCATGAAAAGTTATCCGATGCTTCACAGAAGATCGACAACAACAATATTCAAGCAACGAACGAAACCAGAAAATCGAAACGAACCAAAAATGGGGTTTTCTGGCATTGCCGATTGCGTAAAAACAGAGAAAGAAATTTTGTTTTACAAGCCCAATTAATCGGTTAAAAAGATAGGTAATATTGTGAAGAAGAAAACCCATCAATTTGATATGATTTGGAAGCATAAACCGATTAAAAATGGAAGAAGATTTAGCGCTAAACAAAGAGTACGATGAAAGAAAATCTGTTCTTCATACCTCAACTGGTGATGGTCGATCGACGAGATATGGGTCGAGAAGTTGATGATGAACAAAATTGATGAAGAAATCTTGTGCAGAATCTCATTTGGAACTCACGGTTTATCGATGAAGATTTTTAAGGAAACAACGAAACACAGAGCGAGAAGGGAGGAAGAAGAAAGAAGAAAAGAGAAATGAGTGAAACGGCGTGGTATACATTTGGCGAGAAAGGGGTAAAACGTAACTCCAGCCTATAAGATGCCAATCCCAATAATCATCTACCCGTTAACTCGCTCCTCTCATGATTACCTACTCACTGCCGGTCAGCGACAAGTCGACAATGTAATAATTACAAACAATATAATAATAACGCTGAGTAACGTTCGAATAATACGAGGTGTCATCTCGACACGATGTCGACAAGAGTACTCGTGCAAATGTACAAAGTTCTAACACGAGTTCGTGAACGCGGTCTCCTCACCGACTTGCGTCCTCATCAGCTCGATGCGCGACTTCATCAACTCGACTCCCGACCTCCTCATTTCGGCTGACTAGTGCACGTGGTCTCATCACCGACAAAAGATCTCGCAAACGATCTAGTCACGGATCTCGACACAAGGTCTTGGTCGAGGTCTCGACACGTCGTCCTAATACGATGTCGATCTCGTCCTCAGGTGTTACAATCTCTCCCTCTAAAAAATTTCGCCCTCGAAATTGCAAATAAGCTTCTTACCTCGAGAAAGTTCAGTCTTGAATCTTCATCTTCTCCTCCGGCTCCCAGTCGCATCTCCCGCCTTCTCGATCCCACACAATCTTGACAAGTTGGATCTCTTTGTTCCGCGAACTGTTTGGCTTTCCGATCAACGATTCTTGCTGGTGACGCTTCAAAAGATAAGTCGCCCTTCGCTTGAATCACATCCGTTCGATGACATGAGAAGGGTCGGAAACATACTTCCGCAATTGTGAGACGCGGAAAGACGCCGTGGATGTTCGACAAGAATGGTGGCAATGCAATCGATATGCCACCGACCAATACGACGAAGAATCTGGTAAGGTCCAATGAATTTAGGGTAAGTTTCTTGGATTTGATCGCTCGACCAACTCCAAAGTGGGGGTGACTCTAAGAAATACATGTCCTCCTTCCTCGAACTCGAGTGGTCGACGTCGTTGATCTGCATAACTCTTACGCCGACTTTGAGATGTTCGCATCCGATCTCCGATCAAACGGATCTTCTCGTGAGTCCGCTGGATCATATCCGTCCTGACGACAGCCGCGATCCTGGTACCAACAAAGAGGCGTCGACATTTCCGCCCATACGCTTCAAAAGGCGCCATCCCAATACTCGCATGGAAGTCATTGTTGTATGTGAACTCCACCAATGGTAAGACGCCGTCGTCCCAACTTCCTCGGTGATCTAACGTCAAGCTCGTAACAAATCTTCAGCGATTGGATCGTTCTCTCGATCGTCCGTCGATGTGGATGATATGCCGAGCTAAGCTCGAAGCTCGGTTCCCATCGCTCCTTGCAATTCCCTCCAAAATGAGACGTGAACTTCGGATCTCGGTCCGACACGATCGAAGATGGTATTCCATGAAGTCGTACTATCTCCGCGATGTAGATCTCGGTCGCTTTTCCACGTTGTATGTTGACCTCACCGGCAAGAAATGAGCGATTTGGTCAATCGGTCGACGATCACCCAAATCGAATCATTCTTCTTCTCGTCTTCGCAAACCTACAACGAAATCCATGGAAATATCGTCCCATTTCCATCTCGCACGTCAGCGATTGTAGCATTCTGCAGTCGTTGGTGCTCCACCTTCGCTTCGACACGCCAAACATGAAGCTACGTGCTCGGCCACTTGCTTCTTCATTCCGACCACCAAAAATGCTTCTTCAAGTCTTGATACATCTTCGTAACTCTGGATGAATACTAAAGTTGCTCTTATGCGCTTCGCCGAGAATCAACTTCCTCGGCTCGGATCGTTAGGCACGCACACTCGGCCATTGCACCTCAAGATGTCGCCCGCTCAGACCTGAAATTCGCCGCCTTCCTTGCGCTTATCAATCGAATCTTCTCTTGCGAAGCTCATTCGAACTTGCCGGGTCTCGGATCTCGCCCAACAATCTGTTAGAAATGGTAAGCATACCAAATCTCAGCTTCCCGGTGAAACTTCGACACTCAACTTCAAATCTCTGAACTTCTCGAGCATCTCCAACTCCTTGATCATCATTACCGAGGTTAAAACGCTCTTTCTGCTCGCGCTCAACGATCCGCTACTACGTTAGCTTTACCAGGATGGTATTCCAACGTAAAGTCGTAGTCCCTTGAGAAATTCTATCCATCTACGTTGACGCATGTTGAGTTCCTTCCGGTCGAACAGTACTTCAAGCTCTTGTGATCGCTGAAAACAATGAAGAGTGCTCCGTAAAGGTAGTGCCTCCATATCTTCCGCAAAAACTATCAGCCGCTAGCTCCAAGTCGTGAGTAGGATAGTTCCTCTCGTGAATCTTAAGTCGTCTTGAAGCATACGCGACCACCTTCCGATGTTGCATCAACACATCCCAATCCTGGTGTGACGCATCACAATACACCTCGAAAGGCTCTTCGGGTTGAGGCAAAATCAGCACAGCGCCGTAGTCAAAAGCTCCTTGATCGTTGAAAACGGCTTCACTCCTCGGTCCAAGCAAAAGGTTGATCCTTCCTCGTCAATCGTGTAAGAGGCGCGACAATCTTCGAGAAACTTTCAATGAATCTTCGGTAATATCCTGCTAAGCCGACAAAACTCCTGATCTCGGTAACCGTCTTGGGGTGTTCCCACGCTATCACCGCCTCAATCTTAGTTGGATCCACAGCTATCCCTTCTCTCGAAATCACGTGACCTAGAAAATTCACCTCTTCAAGCCAAAATTCACACTTCGACAGATTGGCATAGAGTTGCTTATCTCGTAATATCTGCGCAGACTCGGCATAGGTGTTCTGCGTGCTCTTCTCGGTTCCTCGAGTAAATCAATATGTCGTCGATGAACACTACAACGAATCGATCCAAAAACGAATGGAAAATCCCTGTTCATGTAGTCCATAAACACACGGTGGCGCATTCGTCACCCAAACGGCATCACCAAGTACTCGTAGTGACCGTATCTAGTCCTGAAAAGCTGTTTTGGCGACATCTTCCTCCTTCACGCGAATCGATGGTAGCCCGACTTCAAGTCTATCTTGGAAAAGATCGCCGCTCCACGAAGTTGGTCCATCAAATCGTCAATACGTGGTAACGGATAACTGGTTCTTCACGGTAACCTTGTTGAGTTCGCGATAGTCCACGCACGGCCTTGATCGTCCATCCTTCTTCTTAACCAACAACACCGAGCTCCCCACGGTGACACGCTCGGTCGTATGAATTGCTTCGACTCCAAGTGTTCGATCTGGGACTTCAACTCTTTCATCTCGGCAGAGACATCACATGCGGCGCTTTGGAAATCGGTCCTGCTCCTGGAATCAGTCGATGGAGAACTCGACCTCTCGTCTTGGTGGTAATCCTGGCACGTCTTCGGAAAAACGCCCTCAAAATCACACACCACCGGAACATTCTTCACGTCGATCTGCTGGAAAACTTCCGAGCTAGCGAGATACATGTATTCCTAGTTCCTTCTTTCAAAGAAACTCCAATCGTTACGTAAAGATAATTGGAGACTCCAAGGTCCTGAAAAATTACGCTTTACGGGCACAGTCCAAAAGGACATGGTGGTGTGACAACCAATCCATCCCGAGGATAACATCTAAACCCTTAAGAGGCAAACAAACCAAATTGACCACAAACTTTCTATTCTGAATAATCACTACACAAACAAGACATGCGGTGTTTGTGACTAAGGTTTTAGCATTTGGGGTTGTAACTACTAATTTAAGCGGTAGCGATCACGCTAAGCTCAAAAGGTTCACACAATCGGAAGAAATGAAGGAATGGGTTGCACGAATCAAAAAGAACGGATAAGGATTTACCCTCGATCTCACATTCACCTTGGATAAGATCATCACCGATCCGCTTCCTCGCCACTCATGCAGAAAACTACGCCTTTAGCCACTTGACGCTTCCTTTGGCCTTTGCACAAGCATAGTCGGTTCGGCTTAGGTGTAGGACAATCCTTAGCAAAATGCCCTGGCTTCTTGCGGTTGAAACACACCTCCTCCTCTCGGAGTACAATTACTCGCGTAATGTCCCGGCTTTCCACATCGGTAGCAAATCACCTCGACACTGGGTGACCTCCACTCCTCGGTACTTGGGTCATCGGACGACATCGTCTCCCTCGTTGTCGTTCCCCGAGGTCGGTCGTAAGGTCTCTTCTGCGGTAGTTTCCCTTTACGTGCAAATCTCGCCCGCACTCTGGGGTCTCACCGGTCGCCACAACGTCTTCTTCTTGTGGCTCCTCACTCCTTCTACCTCGACACATCGGTCAATCAGCTCTTGGAGATTTCGGATCCTCAACGACACCATCGACTTGAATGTCGAATCTCAATCCCGTTGGAATCTCTCACTTAACCATCTCTGGTCAACTCGGTCACGAAATGGACTGAAATACCTCGCCAACGATTCAAACTTGGCGCATACTCGGACACCGTCGAGTTGCCTTGCCGCAGCTTGAAGAAATTCCTGCTCTTCTCGGCTCGTGCGATGTCCCAAGTACTTGTCCAAGAACCTTTCACGAAAAAGTTCCCGTGTCATCTCGCGATGTTCTGCTCTAACCGCTTGCTTCACTCCTTTCCACCAATACTCTGCGTCTCCTAGCAATAAGTAGGTGGCATAGTCGACCTTCACGTTGTCCGGACAATGAAGTGCCTCAAAGATCTTCTCGATCTCTTGCATCCAAAGATCGACTTTATCCGGATTTGGCTCACCGTAGAACCCGGTGGATCATGCTTCCTAAAGTCGGCCAATCCTCTTGCTTGACATTACGTTACGCTCGTTCTTTGTTCTTTGTCGCAAGTTCTTGAGTTAACGCCGTCTGTTGAGCCATCGCGTTAGCCTGTTGAGTTCATGGTGATTGTTGAGCCATGGCTGCCGCCATCTCGGTCATAGCTTGAATAGCTCGTTCCATGTCGGCGTTCTCGGTTGCGGATGTCGTATTCCTCTGAGGTGGCATTAGATTCCACAAAGTTCAAAACCCCGCCGAATCTCACAACAAGGATGTGTTAAAACACACCGCTTCAATCAAAAAACAGTTCAAACAATTTCTCAAGCAATAAGTGCTTCACTTAATCAAACAGCAATCAACACAAAACAACTAGGTACTCAACACATAACCCGACCACGGTGACGGTCAAATCCTATGCATTTCTCGAATCGAGCTCAAGCCTCGATACCAAAGTAACGACCGTTCCGGACCGCTACCGAAGCTCGATATACCGAGCTCGAGTTCTGAGCTCAACACAACAAGCTCAACAAAACCTATATGAGATATGTTTTAAAAACAAAACTCTTGTGCCTTTTAAAAATGCGATATATATTTTTCATATAAAACCAACTCGTGCACATCGAGTAATTACAACTTTTCAAACATGGTGCAACTAAGACACAAGACTTAAATTCAAATAAAACATACATGTATAACATACACATATATATCACTCGAAATAAGAATGTATACAAAATACGAGTAGCAAATGTGCAAAGAAAATACACCTAAGGTACGACAACTTCAAAATAGCCATTATACCACTGGGGTACTTAGCGGAACTCCCACAGGGTCGCTCCAAAAGTAAGACCACCAGTCTACCTGTAGCAACAAAAATAACATCGCCCCAAACTGGTCACGACCTCGAACATAAAAGAATTACAAGAACAGTCCTCGGAAAAACCAACATCCAATAAATAAACAATCACGGCGGTAGAGGTCGTCACTCGGGTCCTCGTCGACCTCCTCCTCGGCATCGTCTCTTTGTCGAGTTACTGCGCCTCGACATCGCTGGGTAACCGCCATGGATTGAAGGCACCACGGAAAGGTCAACTTCTCAACAAGTTAAGATAAGCTCGACATAAAAATATAAGCAAACAAAGAAAGTATAACAATCAACCGACGTGACTCGACCATCTCACTCTAAACTCGACACAACTCACAATTCCATTTTCTCGACTCGACAATTTTTCCGGAATGCACACGCCAGATCAGTATGTCGGAAAGTCCAGCCAAAGCCTTGGGATCCTCGCTCTCCCTAGGAATAACTCAGGTCCCGTGGCGTGGCGACGTCTAGTCAATCTCCGTAAACAAAGGGGACCTAGCACCCTCGATTATCCGGTCACGGCTCAAAACGCCATACGACTCACCTAGCTCGCTTCACTCGATGAACAATTCGCCGATACGATATTCGTGGAGTTAAACACAAAATATTCAACCGCATGTCAAATAAAAGAGCAAGCTCGACATGAAGAAAGCATAATTCAACATGCAATACACACTTCACGACATATATTCAATCACATATTAAATACATGCAAAACTCAATCATATCACAACATTTCATCTCGACCTGAATCAAGAATTCCATACACAATAACATAACCACATAGAATATGAAATGCCCTTACTTAAGGACTTATACAATAAAGCCTTAGAGATATCTAGAAGTAGCCACTATAGAACTCCAAGTTAAATCTTTGCTCGACAACGACCTCGACACGGTGTCTTCAAAGAACTCGACAACGACTTCTCTTACTCGATCTCGACACGGTGTCTTCAACGAACTTCGACAACGACTTCGATCGTGCGCTTCTCGATCGACCTCGACACGCATACCCTCGCTCGATTCTCACGCTTCCGGCGTCCTTGGATTCGCTTTCCGCACACCTCGATTCGAATTCACTCGGTCTCGAATCGGACTTCCTAAAACAAACACAACTCGGATCGATCTATGGTTCTAATACATCTAGCTCTCTCTTCCCAAACTCAACCACAACCCGGAAAATATATAAAACTCAAGAACTGAAAGATATTTTTCCTCCAACACAAAGTTAGGGATTTCGATCGGAATTCATGAAAAGTTATCCGATGCTTCACGTAAAGATCGACAACAACAATATTCGAAGCAACGAACGAAAAACCGTAAAATCGAAACGAACCAAAATGGGGTTTCTGGGCATTGCCGATCAGAAAAAAAGCAGAGAAAGAAATTTTGTTTTACAAGCCCAATTAATCGGTTAAAAAGATAGGTAATATTGTGAAGAAGAAAACCCATCAATTTGATATGATTTGGAAGCATAAAGCGATTAAAAATGGAAGAAGATTTAGCGCTAAACAAAGAGTACAGATGAAAGAACACCTGTTCTTCATACCTCAACGGTGATGGTCGATCAGGCGAGATATGGGTCGAGAAGTTGATGATGAACAAAATTGATGAAGAAATCTTGTGCAGAATCTCGCTGGAACTGACGGTTTAAATCGATGAAGATTTTTAAGGAAACAACGAAACACAGAGCGTAAGGAGGAAGAAGAAAGAAGAAGAGAAATGAGTGAAACGATCGTGGTATACAATGGCGAGAAAGGGGTAAAAGCGTAACTCCAGCTATAAGATGCCAATCCCAATAATCATCTACCCGTTAACTCGTTCCTCTCATGATTACCCTCTACTCGCTTGGTCAACGACAAGCCGACAATGTAATAATTACAAACAATATAATAATAACGAGTAACGTTCGAAATAATACGAGGTGTCATCTCGACACGATGTCGACAAGAGTACTCGTGCAAATGTACAAAGTTCTAACACGAGTTCGTGAACGGTCTCACCGGCTTCGACTTGCGTCCTCATCATTTCGATGCGCGACTTCATCAACTCGACTCCGACCTCCTCGGCTCGGAAATAGTGTACGTGGTCTCATCAGCTCGACAAAAGATCTCGGCAAACGATCTAGTCACGGGATCTCGACACAAGGTCTTGGTCGAGGTCTCGATACGTCGTCCTAATACGATGTCGATCTCGTCCTCAGGTGTTACACTTGACAATTTGTACATGGTGCTGATTCTTCGTGGAATGCATCTAGATTGTGAACATGTTCATGATCAAGCTCTGTCTGGTCAAGAGGTCCCTTTAATGGAAGATATGGTTAATCGACTTCTTTGAGTTCCTTCACCAAAAGCAAGTGGTAATTGAGTAGAGCCAATTGAATCTTCTTCAATGGTGTCTACTCGTGGAAAAGGAGGACGTGGAAATCATGAAGGACGAGGTGGAAGAGTGGTTGTCCTCAACGTTCATATTGCAAAAGAATGGTTCACACCCAAGACACATGTTGATTGTAACACCCTCATTTTTGTGCTAGAACCTTATAATTCCTTGTGTGTTTGATTAAGCCTTTCATGTATGTGAAAGTGTTAGTTATGCTATTGACTGGTTAGAAGTCCAATGAGATTGGCACGGTGCGCGTATAGGCGAGTCGGGACATAAAACTAGCAACCGATACAGTTCCAGGGGGCGCAGGGCGCCCAGAGTAGGGCGCAGGGCGCCCAGGCCTCACCGAGAGCAGGCGCAGGGCGCCCAGGGCGCCCAGACTGGAGCTCGGGGCGCCCAGGCCTCACAGAGAGCTGGCGCAGGGCGCCCAGGGCGCCCAGACTGGAGCTCGGGGAGCCCAGGGTCTTGGCACCAGCGCCCACCGGGCCAAGTGACTTTGCGCCTGCTGCTTTAACTCGTTTTGGGCCGGTTCTGTGACCCAGTGTGACCCATTCTCGACCTGAAAGAGCAACCACGACCCCTAGACTTAACCTAGCCACTAAGCATCAGTTCTAAGACCCTAAACATGATTAGGAGCTGCTCATAGGATCAACCAAATAGAGAAAAAACTCTTGCTTCCCTTCTTCCAACCTTGTGTTGTCAAGGGCTCTAACTCAAGACTACGCTACGGGACTTGACCGGGGAGCATCGTTATTGTGACTCATACAGCCTCATTGGGAGGAATAGGAGGTGCTGAAGAAAGCTTCACTAGGAAAGGAAAAGCGTGGTGTTACCTCATCCCATCCTAGGAGCACGAAATTCACTTGAGGTAAGGGGTAGTTGTTCTCTTCTAGTGAGTGTATGGAACTTGCATGAACAATAGGGGTGTCCCAAGACCCCTATGCCTCGCGCGGTAACGAAAAACGGACACTATCACTATCGTGATAGGGAGACTTTCGAATTCCCCCATTATTATTCTTGACTAGTGATATTTTCTGTAACGGGTTATGATAATTTTATTGGTTGATGAATTTGGTGTGATGATTGAGCTTTGTTTGTATACATGCTTGCTGTGTAGAAATTGTTCACTACCAAACGATAATGTAAGGTATTTAAATAGTAAATGATAAACTTTAGACCTTATGAAATTGTGTTCTACTGTTGTTGTTGTTGTTGCTGCCCTATCGAAGATATTTGCGATAGAGGATATTATGTTAGACACCGCATTTGGTCTGTTCATGCATCATGGTGTCGGTAATGTTGTTGTTGTTGTTAGTAGGGCGTATCGGGCAAGGTATCCCGTGACGGGCGGGGTTCCCGGTCCTACAGTCAAAAGGGCGAATCGGGCAAGGTATCCCGTGACGGGTGAGGTTCGATCCCTGGCCCCATCATAATGGGGCGAATCGGGCAAGGTGTCCCGTGACGGGCGTGGTTTCCCGGTCCTATTGTTATTGGGGCATTACGGACATGGTATTCCGAAACGGGCAAGGTATCCCGGCCTCGTTAGAAGTGGATCCACATGCATATAATTATGCTTTTAGAATCACATCATTTTACATGATAATATGCCTGGTTGTTCAGTTTTTGGTGGTGTATCATAATGTTGTGATTGATGTGGTGGCATGTGATATTTGAATGTTGTGGTAATGTACTTTAATGTTGTGTATGATGCTGTGGCATGTGGTATTTGACCGTTGTAGTGATATTTTATGCCTTAGCACTAGTGAGTAGACGTTTTCATTGGAATTATTGTATGTTGCGCATTGTTCATTATTCTCCTACACTGTTTGCACTATTTGAGGTTATGATGACTAACCCCTTTTGTGGCTATGCATATCCCACCGGGTATGTGTAGATGTTGAGACTGCAGGTGTTGAGGATGTGAATGCCAATGAGTAATCTCGGTAGTTCGTTGGGATGAATAGAAGATTTGCATGTGTTTACTTATTTAAGTCCTTGTATTCTTCTGATGTAATAATTAGGGAGAGGGCTCTGAATTATTGTGACATCGGGAACCTGGGTTTTAATTCCTTTTGATGTTATTTTCCGGAAATGAGCGTGACGACTCTATTCCACGATGATGAAGTTTTTGATTTGACATAAATAAAAAGTATTTTGTTTCTCCATGTTTTATTTTACATTATTATGTTGCTATAATGACTTGCTGGGGTAGAGGGTGTCACATTTAGTGGTATCAAAGCTCGGCTTGATTCTCAGGCCGTGGTATGTGTCTATTATGTTTTTGTCTGTGTACTCGGTGTGATTGTTTATGCTAAAATAGATAGGAGTATGAAGGGTAAGACTCATTTTATAGGCTAACCGTTTTCTGTTGATTGACGCCTTAGGGCGGGTTGCTGAAGCTTTGGAGCGCAACCAGAACCGTACTGATAGACCTGTTAATTTCAGAAGCATTGCTGATTTTCATAAAAACAACCCTCCAACCTTTAAGGGGGCATTTGACCCTGATGGAGCCCAACACTGGATACGTGAAATGGAGAAGATTTTTAGAGTGATGGGCTGCACTGATGAACAGAAGGTGGCTTTTGCTGCTTTCAAGCTGACCGACGAGGCTGAGTATTGGTGGGAGAACACTAGTCGGAGGTTGGAGAATACCGCAACTGCTGTAACTTGGGAGATATTCAAAGACAGATTCTTGGAAAAATATTTTCCCGCTGAGATTCGTGACCGAAAGGAGGCTGAGTTCCTAGCTTTAACACAGGGGAATATGTCTGTAGATGAGTATGCGGTGAAGTTTCAGAAATTATCCCGCTACTATCCTGCTTATCAACTAGCAACTGGCGACCGCTCGAAGTGCGTTAAGTTTAAGAACGGCTTACGACCTGAACTCAAGCAGGGCGTGGCTGTCTTGCCACTTACCGACTTTGGGAACTTTGTCCAGAAGACCAGAGACTTTGAAGAGGCTTATAACGAGAGGGTAGCCGCTTTCAGAAACATCAGTGGGAAACCTAAACCCACCCAAGGAAGAGGGAGACAGCCCTTAGCACCTACGGCTAAAGCATTTAAGAATACCAGCTTTAGAGGGGCTAATCCTGTCGCGGGAAAAGCAGTTAGGGGAAGCTCTTGGACCTACGATCAGATTAGATGTGGCAAGTGTGGCAAGGACCACTATACTCATTTATGCAAGGAAACATCTGTTATCTGCTTCAAGTGCAACAAGCCCGGTCATATCAGTCGCGACTGTGATGGACTGAAGAACGAGCCAGCAAATAATAACAGAACTCCGAAACCTCAGGCTAACAGGATGAAGTCGACTGGCAGGGTGTTTGCTCTCACTGGCACAGAGGCAGCGGAATCAGAAGATCTTATCTAAGGTACTTTCTTTATTCGAGGAATTTCTTTAGTGGTGTTGTATGATTCTGGTGCGACCCACTCTTTCATCTCTGCCGAGTGTGTGAAAATTTGCAACTGCCTACATCTCGTTTAACCTTTGATTTGTCTGTGGATATTCCTTTGCATGAACCCGTTATTACTTCTCTTGTGTGCAAGGAATGCACTCTTGTGATTGGGAGTAGGAACTTCGTAGTGGACCTAGTGTGTTTACCTCTTCGGGGGATAGACATTATTTTAGGTATGGATTGGTTGACTGCTAATCATGTACTTTTGAACTGCTTTGATAAAACTGTGGTGTTTGGAGCGCCTGAGCCTAGTGATCCACGGGTGGTTACCGCCAAGGAAATTCGATCATCCTTGAAGGGAGGTGCACAGGTATATGTGATGTTGTGTTCTATGGCTATAGAGACGAAAGTAGAAGCCAAAGATGTACCCACCGTTTGTGAGTTTCCGGAAGTATTTGCAGAAGTTAACTTTTTACCACCGGAACGAGATGTGGACTTTGCTATCGACCTTGTTCCGGGAACGGGACCGATCTCCATGGCCCCTTACAGGATGTCTCCGTTGGAACTAGAAGAATTAAAGAGGCAATTGGAAGACATGCTGGAGAAAAAGTTTATTAGACCAAGTGTGTCCCCATGGGGAGCGCCGGTTTTATTGGTAAAGAAGAAGGATGGTTCGATGAGGTTGTGTGTTGACTATCGGCAACTTAACAAGGTTATTATCAAGAACCGCTACCCTTTGCCGAGGATAGATGACCTTATGGACCAACTAGTAGGAGCATGTATTTTCTCTAAAATTGATTTGAGGTCGAGGTACCACCAGATTCGGGTGAAGAAGGAGGACATCCCGAAAACCGCGTTCCGAAAGCGTTACGGTCACTATGAGTACCAAGTGATGACATTCGGTGTGACTAACGCACCAGCGGTATTTATGGATTACATGAACACGATATTTTTCCCATATTTGGATAAGTTTGTGGTTGTTTTTATAGACGACATCTTGATTTACTCCAAGACCCGAAGGGAGCATGAAGGGCACTTGAGAACTGTACTACAAGTGTTGAAGGAAAAACAATTGTATGCCAAGATGTCAAAGTGTGAGTTTTGGTTGGAAGAAGTGGGATTTCTAGGCCACGTAATTTCTAAAGGCGGTATAGTTGGGGGCCCAGGGAAGGTGGAAGTCAGATTGCATTGGGAAGCTCCTAACCCAAGAACCGAGATAAGAAGCTTTTTGGGCCTAGCTGGTTACTATCGAAGGTTCATCGAAGGTTTTTCAAAGATAGCACTACCGATGACCCGGCTTACCAGGAAGGGGCAAGTTTTCTTGTGGGATGCTAAGTGTGAGGAAAGCTTTCAGATACTAAAGAAGAAGTTAACTAGGCACCAGTGTTAGTGCTGCCCGACCCGCTTAAACCTTTTGTGGTCTACTGTGATGCTTCAAAGCAAGGACTAGGTGGTGTGCTAATGCAGCATGGTAAGGTCGTGGCGTATGCTTCTCGTCAATTAAAGTTACACGAGCAGAATTATCCTACCCATGACATGGAATTAGATGCAGTTGTCTTTACCTTGAAGATCTGGAGGCACTATCTTTATGGGGCTCGGTTTGAGGTTTTCAGCGACCATAAGAGCCTCAAGTATCTGTTTGACCAGAAGGAGTTAAACATGAGGCAACGTAGGTGGATGGAATTCCTAAAAGACTACGAATTTGAGTTGTTCTACCATCCAGGCAAGGCAAATGTCGTGGCAGATGCGCTAAGTAGAAAGGCGTTGCATTGCTCGACTATGATGATTAGGGAGATGAAGTTAATAGAAGAGTTCAGAGATTTGAGTCTAGTGTGTGAAAAGACCCCCGTGAGCGTGAAGCTTGGCATGTTGAAAGTGACTAATGATCTAATGGGTCAAATTCGGGAAGGGCAGAAAATCGATTTGTTCTTAGTTGAGCAGAAGATCTCGATTGCTCAAGGGAAGCCAAGTGAATTTACTGAGGGGACGGATGGAATTTTAAGGCTCCAGGATCGAATTTGTGTTCCGGACATCCCCGAGTTGAAAAAGATGATTCTGGAAGAAGGTCATAGGAGTAGCCTGAGCATCCACCCCGGGGCTACTAAGATGTATCAAGACTTAAAGAGATTATTTTGGTGGCCTAGTATGAAGAAGCAAATAGCTGAGTTTGTGTACTCATGTCTGATTTGCCAAAAGGCCAAGATTGAACATCAGAAACCTTCTGGGACGTTGCAGCCGCTATTCGTCCCGGAATGGAAGTGGGACAGTATCGCTATGGATTTTGTGTCCGGACTTCCCAGGACTCCAGCTGGTTATGATGCAGTGTGGGTGGTTGTTGACCGGCTAACCAAGACGGCTCACTTTTTACCGGTGAACATGGAATTCTCTGCAGAAGTTAACGAAACTGTACATCAAAGAGATCGTTAGACTACATGGTGTTCCCTCTAGTATCATATCTGACCGAGATCCTAGATTCACATCCGGGTTCTGGAATAGCTTGCATGAAGCGTTGGGAACCAAACTCAGACTGAGCTCAGCCTATCACCCCCAAACGGATGGTCAATCGGGCGACTATTCACCATTAGAGGATCTGCTATGAGCTTGTGTGTTAGAGAATCCGGACTTGGGATAAGTTCTTGCCCTTGGTGGAGTTCACCTATAACAATAGCTATCACTCTAGTATTGGTATGGCCCCATATGAGGCGCTTTATGGGAGGAGGTGCCGTCTTTCCCCTTTCTTTGGTGTGAGTCCGGTGAAAGCCTAGTGTTGGGACCAGAAGTGGTGAGAGAGACAACCGAGAAAGTGAAGTTAATTCAAGAGAAGATGAGGACTGCTCAAAGCAGACAGAAGAGTTATTACGACAACCGGACCAAGAAGTTGACTTTTAAGGAAGGAGAACACGTTTTCCTACGTGTTACCCCAACCAAGGGAGTTGGTAGAGTTTTAAAGGCTAAAAAGCTTACTCCTAGGTTCATCGGACCCTACCAAATTTTGAAGCGAATTGGTGAAGTAGCTTATCAGGTGGCGCTGCCACCGTTGTTGGGAAACCTTCACAATGTATTTCACGTGTCTCAACTCCGTAAGTACATACATGATCCCAGTCATGTGATAGCACAGGACGCGATTCAACTCAAGGACAATCTCACATTTGAGACGTCACCGGTAAGGATTGAGGACCGGAAGAGGAAGCAACTACGCGGAAGGGAGATTCCCTTGGTGAAAGTAATTTGGAGTGGAGCAAGCGATGAAAGTGCAACGTGGGAGTTGGAGAGTAAGATACGGGAACTGTATCCGCAACTTTTCACTACAGGTCAGTAATAATTCCGAGGACGGAATTTTTCTAAGGGGGGAGGATTGTGACACCCTCATTTTTGTGCTAGAACCTTATAATTCCTTGTGTGTTTGATTAAGCCTTTCATGTATTTGAATGTGTTAGTTATGCTATTGACTGGTTAGAAGTCCAATGAGATTGGCACGGTGCGCGTATAGGCGAGTTGGGACATAAAACTAGCAACCGATACAGTTCCAGGGGGCGCAGGGCGCCCAGGCCTCACCGAGAGCAGGCGCAGGGCGCCCAGACTGGAGCTCGGGGCGCCCAGGCCTCACAGAGCACTGGCGCAGGGCGCCCAGGGGTTGCTGGCGCCAGGCGCCCACCGCTATTAAGTGACTGTGCGCTGTTTCATGTTTTAACTCGTTTTGGGCCGGTTCTGTGACCCAGTGTGACCCATTCTCGACCTGAAAGAGCAACCACGACCCCTAGACTTAACCTAGCCACTAAGCATCAGTTCTAAGACCCTAAACATGATTAGGAGCTGCTCATAGGATCAACCAAATAGAGAAAAAACTCTTGCTTCCCTTCTTCCAACCTTGTGTTGTCAAGGGCTCTAACTCAAGACTACGCAACGGGACTTGACCGGGGAGCATCGTTATTGTGACTCATACAGCCTCATTGGGAGGAATAGGAGGTGGTAAGTCTTCTAATGATAAGCTTTGTCTCTAAGATCAATGTTAGGGTTCCAAACCATGATTTTTCTATTCCTAAACCCTTGCTCTTGTGTTTTTGCTGAAGAAAGCTTCACTAGGAAAGGAAAAGCTTGGTGTTACCTCATCCCATCCTAGGAGCACGAAATTCACTTGAGGTAAGGGGTAGTTGTTCTCTTCTAGTGAGTGTATGGAACTTGCATGAACAATAGGGGTGTCCCAAGACCCCTATGCCTCGCGCGGTAACGAAAAACGGACACTATCACTACCGTGATAGGGAGACTTTCGAATTGCCCAATTTTTATTCTTGACTAGTGATATTTTCTGTAACGGGTTATGATAATTTTATTGGTTGATGAATTGGTGTGATGATTGAGCTTTGTTTGTATACATGCTTGTTGTGTAGAAATTGTTCACTACCAAACGATAATGTAAGGAATTTAAATAGTAAATGATAAACTTTAGACCTTATGAAATTGTGTTCTGCTGTTGTTGTTGTTGTTGCTGCCCTATCGAAGATATCTGCGGTAGAGGATATTATGTTAGACACCGCATTTGGTCTGTTCATGCATCATGGTGTCGGTAATGTTGTTGTTGTTGTTAGTAGGGCGTATCGGGCAAGGTATCCCGTGACGGGCGGGGTTCCCGGTCCTACAGTCAAAAGGGTGAATCGGGCAACGTATCCCGTGACGGGTGAGGTTCCCGGTCCTACTGTTAATGGGGCGAATCGGGCAAGGTGTCCCGTGACGGGCATGGTTTCCCGGTCCTATTGTTATTGGGGCATTACGGACATGGTATTCCGAAACGGGCAAGGTATCCCGGCCTCGTTAGAAGTGGATCCACATGCATATAATTATGCTTTTAGAATCACATCATTTTACATGATAATATGCCTGGTTGTTCAGTTTTTGGTGGTGTATCATAATGTTGTGATTGATGTGGTGGCATGTGATATTTGAATGTTGTGGTAATGTACTTTAATGTTGTGTATGATGCTATGGCATGTGGTATTTGACCGTTGTAGTGATATTTTATGCCTTAGCACTAGTGAGTAGACGTTTTCATTGGAATTATTGTATGTTGCGCATTGTTTATTATTCTCCTACACTGTTTGCACTATTTGAGGTTATGATGACTAACCCCTTTTGTGGCTATGCATATCCCACCGGGTATGTGTAGATGTTGAGACTGCAGGTGTTGAGGATGCGAATGCCAATGAGTAATCTCGGTAGTTCATTGGGATGAATAGAAGATTTGCATGTGTTTACTTATTTAAGTCCTTGTATTCTTCCGATGTAATAATTAGGGAGAGGGCTCTGAATTATTGTGACATCGGGAACCTGGGTTTTAATTCCTTTTGATGTTGTTTTCCGCAAATGAGCGTGACGACTCTATTCCACGATGATGAAGTTTTTGATTTGACATAAATAAAAAGTATTTTGTTTCTCCATGTTTTATTTTACATTATTATGTTGCTATAATGACTTGCTGGGGTAGAGGGTGTCACATTTCTCTCTTCATGGGTTCCCAGAAAAGACAGTGAACATTTCCAAGTCTGAAAAGTCTGATCAAAATTTTTTAGAAGATGAGCATGAAGAATATCTTCAATTAAAGGCTGCTAAGCAGTCACATTCGTCTTCTCCCACTACTGTTCATACTTTAACAACATGTGTTTCGCAATCTGGTAGTAGTCAAAGTCCATGGATAATCGATTCAGGTGCCTCTGATCACATTGCTGGTAATATCTCTTTATTTTCTTCTTTATATACTACTAAATTTTCTCATTTTATTACCCTTCTGATGAATTTAAGGTTGCTGCCAAAGGAAATGGTCATGTCTCTCCTTCTCCTTCCTTAACCTTAAAATCTGCTTTATTTATACCTGGTTTTCCTTTTAATTTGATCTATCTCAGCCAACTTACTCGTTCTTTAAACTGCTCAGTAACCTTTCATGCTGATTCCTTTGTTATACAAGAATGTGGTACAAGTCGGATGATTGGTGTCAGACGTGAATCTTGTGGTCTTTATTATCTTCAAACAAGTTCTTCCATATCCTGTGTTGCTACTGCATCATCTCCAAAACTTCTTCACGATCGTTTAGGTCACCCATGTTTGTCAAAATTAAAGTACATGGTTCAGAGTCTTGAAAATTTAAAAACCTTAAACTGTGAGTCATGTCAACTTGGCAAGCATGTTCATTCTTCTTTTCCCAGACAAATTGAAAATAGGAGTGGTTCCCCTTTTTCTTGTATCCATTCAGATATATAGGGACCAAGTCGTGTATCTTCTTTTGGTTTCAAATATTTTGTCCTCTTTATTGATGAATTTTCATGATGCACTTGGGTGTTTTTAATGAAAGAACAATCTAAATTATTTTCAATCTTTATTTCCTTTTATAATGAGATTGAAACCTAATTCAGAAATGGAATCAAAGTTCTTCAAAGTGACAATGCTAAAGAATATTTTTCTTCTGACTTCTAATCTTTTTTATCCTCACAAGGTATCCTACATCAATCCACCTGTCCTCATACTCCTCAACAGAATGGAATGACAAAAAAAAAAAAAGACATCTTACTGAAACTGCTAGAACATTGTTACTTCAAGCCCATGTTCTTGTTCAACATTAGGGAGATGCTATTTTAACTGCCTATTTTCTAATAAATCGGATGCCTTCTTCATCTATTGATAATAATATTCCATATTCCATTTTATTTCCTAAAGAACCATTGTTTCATGTTGCACCTCATGTTTTCGGATGTACTTGTTTTGTTCATGATGTGTCCCCAGGTTTGGATAAGCATTCTTCTCGTGCTATCAAATGTGTTTTTCTTGGATATTCCAGACTCCAAAAGGGATATCAATGTTATTCTCATGCCAATAAAAGTTTCTACATGTCTGCAGAAGTTACCTTCTTTGTAGAGACTCCATATTTCTCTTCTTCTTTAGAAGAGTCCAATTATGTCCTTGAAGTGCTTATAGTTTGGTCCAACAATGTTTCCTATACAGGAATCTGTTGGGTTCAAAATCCCTTTTGATATGTGGTTTCAATGACAACAAACCTTATGAGCTAAATCTTAAGTGTTATGAATGGTGATCTACTGATGTTTAAAAGCAGGAAGTTACTCAGACCATCAAGTGTGTATAATCTACTCAACAACTGAAGAATCATAAGGTTACAACAGTAGTATTACAAGCTTCATTGAGACATCATACGTTTACTACTAAGTCACAAGTGATTAGCACGAGAAGGTTCATAAGAGAGAAGAAGAGAGAAGACTCATAAATGAGAAGAGAAAGTTCTTGACAAGAGAAAATTTTTTAGTT
Source organism: Calophaca sinica (assembly GCA_037113605.1). Taxonomy (NCBI): domain Eukaryota; kingdom Viridiplantae; phylum Streptophyta; class Magnoliopsida; order Fabales; family Fabaceae; genus Calophaca; species Calophaca sinica. Next base: position 48,480,792 of record CM073736.1, read on the forward strand.
TGCTATTAGATTTTTAGAGTAGTGCAACTACTAAGCATGAGATATTCTCACTGCCCAAGTATGCATCCGTGAGAAAGTATCATGTCAATAACTACCTCAAAAGCATTTAAGATCTCAACTCTCTCAAAGACAAATCAAGTTTCATATAAGCATAAGAAGACTCGTGAAAGAAAAGAGAAGGTTCGCACCAACAACATAATTCCAATCAAGAGAACGTTCATCACCAGTAAGCTACAATAAAAGTGCAAGGTTTCTGCACAGAAGATCCTCACAATTGTTATGAGTTATTTACTGCCAAGTTTCTCTTACTCAGAAGTGCTCAAAAGCTTTTCCTGAAGCATTCCCCTAGCATGACCAGAAGGTTCAGCAGAAGCTTCATTAGAAGCTCATCTTTTGCTTCTCGAGAAAGTTCGTCATAAGAAGGTTCATTATATGTCTCATGAGAAGGGTCGTCTGAAGTCTCCTGAGAAAGTTCATCAGAACATTCAGGAGAATGTTCATCAGATTTATGAGAAAGTTCATCAGAATATTCGAGAGAAAGTATGGAATAGAAGGTTGAAGACAGTACGATGAGGCACATACCAAGTGATCGTCTCTGTTTCAATTTTGAGAAAGTTCACTAGAAGGAAGTTCATTTTGCCCGTTGCAAAGTTCGTATGTAAGAAAGTTCAGCAGAAGGAAGTTTATTCTGCCCAATGTAGACTGACACGTTGGAATCTACGCTCTTGACACAAAAGCAAAACTGTTTATAGAAGAGACAGAAACTCCCCAATGGTCATTAAGCTTTCTAAACGATCATAAATGAAGGAAAAGTATAAAAGGGGACTTAGAAGGTCATTTGAAGGTGTGAGAGTGGGTTTACATTGAGCTTCAACAGATTTGCAGCATCCCCATCTTTTCTCCACCCTGCTACAAACTTTCTATCACGAGAGAAAGTTTATAGAAAGTTTACTGCAAGTTCTTTGCGATAGAAAGTTTACTGCAGAAGCATCTTCAGCTTATTTCTTCAAAGCACATCTACTCCATGAGTGTTCTTCAGCTGAAATGCATCACTATCAAAGAGGAAGAGAGATAAACACAAGCCTTACCAAGATTCACCTTTGCTCTCCTTTATTTCCCTCTTTAACACTCTTTTGTATATGTTCTTTACACCTTGGGATTATCTTTAAGAGTAGTGTAGCTTGTATTTACACTTTTGTGTAATCTTCTTTTTGAGTTACTTTTATCCCACAAACCAGAACCTTGTAAAAGTACCTTATTCTCTTCAGCCAATCTACCTAGGTGAGTGTTGGTGAGAAGCTTTAGGTGAATGCTTGTTAAACTAGGATAGTTTCTCAAGTTACTACAGTAGGCAGAGTTATACAATAAATACTGCCATAAAGAGCCTGAAGAGGCTCAAAAAAAATATAATAGCTTATTGACTAAGCTGTTGCGGCAACACTAGTGGGAGGGCAGCTTGGAGAAGCTGTGGAAAGAATACTCTATGTACTGTTGTACAGAAATAGTGAAAAATCTCACCATGGTTTGAGGAGTGGATGTAGCCCATGGTATTTGGGTGAATCATTATAAAAATATGCTGTCCAATATTTTTCTTCTTTATCTCTGCATACTTTATTTTCTGCTCATACTGCATCTTTCTCTTTTAAGTATTCAACTGTCTGATGTTTAAAACAAAACTTCCAAACGACTGCACAGTACTCTCTCATACATGCCACTTACTCAATAAGAGAATGTTCAATGAAACTGTATCGTGTTCATATAACTTGTGTTCTGTTTTAAAACTCATGTCTATTTTTAGAAGCTTCTGTTGTTAAACACTTTGTCGTTAACTTGCAAACTTACTCATGAATGTGTTTTACACTGATTATCAATCTTTCTCTAAAATATCTTTGGAAAATCTGATTAGCTTTTGTAACACCCCGTTTCCGAGGCGCTACTGTGCAACCCAATCTAATGCTGAAAACATTTAATGCTTGTATGCTTTCAGTTAAGGAGTACTCTTATGAATTTCGCAATGGAAAAATAGGAGTAATTTTTTTTTCTTTTCATATTCTTTCCTTTGAAACCCTTTTCAAAATGAGACATAGAGTACTACAGTTTTCTAAATGATGCCAATTCAAACTTTTACAATTATCAGAGTATAATGCATCACAAAATAATACTTCACATAACAAATTCGCACTAAGGCGAGGTTCTCTGAAAAGAGTAATTACGAAACAATCAATACAAAATCCTAAGCTAAGCTGGCTAACAACTATAACTCTTACTGAGAAACAGCTCAGCAAGATCAAACACGAAGTACTCAGAGGAATCTTCCTCCACTGGCTCAATCTTCAATGCTCCTAAAAGACGAAGCTGCAACAGCTACCGAACTCCATCTGGAAGTGACATCCATAAGGACATCCAATCCAACAACAAGGCCAGGGGAAATCCCTTGTCCACGAGTTTATCATAGGCTATGTCGCATGCAAACGATATATACATATATAATACAACAACACTCTTTTATATACATATACATACTTAATAGACCGCACACAATCAGCATGGTATATCAAGCATGGCATGTGAGCAAACAAAACAACCAACAGATCAACAATCAAGTCACTACAATATCAACCATTGCATGTGAGCAGGCAAGTCTATCAACAGATAAGTGATCAAGTCATCACAATATCCAATTATCAACAATTCATCACATATCATAAATGCGGTTAGCTATGCATGTCAATGCAGTATGGCTAGTTTGTGTATACACCTGCAGCCTTAAACAAGGTCAGCAGAGACGAGGAACTTTATTTCCCAACGTCCAAATCAACTCCCCTACCAAGGGTATTGCCACAAAGGCTTGCCACACATTAGGCTTTCTGCCACACGAGCATGCAGTGACAACTCGTCCTTTTGAAGTCCTGAAGACAATCAAACGCTCCGAGTGTCGATGCTCAATGGTCAGTATACATCCAAACAAATTCAACAACATGGCATGCTCACCGTAGGGAGCGCCCGAGTAATGTTTTAATTAATCAATGCGGATCGACGACACCTCAACTCATTCACTCTACGTAGTGAATTTTCATGCTTCCAATTCTTATATTACCTAGGTGAGGTTGTACCAAAATAAATCACTCATTTAGCTTTGGGTCATTGGAACCCGAGTTTCATCAAATTCTTTATCTAGTATGGTTCCATTTCTACTTATCTATAAGCTTAGGCTAGTCATACTATGGCTCTCATGCTTATTTTTAAGCCAAAATACCTTTAACAATTACTTAGAGTGCAAACACAGGACACAAAGTCCGGGTGTTCAATTGCGGAACGCTAGTCTTAATCTCAGATCAGAACTCTAGGCACGTAATGCGGAACACTAGGCTCAACTTTTAGGTTAAGGTACTAGGCACGCCATACGGAACACTAGGTCCAATCCTAAACCAAGAAAATGCGCACGCAAACAGGACATTAAATCCCAAAGACAGACACATAGTCCATATGCTCAATAGGAACACTAGGTTCCCTATGATTTAATCTTTCAAAAACTCGATCTTTGAACTCTCTTTCTCTATTCTTATATCACTCCTATGTATCTGAAAATACTCTTTTAGTTCTAGGTCGTTGAAACCCTAGTTGTGTTAAATAACACACTGGAAGAATTCCCAGAAAGAGAGGTGTTGCGAACACTCTTAATTACCAAGTCTTTCCTAGCCGTAATTTCCCAGGCGCATCATTTAACTCAACCGTTTTCGCAAATCGTACTTTTTATTTCAAATTCTTTTCTTTACTATCATTCCATTGAAATTTCCTTGCAAGCTTTGGCTAGTTATACTAAAACCCTCACGCTTACTTTTAACTCAAAATGCCCTTAACAATTTGCTTACGAAATCAGAATTCGGCTTGTGGAATCGCATCAGATTTACCGATGTAAATCGTCAACCAATAACAGTCGATCAACGCATTATTAATTAATCCATTATCAACAACAATATTTTCATATTCCAAGTCAATACCAAATTCCATTTAAATCCTACTTGATTCATGGAAAACAACATCAATCATAATGCCTCACAGGGCCAACGACATGCTATAGCATTTCAACAGCATATAACAATTCAATAGGCTACAACATGCTCCACAGTTTCATCAACTTCAAGTCTAATCAAATCACTCAAACAAGATTTAAGTCACGCAATACAATTCAATTTGCCACGCAGGGCCAAAAGCATGCTACAACATTTCCAACAACACATAAAAGTACTACAAGTACTACCACACTATCAAACAATCAAACAAGCAACAAACAAGGCGAAAAGCCCAAACTCATTATATAAGAATTTCCCTTACCTTGGGCGCTTTAACAATCCTAGCAAGGTAATTCGGAACCATCGTCAAGTCGCAACTTGCGCGTACCTCAAGCACGAACCTTAACAACGCAAACTTAATACAATTAGAACTAAAACTCAATTCTAATGCCCCTAGGGTAGCCACAGCTTAGACATCCTAAAGCCTAGGAATTACTTGACTTAATCCCTAATTGGTGCTATCTAGCCATATGCCAAGGTACATATTCAAACCATGCAAGTTTTGAAACTTTTTCAAAAGCTAAGCACTTAGAAAATATCAAAACCCAAAACTTACCAATTGGAATAGTGTTTTACCAAATGAATAGTGTTTTTCCAAACTTAAACCACTTTTTAAAACACTAAAACATGTCACAAAATTTTAGAAATAAATTCAATACAAGTTCAAAACAATTCTTAAGACATAAACCAAATCTTTTCCCAAAATCATACTTCTTTGAATTGTTTGCTAAATCAAATTCTTGGCCAATTCTTACACCATTTTAAGGACACAAATCAACTTAAAACAATGTTTAGAACTAGCATGAAGGCCACGGTTTTAGTTACTCAAAAACAAACCCAAACTTTTCAATTTTTCATTTCCAAAACAAAGCATTTCCTATCATTCAATTCCTACAACAATTAACCAACTTCCTTAACATCTAACATACTTTAAAAACAAGCTAAAACATCATCAAAACTTGATCATAGCCACTGTTTTTAATAGGTATAAACAGCCCCAAATAAAATTGTTTTCAAACAATTTTTTAAAGTTTCAAACATAACAATCCTTATAGTTTTAAAGTCCCAATCAAAAACCAATTTTTTTACCACTTTAATACAATTAAAAACATGTTCAAACCCACTCAAATCATGCCTAAAAGTTACTGTTTTGATGGCCCTAAAACAGCCCCAAAAATCCATTTGTTTCAAACAATTTTTAAAAGCTTCACACATACAAACCTTTATAGATTTAAAGTTCTAACCAAAAACTAACTTCCACAACACTTAAATTACTTTGAAAACAACTTAAAACATCCCCTAAACCATGCTTAGGAGCCACGGTTCCAGCCCCTACAAAATCCCCAAATTATTTTCACATAACTTGTTAAACATGCATATTGACTAGTTTCCAAACTAATCAAGTATAACCCATCAAAGAACTAACTTTAAATCAACAAAATCAAACCAAAACAACCTTGAACAGCCCCTAATTTCGTTCAGCCCCAAAACCTAGGGTTTCCCAAATTTCAATTACCAAAAACAAGCTTAATCATTGAAGGAAACAAAGGGCTAAAAGACTAGTCATGCATATCTAGCCAAATCTAACACCTTTAAGCAAAAATGATTCCTAAAACTAACCAAACCCATTCATGGCAGCCAAGAAGAAAAGGAAATGGGTTAGGACTCTTACCAACCAAGATGATGATGATTGATCATGAAGGAAGAAGAAAGGATGGAAGGAATCAAGGATTAAGGACTAAAACTTCAAGTTTCTCCAAGATCTTGAACTTTCTCTCTCAAGAATTTTTTTTTCTCAAACCTTCAACAATGAAAGAATGGATGGATCTGATCTTGAGCAAGGGAGAAGGCCACGAAATTTTTGAGGGAAAGAATGGAAAGGAAAAGTTCATTTAGTTGGATCATGACTACATAGTTACAAAGTAACCACCTTAACTACCTACCATTTAATCATCATCCAATCCTAAGCTTACACTTGTCAAGGAAGCTTCTAAAGGTCCATGTTCAGCTCCCCTAGCACATGTGCAGCTGCCATACATCCCCTTGGCCACAGTTTCGTTTCGTCACGGCGTTCTCGCTCAACCGGGTCTTGTGGCGTTCTGGCGTATAATAGGTTTTAATAATAAAAACTCCAAAAATATTTCTAATTATAACCCCACACCCAAAAATCACAAATATTCCTCGTGGCATAAGAAAAGTATCTATGTATCTCGTTTTCTCGAAATGCGAACCGAAACGTCGCAATTAGGCAGTCTCTGGCCATAGAAAATACACTAAATATTTTCTGATGCCCAAAAATTTCTAGAAAAATTACAATAAATCCTAAATATTGGAAAATGCTAAGATCTCAAATTTTATAAAATTTGGATCACGTTTGGGCATGTTTCAGTTAGAAACACACACAATAGCCTATCTACGGCAGAATTCAACAGAATTCTCGCAGTAATAAAAAGCGTAAATTAGTGAGGATCACTAATTTCAATTTCTCTTATCATATAGATATTATTCAATCAATAAAATTATCAAAACAAAATCATTAAAATAATAGTCATATTAAATATGACATAAAACAGACGATTAATACTATAACTAAATAATAAAAATCCAAACTATGACTTAAAAATAACTATTAAGTCCTAAAATTATTTTTCATTTAATAAAATAATTTTCTTTAATCAAACAACAATCTTTCACATTTTTCGATATTAATTCATAATAAAAACAGTATACGTCTACACTGTCTCTTAATCTGAATTAATTGTTAAAACAGTAAATTGTTCACAATAAATCTTTGTTGTTCTTCATACTTTTAACAAACCATTGAGGTCATGACTCTCTACGATTTATTTTCAAGTAGTTGGAACTACAAAATAATTTTCATAAAAATTGGGATGTTACATTACCACCCTCCTTAAAAATATTTTCGTCCTCGAAAATTAACTTATAAACCAAAACAAAACCAAAATGATGAAAAGTCATAACTTAATACTAAACATATCATAAATATGAACTTTGAAATTTAATACAACATAGTAATTTTTCACTCAATAATCAAACACAAAGCATACATTTTATTCATATATCCTTACTAAAGTAAGGCACTACATCATCAACTTAAAACGTTTACAAAACACAATCTTTGCACATCCATGTTGAAGAAGTCCTCGCGAATGACGCTTTATTCCAATCTACGATCACGAACACAATCACAAACACGGTCACGAACACGTGCATATCCACGAACACGCATACCACGAACATGGTTACGAAGGTCAAGTTGGCCACATGCTAACCCCAACAAGACATTGCCAACATAAAAACACTCACGGAACCTAAAATCTTCTATGAACCCATGGTGCAGTAGACAAAACAAGAAAGAAGAATTTGCACGATCACCAAACACAAAATCACTGACAACATCAACCAGCATAAACGCCAAGGAATTGCATAAGGATCTTCCCCCAAAGTCATCCTAAAGCTCACGGTTTGCAAGGAGAACAAGAAGATGAATATTTGGTTTTTCTCACACTAGAACTCACGACACTTCACACTAAAATGGAAACAAACTCCTCTCCTCCTTATATATATAAGTGTGGTTGGCCAATGGTCAAAGGAAATAAGATAACTCACAAGAAAGGAGAAGAAAGGAATCTTAGATGTCTACCAATATCAACACTAATAATGGACTCACATCCCCCCTTGTTAATGAGACGAAATCGGCAAGAAAGAAAGGAAGGAAAAGTGACCCCTACCCAAAATTCTATTAAGCCCTCAATGTGTTTAAGAACAAAGACAAGGTGGGATAGGATTCTTTAAAATGTCCAATCAATAGTCATCATGCACCATATTCCTTCCCCTAAGTCTCACCTACTCCAAAATGTTCTCTTGACTTAGCCCTCATGGTTTCTGCATCGCACCAATTTGCAGTGTCAGGGTAATCGCGTAATCGGTTGCTTGGTTGGTGACCAATCACGTAAAATAAATTATCAAGAGAAATTTAATTCAACGCGCTCTAAAATATTCGCGTATAAGAAATACGCTCACAAAATAATCACAATTAATTATACAATAATCATAGTCACATATATTGTAATACGAAAAGTATATTATAAATTTGAATTTTGTAATCTAATATAATAATAACATACGTCACAGAGTTAAAACGCTTACGTGGTTTATACTTAGAACCATGCACACACAATAATACGTATAATACGATAATTATAGCGTCACCTACGGATAATCTCTCTCGTAAATCTCGGCCCGCTCAGCTCCATTGTGTCGCATTTCCTGAGATGAAGTCTTCAGATGATGAGTTCTCTGATCTACTTGGGGTGTAGACACGTTCCTTAGTGGTTGGTCTTATAGCTTCAACATTGTCAACAATAGACTTAGCTCGTGGTGCTTTGCAGTCTCTAGACGTATATCCCAATTCCTTGCAGTTAAAGCATAATCTTTCCTTGGTTGGATACTGGTTAGCGTTGTGCTCTTCATCTTCACCGTTGAAGTAGTGCGTCTTCGGCTATCGATACTTGTGATTCCCTCTTTTGTCTACCATGTAGACATATCCTTCAGTAGTTGGGCACACAACCTTCGCAGCATCCACATCTGGCAATTGATAGTCCTTAAAAATATGTCCTGGCTACTTGCGATCCAAAGATAGTCGGTCCTTCAATAGCTCGCTCCTTCACTAATCGTTATTTGCTTCCACATTGATGACGGTGCCACTTCAACTCCTAGCCATTCCCAATAGCCAACGTCACGTAATAATTACGATTGTGTGATTTCCTTGAGGATGGAAATAAGATGTTCCTTGTTGATGTATTCCTCTCTCGCCCTTTGCCCCCGATAATCCGCTTAATCGACCTCTAATAGCTTGCTCCTCCATTTGTTGTCTTAGCCAATCGTGTTGATTCTTCACGAGAATCCGTTGTGCGGCGATAATTGCTATTCGTGACTATCACTCGAATTACGTGATTCACGTCTAAGTTACAAGCTCTAGAGAGAGACTTGTTCGTCCGAAGGCATCAATTTCTCTGAGTAAACTAACCAAAATCCCACAACAAATTCAATCATCTGAGATGATCGCACACAATTTCACACAATATCACACCTGTTTCAACTAGGAAACATTACAAACAATCACAAACAAAGTTCACATAACCTAGGCATAACAAACTTATACCCGACAATTCCCAAAAATCTAGGCCAGCTTAGACAAAGCGGTCCGGTTAGAACCGAACTGCTCTGATACCACTTAATGTAACACCCCGTTTCCGAGGCGCTACTGTGCAACCCAATCTAATGCTGAAAACATTTAATGCTTGTATGCTTTCAGTTAAGGAGTACTCTTATGAATTTCGCAATGGAAAAATAGGAGTAATTTTTTTTTCTTTTCATATTCTTTCCTTTGAAACCCTTTTCAAAATGAGACATAGAGTACTACAGTTTTCTAAATGATGCCAATTCAAACTTTTACAATTATCAGAGTATAATGCATCACAAAATAATACTTCACATAACAAATTCGCACTAAGGCGAGGTTCTCTGAAAAGAGTAATTACGAAACAATCAATACAAAATCCTAAGCTAAGCTGGCTAACAACTATAACTCTTACTGAGAAACAGCTCAGCAAGATCAAACACGAAGTACTCAGAGGAATCTTCCTCCACTGGCTCAATCTTCAATGCTCCTAAAAGATGAAGCTGCAACAGCTACCGAACTCCATCTGGAAGTGACATCCATAAGGACATCCAATCCAACAACAGTGCAAGGGTAAATCCTTTGTCCACGAGTTTATCATAGGCTATGTCGCATGCAAACGATATATACATATATAATACAACAACACTCTTTTATATACATATACATACTTAATAGACCCCACACAATCAGCATGGTATATCAAGCATGGCATGTGAGCAACCAAACCAAGCAACAGATCAACAACCAAGCCCCTACAATATCAACCATTGCATGTGAGCAGTAAGTCTATCAACAGATAAGTTGATCAAGTCATCACAATATCCAATTATCAACAATTCATCACATATCATAAATGCGGTTAGCTATGCATGTCAATGCAGATGGCTAGTTGTGTATACACTGCGACCTTAAACAAGGTCAGCAGAGACGAGGAACTTTATTTCCCAACGTCCAAATCAACTCCCCTACCAAGGGTATTGCCACAAAGGCTTGCCACACATTAGGTTTTCTGCCACACGGGCATGCAGTGACAACTCGTCCTTTTGAAGTCCTGAAGACAATCAAACGCTCCGAGTGTCGATGCTCAATGGTCAGTATACATCCAAACAAATTCAACAACATGGCATGCTCACCGTAGGGAGCGCCTTAGTAATGTTTTAATTAATCAATGCGGATCGACGACACCTCAACTCACTCACTCTACTTAGTGAATTTTCATGCTTCCAATTCTTATATTACCTAGGTGAGGTTGTACCAAAATAAATCACTCATTTAGCTTTGGGTCATTGGAACCCGAGTTTCATCAAATTCTTTATCTAGTATGGTTCCATTTCTACTTATCTATAAGCTTAGGCTAGTCATACTATGGCTCTCATGCTTATTTTTAAGCCAAAATACCTTTAACAATTACTTAGAGTGAAAACACAGGACATAAAGTCTGGGTGTTCAATTGCGGAACGCTAGTCTTAATCTCAGATCAGAACTCTAGGCACGTAATGCGGAACACTAGGCTCAACTTTTAGGTTAAGGTACTAGGCACGCCATACGGAACACTAGGTCCAATCCTAAACCAAGAAAATGCACACGCAAACAGGACATTAAATCCCAGCACAGGACACATAGTCCATATGCTCAATAGGAACACTAGGTTCCCTATGATTTAATCTTTCAAAAACTCGATCTTTGAACTCTCTTTCTCTATTCTTATATCACTCCTATGTATCTGAAAATACTCTTTTAGTTCTAGGTCGTTGAAACCCTAGTTGTGTTAAATAACACACCGAAGAATTCCCAGGAAAGAGAGGTGGTGTCAACACTCTTAATTACCAATTCTTTCCTAGCCGTAATTTCCCAGCGCATCATTTAACTCAACCGTTTTTATAAATCGTACTTTTTATTTCAAATTCTTTTCTTTACTATCATTCCATTGAAATTTCCTTGCAAGCTTTGGCTAGTTATACTAAAACCCTCACGCTTACTTTTAACTCAAAATGCCCTTTACAATTTGCTTACAAAATCGAATTGGCTTGTGGAATCGCATCAGATTTACCGATGTAAATCGTCAACCAATAACAGTCGATCAACGCATTATTAATTAATCCATTATCAACAACAATATTTTCATATTCCAAGTCAATACCAAATTCCATTTAAATCCTACTTGATTCATGGAAAACAACATCAATCATAATGCCTCACAGGGCCAACGACATGCTATAGCATTTCAACAGCATATAACAATTCAATAGGCTACAACATGCTCCACAGTTTCATCAACTTCAAGTCTAATCAAATCACTCAAACAAGATTTAAGTCACGCAATACAATTCAATTTGCCACGCAGGGCCAAAAGCATGCTACAACATTTCCAACAACACATAAAAGTACTACAAGTACTACCACACTATCAAACAATCAAACAAGCAACAAACAAGGCGAAAAGCCCAAACTCATTATATAAGAATTTCCCTTACCTTGGGCGCTTTAACAATCCTAGCAAGGTAATTCGAACCATCGTCAAGTCGCAACTCGCTGCACTCTCAAGCACTAACCTTAACAACGCAAACTTAATACAATTAGAACTAAAACTCAATTCTAATGCCCCTAGGGCAGCCATGGCTTAGACATCCTAAAGCCTAGGAATTACTTGACTTAATCCCTAATTGGTGCTATCTAGCCATATGCCAAGGTACATATTCAAACCATGCAAGTTTTGAAACTTTTTCAAAAGCTAAGCACTTAGAAAATATGAAAACCCAAAACTTACCAATTGGAATAGTGTTTTACCAAATGAATAGTGTTTTTCCAAACTTAAACCACTTTTTAAAACACTAAAACATGTCACAAAATTTTAGAAATAAATTCAATACAAGTTCAAAACAATTCTTAAGACATAAACCAAATCTTTTCCCAAAATCATACTTCTTTGAATTGTTTGCTAAATCAAATTCTTGGCCAATTCTTACACCATTTTAAGGACACAAATCAACTTCAAACAATGTTTAGAACTAGCATGAAGGCCACGGTTTTAGTTACTCAAAAACAAACCCAAACTTTTCAATTTTTCATTTCCAAAACAAAGCATTTCCTATCATTCAATTCCTACAACAATTAACCAACTTCCTTAACATCTAACATACTTTAAAAACAAGCTAGAACATCATCAAAACTTGATCATAGCCACTGTTTTTAATAGGTATAAACAGCCCCAAATAAAATTGTTTTCAAACAATTTTTCAAAGTTTCAAACATAACAATCCTTATAGTTTTAAAGTCCCAATCAAAAACCAATTTTTTTACCACTTTAATACAATTAAAAACATGTTCAAACCCACTCAAATCATGCCTAAAAGTTACTGTTTTGATGGCCCTAAAACAGCCCCAAAAATCCATTTGTTTCAAACAATTTTTAAAAGCTTCACACATACAAACCTTTATAGATTTAAAGTTCTAACCAAAAACTAACTTCCACAACACTTAAATTACTTTGAAAACAACTTAAAACATCCCTAAACCATGCTTAGGAGCCACGGTTCCAGCCCCTACAAAATCCCCAAATTATTTTCACATAACTTGTTAAACATGCATATTGACTAGTTTCCAAACTAATCAAGTATAACCCATCAAAGAACTAACTTTAAATCAACAAAATCAAACCAAAACAACCTTGAACAGCCCCTAATTTCTGTTCAGCCCCAAAACCTAGGGTTTCCCAAATTTCAATTACCAAAAACAAGCTTAATCATTGAAGGAAACAAAGGGCTAAAAGACTAGTCATGCATATCTAGCCAAATCTAACACCTTTAAGCAAAAATGATTCCTAAAACTAACCAACCCCATTCATGGCAGCCAAGAAGAAAAGGAAATGGGTTAGGACTCTTACCAACCAAGATGATGATGATTGATCATGAAGGAAGAAGAAAGGATGGAAGGAATCAAGGATTAAGGACTAAAACTTCAAGTTTCTCCAAGATCTTGAACTTTCTCTCTCAAGAATTTTTTTTTCTCAAACCTTCAACAATGAAAGAATGGATGGATCTGATCTTGAGCAAGGGAGAAGGCCACGAAATTTTTGAGGGCAAGAATGGAAAGGAAAAGTTCATTTAGTTGGATCATGACTACATAGTTACAAAGTAACCACCTTAACTACCTACCATTTAATCATCATCCAATCCTAAGCTTACACTTGTCAAGGAAGCTTCTAAAGGCCCATGTTCAGCTCCCTAGCACATGTGCAGCTGCCATACATCCCCTTGGCCACAGGTTTCGTTTCGTCACGTTTTTCGCGTTCTCGCCAATAGGGTCTTGTGGCGTTCTGCGTATAATAGGTTTTAATAATAAAAACTCCAAAATATTTCTAATTATAACCCCACACCCAAAAATTACAAATATTCCTCGTGGCATAAGATAAGTATCTATGTATCTCGTTTTCTCGAAATGCTAACCTAAACGTCGCAATTAAGCGATCTCGCCATAGAAAATACACTAAATATTTTCTGATGCCCAAAAATTTCTAGAAAAATTACAATAAATCCTAAATATTGTAAAAGGCTAAGATCTCAAATTTTATAAAATTTGGATCACGTTTGGGCATGTTTCAGTTAGAAACACACACAATAGCCTATCTACGACAGAATTCAACAGAATTCTCGCAGCGTAATAAAAACTGTAAATTAGTGAGGATCACTAATTTCAATTTCTCTTATCATATAGATATTATTCAATCAATAAAATTATCAAAACAAAATCATTAAAATAATAGTCATATTAAATATGACATAAAACAGACGATTAATACTATAACTAAATAATAAAAATCCAAACTATGACTTAAAAATAACTATTAAGTCCTAAAATTATTTTTCATTTAATAAAATAATTTTCTTTAATCAAACAACAATCTTTCACATTTTTCGATATTAATTCATATTAAAAACAGTATACGTCTACACTATCTCTTAATCTGAATTAATTGTTAAAACAGTAAATTGTTCACAATAAATCTTTGTTGTTCTTCATACTTTTAACAAACCATTGAGGTCATGACTCTCTACGATTTATTTTCAAGTAGTTGGAACTACAAAATAATTTTCATAAAAATTGGGATGTTACAGCTTTCAACTCTCTCTAAATGACCATGTTTTACTGAAAGCTAAATGTTGCAAATATTGCAAAACGTTTTTTTGCATAACATCACATAAAACTCATTCGTCATAGAACTTACTCCATGAGAGAAAGTTCACTGCATGGCACCCACTCAGTTAGAGGAAGTTCACTACATGGAACTTTCTAAAGTAGAGCATCTTTAGTAAAACTGTTTTTATGCCAAACAGGAGTATATTAACTAGAGGATGTTCAAGTGACACATCATTGCGTAAATCATTCTGCATTGAACCTACTTATCTAAGAGGACATTCACTTAAAGTGTTCTATGAAACATGTGCATATAATAGAATGTTTAGTAACATTACTTTATACTAATCAACTCATCTCCAAGTATCAACTTGAGAGAACACTCTCAAAGTTTCAGGTCAAAATTATTAAAGGTCAGAAATTTTCAAATGGTCACAATCCAACCCCCCCTTGTTGTGACTCTTTGTGTTACCTTCAATTGGTATCAGAGCGAGGCCTCTTGGGGTTGAACTCACTTAATTGTGTCAGCGGAAAAAATGTGGAGGAAATGATGGCCAACCCTGATGCAGCAAAACATGTTTCAGAAGGATGATTTACAAGTGACCTTCAACCTCGAGAAAGTTCCTAGAAAGAAATTGGAGAAAGTTCGAAGTGAGAAAGTTCCTGAAAACGAACTATCTAAAAAGGATCATCCTGAGAAGGAACAATCCTGAAAAGGATCAATTGGAGAAAGTTCAAAATAAACAAGTAGATGCTTATGGCTAAACTTGAATATACATTAGAAGATAGAGAAAGGAAAGGGTAAAGAAAGCCTTGAAGAATAATCTTGATGAGGTATGATTCATGAACCATATTATAAAAGAGCTTATGATTTATCTTGACTTATTTTATCTTGCCCTTATTATATAGATTATCATCCTCAATTATTGTACTTTGAGCTTATTTAAGATTTTGATAGATAAACTTTTATGAATCAAACTCATTTATGTTTGTCCTTAATAAGGAAGATGTATCTTGAAAAAGCAAACTAAATGAGATATTATCAAGTAGAGTTTGTCAATAGCACCATACTTTTAAAAAATCATTTGAAAATCAAATGTGTGCCTATGACAAAACCATACTTGGCTTTAGAAACTATAAAAATGAAAACACTATAATGACGTCTATTTTCATGCATCTAAAGGGCAAGAAAATATGCTCTTATTGTAACATCTTGGATATGAGACCTTTAATGTTATCTGTGACACCCTAAACCCCGTTTCGAAAATCGTTCAATAAAAGAAAAAGGTAAACACATCAATTTGCTCTTGATTCGGTAAACTGAATTAAAAATATACTAGTCATTGCGGAATGAAAATAAGTTATCTACTTTCCAGAGGAGGTAGCAATAAAAATAAAAGATAAAATAAAAAAAATTGAATTAAATATAAAAAGGATCAACAGATAAATCGATGAATAAATCGAATTCAGACATCATTCAGTTTGAAAGTATTTCGTAATAACAAGCATAGTAAGTATTTTTCTTTCAAAGATCTTATTTGAACTGGTGAAATAAAAATAAAACCAAACGATATACGAACCCCCAAAGAAAAAGAAAACCCGTGTCACATAGTCTCGTAGCTTTACTTAGCCCAACTTACACAAGAGCGACAAAATACAAGAATGACACCACGCCTCAATAAAAAAAATATTCGAAATAAAACTATAAAGTTCTCCATAAGAAGCCTTCACCACTAGCTACGTGTCCTGGTATTAGTAGTGTCTGCAAGTGAAAATAGGAGGACAAGAGACAAACAACCACAGAGGGGTGAGTACGTTGTAGTCGAGTTATGGTGATATTTAGAGAGAAAAAGGTGAATAAATAATATATTTATATACGTATACAGGTATATATATATTTACACACCACACTATAGCAACCAATTCACATAAGGTAGTAACAACGTCTCATATCATCCACGAATACACGCAGGAAAATTTCACCATTCCTCATAGTCACATAATTATCAACAGAAAATAATGCAGACGCTAACGACACTACTTCTTATGCATGTGGTACCATCTACTACTCTGGGAAGTCTCCTAGGAGTACATATTTAGTTTATTAGAGACCACCTCGCGGGTGATTACTCTATTACCGCATACTCTCGACTAGGGATGATAATGTCCGGTGACGGTCAGGGTAGCTAAGTCTGATAAGTGGTCCCCAGTCCAAGGCGCGACACTCAAACTATTAGGGAACACAAACTCTGGCTTCTCACCCTCTAGGCCGAGGTATTGCCGCGCGGGCTCACTCATATTGGCCTCCACCTTTCATTTCAATAATGCTTCCCCCCATCCTATTACAAGGGTTGTATGACAAACAAACACACAAGGTCGGGTTTCCTCCGAACGTCATAGTTCAATTTTTCATCGATAATCCATCATGGCCCATATGGCTAGGATCCTCTCACAAGGAATGACTCAAGTCCCATTATGGCTACTAATAGCTAGGTGACTTGCACACAAAGTCATTTATCCTTTCAAGATAGTTGTCACAAATGTGAGCTTTTCACAATTATTGTCACATAATAACAAATATAATTACAGGGAATCAATGAATTGTCATAAAATAATTATCTTTAAACCATATAATTCAAATCTGCAGAAAACAGAGACAAAACAGCAACATGTAATTAGTCATGTAATTAAAATATGCAGAAAACAGCAACCTCATAAAGACTACAGCTGCATGTAATTAATCATGTAATTAGATTATGCAGAAAGCACTAACAGCATAAAAATAGTAACAACATATTATTAATAGTGTAATCAAAAATGCAGAAAGTAGAACAGAAACAAGAACGATGCAAAAATAATAACAGAATTCACACAGCAACAGCAACAGAAATCGCACAGCCTAAATTCTGCACAACAGAAATTTTGCATAAAAGAAATAGAAACAGAAAAGCAGCAGAAACAGAAACAGCACAGCAAACAGAAAACTGCAAACAATTAAACAGCAACAGCAACAGAATTTTCGCAGCAATTTAAACAGCAACAGCAACAGAATTTTCACAGGAATTTAAACAGCAAAATTCTGCACAATAAAATTCTGCATAACAGCAGAAAAATCCAGCAGCAATTAACTTTATTATTTTCACAAAAAAAAAAAAAAACTTCATTTCAAAAATATATGAGATAAAACAATCTATTCCATTTTTCTTAATAATCATATAGTCCTTTACCATCTTTACTTAATTAAAAACAGCAAGCGTAATTATTTATAAATCATTGGTTTTGCATACATTTCAACCATTTATCAAACAATGGGGTTTAAGGACACCCCTTCACCTATTCCTCCAAATATCCCCAACCACAATAATCTCCCCCCCTTACCTTTAATGTAGAATTTGCAACCTTTAGAGAGGGTGGGTGTCCTTGGCTTCCTTCTTGGTCCCGCTAACAAGGATAAGGGTAGAAGATGGGATTAAAGGTTTGCTTCTCAAAAACTTAAAATGAGGGACAACGAGAGAGCTTCCTAGAAACCTTACCAAACAAGAGAGATGCTTATGATTCCTTTCATGGTCCTAGAGTTGACACTTGGGTGGCTCCTCCATTCTCAACCCTTTGCTCCTTCAATGGTGGGAGGGTGTTTGGTGATGAGAGTGTTTGTGAAGGAGAGAAAGAGAGAAAGCGTATGAGAGGGTGAGAGGGAGATAAGAGGCGCCACTTTTTAGTGGAGGCAAGAATGAGAGCTTGTCTTACTCCTTAGGTTTTCTCTAGCTAGGTTTTTAGGTAAGTGGATCACTTAAGCACTAATCCTCTAGGCCCAATAACAATATAACAATTCTAAACTATCTTAAATCATTTCTTAATAGCCCATGGCACATAGACTAAGGCCTAAGAGCATTAATCAGTAACAAATTCAAAGTCACACAAGGTATCACATCATCACTTATTTAATTGAGGCATTGCACATAAGCATCTAATTAAATAATTATAGAAATTAAGGAAAAACAACTAGAATCATTTCTAGACTCCTGTAATTATATTCACACGTATAACACATAATTAAAATTTAATTAACACATAATAAATAAAAATGAGAATGAGATAGTCTATGAGAATGAGGGGCGTATCAGTAAAGAACGGGTGTACACAGTAAATCAGTAAAACTCATTTTTATATACCTTTAAAACCTTTTAACCCATCAAACTCATTTTTAACACTTCTTTAAGTCAAAATATTTTTTTCAAATAATTGACCTTTCAAATACTAACATTTTATAAAGGTAAAATGATTAAATAACAAATTACTAATATTTTCTAAAAATACAAATAAATACAACTTTAACAATTTTCAACAATTTAAACACACCTAGGAAAATCAGAATAACTACATTTACAAATCGTCATAATTAATGAAATAAATACATTTAAAAATATAAAATGTACGAGAAATGCGGGGTGTTACATTATCATAGAAACAAATCTCCTAAGAAGGGGTATACTACTAACCCTTAAGATCCCAATGAGAATGGGTACCAAAATCATGTTCATATATATGTAGGAGTATTTGTTACATGATAAGAAGAAAAAGCAATAACACGTGAGAGTTGGTGATAACTAACAAGCCAACTCAAAGGAATATCAGTACATGCTCAAAAAGGAAGAAAAATAGGCTGAAGAAACTGTTCCCGAAATGGAACAAATTGAAGAAAAGGAAGTTTCTCAAGAGAAAGTTCCTGAAGCAGATGTCCCCAATCAGAAAGACTCTGAGATCTAAGATCCAAAAAAATGTGCTTCAATCTGTAGATACAGAGAAACTCCTAAAGGACATAAATGAGAACCTTCTTAGAAGAAAGTTAAAAAGATAGATGCTCTCTACGAATGGAGAGGTGAAGCTAAAAAATGCAGATATGAGAAGGTTTATGTCTCTGGTGCCATAACTGAGAGAACATATATAAATACATTGAGATGAAGAATGAATCTGAGATAAGCATGTTGGAAGGACTAAAATTCTTCTCTGGACTTAAATATGAAATTTGAGAAGTTTGAGAAAGTTGTGGAACTATCTCAGGGGGAGCATGGTAATGATCATCTGAGTGAGAAGATTCAGATAGATGATGTTAGGTTCTGAGACGCAGAACCTACTCTTTGTGAGAAATCTCCAAAAATGGAGATATCCTCTGAGAAGACTCCTCAAGAATGATATGAAAAGGACCATGAGCAAGCAAAAGTAACCATTGCCCTGAACCATCTCAAGATCTAAGGTCAACATGCATGAAAGGAAGTTCCAGAAATGGAACAAGTGGTTGAAAAGGAAGTTCCAGAAATGGAACTTGTGCCTATAAAGGAAGTTTCAGAAATGAAACATGCCACTAAAAAGGAGGTTGCTGAGATTGAACAAGCGGCTGAAGTCGAAGCTCCTGCTAAAGAAAAATGAGCTGAAATGACTGTCCTCATCAATAGATCAACGTTCTCAATAGATCAAAGTTCTCAAGCACCGTGAAATGGGCTATATAGTGGAATATGAGTAGATACTTCAAAATTCTTTGAGAATGATCTTATCAAGCAAAATCTTAAGGGAAGAAGGTTACTAAAAGGAGGTACATCTAAACTCAAAATTTTAACCTCGTTTTAGTATATCTAAACCTTTTGTTGCAACAACATTATGTGATTAATTGGCTTGCATTGAAATTAGAAACACATGATAGATGCTTCATTGCATGTAACTTTAACGCTTGATTGTGAACATCATTATGTTGAAGAAAGTTCTAAAAACGTTCTAAAAGAATGTTGTGACTAAATGTGCTTATGCCTAACCCTTGCTTAAACAAATTTTGTTCCACAACAATTGATTCTCAACTTTGTCATACTATTTTAATTATTATATACATATTTGGAAGTATGATTTGATCTTTTAAATCATTGGTTAAAGGTTCTATGCTTGGAGATTTCATACTAAAAGTGTTAGACAAATTGTTATTTCGTTATATGTCATTTTATGCATGATTGTGTCTCATATACTACACAAGATTCACTTCTTGTTTATCACGTTAAATATTCAAGAATATAAAATGGGTGCAAATGGATTGATATCATTCTATGCAAATTAATCTCTTTATGGAAAGTTTTCAAATACATTAGTAATGTTCTAATTGTATTATGGTTTAAAGTTTTGGTATGTGCATGTTAAGAAACCTTTTCTTAATTGTTTAACAAATCCTTTAAATGTAGGGTTTAACCTCTTAAGTGTGGAGCATGATGGACTTAAGACTTAGAGCTATAAAAAGGACAAAAACTCAATATTGGTTCATTTAAATCAAATGATGTTCCTTGCTTAAGTCTGATTTGTGGTACATATTTCATGTCACATATGTCTTCCATAAGTCTCATGCATACATATAGATCTCGGTACAAAATTTGGGAAGAATCCAACTTGGTTTGCATGTCTTGAAAAGCCTATACTTGAATTGATGCCTAAATGTAGAAAGTTGAATATGGCTTTTCAATAAATTGAGATTCTGATATGTCTCATGCAAAAGATCCTTCTTCAACATGTTTGATATGGATATCCATGTAATGGATTTATATTTGGAAGGATTTCAACAAAAGTTGCATGTTTTGATCGTTCATACCAAACAAATTGCCTTCTTAAGAAAGTTTGAGATTAAATGAGTTATGCATGTCAAATCTGTTCTAAATGAAATATAATTTGCACATTTGATTTCTTGAAATAATGTTTGACACATTCTAAACAAGAAAGTGTGGTTTTGAAATGAATATATGATAATCTTGTTGCACTTGCTTGTTATATAGTCAAATATAGACTTGTGAGCACCATATGGCATATGAATACATTTTTCTTCATAATAAGTCTTATTCACTGCACAATTCAGTTGTGATCCATGTTTTGAAAGGTTTAAATATTTTTTAAACAATGCAACTTGTAACAGCAGCAACTAAGACATTTGACACACATTTACTGTTTTAAGGAAGTTCAAACATATGCAAAATTGTTAACTTGTGTGAAATTTTATGAAGAGTTCTTGCATGAAATTTTGCCTTTAGAATGTCACCAACATGCATAAGATTAGACCACTATTTCAGTTATCATTTTGGATGACTAAAAATGATCAATTGATTATCCTGCGATGTTTTATCTAAGTGATTATTGTCTTGAAAATGTTTGAGGAAAACTGAATACTTTTCACATTATATGCTTTTATGGTTTGAAATAAAATTGTGGATTTGCATTTATGCCTATGAAAGTGCTTCATAAATATAAGAGGGTTATTGAGATCTTTGCATTAGTTAAATCCTCTTCAAAAGGCTTGATAAAAGGATGTCCTCCAAAATATAAAGGCTTTACATCAAAGCCAAAAGAATGTTCTTCTATGTTTAGTGGATCAAATGAATGTGCTAAATTATTTAGTTATATTGCTTTTACTATGATTGCCTATATCTAAATTGCAACATTGACTTATCTTTGTTCCTGAACCACTATACATACCACATGCTCATAGTGTGTGAATATACTACTTGTTAGTTTGACATATGGTTCTTCCCCTCACTTTTTGATTAATGCCAAAAGGGAGAGAAAAATATAGGATGAATAATTAATGAAGAATGTTGATAATTAACCCCATGCACGAATTTAGGGAGAGCTTAATTGATAATTAAACCCATGCATGAGTTTAGGGGGAGCTTAATTGTAAATCAGTGAACATTCTTATCTTGATTATTATATTCAACTAAAATACTTAAGACTTATTCTTAAAGGTTTGTCATTATCAAAAAGGAAGAGATTGTTGGGTTCAAAATCCCTTTTGATATGTGGTTTTAATGATAACAAACCTTATGAACTAAATCTTAAGTATTATGAATGGTGATCTACTGATGTTTGCACTTGAAGATGTTTAAAAGCAGGAAGTTACTCAGACCATCAAGTGTATAATCTACTCAACAACTGAAGAATCAGAGTAGCATCAGAAGATTATAACAGTAGTATTACAAGCTTCATTGAGACATCATATGTTTACTACTAAGTCACAAGTGATCAGCACGAGAAGGTTCACAAGAGAGAAGAAGAGAGAAGACTCATAAATGAGAAGAGAAAGTTCTTAACAAGAGAAAAATTTTGAGTTTGCTGTCGGATTTTTAGAGTAGTACAACTACTAAGCATGAGATATTCTCACTGCCCAAGTATGCATCTGTGAGAAAGTATCATGTCAATAACTACCTCAAAAGCATTTAAGATCTCAACTCTCTCAAAGACAAATCAAGTGTCATATAAGCATAAGAAGACTCATGACAGAAAAGAGAAGGTTCGCACCAATAGTAGAATTCCAATCAAGAGAACGTTCATCAACAGTAAGCTACAATAGAAGTGCAAGGTATCTGCACAACCAGAAGGTTCAGCAGAAGCTTCATGAGAAGCTCATCTTTTGCCTATCGAGAAAGTTCGTCATAATAAGGCACATCTGAAGTCTCCTGAGAAAGTTCATCAGAACGTTCAGGAGAATGTTCATCAGATTTCTGAGAAAGTTCATCAGAATATTCGAGAGAAAGTTTGGAATAGAAGGTTGAAGACAGTACGATGAGGCACATACCAAGTGATCGTCTCTGTTTCAATTTTGAAAAAGTTCACCAGAAGGAAGTTCATTTTGTTCGTCGTAAAGTTCACATGTAAGAAAGTTTAGCAGAAAGAAGTTCATTCTGTTCGCCACAAAGTTTGTAGTTAAGAAAGTTTAGCAGAAGGAAGTTCATTTTGTCCGTCGCAAAAGAGAAAGTTTAGCAAAAGGAAATTTATTCTGCCCATTGCAGACTAACACATTGGAATCTGCGCTCCTAACACAAAAGCAGAACTATCTGTAGTTGAGAGAGAAACTCCCCAAAGGTCACTAAACTTTCTAAACGATCATAAATGAAGAAAAAGTATAAAAGGGAACTTAGAAGGTCATTTGAAGGTGTGAGAGTGGGTTTACATTGAGCTTCAACAGATTTGCATCATCCCCATCTTTTCTCCACCCTGCCTCAAACTTTCTATCACGAGAGAAAGTTTACTGCAAAAGAATCTTCAGCTTATTTCTTCAAAGCACATCCACTCCATGAGTATTCTTTAGCTGAAATGCATCACCATCAAAGAGGAAAAGAGATAAACACAAGCCTTACCAAGATTCACCTTTGCTCTCCTTTATTTCCCTCTTTAACACTCTTTTGTATATGTTCTTTACACCTTGGGATTATCTTTAAGAGTGTCGTAGCTTGTATTTACACTTTTGTGTAATCTTCTTTTCAAGTTACTTTTATCCCACAAACCAGAACCTGGTAAAAGTACCTTGTTCTCTTCTGGCAAGCTACCTAGGTGAGTGTTGGTAAGAAGCTTCAGGGGAATGCTTGTTTAACTAGGATAGTTTCTCAAGTTACTACAGTTGGCAGAGCTGCACAAGAAATACTGCCATGTAGAGCCTGAAGAAGCTCGAAGAAAAAATACTAGCTTCTTGACTAAGTTGTTGCGGCAGTGTTAGTGGGAAGGCAACTTGGAGAAGCTATGGAAAGAATATTCTCTATGTACTGTTGTACAGAAATAGTGGAAAATCTCACCATAGGTGAGGAGTGGATGTAGCCCATGGTATTTGGGTGAACCACTATAAAAAATTTGCTGTCCAATATTCTTCTTCTTTATCTCTGCATACTTTACTTTCTGCTCATACTGCATCTTTCTCTTCTAAGTAATCAACTGTCTGATGTTTAAAACAGAACTTACTAATGACTGCACAGTACTCTCTCTTACATGCCACTTACTCAATAAGAGAAAGCTCAATGAAACTATATTATGTTCATATAACTTGTGTTCTGTTTTAAAACTCATGTCTATCTTTAGAAGCTTCTGTTTACACGTATTTATCATTAGAAGCTTCTGTTGTTGAACACTTTGTCCTTAACTTGCAAACTTACTCATGAATGTGTTTTGCACTGATTATCAATCTTTCTCTGAAATATCTTTGGAAAATCTGATTAGCTTTCAACTCTCTCTAAATGACCATGTTTTACTGAAAGCTAAATGTTGCAAATATTGCAAATCGTTTTTTCTTTGCATAACATCACATTAAACTCATTCTGCATAGAACTTACTCTGTGAGAGAAAGTTCACTGCATGGCACCCACTCAGCTAGAGGAAGTTCACTGCGTGGAACTTTTTAAAGTAGAGCGTATCTAGTACAACTGTTTCTATGCCAACATGAGTATATTAACTAGGGCGAGTTCTATGGTGAACAAGTGTGGTGGGTAACACCACCATGCACAACTATTTTTGACCGTGTGACTAAGCGACTATACGGATTTAATGATGCAACATCTACACAGAATCATAACTCTTTTCCTCCCAAATACTTGCAAACGATTTCTCCTAGCTCTTGTCTGTGACTGATACCACAAGCTCATCAAAGTGGCCAGCTTTCCCAAGATTCAAGGACCAAAGTTAAAAAATCTGAACCAAACCCTATGACAGAGAAGAAAAACATAAAATCCAACAAGACAAGATAGGATTATACAAACAAGCTATGCAGACTAGTCAACTGGAAAAAGAAAACAGAACAGTGAAAAAATGCTAAGGACAAAGAAGTAGAAGAAACATATGGGATCAAAATGAAGCATTAATTATTTGGTTTCAACAACATTCACTAATTCAAAATAAAAATTAAAAAAATTCAAAGTAAAGAAAACAAACATGACAAGGATTTAATTTACTATTTTTACAGAGAATCCATCCAACGAACAACCAAGCATATGCAGTGAATGAAAACACTGAGGAGGCATTTTTCCGCCATGGTTCAATGGGGCGATGATGGTAGAAGGTTGTGCCTGTGAGTGGTGGTGCAGAGGCACAAAGTGTTCTTGCAAGAAGAAGGAATGGAGAAGAACATGGAAAAGATTTGGTGTTGATGATCCACAATAGGATTCAGTGAACTACGTGAAAGAGATTAATCTGACGGTCAAATTTACTTGTGCACAGTGGTATTACCTACATAACTTGTTCACGATAGAACCCACCATTAACTAGAAGATGTTCAAGTGACACATGACTGCATAAATCATTTTGCATTGAACCTACTTATCTAAGAGGATATTCACTTAAAGTGTTCTATGAAACATGTGCATATAATAGAATGTTCAGTAGCATTACTTTATACTAATCAACTCATCTCCAAGTATCAAGTTGGGAGAACATTCTCAAAGTTTCAAGTCAAAATTATTAACGGTCAAAAATTTTCAAAGGGTCACAATCAAACCCCCCTTATTGTGACTCTTTGTGTTAACTTCAGAATTAACTTCTCATGAAGAACCTCATGATGTTGCTCCTAGCAATATCCAAATTGAGTCCCAACCACCTGTTGCCACATATTAGCAGTGAGTACAGGTTATTAATCCAATGTTGCCTAAAGAACCACATGAACCATGTCCTACCCAATCATCCACTCATGTAATGGAAACTCCTAACACAAATTTTGACTGGCCCATTGCTCTTAGAAAATGTATTCGATCATCCCGAAATACTCATCCTATTTACAAATTTTTAAGTTATCATCGTTTATCTCCTTCATATTTTTCGTTTGTATCTTCATTATCGTTTGTTTTAATTCGCAAAAATATTCTTGAAGCTCTTGATCATCCAGGATGGCGACAAGCCATGATTAATGAAATGTAGGCTCTTGAACATAGTGGTACTTGGGAGTTGGTTCATCTTCCTCCCAGGAAGATAACTGTTGGTTGCAGATGGGTGTATGCTATTAAAGTAGGTCCAAATGGAGAAGTTGATCATCTCAAAACTAGAATGGTGGACAAAGGGTATACCCAAATCTATGGTCTTGACTATGAAGATATTTTTTCTCCTATGGCAAAAATTACTTCTGTACATCTTTTTCTTGCTATGGCTACTATCAGTCATTGGTCACTACATCAACTGGACATTAAAAATGCATTGCTTCGTGGAAAATTAAAAGAAGAAATTTACATGGAGCAATCTCTTGGCTTTCTTTCTCAGGGGGAGTCTGGATTAATATGCAAACTTAGGCGCTCTCTTTATGGACTTAAGGAGTCCCCACGAGCTTGGATCGAGAAGTTTAGCTTTGTGGTTCAACAATTTGGACTAAAACATAGTGGAGTGGATCATTCAATTTTCTATTGCCACACTTCTCTTGGAAAATGTGTTTATCTAGTGGCTTATGTTGATGATATAGTCATCACCAACAATGAACACATAAAAATTTCTCAGCTGAAAGAGCTCCTGTCCAATCACTTTCAGACCAAAGATCTTGGAAATTTAAAATACTTTCTTGGTATTGAAGTGGCTCAATCAATGAATGGGATTGTCATTTCACAAAGGAAATATGCGTTAAACGTCCTTAAAGAAACAGACATTCTTGGTTGTAGATCTGTTAATAGTCCTAAGGATCCAAATAAAAAATTACTCCCTGATCAAGGAGAGCCTTATCCAGATCCTGAGAGATATTGGAGATTGGTTGGAAAGCTTATTTATCTCATTACAACTAGACCAGACATTTTTTTGCAGTAGGGGTAGTCAGTCAATTTTTGCAATCCCCTCACATTGATCGTTGGAATGCAGCGGTAGGGCAAGGGTTGCTATACGAGGATAAATGAAACTCCTGACTGCATTTTGTGATGCAGATTGGGTAGGATCACCAATTGATAGACGTTCCACTATAGGGTATTGTGTATTTGTTGGTGGAAACATTGTCTCATGGAAAAGTAAAAAAGCAAAATGTTGTTGTCCAATCTAGTGCAAAGGCTGGATACAGGGCCATGGCTAGCCACTTGTGAGTTTATTTGGATTAAATAACTCCTTCAATAATTGAAGTTTTGTGATGTCCAACTGATGAAGCTATATCTTGATAATCAAGCAGCCCTTTATATAGCTTCTAATCCAATGTTTCATGAAAGAACTAAGCTTATAGAAATTGATTGTCATTTTAATCAGGAAAAGGTTCTGTCTAAAGCGATCGTAACCGAACCTGTCAACTCAAATGATCAACTAGCAGATATCTTGACAAAATCTTTAAAGGGACCTCGAATTCAATATATTTGTTCTAAGCTTGGAACATTCAACTTGTATGCTCCATCTTGAGGGGGACTGTTGGAAATAAGAAAAAAAAACTGTTGGGAATAACAACATCTAATGCTTGGGTTTGTAACACCCTCAATTTTTGTGTTCCTGTAGATTTGTATGGAATGATCTTGCATGTGATTATGTGTTGGATGCATTTGTCTAAATGTTTGAAATTATGTTTTCATGATTATAAACATTAAGATGTGTTTAAAGATGTGTCTAGATGTGCTCTTCGAAGTCAAGGCAGTGCATGCGTAGAATGTAGACCATCTGAATCAACTTTAAATGGATTTTTCACCATGCTAGAGTCTGAATTAAGATAGGTTCGTGAAACATGATTTTTTAGAAAATTCTCTTAAAATTTCAATGCAACAAAAAAAAGCCTTAATCGAACACTGTAGCTCAAGTTACGGCAAAAATAGTGAAAAAGGGTAGTGCTGCCGCTAGGTGATTTTTGCTGTGTACATTCTGGTCCCCATCACTAGGCGAAGCCAGTCCACCACTGGGCGAAAGTTTGAAATTCTACAGTCGTGTTTTGTGAGGTTTCATGCATTTTTGGTGGTTTTTTATGAGTTTGTGGGACCTACTTTGACCCATTAAGAGAAGTTACAAATTAAGGGGTTAAAACCTCCACTAAACCACTCTAACGCGTTCATTACCTCCCACCTTCAGAATAAAAAACTCAAAAACTGCTCTTCTTTCTCTTCACTCAATTTTCTGCTCTTGGAGATTACACCCTTGAACCTTGACTGTGGGACTCGAATCTAGGGCTTGTTACCACTGGCATTCTACTCTCATTTTGGAGGTGATTATCATAAGGCGAGTCTCCTTTGTTAGGGTTTAATCATTCTTTCCTTTCTAGGGTTCTAAACTCACCGTTTTTCCATTCTATATCATGTTCTTGCATTCTTGAAGGAGAAAAGGCATTTTTGCAGAAGCTATAACTCTTTCCTTCCACCTTTCTTAGGGAGCACGAATTTGACTAAGGTAAGGGGGTAGAGTGAGCATGATTAGTGGGTTTATGGAATTAATGAAGCAATTGGGATGTCCCATGATCCCTATACTTTGCGCGACTTTGTGTGTGTGAGTACCTTCGCCATTGTGAAGGGAAAACCATTCTTGTAAGGTCCTTGTTATGAGTTATGATTGTGACTGTTTGAGAACCGTACTTCCTCATACATGGTGGTTGTTAGTATTAATCTTGTGAAAATATGTCTCTATGTGTTAATTGGTTTTTACGCTATAAATACTTAATGTTGTGTGATTGAAATGTGTTCTTGTTGTCATGCCTATTTGGTCCTTTTTATGAGTACATGGTGATTGATATCTTGCTATTGGCTTGTCACATGATGTGTTGATAGTATTTTTTAGAGAATGTTAGATGGGTTAGTAATATTATGCAGAAAATTCCTTAGGTATAGAGGAATGTCACTTTGGGATCCTTGGTTAAGGATTGAATCTTGTAAGTGATGAAATCAAGTCAAGAGAAATGTGGTTTTAAGTGTTGGAATTGAATTTAGATTGGTATTAGGACTTGGAGTGGAAAGGAATGATGAAATCGGCCTTACAAATGAGTTTTTAGCTTAATTAAGGAATTCTGCACAGTGCCCATCGCTGGGCAAAGAATTTCCTTCGTGGGGCGAAGACTGACAGCAAATTTAGGATTTTGCCTTGGCCTCTCTTCACGAGGCGAAGGATTTCCTTCGTAGGGCGAAGACCTTTTTTTTTTTTTAGTTTTTCTTATTGAACTTAATCTGCATGAAATGATAAGAAGATGACCGAATTTGACTTAGCGTTCTTCGTAAGAAATGTATATCTATATGTTAGCTATTTCATGGCTTTGACCCACCTCAAAATGATTTATGTAGATCAAGTTATGATTAGGTTAGTGAGCAAACAACAGGTTGTCCCAATCGTTAACACCTACTTAAGTTGCCTATTTGGAGTAGTTTCATGTAGTATGGCCTTTAAGACCTTAGAGAAGTGTTATACTAGATGAGATGATGAGATTAGTTAGATTTAAGTAGGTTAACTTAGATCTTGATTAAGTTGTTCAATAGCTTAGTGATGATGCCTCGCTATCCTTGTTGATTAGACTTATTCCAAGTTGGGGTAAACTTGTCGATGTATTGACAAGTAGTATCTTGTTGATGTTGTTATTACCAATGACTTGATAAGTTGATTGGCATTTTTGGTTATGTTGATGTTGGACACCCTGTTTGATTTTATGTTCATGCATCATGGGGTGTCGTGGTGTTGTTGTTGTTGGCAGTGAGCAACATGGATACGTATTAGTGACGGCCGTGATGGGCTTGGTACCCGACCTTGCAGGTTGAATGGGTAGGGAGGTCTTATATAAAGGCGGGGCACCACCGGAGCGTCTCAATTATAAATCGGATCACCCTGACTAGACACTATTTGTTTTCAAGAGTGACGGGGCCACCCTCACTCGCTTACCTGAGTTAGATGGATCCACATGCATCCTGAAGTATGTGTCAGTTCTAGGTTGCATTCGCATTCACGATAGCATTCACGTTTGCATGGATTATGTGGTTATGTGATTGATAATAGTTAGTTTACTTGTTCTATCGTGCGCATTGCTTTGAGTTAATTCCTCTACCATTAGTGCTTTTCAGGTATGCGATTTCTAACCCTCTTTAAAGTTGCTACTCATGCACCACCGTGTATGTTTAGATGACGAGCTTGCATGTGATGATGATAACCTGGCTGAGGAGTGATTGGCTATATGTGATCACCCACGTAGACTAGGATTTTCGTTTTATTGTTGTTATGGATTTGTTTTCGTTTTAAATGTTATTTTATTGATGTAATTACTTAGGGTATCAGCTCTAAAATAGTTGTGACATCGGGGGTACTTTGGCTTCATTTTTTTTAGGTTGTCATTGTATATTGATTTTTGACTTTCTTCTCGCATTATAATTATATGAGCATGATGACTCTGCTCCACGTTTTGAAATTTTTATTTACCTTGAATTTTAAAATGTCATTTCACATGTAATTATGCTTGATTGCTAACATGTGGGGTAGATGGTGTCACATTTAGTGGTATCTGAGCTCGACTTGATTCTTCAAGCCATGGTATGAGTCTATTATGTATTCTCTGTGTACTCTTATATGAATATCTAAGTTAGAGTAGATACGAATATGATATTTTAGGTATGTAGATAGAATCTAACTTCGCTTCTACTGTTTGTCTATGAAAGGAGAAATGACAAACAGGACTGATGATTGAGGCTTCAGGCCGGGTTGCTAAGGCGATGGAACACAACTAAAACCGTCGGGATAGGATGACCCACTTTCAGGGCATTGCTGACGTACAAAAGAATGACCTTCTGTCATTCTAGGGAAGGTTCCACCCTAAAGGAGCACAACACTGGATCCGTGAGATGGAGAATATTTTCATGGTGATGACTTGCACGGATGCTCAGAACGTGGCATTTGATACTTTCAAGTTGTCTGACGAAGCTAAACACTGGTGGGAGAATACTCGCCAATGCTTAGAGAATGTTGATGTTGCTATCACTAGGAACCTGTTCCGGGAGAGATTTTTTGAGAAGTATTTCCTGGCTAAATTGCGTGACAAGAAGGAAGCTGATTTCTTAGTAGTGACTCGGGGAAACATGTTCGTGGATGATTATGCTGTCAAATTTGAGGAGTTGTCTCGCTATTACCCTCCCTATCAGACTGCGACCAATGATCGTTCTAAGTATGTGGAATTCAAGAATGGGTTGCATCCTGAACTCAAATAGGGCATAGCTATCCTGTAGCTTAATGACTATGGCACACCGGTTCAGAAGACAAGAGATTATGAAGATGCTTATAAGGAGAGGATGGATGCACTCAAGCACACTAGAGGCAATCAGAAACAAGGTAAAGGGAAGCAACCTTTGGCACCTACTGGCAGAGGATTCAAGTATGATAGCAACAAGAAGACCAACTCATTTGTAGGCAAACCTACTAGAGGAGGCGCTTAGGGATGCAACCAGATAAGGTGTGGAAAACTTGGCAAGGGTCATTTCACTGAAGAGTGCAAGGAAACCGAAGTCATCCACTTCAACTACAATAAGCCTGGTCATATCAGTCGTGATTGTGATGGAGTTAAGCCTGAACCAACTAGTGGGAGCAAGCCTCAGAAGCCCCAAGCCAAGAATATGAAGTCCACTGGCCGAGTGTTTGCCCTCACAAGAGCCAAAGCATCTGAATCAGATAATCTTATCCAAGGTACTCGTTTCATTCAAGGCACTCCTTTACTAGTGTTGTTCGATTCTAGTGTGACACATTTCTTCATCTCGTATGATTGTGTGAGAACCTTGCAACTGCTTGTGTCTCGTCTTACTTGTGATTTGGAGGTGGCTCTCCCTTCGCATGAACCTGTATTGACTTCTTATGCATGCAAGAACTGCACTATTGTGATTGGAGATAGAAGCTTTGTAGTGGATCCGATATGTTTACCTCTTCGAGAGTTAGACGTCATACTCGGTATGGATTGGCTGGTAGCCAATTAGGTATTTTTGAACTGCTTTGACAAGACGATGATGTTTGTAAAGCCAGAGCCTAAAGACCTAAGCATTGTGACGGCTAAGCGTATTAAGTCATCTTTGAAGGAGGGAGCTCAGGCATATATGATGTTGTGTACCTTGGTGGCTGAAACAAAACTGGAAGTGAAGGATATTCCGATCGTCCATGAGTTCCCGAGAGTTTTTGATGAAATTAATTGTTTACCACTTGAGCAGGATGTGGAGTTCGCAATTGACCTAGTTCCCACAACGGGGCCTATCTTTATGGTACCCTACAGATTGTCCCCGTTGGAGTTAGCAGAGCTGAAAAAATAGTTGGAAGAGATGTTGTAGAAGAAATTTATGAGGCCTAGCGTGTCGCCATTGGGAGAACCGATTTTTTTGGTAAATAAGAAGGATGGTTCTATGAGGTTGTGTGTAAATTATTGGCAGCTCAACAAAGTCACGATTAAGAATCGTAAATCATTACCGTGAATAGATGACCTTATGGATCAGTTGATTGTAGCCTGTATATTCTCAAAGATTGATCTAAGTCCTGGATACCATCAAATTCGAGTGAAGTAAGAAGATATCCCAAAGACAATGTTTCGAACGCGTTATGGTCATTATGAATACTCGGTTATGCCTTTTGGTGTGACCAATGCACCGGCGGTATTCATGGACTATATGAACAAGATATTCAACCTTTATTTGGACAAGTTTGTGGTGGTATTTATTGATGATATCTTGATTTACTCTAAGTCTTAGGAGAAGCATGAGGAGCACTTGAGGATTGTGTTGCAAGTCTTAAAGGAGAAGTAATTGTATAAGCTGTCCAAGTGTGAATTCTGGTTAGAGGATGTGAGTTTTCTTGGGCATGGATCTCCAAGGGAGGCATAGCAGTTGATCCGACCAAAGTTGAAGCTATTTTACATTGGGAAGCTCCTAAGTCTGTGACCAAAATCCGAAGTTTCTTGGGATTAGTTGGTTACAATAGAAGGTTTATTGAAGGGTTTTCGAAGATTGCACTACCGTTGACTAGAAAAGGGAAAGTTTTCATGTGGGATAGTAAGTGTGAATAAAGCTTTCAAGAGTTGAAGAATAGGTTGACCTCAGCACCGGTGTTAGTTTTGCCAAAACCTTGTGAACCGTTTGTGGTGTATTACGATGCTTCTAAGCAGGGATTGGGTGGTGTCCTGATGCAACACGACAAAGTGGTGGCATATGCGCCGCAGCAGTTGAAGGTACATGAACATAATTACCCCAATCATGACCTAGAGTTGGGAGCAGTGGTCTTTGATCTGAAAATTTGGAGACATTATTTGTATAGAGCTAGGTTCGAAGTCTTTAGTGATCACAAGAGTTTGAAGTATTTGTTTAGCTAGAAGGATATGAATATGAGGAAGCACAGGTGGATGGAGTTATTGAAGGACTATGATTTCGAGCTAAGCTATCATC
This sequence comes from Calophaca sinica, assembly GCA_037113605.1. Lineage (NCBI taxonomy): Eukaryota > Viridiplantae > Streptophyta > Magnoliopsida > Fabales > Fabaceae > Calophaca > Calophaca sinica. The sequence continues at coordinate 48,514,292 of CM073736.1, forward strand.
CTGGTAAGGCTAACATAGTCGTAGATGCACTGAGTAGGAAGGCCTTGCATCAACCATGATGGTCAGGGAAATGGAACTGATAGAAAAGTTCAGGGATATGAGATTGGTATATGAGAGAACCAGTGAACGTCATGCTCGGTATGTTGAAGGTGACTAATGATTTGTTAGATCAGATCCGAGAAGGGAAGAAAACATATTTGTTCTTAGTTGAAGGACTTTGCATGAAATTTTCTTTCTTTTATCCTATCTAACATTATTACCTTGGCTCCATTATAGCCCATGAAAGACGCCTTCCTTTTCGCATGTTAAGTGAATTTGACAGTAGAGTTTTAGTCAATGTACAAGCCTATGGTAATGTTATAACTTTGGGAAATTGAGTGTTATTGCCTATAACTTCAAACAATTTGAGAGTGGTAAGGAAGAGTGACCCATAAATCATAGACTAGTCGGTTTCATAGGACTTGCATCTCTAATTGGGCATTCTTGAATTGATACTTCTTGGTTGAAATTGTCTTACTATCATATACTCATTTTGTTGCCTTTAGTTGGTCAATTTTTATTTTCCTCTATGTTGATATTAACCAATGTTTTGTATCAGGGCAAACAAAGTTCAGGTTAAGGACGTTGATAAGTGCCAAAGTAGTGTGATTTTTAGAGTTTTTAGGTGTGAATTATATCCCTTTTAAGTGTTTTTATCTGTGATTCACTCCATTACATTTGATTTTGTAGAAAAGTAAGAAAAACTACTTTAAAAGCACTTTTGGACCCTTTGGACGGATTTTGGGCACTTTCAAGTGAAATTTAGATATTTTGGGCATCATGTATGCTCTTTAAATAAAGTATGTGTGCCCTTACATAGTTGGTGTATGCCCCTGCTGCTTTTAAGTATGTCCTAGTGCCAAAAAATGAAGTTAGCATAGTCTGATAGAGCTCAGTACGGCCTAACACAAGTCAACACGACCATACATGCTAGCAAGCACGTCTCAACGCGAAATTTTGAGGTTAGCAAGACAGTACATAGTTCAACATGGTCGTGCATAAACACAGAGCTAGGCAAACTTTAAGTGAATTACAGCCGTACATAGTTCCACACGACCATACATAATGATAAAAATGTCAAATCCGTACGCGTGCTTTATAAAAAGCAGTGAAAACCCGTAGAAAAAAGAGAGGACACGGATCCAGGACTTTTGGTGTGCATTTTTGAAGGAATTGGAGAGTCGTTGGAGGAAAGAGAGAATGAGAACAAAGTGTTGTCGCCATTCCAAAAGGGTGTCACGGTTTAGTTTATTTATTTCGCTTATACCTTTCATGATGTTTTTAGTTTACTCAATTCTTATTTTGAACATGAGTAGCTAAACCCGTCACTAGGTAATAGGGTATCTTTTTCCTATGGATTTATATATTTTCAAGACTTATTCCTATTGTGCTTAATTAAATAAAGTCTGATGAACCGTAGGATAGTTGATTTAAGTATTGGCGACCGAACCGCTATAAGTTAAGGAAACTATAGGAATAATTGGATTTGCTAATTACGCCGGACCAAGCGTGATTGCCTGTTTTCAACCATTAACAAGCCTCTATTGCTTAATGCTTTTGCTGACTTTTTGTCTTGCATGACCATTGGGGATAAACTCAATGGAATGAATACTAACATTGCATGATCATTAGGTGATAATAATATTAGAGTAAGTGGTTGGCAATCAAAATAGGAAAAGGATGAATGTATTGAGTAGTTGAATAATAACAAGGACTTGAGTGAAGTGAACCTGGATACCCTAGGCTTCCATAATTGAATCTCTTTCTCTTGCTTGTTTGTTTTCTCGTGACAACTGACAACTTTTACTTCTTGTTTTCGATCTGTGCTCCAACCAATTTCACTACCTAATCAATTTATCTAAATAGTAAAAGAAATTGAGTAGTTTGGCAATTGTTGATGCTCTCTATGGGTTTGATACTCGGAGTCCTAAATTCTACACTTTATTACTTTATTGATAGGGTGCACTTGCCCTTAAGTGTCATATTGAGCAACACTACGTGACTAAGTTAAGGAGGACTAACGAAGTGAAACCCTCTATATGTAAAGTTATATTTACATTTAAATGATGCACTTTGTGCCGTGATTATGTGAAGTTCTTCCTTAGAAAGAAGGATAATATAAGATCCTCCCAAAGCAAGAAGGATTAAGCATAAGATCTTCCCCTAACAAGAGGACTTCCTTCCCAAATATAGAAGGAAAAGTAAAAATGGTCACCTTCAAACCAGGAAAAACAATTTTTAAATAAGGGTCTCCATCAGGCAAGGAGACACAGTTTTTAAATAAGAGTCTCCCTCAAGTCAGGTGACACAGCCAAATGTTATTTTTTAGTAAATGATAGGTGCTTGTGATCACACTTGTGTGGGGTTTTAGGGTAGGCTCACTGAGATTTTATCTCACCCCTCATTTTTTTGTTTCAGATGGTAAGTGAAATATTGGAGACTGGAAAGCAAATTTCGGGATTACTTAACAGTCAACCAATAACAGCAGAAGTGAGTCAGTAGTCTATGTCGAATCCAAGTTTGAGTTGTTATGGGAGTCTATGTACAGATTGTATGATTATTGAATTTTTGTTAATCATTTTTTATTAAGTCAACTTTGATTTTTACTCAAATTGTAGTTTAAGAGAAAATACTTCAATTTGTTATAAAATACTCTTTCATTTTATTTTATACACTTTATTTTGTAAAAAAAGAGTAAAGGGAAAAGAAATCACTACGTTATTCGAATTGCAATAAAATGTAACAGTAACACATTCGTTGTTTTTCTAGCATAGCATAATCTTATGTCAACAAATGTTTTGGGCGCGTGTTGTGACACCCACTACCCCGTATAGTTAAACTAACGATAAAACATGCGGAAAAGTCATAAAAATTGAAAAACAAAAGACAGTTAGTGAATGCCACTTAACGAGTTCAAATAACATACTGCGGAAAATAGTTCGAAAAAAAAATCTCAGTTGGAATAAAACCCAAAATCCCGATGTCACATATAATCAGAGCTTTATCTAACTAAGTACATAGTCTTTAATCAAAATAACGCAAAACATAATAAAACTATAGCCAAGTTGCAGCAAGCGGACTACTCCTCGGCGTTCACGTCCACACGATCATCATCGCCTAAGCGTCAAACAACAACATGTGGTTAACTCACAACCACATGGCGGGCACACAAGCGTGTCCTAACATAACAAGGTACTTCTCGCCCATACTGCGATGAGTTCTTGCCCATACTGTGACAAGTTTTTCCCTAATAACAGACAAGCCCGCTTAATAATCCGTAACTAGCTTCAACACTAGTCATTGAAAACTAACATCCTTTTAATCATCTTATTTACAAAGTCTTATACCTTACTAAGTCTTGACTAGCTACTATTAATCCAATTTGAACATTTTCTAGTCAAACCTTAGCAAGCCAACTCTTATTCTTTAACATAGAACACTTAGGAATCTAGTTAAATTAATTAGTCCTTGAACCAACACCAAACCATACTCTACATTAACAATTAAAAACTCTAGTTATTGTTCATCTATTGAGTACCTATCAAGTCGATAACCTAGCGGGTCAAAATGTCAAAAAAAAAAAAAGCAAAAAGCACTACCATTAGGTGCCTAGCGCCTGCCTGTGGGTGTCCTGTGCCCTCTGCTACAGTAGGGGCCTGCACCTTGTGCCTCAGCTCTATCCGTTCGGCATGAAAATTAGGGCCATGTGGTCCCCGGTGAGTCCCTGGTCTCCGAGCACGCGTCGAGGCATCTCCAATGAATTATAGGATCAGGTTCTGAAGTCGTTTCATCGGAGTCTATTTTTGTTTGAATTAAATAATTCTTTTCTTGAAGCCTAAGGTATCCTACACTTAACTTACACTAGTGCTGATTAGGGATTTTAAACCGGTTAAAATTGATATTTTACACTGGTTCTGGTACTGGTGTAGATAGTCCCGGTGTAAAAAGCCAATATCCATTTTTTTAAGGCCATTTTACACCAGTTTTTTTAAGGCCATTTTACACCAGTTGTTATAAAAAACTGGTGTAAAAGACATACCTGTTACACTGTTTTTCTTTCTTTTTTACTTTTTAGATTAGCGTTTTTACTCCGGGTGTAGGAATAACGAGTGTAAAAGGTGCATATTTTTTTTTTATAAATATCTGTTTGTTTTTTTTTCCATTCCTTCCTGTAACATCTCAATTTTTATGAAAATTATTTTATAGTTTCCGGCTAATTGAAAATAAATCATAGAGATTGATCACCTCAATGGTTTGTTAAAAGTACGAAGAACAACAAAGATTTATTGTAAACAATTTACTGTTTTAACAATTAATTCAGATTAAGAGACAGTGTAGACGTATACTGTTTTTAATATGAATTAACCTTGAAAAATGTGAAAGATTGTTGTTTGGTTAAAGAAAATTATTTTATTGAAAGAGAAATAATTTTCAGGATTTAATAAATATTTTCAAGTCATAGTTTGAATTTTCATGATTTAGTTATTGTATTAATTGTCTGTTTTATGTCATATTTAATATGACTATTATTTTAAAGATTTTGTCTTGATAATTTTATTGTTTGAATAATATCTAGTTAATAAGAGAAATTGAAATTAGTGATCCTCACTAATTTACAGTTTTTATTACGCTGCGAGAATTCTATTAAATTCTGCCGTAACAAGGCTATTGTGTGTGTTTCTAATTGAAACATGCCCAAACGTGATCCAAATTTTATAAAATTTGAGATCTTAGCATTTTCTAATATTTAGGATTTATTGTAAGTTTTCTAGAATTTTTGGGCATCAGAAAATATTCAGTGTATTTTCTATGGCCAGAAACTGTCTTATCGCAACGTTTCGGTTCGTATTTCGAGAAAACGAGAAACATGGGTACTTTTCTCATGTCGCGAGGAACATTTGTAATTTTTGGGTGTGGGGTTATAATTAGAATTATTTTTGGAATTTTTAGTATTAAAACCTAATATACGCATAACGTCGTGCACCCGGTTGAGCGAAAATACGTCGTAGCGAAACCCTGAGATATTTTGAGAAAATGGCTGCCTCACATGGACCAATGGGAGACCAGCCATGTGCTTGTAGCCTACAATTTTGATGGAAGCATTTTGATTGGTTTAGGAAGTAATGGGTAGTTTGGTTGTTAAGTTAGTTTCTAATTATTTGGTTAGGATTCAACTTAAATGAAAAATTTTATTCCCACCTTGTTCTCATTATTTTCGTGGCTTTCTCCCTTGCCCAAGATCAGAACCATTTCACTTCTCCATTGTTGGAGAACTTGAGAAAAAAATTTGAAAGAGAAAGTGTTGGTTTTGAAGGATTTTGGAGATAAAGTTTTCACCTTTGCTTCCTTCCTTCTCAATCCTTGTTCTATCACCTCTAATCTTCTTGGTAAGAATCCTAATCCCTTTTCCTTTCTCCATGGTTGCCATGGATGAGCTTTCATGGTTCTAGAGTTGTTTCTCATAATTTTAGTTTTATTCTTGAAGGAATTTGATGTTTAACCTTCAACCTTCCATCCTTTCTTCTTAATCTTTGATCAACCATCATCAATTTTGTTGGTAAGTGTTTTTGATCACTTTCCTCTTCTCATGGCTGCCATGATTGTGCTCTTCATGGTTTTAGTGTTGTTTTCTTTATGAAACGTTAGATCCTTATGTTCTAGCTTGTCTATTTCATAGATCTACCAATTTCTAAGCTTGATTAGAATTTTTAAAATTAGGAACCCTAACCCTTGATCTATGGCCGAGCCTAGGGGCTGTTATGAGAGATTGATCTTGACTTAATTTTGTGGTTTTGGAGTTAGATTTTGAAGGGTTTTAGCTTAGTACACTTAAATCTAGTCAATATGCATGTTTTACAAAAGTTTTGAGAAATAAAATTGTTTGATCAAGGGGCTGGAACCGTAGCCTACATTATGATTTTGGGGGATGTTTTAAATTGATTTCAAAGTGTTTTCAAGTGTTGTAAGTGTTCAAGAAGTTGGTTTATTGTTAAAGGAATTGAATGTAGTGAATTTGTATGTGTGAAGCTTTGAAAAATTGTTTGAAAACAAAATAATTTGGGGCTGTTTTGGGGCTTCCAAAACAGTGGCTTATGATCAAATTTTGGGTGAGTTCTAACTTGTTTTTAATTGTATTAAAGTGGTAAAGAAGTTTGGTTTTGGTAAGAGGTTTGATTAAATAAAGTTTGCATGATTTAGGAGTTAAAGGTTTAGAACCTTGAAGTTGTTTTTGAACTTCCAAAAATCGTGAACTTCAAGGGAGATTTCTAAATTGTTCTTGACTTGCATTTATGCTTAAAAATAGTTGTAAAAGTGGTTGATGATTTGATTTAGCAAAACAATTCAAAGAAGCATGATTTTGGAAAAAGTTTTGGGTTATGTCTTAAGAATTGTTATAAACTTGTAATGAATTTATTTCTAAAATTATGTGACATGTTTTAGTGTTTTGAAAAGTTGTTCAAAGTTGGCAAAACACTATTCATTTGGTAAAACACTATTCCAATTGGTAAATTTTGGTTTTAGTATTTTCTAAGTATGTAGCTTTTGTAAAAGTTTGAAAACTTGCATAGTTTGAACTTGTTTCATGATATGTGACTAGGTGTGAACCAAATGGGATTAAGTGAGTAATTCTTAGGCTTTAGGAACCTTAGAGCCGTGGTTGCCCTAGGGGTATTAGGGCTTGAGTTTTGGTTTTAATTGATTGAAACTTGTGTTGTTAGGATACGTGCGAGGTACGACTTGACGATAGTTCGAATTTACCTTGCTTGGATTGTTAAAGCACCCAAGGTAAGGGAAATTCTTACATAATGAGTTTGGGCTTTTCGCCTTGTGTGTTGTTTGCTTGATTGTTGATTGATTGTGTGGTAGTACTTGTAGTATTACTATGTGCTGTTGAGATGTTGTAGCATGAACTGCTGTGTATTGATTTGGCCCTGTGTGGCAAGACTAAATTGTATTGTGTGACTTAAATCATACTTGATTGATTTAATTGAACTTGAAATTGATGATAGTATGTAGCATGTTCTTGGCCCTGCGTGACATTATGAGTTGTATTGTTTTCCTTGAATCACCTTGGATTTCATTGGAACTTGGTATTGAAATGGAATATGAAAAATATTATTGTTGATAATGGATTAATTAACAATGCGTTGATCGACTGCTATTGGTTGACGATTTACATCGGTAAATCTGATGCGATTCCACAAGCCGAATTCTGATTTCGTAAACAAATTGTTAAGGGATATTAGAAATTTAATATATTTACTGTTTATAATTTTTTATTTTAAATATTCCATAAGTGTTTTTTAGAAAAGCTTTTTAATGTTTGTGTTTTAACTGGAAAACTTTTTAACTTAAAAAGTAAATATAAGTAGAGTGTATAGAACTTATATATGTGTGTGTGTGTGTTAATATATGTTGGAGTAGAAGTCGGCGAAAAACAAACATTAAAGTAGAGACCTCGTTTCCAAACACAACAAAATAGTATGAGGCGTGTGAAGACACACTGTCTTTAATGATTTATTTGTCTGAGACAAAAATCTCTCGGGATTCAACAGACTCTTCTCGGTTGAAAAAGGTATTAGAACATCAGAAAATAAAAACTATAAGTTGTACCCAGGAAGATGAAAATGGATCCGGATCCTCGACAACCTATACGTCTACTGCAATTTCTACAGCAAAATTCTCAATCGTTGGATCAATCCAATGACCGAGATCGTAGACGAAAAAAGACAACAAAAAAAAAATGACCCAGCCCCAATTCTTTTCTTTGCACAACCCCGTGATGTCGTTTGAGGCAACGAGAGAGAGGAAGAGGGAGTACGGACGAAGGCAGCACCCAGCGGCCGCCCACGACAGCGTCATGGCCACAAAATGGGGGTGATATACTGGAAGCGCTACCAGGCCATGATTAATTGCAGGAGAAGCTTATACCACTTACCAATGAGCAAATACACCGCCTAGAAGAGAAGAAGGTGGAGGATCTGAGATGTAAGGAGGAAAGGGAAAATGAAATTGAACATTAGCTTTAAGGGATACTCTATCAATGCTTATGTGGATTGGGTATTGAGACACGTTTGTAAAGGGATACTCCCCCTCGAGAAGAAAAGAGGTAAAGGTTGTAATACAAGTTATTTCTTTGCCTTTTGTTTTTATCTCTTTTTTTGCTTCTCAAAGATCATGTTGCTTGCAATTGTGTCTTTTGTTTCTTCTTAATTATGACTTTAGATCATGAAATGGGGACATCACAAATAAAGAAGTCGGAACCAATAATAATGCTGCTGAAAAAGGGCTAGGGAGTATTGGGGAAGTTTCTGTATATGTTCCCGGTCTAAGAATTCTGAAACCTGTTGATTTTGCACAGTCACTTGGTGATTACTTGTCCAAGAACATAGTGGAACGCCTATCTGCTCTTAGAACTCATATAATTGTAATGGCTGGCCAAGATTTCCGAAACCATTTTTCTTGCTTTTGGTATGTTGGTGCTCTACCCGCCCTTTCATACATCTTGAACCCTCTCCTTCATCATTCTACATGAAAAAAAGAATATAAAATGTGAACTTATGAAGTTGAGTAAAGATGATGGTGATGATGGTGATGATGATGATGATGATGATATGGATAAAAACTCTTAGACAATGACAACAAAGTATGCCAATGCTCTTAAACTTAAGGCAAGAGCAATAAATTGAATTTTGGGTTAATAGTGCTTTTGGTCCCTGGAATTTTTGATAAATTCAGTTTTAGTCCCTGTAAAAATATTTTTTTTTAAAATGGTCCATGTAATTTAAGATTCTTCCACTTTTAATCCCTGTAATATTTGTCAAAATTAAAGTACATGGTTCAGAGTCTTGAAAATTTAAAAACCTTAAACTATGAGTCATGTCAACTTGGCAAGCATGTTCATTCTTCTTTTCCAAGACAAACTGAAAATAGGAGTGATTCCCCTTTTTCTTGTATCCATTCAGATATACAGGGACCAAGTCGTGTATCTTCTTTTGGTTTCAAATATTTTGTCCTCTTTATTGATGAATTTTCATGATGCACTTAGGTGTTTTTAATGAAAGAGCGATCTAAATTATTTTCAATCTTTAGTTCCTTTTATAATGAGATTGAAACCTAATTCGAAAAAGGAATCAAAGTTCTTCAGAGTGACAATGCTAAAGAATATTTTTCTTCTGACTTCTCATCTTTTTTATCCTCACAAGGTATCCTACATCAATCCACCTGTCCTCATACTCCTCAGCAAAATGGAATGGCAAAAAAAAAAAAACAGACATCTTACTGAAATTGCTAGAACATTGTTACTTCAAGCCCATGTTCTTGTTCAACATTCGGGAGATGCTATTTTAATTGCCTGTTTTCTAATAAATCAGATGCCTTCTTCGTCTGTTGATAATAATATTCCATATTCCATTTTATTTCCTAAAGAACAATTGTTTCATGTTGCACCTCATGTTTTCGGATGTACTTGTTTTGTTCATGATGTGTCCCCAGGTTTGGATAAGCATTCTTCTCGTGCAATCAAATGTGCTTTTCTTGGATATTCCAGACTCCAAAAGGGATATCAATGTTATTCTCAAGCCAATAAAAGTTTTTACATGTCTACAGAAGTTACCTTCTTTGTAGAGACTCCATATTTCTCTTCTTCTTCAGAAGAGTCCAATTATGTCCTTGAAGTGCTTATAGTTTGGTCCAACAATGATTCCTATACAGGAATCTATTGGGTTCAAAATCCCTTTTGATATGTGGTTTTAATGACAACAAACCTTATCAACTAAATCTTAAGTGTTATGAATGGTGATCTACTGATGTTTGCACTTGAGGATGTTTAAAAGCAGGAAGTTACTCAGATCATCAAGTGTGTATAATCTATTCAACAACTGAAGAATCAGAGTAGCATCAGAAGGTTACAATAGTAGTATTACAAGCTTCATTGAGACATCATACGTTTACTACTAAGTCACAAGTAATCAGCACGAGAAGGTTCATAAGAGAGAAGAAGAGAGAAAACTCATAAATGTGAAGAGAAAGTTCTTAACAAGAGAAAATTTTTGAGTTTGCTGTCGGATTTTTAGAGTAGCACAACTACTAAGCATGAGATATTCTCATTACCCAAGTATGCATCCGTGAGAAAGTATCATGTCAATAACTACCTCAAAAGCATTTAAGATCTCAACTCTGTCTAAGACAAATCAAGTGTCATATAAGCATAAGAAGACTTATGACAGAAAAGAGAAGGTTTGCACCAACAACAGAATTCCAATCAAGAGAATGTTCATCAGCAGTAAGCTACAATAGAAGTGCAAGGTTTCTGCATAGAAGATCCTCACAATTATTATGAGTTATTTACTGCCAAGTTTCTCTTACTCAGAAGTGCTCAAAAGCTTTTCCTGAAGCATTCCCCTAGCATGACCAGAAGGTTCAGCAGAAGCTTCATGAGAAGCTCATCTTTTGCCTCTCGAGAAAGTTCGTCATAAGAAGGTTCATCATATATCTCATGAGAAGGGTCATCTGAAGTCTTTTGAGAATTCATCAGAACATTCAGGAGAATGTTCATCAGATTTCTGAGAAAGTTCATCAGAATATTCGAGAGAAAGTATGGAATAGAAGGTTAAAGACAGTACGATGAGACACATACCAAGTGATCGTCTCTGTTTCAATTTTGAGAAAGTTCACCAGAAGGAAGTTCATTTTACCCGTTGTAAGGTTCGTATGTAAGAAAGTTCAGTAGAAGGAAGTTCATTCTGTTCGCCACAAAGTTTGTAGTTGAGAAAGTTCAGCAGAAGGAAGTTTATTCAGCCCGTTGTAGACTGGCACGTTGGAATCTACGCTCCTGACACAAAAGCAAAATTGTCTGTAGAAGAGAGAGAAACTCCCCAACAGTCATTAAACTTTCTAAACGGTCATAAATGAAGGAAAAGTATAAAAGGGGACTTAGAAGGTCATTTGAAGGTGTGAGAGTGGGTTTACATTGAGCTTCAACAGATTTGCAGCATCCCCATCTTTTCTCCACCCTGCCACAAACTTTCTATCACGAGAGAAAGTTTGTACAAAGTTTACTGCAAGTTCTTTGCAATAGAAAGTTTACTACAGAAGCATCTTCAGCTTATTTCTTCAAAGCACATCCACTCCATGAGTATTCTTGAGCTGAAATGCGTCACTATCAAAGAGGAAAAGAGATAAACACAAGCCTTACCAAGATTCTCCTTTTCTCTCCTTTATTTCCCTCTTTAACACTCTTTTGTATGTGTTCTTTACACCTTGGGATTATCTTTAAGAGTGGTGTAGCTTGTATTTACACTTTTGTGTAATCTTCTTTTCAAGTTAGTTTCATCCCACAAACCAGAACCTTGTAAAAGTACCTTGTTCTCTTCTACCAATCTACCTAGGTGAGTGTTGGTGAGAAGCTTCAGGTGAATGCTTGTTAAACTAGGATAGTTTCTCAAGTTACTACAGTAGGCAGAGTTGTACAATAAATACTGCCATGTAGAGCCTGAAGAGGCTAAAAAAAATAACAGCTTTTTGACTAAGCTGTTGCGGCAGCGCTAGTGGGAGGGCAGCTTGGAGAAGCTGTGGAAAGAATACTCTATGTACTATTGTACATAAATAGTGGAAAATTTCACCATGGGTTGAGGAGTGGATGCAGCCCATGGTATTTGGGTGAATCACTATAAAAATATTTGTCCAATATTTCTCTTCTTTATCTCTGCATACTTTGCTTTCTGCTCATACTGCATCTTTCTCTTCTAAGTAATCAACAGTTTGATGTTTAAAACAGAACTTCCTAACGACTGCACAGTACTCTCTCATACATGCTACTTACTCAATAAGAGAATGTTCAACAAAACTGTATTGTGTTCATATAACTTGTGTTCTGTTTTAAAACTCATGTCTATCTTTAGAAGCTTCTATTTACACCGTGTTTATCATTAGAAGCTTCTGTTGTTAAACACTTTGTCCTTAACTTGCAAACTTACTCATGAATATGTTTTACACTGATTATCAATCTTTCTCTGAAATATCTTTGGAAAATCTGATTAGCTTTCAACTCTCTCTAAATGACCATGTTTTACTGAAAGCTAAATGTTGCAAATATTACAAAACATTTTTTTGCATAACATCACATAAAACTCATTCGTCATAGAACTTACTCTGTGAGAGAAATTTCACTGCATGGCACCCACTCAGTTAAAGGAAGTTCACTGCATGGTGTCGTTGTTATTGTTGATAGTTTTAATTAGAAGCATGATTAGGTTGTTAATAAATAAATTGAAGCCTTTAAAGTGATAGTTGGCGGCTGGACTTTCTGTTTTAAAGTTAGAATATATGTGTTAAAGAGTTTAATGATGTTTAGACTTGATGCATGTGATTAAAAATGAGAACTAGTGGGTAAAATGTGAAAGAATTGATATGAGGGAATAAAAGAGCATGCTAGAAATTAATTTAGGTTTATTTTTCAAGTGTTAATGATGCCATGATCATAGTTTAATTGTTTTGGATTTAAGTATTAAAATGAATCAATGGTAGTGTTGTTATTAATCTTGTGGAAATTGAAAGATTTTTGGGAAAAAAAACTATGTGGTGGCCGAGAGGCCTAAGGAAAGAATTGGAGGAGAAAAATTGTGTTTTGTAACTTTATTTTAATTGTTATTGGTGTGTGTTTTGGTATTGAAAATTATTTGATGAAAGGATTTGAAATAAAGAGATGAATGTGAAGTGTTTTGAAAATCTTCTGACTTTGAGTATTAAGGAAATAGGTTGATGTTTGATATGAATTTTCCTAAGTGTACCAAGTTATTACTTGGTACTTGATGTCTTGGAGTGTAAGTAATTGACTTGTAGTTAGTTGCATTGAAATTGGCTTGATTAAAATGGCTTGAAACAAATGGGAATTTGAAGTTTTTTCGTGAAAACCTAATTCTTGAAGTTTAGGAAATGATTTTAGAACATGTTTTAAAATGTGTTGAAACTATATTTTGGTGAATGACTTGATGTTTTGGTATCTTGGAATGTAATTGAATGATTTAGAAATGGTTGATAGTTTGAAAGAAGTTTTGCAAAAGGATGTGTAAAGAGCAAAAGAATTTTGTTGGTGAACTTACTTAAAAGGTTTGAATAAGTATGCTTTAGAACCTTTGGTAAATGGAAAATGATTTTGGTGTCCAAAACCTTATTCTTTCAAAAGTTTGGTGAATAAAAATTCTAAGTGTGTTCGTTTGGGTAGGAAAGGGATAGGCTTTGAGGACCTAAGGATGTGGAGTATAGTTATAGTAGTGTACTAAGTTTCCTTGTGTAATAGGAATTGCTAATTCCGAGACCGTGCGACAAGGATTCGAAGCGGCGGAAATACGCTAGTGAGCAAACATGGTAAGGGCAACTTTTAGATACGATAGGAATTTAATTTCAAGTATTTAAGCGAAGAAGTCTGAGAACCTCAGGGATTGAAGTGAGGGTCTTGTACCCCTTCGTTTTATTTTTTTGATATACTGATTATTTAGTGGGCTTGTCTGTAAGCGGTTGGTAGCTGTCCCCAACCTCCCACACTTATTGTACCTCTCTGTCAACTCCATCGAGTTACAGAGGGATGGATTCCATGATGTGACTGTCAATGTTGTTGAGTTATGTATTTATTTAAAATGTGATTGAATAATTGTCGTGAATTGCTTATGTATTTAATTATGTTTTACAATGTGAACTGTTTTGCATGCTTATGTTTGTTGAATTGCGTTTCACTTAATAAGCTTGCTATAATTTATTTGATATGCGGTCGAAAGATTATGCGAATTGCTCTTTGTATTTCGTATGCGGTTAATAGTTCATCGAGTCTGAGAGCTTTGTCGAGTCGTCGAGACGTTTTTGAGCTGTGAGCCGGACAACTGAGGGTGCTAGGTCCCCTTCGTTCATGGTGGATTAGCTAGGCGTTGCAGCGTTAAGGAACCGGAGCTGAATGTCATAGGGAGAGCGAAGATCCCAAAGCTACAGCTGGTATTTAGTGGATGGATCAACGTCTACTTTTCGAAAAAAATTTTGAGTCGAGAGAAAATGAGTCGTGAGTCTTGTCTTGAGCGAGAATTTGAGTTGAGCCTTGTGAACTGTATACAATGTTGTTTGCTTATTGCTTTATGAATTGTTATATCTTGATTTGTTGAGAAGTTGACCCTTTCCCGTGGTACCTTCGATTCATGATGGCTACCCAGGTGATGGCGAAGAGTATATTGATTCTAGCGATGCGGATGTCGCCGGAGATCATCTTTGATTTCCCCGACATCGAGCAGCCCGCGGCGATGGAGTTTGACCCCATCTCTCGCCGTGTTATATATACAGGGGATATTGTACAGACTTTAAGAGAGGACGGTGTTGCTGTGAGACAGGAGGTGTCGCGACGTACAATGAGTTTCCCTATACGGATTATGCAGGTGGTTAATGCTTGAAGGACTATCCAGTGTGAGGGAGTTATGTCGGCCTCTTCTTCGTCTCCAGGGGGACCGATTGAGATTCCTAGAGCTACTGTTTCCAGCATTTTGTCACGAAGACGTGGTCGAGGACCGAGAGTGAGATGGATCGCTCGTAAGAGCGTGATTAGACGAGGATCTACAAGAGCATCTACCTCGAGGGCAGCTGTTGTTCAGAGTTTTTCAGTAGGACCGGGTTCTCCTTCTGTTGTTAGGATCCCCACACCACCAGTGGATCCACCCCCTATTTGCACGGCGTGCGGAGAGGCGGATTGTCTAGGTGCATGACCTAATGATGATGCAACTGCAGGAGAGTACGTGCCGAGTGACGTGCCAAAGGACGTGCCAGTTGCAGCACCTTTCTTCGATTTGACAGGCGAGGATCCGATGGAAGATGAGGAGGAGGAGGATCCAACGGAGGATCTGGGTAGTGATTTGTAGATGTTGTGTTATTTGACTGCTGTTATGTTTCCTTTTGGGATGATTGTAGTATATATCTTTTGTGTATAGTAAGTTAGTGACCAGTCGGGCTAGTGATGTTTTGCTGATGCAAGGTAGACTGGTGGTTCTACTTTTGGAGCAGCCCCCTGCATGGGTGTCTACCGGGAGTACCCCCAGGGTATGATCACTCTCACGAGAGTACTCATATCATAGGTGTATTCTCTCATACATTACTACTCTGTTTTATTTTGTACGTACTGTGTATGTTGATTGTATATGTTTATGCGTGTATGTATTTTCAGTACGTAACTTGTGTTCGAGTTGCACCATGTTTCGAAACGCTGTAAGTACTCTGTGTGTGCTTTGCGGGCACTATTGTTTAAAAAAAAATATACCGCAGTTTCTGAGGGACACAAGAGTACCGTTTTTAAAAATTCATCGTATACAGTTTAGTTTTAGTTTAGTAGCGGTCCAAAAATGGGTCGTTACATGGGGAGTGTCTATTATAGTCATTGTGTTGATTCCCATGTTGTGAGCAGCAGTTGTACACATGGCGAATATCAGTTGCAGTTGTATTTGGCTCCCATGTCGTGAGCGGCAGTGGCACACATGGTGAGTGTTAGTTGCTGTGTTGTTTCCCATGTTGCGAGCGGCAGTTGCGCACATGGCGAGTGGCTATTAGTCATGATGTCTCCCATTCCATGAGCGGCAGTTGCACGCATGGTGAGAGTCGATTGTTGTGTTGATTCTCATGTTTTGAACGGCAGTTGCACACATGGCGAATATCAGTTACAGTTGTATTTGGCTCCCATACCGTGAACGCAGTTGCACGCATGGTGAGTGTTAGTTGTTGTGCTGCCTCCCATGTCGTGATTGGTAGTTACACACATGGTGAGTGTTGGTCGTTGAGTTGTCTCCCATGTCGTGATTGGTAGTTGCACGCATGGTGAGTGTTGGTCGTTGAGTTGTCTCCCATGTCGTGATCGACAATGGCACGCATGGTGAGTGTTGGTTGTTGTGTTGATTCCCATGTTGCGGGTGGCAGTTACGCACATGGTGAATAGCTGATTGGTTGTGTTGGTTCCCATGTAACGAGCGGAAGTTGCGCACATGGCGAGTGGTTGTTAGTTATGTTGTTTCCCATGTTGCGAGCGGCAGTTGCGTACATGGCGAGTGGCTGTTAGTTATGCTATCTCCCATGCTGTGAGCGGCAGTTGCACGCATAGTGAATGTTGGTTGTTGCATTGATTCCCATGTTGTGAGTGGTAGTTGCGCACATGGTGAATGGCTGATTGGTTGTGTCGGCTCCCATGTGACGAGCGGCAGTTATGCACATGGCGAGTGGTTGTCAATCATGTTGTCTCCCATGTTGACAGCAGCAGTTGCGCGCATGGTGAATACTTATTGGTCGTGGTGTCCCTCATGTCATGACCGTCAATTGTGTCAGTCATAGTAGTTGTATTACCTCTCATGTTGTTATTGGTAGTTACACACATGACGAGGTAGACAGTAGCTGTGTATATTATGAGTAGTAGTCGTGAATAAGGTAAGTATTGATTACATATACTATGAATCGTAGTTGCATTCCAGGAGGTGATGAGCCCTCATGAAATTTCTAGTAGGAAGTGGTGAAGAATGAACCCGGGCATTCTTAACCATGATCCTATTAGAGATTTCATTGAGAAATTTGTTGAAAAAGGATAGGTTATTAAGATGGTTTAGGTTAACATTGTGATTTCACATTGTTAACAAGTTACTAGACTGATCACCTCAGTAATTAGTTGACAATGGTGGAAATCGTAATGTTTGGATAAACTGTTAATAAAGAAAAGATAGGAAGGTAAGTTGGGTAAAGTCAAGATAAGGAATAATGAAGGATAAGTTTCATGAAGAAAAGAGATAGAAGTGAAGTAAGTTTTAAGTTAATAACAACCGCTGAATTTTCGAGGACGAAATTTTTTAAGGGGGTAGTAATATAACATTCTGATTTTTAGATAACCTTTATTGGATTGATGATTAAGTAGTAAATTTTGATTAAAAACCTTAATTAAGAAGAAAATGCGCTTAAAAATGACCTAAAAAGGTTTCGAATACTCTAGAAATGACTAAAAGGGCAGAAACAAAATTTTAGTCCTTAAGAACCGTCGCGACGCGACGGAGATCTCCAAGGAATCCATCGCTACACGATCTGAGGTGGTAGAAGAAGGGTCTGGACAGTTCTGTTGATCGCGATGCGACAAGGTTTAGCCTATGCGCATCGTGACGTGATGCAAGTCGGTGCAATGGCGGTGATCATAGTCGTTAGATCGCTGGCACGTGGCATAGCTCGCGACGCGATGTAAATTACACTGGTGTTTATAGCGACGCGATGGACCATTTTTAGCCTATAAATAGAGCTCGACCCCCTTCATTCTGCCAATCCCTTCAATTGAGCAGTTGGAGTGCAAAGAAGGGAGCCTGGAGGAAAAGGAGTTATGGGACACGAGCAACGCAGTAGCAGCAGTCTTCTAAGCTAGATGTGTCTCAATCTCTTTTCTCTCTAGTGTTCTCTCTTTAGGAGCTTCTAAGGATGAGTATGCTCTGTGTCTGCCTCTGGAGAGGATCTGGCATATCAGAAAATCCTTAGTAAGTAGTCCTAGAGATTGAGAATAGGAGTGTGACCTAGAGGGTCACTAAGGAGCAAGTATGCTCTGCATGCCTTAAATGAGGATCTTGTGCATCAGAAAGTCCTTAGTAGACAATCCTCTAAGAAGAGAGAATGAGAATGGCTTGGCAGACTAAGTAGGAGTATCCAGAAGTAGGAGTACGAGTAGCAGGCAGTAAGGACGTGAAGAGTGACAACATCTGCAACGATCTTCTATCCAAGTGGGAGCAAGAAACCTTACACTCTAGGGATAGTAGGATAGAATAGTATATATGAATGTGCATAGGGTGACCCAAGCCCTACTAGAGGTTGATGTCCCAACATCCTAGGAGGGGTGTCGTGACTAGGACTGCTAAGGATAGTAGTTGCTAGTCCATCAACCATAGGAATAATTGTTAATGTGTATGGAAAACCCTAGGATAGACAAATTATGATTGCTTATGCTTTGATAACATGTCGATAGCAGGTCGCCTAAGCGACACTAGTGTTAATCCATAAGTTAATAATCAATATTGGATTATGTGAAGCTAATATGGTTGCTGGTAATTGGTACTAATTAAGGGAGTGATGACTGATAACAGTGATGAGCCATGCTTTTAATGACTGCTGGTATCTGTGTGATTATGTTGCTGAATAATATGTTGGATAATCTACCTCCTTTGTTGTCTGATGCTTGAAGTACACTTTATTGATATAAGAGAAATATGGAACAATTACTATTAGACTTTAGCTGATAAGATAGACTTGGTAAACTATAAGGGAAACTGAGTTAGAATGGTGAAAGGACAGTAACACTATTAGGCTGACAGTTAGGTGCAAAGTAGTTTGAAATAGAATACGAATAGGGTGATGAGGTGTGAGCGGGAAGTCGATGGAGCTAGGTTTAGAAATAGTGATACAGAACCAAGAGATAAGGAATATGATTCCAGGTAACACTGGTATTTGTTGTGCTTGTGTGTGGATGCCATTTATATATGCATTTTATTCCTACTTTCTTAATTTTATAGTGTGTATTGTGTTTCTTAGCTCCTTTCTTTTGTTTTGTTGCTTTGTATTTTCTTTTCATATAAAACAGATACGCACAGACTTGATAGAGATAGCATCGCAGCGTGCAGCGTACAGTGGGTACTCAGTATGAGTAACTCTCTTCAGTTATGTGTCACATCCAGTGAGTCAATGAATCAGAGCCTGTATAAGTATATGCACAACTTGTGGGCCCAAGACACAGGTTCCGTAAAATATGTACTTGTTTAATTATTCAGTTTTAATAAAATATGTTTAATTTTCAATATATCTATATTTCATAATTATTTAATAAATATTATACTATAGCGCTCTGGAAACGGGCTGTTACATCAGACATCATCATGTTTCCCGTCTCAGAGCCCTGAGGATCCATCTGCACCGCTCAGGGTTTGGGTAGATGTTGTTGGCGGCAAGAAGAAGGGTCACCTATATGGTGCTGGAGACCTTGCCAGCAACTACAGGAAAAGGGTCAGCCGCCTTCATATCGGGAAGTCATCGAGTAGTGGTGGTGCCAGTTGTCGCTATGCCGCGGATGAGAAAGAGTTAGCAGAGGTGAAGCAAAAACTGGCCGAGCAGTAAGAGGAGATTCGTCGGGACAAACGCCATTTTGGTTTAGTTGCTGCAGCAACAGGAAGAGATGTACCAGATGCTAGCTTGCCAGCAGCCTCCTCCGACTCTGCCGCCTCCGCCTCCTGGTACTGATCATGTCGATGATGCAGATGGTGTAGAGCATCTCGATCATGATCAGGACTACCAGGATTATTAGTGATGTTTGTACTGATATTTTTTGATATTTTTTTAATTATTGATGTTTGTTCGGATTTTTTATTTTGTTTTTGGTTTATGTCATCACATTTTTTAATATGGGAATAAATTAATAATTAAATAAGTAAATAATTAATGAATTAATAATTAAGAGTAATCAATTTAAATAAATTAAATTAATAGTTAATTAAATTAATTTAAAAATTAAATAAATAAATTTGTCACATTTTTTAATATGGGAATTAATTAATCTATCAATTAATTAAATTAAATATAAAAATTAATCAAATAATTTATCAATTAATTTAATTAACTATTTAATTAAATTTTGGGAATAAAAAAAATTTAAGTGTTGCCGTCGGAAAAAAACTTCTGGAATTACCGACGGACTGGGCCGTCGGAAATTTACCAACAGTCGAGGCCGTCGGAAATTACCTTCGGATGTTGACCGACGATTTCACCCGTCGGTAATACCGATGGTAAAAAAAAAGTCTGTTGGTAAACATTTGCGATGCCCGTTTTACCGACGGGCTACAGGCCGTCAGTAAGCCATCGGTAATTTTACTTTTTCGACTGCTTTTGGGCATTACCGACGGCTTTTGGCCGTCGGTACGCCCGCGTTTTCTTATAGTGAAAATAATTATGATTTAGTTGCTCTATTAGGTGTTTAAAACATTTTTACATTTTTTAGAGATGATTATTGTTAATGCACGAACTGGTAGAGCTCTCCTCCTCCGGGCACAATGTCCTTCCTCCTGTAGACCGGCGGGGGGTACCTGCAAAAGGCACTCCGATGCCTAAGTTAGATAGGGCTTTTTAGGAGGGAGAAAGGGTGAGCATGAGATGAGTTAAGTGTTTAGGGTTGTAGAGAGTATGAATAACCTGAGGGGCTAAACCCCCTTTATATAGCAGAGTCCGATCTGAGTTATGCGCCTAAGTCTCTTCTTCAGTAAGTCACTAGGATGAACTTATTCTTCCTAGTATCTTGCACCTAATAGGGTTCAGGGTTTATCCCATACTGGCTTCGTGTTCCCCAATATCAGGAGCTCATAACAGCTTTAAGTGTTATCTTATTTTTTATCGTGCTCCCTCTTGGAAGGTTCAGGACTTTCTTGGTCAGCTCGACCATTCCCTTTTGGAGAGCCTTGTCTGATTGATGGGCTCAGCACGTAACAGCTCGGATGACCTTGGGCCGGGCTCGGTATGGCTCGGATATTGCATAGTTCGGCTCGGTGGTCTAGTTAAGAGCCCAACTCGGAGGCCGGCCCATAACACAAGCCCCCTAGACCCTTTGCCTAAAGAGGCATTGGGTCTAATTGTTGTCTTCTAATAGGTCGGTATCTGAGCTGAGTGGTGCTCTATAAGAGCGTATCTTACTCGTATATTTTCCTCGGGCATTGCACCCCACGCGTCGTGTCTCTTCTCAGCATTCTGACAGTAATGATGGGATGTAAAGGGACAACAGCCCAACTGCCCATCTCTTAGCCATTGATTTGTCGATCGGTTCATGTCCATTAGATCAGCAACTTTCTTGCCACGTGTACGCGCTGGATTTTCTCGCCCTTTGGTCTGCTCATTTTTGAGACCTTTAAAGCTTGCTCAATACTCTTCTTTTGTTTCTTCTTCCATTTTTGAGTTTTATGGGACCGTCCCTGTTCCTTCGCCCTTGCTCTCTATGCATGCTCTGCCTTATTCATTTCTTCCTCCACCTATTTTTCGGTAAGTCTCCATTCTTCTCGCTAATGGCTTCTTCTATTTCGTCTAATCGTCCCCTCCCCCATTATTGTGAGTTCTGGGGACGAGTCCCCTTCCATGAACACTTCGTATACCCTCACTCTTCCTCCTCATTTGGCCGGAAACCGAGAGGAGCTCCCAAAGGAACCTTTTCTTTCTGGTGGCCATGGTGGCCACGAGCTTGTCCCTCTTAGGGTGGTCACGCCTATCTCTTGGGTTCCCCCTTCTGCTTCTATTTCTTCATTCACGCTCCATAAGGAGAGTAAACGTAGAGTGGGGGACGATAGGTCCCCTTATTCTTGGGTACACCCTGATGTGCTTAAAGTATCCTTGGATTACTGCTCGAAAGTTTCCCTGGCTTCCCTTAGATCTGAAGTGACCTTCACTTTAGGTAGGGAGCGGGACAATGAAGTGATTTGCCTTCCCTGTTCCCCTGATGACCAAGTACGCTCCAGGAATAATGGTTGGAGCTCCTTGGATTTCTGTTATTTTTACAAAACCTTTTTTACCCAAATAGGTATTAGATTCCCTCTGGGCGACTTCCCATGCGAGGCGCTTCAATGGTTGAATGCGGCCCCCTCGTAACTCCACACCAATAGTTGGGCGTTTATCAGAGCTTTTGAGCTCATGTGCGAGTACTTTGGAGTCACTCCTTCTGCCGCCCTCTTTTTTTTAGTTTCTTTCAGCTTAAGCTCGGTAGACAGCTCAAGTGGTGTTCTCTCAATAAAATTCTGGGTCAGTTCATTCTTGAACTCTTTGACAATTCTTACAGGTGGAAGACTGATTTCTTTAAGGTCCAGGTCAAGGCTGGGAATCCATTCTTCTTCTCGGGCCAGGGTAAGCCTTTGTTCCCCTTCTGCTGGGCTCCTGATCCTCGCCCCATAAAGGAGGCCAATTATACTCAGTTGTCAATCGTCGAGCAGACCATGGTGAACTACCTTAGTCCGTTGCCCACTCTGCACTCTGCTTCCCTTTTATCCCGAGCTCTTAAGAATCCACCCAAGTGGAGGGAATATATATGTAAGTGTTATCTTTTTTTCTTCAAGTATGACGCATGCTATGTGCTCAAAGATTAATGGTTTGTTTCTTTTCCAGGTGATATGGCCCCTAAGATGAGTAAGAAGGAGATGGCTGAGCTACTGATGAACGCCAAGAAAGAGAAGGTCGCCCAGAGTCCCGAGTCGATCCCTTCCCGAGCGCCAATTTCTTCTTCTCCAGCAAAGGTCACAAAGAAGGAACCGCAAGACTCACCTGCTCCAGCTTCCGCCCAGCCCCCTGCGAAGGTTCAAAGGGGATCTCATGGAGGTTTTCCTCTGAATATCCCGGATGGGAGCGATTGGTCCCATCATCTCTGCGAGTTCAATGACCAAGGAGAGAGTGCTACCGACTCCCTATGGAACGTGGGGGTCGACCGATCTGACCAGATCGATAAGCCCATGTGTCGAGCTGACGACCAGAGCATGCTGGATACTGGAGAGTTAGGCTTGTGTAAAGCCTTGGGTCTTCATGGACTTTGCACCTCTGCCATGGGTCAGTTCCTCTCCGATCGGATCAAGGCAAGGGCTACTGATGCCGAGCTGGCGAGGCAAGAAAAGGAGAAATATAAAAAGAAGCTTGCGACGTTCGGCGAGCTTGAGGAAAATATGACCAAGCTAAAGGAAGGTTATGATCGGGTGTCCGAGGTGAGGGATACTCTGAACAAGAGCAACACTTTGTTGCTTGAGCAACAAAAGGAGCTCAAGGTCGAGAGGGATCTCTTGACCACTCAGCTGCAGGCTAAGAAGGATAGGTACTTGACCGAAGCGGCTCAGGTCGAGGAGTACAAGAGCTTCAGTGCTCTTCAATTCAAAGAGGGCTTTGATAGTGCCCTAGCCCAAGTTAAGGTGATCGCTCTTGACCTTGACACTTTCGAGCTCGACTTCACCAAAGTGGTGAAGGACGGGAAGATTGTGGAGGAGGAAGAGGAGGATGAGGAACTCGACATGTCGAGCCTGAGAATGAAAAGGAGAAATCTGCCACTGCGGAGGTTGGAAATCCGAGTGTTGCGGCTGACGATGGTCTGGAAGGGGTCGATGGCATAGTGGAGGTTCCGATCAAAGACTAAGTGGATGCCCTTGAGTAGCTTTTTACTTTCTGTTTTTTATTTGAACTTTTGTAATTGCTCCTTTGAGAGCCATTTGTAATCTGCCTTTTGATGAATGGATTTTGATTAAGTTAAGCAGTATTTAATGAGCACTTACTTTTTCTTCGTTTTGTTCTTTAGTCCTCTGGTAGCTTCCCCCAAAAAAATTGTTTCAAAGTTAGTTTTGGAACATTTATCTCTACTATCCTATCTGAACTGAGTATGCGAGAATCGAGCTTCCTTAGAGCTCGCCAAATTTTTATGCCGACTTGGTTACTTGAATTATTTAGGCTTCGTTGAGGTCGAGTTACGACCTTAGTTGAGCTACTTTAGAGCTCGCCAGGTCTCTATGCTGACGTGGTTACTTAGACCAGTTAGGTTTCGTTTAGGTCGAGTTACGACCTTAGTCGAGCTACTTTAGAGCTCGTCAGGCCTCTATGCTGACCTGGTTATTGAAAACATTTAGGTTTTGTCTAGGTCAAGTTACGACCTTAGTCGAGCTGCTTTAGAGCTCACCAGGCCTCTATGTTGACCTGGTTACTGAAACCATTTAGGTTTTGTTTAGGTCGAGTTACGACCTTAATCGAGCCTCTTTAGAGCTCACCGTGGTGTACAAATCATATGTTGAATAAGATGGAGGTAGATTTTATTAAATGTGGAAAAAGGGGAAATAGGATGCGCCTCGTTAAAACCTTTAAAAACTAAAAACCCAGTGGGAAAAAAAAGTTTGCAGAGGAAAAAGAGTACACCATCCATTACAAAATGCATTTAACTAAAATAAAGCTTGAGGTGCGTGGCATTCCACGTCCTCGGTATTTCCTTTCCAAAGAGTTCTTCATGCTGATAAGCTCCATGACGATGTTCTGCTCTGATGCAATATGGGCCTTCCCAAGTTGGTCCGAGATTTCTTTTTCTTGCATCCTTTCGAGCTAGTTCAACCTTTCGGAGGACTAAGTCGCCCACTTTAAATCCTCTTGGTCGAATCCTGGAGTTGTAGTGGTTGGCAATGCGTTGTTTGGTGGTGAATTCCAGTACTCGGGCTAGTTCCCGTGTTTCTTCTAGCAGGTCGAGCTCTACCCTGGCTGCTGCTTCCTGTTCAAGCGAGTCCATCAGCTCTCTCCTGATTGAGGTGGAGTCGAGCTCAACTAGTATCATGGCATCCATTTCGCATATTAATCGAAAGGGTGTTTCATTCGTTGTTGATTGAGAGGTGGTATGGTATGCCAATAGCACACCAGAGCTCTTCCACCCAACTGCCCTTGGCTTGGTCAAGTCGCTTGCATAGGTCGTTCAGGATGACTTTGTTGGAAGCTTCCACGCTCATTAGTCTGGGAATGCTCGACCGAAGCAAAGGTAAGTCGGATACCCAACCCTTTGTAGAAGTCTTTGAAAACTGAGCTGGTGAATTGTGTGCCATTGTCGATGATGATGGTGTGGGGAAGACCATGGTGGCAGACTAGGTTCTTCCACATAAACTTTTTTACTCTCTCTGAGATGATGGTTGCTAGTGGATCTGCTTCAACCCATTTGGAGAAGTAGTCAATGGCGACGATGATGAACTTCAGTTGGCCTAGTGCACGTGGAAAAAGGCCAAGTATGTCAAGCCCCCAAGTGTTGAAAGGCCAAGGGGCGATGACTTCATGTAGAGCTTTTAGGGGAAGGTGTTTGTGCCTTGCATACCGCTGGCAGTTGTCGCATTTTTTGATGAAGTCTAGGCAATCCGACTTGAGGGTTGGCCAATATTAACCAGCTCGCAAGAACTTGGCTGCCAAAGTCTGAGTTCCACAGTGGTTCTCACAGATGCCTTCATGCAACTCCCTCATTATATACTCGGAGTCTGATTTGTCAACACAAGCGGGTAGGGGCTGTGAGAAGCCTCTACAATATAGCTGATCTCCGACCATGGTGTAGTGGCTTGATTGCCTTTGGACCCTTCGTGACTCTACGAAGTCTTCGTGTAGTTACCCATGCTTCAAATACTGTATAATGTCTGCCATCCATGTTTCCGACTTGTTCACCGAGTTCATCTCTATTGTTTTGATGCTCGATGAGTGCAAGGTTTGCACGACCACCATCTAGTGTTGTCCTTCAGTCTTCATACTCGCAAGTTATGCGAGCACATCAGCTTTGCTATTCTGATCTTGGAAGTTTTGGATCATGGCAGTCACTTTCTGTGCATAGCGAGCTAACACCTCATCTCGGACTTGATACTCGCCCTAGACCTGGTTGATCATGAGTTGGGAGTCGCTCCTGACTTGGAGGGTTTGAGCCCCTAGTTCCCAAGCGAGATTGAGCCCGGTCAACAGTGCTTCATACTCGGCCTGGTTGTTACTGGCTTTGAATAAAAATCTGAGTGCTTAGCAGGGCTTTCCAATAAGACTCTTGCTCCACTGCCTTTGGAATTGGAGGATCCGTCCACGTAAATGAAATTGAAAGTGGTAAAAATGATACATACGTAAGATATGGTGATACTTCGGTACAGTTGATCAACACGTGAACATGGGCTGACTTGAACTCTTCTCCCATTAACCAGTGAGTCAACTCCTTTCCAGCATGACGACCGGGAAGGCCAAATACTGATAAGGCTAGCGGGTGTCTTTCACTTTCAATTTCTATTTCATTCCTATTATTTGTTAGTGTCAACATGAAGTTCGTAAAATAATGGGAACATAAATGGATTGTTTCACGGAGTAAGTAAGTTGCACAAATAGATCCTTCAAACCTGGCCTTATTTTTCACCGATCGTTTAGAGTCACCCATAAATCTATAAAATAACAAGGTTGCTTACATTTAACCCTTGCAATGAATATTTATATTAAAGAATATTTTATTATATTACCTTTCGAATGGATACATCCATCTATATTGAATCGGTCCACCAAGCCTAGTTTCATGTGCAAGATGCACTGAGAGATGCTCCATAGAATCAAAGAAAGCAGGAGGAAATATTCTCTCCAACTTACAAAAAATGACTGGTATGTTCTTCTCCATCTTTATAAGATCATCCTCTCTCAATGTTGCAGAACATAAATCTTTAAAAAATTAGCTGAGTTTAGGAAGTGGATTTAAAACATTTGACGGAAAGGAACTAAATGCAATAGGAAGTAAACACTCCATATGCCATTGTCCATATCCTTCAAATCGATCCAATTCATCATAATCTGTGATTTTTGGCAGTTTCATAACTCTGGTCCAAATCTGTTCAGATGTCAACCTTAGGGATGGGCCATCTATTTCAACTTCCCCCTTCTTGAAGGCATTCTTATTTCGTCTAAATGGATGATCACCTGGTAAAAATCTGCAATGTGAGTCAAACCAAGAACTCTTCCTCTCGAATTTCAAGGTAAAGGCCTTTGTATGCTCCATGCATTGTGGACATGCCATTTTACCATGAGTACCCCAACCAGACAACATGCCATATGCAGGGAAGTCATTAATGGTCCACATCAAAGCTGCCTTCATTGTAAAATTCTTCTTTCGTGCAATATCATACGTCAAAACATCATTCCATAACCTTTTGAGATCGTCAATGAGAGGCTACAAATAGAAGTCAATACCATCTTTTGGATTATCTGGACACGGTATAATGCAGGTCAAGAACATATAAGGCTTAGACATACACATTTTGGGAGGAAAATTGTATGGGGTAACAATAACTGGCCAGCAAGAATAAGGTTTCGCCGTGGATTGAACATACGGGGTAAAACCATCAGAGCATAACCCAAGTTGTACATTACGTGGATCTACTGCAAAATCGGGATGCACACGATCAAAGTGCTTCCAAGCTTCGCCATCAGATGGGTGGCGCAACATACTTGAAGTGCTTCTATTCTCATAGTGGCACGTCATTTTGCCTGCAGTCTGTGTTGATGCAAATATTCTCTATAGCCTTGGAATAATTGACAAATAAAACATTGCCTTCACTGGAACTGGTTTTTGTCTACCCTTCCCATTATCATTGTGTGAAATAGCGCGCCATCGTTTTTACCGTATTCATTGTTATTGTGTGAAATATGGTAGTTGTGCAAGTTACACAATCGTGAACAAGTAATAAAGAGTAAGAGAGATTGTTCCCACGAGGATTGATTAATTTCTTTCACAAGTTTTCCAATAGCAAGTGAGTTAGTGAGTAAATAATAAAAACAGAAAATAAACATCAAGTTTTTCTGATTTTAATAACTGAACAAAACAGAATTAAGCAAGTGATTTGAGTAAAATTTGGATAGAAATAGCTAGGAATCAGTTCATTCATATTTCCACCAAGTTAGTTTCAGTGCCATAAGTCAGTGCCATTTGGCACCTGGGCGCATGGCACTAATGTGTGTGCCTTTCAACACTTTCATCAGGGTTAAGTAAAGGGTACCTTATGTCTAAGCCCCCATTATGTTCCCATTTGTCTAGTTAATGTGGCCAAGAACACCCTATAAGACAGATTTCCTATGTCTAGTTTAATCAAAATCAATTAAAGTGTCCTTTAAATTGATACCCCTTATATTGACTCGTGAAATCTGTACATTACCACTTTTCAGCATCTAACATATAAGTACCCAACTAAAGTTGATCAGGCTCAAGTCAAGTATATAAGAAGTAAAATCGCATGAGACAAAGGTACAAAGGCAAGGACCAATAGACATTAACCAACCAGGTTTCAATACAAAATCACATCATCCTAATTTAAGAAAATTAGCTCATAATGAGCTTAAAAATAAAGCAACAGAAATTGGTGCCAAAAATAGATGCCATGGCACTAGAGTAAGAGTTAGAAACTATTACAGAATTTGAATAAAACATCATAGAAATTGCTCCCAGCTTTGTGAGCTTGAGAACTACTCCTACTTCAGTATTGTCTTGCTGAACCTGCTTCACTCAGTACTGTGCAAGGTCCTTCTCTCCATGGAAATGACTTAAAGCTTGAGTTAATGGTGTTTAGAAGGAGTGAGACAGAATGCGGCTGCTTCTCTTAGAGGGGACAAATTCTGCCCTAATGGAATATCTCAAAACCAGCCTTCTTAGTTTGATTAGGTAATTGTCCTTATATAGCCTCTCCTTAAATGGGCTGGCCAATGCTGATCCCAAGAAAGACGTTGTCTTTTGGCCCAAAAATAAAGGCTTTTGTCCTTTAGTTAGCTGAGAGAAAATGTTGCATTTGCAGAGGGGACCACCAAATGCACACTGCAGTCTTTAAAATAAAGGATATAGTCCTTTTCTTCATCTTAAATCACTGGGACATGCTGCTGCACTAAGGCCAGGGCTGCTAAAATTAGGACCCAGTGCCATGGCACCAAGTTTGGCACTGAATATTTCTTCAATAAAATCCTGCACACTAGCAAAACACATTAAAATGCTCATAAAAGCACCAAAGTGTCTTAAACAGCACCAAGCAAGGGAAATCACATTATTTACACTATTCTAATAATTAAAGGCCCTAAATTACTCTTGAACTCACTTGATTCATAGTTATAAAAGCATAAATAACTCTTATTTCTAAGAGTTATCAATTGTCGTAATATAACATACACCCTTTCACACAACAATTAATCCTTTTAGATTGCAATCCCAACTTGGACACTAAGCTTTTAGCCTCGTAATAACTTTTTGGCAAACCATCTCTAATAGGTGATGAGTCCAACATCATTTTCGTTACAAGATCCAAGCACACATTGGTAACACCACATTTGGACTTAAGAGCTAAAAGCCTCACACGCATTGATAATTTAGAGTCTGCAGACCCTTCAAACGACGACTTATTTGTTTCTAACAAGAGATTATAAAATTTTTGTGCTGTCTCATTTGGAAGTTCATCTGTGTCATTATACTATTGCACCTCTAATGATACGTTGACCCCCAAGGCATCACAAACCATATCTTGCATCAATTCAATCTACTCACCATATCCCGTATCTACGGAGCAGCTTGAAGCAGCTGTGCAATTATCGCCAACCCCTAAATCAACCCGAGGCAACTGTTCACCATGTCTAGTTCAGATCCAGTAATTAGGCCTAGATCCAACGGAATACAGGTGATGCATGGCCTGACCTGGGCTTTTAACCCTTCTTTAATCGCAATTAAGGCACGGACATCTAATCCCTCTATTAGTTATGAAATCTTCATGTGCCATTGCGGCTTGGACAAAGTGATCAATCCCATCGCAAAAAGATTGTTTCAAACCCCCTCTCCCCGGATACAACCTATCGTACATCCAACTACGACTCGAAGGAAAAAATTCCATCTTCTGCATGTTAAAAAAATGACAATTTCAGCAGCACGACGTTCTTAGAACCGCTTTCTTTCTTTAAATGGTGTGACCCTATCCTATTCGAGTAAAAACTTATTTAGAACTCATATAATAGTCCTTCCTTAATTCTCATCTCTAATACTTGACAAAATTTTGACAGCATCTCCCATTGGTCTCTGAGTACACTAAATGATCGCAGTTATGAATATCGCGATCAAGTATGCACCCAGAGAACAAAAGGAAATGAATCGAACCGAAATTTCATCAAATATAAAGATACGAGAATTAAGCAACAACTATTATACGAGTAAAGAAAAAGTTTTTTCCCAAACTGTCCGACTTTGACAATTCAAGGTTCAATATACAATGAACACGTGCTACCCTAAAAGAGTACATGCACTCAATAATATATTGAACCTCAAACGGGAAGCTAAGGCTTTTCTCCGATACTAATAACAGGCATAGAAATAAAAGAATAAACTAATTAAAATATGTTCAATAAAATTTAATATCGGTTTTTCTCCGCAAGGCCTAAGTTGTTTGAGGGCTCAACATCACTTTTTTTTGCAAATCGTCATCCGGTACTCCATGCCCTTCTCATAGCATGCTGATGTCTAGGGGATTGTAACCTCCGATACCAAGCCATAAACACATTCATAACTAATCCTAAGTTTCTTTTAGTTCGTTAAACACATTATGATTAAGTTTTGACAAAATAAAGGTTCTAGAAAACTATATAACTTGGATACTCATCTTCCCCAAGATTCCAGTATGGCAATATTACAGCTACGATAGTTTATATCATTCCTCAATTTTGCAAAACAAAAGTAATTCACAGTTTATAACATCATTCACACATCCTTCATCAGTCAATCTCAACATTGATTTTTCAATTCAACAACAATCACAGTCTAATGCAATTTTCAATCTCAATTATACAAAATTGCACATGCACAAGTTCCTTCCACAATCGTAGAATCAAATTTTAGTCCCTATTTTCAAATTTCAACAAAATTACAGTTTCAGTCCTAATTTCAACAAATCATACCAAAAAATCATATCAAAATTACAATGTCAGTCCTAATTACAATTTTAGTTCCTTCCATAATCATACCAAATTTTAACAAAATTACTGTCACAATTTAAGTCCTTAATCACAATTTCAGTCCTAATCATGTAATAAAATTTTTGCCACATGTGAATGGAACTAACCTCGCAGTAGCAGTTCTGAAAGCAGTGAAAGCGTCGGTGGGAGCACCGGTGGGGCTGTGCGTGCTGGTGGGAGACTTGATAGGACCTGTGGGTCGTGTTTTGCACTTCAGTCAGTCTGTGCATGCCGGTTGGGAAAGTCATTAGAGCTGTGCGCGCTGGTGAGAGAGGCGGTGGCTGGCTGGAGAGAGGGTGTAATACCCCGTTTTCGGAGCGCTACTGTACAACCCAATCTAATGCTGAAAACATTTAATGCTTGTATGCTTTCAGTTGAAGAGTACTCTTACGTATTTCGCAGTGGAAAAATAGGAGTAATTTTTTTTTTCCATTTTCTTTCCTTTGAAACCCTTTTCAAAATGAGACATAGAGTACTACAGTTTTCTAAATGATGCCAATTCAGACTTTTGCTATTATCAGAGTATAATGCATCACAAAATAATACTTCACATAACATAATCATTTCGCACTAAGGCGAGGTTTTCTGAAAAGAATAATTACACAAATAACAACGGCATTACCCTAAGCTAAGCTGGCCAACAACTATAACTCTTACTAAGAAACAGCTCAGCAAGACCATAACATGAAACACTCAGAGGAATTTTCCTCCATTGGCTCAATCTTCAATGCTCCTGAAAGACGAAGCTGCAACAACTACCGAACTCCATCTGGAAGTGACATCCATAAGGACATCCAATCCAACAACAGTGCAAGGGTAAATCCTTTGTCCACGAGTTTATCATAGGCTATGTCGCATGCAAACAATATATACATATATAATACAACAACAATGCTTTTATATACATATACATACTTAATAGACCGCACGCATCATCATGGTATATCAAGCATTGCATGTGAGCAAACAAAACAACCAACAGATCAACAATCAAGTCACCACAATATCAGACTATTGCAGGTGAGCAAGCAAATCTATCCACAGACTAGTGATCAAGTCATCACAATATCAAATTCATCATATATCATAAATGTGGTTAGCTATGCATGTCAATGCAGTATGACCAGTTGTGTATACACCTGCAGCCTTAATAGGTCAGCAGTATGATGGGGACTACTTTCCCAACGTCCGAACAAAATAGCCTCTGCTTAGGCTTTCCACTACTTTGGCTGGCCACTACTTGGGCGTGCCTCTACTTAGGCAATGCAGTGTCAACTCGCCTTTTGAAGTCTGTACGACCAATCAAACGCTACGAGTGACATGATCACTCGTCTTTTGAAGTCTTTAAGACCAATCAAATGCTCCGAGTGTCGATGCTCAATGGTTAGTATGCATCCAAACAAATTCAAACAATATGGCATGCTCACTGTAACAGCCCAGATTTTTTCATCCTTTAAGATTAGGATATGTCTTAGGGTATTAGAACATGCTTATAGTTGCTTGGGATGGGTTTCATATGTTTTACCATTCCTTCAGCCGATTGAGTATCTAGATGTACCTTGATTCCCCATTTTCGAACCCCTTTACAACTCAATTGGATTTAAGTCCCTTCAATAAAGTTGTAGCGTTATCTCTTATCTCTTAGTTGGCCTTAGTTCGACTCGATTTCGATACCTACAACTCTAGATATGCTCTCTGGAGTCAATACAACGCAAGCGTAACACTTAGGAATATTATAGTATATTTCAACTGCATTTATGATCTTGTTAGAGTCCGAATTTGGGTAAGCCTATTACACAGAATATTGTAGGAAATTCTCTTAGCTTTCCAACACCACCAAGAATGCCTTAATCGGATATCTGTAGCTCCAGATATAGCCAAAACAAAGGATGCAAGAGCGCCGAGCGCCTGCACTAAGCCGCAGAACCGGATCACCGAGAGCCTGCGCCAGGCGCCCATTCCAGGCGCCAGGCGCCTGCTGACAGGTGATTTCTGCACGTTTTTGCGCATTTTGTTGCATTTTTGGCACATGTAATCCGACCCATTGGACCCAAACTCGACCCAATTCACTAAGATTACGTGTTAGGGTTACAAACCAACCACTAAGCCTCAGTTTTGAACCCTAATCACGTTTGGAAACCTATCATCAAAGATCAAACCCCACTTCTCTATTTTCTCTATTTTTCTGCACTTGGTGAGTTTCAACCTTACTCTTGAGACTGAAGAACCATTTTTGGGGCTTTGCTCTACCAACATCCTTCATCATTCTTGGAGGGCTTGGGTTTAAGGTAATGCCTCTAATCTAAGTTTCAGTTTATGATCGCCGTTAGGGTTCCAAACATTAGTTTTCTCACTTCTCATCACCTATCCTTGTGTTTTTTATGGAGAAAGCCACGAAGGGAGAGGAAAAGCTTGGAGTTCACATACCCTATCTAGAGCACGAAATTCTAAGAGGTAAGGGGGTAGTTTGATGCTCATGTAGTGGGTTTATGGAATGCGAATGAACAATAGGGATGTCCCAAGATCCCTAAGCCTCGCGCGGTTGCCATGAGAGAGTACCGTCACCATGGTGACGAGAAAATCAATCTAAAACCAGTAAATTGATGTTTAAATATGTTCCTTATTGATTTTATGATATTATATTGTGGTTGGATGCTGTGGTTGCGGTTGATGGTTGACTCATTGATGTTTGGTGGTTGAAGTGCATGATTTTATGCTTCTTTTGGTGTTTGAAACATGATGCAAATTCCTTGTTGTTAACACCTATGATCTTATGTTATCTGTTGATGTTTGCAACATGCTATGATTTCCTTGTTGAGAGATTGGTGTCTAAGTGATGAACATGCTCTTTGGAATTTGCTACTTTATGTCTTGAGATTAAGTATTTGTGCATGATTTTATGCTTCTTTTGGTGTTTGAAACATGATGCAAATTTCTTGTTATTAACACCTATGATCTTATGTTATCTGTTGATGTTTGCAACATGCTGTGATTTCCTTGTTGAGAGATTGGTGTCTAAGTGATGAACATGCTCTTTGGAATTTGCTACTTCATGTCTTGAGATTGAGTATTTGTGCATGATTGATTTGCTAGTTAGTGCAAAATATTGTTTGAAGTAGTGGTGTTGGTTTTAATAAATTATGCAGAAAATTGGAATAAGGGTAATGGGTTTAAAGGTTAAAATCTAGATTAAATGTACTAAATAAATGGTAGGCAATTTTGGTGATTTCTTGATGTTGGTATTATAGCCTTAAGTGTTTAATAAAAGAATAGTAGGAAGGATATAAAATCTATTATGCAGAATTCTCTGTAAAAATGCTAAGTGTTGGGTTGATTGGGTTTAAGGTCTCATGTTTTGAATTTTATAATTCCAAAAAAGATAGGTGTGGTTCTAAGGACTCTGGATTAGTGTGAAGTATGAATTATAGGACATAGCAGTACCCCGAACGATCCCCAAAAGCGTGGAAATCACGCTGATCAAGGTTTTGGATGTGAGCCGGGCGCCAGCGCCCCATCTGTCAGCGCCAGCGCCCTGGCCGCCGCGTGTATCTTTAATATCCTGCCATTTCTCGCGTGTTGGGCTATATCCTATGAACTATATTAGATGTCCAAAACTTGCCAATGGTAACTAGAGAATGGTTAACATGATAAGACTTGGATGAGATAATTATTTAATTAAATGATTGAGTTAAGTATTGTGCGTTTGAAACTTAGTTAGCTATGTAGGTTGATTGTTATTATGTTACTGGTTAAAGGGACTTGTCAACGTACTGACTGGTTAGCTTTGTTGCTGTTGTATTTAATTTTTTGACACTTGGCTGATTGTTCTTGTATCATGAGTGTCTCATTGATGCCGTTATTGTTATTCTATAGAGGATATTGCGATAGAAGTCGTTATTGTTAGACACTGAATTTGGTCATGTTCATGCATCCTGGTGTCGACATTGTTGTTGTTGCTAGTAGGGCGTATCGGGCAAAGTATCCCGTGACGGGCGAGGTTTCCCGGTCCTACGGTTAAAAAGGGCGAATCGGGCAAGGTATCCCGTGACGGGCGAGGTCTCCCGGTCCTGCGCTTAATGGGGCGAATCAAGCAAGGTATCCCGTGACGGGCGTGGTATCCCGGTCCTATTGTTATTGGGGCATTACGGACATGGCATTCCAAAACGGGCAAGGTATCCCGGCCTCGTTATAAATGGATCCACATGCATATAGTTATAGTCCTAGAGATGCATCATTATGATGATAATATGCCTGGTTGTGCATATGCCGTGATGTTATTCTAATGTTGTGGTTGATGTCGTAGCCTGTGGTGTTTAGATGGTTGTTGTTATTATGTGTTGTTGTTGTAGGTACAATGTTGATGTTAGGACTTGTTCAGTTTATGCGCATTGTTCATTTAATTCCTTTACCTTAAAGTGCTACTTGAGTGCATGATTTCTAACCCCTTTTATTGTGGCTATGCATACACCATTGTGTATGTGTAGACAATGAAGCTGCAGGTGTTGATGAAGATGAGATCGAGGAGCAATCGTTGGGAGCCCTCGTTTAGTTAGGATTTGATGGCTTCGTTATTGAATAAATGTTTGTTGGTTTCATTATCGAATAAATGTTTTATTTCCGATGTAATATGTAAGGGTCAGCTCTGAATTAATGTGACATCGGGGAACCTTGGGTTTATCTCCTTTGGATGTTTTCCCTCTTGTACTATGTTTGATTTCCGCAAGTTGAGAGTGACAACCCTACCTTATTTGAAATGAAAAGCTTTTACTTGGATCAAAATTTTATTTCTTGTTCTTTTCTTCCTACATTGCTAAAATGCCATGTGTGGTAGAGGTGTCACATTTAGTGGTATCGAGCTCTACCGGTTCTTCAGCCGTGGTATGTGTCTATCATGTAATCTCTGTGTACTCTTGTATGATTGTCTATGTTAGAATAGATGATGATATGATATTTTAGGACTTTACTTAGTGACTGATTCATTTCTTGACTGTCTAAGTAAGAAGGGATGAAGGACGAGAGTAACCATGTTGTCCTCGATGTTGTTGGAAGCTTGATTGATGTGAAGGGACGTTCGACCCGGGATGAGCACCACATTGGATTTGTGGGATAGAGAAAATTGTTCTGAGGGATGACTTGCACGGATGCTCTGAAGGTGGCATTCGCTACATTCAAATTGATCAACGAAGCTGAACATTGGTGGGATGACACTTGGTAACGCTTGGAAAAGCTAAAGTTGCTATCAGCTGGAAGTTGTTCAAGGGGAGATTTTCTTTGGAGAAGTGTTTTCTAGTCGGAAGGGTAGCAAGGGTCACTACATTAGTGAGTGCCAGGAAACTAAAGTCATAGGTTGCAAGTGCCATAAGCCGGGCCATATCTGCAGAGACTGTAAGGGAGTTAAGCCTGAACCAGCTAGTGGGAGTACGCCTCAGAAGCCCCAAGCTAACAAGATAAAG
Source organism: Calophaca sinica (assembly GCA_037113605.1). Lineage (NCBI taxonomy): Eukaryota > Viridiplantae > Streptophyta > Magnoliopsida > Fabales > Fabaceae > Calophaca > Calophaca sinica. Next base: position 48,550,309 of record CM073736.1, read on the forward strand.
TCCACTGGCCGAGTCTTCACCCTCGCAGGAGCAGAAGCAGCTGAGTTAGAGAACCTCATTCAAGGTATATGCCGCGTTGAGAGGATTTCCAGTTGCCCAATTGTTTCTTGCCCCATTTGCTTTGAATGTTTGTTCTTGGGTTGTGATAGGTAGAAGTGTGGGCTAAACCATAGTTGACTATTAACACTGAGTATGAACTAGATTGTTACGTTAGATGTGTTAGATCCCCCATTTTAGATTAGGCGATAGGCCACGAGAGTTAGCTTCGGGGATATACTATGATAGTAGATAGTGGGTGGTTGATATGGGTAGTACTGTTAGATACAAGGTAGATTATCGAGTAAGCCTTGTGGAATTATGGTAATAACAAATAGGGAGGAACTTTAATAGAGCTTGAGGGTAACTGTGAGGTACCGACATTTTTACGCTCAAGCCCTATCAGAGATCCTTATAGAAGTGCTAGTAAATGACATGTCTGATTGTTATTGCTTTGGTTACTCGGCTATACAAGTAGGAGGGATGGCCACCCAATAACTTATCGCCAGTGACCGAAGCAAAGGTGATCGACGTGGATAAATAAGATTAGTGGTGTAGACTATCATAGTTAGATGGATATATTTACAAGTAGGGGTTAGTTACCTTACCATGATAACCCTAGAGACATTCGGAAGGAGTAATAGGGAAGTTGCCTTAATAGCCTTGAAGACGCTAGGATAGGAGATTAGGTCCTTAACATTTGTCGGAATTTCGAGGACGAAATTCTTTTAAGGGGGTAGAATTGTAACAGCCCAGATTTTTTCATCCTTTAAGATTAGGATATGTCTTAGGGTATTAAAACAAGCTTATAGTTGCTTGGGATGGGTTTCATATGTTTTACCATTCCTTCAGCCGATTGAGTATCTAGATGTACCTTTATTCCTATGTTTAGTTATTTTAGTCATCGTATTCCCCATTTTCGAACCCCTTAACAACTCAATTGGATTTAAGTCCCTTCAATAAAGTTGTAGCGTTATCTCTTATCTTTTAGTTGGCTTTAGTTCGACTCGATTTCGATACCTACAACTCTAGATATGCTCTCTGGAGTCAATACAACGCAAGCATAACACTTAGGAATATTATAGTATATTTCAACTGCATTTTTGATCCTGTTAGAGTCCGAATTTAGGTAAGCCTATTAGAAAGAATATTGTAGGAAATTCTCTTAGATTTCCAACGCCACCAAGAATGCCTCAATCGGATATCTGTAGCTCCAGATACAGCCAAAACAGTGATGCAGTAGCGCTCAGCGCTCAAACTCAAGCGCAGGCGCTCGAGGATCACCGAGAGCCTGCGCCAGGCGCCCATTACAGGCGCCAGGCGCCTGCTGAGAGGTGATTTCTGCACGTTTTTGCGCGTTTTGTTGCATTTTTGGCACATGTAATCCGACCCATTGGACCCAAACTCGACCCAATTCACTAAGATTACATGTTAGGGTTACAAACCAACCACTAAGCCTCAGTTTTGAACCCTAATCACATTTGGAAACCTATCATCAAAGATCAAACCCCACTTCTCTATTCTCTCTATTTTTCTGCACTTGGTGAGTTTCAACCTTACTCTTGGGACTGAAGAACCATTGTTGGGGCTTTGCTCTACCAACATCCTTCATCATTCTTGGAGGGCTTGGGTTTAAGGTAATGCCTCTAATCTAAGTTTCAGTTTATGATCGCCGTTAGAGTTCTAAACATTAGTTTTCTCACTTCTCATCACCTATCCTTGTGTTTTTTTATGGAGAAAGCCACGAAGGGAGAGGAAAAGCTTGGAGTTCACATACCCTATCTAGAGCACGAAATTCTAAGAGGTAAGGGGTAGTTTGATGCTCATGTAGTGGGTTTATGGAATGCGAATGAACAATAGGGATGTCCCAAGATCCCTAAGCCTCGCGCGGTTACCATGAGAGAGTACCGTCACCATGGTGACGAGAAAATCAATCTAAAACCAGTAAATTGATGTTTAAATATGTTCCTTATTGATTTTATGATATTATATTGTGGTTGGATGCTGTGGTTGTGGTTGATGGTTGACTCATTGATGTTTGGTGGTTGAAGTGCATGATTTTATGCTTCTTTTGGTGTTTGAAACATGATGCAAATTCCTTGTTGTTAACACCTATGATCTTATGTTATCTGTTGATGTTTGCAACATGCTATGATTTCCTTGTTGAGAGATTGGTGTCTAAGTGATGAACATGCTCTTTGGAATTTGCTACTTTATGTCTTGAGATTGAGTATTTGTTCATGATTTTATGCTTCTTTTGGTGTTTGAAACATGATGCAAATTCCTTGTTATTAACACCTATGATCTTATGTTATCTGTTGATGTTTGCAACATGCTGTGATTTCCTTGTTGAGAGATTGGTGTCTAAGTGATGAACATGCTCTTTGGAATTTGCTACTTCATGTCTTGAGATTGAGTATTTGTGCATGATTGATTTGCTAGTTAGTGCAAAATATTGTTTGAAGTAGTGGTGTTGGTTTTAATAAATTATGCAGAAAATTGGAATAAGGGTAATGGGTTTAAAGGTTAAAATCTAGATTAAATGTACTAAATAAATGGTAGGCAATTTTGGTGATTTCTTGATGTTGGTATTATAGCCTTAAGTGTTTAATAAAAGAATAGTAGGAAGGATATAAAATCTATTATGCAGAATTCTCTGTAAAAATGCTAAGTGTTGGGTTGATTGGGTTTAAGGTCTCATGTTTTGAATTTTATAATTCCATAAAAGATAGGTGTGGTTCTAAGGACTCTGGATTAGTGTCAAGTATGAATTATAGGACATAACAGTACCCCGAACGATCCCCAAAAGCGTGGAAATCACGCGACTGAAGGTTTTGGACAGAAGCTGGGCGCCAGGCGCCCCACTCTGTCAGGCGCCAGGCGCCTGCACCGCGCGTGTATCTTTAATATCCTGCCATTTCTCGCGTGTTGGGCTATATCCTATGAACTATATTAGATGTCCAAAACTTGCCAATGGTAACTAGAGAATGGTTAACATGATAAGACTTGGATGAGATAATTATTTAATTAAATGATTGAGTTAAGTATTGTGCGTTTGAAACTTAGTTAGCTAAGTAGGTTGATTGTTATTATGTTACTGGTTAAAGGGACTTGTCAACGTACTGACTGGTTAACTTTGTTGCTGTTGTATGTAATTTGTTGACACTTGGCTGATTGTTCTTGTATCATGAGTGTCTCATTGATGTCGTTATTGTTATTCTATAGAGGATATTGCGATAGAAGTCGTTATTGTTAGACACCGCATTTGGTCATGTTCATGCATCCTGGTGTCGGCATTGTTGTTGTTGCTAGTAGGGCGTATCGGGCAAAGTATCCCGTGACGGGCGAGGTTTCCCGGTCCTACGGTTAAAAAGGGCGAATCGGGCAAGGTATCCCGTGATGGGCGAGGTCTCCCGGTCCTGCGGTTAATGGGGCGAATCGGGCAAGGTATCCCGTGACGGGCGTGGTATCCCGGTCCTATTGTTATTGGGGCATTACGGACATGGCATTCCGAAACGGGCAAGGTATCCCGGCCTCGTTATAAATGGATCCACATGCATATAGTTATGGTCCTAGAGATGCATCATTATGATGAGAATATGCCTGGGTTTGCATATGTCGTGATGTTATTCTAATGTTGTGGTTGATGTCGTAGCCTGTGGTGTTTAGATGGTTGTTGTTATTATGTGTTGTTGTTGTAGGTACAATGTTGATGTTAGGACTTGTTCAGTTTATGCGCATTGTTCATTTAATTCCTTTACCTTAAAGTGCTACTTGAGTGCATGATTTCTAACCCCTTTTATTGTGGCTATGCATACACCATTGTGTATGTGTAGACAATGAAGCTGCAGGTGTTGATGAAGATGAGATCGAGGAGCAATCGTTGGGAGCCCTCGTTTAGTTAGGATTTGATGGCTTCGTTATTGAATAAATGTTTGTTGGTTTCATTATCGAATAAATGTTTTATTTCCAATGTAATATGTAAGGGTCAGCTCTGAATTAATGTGACATCGGGGAACCTTGGGTTTATCTCCTTTGGATGTTTTCCCTCTTGTACTATGTTTGATTTCCGCAAGTTGAGAGTGACAACCCTACCTTATTTGAAATGAAAAGCTTTTACTTGGATCAAAATTTTATTTCTTGTTCTTTTCTTCCTACATTGCTAAAATGCCATGACGGGGTAGAGGGTGTCACACTCACCGTAGTGAACGCCCATGTGATATCCAACAAATTCTACAATATGGCATGCTCACCGTAGTGAACGCCCGAGTGATGTCCAACAAATTCTACAATATGGCATGCTCACCGTAGTGAACGCCGAGTGATATCCAAACAAATTCTACAATATGGCATGCTCACCCTAGTGAACGCCCGAGTAACGTTTTAATTAATCAATGCGGATCGATGAACCCTCACTCACTCAACTTAGTGGGTTTCCAAATCTCAATTAACTAAGAGTTCAACGCAGGACACAAAGTCCGAGTGTTCAATTGCGGAACGCTAGTCCCAATCTTAGATTGAAACTCTAGGCACGTAATGCGGAACACTAGGCTCAATTTTTAGGTTGAGTTACTAGGCACGCCACACAGAACACTAGGTCCAATCCTTAATCAAGAAAATGTGCATGCAAGCAGGACATTAAGTCCTAGCACAGGACACATGGCCCATATGCTCAATAGGGACACTAGGTTCCCTATGTTTTATTCTTTCAAAAACTCGATCTTTGAAATCTCTTTCTCAGTTCTTGTATCACTCCTATGTATCTGAAAATGCTTTTTAGTTCTAGGTCGTTGAAACCCTAGTTGTGTTAAACAACACACTGGAAAAATTCCCAGGAAAGAGAGGTGGTGCGAACACTCTTAATTACCAAGTCTTTCCTAGCCAGAATTTTCCCAGGCGCATCATTTAACTCAACCGTTTTCGCAAATTGTACTATTTATTTCAAGTTCTTTTCTCTACTGTTATTCCATTGAAATTTCATTGCAAGCTTTGGCTAGTTGTACTAAAACCCTCACGCTTACTTTTAAATCAAAATGCCCTTAACAATTTGTTTACAAATCAGAATTCGGCTTGTGGAATCGCATCAGATTTACCGATGTAAATCATCAACCAATAGCAGTCGATCAACGCATTGTTAATTAATCCATTATCAACAATAATATTTTTCATATTCCAATTCAATACCAAGTTCCAATGAAATTCAAGGTGATTCAAGAAAAACAATACAACTCATAATGCCATGCAGGGCCAAGAACATGTTACATATTAGCATCAATTTCAAGTCCAATTAAATCAATCAAGTATGATTTAAGTCACACAATACAATTCAATCTTGCCACACAGGGCCAAATCAATACACAACAGTTCATGCTACAACATCTCAACATCACATAGTAATACTACAAGTACTACCACATAATCTATCAACAATCAAACAAACAACACACAAGGCGAAAAGCCCAAACTCATTATGTAAGAATTTCCCTTACCTTGGGCGCTTTAATAATCCAAGCAAGGTAAATTCGAACTATCGTCAAGTCGCACTGGCGTATCCTAACAACACAAGTTTCAATCAATTAAAACCAAAACTCAAGCCCTAATACCCCTAGGGCAGCCACGGCTCTAAGGTTCCTAAAGCCTAAGAATTACTCACTTAATCCCATTTGGTTTACACCTAGTCACATATCATGAAACAAGTTCAAACTATGCAAGTTTTCAAGCTTTTACAAAAGCTACACACTTAGAAAAATAGCTAAACCAAAATTTAAAAATTGGAATAGTGTTTTACCAAATGAATAGTGTTTTCCAAACTTTGAACAACTTTTCAGAACACTAAAACATGTCACAAAATTCTAGAAATAAATTCATTACAAGTTTAAAACAATTCTTAAGACATAACCCAAAACTTTTTCCAAAATCATGCTTCTTTGAATTGTTTTGCTAAATCAAATCATCAACCACTTTTACAACTATTTTTAAGCATAAATGCAAGTCAAGAACAAATCACAAAATCCTTTTGAAGGCCATGGTTTCAAGGCTTCAATTACAACTCCAAGTTTTCAAACCTTTTAACATCAAAATCATGCAAACTTTATTTAATCAAACCTCTTACTAAAACCAAACTTCTTTAACACTTTAATGCAATTAAAAACAAGTTGAAACTCATCCTAAAACAACTAAAAATTCTGTTTCAAAACAGCCCCATCAAATAATTTTTCAATGATATAAAACAACTTGTTTTTCAACATAAACAACAAGATCTAACCACCTATAATTTAAACAAGTTTTCACAACCATTTTGTAACTAAAACATGTCACATATTTTCTCCAAACACAAGTTAAAACATCATTAAAAACTTGCTCTTAAGTCACGATTTTTGGAAGCCCAAAACAGCCCCTAAATTCATTTTATTTCAAACCATACAAGTTGCTAAAAATGCTAAATCTAATTACTACATCTTAAGTTAATCATAAAATTTAAGCAAAAAAAACTTAATTAACAACACCATAATCAGCCCCTAAATGGCCATGACTTCCAGCCCCAAAATTTAACCAATTTAATTTCTCAAAACTTGTTTAACATGCTTATAATACTAGTTTCCAAACATACCACTTATAACCCCATAAGAGCTAACTCCAAATTAATAAAAAAAAATCAAAACCAAGGCTTCCAGCAGCCCTTAGGTTCGGCCAACATAGGGTTAGGGTTTCTCCAAACTTAAAATACCCAAAAACAAAGTGAATCATAGAAGAAAATAAAGGGCTTTAAGACTAATCATGCATATCTAGCAAAATCTAACACTTTTGCCCAAAAATAATTCCTAAAACCAACCAAAACCATATCATGAAACTCAAGAGAGAAAAGAATGGATATGAAGCTTACCAAGAAGTTTGGAGGTGATGGATCAAGGATTAAGAAGAAAGGATGGAAGATTGAAGCTTAAACATCACTTTCCTTCAAGAATCAAAACTAAAATCATGAGAAACAACACAAATACCATGAAAACTCATCCATGGCAGCCATGGAGAAAGGAAAAGGGATTAGGATCCTTACCAAGAAGATTAGAGGTGATAGAACAAGGATTGAGAAGAAAGAAAGTACAGATGGAAACTTTGATCACCAAAACTTCAAAAACTCAAGCTTTCTCCTTCTAAAACTTTTTCTCAAGCTTTCCAAAAACGAAAGGAAACTGAAATGGACCAGCCAAATGGAGAAGGAGCCACGAAATTTTAGGGACAAGGATGGAAGAAATTTGGTCATTTAGTTGGAAACTAACCAAACTAGCTACAAACTAACTAAACTAACTTAACAAACTAACTACCCATTACTTCCTAAACCAATCAAAATGCTTCCTTCAAAATTTTAGGCTACAAGCACATGGATAGCCTCCCATTGGTCCATGTGTGGCAGCCATTTGCTCAAAATATCTCAGGGTTTCGCTACGACGCGTTTTCGCTCAACCGGGTGCACGACGTTACGTGTATATTAGGTTTTAATACTAAAAATTCCAAAAATAATTCTAATTATAACCCCACACCCAAAAATTACAAATTTTCCTCGCGGCATAAGAAAAGTACCTATGTTTCTCGTTTTCTCGAAATACGAACCGAAACGTTGCGATAAGACAGTTTTTGGCTATAGAAAATACACTAAATATTTTCTGATGCTGAAAAATTCTAGAAAATAATTACAATAAATCCTAAATATTGGAAAATGCTAAGATCTCAAATTTTATAAAATTTGGATCATGTTTGGGCATGTTTCAGTTAGAAACACACACAATAGCCTAGTTACGGCAGAATTCGATAGAATTCTCGCAGCGTAATAAAAACTGTAAATTAGTGAGGATCACTAATTTCAATTTCTTTTATCAACTAGATATTATTCAATCAATAAAATTATCAAGACAAAATCTTTAAAATAGTAGTCATATTAAATATGACATAAAACAGACAATTAATACAATAACTAGACAATAAAAATCCAAACTATGACTTAAAAATATTTATTAAATCCTGAAAATTATTTCTCTTTTAATAAAATAATTTTCTTTAATCAAATAACAATCTTTCACATTTTTCGATATTAATTCATATTAAAAATAGTATACGTCTACACTGTCTCTAAATCTGAATTAATTACTAAAACAGTATATTGTTTACAATAAATCTTTGTTGTTCTTCATACTTTTAACAAACCATTGAAGTGATCAATCTCTATGATTTATTTTCAAGTAGTCGAAAACTATAAAAAAAATTTCATAAAAATTGGGATGTTACAGAGGGAGAGGTCGCTGCGGTGGGGCAAGAGAGGGCCGGTGGGCTAGAAAGAGAAACAGGAAGAGGGGCGTTGGGGAGAGAGAGAGACAGGGACAGGGACGAGAGAAAGACGAACAGGGGCGGTGGTGGCTGGAGAAACAAAGAGAGAGACAGAGAGACTTTTTTTCAAAGAGAGAGAAAGGGACGGTAGAGAAAGAGGGACAGGGGCGGTGGCCGGAGTTGTTGTGTGATGGCGGTGGTGTGGTGAACAGAGATAGGGAGGGAAGCAATCATAGGGAGAAAGAGATGAGAGAGAATAGTATCTGAACAGTGAGGGGGGAGAAGGTCGTGTTCTGCTTTATAATGTAGGTTACTGATGGTCTCTTTTTATTTACCGACGGGTCAGCCCATCGAAAAGCTGAACGGTTATACGCGGCCTTACCAATGGCTACCTTTTCAAATACCGACGGGCTATGGCCGTTGGCACACTAAACGGTGGGCCGTCGGTATTTGAAAACGTGGAGGGAATAAAAAAGGCGGCAGGTTTACTGATGGGCTAGGCCGTCGGTAAGCAACAACGAATGATAGGTGAGACGTACCGACGGGTAAGGCCGTCGGTAAGCAACAGGGAATGAGAGTTGAGACTTACCGATGGTGTTGGCCGTCGGAAATGCTCTTCTTTTGCGACGGGCTTGTGTCCGTCGGTAATAGGCCGTTGGTAAGCCCGATTTTTCTTGTAGTGATTTAATAGAGTAATGAAACGATGAAAATAATTAATAAGGACAATTGAAAGGTTGTAACTCGTGCAGTAAAATAAATTGATTTAATTCTAAAGCTCAAGTTTATTTACTTATAGATAGATAGATAAGTAGATAGATAGGTAGGTAGGTAGGTAGATAAATAAATTAGAAAATATACAATATCATATATTTTTTTTAAGTTAGTTTTTTTTAATAGTAAATAGCATGCACTTAATTTTGACATTAACTAATTTTGTTAAATTTATTTATTTTTTATATTTAGTGACAACATTTAATAAATTATATTGTAGATCAGTTATATTTTAAGTGTTTTTCTCAAAGTATAATTAACAATTGAAGGTTGTAACCCACAGATTAAAATAAATTATATTCAATATTAAAGCTCAAGTCTCCTTAAATTAAATTAATTAATATTTAAAAATAATATTTATTTATTTTTTGGTGAAAAAGGGGGCAAAAATAATATTTAAATAGACTAGTAAAATGGTAAAACTTATTAACAAGGTAAATTTAAAGATTGTAACTCATAAATAAAAATATGCTTGTATTCAATGTTATAGCTCTAGTTTTCTTCACACAAACACACACACACATATATAGTGTTGTCATTATCTAATTTTAAGAAATAGCACTATATTTATATTTGATAATAACATTTAATAATTTATAGTGTAATTTAATTACTTTTTAAATATTTTTCTGAAGTTCTTAACAATATTTAGCATTATCATTAAGCAATTTTAATATTTAATTGAATGTATAATAATTTTTATGTCTACTAGTCAACACAACCAATAATAAAACAAATTTATCAATATAATAATATTTAATAATAATTTGTAGATAGAGTAATAAAGTGATAAAATTGACGAAAGGTAAATGACAGGTTGTAAGTTGTAACTCATAAATAAAAATAATTTTGTATCTAATGTTAAAACTAAAATTTCCTTCACATATATACATTTAATTAATATGGTATTTTAATGTATTGTTACAGTTTTTTTACTACAATTTTATATAGATAGAATTTAATATGTATTTCATTATAATTTTATAAATGATAGATATTTTTAATAGTTAATCTTTAATAATATGGAGCACAGTTATCTATTTTAAATAGTTTTCTCAAGTTATATCAACTTAAGATAATTTTTTCAAAATTGTAAACAACACTTAGTGTTGTCATTATCTAACTTTAGGAAATAACATTATATTTATATTGTATAATAATATTTAATAATTTATAGGTTGTCTAGTTTGCAAAGTGATTTTCCTTTTGTTTCTGTTGATCACAATTCAGTATGTGATGTATGCCATTTGGCAAAACACAGAAGAATACTTTATAGTTTGAGCGTTAAAAAAGCTTCTAAGCCTTTTGAGCTTTTACATTTTGACATTTGGGGTCTCTCTATTGCCTCTATTCATGACCATCGATATTTTCTCACTACTCTCGTTGATTTTAGTAGATTCACTTGGATACTTCTTTTAAAATCAAAAGCTGAAGTTACAAACCATGCTAAAAATTTCATTCTCATGCTAGAAAAACAGCACAAAGCTATCATCAAAGTGGTTATAAGTGACAATGGACCTGAATTCTCAATGCCTACATTTTATTCTTCTAAGGGTCAAAGTTGTGTTTGCAGTGAGGCAACTAAGGCAATTGCCTTAGGCCCCATACTGACTTAACTATTTACAATTGGTAATTTGCTACTACTGTAAAGTCCTAATCTAATATATTTTTTGCATGTACATAGAGGCCTAATCAGAACAAGCAACATTTGGGAGAAAAGCAAGGTGGCTTTCCCCTTCCTGTAGTGATCGGTCTCTTGATTGGTCTCGCATGTACAACTAATTGCAAATTTACAATAGCCAATTGGAATGAATAAACTCACCTAATTAATTGTTTTTGAGTGTTGGTCTACCGGAGTGAAATTACAAGAAAGAAATAAATTAATTATAACAGCTAATTGGAGCTTTGTATGGTTCGCCTATTCGCATGCACAATGTTTATAGCATGCCATCTTGTTTTTTTTATAAATAAGGCTATTTTTTATTGATTGCAATTTTTATTATCCGAGGTATAATATTAACAGTATTTTATTAATTGAATATTTGTATTATTAGATTAAGAGGTATTAACGGTTATTTTTTATCAATATATTCAACCAAAATTTCAAAAAAAATGCTTTAACTTTTTTGCTCCTTTATTTCTTTCTTTGTGTATCTTCATGTTATTTTAAAGTGAATTTTCAAGAGATAACTGATATCAAATTATTGCACTGCCTAATGCCCTCATTTCTTTTGAAGCTCAAAAGGCTAGAAAAATAATATGAGATTTAATAATTTATATTTTATTAAGCTTCTTTAGTAGCTTTGCCTAGGCCCCAAAACTTCTAGACATGGCCTTGCTAAGGGTATTATTCATCAAACTAGTTGTGTGGAATCCCCTCGACTCTACTTAAGCAAATAAAACCAAGATCCATGAATTGGAGCATTTAACCATTAATCCTAGGGACAACCTTGCAAACCAGTGGGTTTTTCATTTCCATGGAAAGTTTCAAGCACTCAGTTAAATCCATGGGGGAAGAATCTTCAATGGGAACCCATTTGAAGCTCTGAAGCAACTGAGCAAGCCAGAGGTTAACAGAAGCCAAACCCATTGCCTTCCCTGGACAAACCCTTCTCCCAGCCCCAAATGGAGCCAACCTTAAATCAGATCCCATTATGCTCACCTCCTCTTTCATAAACCTCTCTGGCTTAAACTCCTCTGGCTCTTCCCACACCTTCTCATCGTGGGTTATTGCCCACATGTTCACCATTGCGGTTGTGCCAGCTGGCACAAGCTTGTCGCCCACCATAACATCGTGCACAGCCAAGCGAGCCCATGATAGAAGTGGCCCAGGTGGGTGCACCCTCAAAGCCTCCTTCACAATGCACTGCAAATAATGAAGACTCGGCACATCGTCGCCAGAAACAACCCTTGACATTCCAACTACACAATTAATCTCTTCTTGCGCCTTCTCTTGTATCTCAGGGTGAAGCACCATCTGAGCCAGAATCCACTCCAGCAAAATTGCCACCGTATCCGTTCCTCTGAAAATCATTTCCTATAAAACACGACAAAAAAAAATCCACAAAAATAAAAAACCAAAAAAAAAAAATTAAAAGAAAAAGTAAAAAATAAAATAAATGAATAAATCATTAAGTACCCAAAGAATCGCAATCATATCGAATCAAGCTTGTCTTTTTCCTCTAAATCAAGCAACACGTCAATGAAATCACCCACTACGTTTCCCTCAACATATTCAAAGCAGACAAATTTCTTCATTTTATGCTCCTCTATGATTTTTCCAACAAAAGCATTAACCTTTGAGACCAAAACCTTACACCTTCTCCTCACTCCCTGCAAGTCCAACCATTTCAGAAGAGGAAAATGGTCTCCGTAGTTAAACACCCCCAACAACTCATAACCTACGCTCACCAATTCTTCAAGCTCAGCACCATCACCTCCGAAAAACTCATAACGCTTTCCAAACACCGTCATCATCACATTGTTGAGTGATCCAAAATGAAGCACCTTTTTAACCTCCACGTGTCCGTTTTCAGCCATCAAACGCTTCACTCGTTCCACCATTTTCAACCCGACATCACGCCTAAAACCTTCGAATCCAGTGATTCTTTTTGGGCAGAACAAGTGGGTTGAGGAAATCCTTCTCAGGTTCCTCCAGTACTCACCGTACGGTGCGAACCCCATTGCCCTGTGAAAGCGAGCTCGTAGGTCGATTCCTTCACCGGCTGTCACCAAAAGCGTAGCTGCAGAGGATTTCCTTAGCGGTTTTCGATTCATTTGGAAATAACGAATCGAGTCAGGCCCATCGAGAACGACATCGGCGACTTCGGCCACTGAAGCGGCAGGCGAGTTTAGCTAAACACGATGTGGGGTGGGACCGGAGAACAGCCCGAGTAGACCGTAAAAGAAGGGCCGGGATAACGGACCGGCCGAGGGCCTACAAAGGGCCCATGCGAGCCCGCCCGAGTGAGCCGAATAAAAGGCGAGTGTGAACAAGAAAACACACACGGAAGCTTGGAAACTGAGAATAGGTGACTGAAGAAGCTCAGGGAAAAATAGAAGGTGAAGCTCTGGGGACATTTTCTTTTCTCTTGAAATATCCGTTGTGTGTGTGGGAGAGGGAGAGGTGCAGGTGATACGCAAGAGACGAAGAGTGTTGGCGGGTTAGTTACTGGTTATATAGGCGGTGCGTGGTGTGGTTAATAGTTTGGTTAACCATGGTTAGAAGGAATAAAGGCAAAAGCTTTAGAAAATCAAAACGGAGATGTGTAATAAAGGGTAGTAAATGTGCCAGCTTTTATTACCACGAGAATCAGTTTCGGATTTCGGAAACGGAGTCGTAACTGTGTCTTTAACTCCTTATGTTACCTTTTCCTATTCATCCGACCACCCTACTCCTCTGTTTTAGTGTTGTTTTCTTATCAAAAAATTATGTTTTATTTTTCTATATAAATATATTTTGAAAAGTAACTTTTAATATAATAAAATGATAAAATATACTTAATTATATATTTGCATTATTAATGTATAATTATTAAACTATTCTCTTTTATTTTTCATTTTAGTTTAAGTATTATAAAAACTTAATTTTGCAATCCGTATATTGTGTGTAATTAGAATTAGACTAGATGAATAAATTTGAATTTATAGCTTTTTAATTTGAAAAATTAAATTTAATTAAAACTAAGTATCGAGTCAAATAATTTAAGAATATTTTTTCTCCGAAAAGAATATCTTCTTAATCTTTAAGAAGAGAGTGTTGAAAGTGTATAATGGAAACAAATTCAATATTCTTCAAAGCTCTTTGAATTCCTTTTGGCGGCTTCGAGTTTTCTCTTTTTAGTAGATTATTCCTAAAGATATCCCTATTATGAGTGACATTTTGTAGAGCTTAGACCACATCACCTCGATCTCTCCCCTAAGCCGCATGAACTAACGAGTTATACTCTTCATGCAAACCCCAAGCAGGTTGGAAACTAAATGGGCTTTAAGTGAAAAGAGTATGGGTAGGATCCATGGCCTTAGCCAATGAGTTTGTAACATTAGAGCATGTGCCCTCATTAAGTAACTCCCACGATATATTTGGAATTTCAATCCACTGACCCCACACCTGTATCACCATTATGAGTATATTTAAGATTACAAATTTGTTGGTATTTTACTCTTGCTTCATTGGCTGACATTTCCCATCATTTGCCGATTTAGTTCCTCCAAATCATCGAACATATCATTTATCCACGGTCCTAGCCAATAAATCCACAACATAAAAGCACATGCCCTCATTCATTAACTTACATTATACCAAACCAAGCCTGTTTCTTCCTCTTCCATATTTTTCCATTATTATGTGAATTTGTAGCTCCCACAATATATTTGGAATTTCAATCCACTGACCCCCATGCCTGCATCACCAGCATGAGTATTTTTCAAGATGCCAAATTTGTTGGTGTTCGATTATTGCTTTCTAGACTGACGTTCCCCATCATTGATTGATTTAATTCCTCCAAATCACTGTACATATCATTTGTCCACGGTCTTAACCAAGGACTCCATAACATTAGAGCATGTGCTCTCAATAAATAACATTTTCCCGACATAATAACAGATAAAATTTGTTTCTTCCTCTTCCATTTCCCCCCTTATTATGCATATTTGTAACTCCCATGATATATTTGGAATTTAAATCCACCGACCCCACACCTGCATCACCATTATAAGTATTTTTCAACATACCAAATTTTTTGGTATTTGACTCTTGCTTCCTAGGTGACGTTTCCCATCATTGGTTGATTTAATTCCTTATCATCGTACATATCATTTAAACCTTTATCTCTATTGCCATTTATTCCGGGATTATCATTTAAGTTAAACAAATTTCAAATTAAAAAAAAGAAATATTAAAAAAAATCTGAAAAATATTTATTGGCATCAACTCTTGTTGACACCTCCCCCATCTCCTTATCGCTTATTTAACAAACCCTAAGTACTTAACATGTTCGTCTCCTAGTCAAAAAAAACATGTTCGTCTCAGAAAAAAGCACCTAACATATTAAACTTATGATATTACATATTTTTCAAATTTTATCTTTATATTGATGTATTATTTTTATATATTATTTCAAAAGTTAAATCAGTTTGATGATGTTTATTCTAATTGGTTTATACTATTTTAAATTCAGTTTAAATTTGTTTTATTTTCTTATTACAAAAACAAATCATTTGTATGATATAATTATGTTAATATTTTATACTATTTTAAAGGTTTACGTTTTCAAATTTTTAATAAGCTTAAAGTGACATATATTCATTCTTTGTTGAAGTATCATCTAATTGAAATGCTATTGTCGACAGTATTTTCCTGTGTTTGCAACAATTTTGTTTTAAAAACTCTATACATTAAAGGCCATCAAATTTTTAATTCCCATTGTCGTTGAAGTATTGGAATTTATGATAATAATTTTATTACTTTGAAGTTTCTCTCAATCATTAAAATGTTTTGTCATGTTTAATATGTTAAGAGTTTAATGTTTTGATTACTTTTTCAATCAGCTGAGCCATTGGGTTTATATAAGTCTTAGAATTTGGACTTATGCTTAACTCAACACCAAAAATTAGCACATGGGGTGAGGGTTGCCCTCCACTTATAACCACAAATCATGTCATCTCATTCTTCTATGTGAGACTTACAACACACCCTTCTTACGCCCAGGACTGGACAACTGGACCGTGACTCAAGTGGCCCGATAACGGGTGGCTCAACAATAGATCTATGATAGGCTTTGATACCATATTAAAATTTGGGCTTAGGCCTAACTCAACCCCAAAAGCCAGCTCATAGGATGAGGGTTGCCCTTCATTTATAATCACTAATCATGCCATCTCATTCTTCCATGTGAGACTTACAACAATAAGTCTCGTTCTCTATTTTTTGGGGCTACACTTTTACTTTTGAGTACTACTACTGCACATATTATTTTTACATACGACAAAGGACATTTTGTAATTCGTTTTTTTTGTTTCCGTTTTCATCTTCCTGGGTGCAACTTATAATTTTTATTCTATGTTATTCTGATACCTCGTTCAACTGAGAAGAACCTGTTGAATCCTGGGGGTTTTTGTCTTAGATGAATAAATCCTTGAGGACAATGTTCTTTCACAAGACTCAAGCTATTTTGCTGTGTTTGTGGAATGTGGTCCCTACTTTAGTGTTCATTGTTTGCCAACTTTACTCCAACAATCTCAAGGATTTATCATGGCCAACAACGATGTTGTTTCTGAGAAAAATGTTATCCTCGTGCTGTCACTTTGACTACACTGACTCCTGTCTCTTTCGCAAAGCAATTTCTAGATATCTCAAAGATCGAGGTCTTTAGTGGACAAAATTTTAGGAGATGGCAAGAACGTATTCATTCAATACTCAACATTTATGATGTCGCATGGGCTCTAACCAATCCTAAACCATCTTCTACCGACTCTAAGAAACTAGAAGAGTGGACTTATGCAAATAAGGTATGTCATCACACTATAATTATGCAACTTTCTCTCGCAGACTTGACCACACATATTATTATTGAAGATACCAACAAAAAAGAGTTGAATGCTGCAAAGGCAAAAATGACTACTTCTCATGCAAATTTGATTCAAACCAAGTCTCATAAAAAGAGGTACGCTAACAAACATTAACACGAGCCTAAGATTTCTAACCTCAATTTCAATTCTAACCCCAATATCAATAGAAAAGGCACTTGTTTTTTTTTTTGTTGAAAACCAGGTCAGCATACACCTTAGTGTTGTCACAGAGCGAGAAATGACAATCCTCCTAAGCCAAAGGTTAACTTGGCTGAAGGAGATGATATAATTGTTGCAATTACTTTTCAAGTTAATATTGTGACCAGTGTGAACAAATGGGTGGTAGACTCTGGAGCTACCAGACATATTTGTGCAAACAAAGATGCCTTTACCTCCTACACTTATGTAGGGGATGGTGAAGAACGTGTTTATTTTGGTGATTCTTGAATTGATGCAGTTTTGGGCAAAGAGAAAGTTCTTCTAAAGCTCACACTGGAAGGACTTGGCTCTCAAGAAAGGGGTTTTTTGTACCTAGGGTAATGGGCAAATTTAATTTCTATAGTCGTATTGGAAAAAGTTGGGATTAAAGTATCATTTGAATCTGGTAAAATTGTAATGATAAATAACAATGTGTCTGTTGGAAAAGGGTATTGTGACAAGAGACTATTTATTTTGAACATTTTCAAAAATAGTGAATAAGATCATGGAATAGTCGTTTTTTTTTATTACGATAATTTTGTTTCTAGTTGTCTTATTCCAGAGATAGCATTTACAAAGTTATACATTAATTTTATTTATTCAAAGCATTTTTTATTTTTTAAAAATTATTTTTATTAATTAAAAAACTAAATTTTAAAATAAGTGTATTTAATTAATTTTTATTTCGTAATTGCTGAAATAATGCCGTTTGAATATTTTACGTTCAGATTTTATAATTCATTTATAATGGTGGTTTTTATACATTATTTATATCATTTATGATGGAGGGTACGTTTTGTATCTGTATTTCTTTTAAGCTCTATAATAATATTATTTTATATCATATTGTTCCCTTACGCTCATGGGTTGTAAATATTACAAAAACTCGTGAAATTTCATAGAGGTACCATGAATTGAACTATGGTATTGTATGTAGTAGATTTCTTTTGAAATCCCATAATCCATAAAGCTTAGAAATAGACCTTAAGTTAGGGTTAGGACCTTACACAACAACAAATTAGTTAGAAGATGGCGCCACATTAAATAGCGCTTAACTATTGAAGTGCTACTTAAAATTAGGTAAAATGCTTTTACGAGCGCTTCATTGAAAAAGTGCTATTGAAGGATATAGGAATAAGCAGTGCTTCCCACACCAAGCGCTATTTATGGTTGTGTAACAAGAATAAGTAGCGCTTTCAATAAGAAGCACTACTTTAGGCAGTATCAATAAATAGCGCTTCTAGCCGGAAGTGCAACTTATTATATACCTAAAGTAGTGCTTCCGGTAGGAAGCGTTACTTATTCTTCAGATCTAAAATTAATTTATTCAGCAAAATTCCCTCTTTTCCATTGCTCTCAATAGCTCTCGCCCTCTCTTTCTCTCAACAGCTCTTGCCCTCCTCCTTCTCCGTCGCCCTTTTCCTCCTCTGTCACGTTTCTCTCTCACTCTCTCAACAGCTTTCGCCTTCTCTCTCAACAGCACTCGCGACGAAAAAGGAAAAGGCGTGTTGCGTGAGAAGGGGAAGAAAAAGAGCGTAAGCGTGGGGGTGAGAATGGCGTCGTCGAACGACCTTAGAAGAGAAAAAATCGAGCATTTGGAGAGGGAAAAGAAGGCGGAAAGAAAGAGCATGGTGCATGAACTTTCACATCGAAGGGTGATCCTTTTCGGAGCACATTTGGGACACCAAAAGTTCCCCTAACTCGGAGCTAGGCAACTCAACGCCCACCAAGTTAAGATATTCAACCCATTCCGTTACCCATGTCGTCGGTGCCTCGTTGTTGTTGTTGTTGTTGTTGTTGCATTGTTGTTGCCACCACTTGAACCACTTTGTGACCCCTTCCTTCACTTGTTCGCTCCATTCTAACGACTGTATTCTAGAATCTTCTCTAATTAGTTGTACTTGTTGTTCTCGCTAGATTAATCCAACAGTTGCAAACAAAATCTGAAGGATAAAAGACTGGTTGAGTGGTAGTTAGGTTAGGATGATGAGAAGTGATTGCTGGCTCTCTCTATACACTTGATAGATATCTTGCTGCTGTTATCTACAAAGTAAGTTTTTTCCCCCATCCTCTGTCCTACATAGTATTAATTTTAATTTTAAACTGCTATTTCTATAATTGGAACTTTGGAGAGTTAAATAAAGTTAATAGATGAAAAATATATATGAAAAAGATGTAGAAAGGGGCATCCGAGAATTAAACTCGGGACCTCTCGCATGTGCCTCCTATCAAACGTGAGGTGGCAGAGTCAGAGTATGTGTATTGGAAATGTAATTATTAGATGCTAAAATCTGGGTAAGAGCCTTTGTTAGTTTACATGAATCATATGTCAAAAGTTCAAATCTCTTTTGTCACTATAGAAAAAGGGTAAAATCTGGGTGTGTGAGTGTGGATACTGGATATAGCATTGTTCTTTAAAAATTGATTTTTTGCTGCATGTTGAACTCTTAACCTTTATGGAAATCCTATGTATTTGGGTTGTGCTTTCTTGGTTATGCATGGTCCTATGATTGTTACTCATTACTTGCTTCAATTCAAATTGGATGAGAAGGGGATACATAAATCTGCATTCAAACAATATCGTGTACTGCGGTCAGCTACTGATTTCAAATATAGCTACAAACTGGTTGTAATGTTCCTATACTTTATTTTCTACTATACTTCTATAGATATTTTCAAACCGATTTTCAGTATTCTAGAGTTGGAAATGTATACTTTAGGAACATTGGAAGATGAATTCCACCAATTTTTTTGTTTTCTTTTTCGATAACTTTTTCAGATGATGAATTTGCAGGAGAATGGCAATATAAGATCTGCACTTTCTGCCACCGATGTTATTGAGGTGAGATTCTTGACTTGTTCTTTATCACCATCACCATCATCATCACCATCATAATATTTCTAAAAGAAATTTTGTTTAAGATTTTTACAGAATTTCAAACCTTACTGTATTAGTGACATATTGAGAATTTGGATGTAGACCACATTAGAGACATATATGTTCATGCAACTTTTTAATTTAATAAATTTGCAGAAAATTGGCAACCCTTGTTATCATAAGCTTTCATATTGATCAAAGTCTACATTATAAAACGTATGCTATCTAGTACTTAATTGTAGGACTTTTGTCCAACGCTTGTTATCATGATTTTACTATATTTTCATTTATGAAATATTGGAATTTGGGATGTCATAAAATGTTAAGATGACACGGATTAATTTTTGAATTCTTTGACTTTTGTAATTTGATAGCAAGATCATTCATTTAGACTTGGAAATGATCCGGATCATATCCTTGTTCTTCTATGCATTTTACACATTAGAAGCAATAAAAAAAATTGCTTCTGGCATACATCTAGTGAATTATTAAATATTAGATGTCCAGATATGTATAACTTGGTACATGTAGTATACTTGTGGAAGTAATGTTACCACCCACCTAGAATGTGTTTTACTGCGTTTTTTATAAAAAAATAGTAACAGCGATGGCATGGCTCTGAATCTCGAGTTTCAATTTGAAGGATAACTCTTTTTCTTTCTTCTCTATTGTTCTTTTCTTTTTCGTTTTTCATTTTCCTTCTCATTTCATTTTATTATTTATCTTTCATTTCATTTTACAGAAAGAACTTAAAAGATTGATGTGGTGGATCCCAAACCTATCGGAACATCCCTCTCCGTAAATAGTCAGCATCTCTGTTTTCATAATATATTTTTGTAACTTGCAGATTTATTTTATAATTGTTTGTGGTTGCTAGAAATATTTTCAGGGAGGTGTAGGTGAAAGTCACACTTCAGTGCAAATTTTTTTTTCCGCTCTACTTTCTGCCTTTTGCTCTATTAGTTGCTTGACAGTAGTTTACCTTGCTTTTAATTAGATAATTGAAGCAAAAATGTGGCTTCACTAAACAGAATGTGTAATAAGTTTAATCTTATTTTGCATGATTCACATGTAACCAGTGCTTTTAACAAAACCAACTTTGATTACATCAGCGTGAGGAAGTAGTCCTAGTGGAAGTCCCAACTAATCCACGATAGAGATTGCTAGTTTGATTCCCTCTTCATGGCCCTTACTAACAATTGTGCCATCTTTCTATGCCATTTTAGCTACTCGCATTCCTATATCTTTAGAAAGAATTTTTTACTTTAGATGGGTTTAGGTAACTGAATTAATTAGTTCTATACATTGAGTGGTTCTCCTATATGTATCAAATAGAATGGAGAAACCAAGACTGCTAGCATTGTATTAACCATCAAACATTTATCCCAATTTTTGTTTTTCAACCAGCTTTTATTCTTATATGTATGTCTCAATTGCTTGATGTTTATTTACTTTATTCTCATTTTACTAGGTAATAAAATGAATTTCGAAAATGTAATTTTTCTGAGTTGTTCTACCTTTATAATAATTTTGCTGTTGCATATGCAGATCGAGATGCTACACACAATCTCCTTTTTTTTCTCTTAACTTTTTGTATGATTTTCAAATGAATTTGATAACTTGGTGATTCTGATGTCTTTTGTAATAGAAAATATGGGCTTAATCTGTAGCAGAAACAACCGTTTTAATGATTCTGATGCCGAAAGAAATGCGCAGGTCTATTGTTGTGCTTCATAAATTGCATACTTGGTAAGTTACAAATAATCATATACTGTTAAATTGGTTTTAATTTGATAAATGTTACATCGATTTGGAGGCAGCAGAAATTGAAAGAAGAATAGAGTTAGAAACAAAGGCTGAAAAGCATATACAGAAACTTCTACTACTAGGTACGTTTTTCCCTTTTATTTTAGTTGTATATATTTCACATATAATTTTTTTTTTCTAAATTAAAGCTCATCAACTTTCAGCATTCTATGGAAGTTCTTGAAATTTTTCATTGCATAAGTGGTTTTTCTCCCCCAATGTTTGAAGGAATCATACATGCCACAGTCTCTTGATAGATTTTTTTCCCCTCCCTTTCTTGTACTTATTTAAATCAATGTGTCATTCATAGGAAAAAAGAAGAAGAAGAAGAAGAAAGAGGAAGAGGAGGAGAAGGAGAAGAGTAAGTCTAGTGTGTAATTTTTAGGTGATCTTGTACATTACTTGTGTAGTTTAGTTATAGTGCATTTTAATATTTTAAGGATGATAATTTAGTTATATTGTAATGTTAATTTTCGTTTTAATGAATTTAGTGTTCATAATAATTTGGGTGTTGATAACAATATTTTGGTGGTTTTGGTTGTGTGGTACGTATGACAATATTCAGGAAATGCATTATGTATGCATATGCTGATAGAAAAATGAAGGAAAAAAAAAGGGAATAAATAGCGCTTCCTTGAGGAAGTGCTACTTATTCCCAGTTTAAAGGTGGGAATAAGTAGCGCTCCCTCAAGGAAGGGTTACTTATTCCCAGTTCAAAGGTGGGAATAAGTAGCGCTTCAAGGAAGCGCTATTTATTCCTAGTTTTCTCTAACGCTTTTTAAGCGCTATTTTTTTATAGCACAATCAGTAGCGGTAGAATGAGAAACGCTTTTAAACGCTATTTAAGGTAAAAAAATAAGCGCTATTTATTCCTTTTTTTGTTGTAGTGTTAGAATTAGGTTTAGAACTCAAAATTTGAGTAAATCTTACACTGACACTCTAGCGTCGTGAGAGACTACCACTCGCAATGCAAGAGTTAGCGGTGCACGTCGCGACATGAAATACTCGCAATGCGGGGAACACTTTGACCACGTGTCCAGAACCAGCGACACGTAATATCCCCGTGTCCAACACCTGTCCCCTCGCGTCGCGACCTGGTCCTTCTTGTGACGTGACGAGCCTGGACCAGTAAGTATAATTTGGGCCATGCCCACCCTCATTTTGAATAAATTACTATTAAATATTTTTCAAATGTTTTTTAATAGAAATTTATTTGCATCGTTTGTGTAATTTATATACACATCTAATGATGTGTTGTTATATCATTTAATGAGTATGATAAGTTATACTATCTTTTTGTTGGAAATAATAAAAAAAAAGTTGGGAATAACATCATTTAATGCTTAGGTTCATGTACTTTGAGATTCATGTATAGTGTTTAGATCTATTCATCCACTTAGGAAGTTGCATTTGTATTTATTCTTCTTGTAATCATATCATGTAATTATTTCACTTCCATGCTAGTGTCACAATAAGTCTCACTCGTCGATAACCTTTCAACCACCGTTCGTACAGTTTCTGACCGCCGTCTGTACAACTTCCAGCCACCATCCATACAATTTCCGGCCGTCATCCATACAACTTCCAAGTGATGGTCCTATTATCTCTATTTCTGGTAGACTTATTATTACTTCGAAAAAAACTAAATGGGAAAAATAATCAAGCCTGGTCTGCATCTGTGGAGCTTTGGTTTCTTGGTCAGGGGTGCCATGATCATTTGGAGAAGATATCTGAAGAAGTCTCAAAAGAAAATCACAGTCAATGGGAAAAGCTTGACTATCAACTCTGTGCCTTATTATGGCAATATGTTGACATAAATATCTTAGCAAATTTTAGAACCTTTAAGACGTGTAACTCCTTTTGGAAGAATGCCTAAGATGTCTTTACAAATGATATTCCATGATTGTATGATTCTGCACAAAAGTTAGCCTCTCATAAACAATCTGATCATGATATGATTCCATATGTTTCTAAAGCCCAATCTGCATTTGAATAATTAAAAAAAGTATTTGGAAGCCGATGCTTTAGAAGCTATAAAGAAGAAACTTGACTATTTGTACATGGTGCTGATTCTTCGTGGAATGCATCTAGATTATGAACATGTTCGTGATCAAGCTCTGTCTACTCAACAGGTCCCTTTAATGGAAGATTTGGTTAATCGATTTCTTTGAGTTCCTTCACCAAAAGCAAGTGGTAATTGAGTAGAGCCAATTAAATCTTCTTCAATGGTGTCTACTCATGGAAAAGGAGGACGTGGAAATCGTGAAGGACGAGGTGGAAGAGGTGGTCGTCCTCAACGTTCATATTGCAAAAGAATGGGTCACACCCAAGACACATGTTTCTCTCTTCATGGAATCCCAGAAAAGACAGTGAACATTTCCAAGTCTGAAAAATCTGAGCAAAAATTTTTAGAAGATGAGCATGAAGAATATCTTCAATTAAAGGCTGCTAAGCAGTCACATTCGTCTTCTCCCACTGCTGTTCATACTTTAACAACGTGTGTTTCGCAATCTGGTAGAAGTCAAAGTCCATAGATAATCGATTCAGGTGCCTCTGATCACATTGCTGGTAATATCTCTTCATTTTCCTCTTTATATACTCCTAAATTTTCTCATTTTATTACCCTTCTGATGAATTTAAGGTTGCTGCCAAAGGAAATGGTCATGTCTCTCCTTATCCTTCCTTAACCTTAAAATCTGCTTTATTTATACCTGGTTGTCCTTTTAATTTGATCTCTCTCAGCCAACTTACTCGTTCTTTAAATTGCTCAATAACCTTTGATGCTGATTCCTTTGTTATACAGGAATGTGGTACAAGTCGGATGATTGGTGTCAGACGTGAATCTTGTGGTCTTTATTATCTTCAAACAAGTTCTCCTATATCCTGTGTTACTACTGCATCATCTCCAAAACTTCTTCATGATCGTTTAGGTCACCCATGTTTGTCAAAATTAAAGTACATTGTTCAGAGTCTTGAAAATTTAAAAACCTTAAACTGTGAGTCATGTCAACTTGGCAAGCATGTTCGTTCTTCATTTCCAAGACAAAATGAAAATAGGAGTGATTCCCCTTTTTCTTGTATCCATTCAGATATATAGGGACCAAGTCGTGTATCTTCTTTTGGTTTCAAATATTTTGTCCTCTTTATTGATGAATTTTCATGATGCATTTGGGTGTTTTTAATGAAAGAGCGATCTAAATTATTTTCAATCTTTATTTTCTTTTATAATGAGATTGCAACCTAATTCGAAAAAGGAATCAATGTTCTTTGAAGTGACAATGCTAAAGAATATTTTTCTTCTGACTTCTCATCTTTTTTATCCTCACAAGGTATCCTACATCAATCCACCTGTCCTCAGACTCTTCAGCAGAATGGAATAGCAAAAAAAAAAAGGACATCTTACTGAAACAGCTAGAACATTGTTACTTCAAGCCCATGTTCTTGTTCAATATTAGGGAGATGCTATTTTAACTGCCTGTTTTCTAATAAATCGGATGCCTTCTTCGTTTGTTGATAATAATATTCCATATTCCATTTTATTTCCTAAAGAACCATTGCTTCATGTTGCACCTCATGTTTTCAGATGTACTTGTTTTGTTCATCATGTGTCCCCAAGTTTGGGTAAGCATACTTCTCGTGCAATCAAATGTGTTTTTCTTGGATATTCCAGACTCCAAAAGGGATATCAGTGGTATTCTCAAGCCAATAAAAGTTTCTACATGTCTGCAGAAGTTACCTTCTTTGTAGAGACTCCATATTTCTCTTCTTCTTCAGAGGAGTCCAATTATGTCCTTGAAGTGCTTATAGTTTGGTCCAACAATGTTTCCTATACAGGAATCTGTTGGGTTCAAAATCCCTTTTGATATGTGGTTTTAATGACAACAAACCTTATGAATTAAATCTTAAGTATTATGAATGGTGATGTTTGCACTTGAGAATGTTTAACAGCAGAAAGTTACTCAGACCATCAAGTGTGTATAATCTACACAACAACTGAAGAATCAGAGTAGCATCAGAAGGTTACAACAATAGTATTACAAGCTTCATTGAGACATCATATGTTTACTACTAAGTCACAAGTGATCAGCACGAGAAGGTTCATAAGAGAGAAGAAGAGAGAAGACTCATAAATGAGAAGAGAAAGTTCTTGACAAGAGAAAATTTTTGAGTTTGCGGTTGGATTTTTTGAGTAGTGCAACTACTAAGCATGAGATATTCTCACTGCCCAAGTATGCATCCATGAGAAAGTATCATGTAAATAACTACCTCAAAAGCATTTAAGATCTCAACGCAAAGACAAATCAAGTTTCATATAAGCATAAGAAGTCTCGTGACAGAAAAGAGAAGATTTGCACCAACAGCAGAATTCCAATCAAGAGAACGTTCATCAGCAGTAAGCTACAATAGAAGTGCAAGGTTTCTGCATAGAAGATCCTCACAATTATTATGAGTTATTTACTGCCAAGTTTCTCTTACTCAGAAGTGCTCAAAACCTTTTCCTAAAGCATTCCCTTAGCACAACCAGAAGGTTCAGTAGAGGCTTCATGAGAACTTCATCTTTTGCCTCTCGAGAAAGTTCATCATAAGAAGGTTCATCATATGTCTCATGCGAAGGGTCATCTGAAGTCTCCTGAGAAAGTTCATCAAAACATTCAGGAGAATGTTCATCCGATTTCTGAGAAAGTTCATCAGAATATTCGAGAGAAAGTATGGAATAGAAGGTTAAAGACAGTACGATGAGGCACATACCAAGTGATCGTCTCTGTTTCAATTTTGAGAAAGTTCACCAGAAGGAAGTTCATTTTGCCCGTTGCAAAGTTCGTATGTAAGAAAGTTCAGTAGAAGGAAGTTCATTCTGTTCGCCACAAAGTTTTTAGTTGAGAAAGTTCAGCAGAAGGAAGTTTATTCTGCCCGTTGTAAACTGACACATTGGAATCTACGCTCCTGACACAAAAGCAGAACAGTCTGTAGAAGAGAGAGAAACTCCCCAGCGGTCATTAAACTTTCTAAACGGTCAAAAATGAAGGAAAAGTATAAAAGGGGACTTATAAGGTCATTTGAAGGTGTGAGAGTGGGTTTACATTGAGTTTCAACAGATTTGCAGCATCCCTATCTTTTCTCCACCCTGCCACAAACTTTCTATCATGAGAGAAAGTTTGTAGAAAGTTTGCTGCAAGTTCTCTGTGATAGAAAGTTTACTATAGAAGCATCTTCAACTTATTTCTTTAAAGCACATCCACTTCATGAGTGTTCTTCAGCTGAAATGTGACACTATCAAAGAGGAAGAGAGATAAACACAAGCCTTACCAAGATTCACCTTTGCTCTCCTTTATTTCCCTCTTTAACACTCTTTTGTATATGTTATTTACACCTTGGGATTATCTTTAAGAGTGGTGTAGCTAGTATTTACACTTTTGTGTAATGTTCTTTTCAAGTTACTTTTATCCCACAAACCAGAACCTTGTAAAAGTACCTTGTTCTCTTTTGCCAATCTACCTAGGTGAGTGTTGGTGAGAAGCTTCAGGTGAATGCGTATTAAACAAGGATAGTTTCTCAAGTTACTTCAGTAGGAAGAGCTGTACAATAAATACTGCCATGTAGAGCCTGAAGACTAGCTTTTTGACTAAGCTGTTGCGACAGCACTAGTGGGAGGGCAGCTTGGAGAAGCTGTGAAAAGAATACTCTATGTACTGTTGTACAGAAATAGTGGAAAATCTCACCATGGGTTGAGGAGTGGATGTAGCCCATGGTATTGGGTGAACCACTATAAAAATATGCTGTCCAATATTCTTCTTCTTTATCTCTGCATACTTTACTTTCAGCTCATACTACATCTTTCTCTTCTAAGTAATCAACTGTCTGATGTTTAAAACAGAACTTTCTAACGACTGCACAGTACTCTCTCATACATGTCACTTACTCAATAAGAGAATGTTCAATGAAACTGTATTGTATTCATATAGCTTGTGTTCTATTTTAAAACTCATGTCTATCTTTAGAAGCTTCTATTTACACCGTGTTTATCATTAGAAGCTTCTGTTGTTAAACACTTTGTCCTTAACTTGCAAACTTACTCATGAATGTGTTTCGCACTGGTTATCAATCTTTCTCTGAAATATCTTTGGAAAATCTGATTAGCTTTCAACTCTCTCTAAATGACCGTGTTTTATTGAAAGCTAAATGTTGCAAATATTGCAAAATGTTTTTTTGCATAACATCACATAAAACTCATTCGTCATAGAACTTACTCTGTGAGAGAAAGTTCACTGCATGGCACCCACTCAGCTAGAAGAATTTCACTGCATGGAACTTTCTAAAGTAGAGCATATTTAGTAAAGCTGTTTTTATGCCAACATGAGTATATTAACTAGAGGATGTTCAAGTGACACATCACTGCATAAATCATTCTGCATTGAACCTACTTATCTAAGAGGACATTCACTTAAAGTGTTCTATGAAACATGTACATATAATAAAATGTTAGGTAACATTACTTTATACTAATCAACTCATCTCCAAGTATCAACTTGAGAGAACATTCTCAAAGTTTCAGGTCAAAATTATTAAAGGTCAGAAATTTTCAAAGGGTCACAATCCAACCCCCCTTGTTGTGACTCTTTGTGTTACCTTCAATTGGTATCAGAGCGAGGCCTCTTGGGGTTGAACTCACTTAACCATGTCAGAAGAAAAGATGTGGAGGAAGTGATGGCCAACCCCGATGCAGCAAAATATGTTTCAGAAGGATGATTTACAAGTGACCTTCAACCTCGAGAAAGTTCCTAGAATGAAATTGGAGAAAGTTCGAAGTGAGAAAGTTCCTGAAAACGAAATATCTAAAAAGGATCATCCTGAGAAAGAACAATCCTGAAAAGGATCAATTGGAGAAAGTTCAGAATAAACAAGTAGATGCTTATGGCTAAACTTGAATATACATTAGAAGATTGAGAAAGGAAACGGTAAAGAAAGCCTTGGAGAATAATCTTGATGAGGTATGATTCATGAACCATATTATAAAAGAGCTTATGATTTATCTTGACTTATTTTATCTTGCCCTTATTAAATAGATTATCATCCTCAATTATTGTACTTTGAGCTTATTTAAGATTTTGATAGATCAACCTTTATGAATCAAACTCATTTATGTTTGTCCTTAATAAGGAAGATGTATTTTGAAAAAGCAAACTAAATGAGATATTATCAAGTAGAGTTTGTCAATAGCACCATACTTTTAGTAAATCATTTGAAAATCAAATGTGTGCCTATGACAAAACCATACTTGGCTTTAGAAGCTACAAAAATGAAAACATTATAATGACGTCTATTTTCATGTATCTAAAGGCCAAGAAAATATGCTCTTATTGTAACATCTTGGTTATGAGACCTTATATAATGTTATCATAGAAACAAATATCCTAAGAATGGGTACCAAAATCATGTTCATATATATGTAGGAGTATTTGTTACATGATAAGAAGAAAAAGCAATACCACGTGAAAGTTAATGATAACTGACTAAAACCAACTCAAAGCAAGATCAGTAAATGCTCAAAAAGGAAGAAAAATAGGCTGAAGAAACAGTTCCCGAAATGGAACAAATTGAAGAAAAGGAAGTTTCTCAAGAGGAAGTTCCTGAAGCAGATGTCCCCAAACAGAAAGATTCTAATATCTAAGATCCAAAAATGTGCTTCAATCTGTAGATATAGAGAAGCTCCTAAAGGACATAAATGAGAACCTTCTTAGAAGAAAGTTGAAAAGATAGATGCTCGCTACGAATGGAGAGGTGAAGCCAAAAAATGCAGATATGAGAAGGTTTATGCCTCTAGTGTCATAACTGAGAGAACATATATAAATACATTGAGATGAAGGATGAATCTGAGATAAGCATGTTGGAAGGACTAAAATTCTTCTCTGGACTTAAATATGAAATTTGAGAAGTTTGAGAAAGTTCTTGAGATAGTTGTGGAACTATAAGGGAGCATGGTAATGATCATCTGAGTGAGAAGGTTCAGATAGATGATGTTAGGTTCTGAGACACAGAACTTACTCTTTGTGAGAAAACTCAAAAAATGGAGATATCCTCCGAGAAGACTCCTTAAGATTGATATGAAAAGAACCATGAACAAGCAAAAGTAACCATTGCCCTGAACCGTCTCAAGATCTAACATGCATAAAAGGAAGTTCCAGAAATGGAACAAGTGGTTGAAAAGGAGTTCCAGAAATGGAACTTGTGCCTGTCAAGGAAGTTTCAGAAATGAAACATGCCACTGAAAAGGAGGTTACTGAGACTGAAGAAGCGGCTGAAGTCGAAGCTCCTGCTAAAGAAAAAATGAACTGAAATGACTGTCCTCATAAATAGATCAACGTTCTCAATAGATCAAAGTTCTCAAGCACTGTGAAATGGGCTATATAGTGGAATATGAGTAGATACTTCAAAATTCTTTGAGAATGATCTTATCAAGTGAAATCTTAAGGGAAGAAGTTTACTAAAAGGAGGTACATCTAAACTCAAAATTTTAACCTCGTTTTAGTATATCTAAATCTTGTGTTGCAACAACATTATGTGATTAATTGGCTTGCATTGAAATTAGAAACACATGATAGATGCTTCATTGCATGTAACTTTAATGCTTGATTGTCAACATCATTATGTTGAAGAAAGTTCTGAAAACGTTCCCAAAAAATGTTGTGACTAAATGTGCTTATGCCTAACCCTTGCTTAAACAAAGTTTGTTCCCCAACAATTGATTCTCAAATTTGTCATACTATTTTAATTATTATATACATATTTGGAAGTATGATTTGATGTTTTAAATCATTGCTTAAAGGTTCTATGCTTGGAGATTTCATAGTAAATGAGAAATATTTTAAGTGTTCTCTAAAAGTGTTAGACAAATTGTTATTTCATTATATGTCAATTTATGCATGATTGTGTCTCACATACCACACAAGATTCACTTCTTGTGTATCATGTTAAAATTCAAGAATATAAAATGGGTGCAAATGGATTGATATCATTCTATGCAAATTAATCTCTTTATGGAAAGTTTTCAAATACATTAGTAATGTTCTAATTGTATTATGGTTTAAAGTTCTAGTATATGCATGTTAAGGAACTTTTCTTAATTGTTTAACAAATTCTTTAAATGTAGGGTTTAACCTCTTAAGTGTGGAGCATGATGGACTTAAGACTTAGAGCTATAAAAAGGACAAAGACTCAATATTGGTTCATTAAATCTAAATCAAATGATGTTCCTTGCTAAAGTCTGATTTGTGGTACATATTTCATGTCACATATGTCTTCCATAAGTCTCATGCATACATATAGATCTCGGTACAAAAGTTTGGAAGAATCCAGCTTGGTTTGCATGTCTTGAGAAGCCTATACTTGAATTGATGCCTAAATGTAGAAAGTTGAATATGGCTTTTCAATAAATTGGGATTCTGATATTTCTCATGCAAAAGATCCTTCTTCAACATGTTTGATATGGATATTCATGTAATGGATTTATATTTGGAAGGATTTCAACAAAAGTTGCATGTTTTGATCGTTCATACCAAACAAATTGCCTTCTTAAGAAAGTTTGAGATTAAATGAGTTATGCATGTCAAATCTGTTCTAAATGAAATATAATCTGCACATTTGATTTCTTGAAATAACGTTTGACACATTCTAAACAAGAAAGTGTGGTTTTGAAATGAATATATGATAATCTTGTTGCACTTGCTTGTTATATAGTCTAATATAGACTTGTGAGCACCATATGGCATATGAATACATTTTTCTTCATAATAAGTCTTATTCACTGCACAATTCAGTTGTGATCCATGTTTTAAAAGGTTTAAATATTTTTTAAACAATGCAACTTGTGACAGCAGCAACCAAGACATTTGACACACATTTACTGCTTTAAGGAAGTTCAAACATATGCAAAATTGGATAACTAAAAATGATCAATTGATTATCCTACAATGTTTTATCTTAGTGATTATTCTTGAAAATGTTTGAGGAAAAAATGAATACTTTTCACATTATATGCTTTTATGGTTTGAAATAAAATTATGGATTTGCATTTATGCCTATGAAAGTGCTTCTTAAATATAAGAGGGTTATTGAGATCTTTGCATTAGTTAAATCCTCTACAAAAGGCTTGATAAAAGGATGTCCTCCAAAATATAAAGGCTTTACATCAAAGCCAAAAGAATGTTCTTCTATGTTTAGTGGATCAAATGAATGTGCTAAATTGTTTGGTTATATTGCTTTTACTATGATTACCTATATCTAAATTGCAACATTGACTTATCTTTGTTCATGATCCTCTATACATACCACATGCTCATAGTGTTGAATATGCTACTTGTTAGTTTGATATATGGTTCTTCCCCTCACCTTTTGATTAATGCCAAAAGGGGGAGAAAAATATAGGATGAATAATTAATGAAGAATGTTGATAATTAACCTCCATGCATGAATTTAGGGGGAGCTTAATTGATAATTAAACCCCATGCATGAGTTTAGGGGGAGCTTAATTGTAAATCAGTGAACATTCTTATCTTGATTATTATATTCAACCAAAATATTTAAGACTTATTCTTAAAGGTTTGTCATTATCAAAAAGGGAGAGATTGCTGGGTTCAAAATCCCTTTTGATATGTGGTTTTAATGACAACAAACCTTATGAACTAAATCTTATGTATTATGAATGGCGATCTACAGATGTTTGCACTTGAGGATGTTTAAAAGCAAGAAGTTACTCAGACCATCAAGTGCGTATAATCTACTCAACAACTGAAGAATCAGAGTAACATCAAAAGATTACAACAGTAGTATTACAAGCTTCATTGAGACATCATACGTTTACTACTAAGTCACAAGTTATCAGCACGAGAAGGTTCACAATAGAGAAGAAGAGAGAAGACTCATAAATGAGAAGAAAAAGTAGTTGACAAGAGAAAATTTTTGAGTTTGCTGTTGGATTTTTAGAGTAGTGTAACTACTAAGCATGAGATATTCTCGCTGCCCAAGTATGCATCCGTGAGAAAGTATCATGTCAATAACTACCTCAAAAGCATTTAAGATCTCAACTCTCTTAAAGACAAATCAAGTGTCATATAAGCATAAGAAGACTCGTGATAGAAAAGAGAAGGTTCGTACCAACAGCAGAATTCCAATCAAGAGAATGTTCATCAGCAGTAAGCTACAATAGAAATGCAAGGTTTCTGCACAGAAGATCCTCACAATTATTATGAGTTATTTACTGCCAAGTTTCTCTTACTCAGAAGTGCTCAAAAGCTTTTGCATAAGCATTCCCTTAGCACGACCAGAAGGTTCAGTAGAAGCTTCATGAGAAGCTCATCTTTTGACTCTCGAGAAAGTTCATCATAAGAAGGTTCATCATATGTCTAATGAGAAGGGTCATCTGAAGTCTCATGATAAAGTTCATCAGAACATTCAGGAGAATGTTCATCCGATTTCTGAGAAAGTTCATCAGAATATTCGAGAGAAAGTATGGAATAGAAGGTTAAAGACAGTACGATGAGGCACATACCAAGTGATCGTCTCTGTTTCAATTTTGAGAAAGTTCACCAGAAGGAAGTTCATTTTGCCCGTTGCAAAGTTCGTATGTAAGAAAGTTCAGTAGAAGGAAGTTCATTCTGTTCTCCACAAAGTTTGCAGTTGAGAAAGTTCAGCAGAAGGAAGTTCATTCTGCCCATCGCAAAAGAGAAAGTTCAGCAGAAGGAAGTTTATTCTGCCCATTGCAGACTAACACATTGGAATCTGCGCTCCTGACACAAAAGCAGAACTGTCTGTAGATTAGAGAGAAACTCCCCAATAGTCACTAAACTTTCTAAACGGTCATAAATGAAGGAAAAGTATAAAAGGGAACTTAGAAGGTCATTTGAAGGTGTGAGAGTGGGTTTACATTGAGCTTCAACAGATTTGCATTATCCCCATCATTTCTCCACCCTGCCTCAAACTTTCTATCACGAGATAAAGTTTGTAGAAAGTTTACTGCAATTTCGTTGCGAAAGAAAGTTTACTGCAAAAGCATCTTCAGCTTATTTCTTCAAAGCACATCCACTCCGTGAGTGTTCTTCAGCTAAAATGCATCACCATCAAAGAGGAAGAGAGATAAACACAAGCCTTACCAAGATTCACCTTTACTCTCCTTTATTTCCCTTTTTAACACTCGTTTGTGTATGTTCCTTACACCTTGGGATTTTCTTTAAGAGTGTTGTAGCTTGTATTTACACTTTTGTGTGATCTTCTTTTCAAGTTACTTTTATCCCACAAACCAGAACCTGGTAAAAGTACCTTGTTCTCTTCTGTCAAGCTACCTAGGTGAGTATTTGTGAGAAGCTTCAGGGGAATGCTTGTTAAACTAGGATAGTTTCTCAAGTTACTACAGTAGGCAGAGCTGTACAAGAAATACTGCCATGTAGAGCCTAAAGAGGCTCGAAGAAAAAATACTAGCTTCTTGACTAAGCTGTTACGACAGTGTTAGTGGGAAGGCAGCTTGGAGAAGCTATGGAAAGAATATTCTTTATGTACTATTGTACAGAAATAATGGAAAATCTCACCATGGGTGAGGAGTGGATGTAGCCCTTGGTATTTGGGTGAACCACTGAAAAAATTTGCTGTCCAATATTCTTCTTCCTTATCTCTACATACTTTACTTTCTGCTTATATTGCATCTTTCTCTTCTAAGTAATAAACTGTCTGATGTTTAAAACAGAACTTCCTAATGACTGCATAGTACTCTCTCTTCCATGCCACTTACTCAATAAAAGAAAGCTCAATGAAACTATATTGTGTTCATATAACTTGTGTTCTATTTTAAAACTCATGTCTATCTTTAGAAACTTCTGTTTACACCGTGTTTATCATTAGAAGCTTCTGTTGTTCAACACTTTGTCCTTAACTTGCAAACGTACTCATGAATGTGTTTTGTACTGATTATCAATCTTTCTCTGAAATATCTTTGGAAAATCTGATTAGCTTTCAACTCTCTCTAAATGACCATGTTTTACTGAAAGCTAAATGTTGCAAATATTGCAAATCGTTTTTTTTTGCATAACATCACATAAAACTCATTCTGCACAGAACTTACTCTGTGAGAGAAAGTTCATTGCATGGCACCCACTCAACTAGAGGAAGTTCACTGCGTGGAACTTTTTAAAGTAGAGCGTATTTAGTAAAACTGCTTCTATGCCAACATGAGTATATTAACTAGGGCGAGTTTTATGGTGAACAAGTGTGGTGGGTAACACCACCATGCACAACTATTTTTGACCGTGTGACTAAGTGACTA
This sequence comes from Calophaca sinica, assembly GCA_037113605.1. Lineage (NCBI taxonomy): Eukaryota > Viridiplantae > Streptophyta > Magnoliopsida > Fabales > Fabaceae > Calophaca > Calophaca sinica. The sequence goes on from CM073736.1 coordinate 48,585,195, forward strand.
TACGAATTTAATGATGCACCACCTACACAGAATCATAGCTCTTTTACTCCCAAATACTTGCAAATGATTTCTCCTAGCTCTTATCTGTGACTGATACCACAAGCTCGTCAAAGTGGCCAGCTTTCCCAAGATTCAAGGACCAAAGTTAAATAATCTGAACCAAACCCTTTGACAGAGAAGAAAAACATAAAATCCAACAAGACCAGATAGGATTATACAAACAAGCTATGCAAACTAGTCAACTGGTAAAAGAAAACAGAATAGTGAAAAAAATGCTAAGGACAAAGAAGTAGCAGAAACATGTGGGATCAAAATGAAGCATTAATTATTTGGTTTCAGCAACGTTCACTAATTCAAAATAAAAATTAAACAAATTCAAAGTAAAGAGAACAAACATGACAAGGATTTAATTTACTATTATTACAGAGAATCCATCCAACGAACAACCAAGCATATGCAGTGAACGAAAACACAGAGGAGGCATTTTTCCGCCATGGTTCAACGAGGCGATGATGGTAGAAGGTTGTGCCTGTGAGTGGTAGTGCAGAGGCACAAAGTGTTCTTCCAGGAAGAAGGAATGGAGAAGAACATGGAAAAGATTTGGTGTTGATGATCCACAATAAGATTTAGTGAACTACATGAAAGAAATTAATCTAACGGTCAAATTTACTTGTGCATGGTGGTGTTACCTATATCACTTGTTCACGATAGAACCTGCCATTAACTAAAGGATGTTCAAGTGACACATCACTGCATAAATCATTTTGCATTGAACCTACTTATCTGAGAGGATATTCACTTAAAGTGTTCTATGAAACATGTGCATATAATAGAATGTTCAGTAACATTACTTTATACTAATCAACTCATCTCCAAGTTTCAAGTTGAGAGAACATTCTCAAAGTTTAATGTCAAAATTATTGAAGGTCAAAAATTTTCAAAGGGTCACAATCCAACCCCCCCTTGTTGTGACTCTTTATGTTAACTTCAGAATTAACTTCTCATGAAGAACCTCATGATGTTGCTCCTAGCAATATCCAAATTGAATCCCAACCACCTCTTGCCACATATTAGCATGAGTACAGGTTATTAATCCAATGTTGCCTGAAAAACCACATGAACCATGTCCTACCCAATCATCCACTCATGTAATGGAACCTCCTAACACAAATTTTGACTGGCCCATTGCTCTCAAAAAATGTATTCGATCATCCCGAAATCCTCATCCTATTTACAAATTTTTAAGTTATCATCGCTTATCTCCTTCATATTTTTTGTTTGTAACTTCATTATCGTTTGTTTTAATTCTCAAAAATATTTGTGAAGCTCTTGATCATCCAGGATGGCGATAAGCCATGGTTGATGAAATGCAGGCTCTTGAGCATAGTGGTACTTGGGAGTTGGTTCATCTTCCTCCCGGGAAGATAACTGTTGTTTGCATATGGATGTATGCTATTAAAGTAAGTCCAAATGGAGAAGTTGATCGTCTCAAAACTAGAATGGTGGCCAAAGGGTATACCCAAATCTATGGTCTTAACTACGAAGATACTTCTTCTCCTACGGCAAAAATTACTTCTATACATCTTTTTCTTAGTATGGCTACTATCCGTCATTGGCCACTACATCAACTGGACATTAAAAATGCATTGCTTCGTGGAAAATTAGAAGAAGAAATTTACATGCAGCAATCTCTTGGCTTTGTTTCTCAGGGGGAGTCTGGATTGGTATGCAAACTTAGGCGCTCTCTTTATGGACTTAAGGAGTCCCCACGAGCTTGGATCGAGAAGTTTAGCTTTGTGGTTCAACAATTTGGACTAAAACATAGTGGAGTGGATCATTCAGTTTTCTATTGCCACACTTCTACTGGAAAATGTGTTTATCTGGTGGCTTATGTTGATGATATAGTCATCACCGACAATGAACACATAAAAATTTCTCAGCTGAAAGAGCACCTGTCCAATCACTTTCAGGCCAAAGATCTTGGAAATTTAAAATACTTTCTTGGTATTGAAGTGGCTTAATCAAAGAATGGGATTATCATTTCACAAAGGAAATATGCGTTAAATGTCCTTAAAGAAACAGACATGCTTGGTTGTAGATCTGTTAATAGTCCCATGGATCCAAATAAAAAATTACTCCCTAATCAAGGAGAGCCTTATCCAGATCCTAAGAGATATTGGAGATTGGTTGGAAAGCTTATTTATCTAACTACAACTAGACCAGATATTTCTTTTGCAGTAGGGGTAGTCAGTCAATTTGTGCAATCCCCTCACACTGATCGTTGGGATGCAGCGGTACGTTTCCTAAGGTACATTAAAAAGGCTCTTGGGCAAGGGTTGCTATACGAGAATAAATGAAACTCCTAACTGCATTCTGTGATGCAGATTGGGTAGGATCACCAATTGATAGACGTTCCACTATAGGGTATTGTGTATTTATTAGTGGAAACATTGTCTCTTGGAAAAGTAAAAAGCAAAATGTTGTTGTCCGATCTAATGCAAAGGCTGGATACAGGGCTATGGCTAGCCACTTGTGAGCTTATTTCGATTAAATAATTCCTTCAAGAATTGAAATTTTGTGATGTCCAACCGATGAAGCTATATCTTGATAATCAAGCAGCCCTTTATATAGCTTCTAATCCAATGTTTCATGAAAGAACTAAGCATATAGAAATTGATTGTCATTTTAATCAGGAAAAGATTCTGTCTAAATGGATCATAACCGAACCTGTCAGCTCAAATGATCAACTAGCAGATATCTTGACAAAATCTTTAAGGGGGCCTCGAATTCAATATATTTCTTCCAAGCTTGGAACATTCAACTTGTATGCTCTATCTTGAGGGGGACTGTTGGAAATAAGAAAAAAAATTGTAGGGAATAACAACATTTAATGTTAGGTTTGTAACACCCTCAATATTTGTGTTCCTGTAGATAGATTTGTATGGAATGATCTTGCATGTGATTATGTATTGGATGCATTTGTCTAAATGTTTGAAATTATGTTTTCATGATTATAAACATTAAGATGTGTTTAAAGATGTGTCTAGATGAGCTCTTCGGAGTCAAGGCAACGCATGTGTAGAATGTAGACCATCTGAGTCAACTTTAAATGGATTTTTCACCATGCTAGAGTCTGAATTAAGATAGGTTCGTGAAACATGATTTTGTAGAAAATTCTCTTAAAATTTCAACGCAACAAAAAAAAGCCTTAATCGGACAACTGTAGCTCAAGTTATGGCAAAAATAGTGAAAAGGGGTAGTGTTATCGCTAGGCAAGCCGCTAGGCGATTTTCACTGTGTACATTTTGGTCCCCATCACTAGGCGAAGCCAGTCCACTGCTGGGCGAAAGCTTGAAATTCTATAGTCGCGTTTTGTGAGGATTTATGCATTTTTAGGTGGTTTTTTATGAGTTTTTGGGACCTACTTTGACCCATTAAGAGAAGTTACGGATTAAGGGGTTAAAACCTCCACTAAACCACTCTTATTTGATCCTTAAACACGTTCATAACCTCCCACCTTTAGAATCAAAAATTGCTCTTCTTTCTCTTCTCTCAATTTTCTGCTCTTGGAGATTACACCCTTGAACCTTGACTGTGGGACTCGAATCTAGGGCTTGTTACCACTAGTATTTCTCTCTCATTTTGGAGGTGATTATCATAAGGTGAGTCTCCTTTGTTAGGGTTTAATCATTCTTTCCTTCCTAGGGTTCTAAACTCACCATTTTTCCATTCTATGTCATGTTCTTGTATTCTTAAAGGAGAAAAGGCATTTTTGGAGAAGCTATAACTCTTTCCTTCCACCTTTTTTAGGGAGCACGAATTTGACTAAGATAAGGGGGTAGAATGAGCATGATTAGTGGGTTTATGGAATTAATAAAGCAATTGGGATGTCCCATGATCCCTAGGCTTTGCGCGACTTTGTGTGTGTGAGTACCTTCGCCATTGTGAAGGGAAACCATTCTTGTAAGGTCCTTGTTATGAGTTAATTATAATTGTGACTGTTTGGGAACCTTACTTCCTCATACATGGTGGTTGTTAGTATTAATCCTGTGAAAATGTCGCTATGTGTTAATTGGTATTTACGCTATAAATACTTAATGTTGTGTGATTGAAATGTGATCTTGTTGTCATGCCTATTTGGTCCTATTTATGAGTACATGGTGATTGATATCTTGCTATTGGATTGTCACATGATGTGTTGATAGTATTTTTTTAGAGAGTGTTAGATGGGTTAGTAATATTATGCAGAAAATTCCCTAGGTATAGAGGAATGTCACTTTGGGATCATTGGTTAAGGATTGAATCTTGTAAGCGATGAAATCAAGTCAAGAGAAATGTGGTTTTGAGTGTTGGAATTGAATTGAGATTGGTATTAGGACTTGGAGTGGAAAGGAATGATAAAATCGGCCTTAAAAACGAGTTTTTGGCTTAATTAAGGAATTCTGCACAGTGCCCATCGCTGGGCGAAGAATTTCCTTCGCGGGGCGAAGGATTTCCTTCGTAGGGCGAAGACCTTTTTTTTTTTTTTTAGTTTTTCTGGTTGAACTTAATCTGCACGAAATGATAAGAAGATGACCAAATTTGACTTAGCGTTCTTCATAAGAAATGTATATCTATATGTTAGCTATTTCATGGCTTTGACCCACAACAAAATGATTTATGTAGATCAAGTTATGATTAGGTTAGTGAGAAAACGATAGGTTGTCACAATCATTAACACCTACTTAAGTTGCCTATTTGGAGTAGTTTCGTGCAGTATGACCTTTAAGACCTTAGAGAAGTGTTATACTAGATGAGATGATGAGATTAGTTAGAGTTAAGTAGGTTAACCTAGATTTTGATTAAGTTGTTCAATAGCTTGGTGATGATGCCTCGCTATCCTTGTTGATTAGACTTATTCCAAGTTGGGATAAAGTTGTCGACGTATTGACAAGTAGTACCTTGTTGATGTTGTTATTACCGATGACTTGATAAGTTGATTGGCATTGTTGGTTATGTTGATGTTGGACACCTTGTTTGATTTTATGTTCATGCATCATAGGGTGTCGTGGTTTTTCCTGTTGTTGGCGGTGAGCAACATGGATACGTATTATTGACGACCGTGATGGGCATGGTACTCAGCCTTGCGGGTCGATTAGGTCGGGAGGTCTTATATAAAGGCGGGACACCACTGGAGCGTCTCAATTATAAACTGGATCACCCTGACTAGACACTATTCGTTATCAAGAGTGACAGGGGCACCCTCACTCGCTTACCTGAGTTAGATGGATCCATATGCATCCTGGAGTAGGTGTCAGTTCTAGGTTGCATTCGAATTCATGATAGCATTCATGTTTGCACGGATTATGTGGTTATGTGATTGATAGTAGTTAGTTTACTTGTTCTATCGTGCGCATTGCTTTGAGTTAATTCCTCTACCATTAGTGCTTTTCAGGTATATGATTTCTAATCCTCTTTGAAGTTTCTACTCATGCACGACCGTGTATGTTTAGACGACGAGCTTGCATGTGATGATGATAACATGGCTGAGGAGTGATTGGCTATATGCGATCACCCACGTAAACTAGGATTTTCGTTTTATTGTTGTTATGGATTTGTTTTCGTTTAAATGTTATTTTATCGATGTAATTACTTAGGGGATCAGCTCTAAAATAGTTGTGACATCGGGGTACTTTGGCTTCATTTGTTTTTAGGTTGTCGTTATATATTGATTTTTGACTTTCTTCCCGCATTATAATTATATGAGCATGATGACTCTGCTCCACGTTTTGAAATTTTTATTTACCTTGAATTTTAAAATGTCATTTCACATGTAATTATGCTTGATTGCTAACATGTGGGGTAGATGGTGTCACATTTAGTGGTATCCGAGCTCGACTTGATTTTACAATCCGTCGTATGAGTCTATTATGTATTCTCTGTGTACCCTTATATGAATATCTAAGTTAGAGTAAATAAGAATATGATATTTTAGGTACGTAGATAGAATCTAACTTCGCTTCTACTGTTTGTCTATGAAGAGAGAAATGACAAATAGGACTGATCGTCTTGTGATTGAGGCTTTAGGCCGGGTTGCTGAGGCGATGGAACACAACTAAAACCATCGGGATAGGACGACCCACTTTCAGGGCATTGCTGACTTCCAAAAAAATGACCCTCTGTCATTCAAGGGAAGGTTCGATCCTGAAGGAGCATAACACTGAATCTATGAGATGGAGAAGATTTTCATGGTGATGACTTGCACAGGATGCTCAGAACGTGGCATTTGATATTTTCAAGTTGTCTGACGAAGCTGGACACTGATGGGAGAATACTCGCCAATGCTTGGAGAATACTGAGGTTGCTATCACTAGGAACCTATTCAGGGAGAGATTTTTGGAGAAGTATTTCCCGGCTAAATTGTGTGACAAGAAGGAAGTTGAGTTCTTAGTAGTGACTTGGGGAAACATATTAGTGGATGATTATGCTGTCAAATTTGAGGAGCTGTCTCGCTATTACCCTCCCTATCAGACTGCGACCAATGATCGTTCTAAGTATGTGAAATTCAAGAATGGGTTGCGTAATGATCTCAAATAGGGCATAGCTATCCTGGTGCTTAATGACTATGGCACTGGTGATGCAAAATTGCAAGTGTACGATTTCGTCGTTAAGTAATAAAAAATCGTATCCGCAGGGATTGTGACCAATTCTTAACTATACCAACGATGTACTATTTGAACTATCAGACGAAAACGAGTAAAGTTTGAATTGTGTAATTCGTGTTCAACAATAAGATAATGATTAACAAAACAAATAATTTAGATATAAAGGAGAATAAAGTGACTAGGGTTCGAATCCCTTTGTCTCACCCTTTACGCTCTTGAATCCTATTCCAATGCAAGCAATGATCACGTATTTGAAGTTCAAATCCTCTAAATTAGATTAACGAAAATTCCTTTCCTCTTAATCCCTTTAATTCAACTAATAAGCCCTAATCCCTTAGATTCCAATTAATTAAATCAAGCATAAAGGATATGGATTCATACAAACTCATACCAAAGAGAATTATATACCTATAACAATATAGATATGTCAAAATATCCCAAAGCAAGTTTAAAACCTCAACTTTCCAATTGATGCCAAAACCTAGTTCAACCCCATGGTGATCAAGCATAGAATCGCATTAAGAAAAGAGATAGTTGATCAAATGACATACATCAAACTTGCATTGAAAATTCTGAATTCAATTACATAAAAGGATCCACAAAGTTCATCTTACCCTAGTACAAAGGAATTAGTTCCTCATGGAAAAGAAGGAACCAAGCAATTGAGATGTAGAAATAGCAAAAGACTCCATTGATTCCTCAATTTTGCCTAGGATCACTTGTTCTTGATTCAAACTGACAAAAAGCCAACAAGAACTAACTCTAGGTCAATGTTTTCTCAGTCTATTTATAGTCTAGGGTGAAAAGGAGTAAAAAACAGGTCCAAAACATGTAAAAACGTAAAATTCTGCGTCCAGGGTGCTGTCGTAACACGGCCGTGGCATGAGGCACGGCTAGGCCGTGCTTCATTCTGTTTCTCGCACTGTTTAGGTGCTGTCGCAACACGGCCGTGCTTCCTGACACGGCTAGGCCGTGCTTCATATTGTTTTGTATTTTTCACCTCTTTAACGTCCGAATTAGCTCAAGGTGTCTTCATGAAAGTTGAAGCTAGGGATCTTAGCTTTCCAATGGCATTGGTTTCATCTCATTTGGACACCTAAAACTCCAGATATGATTAAAACATTGAACAAGTGTCAGGCTGAGACAGCATTACATTATCAACTTGTAGCACAAATTACCCCAACTTATTCCAAGTGATTTTTCTCCTTTTTCCTAGGACAAATACCTTCCTTTAAGCACAATTGAACCAAAACCAAGTGCGTTATTCAAATCAAGCCAAATGCATAAATAACATGGATTAAAATGACTAAAATGACTAAGATGCGATGCAAAACTCACACTAAACTATATGATATTTCGAACGCATCAAATTACCCCAAGCTTAGAATCTTGCTTGTCCTCAAGCAATTGCAGTGGCCAAAGATCAAGCAGAGAAACAAGAGATTTAACAAATAAGGAACTCGAGATAAAAGCCAATTCAAGCAATAGGCTAAAGGCTACAAAAGACAATAGGGACAACCAACATCAAGTCCAATTAGAGACTCAGGCTCTCTGAAATCATGTCTCTCACTGATAGGGGCACTCTCCTTACCACTCTCAAAGTGTTTAAAGGTTATGACAAATCGCTCAAATCCATCCATGAAAGTGCTCTACCATAAGCTTGACTATTAACCAAATCTCAGCATATAATTTATGAAAACACACAAGAATCAAAAGGTCTTTCAAAAGGATGTAACGTGGCCATGGGATTTAACTTTTAAGGTGGGATAAAACACAAGAAAAGGGGAAATTCAAGGGCTAACAACATGAACAATTAAAGCAACCCTTTTAAGCAGAATAAGTGGAGCAATACATTTTCCCTTTTTGCTTTCAAAACCTTTTTATTTTGCTCCTCTTCTGTTGTTTTTTTTTCTTTTCTATTTTTCTATTTTTTTATTATTTATCATTTTTTTATTATTATTTATTCTCCCTTCTTTTGAGATTTTGCAATAATTATAGGGGAGGAATTAAATAACAAAAGAGATCCCAAGTTCAAGCATCAAAACAATTCACAGATTTAGCATCCAATTGCTCCCTTAAACATGCTCTAAAAGGTACCATAAACATTTGACAATAGCATGGGTACCAAGAAAATTTATTTCAGTTAAGGCTCAAAAGGGACAACTAGAGGAAGCTTTCATTCAAAAGTCAGAGGCTTGAAAACATGCCTAAAATGCCTTAATCATATTCAAGTGTGTAATAAAAAATTTTCAAGTTTTGAATCGGTTTCAAGTCAAGTTCTAGAGAGCACAATCAAGAGGAACACACTCATACAAGGAGAAGGGGCATAAGAACATGATGAAGTACAAGCCCCAAATGAAGCTCAAGTCTCACATTTAGAAGTTCAAATCAGTAAAAGACATCAAATCAGAGTGCCACATGCTAATCATCAACTTATCAAAAGATTGTCCCTATGTACATTAAGAACACTACCTTTAAGCCTATAACAAGAGAAAATAGTTGGGTTCCAAATCATTGCAATCTCAAATTTCAAAAAGATTGTAGCACACATGCCAAAGCACAAGAGGATAGTGTAACAATTTGGGGGATAAAATGATGCGCACAAACCAACAATTAACACAAAGATGCAAACACTAAAATGAAATGCAAGACTAACATGCAAAAATTTAAAACGCCCTACCCCAAGCTTAAGAATTTACATTGTCCCCAATGTAAACAATTAAACTGAGATAGGGATGATGCAAGGTAGGAACTCACTGTGGGGGAGGAGGGAACTGGCCAGGATATTGCTGGAGATGCCAGTTATACAGTGCAGTGACCATGCCTTGAATGTTGTGGACAGTGTTGTCAAGACCCGTCAGCTGGGCCCTTTGAGCAGTCATCTCCTCCTGGAGAGCGGCATAAGAACCGGGAGGTGGCTGTGGAGCAGAGTACTGTGAAGAGCTGCCAGGGTGTGCCTCAGGTCTCTCCTCTTGAAGGGGTTCAGGTTGGGGGAAGGATTTGGTAAGGTCAAGCACACATGAAGAATGCCTACTCCTGGATGAGGAAAGCTTGAACACGGGCGTGCCATAGGGCACGGCTAGCCCGTGTTCTTCACTGTCTCTCCCTAAAAAAAAAAATTTTCCTTCGAGACACGGCCGTGTCATCCCACACGGCCAGGCCGTGTCTCACTAAACAATTTTTTTTTATCAATATATGGATGCACTCTTCTACACCTTGGGTTGCCTCCCAAGAAGCGCTTCTTTAACGTCACTAGCTCGATGCTTGAAGGAGTCGAACAAGGCTCCTTAAAGGAGGAAAAGAAGATTGAAGCACCACCTTCCTTGGGAAGATGCACAACCATGGCCCTGAGTGCTTGCATGGAAATCATTTCCCTTTTTCGCATTGGTCTCCTTTTTCTCCTCTTAAATTTATGTGGGTGGACATTGTCATCCCTCGCCTGTTTGGTGCGCCTTTCATAAGAATGAGTAGGTTCTACATGTGCCTTCTTTGGAATTTTGCAATTTGGGAATTGTTTCCCATGGCCCATATGCAAACTACTCTTTCCTTTTCTTCCTTTTTCCTGCACTAAAAATTTTTCCATCCCATCATCCAGCTCTTCAGACATCTCCTCAATAGAATTCATTGTCACCTTCTCTAAGGGTTTGGAAGGTCGGTCTTGATCAAGATTCTCTCCAACCTACGCTGCCCAACCACATCAATTCTAGAGCACTTTTGGTGTCACCGGATGCCTCATAGCCTCAAACACATTGAAAGTCTCTTTCTCATCTTGGAACCTCGTAATTAATTTACCTTGTTGGACATCAATCAAGGCTCTTCTTGTAGCTAGGAAAGGTCTTCCAAGAAGAAGAGGACCTCCTTGTCTTCCTCCATGTCAAGGATCACAAAGTCTCATTGAAAAGGAATTTGCCAACCCTTACCAATACATCTTCCATAACTCCATAAGGGTATTTGATTGACCTATCTCGCCACCGCAGTTGTCATTTTTGTAGGCTTGACTTCACCTCCTCCCAAATTTCATCAACATAGATAACGGCATCAAATTGATGCTAGCTCCCAAATCACAAAGGGCTTTATCAATATTTAAATTCCCAATAGTGCAGGAATTGTGAAGCTTCCAGGATCTTTCAGCTTTGGAGGAGCTTTCTTTGAATGATGGCACTACACTCTTCCACAAAGCTACAGTCTCATCTTCTTTGAATTTCTTCTTTTTAGTTAACAATTCCTTCATGAATTTGGCATATAAAAGCATTTGCTCAAGAGCTTCTGCAAAAGGAATGTTGATCTGGAGGCGCTTGAAGACATCCATGAACTTAGAGAATTGTTCATCCTTCTCCTTTTTCTTTCTCACAAGAGGATATGGCAGCTTCTTATATGGAGGAATAACTCTGGGCTTCTCTTGTACTTGCAGTTGGTCAGTAACAACTCTGTCTTCCTCACCTTCTTTTTTTTTTTCTTTTTCAATATTTTCTCTTCTCTCATTTTCAACTCCACCTTTTTCTTTTTCAACTTCTTTTTCTACTTCCACTCTCTCTTTTTCAACTCCATCCGCCTCGCTTTTTTCGCTCTTTTTCTTTCTCTCTACTTCAGACAACAACTTTCCACTTCTCAAAAAACAAGCATTACAATTTTCATTCTTAGGGTTGTCATTAACCCGTAAGCAGCGTAAAACTTACCTTTGGATTGCTCTGCTAGTTGCTTTGAGAGTTTCCCAATTTAGTTCTCCAAATTTTTGATAGAAGCCTCCTGGTTTTTGAAATGAGACTCATGATTCTGGAAGTTGGATTGAGTCATCTTCATAAACTGAGTCAAAGCTTCTTCTAATCGACTTGGCTTCTCTTGCTTTTGCGATTGTCGAGGGTTGCTGGATGATGGGTTATCTTGCTGCTTCCAAGAGAAGTTGGGATGATTCTTCCACCCTGGATTATAGGTGTTAGAATACGGATTCCCTCCTTGCCATTGAAAGTTACCCATGTAATTAGCTTGCTCCTTGGAGTCTCCTAATGTATCACACCCTCCATTCTCATGAGGCCCTTGACAAAAGTCACATCTCAAGTTTTGATTTACCTGGTTCACTTGAGCAGAGGAAGAGGCTCCCACTTTCAGTGCCTTCAACTCCTTTGTGATAGCCTCCAATTGTTGAGAGACTAACTTATTTTGAGCCAAGAGTGCATCTTGCGTTTCTAGCTCAAGGACTCCTCTTTTTGCCAGTGTACCTCTATCATTCTGACACAACTGCTCATTGGAAGCCATTTGCTCCACTAAGGTTCTTGCTTCTGCAGCTGTCTTGTTGTTGATTGTACCTCCAGCTGAGGCATCCAACATCATTCTGGTGTTCGGTCTCAAACCATTACAGAACATTTGCATTTGGTTGAAATCATCATATCCATGGCCTGGACACCTCTTCAGAAGGAGCTTGAATCTCTCCCATGCCTCATACAAATTCTCACTTTGATTCTGTTGGAAGCCATGGATCTCACCTCTTCTTTTGATGAATTTGGAGGGTGGAAAAAATTTGGTCATGAATTTCTCCTCCAAATCGTCCCAAGTTGCAATGCTTCCTGTAGGCAAGGTGTCAAGCCAATCTCTTGCTCGTTCCCGCAGGGTCCAAGGGAAAAGCCTCAATTTCTTGCTTCCCTCAGTCACTCCAGCCAGCCCAAAGGTGTCACAGATTTCATAAAAACTCACCAGGTGCTGATTTGGGTCATCAATCTCATTCCCCGCGAATTGGCTTTGTTTGAGAGTGTTCAACAATGCCGGCTTGATCTCAAAATTAGCATTTGCTTCAACCTGTTGGTAGGCATTGACAGCCCTTGCATGGTTGTTCCGTCTCCCAAAATCACCCAAAGTGCGTGGTTGGTCCCCCATCACTTCTTGAGTTGGGACTTGAGAAGTAGATGCAGAGGATTGTTTTTGTCGTTGCTTTGCTTCCTTAGCCTTCTTCCTTAATGCCTTCGCTGTTTTTTCGATCTCCGAGTCAAACAACAGTTCACCTGTTTGTTTACCTCGCATGCACAAAACTAAAGGGAAAGATCAGTAGCAAAGCAACAGTTAATGTAATAATTTTTTTTTGAAAATAAATAAAAGAAATAGTTCAAAAAGGTACTCGTTTGCCTTGTTAAAAATTAATTCAACAATCCCCGGCAAAGGCGCCAAAAACTTGGTGATGCAAAATCGCAAGTGTACGATTTCGTCGTTAAGTAATAAAAGATCGTATCCGCAGGGATTGTGACCAATTCTTAACTATACCAACGATGTACTATTTGAACTATCAGACGAAAACGAGTAGTGTTTGAATTGTGTAATTCGTGTTCAACAATAAGATAATGACTAACAAAACAAATAATTTAGATATAAAGGAGAATAAAGTGACTAGGGTTCGAATCCCTTTGTCTCACCCTTTACGCTCTTGAATCCTATTCCAATGCAAGCAATGATCACGTATTTGAAGTTCAAATCCTCTAAATTAGATTAACGAAAATTTCTTTCCTCTTAATCCCTTTAATTCAACTAATAAGCCCTAATCCCTTAGATTCCAATTAATTAAATCAAGCATAAAGGATATGGATTCATACAAACTCATACCAAAGAGAATTATATACCTATAACCCTATAGATATGTCAAAATATCCCAAAGCAAGTTTAAAACCTCAACTTTCAATTGATGTCAAACCCTAGTTCAACCCCATAGTGATCAAGCATAGAATCGCATTAAGAAAAGAGATAGTTGATCAAATGACATACATCAAACTTGCATTGAAAATTCTGAATTCAATTACATAAAAGGATCCACAAAGTTCATCTTACCCTAGTACAAAGGAATTAGTTCCTCATGGAAAAGAAGGAACCAAGCAATTGAGATGTAGAAATAGCAAAAGACTCCATTGATTCCTCAATTTTGCCTAGGATCACTTCTTCTTGATTCAAACTCATAAAAAGCCAACAAAAACTAACTCTAGGTCAATGTTTTCTCAGTCTATTTATAGTCTAGGGTGAAAAGGAGTAAAAAACAGGTCCAAAACAAGTAAAAACGTAAAATTCTGCGTCCAGGGTGCTGTCGTAACACGGCCGTGGCGTGAGGCACGGCTAGGCCATGCTTCATTCTGTTTCTCGCACTGTTTAGGTGCTATCGCAACACGGCCGTGCTTCCTGACACGGCTAGGCCATGCTTCATGTTGTTTTGTATTTTTCACCTCTTTAACGTCTGAATTAGCTCAAGGTGTCTTCATGAAAGTTGAAGCTAGGGATATTAGATTTCCAATGGCACTGGTTTCATCTCATTTGGACACCTAAAACTCCAGATATGATTAAAACATTGAACAAGTGTCAGGCTGAGACAACATTACATTATCAACTTGTAGCACAAATTACCCTAACTTATTCCAAGTGATTTTTCTCCTTTTTCCTAGGACAAATACCTTCCTTTAAGACCAATTGAACCAAAACCAAGTGCGTTATTCAAATCAAGCCAAATGCATAAATAACATGGATTAAAATGACTAAAATGACTAAGATGCGATGCAAAACTCACACTAAACAATATGATATTTCGAACGCATCAGGCACACTGGTTCAGAAGACAAGAGATTATGAAGATGCTTATAAGGAGAGGATGGTTGCACTCAAGCACACCAGAGGCAATCAGAAACAAGTTAAAGGGAAGCAACCTTTGGCACCTACTGGCAGAGGATTCAAGTATGATAGCAATAAGAAGACCAACTCATCCGTAGGAAAACCTACTGGAGGAGCCACTTGGGGATACAACCAGATCAGGTGTGAAAAACATGGCAAGGGTCATTTCACTCAGGAGTGCAAGGAAACCGAAGTCATCCACTTCAACTACAACAACCCTAGTCATATCAGTTATGATTGTGATGGACTTAAGCTTGAACCAACTAGTAGGAGCAAGCCTCAGAAGCCCCAAGCCAAGAATATGAAGTCCGCTGGCCGAGTATTTGCCCTCACAAGAGCCAAAGCAGCTAAATCAGAGAATCTTATCCAAGGTACTCGTTTCATTCAAGGAACTCCTTTACTAGTGTTGTTCAATTCTAGTGCGACACATTTCTTCATCTCACATGATTGTGTGAGAACCTTGCAACTACTTGTGTCTCATCTTACTTGTGATTTGGAGGTGGCTCTCCCTTCGCATGAACCTGTATTGACTTCTTATGCATGCAAGAACTGCACTATTGCGATTGGAGATAGAAGCTTTGTAGTGGATCTGGTATGTTTACCTTTTCAAGAGTTAGACATCATACTCGGTATGGATTGGCTGGTAGCCAATCAAGTATTTTTGAACTGCTTTGACAAGACGGTGATGTTTGTAGAGCCGAAGCCTAAAGGCCTAAGCATTGTGATGGCTAAATGCATTGAGTCATATTTGAAGGAGGGAGCTCAGGCATATATGATGTTGAGTACCTTGGTGGCTGAAACAAAACGGGAAGTGAAGGATATTCCGATCGTCCGTGAGTTCCTGAGATTTTTTGAGGAAGTTAATAGTTTACCACCTGAGCGGGATGTGGAGTTCACAATTGACCTAGTTCCCAGAATGGGGCCTATCTCTATGGCACCCTACAGATTGTCCCCGTTGGAGTTAGCCGAGCTGAAAAAATAGTTGGAAGAGATGTTGTAGAAGAAATTTGTGAGGCCTAGCGTGTCGCCATGGGGAGCACCGATTTTTTTGGTAAATAAGGATGGTTCTATGAGGTTATGTGTAGATTATCGGCAGCTCAACAAAGTCATGATTAAGAATCGTAAATCGTTACCGCGGATAGACAACCTTATGGATCAGTTGATTGGAGCTTGTATATTCTCCAAGATTGATCTGAGTCCTGGATACCATCAAATTTGAGTGAAGCAAGAAGATATCCCAATGACCACGTTTCGAACGCATTATGGTCATTATGAATACTCGATTATGCCTTTTGGTGTGACCAATGCACCAGCGGTATTCATGGACTATATGAACAAGATATTCAACCCTTATTTGGATAAGTTTGTGGTGGTATTTATTAATGATATCTTGATTTACTCTAAGTCTTGGGAGGAGCACTTGAGGATTGTGCTGCAAGCCTTAAAGGAGAAGTAATTGTATGCTAAGATGTCCTAGTGTGAATTCTGGTTAGAGGAGGTGAGTTTTCTTGGGCATGGATCTCCAAGGGAGGCATAGCAGTTGATTCGACCAAAGTTGAAGCTGTTTTGCATTGGGAAGCTCCTAAGTCTGTGACCGAAATCCGAAGTTTCTTGGGATTGGTTGGTTATAATAAAAGGTTTATTGAAGGGTTTTCGAAGATCGTACTACCGTTGACTAGAAAAGGGAAAGTTTTCGTGTGGGATACTAAGTGTGAAGAAAACTTTCAAGAGTTAAAGAATAGGTTGATGTCAACACTGGTGTTAGCTTTACCAAAACCTTGTGAATCGTTTGTGGTGTATTGCAGTGCTTTGAAGCAGGGATTGGGTGGTGTCCTGATGGAACACGGCAAAGTGGTGGCATATACGTCGTGAAAGTTGAAGGTACATGAACATAATTACCCCACTCATGACCTGGAGTTGGGAGCAGTGGTCTTTGCTATGAAAATTTGGAGACATTATTTATATAGAGCTAGGTTCGAATTCTTTAGTGATCACAAGAGTTTGAAGTATTTGTTTGGCCAGAAGGATCTAAATATGAGGCAGCACAGGTGGATGGAGTTCTTGAAGTACTATGATTTCGAGCTAAGCTATCATCCTGGTAAGGCTAATGCAGTCGTAGATGCATTGAGTAGGAAGGCCTTGCATCAGCCATGATGATCAGGGAAATGAAACTGATAGAAAAGTTTAGGGATATGAGCTTGGTATATGAGAGAACTCCAGTGAACGTCATGTTGAAGGTGACTAATGATTTGCTAGACCAGATCCGAGAAGAGCAAAAAACATATTTGTTCTTAGTTGAAGGACTTTGCATGTCATTTTCTTTCTTTTATCCTACCTAACATTATTACCTTGGCTCCATTATAGCCCATGAAAGACGCCTTCCTTTTCACATGTTAAGTGAATTTGATAGCAGAGTTTTAGTCATTGTACAAGCCTATGGTAATGTTATAACTTTGGGAAATTGAGTGTTATTGCCTATAACTTCAAACAGTTTGAGAGTGGTAAGGAAGAGTGACCCAAAATTCATAGACTAGTCGGTTTTATAGGACTTGCATCTCTAATTGGGCATTCTTGAATTGATACTTCTTGGTTGAAATTGTCTTACTATCATATACTCATTTTGTTTCCTTTAGTTGGTCAATTTTTATTTTCCTCTATGTTAATATTAACCAATGTTTTGTATCAGGGCAAACAAAGTTCAGGTGTGAGGACGTTGATAAGCGCCAAAGTAGTGTGATTTTTAGAGTTTTTAGGTGTGAATTATATCCCTTTTAAGTGTTTTTATCTATGATTCACTCCATTACATTTGATTTTGTAGAAAAATAAGAAAAACTACTTTAAAAGCACTTTTGGACACTTTGGACGGATTTTGGGCACTTTCAAGTGAAATTCAGATATTTTGGGCATCATGTATGCTCTTAAATAAAGTATGTGTGCCCTTATATAGTTGGTATACGCCCCTGCAACTTTTAAGCATGTCCCAGTGGCAAAAAATGAAGTTAGCATAGTCTGATAAAGCTCAGTACGGCCTAACACAAGTAAACACGACCGTACATGCTAGCAAGCACGTCTCAACCTGAAATTCTGAGGTCAGCAAGACTGTAAATAGTTCAACACGGCCGTGCATAAACATAGAGCTGGGCAAACTTTAAGTGAATTACAGCCGTACATAGTTCAACACGGCCATACATAATGACAAAAATGTCAAATCCGTACGCGTGATTTATAAAAAGCAGTGAAAACCCTTAGAAAAAAGAGAGGACACGGATCCAGGACTTTTGGTGTGCATTTTTGAAGGAATTGGAGAGCCATTGGAGGAAAGAGAGAACGAGAACGAAGTGCTGTTGCCATTCCAAAAGGGTGTCACGGTTTAGTTTATTTATTTCTCTTATACCTTTCAAGATGTTTTTAGTTAACTCAATTCTTATTTTGAACATGAATAGCTAAACCAGTTACTAGGGTAATGGGGTATCTTTTTCCTATGGATTTATATATTTTCAAGACTTGTTCCTATTGTGCTTAATTAAATAAAGTCTGATGAACCGTAGGATAGTTGATTTAAGTATTGGCGACCGAACCGCTATAAGTTAATGAAACTATAGGAATAATTGGATTCGCTAATTATGTCGGACCAAGCGTGATTGCCTTCGCTAATTATGCTGGACCAAGCGTGATTGCCTGTTTTCAACCATTAACAAGCCTCTATTGCTTAATGCTTTTGCTGACTTTTTGTCTTGCAGGACCATTGGGGATAAACTCAGAGGAAAGACTACTAACAATGCATGATCATTGGGTGATAATAATATTAGAGTAGGTGGTTGGCAATCAAAATAGGAAAAGGATGCATGTATTGAGTAGTTGAATAATAACAGGGACTTGAGTGAAGTGAACCTGGATACCCTTGGCTTCCATAATTGAATCTCTTTCTCTTGCTTGTGTGTTTTCTCGTGACAACTGACAACTTTTACTTCTTGTTTTCGATCTGCGCTCCAACCAATTTCATTACCTAATCGATTTATATAAATAGTAAAAGAAATTGAGTAGTTTGGCAATTGTTGATGCTCTCTATGGGTTCGATACTCGGAGTCCTAAATACTACATTTTATTACTTTAGCGATAGGATACACTTGCCCGTAAGTGTCGTATTAAGCAACACTACGTGACTAAGTTAAGGAGGACTAACGAAGTGAAACCCTCTATATGCAAAGTTATATTTACATTTAAATGATGCACCTTATGCCGTGATTATGTGAAGTTCTTCCTATAGTATGAGGAACTAGTCTAATATTCTTCCCTTAGAAAGAAGGATAGTATAAGATCCTCCCAAAGCATTAGGGATTAAGCATAAGATCTTCCCGTAACAAGAGGACTTCCTTCCCAAATATAGAAGGAAAAGTAAAAATGGTCTCCTTCAAACCAGGAGACACAATTTTTAAATAAGGGTCTCCATCAGGCCAGGAGACACAGTTTTTAAATAAGAGTCTCCCTCAAGTCAGGTGACACAGCCAAACGTTATTTTTTAGTAAATGATATGTGCTTGTGATCTCACTTGTGTGGGGTTTTAGCGTAGACTCACTGAGATTTCATCTCACCCCTCATTTCTTTGTTTCAGATGGTAGGTGAAATATTGGAGACTGGAAAGCAAATTTCGGGATTACTTAACAGTTAACCAATAACAGCAGAAGTGAGTCAGTAGTCTATGTTGAATCCAAGTTTGAGTTGTTATGGGAGTCTATGTACAGATTGTATGATTATTGAATTATTGTTAATCATTTTTTATTAAGTCAACTTTGATTTTTACTCAAATTGTTGTTTAAGAGAAAATACTTCAATTTGTTATAAAATACTTTTTCATTTTATTTTATACACTTTATTTTGTAAAAAAAGAGTAAAGGGAAAAGAAATCACTACGTTATTCGAATTGCAATAAAATGTAACAGTAACACATTCATTGTTTTTCCAGCATAGCATAATCTTATGTCATCGAATGTTTTGGGCGCGTGTTGTGACACCCACTACCCTGTGTAGTTAAACTAACGATAAAACATGTGGAAAAGTCATAAAAATTGAAAAACAAAAGACAGTTAGTGAATACCACTTAACGAGTTCAAATAACATATTGCGAAAAATAGTTCGAAAACAAAATCTCAGTTGGAATAAAACCCAAAATCCTGATGTCACATATAATCAGAGCTTTACCTAACTAAGTACATAGTCTTTAATCAAAATAACACAAAACATAATAATACTAATGCCAAGTTGCGGCAAGCGGACTACTCCTCGGCGTTCATGTCCACACGATCATCATCGCCTAAGCGTCAAACAACAATGTGTGGTTAACTCACAACCACATGGCGGGCACACAAGCGTGTCCTAAGATAACAAGGTACTTTTCACCCATATTGCGGCGAGTTCTTGCCCATACTACGATAAGTTTTCCCCCAATAGCAGACAAGTCCGCTTAATAATCCGTAACTAGCTTCAACACTAGTCATTGAAAACTAACATCCTTTTAATCATCTTATTTACAATGTCTTATACCTTACTAAGTCTTGACTAGCTACCCTTAATCCAATTTGAACATTTTCTAGTCAAACCTTAGCAAGCCAACTCTTATTCTTTAACATAGAACACTTAGGAATCTAGTTAAATTAATTAGTCCTTGAAGCAGCACCAAACCATACTCTACATTAACAATTAAAAACTCTAGTTATTGCTCATCTATCGAGTACCTATCAAGTCGGTAACCTAGCAGGTCAAAATGTCAAAAAAAAAAAGCAAAATGCGCTGCCATCAGGTGCTTGGCGCCTGCCTGTGGGCGTCTTGTGCCCTCTGCTACAGTAGAGGCCTGTGCCCTGTGCCTCAGCTCTGTCCGTTCGGCACAAAAATTAGGGCCATGTGGTCCCCGGTGAGTCCCTGGTCTCCGAGCACGCGTCGAGGCATCTCCAATGAATTATAGGATCAGGTTCTGAAGTCATTTTGTCGGAGTCTATTTTCGTTTGAATTAAATAATTCTTTTCTTGAAGCCTAAGGTATCCTACACTTAACTTACACTAATGCAGATTAGGAATTTTACACTGGTTAAAATTGACATTTTACACCGGTATAGCTAGTCCCGGTGTAAAAAGCCAATATCCATTTTTTTGAAGGCCATTTTACACCAGTTGTTATAAAAAACCGGTGTAAAAGACATACCTGTTACACTGTTTTTTTTTGTTTTTTGTTTTTTGTTTTTTAGATTAGCGTTTTTACACCGAGTGTAGGAATGACGGGTGTAAAAAGTGCATATTTGTTTTATAAGTATCTGTTTGTTTTTTTATTCCTTCCTAGATGCACTCTAAATGACAATAAACAAACTGTAAATTTGCCAAGAATTGGCAGCAGAATTAACACCAAATGTGTCCAAAATTCACACCATTTAATATTTAAGTTAATCTATATATAAACAATATAAACAACGTACATGAGTCAAGTGCTATATAAAAAATCATTGTGATGTCTTTCTTAGTCATTTTAATTTTGATCCCTAGGCTTCATTATGTTCATTCTCCTACAGTTGCATCTTCCTTTGTTTCTCCTCGTTCATTAACAAAAAGAATTATGCCCAAGTTTATCGAACATCATCAATTTCATCTTCCCCATATTCTGATGGGGTCGTTGAATATCTGCAATTTCAGACACACACACATACACACACACACACATACACACACACATATATATAGCGCATAAATACTAACATTTTTTTTTTTCATTAAACAGGTATAATGGCAAAAAATTAACAATTTTATTACCTTTTCCCATCCTTCAACAATATCTGCTAAGACAATGGTCAACATATTTTTCATTGCATAGTGCCCACAGGCCCAACCGTTCTTTTGTCGAGGCGCCTATAAATGAATACTATAGTTTCATATAATGAATAAATATTATACACATTAACTAATACTATTTGTTGGAACCTAAACGATTGAGAAGTTTAGACCCTCATTGATTTTGATGATAACAAAATATTTCTCAAGAGAACAATTTATCTTCTGACATATCTTTAAGTGTACAGGTATCAAAAGCTTCATTTATATATGGACAAATCACTCAAGGAAGAAGAAGAAATATACAAAAGAATTGGATACAATCCACTAGTGTCAGCATCCAAACCCACTTCAGCGTCCTGTTAACAGCAAACGTCCAGCAGTGTGACTTCTTGACATGTGGAACACTCAATTGCTACGAGCGTCCATCCTATGTTCTGAGCGAGCGTCTGATCTCTTTAATGAAGCACGTGGTGATCATGTTTTTGCTCTTAGCCTCAGACTGTTCTGGAACGGAATTCGAATTTGATTTTGTACGCTCATTTTGATGTATGAGGAAGCAAACTACAGATAGTACGAAAACAATAATGTGTACTATTCTGATATTCTCTGGAAAGGATGAAAAGGACTACATTTCAAATTACCTCACTCAATAGCAAGGAGACATTTTTACTGCAACGGTAATACCCTTGAAGACTCCTATAAATACCCCAAGGTATTCATTGAAGAAGACTTAGAGAGAAACGTGAAGAAACTTCATTGTGAAAGCAATATTACTCAAGTGTGCAATCAAGCTTCGTGCCAAGTTTCTGGTCTACATTGAACTGAACTCAGCGTCTTATACTTTCTTTTAGAAAGCTATTATGTTTTGAGCTTAATCTTTTCATCCTCTCTGTGAGAGTTATTTTGATTGTTATCAAAATCATAATCTCTTTTGTAAAACTGTATTTGGCCTAGTTAAGGATCTATTCCTCAAAGGCTCGATCAGATCGAGTCGTTTTGAGAAGTTGAGAGTATTGTCAAGTTTGTGACAGAAGAATACTCTTGAGGAAATTGTAATCAGTTGATTATAGTGGAAAATCCTTCAGGAACGAAGGGACTAGACATAGCAACCAGTTGGTGGTGAACTAGTGTAAATCTCTGAGTCTCATTCTTTACTGCTTTACATTATTTATCTTTACCTTGCTCAGTAAAATAAGTTTTTATAAACTGTTTAAATTTCTGCATCCGGTCCTGATTAATTTTCTACATCCGATAAACAAAACTGTTTTGAACAACTTGTGTTGAAGTTTTTACATAGTTTGCGAAAAGTTTTTTAACACAATTCAACCCCCTTCTTGTGTTCACGTTCACTATTAAATGTAAATGAATTTCAGGTAGACAAAGTACTTACCAAGCGCTTCACCTATTTAGGTTGCTTATTTTTAAAACCTTTCAACAGATTATATCCTCCTACAGCCCTATTAAACCAAAGATTATCAAAAGTAAGTTGTAGATCTAGAGACAAAGTCAAAGTATATATATGATAAATAAAAGCTTACCTACTAATTATGCGCTTTATTACTTCCTTTGGTTGATGATGCAGCGAACATAACCAAACAACAAGATTATCATCAAGACAAAGGACAAACAACTGCCAGTGATCCCTGCAAATATTGAACAACAATAATGGTGTATCAGAAGCACAAACAGACAAAAGCAAACTAGGCTAGCAATTTACAACGGTTAGTAATATATGTACGGTCCTATGGCTCACTATCTATCTTATTTTGTATGTAAGATTGCTTCTGTATAAGGCCATGTTTGGAGGAAACAATCTTGACTGGGTCAAAGAATCCAAACAGATTGATGTTGCCCTTTGCGATACAGAAGCGATGCAGATACCTAAGATTTTTAAACAAATGTTAATTACAATTGATGCGTGGCAAATAAATTTTGAAACAAATGTTAATTACAATTGATACGAAGTGATGCAGATACTTACGTGCACCATACTGACAAGACGTGGCTGGAAAGCCACTGAGTACCAGCAATATTCTCCTTCACGTCACTCCTATCAATCATGAACCATGGATGGACATTGGGATTATGCTCCAAGTCTATTGGGAAGTTAGCACCCATGAGATTCTTTAAATTTCAACAAAATTTTCTCTGGGCCACTGGTCCTCAATGTCTGGTGCACAACTACCCTTAGTGTTGACACGCACGGTAGCTCTAGGAGAACAATCTGGTTGAACGTTATAATTGCTCACACCCATAGATTGCAACGTCTGCATCAAATTAAGTAAACATAAATAACAATATA
The DNA here is from genome assembly GCA_037113605.1 of Calophaca sinica. Taxonomy (NCBI): domain Eukaryota; kingdom Viridiplantae; phylum Streptophyta; class Magnoliopsida; order Fabales; family Fabaceae; genus Calophaca; species Calophaca sinica. The sequence continues at coordinate 48,608,588 of CM073736.1, forward strand.
TAAAGTTAGTAATTTTTGTTTAATTAATTGTGTCAAGTTACACATACCTCCTGAACCTCTTTTTGTATCTCCTTCCACATCTCCTCCGGGACCTCCTTTGAGATCTCAACAGGATATCCTTTGAGATCTTATCCCGAAGCTCCTTTTGCTTCTTCTCTCAAAACTCCTATTGGATCTTCCTCTAAATCTCCTGCTGGATCTCCTGCCGGATGGCCTAAAGTACCTCACCAGAGATAGCTCCTGAGGTGGGGCGTGAATGTCCTCCATAGTACTTCTTTAGGGCCACACCCCAACCAGCAGTGCGGACACGACCAGGGTGCTCTTCTGTTCCAATGGCAGTAGTCAAGATATCATGACGTCCATATGGAACAAAAGTACCCTGTGTGCACTGTTCAACCAAGTCTTCCTGCAACATATATATAAATTTCTCAATTAATACATTGTGTAAGGAAATGCATAAGTTGTAAAACAATTACATTGATGAATTGAAAGTTTTACGTACAATCCTAGAAGCCACTGAGGTTGTGGCCTCTGGTGTATAATCTCCCGATGGGTTTTGTTGGACCATCATCCATAGCTCATAACATGTTGGTTTGGGAAGCTCATCTAAAATTCAGCCTTCATCTCCCACCTCTTCCTTCATTTTTTTCAACCTCTCTTCCGCAATGTGCTCCTTAAGCTTTACATAACCCCCACGAGACATTCTATGGGGGTATAGATTCTTTGATGCATTTTACTTACCCTTTTGGCTTTTCGCCTGTTACAAATAACACATAACAAATTAAAAGTCAATAAAAAAATTTAATTAGCTAGGCCAAGTAAAAAACTATGATTGACACTAACCTGAAACTTTTCATCATCTGGGCTCTGGACAAATAACTGCTATGATTTCTCGGAGATAAAACTATATGTAGCTAATGGCGTTGTGTTCCCATGTTTATCTCCCTTTCCAAATACATAAGTCTTGGAAAGCATTGTCTTAAATTGCTTCCAACGCTCCCCCGCATAAACAAACCATTTCTTCTTAAATGGCTCCTCATCGGGAACAGTCCAGGTTTCCTACAACATTACACAACAAAATAATGGCATTAGTAAATGGAGCTAAACATAGTTTTTATGTTAAAAAGCAACAACAATAATTGGGTTAATATTAAATACCATGATATGTTGCCAAATCATATTCTTGACATCAGAGTTAACATTTTTTCCAATCATTTTCGTTGATATTAGCCTTGCTACGTGTAACACCTGAGGACGAGATCGACATCGTATTAGGACGACGTATCGAGACCTCGACCAAGACCTTGTGTCGAGATCCCGTGACTAGATCGTTTGCCGAGATCTTTTGTCGAGCTGATGAGACCACGCATACACTAGCCGAAATGAGGAGGCTCGGTGTCGAGTTGATGAAGTCGCGTCGAGCCGATGAGGACGCAAGTCGAGAGAGGCGCGTTCACGAACTCGTGTTAGAACTTTGTACGCTTGCACGAGTACTCTTGTCGACATCGTGTCGAGATGATACCTCGTATTATTTCGAACGCGTTACTCGGCGTTATTATTATATTGTTTGTAATTATTACATTGTCGGCTTGTCGCTGACCGGACGTAGTAGAGGGTAATCATGAGAGGAACGAGTTAACGGGTAGATGATTATTGGGATTGGCATCTTATAGCTGGAGTTACGTTTTACCCCTTTCTCGCCAGTGTATACCACGCTTTCACTCATTTCTCTTTTCTTCTTCTTCTTCCTTCCTTCGCTCGTGTTTCGTTGTTTCCTTAAAAATCTTCATCGACGAAACCGTGAGTTCCAGCCGAGATTTTGCACAAGATTTCTTCATCAATTTTGTTCATCATCAACTTCTCGACCCATATCTCGTCTGATCGACCATCACCGCTGAGGTATGAAGAATGATTTTCTTTCATCCTGTACTCTTGTTTAGCGCTAAATCTTCTTCCATTTTTAATCGCTTATGCTTCCAAATCATATCAAATTGATGGGTTTTCTTCTTCACAATATTACCTATCTTTTTAACCGATTAATTGGGCTTGTAAAACAAATTTCTTTCTCTGTTTTTCGCATCGGCAACGCCAGAAAACCTCCATTTTTGATTCGTTCGATTTGGTTTTTCGCTCGTTTTCCGATTATTGTTGTTGTCGATCTATCCTGTTGAAGCATCGATAACTTTTCATGAATTTCGATCGAAATCCCTAACTTTGTGTTGGAGGAAAAATATCTTTCAGTTCTTGAGTTTTATATTTTCCGGGTTGTGGTTGAGTTTGGGAAGAGAGAGCTAGATGTATTAGAACCATAGATCGATCCGAGTTGTGTTTGTTTTAGGAAGTCCGATTCCCTAGATCGAGTGAATTCAATCGAGGTGTGCGAAAGCGAATCCAAGGACGCGAGCAGAATCCGGATCGAGGATGCGTGTCGGTCGGCGAGAAGCGACGTGTCGAAGTTCTTTGAAGACACCGTGTCGAGGTCGTTGTCGAAAGATTTAACTTGAGTTCTGGTAGGCGCTTCACATTTATATTTGTTATAGTATGTAAGGGCTACTTCTAGATATCTCTAAGGCTTTATTGTATAAGTCCTTAAGTAAGGCGCTTCACATTTATATTTGTTATAGTATGTAAGGGCATTTCATATTCTATGTGGTTATGTTATTGTGTATGGAATTACCGATTTGTGTCGAGATGAAATGTTGTGATATGATTGAGTTTTGCATGTATTTAATATGTGATTGAATATATGTCGTGAAGTGTGTATTGCATGTTGAATTCGTTTCTTAAGTCGAGCTTGCTCTTTTATTTGACATGCGGTTGAATATTTTGTGTTTAACTCCTTGAATATCGTGACGCTTAATCGTTTCATCGAGTGAAAGCGAGCTAGTGAGTCGTGATGACGTTTTTGAGCCGTGACCGGATAAGCGAGGGTGCTAGGTCCCCTTTTGTTTACGGGAGATTGACTAGACGTCGCCACGCTACGGGACCTGAGTTAGTAGCCCTAGGAGAAGCGAGGATCCCTGGCGTTTTGGACTTTCCGACGTCTGATGCAGCGTGCATTCCGAAAAATTGTCGAGTCGAGAGAAAATGGAATTGTGAGTTGTGTCGAGTTTAGAGTGAGATGGTCGAGTCACGCCGGTGAATGTTATACTTTCTGTTTGCTTATATTTTTATGTCGAGCTTATCTTAACTTGCTGAGAAGTTGACTTTCCCGTGGTGCCTTCAATCCATGACGGCTACTTCCGGCGATGTCGGCGAGCAGGAACTCGGCGGTGAAGCGATCTTATGCCGAGGAGGTCGGCGAGGACCAGTGGCGACCTCACCGTCATGATTGTTTATTTATTGATGTTGGTTTTTTAAAGGAATCGTTCTTGTATTTCTTTTATGTTCGAGTGTCGACTTTGGCGATGTTGTTTTTTGTTGCTCTGAGGTAGGCTGGTGGTCTTACTTTCTTGGAGCGACCTGCGTGGGAGTTCCGAAGTACCCCGGTATGATGGTTCTTTTGAAGTTGTCGTACCCTTAGGTGTATTTTCTTTGCACATTTGCTACTCTGTGTTGTATACATTATTATTCGGGTGATATATATGTGTATGTTATGCATGTATGTTTTATTTGAATTTAAGTCTTGTGTCTTAGTTGCACCATGTTTGAAATTGTCAATTACTCGATGTGCACGAAGTTGGTTTTTATATAAAAAAAAATATATCGTGATTTTAAAAGGCACAAGAGTTTTGTTTTTAAAACACATCTCATATAGGTTTATTTTGAGCTTGGTGTGTTGAGCTCGGTAACTCGAGCTCGGTATATCGAGCTCGATGGCGGTCCTAAACGGGTCGTTACAGCTTTGGTATCGGAGCGATTGGCTCGACCGAAATTTGTGCATAGGATTTGACCGGTCCTTTGTGTCGGGTTATGTGTTGGGTACCTAGTTGTTTTGTGTTGATTCTTTGTTTGATTAAGTGAAGCACTTATTGCTTGAGAAATTGTTTGACTGTTTTGTGATTGAAGCGGTGTTTTAACACATCCTTGTGTGAGATTCTGACAGAGTGGTTTTGAACTTTGTGGAATCTAATGCCACCAGAGGAATATCGACATCTGCACTCGAGAACGCCGACATGGAACGAGCTATCTGACTATGGCCAAAGATGGCGTGACCATGGCTCAACAATCACCGCAGAACTCAACAGTTAACGCGATGGCTCAGTGACGGTTAACTCAGCGAACTTGCGGCAACAGTCAATAACGAGCGTAACGACGTCAAGCAAAGAGGATTGGCCGACTTTAGAAGCATGATCCACCGTTCTCTGATGAGCCAAACCGGATAAAGGTCGATCTTTGGATGCAAGAGATCGAGAAGATCTTTGAGGCAATTTCATTGCCGGGACAACGCGTGAAGGTTTACATGCCACCTACTTATTACTAGAGACGCAGAGTATTGGTGGAGAGGAGGGAACAAGCGTTTATAGCGAGAACATCGCGAGATGACCTGGGAGCTTTTTCGTGAAAGGTTCTTGGACAAGTACTTCCCGATCATCGCACGAGCCGAGAAGCGGGAATTTCTTCAATCGAAGCCAGGCAACTCGATTGTCCGGCATGCGGCAAGTTTGAATCGTTAGCGAGGTATTTCAGTCCATTTCGTGACCGAGTTGACCGAGAGATGGTTAAGTGAGAGATTTCAACCCGGATCAGGATTCGGCATCCGGAAGTCGATGGTGTCGTTGAGGATCCAAATCTCCAAGAGATTATTGGCGTGTCGAGGTAGAAGGAGTGAGAGCCACAAGAAGAAGGCTGTGGCGGACCGGTGAGACCCAGAGTGCGAGGCGGATATTTGCACGAAGCGGAAACTCACTGAAGAGACCTTACGACCGACCTCGGGGAACGGCCAGGGATGCCGACGTCAGATGACCCAAGTACCGAGGAGTGTGGAGGTCGGACCGGTGTCGAGGTGATTTGCTACCGATGTGGAAAGCCGGACATTACGCGGATAATCGTACTCGGAAGGGAGGAGGTGTGTTTCAACCCGCAAAGCCAGGCATTTTGCTGGGATTGTCCTACACCTAAAGTCAGAACCCTATGCTTGGCAAAGCGCCAAAGGAAAGCGTCAGTGGCTAAAGCGGAAGTTTTCTGCATGAGTGGCGAAGCGGTCGAAATGATGATCTTATCCAAAGGTGAATGTGAGATCGAGGGTAAATCCTTATCCGTTCTTTTTGATTCGTGCAACCCATTCCTTCATTTCTTCTGATTGTGTGAACCTTTTGAGCTTCGACCGCTTTCTAGTTTAAATTAGTAGTTACAACCTCCAAATGCTAAAACCTTAGTCACAAACACTGCATGTCTTAATTGTGTAGTGATTATTCAGAATAGAAAGTTTGTGGTCAATTTGGTTTGTTTGCCTCTTGGGGTTTAGATGTTATCCTCTGGGATGGATTGGTTGTCACACCACCATGTCCTTTTGGGACTGCGCCGTAAAACTGTAATTTTTCTGGACCTTGGAGTCTCCAATTATCTTCTAACGTATTGGAGTTTTCTTTGAAAGAAGGAACTAGGGAATACATGTATCTAGCTAGTTCGAAGTTTTCCAAAGCGTGACGACGAAGAATGTTCGATGGTGTGTGATTTTGAGGACGTTTTCAAGACGCGTGCGGGATTACCACCAAAGACGAGGTGAGTTCTCCATCGACCGATTCCAGAAGCAGGGCCGATTTCCAAAGCGTAGTCACAGGATGTCTCCGCCGAGATGAAAGAGTCAAGTCCCGACGTCGAACACTGAGTCGAAGCACCATACGACCGAGCCGTGTCACCGTGGGGAGCTCCAGGTGTTGTTGGTTAAGAAGAAGGATGGACGATCAAGGCGTGCGTGGACTATCGCGAGCCCAACAAGGTTACCGTGAAGAACCGTTATCCGGGTTACCATGACGGGCGATTTATTCGATGGACCAACTTCGTGAGCTGCGGCGATCTTTTTCCAAGATAGACTTGAAGTCGCCACATCGATTCGCGTGAAGGAGGAAGATGTTGCCAAACAGCTTCAGGACTAGATACGGTCCTTCACGCAGTACTTGGTGATGCCGTTTGGAGGCGAATGCGCCCATTTGTGTTTATGGACTACATGAGCGGGATTTTCATTCGTTTTGGATCGATTCGTTGTAGTGTTCATCGGCGACATATTGATTTACTCGAGAACCAGAAGAGCCGCGCAGAACACCTATGCCGTCTGCGGATATTACGAGATAAGCGATATGCCAATCTGTCAAGTGTGAATTTTGGCTTGAAGAGGGAATTTTCTAGGTCACGTGATTTCCGAAGAAGGGATAGGCGTGGATCCAACTAAGATTGAGGCGGTGATAAGTGAGAACATTGAAGGCGATTCTGAGATCAGGAGTTTTGTCGGCTTAGCGGTGATATTACCGAAGATTCATTGAAAGTTTCTCGAAGATTGTCGCGCTCTTTATCGATTGAGGGAAGGATCAACCTTTTGCTTGGGCCGAGGAGTGTGAAGCCGATTTTCAACGATCAAGGAGCTTTTGACGACAAACCTGTCATTTTGCCTCAACCTCGAAGAGCCTTCGAGGTGTATTGTGATCACGTCACACCAGGGATTGGGATGTGTCTTGATGCAACATCGGAAGGTGGTCGCGATGCCAAGAGGCGACGATTCACGGAAGGAACTATCCTACTACGACTTGGAGCTAGCGCAGTGAGTTTTTCGTTGAAGATATGGAAGGCACTACTTTACGGAGCACTTTATCGTTTTCGCGATCACAAGAGCTTGAAGTACTGTCGACCGTATGAAGGAGCTCAACATGCGCCAACGTAGATGGACGAGAATTTCATGACTACGACTTTACGTTGAATACCATCCTGGTAAAGCGTAACTTAGTAGCAGATCGTTGAGCAGAAGAGCGTTTTAACCTCTCGGTAATGATGATCGAGAGTTAGAGATGCTGAGAAGTTCCGAGATTTGAAGTTAGTGTCGGTTTCACCGGAAGCCGAGATTTGGTATGCTTTACCATTTCTAACGCATTGTTGTTGGGCGAGATCCGAGACCAGCAAGTTCGTGACGAGCTTCGCGTAAGAGAAGATCTGGATTGATAAGCCGCAAGGGAAGCGCGAATTTGGTCGGAGCGATCGACATCTTGAGTGCAATGGCGCAAGCGTGCCTAACGTATCCGAGTGAGAGAAGTTGATTCTCGGCCAGCGCATAAGAGCAACTTTAGTATTCATCCGGAGTTACGAAGATGTATCGAGACTTGAAGAAGCATTTTGGTGGTCCTGAATGAAGAAGCAAGTGGTCGAGTACGTAGCTTCATGTTTCGACGTGTCGAGCGAAGGTGGAGCACCAACGACTGCAGAACGGGAATCGCTGACGCGTGCGGATGGAAATGGGACAGATTTCCATGGATTTCGCGTAGGTTTGCCGAGGACGCAGTAAGAAGAATGATTCGATTTGGGTGATCGTCGACGATTGACCAAATCGCCATTTCTTGCCGATGGAGGTCGACATACAACGGGAAAGCGAGTCATGATCTACATCGCGAGATAGTACGACTTCATGGAATACCTCTCGATCGTGTCGGACCGAGATCCGGTTCACGCCTCATTTTGGAGGGAATTGCAGGGCGATGGGGAACCGAGCTCGAGCTTAGCTCGATATCATCCATGCTGAACGATGACCGAGAGCATCGATCCAATCGCCAAGATTTATTCTGAGCTTATGCGTTAGATCACCGAGGAAGTTGACGACGCCTTACCATTGGCAGTGGAGTTCACATACAACAACAGCTTCCATGCGAGTATTGGGATGGCACCTTTGAAGCGTACCAGTATGGGCGGAAATGTCAGACGCCTCTTTGTTGGTACCAGGGCGAAGCGGATCGTCGAGGACCGAGATATGATCCAAAGGTAGACTACGAGAAGATCCGCTTTGATCGAAGATCGGATGCAACATCTCAAAGTCGCATGAAGAGTTATGCGGATCAACGACGCTCTAATTACCTCGAGTTCGAGGAAGGAGGACATGTATTTCTTAGAGTCACCCCCACTTGGAGTTAATTCGACGTCAAATCCAAGAAACTTACCCCTAAATTCATTGGACCTTACCGCATTCTTCGTCGTGGTCCGCTGGCATATCAGTTGCATTGCCACCATTCTTGTCGAACATCCACGACGTCTTTCACGTCTCACAATTGCGGAAGTATGTTTCCATACTCATGTCATCGAACCAGATGTGATTCAACCGGGCGACTTATCTTTTGAGCGTCACCAGCAAGAATCGCTGATCGGAAAGCCAAAGCAGCTATGAACAAAGAGATCCAACTTATCGAGTTGTGTGGGATCGTAAGGCGGGAGATGCGACTTGGGAGCTGGAGGAGAAGATGAAGATTCGATGACTCAACTTTTACGAGGTAAGAAGCTTATTTGCAATTTCGAGGGCGAAATTTTTTAGAGGGAGAGATTGTAACACCTGAGGACGAGATCGACATCGACAGATTATTAGAACGGCGATATGAGACCTCGACTCAAGACCCTTGTGTCGAGATCCCGTGACTAGATCGCTTGCAGATCTTTATCGGTTTGTCGATGAGACCACGTACACTAGGCCGAAATTTGAGGAGGTCAGTGTCGAGTCGATGAAAGTCGCGTCATCGAGCGATGAGGACGCAAGTCGGAATGAGAGACCGCGTTCACGAACTGGCGTGTTAGAACTTTATGCGTTTGCACGAGTCACTTTGTCGACATCGTGTCGAGATGATACCTCGTATTATTTCAATCGCATCGTTATTATTATATTGTTTGTAATTATTACATTAGCTCGCTTGTCGCTGACCGGCGAGTGAGGGTAATCATGAGAGGAACGAGTTAACGGGTAGATGATTATTGGGATTGGCATCTTATAGCTGGAGTTACGTTTTACTCCCTTTCTCGCCCAGATATACCACGCACCGTTTCACTCATTTCTCTTCTTCTTCTTCCTTCCTTCTCGCTCTGTGTTTCGTTGTTTCCTTAAAATCTTCATCGACGAAACCGTGAGTTCCAACGAGATTTTGCACAAGATTTCTTCATCAATTTTGTTCATCATCAACTTCTCGACCATATCTCGTCTGATCGACCATCACCGCGAGGTATGAAGAATAGATTTTCTTTCATCTACATCGCTTAGCTAAATCTTCTTCCATTTTTAATCAGTTTATGCTTCCAAATCATATCAAATTGATGGGTTTCTTCTTCACAATATTACCTATCTTTTTAACCGATTAATTGGGCTTGTAAAACAAATTTCTTTCTCTCGTTTTCTCGCAACGGCCGAAAACCTCCATTTTTGATCTAGCTCGATTTTCTGGTTTTTCGCTCGTTTTGATTATTGTTGTCGATCTATCTTGAAGCATCGATAATCTTTTCATGAATTTGATCAAATCCACTTAACTTTGTGTTGGAGGAAAAATATCTTTCATTCTTGAGTTTTATATTTTCCGGTTGTGGTTGAGTTTGGGAAGAGAGCTAGATGTATTAGAACCATAGATCGATCCGAGTTGTGTTTGTTTTAGGAAGTCCGATTCCCAGATCGAGTGGTCCTAGATCGGGTGTGCGGAAAGCGAATCAAGGACGTGAGTCGGATCGAGGAATCCGTGTCGAGGTTTGAGGTCGACGTGTCGAGTTCTTTGAAGACACCGTAAGAGGTCGTTGTTTGCAGCATTTAACTTGAGTTGATGCAGGCGCTTCACATTTATATTTGTTATAGTATGTAAGGGCTACTTCTAGATATCTCTAAGGCTTTATTGTATAAGTCCTTAAGTAAGGCTTCACATTTATATTTGTTATAGTATGTGGCGGCATTTCATATTCTATGTGGTTATGTTATTGTGTATGGAATTCTGATTGTGTCGAGATGAAATGTGTTGTGATATGATTGAGTTTGCATGTATTTAATATGTGATTGAATATATGTCGTGAAGTGTGTATTGCATGTTGAATTGCGTTTCTTCATGTCGAGCTTGCTCTTTTATTTGACATGCGGTTGAATATTTTGTGTTTAACTCCTTGAATATCAGATGTGGTGTTCATCGAGTGAGCTTGAGCTAAGTGAGTCGTATGGCGTTTTGAGCCGTGACCCGGATAACGAGGAGTGCTAGGTCCCCTTTTGTTTACAGGAGATTGACCAGACGTCACGCCACGGGACTGACCCGAGTTGATCGTCCTAGGGAGAGCGAGGATCCCAAGGTTTATTGGACTTTCAGACATACGGTACTGCCGCGTGCATTAGGAAAATTGTCGAGCCAGAGAAAATGGAATTGTGAGTAATGTCGAGTTTAGAGTGAGATGGTCGAGTCACGTCGGTGAATGTTATACTTTTGCTTTGCTTATATTTTTATGTCGAGCTTATCTTAACTTGTTGAGAAGTTGACCCTTTCCGTGGTGCCTTGATCCATGACGGTTACCCGAAATGCGATGTCGAGGGCTTTGAGGAACTCGACGATGAGCGATCAGGAGGAGGTCGACGAGGACGAGTGACGACCTCTACTCATCGTGATTGTTTATTTATTGGATGTTGGTTTTCTGAGGACTGTTCTTGTATTTCTTTTATGTTCGAGGTCGTGACCAGTTTAGGCAAGTGTTGTTTTTGTTGCTACAGGTGGTGGTGGTCTTACTTTTGGAAGCAGCCTAACGTGGAGTTCCCCTTAAGTACCCCGGGTATGATGGTTCTTTTGAAGTTGTCGTACCTTAGGTGTATTTTCTTGCACATTTACCTACTCAGATTTGTATACATTATTATTCGGGTGATATATATATGTGTATGTTATGCATGTATGTTTTATTTGAATTTAAGTCTTGTGTCTTAGTTGCACCATGTTTCGAAAAGCTGTAATTACTCTGATGTGCACGAGTTGGTTTTTATATAAAAAAAAATATATATCGCATTTTTAAAAGGCACAAGAGTTTTGTTTTTAAAAACACATCTCATATAGGTTTATTTTGAGCTTGGTGTGTTGAGCTCGGTAACTCGAGCTCGGTATATTGAGCTCGGTAGCGGTCCGGAAACGGGTCGTTACACTACGGGCTAGAAACCCAACATAACTCTTGAACTTCGCAGTATACGGACTAATGGGTTGGAAGGTAACATGGTCAAACTCAACCTGGTACCTCTGAACAAAGGCAAGTCTGGCAATAAAACCAGTCAAAATAGTGGCATATCTAGTACTAGAGTTGTAAGAGAGGAGCCTTAATAATCATCCGTAATGTCTAGTTAGACAAAAAAAAATGTATCTGTCAGAATATAAATGATGAATAAATAACAAAAATGTATTAACAATAATATTATAATGTCACAAATAACAAACAAGTATTAACCTAGAAAGTCTTATTTGGTCACTTTTTATTGTCCTCTGATATCCCTTCTTGGTGATCATCACGAGTGGCATATACATCGTCCACTTCATTATCATCAACGAGAGAAGGTCTCTGTGTTGAGAAAGAATGATTGTCATAAATATCTAGAGTTGAATCTTCATTTTCATCACTCTGATGCATGCTTCTTCTTTGGAGGACCATATACCAGTTATAGCTAGAGGGATCCTTGACATAAAAAACTTGTTTCGCGTGGATTGCCATGATGAAAGATTCATCCTTATAACCTATCTTGTCAAGGTCCACCAATGTAAATCCTAATTCATTGGTTTGTACACCACTGTTATTGTTAACTCACTCACTTTTAAAAACAGGCATTCTAAATTTACCATAATCGAGCTCTCCAATCTCTTCAATGACCCCAAGTAAGCTATGGATGCCAGAACAGAGTTTTTATCCTTTGAACTATCGAAGTGCATTGTAGAGCCATGATCATAACCCCACTGTTTTGCACGGTACTCTTGTCATCCTATGACTTTGTATAAAAGGAAAATTTATTTATATCGTACCCACTCCAACATAAAGTATTAAAGCTGCTGGTATTAGAAGCAGTACCATCATTCATAATCTGTGTTTTAAACCAGTTTAGGAATGTCTTGTTATGCTCTTTCAACATCCGTTTTTCATTCATTCGAGGGTTTTTGGCCTTGACAATAGTTATGTGAGTAAACAAGTATGACTCAACCTTATCAGTGTTATTCAATATATACAAATGTGATTGAAGCACTTTTGCCCGACCCATGTTCTAACCTTTAGACCTCGTGTACCCTTACAGTTACATCTTCCCTCATGGCGAGACTTGAGAAGCCCTACAGGTTCTGCTTCTGTCAAGTAGTCTGTACAAAACTCAATGGCTTCTTCTGTGATGTACCTTTCAATAATAGATGCTTCAGGACGGTATGGATTCTTGACATACTCGGTCAAGGACTTCATGTATCGCTCGATAGGGTATTTCCACCTTAAAAAAGGGGCCACATGCTCTAATCTCCCCCAATAGATGAACAATTAAGTGAACCATGATGTCAAAAAATGAAGGAGGAAAGAACATCTCTAACTGACACAAGATATAAGTGGTCTCATTTTCCAACTCGTCCGATTCCAGAGGGTCAATCAATTTACTACATACATCACTGAAGAATAATCATAATCTAGTTATGGCATGCCAAACCTTTTTTAGCAAGATGCCACGAATAGCCACTGGTTGTAGTTATTGCATCAAGACGTGGCAGTCGTGAGACTTTAAGCCAAGTAGTTTGAGATCTTTCATTGACACAAGACTCTTGACAATTGAAGAGTATTCCTGTGGCACTTTCACGCCCTATAGACCTCGCAAAAACATTTTTTCTCTTCTTTTGACAATGTATGACATGCTGGTGGCAAATATGTCATGTTTTCTCTTAGATGTGGACCTAACTGTTCTCTTATGCCCATCGCAACCAAATCTAGACGATCATTCAAACCATCCTTCTTCTTATCCTGAATGTTGAGAAGTGTTCCGATTACACTATCACACACATTTTTCTCTACGTGCATCACATCAATACAGTGTCTTACATCAATAATGGACCAATATGAAATATCAAAAAACATTGACCTCTTCTTCCATATTTTTTTTTTCAGTAGACTTTTTTGTTTCTTTCCAAAACAAATATTGATGTCCTTCACTCGTTGATAAACTTCTTCCCTAATTAAGGCCTTTGGAGCAACTCCATTCTCTTGGCATCCATTAAAAGCCTTTTTCAACATCCGATATGGGTGATCATGTATGAGAAATCTCCGATGCCCAAGATAAACAGTCTTCCTTCCATGTTGCAATTGATGGTAACATGTGCCTTCTTCACATATAGGACATGCTTTTATACCACTTAACACTATACCTAGACTAGTTCCCCTAAGCTGGAAAGTCATTTATGGTGCAAAATAACATGGCACGCAACATGAAATTTTCACGGGAATACCCTAAACACACCAATGCCTTCCTCCCACAATATTTTTAAGTCTTCAATCAAGGGACTTAGATAAACATCTATGTCATTCCGTGGTTGCTTTGGTCTGGAAATCATCATAGATAACATAATATATTTACGCTTCATTCACAACCAAGGAGATAGGTTGTAAATAACCAAGAGAACATGCCATGACATCACAACCCTCATCACAATCGCTTCATTCACAATCGCTTAATCCTTGAAATAATTGGAAGATACCATAACACCTTCGCAGGAGGACCCTTTGTGATCACATCACAACCCTCATCATCACCCTTCTTTTTGTAGCATGATGTCATACATTTAGGACACATTTCTTTGTCTTTATTAACTTTTCAGTACAATATGCAATCATTAGAGCATGCGTGTATTTTCTTATACTCCACACCCATCAGACATAATATCTTTTTCACCTCAAAGGTACAATTAGGCAATTTATTGCCTTCAGGAATCATTCCCTTCAATAACTCAAGCAATTTTATGAAGCTCTTATCAGTCCACCCATTTACCGCCTCTAAATTGAACAATCTCAACACTGATGACAACCGTGTGACATTAGATACAAAGGCTCTTTGTCGTCACCGCACAGAGTATCATCAAAATGTGCTCACTGAAAAGAGTTTTGTCCAATATCACGAATCATGTCCTCTAGTCGATCGCCCATATCTACCCCAACTTCCTCTTTTTTGGACACACTTGGCGTTTCTAACATTTCACCATGCCATGTCCTTGTCGTATAACTCTTGCAAATCCCATAAACACAAAGGTATCTCGCATGTCTTCAACTTTAAGAGGTGCCTGATTCGATCACTTAACACATGGACAATAAAATCTTTCATTACTATTAGGAAGCTTTGTTTGAGAAAATTATAGAAACTCCGACACTCCATTCTTATACTCATCACTCAAGCTATTTTTATGCATCCAATACGATCCATAATTACGTTCTGAAAAAAATACGCACACCTAGTCAATGAGCACAATCACCACTTCAGGACCTGTCAACCATAATTATCCAACTGATCTCCATATATTTGGTATGAGGCTATCCCATTCGAGAAGAAACATTTTTCTTTATATGGTTAATAGTTAGTCCTTAAATCCTTATTTCTTTTACCTGACAAAATTTTGCCAGCATTTCCTATTGGTCTCCAAGTACACAACCCAAATGTGGTGACATCCACCACGATCAAGCATGCACCCAGAGACAATAGAAATTGTAGCAATCTAAAATTTCTTCAAGTATTAGATTAAAGATTTAAAGACTAACCATTAACCAAATAAAAGAAAAAGTTTCTTCCCAAACTGTCCTACTTGGACAATTCAAGATTCAATAAAATGAGTGATACCTTCCCCGGTACACACGCAAACATTTTATTGAATCTCAAATGGGAAACAAAGGCTTAACACAAATTAAATAGGGAAGCAAATATAAAAACATACTTCATATATCATAATTATCCAACTAATTATTATCCATAAAAAGCAATGAAAAATACAATAATATTTATTCTCTTGATACTTTTATCTATTTACAAGATCAAAAAAGTCAAATACAATAATATATATAATTCATAAAAGGGAAGCTAGTGGTGGCTGCTAGAGGAGTCCCCAAGACAAAATCGGGCCATAGATTCCTCTGAAGGAGTCGATGGAGTGTACTCAGGTGTGATGGGAGAGTACTCCGGGGTCAGTGGAGTATACTCTAAGATCTCCTCGTCATCGATCGGGATCTGAATGATGTCCGGCCCTCGAACCTCCATGGCAACTACGAGCCTCCTGGGAGAGGGTGATCTCATCTGAACCATGCGCATACGATGGCCCAGGCCCTAACAATCTGCACCGGCACGGGGATCAGTATACTGGTTATCCAGATGAGGATCACAATCCTCTACCCTCACAAAGCTGGCTCAATACTTCCTTGCAGTCATCATCGACCTCCGAATAGAGGGACGTGACCTCCTCGAAGCTATGCGAGTACGGTGCCCCCACGACCATAGGTATCCTATGAAGACATCTTCTGTTGTCAACAGTTGTTAATCATGAGAGACCAAACTGAAGTTTAAGCAAAATGACATGCACCTTACTTGAAAACAAAACATGACATTCCCCATCCACAAAAATTAGAGTGACTAACAAGTTCGATTTCAACAAAACCAAGATGTCTTGCAAAATTAGCGATGACATGTATCAGGTTCTGGCAATCAATTATAGTTATCAATCAATTTTCGTTAACATTACCAAACCGAAAATTACAATCACAGTTCTTGTAGGTGCGACAGTGCCAAAGGCTTGGCCCAAAGGCTTCTATTCTAATTTCTACCTCACCTAAACCAGTGACAAACT
The DNA here is from genome assembly GCA_037113605.1 of Calophaca sinica. Taxonomy (NCBI): domain Eukaryota; kingdom Viridiplantae; phylum Streptophyta; class Magnoliopsida; order Fabales; family Fabaceae; genus Calophaca; species Calophaca sinica. Next base: position 48,624,325 of record CM073736.1, read on the forward strand.
TCTATATTCTCACTTACTACCTATAGAATCAAATCCACATATAAATTGCAAATTACAAATTTAAACTATAGAAAGCATTAAATTCCCCTCCTAAACCCCATATGAAGACAAACATCAGCTTCAAACAATCAATAGGAAAGCATCAATACACATACCGACAATCAAACATATCAACAACCAATAATAATTATTAATTCATAGGCCCTGCTGACACTTTCAAAACAGAAAAGGAAAAAATGAATTTCCCACTCACAGTGAAAGAAAAGAAAAATAGAGACTCAAACTTTGAGATCAACTAAACACACTGAGAGAACAAAGTTCCCGGAACAAAATTAACGCTGAAAGTCTTATCAACTGGAACAACATTAAAAAAAGACTGACGTTAATTTATCAAGATTGATAAATATTAATCTTAGGCAAGTTGACTAATTTTTAAAAAGAATAATGTTTCTCATATGAGTATGAGATTGATGTATGGAAGAGAGACAGAAATGAAAAATAAAAGAAAAGAGGGAAAACAAGAGATTTGACAGATGATGAAATATAAAACTTCGTTCCTTTGAGAACGGCAACGGCTTGAACGAGCATTAGAGGTAAAATAAGGATCTTACCTCAAGTATGATCGGGCTTTGACGGCGATGGTAATCGGCTACGACTCAGAGAACGTCAACAGCGCGGCAACGACGACGAACGCGAAAAGGCTGGAACGAGAGAAAGAGAAAAAGAACGGATGAGACAAAGCACAAACAAGAATGAGAAAGAGAGAGACCTTTATCTGTGAAGGAGAACGTTATGGAAGGAGGAAGCTTCAATGGCTGTGGTTCGTCATGAGAGAGAATGAGAACGAGAAAGAGAGGGTTTTCAAAGAACAGAAGTAAATGGGTTCTGTATGGACTTGTTTGTTTAAAACTGGAAAATTACCATTTAATGCCGGTTATTTCCACAACTGGTGTTAAAAGTTTGATTTAACACAACCGATGTAAAATGTGACGCTTACTTTAATTTCAAAATTGCCATTGTCACTTTTTACACCGGTTGTTTAAACAAGCGGTGTTAAAGGTGTGATTTAACACCGGCTTTTAATCAACCAGTGTAACAAGTGACGCTTTAATTTAATTTCAAAATTGCCACTGTCACATTTTATGTAACACCCCGTTTTCGGAGCGCCACTAAACTAGATATTACTGTCGGCATTTCAAATACTTTCGAAAATGGAACACGTTGCTGCATGGTTTTCAAAAATGTGAGTCTAATTTTTTTTTTCAGCTTCTTTGAAGAAATTAGTAATCAGAGTATTGCAGCATTCTCGAAGGCAGTGAATCAACAAGATACCACGTACAACTCACAAAACCATACAAGGAAATTTATTTAAAACATACACATAAAACAATTCATGTCTTGATACATAAAGCATTTATCACAATATTGTAATTAAAGCATCTGACACCCTATAACTGGTCGGAGCACTACAACGCTTACTAGTCCTCTAGTAAGTTGCAATAGAAACAGAAGTAGGAAGTCGGACCGGCTATCCTCAGTAACGCTTCTCTACAGTCTTGAACACTCTGCTTCCTTCGTCATCTGGGTTACATTCATTAATTGAAAGAATCACTGGCAAGGGTCAACTTCTTAAAATAGAACAAGTAGCACATAACAGCAAATACGACAGCCATTTTTATTATACAGATCTCCAATGCATATAACAATCATATCATTAGCAACAGAACAATCAGTAAGGATGCACCCAAGATCCTATTGATGCAACTATATGCCAGTGCAGTTTTAATTTCGGAATCCATACGCCAGAGGCATACCGGGCTGTACATACCAGACCGACACTTTTTCCTGAGATGGTAAAATTTAACGGTGTTCCTGAATTCCTTTGGCCATGGGCATTTCCACTACCCAGGATAGACAGGTCGACGTTACCACAAGACACGATGCAACAATGCCTTTAACCACCCCCCAATGAACATATCACCACTTTTGGTATTGACACTCATGGCATAATTAATAAACTTCAATTATACAATAACAATCTACAACATATATCTTAATCACGATTTAAGTATACATACACCACATTTCATTGTCACAGTCAAGATCACGGCAATCCAAATTTGATAACACACCACGAAGCAAATTTGACAGTTCATTCATTACACAGTCACCACAATTCACCACATAAGCAATAAATACATTTCATCCCTTTGAAACTCGATGGAGCTAGCAAAGAGGTAATCAAACAAGTGTGGGGGTTTGGGGCAGTTGCCAAGCTCTTGCAGACAAACCCACTAAATAAATATATTTGAAGCTGTAAAGATCAAAGGGGTAACAAAACCCTCACTTTGAACCCTGAGGTTCTCTGACTTCTTTGATCAAAAAGCAATTAAAAATCCTAAGCGTGTCTAGAAGTAGCCTTTACACATACTATACAAACATAAACACCGAGAATGTGAAGTGCCCTTACCAATAGTCCACAGCTCACGTGTTAAACACGTTGCAATCCTAATCCACATGAATAGTCCTCAAGGATCCTAACAACACATAATAAACATAGTACATTCCTATCTCAACCAAAAAGAAATCCTAGGTATAGATCCACTTCTAATTCCTAGGTTCTCAACCCAAAAATATTTTTAATAACGCACAAGTACTTACTTAGATCAAAATCCTAAGTAAAGAAGACACAACAAGCAATTTAAAATCAAAACACATTTTCTTCAAACTTGAAACATGGAACCATGACTAAGAATCCATTCCCATTAGCCACAATATTGGATTCAAGGCTCCACTAGGTCTTAGGATCACAGAATCCCTTTGCACTTTAATGTATCATAGCCTTACATTTTCCAAACCACTTCAAATTCAATCAAAATTCTTTTCTAAAAACTCTCCAATACTAGAAAAATTCTTAAACACACTAAGATTCAATACTTTTCATATCAAACTCAACAAAATCTTTAATTAGGCTCCACTTGGCTTTTTAGAATTACAAAGAATCTCATTCACCTAAGTGCTTCATTGCCTCAAAGCTTTAAAACAACTTCAATTTCAATCAAACCATTTCCATAATTTCCAAAACTTAAACACAATACCATACAACTAATATAATGCTAAAAACACCAAAATATTTTCCCCTCAAGCTCTAGGGAGCTCGCGGCCAACACTTCCTTTTTCAAAAATTTTTTTGCAAAACTTCAAACTAATTAAACAACACCATTTCATATATCTACTCTTTCACAAAACAACAAACAATTTCCCAAAACAAAGCTTAATTCAAATCCAAGACCAATCCAAGCCTCTTTCAAGAATACAAGGGTTTCATAAAAATCCTTCCAATCTTTGATTCAAATTAAAAATTGACAATTACAACAACAATAATAATTAATACTAAGCAAAACCCACAAATCAATTGGATGATTCATATGGAAAATCACATAACCCCTTTTCCCATAGGTCTTGCACCCTAGGGTTCAAAGAAATTGGGGATTTAGGTGTTCATTTCTTCCATGATCATGATCAAGTATTAAATCAAACATAAAACAAGAAATGAACAAGAGAAACTACCTCCTAGCTCCTATTTGAAGGTCATGGCCAAAGGGCTGAAAATGGGGGAAGAAATTTTGGTTCCAAGCTTGTTTACAAGATGACATGGATGATAGCAAGAAGAAGAAGAAGATAGGAACAATTTGGGTTGAGGTTTGGAGATGAAAACAAGCAAAAGAGATGAAGAATGTAGGGAGCCATGGAAGTGGTCTTGTGTTTCTTTCTCAAGAAAATGGAAATGAAAAAGAAATGAAGGTGAGGGTGAGGGTGGGGTCACGGCTGGTTGGAGAAATAAGGGGGGAGGAGTTAAATTTAATAAAACAAATGTTTTTACTTGGCTTTTTCTCTTATTTTACTCACACCAAAACTTAAAGAAAGGAATTAAAGTAAAGTGGAATAGGGGAAGATATGGGGCTACAGCCTTGTGAGGCTCCAAGGGAGGGGATAAAAATTTAATTAAATCAATGAAAACACTCAAGTCTAGTAATCACGTCGAGTAATTGCGTTACCGATTAATTCTTCCACCGATTAAATCGCGAAAATTAATTTACTTAGAAATTAATTCACCGCGTGATAATAATTTATCATAAATAATAAAAATAATTGAAAACACTCAATCATAGTCACAACAAGTAACGTCTCAATTTTCATCAAAATTGGAATTCGTTTTAATTCAATCAATTTCTTAGTCAGCACAAATACGCATTACCATGTCAGACAAAAAAAAACCTTATAATAAGCTTAATTAATGAATTCACTTTAAAAGTAGCATACGTCTATGCTGTCTATTAATTTGAATTGATATCATAATTAATACCTAGTTATAATAAATATCGTATTGAAAATAAGTCAAAATAATTCCACGTACTCTCCGTAAATCATTGAAATGATCAGTCTCTACGACTTACTTTCAAGTAACTGGGATTTTATTGCTAAAGTAATTTTTTCTTAAAAATTGGGATGTTACATTTTACATCGGTTATTTGGACAACCGCTATTAAATCACCCCTTTAACACCGGTTTTCCAAATAACCGGCGTAAAAAGTGAAGTAGTTGTTTAAAAGTTAAGATTTGTTTTCAAAATTGCCACTGCGTCACTTTTTACATTGGTTATTAGGACAACCGGTGTAAAATACCCAATTATTTTCCGTTTCGTGTACTAGTGTTAGTGAGTTACACTTAGCCAAATTCTCATCTTTTAATCACCTATCTCTTGTGAAACTTTCTAAACGCATTACCAACCCATTCTTAAGTTATAATTAGCCCTAACCAAGTTATTTAAACAACCTTACCAATTACCTATATCTAATTCAATTCTTTCCTTTAATCAACTTACTTTTAATCCACTTAATCATTCCAAGTGTCATAACCAATTCCAAACCATAGCCCAAATGTCCTAAGACCCTTAGAGACATATTAGCCTACGAAAATAACATTAAGGTATCAACAACATAAACCTACAATCTTGCTCAAGGGCAAGGTAGCCATACCATGGGCCATATCAATCCACACATAGCCAAACCAAGGGTTCATGTACAAACTTAGGTTTTCATAACAACAACCATGAATAAACAAACATATCATCATGATTCTAATAGCATATTAACACATAATTTAACACATGAAATCAATCAAATAACCATGCAACACATAACATTTAAAACAGTGTCGATCCAAGCATTTTGTCACCATCAAGCATACTCATATCATTCCAAATACTCAATCAACAATTTATTAAATTAACCCCTTGCTCCTACAAAGGTTCTAACCACATAAACAGTAATATAACCATAAACCATTGCTCCTACAATGGTGAGAAGCAAGAATATAAAGTCGCGCGAGACTTAGCGGTCATGGGACACCTTAATCACATCAATTAGTTCCCTAACTACCCAATTTCCATATGAATCAACACCCTCTTCTTACCTTAGTCCAAATCATGAGTTCCAAAGTTGAGGAAGGTAGAAAAGCTTCTGGCAATGTTCCTATAATAATGATTACCGTAGAGTCCAAAAATAGTATTAGAATTGAGAAAACACAAGGTGAAAATTGAAACAAAATTTTGGGAAAGACTTACCCACAAAATTACTTCCCTAAAACAGAATTACAATGATGTTAGGATGTAGAGGAAGTCATCCTTGTCACAGAACTTCAAACGGCATTGAATTTTGATGAGAAACGAGTGAGTTTGGTAAAAAACAGAAAGATCCTCCCTAGGTTCCTTGAGTAGATCTTAGGTAGGTTTAGGATGATTAAAACTGATTTAAAATGAGCCTTTAGGGTTAGGTTTAAGTGGTTTAATCATCCCCGGGAGTTTTAGGTCGAGTTGGGTTACTTGGACCAAGCCCAATGGGTTACAACTCACTAAAACGCGCAAAAACGCATGTGCAATAAAAACTGTACAATGCCTACACCCAGGCCCTTTGCCTAGAGTAGTGCCCCGACGCAGGTCTAGGGTGCCTTGCATCCCTTGGAAGTATTTCTTAGGTTTGTTTTTTTTATCTCGGTTCGCCCGTTTGAGATCAGCAACGTCCTAACTAGTATCCCAATCATCTAAAAATATTTTTAAACACATAATAACTCACAAAATGCATTCACGCATGAAAACATATCATAGGTTCTAAAGAATGAAAACGAGGGTGTTACATGTGTGGGTTATAAGTGTGAGAATTTTGGCCATGAATACATCATTCGAGTTGGTTTTTTTTTTCTTTTTTTTTTACAAAATTTTACTTGGTATTTATAAACAAAGGAAAAGTAACTTTCAATGTCTATGCTTTTGACATGCAACATAGTAGTTTACTATTGCATCTTTATTTCTTGCAAAACATAAAACCACTAGCAACTGACCAAAACTGTTGTTCCTCCATAACTGGTCTTCTTACTAGGTCTTTTAACTACATGTAATTGTCTCCAAAATTCGACTCTAATGCCAAACTTCTTAAAAATTAGGATTTAAATTCGATGCTTAATTCTCATGCCTTGACTTTTGAGTCTCTTCTAGCACTTCGTCCTTTAAGACCTTGTAAATTTCTTCTTCACAACCAAACTTTTAAAGTCCCTTCAAAACCCAAACTTAAGGGATTTTAGAATCACATCACTTAGCTTCTGAAGCAAATGAGACAAAGACTTTTTCTTCAAATCATGAAAAGTTCCTTCACTCAAACATGTGTATAAAAATATTTATATTTTTAGGCCATCAGTTTTATACAAATTATTACATAGCCATATTTTATAATTACAAAAAGTCAAGTACTAAAGCCATAGTTAATAATGTAAGGATTAAAATTGGGTAAAAAGTAATTAAGGACAAAAAATTAATTTGTATTTTTGGGGGACTAAAATTAAAATTAAAATTTTATAGGGATGATAAACATATTTTAAATGACACAAACAACAGTTGCCACGTGGCATCTAACATGGCAGCTGTAACATTCTCATTTTTGTAATCTTGCTTAAAGTTTGTTTATATGTGACTAAGTGTATTTGTGTGCCCAAGGTAGGGATTAGTGTGTTTTAACTGCATGTTTGACCTTTGGCGGTGTGCTCGCTTTCTATGTTGTGTGAAAGCATGTTTTGAGGTTTGATATGTTATTTGAGGTTGGTATAGTGTTTGATGAGGTTTTGGTATGAGTCTTGGAAGCCTGGTTAAGTTTGAGAACGATCAGAGTTGAGACTTGGGTTTTTGTGTGTTCGTACTTTTGAGCGAGTGAGAGCTTTTGGACGAGTATATGAGACTTAGAACCTTTGTTCTTAAGTCCATTCGATGTCTTCTTGTGTTAGGAGTCATGTTTAAGTTTTAGGGTATCAAGTTCTGGATCGCATGGATGTCAAAATCGAAGAAATAGCGCGAAAACAGACAAGTTAGCACAAGTGCGCTTGGAGTGCCCTTGAAGCGCGTTGGTGTATGGTGCACGAGCGTATCCTATCCTCTGCATCACGTGGCGTGTTTTGATTGGACTGTTTGCAGACAGGGATGCATGGCAGCATGCAGGAAACTCCTTCCGCGTGAAGTAACCCACGTAGGAGCGCTCGGGGCGCACTGGAGGGCGCTCCAGGGGCGCCCAATAGCCCATTTTTCTATTTAAGGCCATTGATCCCTTAATTCTGTTCTTTTCACTTTCTCTTCACTAAAACTCGACCTGAGAACCCCTTGGATCAGTTTTCCACCATTCTTGCATGTTCCAAGCTTGGTGATCATCATCCAACTCATTTCAATCCTCCGTTCATCAATCTGACGGTGTTAACTCGTCTGTTACTGTTCGAGCTTGTTAGGGCTTATCTCCGATCACCGTTTCTTCGAGGTAAACTCCAATCCCATCCTCTGATCACCTCTATTTCATTTTACAAATTCTTAATCTTGGTTTGATTCTTGTTCTTAACCCTAATCAGACGGTGTTTTGGACCCCGTTTTGACCGTGCGGGTACCGAACGAGCTAGGATTTTGTCGGAACTCCCAGAGGAGATTCCATGGGTCACAAAACTGAGATGGGAGTCTATGTTTTCCTTGTCCCAGTTCCAAATTCGTGGTTGCCTTGTTGGTTTGGATTGTCCCTTATTACCTGTTCTTCGTATTTTAGGGTTTTGGCGATAGTACGGGTATCGGTTGACTGTGGAAGCTTGTCTGGAGTTATTTTTGGGTAAGTTATGGTTTTGGAACTGGAAGACCAGCCCCTGGCCGTGGTCTTTCTTGGTGTTTTAATTAGTTTATTAGTTTCCCTAATTCTAATCCGAGTGTGTTTGTGTGTTTCCGGTGAACTGTGGACTGTTCTGTACTGTTTGGTAACATTGTTGGTAACTCTGGACTTGTTTCTTGTTGTTGGCTGAACCGGATCATAGTGTGGGAGTGTTGGTGTGATTGTTGGTGAGTTCGTGGTTACGTCCCGGTGTTCAATTTTCTTTCGAGTGCTTCTATTACCAGGTGGGGGGGAAGAATGCACTTATTATTGGATTCTGTATTGTAGATATAGCTGTTTGACATGTGTAGGGTGACCTAAACTCTACTAGGGGTAATGTCAGTAACACCTAAGGATAGGGGTTACGGTATGCCACATCTAAGGATAGGCATAGTAGACCCATCAACTAACTTAGGATTATTTTACTATTAAATGTGATTGTCTGATAATATGCTAAATTGTGAGATGTGACATATGTGCTCTATATGAATAGTGATATGCTTAGGGTGACATGATTAAATGTGTATTATGTGGAATATGTGTTGTACGTTGCCTTAGCATGCTATATGCTTGAGTATGGTTTCTAATATGCATTAATATGATAAAAAGGGTATATCTGGGAATGTGTGCATAATCTGATGTGAGACATATGATTATTAGGTGCTGAGATGCATGCACATGATACTGCATTAGTAACCACTCCATTCTTGACGGGAATTTGATGTGGAGAGAATCCCTAACGGAAATGGGGGACATCTCACCTAGTAGGTTTGATCCACTCTGTTCCCTATCGGAAAAGGGGGAAACGGACGTCCCTATCGGAAAAGAGGGAGGAGGATTCCTAATGGAAAAGGGCAATACCTCGTGGACTAGGCTAGTATCGCCTCGTGCTCTATCGAAAAAGGGAGACGGGAGTCCCTAATGGAAATGGGGGACGGCAACCTAACGGAAAGGGTGTTCGCCAATAAGTATTCCTAACGGAAATGGCGAGTACAGTGACAATAGAAAGAAAAGATGCCGAAGCGCACAACGCATTTACTCAATTAGAGACATGGGAGTAAGTGGAAGTGGGTAGCTAGGTCATATTTATTTATATGTGCTTGTTTGTCTGGTTTGTCAATCATTCATTCTACCTATGCATTTCCTACTTTTTGATGATTGTGTTATTCTTACCTCCCTGTCTTTATATGCTTGTGTGTATATGTATTATTGTATGTTAGACTTTGTTGAAGAGGTGGATGCAACTGCAGTAGCACCCGATGGAGCAGTTTACACTGATGCACCCGTCGATGCTCCTTCCCTCACGGATCCCCGTATGGGGTGATTTTGAGATTCCGTACCATGATTTCGATGGCATAGGGTGGGAGATTGACCATGTGCATCAGGCAGTGATCTATACGGGTACCATCTCCATCTATTTCAGGATTCCAGGTGTTCCTATAGCCAGCTTTTCAAGAGACTTCCAGATATGTCAGAGACTACCATTTCAGCAAATGTGGCAGGCTCCAGGGTTTCCACCAGGCTTTAGTTACGGAGGTTATCCTCCGATGCCTCCTCAGCCGATGCTGGTGCTACTTGTTAGCCATCACAGTGAGTCTAGCCACCATGGACGACAGAGGCATGGGAGAGGAGCGACATCTGATCCTTCTCGCTACCCAACAGCTCATGATTAATCGGCGGAAGAATTAGTCGGTGTTACCCACCACACTTGTTCACCATAGCACTCGCCCTAGTTAATATACTCATGTTGGCATAAAAACAGTTTTACTAAATACGCTCTACTTTAGAAAGTTCCACGTAGTGAACTTCCTCTAGCAGAGTGGGTACCATGCAGTGAACTTTCTCTCACAGAGTAAGTTCTATGCAGTATGAGTTTTATGTGATGTTATGCAAAATAACGTTTTGCAATATTTGCAACATTTAGCTTTCAGTAAAACATGGTCATTTAGAGAAAGTTGAAAGCTAATTAGATTTTCCAAAGATATTTCAGAGAAAGATTGACAATTAGTGCAAAACACATTCATGATTAAGTTTACAAGTTAAGGACAAAGTGCTCAACAACAGAAGCTTCTAATGATAAACACGGTGTAAACAGAAGCTTCTAAAGATAGACATGAGTTTTAAAACAGAACACAAGTTATATGAACACAATACAGTTTCATTGAGCTTTCTCTTATTGAGTAAGTGGCATGTAAGAGAGAGTATTGTGCAGTCGTTAGGAAGTTCTGTTTTAAACATCAGACAGTTGATTACTTAGAAGAGAAAGATGCAGTATGAGCAGAAAGTAAAGTATGCAGAGATAAGGAAGAGGATTATTGGACAGCATATTTTTATAGTGGTTCACCCAAATACCATGGGCTACATCCACTCCTCACCCATGGTGAGATTTTCCACTATTTCTATACAATAGTACATAGAGAATATTCTTTCCACAGCTTCTCCAAGCTGTTTTCCCACTAATGCTACCACAACAGCTTTGCCAAAAAGCTAGTATTTTTTCTTCGAGCCTCTTTAGGCTCTACATGGCAGTATTTCTTGTACAACGCTGCCTACTGTAGTAACTTGAGAAACTATCCTAGTTTAACAAGCATTCCCCTAAAGCTTCTCACCAAAATTCACCTAGGTAGCTTGGCAAAAGAGAACAAGGTACTTTTACAAGGTTCTGGTTTGTGGGATAAAAGTAACATGAAAAGAAGATTACACAAAAGTGTAAATACAAGCTACAACACTCATAAAGATAATCCCAAGGTGTAAAGAACATATACAAAAGAGTGTTAAAGAGGGAAATAAAGGAGTGGATATGCTTTGAAGAACACTCATGGAGTGGATGTGCTTTGAAGAAATAAGCTGAAGATGTTTCTGCAGTAAACTTTCTATTGCAGAGAACTTGCTGTAAACTTTCTACAAACTTTCTCTCGTGATAGAAAGTTTAAGGCAGGGAGGAGAAAAGATGGGGATGATGCAAATCTGTTAAAGCTCAATGTAAACCCACTCTCACACCTTCAAATGACCTTCTAAGTTCCCATTTATACTTTTCCTTCATTTATGACTGTTTAGAATGTTTAGTGACCATTGGGGAGTTTCTCTCTCTTCCACAGACAGTTCTGCTTTTGTGTCAAGAGCGCAAATACCAACGTGTCAGTCTGTAACGGGCAGAATAAACTTCCTTCTGCTGAACTTTCTCTTTTGCGATGGGCAGAATGAACTTCCTTCTGCTAAACTTTCTCAACTGTAAACTTTGTGGCAAAGAGAATGAACTTCTTTCTGCTGAACTTTCTTACATGCGAACTTTGCGACGGGAAAATGAACTTCCTTCTGGTGAACTTTCTCAAAATTGAAACAGAGATGATCACTTGGTATGTACCTCATCGTACTGTCTTCAACCTGTTATTTTGAACTTTCTCTCGAATATTCTGATGAACTTTCTCAAAAATCTGATGAGCATTCTCCTGAATGTTCTAATGACTTTCTTAGGAGACTTCAGATGACCGTTCTCATGAGACATATGATGAACCTTCTTATGACAAACTTTCTGGAGAGGCAAAAGATGAGCTGCTCACGAAGCTTCTGCTGAACCTTCTGGTCGTGCTAAGGGAATACGTCTGGAAAAGCTTTCGAGTACATCTGAGTAAGATAAACTTGGCAGTAAATAGCTCATAATAATTGTGAGGATCTTCTGTGCAAAAACCTTGCACTTCTATTATAGCTTACTGCCGATGAACGTTCTCTTGATTGGAATTCTACTGTTGGTGCGAACCTTCTCTTTTCTATCACGAGTCTTCTTATGCTTATATGACACTTGATTTGTCTTTGAGAGAGTTGAGATCTTAAATGCTTTTGAGGTAGTTATTGACATGATAATTTCTCACCGATGCATACTTGGGCAGTGAGAATATCTCATGCTTAGTAGTTGCATTACTCTAAAAATCCAATAGTAAACTCAAGAATTTTCTCTTGTCAAGAACTTTCTCTTCTCATTTATGAGTCTTCTCTCTTCTTCTCTCTTGTGAAACTTCTCGTGCTGATCACTTATGACTTAGTGGTAAACTTATGATGTCTCAATGAAGCTTGCAATACTACTATTGTAATCTTCTGATGCTACTCTGATTCTTCAGTTATTGAGTAGATTATGCACACTTGATGGTCTGAGTAACTTCTTGCTTTTAAACATCCTCAAGTGCAAATATCAGTAGATCACCATTCATAATACTTAAGATTTAGTTCATAAGGTTTTTTTGTCATTAAAACCACATATCAAAAAGGATTTTGAACCCAATAATCTCCCCCTTTTTGATAATGACAAACCTTTAAGAATAAGTCTTAAGTATTTTCGATGAATGTAATAATCAAGATAAGAATGTTCATTGATTGATTTACAATTAAGCTCCCCCTAAACTCATGCATGGGGTTTAATTATCAATTAAGCTCCCCCTAAATTCATGCATGGGGTTAATTATCAACATTCTTCATTAATTATTCATCCTATATTTTTCTCCCCCTTTTGGCATTAATCAAAATGTGAGGGAAGAACCACATGTCAAACTAACCAGTCGCATATTCAACACTATGAGCATGTGGTATGTATAGAGGATCATGAACAAAGATAAGTCAATATTGCAATTTAGATATAGGTAATCATAGTAAAAGCAATATAACCAAACAATTTAGCACATTCATTTGATCCACTAAACATAGAAGAACATTCTTTTGGCTTTGATGTAAAGCCTTTATATTTTGGAGGACATCCTTTTATCAAGCCTTTTGTAGAGGATTTAACTAATGCAAGGATCTCAATAACCCTCTTATATTTTTGAAGCACTTTCATAGGCATAAATGCAAATCCACAATTTTATTTCAAACCATAAAAGCATATAATGTGAAAAGTATTCATTTTTCCTCAAACATTTTCAAGACAATAATCACTTCGATAAAACATTGTAGGATAATCAATTGATCATTTTTAGTTATCCAAAATGATATCCGAAATAGTGGTCTAATCTTATGCATGTTGGTGACAATCCAAAGGCAAATTTCATGCAAGAATTCTCTTCATAAAATTTCACACAAGTTAACAATTTTGCAAATGTTTGAACTTCCTTAAAGCAGTAAATGTGTGTGAAATATCTTGGTGGCTGCTGTCACAAGTTGCATTGTTTAAAAAATATTTAAACCTTTCAAAACATGTATCATAACTAAATTGTGTGGTGAATAAGACTTATTATGAAGAAAAATGTATTCATATGCCATATGGTGCTCACAAGTCTATATTTGACTATATAACAAGCAAGTGCAACAAGATTATCATATATTCATTTCAAAACCACACTTTCTTGTTTAGAATGTGTCAAATGTTATTTCAAGAAATCAAGTGTGCAGATTATATTTTATTTAGAACAGAATCGACATGCATAACTCATTTAATCTCAAATATTCTTAAGAAGGCAATTTGTTTGGTATGAAAGATCAAAACATGCAACTTTTGTTGAAATCCTTCCAAATATAAATCCATTACATGGATATCCATATAAAACATGTTGAAGAAGGATCTTTTGCATGGGACATATCAGAATCCCAATGTATTGAAAAGCCATATTCAACTTTCTACATTTAGGCATCAATTCAAGTATAAGCTTATCAAGACATGCAAACCAAGTTGGATTCTTCCAAAATTTTGGTATGCATGAGACATATGGAAGACATATATGACATGAAATATGTACCCCAAATTAGACTTAAGCAAGGAACATCATTTGATTTAGATTTAATTAACCAATATTGAGTTTTTGTCCTTTTTATAGCTCTAAGTCTTATGTCCATCATGCTCCAAACTTAAGAGGTTAAACCCTACATTTAAAGGATTTGTAAAACAATTAAGAATATGTTCCTTAACATGCACATACCAGAACTTTAAACCATAATACAATTAGAATATTACTAATGTATTTGAAAACTTGCCATAAAGAGATTAATTTGCATAGAATGATACCAATCCATTTGCACCCATTTTATATTCTTGAATATTTAACATGATAAACAAGAAGTGAATCTTGTGCGGTATGTGAGACACAATCATGCATAAAATGACATATAACGAAATAACAATTTGTCTAACACTTTTAGAGAACACTTAAAATATTTCTCATTTACTATGAAATCTCCAAGCATAGAACCTTTAAGCAATGATTTAAAACATCAAATCATACTTCCAAATATGTATATAATAATTAAAATAGTATGACAAAGTTGAGAATCAAATGTCGTGGAACAAACTTTGTTTAAGCAAGGGTTAGGCATAAGCACATTTAGTCATAAGATTCTTTGAGAACGTTTTCAGAACTTTCTTCAATATAATGATGTTCACAATCAAGCATTAAATTTACATGCAATCAAGCATCTATCATTTGTTTCTAATTTCAATGTAAGCCAATTAATCACATAATGTTGTTGCAACACAAGATTTAGATATACTAAAACGAGGTTAAAATTTTGGGTTTAGATGTACCTCCTTTTAGTAACCTTCTTCCCTTAAGATTTCACTTGATAAGACCATTCTCAAAGAATTTTGCAGTATCTTCTCATATTCCACTATATAGCCCATTTCACAGTGCTTGAGAACTTTGATCAATTGAGAACGTTGATCTATTGATGAGCACAGTCATTTCAGCTCATTTTTTCTTTAGCAGGAGCTTCGACTTCAGCCGCTTGTTCAGTCTTAGCAACCTCCTTTTCAGTGGCATGTTTCATTTCTGAAACTTCCTTGACTGGCACAAGTTCCATTTGTGACACCCTCTACCCCATCATGTCATTATAACAACGTAATAGTGTAAAGTAAAACACGGAGAATTTTTTTTTTCTTTTGGTCCAATCATAATTTCATTCAACATGGAATAGAGTCGTCACGCTCATTTGCGGAAAACAAACTTAGTACGGGAGAGGAAACATCAAAAGGGAGTAAAACCAAGATTCCCGATGTCACAATAATTCAGAGCTCTTCCCCTAATTATTACATCGGAAAAATACAAAGACTTAAACAAGTAAACACAAATCTTCTATCTATCCCAACGAGCTATCGTGATTACTCGCCGGCATTCACATCCTCAACACCTGCAGTCTCAACATCTACACATACCCGGTGGGATATGCGTAGCCACAAGAGGGGTTAGTCATCATAACCTCAAATAGTGCATACAGTGTAGGAAATTAATGAACAATCGCAATATACAACAATTCCAATGGAAACATCTCATTTCCAGTACTACGACATCAACCACGGCATAAAGATGTTACCACAAAAATTAAATATCACATGCCACAACATCAACCACAACATTAAGGTACACCACCAAAAACTAAACAACCAGGCATGTTATCATGTAAAATGATGTATTTCTAGAACCATAACTATATGCATGTGGATCCATTCATAACGAGGCTAGGATACCTTGCCCGTTTCGGAATCCATGTCCGTAGTGCCCCAATAACGACAGGACCGGGATACCACGCCCATCACGGGATACCTTGCCCGATTCGCCCCATTAACAGTAGGACCGGGAACCTCGCCCGTCACGGGATACCTTGCCCGATTCGCCCTTTTCAACCGTAGGACTGGGAAACCTCGCCCGTCACGGAATACCTTGCCCGATACGCCCTACTAACAACAACAACAATGCCGACACCAGTATGCATGAACATGACCAAATACGGTGTCTAACCATAATATCCTCTATCGTGATATCTTCGATAGAGTAGCAACAACAACAACATGACACAAGTTCATAAGTCAGCCAGTGCCTTCAACCAATAACAAAACACTCAATGTTCTTAGCAACTTCGATTAAGCACATAATATCCAGGTGAAGCTTTGGAATAGAAAGATTAGTTCTCTCAAATTTATCACACTAGTAAATCATTAGACATCATGAATGAACTTTAGACATCCTACCCAGGCTTTCCAATAACAACCTAATTACGGAAACCCGAGGAAACACGATGAAACAACAAGAACGCAGGCTGTCACTGGGCGCCTGGCGCTGGCAGAGTGGGCGCCTGGCGCCCTGCCACTGTCTTACAAATAGTAAAAAGGTAGTCCCCACTCGTTCGGGGACCAAACACCGCACCATTAAGTCCCATAATACATAATTAAGCAAGGCGGAGTGTAGAAAAACCCGGGAAAAAATAGGTTACTGTGCGCGCAGAAAAGAATTGAGGTTTTGCCCTTTTTTTATTATTATTTTCGGCTAAGATCTTAGCCATTGCAATGATCCCACGGTTGAGAATTTTGCAGTAGAAATTGCGGTAGACGGGATGGCTGTCAAGGATCCGGGTTCGTTGTATGTAAAAATAATATGTGCAATAGTAGTACTCAAAAGTAAAAGTGTATCCCCCATAAAATAGAGAACGAGACTTATATTAACCCAATGGCTCAGCTGATTGAAAAAGTAATCCAAACCATTAAACTTCTTAACGTATTAAACGTGCTGAAACATTTTATTGATTGAAAGAAATATCAAAGTAATAAAATTATTATCATCATAAATTCTAATACTTCAACTGTAATGGGAATTAAAAATTTGAACTTTGGCCTTTAATGTATTTGCTGCACCTGAGCGTTTAAAAGAGTAAATTATAGAGTTTTAAAAACAAAATTGCTGCAAACACAGGAAAATACTGTCGACAATAGAATTTCAATTATATGATACTTCTACAAGTCCCCCATTGAAGGTTGTTTTGGCAATTTCAGCGACATGGGGAGGTCGGGACCGGGGTTCGAACCCGGATGTTGCCGTTTGGACGTGTGTGTATGCTTGTTGTTTACCATTTCTACTAGCTGACAAAAAAAAAGATGATACTTCTACAAAGAATGAATATATGCCACTTTAAGCTTATTAAAAATTTGAAAACGTAAACCTTTAAAATAGTATAAAATATTAACATAATTATATCATACAAATGATTTGTTTTTGTAAAAATAAAATAAAAAAATTTAAACTGAATTTAAAATAATATAAACCAATTAGATTAAATATAATTAAACCGATTTAACTTTTGAAATAATATATAAAAATAATATAGCAATCCCCCACATATTTCAAAAGTTTAAATAAAAATTTAATAAACAAAATTAACACCATCGGTGAAAATGCATCGAATCTAGTGTCTTTTGAACTGCGAACTAGACCTAGATTGATAGGACTTAACACATAGTGAGTTGGTGAAGCAAGCTTTAAGAACCAGAAACACTTAGCATATGTTAGAGGTCTACAAATCACACTACATCCCCATAATTCTCGTTGTTGACACTGTATTACGCTAATAGGCTTTACGCGTGCCTGGTTTTTATGAGTGCTCTAGAGATTTTGCCATAATCTTATACAGGCGGTCTCACTTGACACTCATATAGGTGATTTCATCAAGTGTATGCCGCTACTGATACATCACCATTAAGGGATATGAAAATCACTAAAAACTTTTTGAGTTAATCCTCTCAATAATGCATTCTAGCACTTCTTACACCATAGGAAGGGACAAGAAATTGTTAATGCTAGCAGAATTAACGAGTGACTTGTTTTTACCTATATGAACCTTCTTTATGTGATCTCCAATCACAAAAGTTGGATTACTCTCACTATTAATTTCAAATCGGCTTCAGTCCCATTCCCCTTGATGTTTTTCTTACTAGTTTTTCGGCTTTGTGAGAAAATCGGCCAAATTCATTTTGAGCTTTCATTAATTAGGTTTATAATATCATCATCAGTAGCTACTTTATAGAATTTTAACGTATACGTATCTCTCTATTTTTCAATATACAGATAAGAAAGACACAATTTTCTTTCATCGATAAATATTGGCTAAGAGATTACTTAGTCAATCAATCTCATATCTTGCCAAGTCAAGAGTAATAAGCTTGACATTCATAATAAATTAGGCTATTCAGGTCTACTTAGATACTTCGAAGCGACAATATTTTGATCATTGATGATAAAATAAATCCAGTTGTAGATTTATTCTGATTAGAAGTGAAACCAATCAACATCATTGTATTCATTTAATACAACGGGAAATGTGACGTCCTAATACTATTAATATAATAATATAGATAGACCAGAGTCCACAAAACAAACATTTTATTTATTGAGGATGGTAACATGACTCAACACTGGCCAACTTCGAGAAATTCGGGATGGATGAGGATTATGTGAATCCTCTGCCAACACCCCTGGAAATCTCAGAAAAAACACTCAAACGGTAGGGTAGTCAATTCTCCATCTGCCTCCACATCATCCAAGTCCATGAGATCTATATTTTATACAGATAAAAGGAACACAAGAAAAGAAAAGAAATTGGGAGATAAGAAACTAACTAACACTACAAGAATAATGGTTATTTCCTAGGGCCTTGGCCCTAGGTAAGGGCAAAAAGCCCTAGGAAATGGCTGAATTTCTGAGGGCCACGTGACGTTAGGATATTTGCTCATTGGAAACGGTTATCGAGGGTTTTTTAAGCTGACCGCAGGAAAATTTTCGAGGGCTCAAAGCCTCAGGTAATTTCGTAGGGCTCAAAGCCCTCAAAAATTTCCTAGGGCCTTGGCCCTAAGAAATGCCAAGGTTTTGATTAAAAAAATTAAATTAAACTAATGATTCTACTAACGCTAATCAGTCCCGCAAGTATGAAACAACAACAACACTAACTTCCATGAATCATCTTCAACCACTTTGACCACCACCTCGTTGAAGACTCTACAATGCATTCCCTCAACATAGAAATTATGATTTTCCATAAATAATACCTCCATTTTTTCTTTCAATACTCAAAAAATACCATAAACCAAAAAGCAAAGCCACTTGTTGCTTTCTCCTCAAAAGCAAACCCAGAAGCAATACACCCCGATAGCACCCAATATACCCCCAATCCTGAAAAAATAAAAACAATGGAGAATCAGAAGCAAAGAGAAGAAAAAAGAGGAAAGATCTTTGGGATTCAACTAAATTCATTCAACTAAATTTTCGGATTTTATTCCGAACAGAGACAAGATTTGGAATCAAAACCAAATCTGAGTTAGGGTTCTTGGAAATTTTGGGGGAAAAACAAAATCAGAAACGGAAGAAGGAAGGGGAGTCACCTTGGAAGAGAAAAAAAGAAGTGGTCGCAACTTTAAAACTCCGACGCAGCGGCAACGAATTTCGACATAGTGGTCGCCGGCGAAGGTGCTCCGATCACGAATCTTCTTGAGGGGTTTTGTTGCAGACGGTGTGAGGAGTCTTTTGATGTGGTCGGGATCTCGCCGAAAAGTTTCTTCATCATCTCATCACTGATCCTAATCAATCAATAACGATATTACATTTAATTAAGTCAAACACCAATTAACAAAGCATTGAATCACCCAATACATATATGCATAACATCAACGTGAGCGTTGAAACCTAAAGATGAAACAAAGAGTAATAAAATCATTACTTGGTGATAGTGGATCAACAATTACGGTGTTCATCATCTTGGTTTGGGTGGGAAGGCATTAATGGGAGGAGAGAGAGAGAGAGAGTGCAAAACATAACGTCTTCATTGCTGCTTTTTGCTGCATGCTAGAAAGGTATAGACAGTATGCAACATGAAGAACGATAAAGGAAAAGCAGTGCAGTGCAAGACAAGAGAGAGAGAGAGCGAGAGAGTGATGATAATAAAATAAATTTTATTAAGTAAAACATAGGATAACCAAGGGCCCAGCCTTCGATTAGTGTAATTTTAAAAAAAATAATAAAATGGGCTACCTAAAATTTTGAGAGGTTACCCCTAGGCACTGCCCAAATTTAAAATAAAATAAAAACAAAAATCATTGTTTTCAATTTTCGAGGGTTTTTCTTAAAAAGTCCTAGGAAATTTCCTAGGGTCACAGGCCTAGGAAATTTTTGTAGGAAATAAGCCAAATTCTTGTAGTGTAATGCCCCAAAAAGATGGGAAAGTACAGTTAGAATAATAACGTAGATTGCAGCAGCATTTCTAAATATATTTCACAAGGTCAATGCCTATAATTGATGATTAGGACCTACAGTTTCATTTCTAAACCATATTTTATTTCTCTCTTTCTCTCTCTACCAATTTTATATTTATCCCGTGGCCACTATTTATATCAAATCCTTTTTGTTGGCCCCACCAGGCCTACCTATGTTGTCCCTATCTCACCGACCGAGAATAGGAACGAGTTAGTCATCTATCTGGCTTATCCAGCTCATCGTACTCCTAAGAGTGGCTCAATGCCCCAGTGGCAGGTGTCAGGATGCCTCTAGATAGCACATAGTATGGACTTTGATATGCCAGTAACTTGGTCAAGATGATTGAGTTACCTGACTACCAAGACATGGAGAGAGTGACTCGTTCGTCACCAAAGGTATGTCAGACTCAAACAATCCTCAAGGAAACCACAAGTCCTCTGTACTAAGCATATCGTACTCACACTTTAGTACTTCTGGCCTCATACGTAATGGCCAACAATACGCATGGCGGTGGTTCATCTTACTCTCTTCTTATAATCCTTTTCACTACTTTTAAAAGCTCGAAGCCTAGAATATTCTAAACCATAATCATTACATATTCTCTTCGGATCTTTGCCTAGTTTTATCTAAACCATAAAGGTTCATTCCAACATTATCCTAACCAAAAATTTATAATCAAACAATCACAAATAGTGCATTATAGTAGCCATCACATAATTCTATTGTCACTTAAAACAACCTAAAAACAAAGAAGTCGTCTGACCTAGGGTTATAACTAGCATAATGATTCCTAAAAGGTTGATAATTTAACGATCACTGTCCTAAATAATTGTACACTATTTATACTATTAATTCTAAACTACTATCCCGGTGATTAGGGTTTCTTTCTCCCACAGTTGGTATTGACGCCTAATGGGATTCCTACCTTTTTCATCCCACTCCTTTCATAACTCCCTTCCATGCTTCCGAGTTCGTCAGAACCTAGTTAGGGCTGTCTAAAGTTGGAAGATCGCCCGGAGAGGGTAATTTCTTCCTTTTCTAATGAGAGAGAGTATTTTTAGAGAGAGAACCTTAGACGATGCAAAAATGAGGGTAGGCATGGCCCAAATTATACTTACTGGTCCAGGCTTATCGCGTCGCAAGAAGGACCAGGTTGCAACGCGAGGGGACAAGTGTTGGACACTGGGATATTACGTGTCGCTGGTTCTTGACACGTGGTCAAAGTGTTCCTCGCGTTGCAAGTATTTCATGTCGCGAGGTGCACCGCTAACTATCACGTTGCGAGTGGTAGTCTCTCATGACGCAAGAGTGTCAGTGTAAGATTTACTCAAATTTTGAGTTCTAAACCTAATTCTAACGTTTTAACAAAAAAAGGGAACAAATAGCGCTTATTTTTTGCCTTAAATAGTGCTTAAAAGCTCTTCTCATTCTACCGCTAGTGATTGTGCTACAAAAAAAAAAGCACTTAAAAAGCGCTAGTGAAAACTGGGAATAAGTAATGCTTCCTTGAGGGAGCGCTACTTATTCCCACCTTTAAACTGGGAATAAGTAGCCCTTCCTCAAGAAAGCGCTATTTATTCCCATTTTTTTTTCATTTTTTTGTCAGCATATACATACATAATGCATTCCCTAAATATTGTCATACGTGCCACACAACCAAAACCACCAAAATATTGTCATCAACACCCAAATTATTATGAACACTGTATTCACTAAAACGAAAATTAACATTACAATATAACTAAATTATCATCCTTAAAACATTAAAATGCACTATAACTAAACTACACAAGTAATGCTACAAGATTACCTAAAAATTACACACTAGACTTCTTCTTCTTCTTATTCTTCTCCTTCTCCTTCTCCTCCTCTTCCTCTTTCTTCTTCTTCTTCTTCTTCTTCTTCTTGCCTATGAATGACGCATCGATTTAAATAAGTACAAGAAAGGGAGGGAAAAAAAATCTATCAAGAGACTGTGACATGTATGATTCCTTCAATCAATGAGGGACAAAAACCACTTATGCAATGCAAAATTTCAAGAACTTCCATAGAATGCTCAAAGTTGATGAGCTTTAATTTAGAAAAAAAAATTATATGTAAAATATTACAAATAAAATAAAAGGGAAAAACGTACCTAGTAGTAGAAGTTTCTGTATATGCTTTTCAGCCTTTGTTTCTAACTCTATTTTTCTTTCAATTTCTGCTACCTGCAAATCGATGTAACATTTATCAAATTAAAACCAATTTAACAGTATATGATTATTTGTAACTTAACAAGTACATAATTTATCAAGCACAACAACAGACCTGCGCATTTCCTTCGGCATTAGAATCATTAAAACGACGGTTTCTACTGCAGATTAAGCCCATATGTTCCGTTACAAAAGACATCAGAATCACAAAGTTATCAAATTCATTTGAAAACCACATAAAAAGTTAAGAGAAAAAAAAGGAGATTGCGTGTAGCATCTCGATCTGCATATGCAACACCAAAATTATTATAAAAGTAGAACAACTCAGAAAAATTACATTTTCCAAATTCATTTTATTACCTGGTAAAATGAGAATAAGGTAAATAAACATCAAGCAATTAAGACATACATATAAGAATAAAAGCTGGTTGTAAAAACAAAAATTGGGATAAATGTTTGATGGTTAATACAATGCTAGCAGTCCTGGTTTCTCTATTCTATTTGACATATGCAGGAGAGCCACTCAATGTATAGAACTAATTAATTCAGTTACCTAAACCCATCTAAAATAAAAAATTCTTTCTTAAAGATATAGGAATGCGAGTAGCTAAAACGGCATAGAAAGAAGGCACAATTGTTATTAAAGGCCATGAAGAGGGAATCAAACTGGGAATCTCCATCGTGGATTAGTTAGGACTTCCACTCGAACTACTTACTCACTCTGATGTAATCAAAATTGGTTTTGTTAAAAGCACTGGTTACATGTGAATCATGCAAAAGAAGATTAAACTTATTACACATTCTGTTTAGTGAAGCCACATTTTTGCTTCAATTGTCTAATTAAAAGCAAGGTAAACTGCCGTCAAGCAACTATAGAGCAAAAGGCAGCAAGTAGAGCAAAAAAAAAATTGCACTGAAGTGTGACTTTCACCTACACCTCCCTGAAAATATTTCCAGCAACCACAAACAATTATAAAATAAATCTGCAAGTTACGAAAATATATTATGAAAACAGAGATGCTGACTATTTAAGGAGAGGGATGTTGCGACAGGCTTGGGATCCACCACATCAATCTTTTAAGTTCTTTCTGCAAAATGAAATGAAAGATAAATAATAAAATGAAATGAAAAGGAAAATGAAAAACGAAAAAGAAAAGAACAATAGAGAAGGAAGAAAAAGGGTTATCGTTCAAACTAAAACTCGAGATTCAGAGCCATGCTATTGCTGTTACTATTTATTTATAAAAAAACACAGTAAAACACATTCTAGGTGGGTGGTAACACTACTTCCACAAGTATACTATATGTACCAAGTTATACATATCTAGACATCCAATATTTAATAATTCACTAGACGTATGCCAGAAGCAATTTTTTTTTTTTTTTTTTGCTTCTAATGTGTAAAATGCATAGAAGAACAAGGATATGATCCGGATCATTTCCAATTCCAAATGAATGATTTTGCTATCAAATTACAGAAGTCAAAGAATTCAAAAATTAATCCGTGTCATCTTAACATTTTATGACATCCCAAATTCCAATATTTCGTAAATGAAAATATATTAAAATCATGATAACAAGGGTTGGACAAAAATCCTACAATTAAGTACTAGATAGCATACATTTTATAATGTAGACTATGATCAATCTAAAAGCTTATGATAACTGTTGCTGACATGGCATCTTAGTTATGTTAGTTATAACAGTTTGCAGAGTTAGTTGTTGAATTCAGTTTGGTTAGTTGATCCTAACTGCTTCATCTTGTTCTGCACACTGCTATATGTGTACTTGTTACTTTCGCTGGTCATGAGTGGAATCATAGAGAGTGATTGAAACTTCACTTCTAGGCTTTAGATCTTGGGAGGGCTTGGTTATTCAGGAAAGAATCTGCTGATTCTTAGTGAGTGACCTTGGGTGTATCAAGGGTAAAGGGAAGTGAGGGGAAACACTTGTGTGAGGGATTCCTTTGATGTAAACTTGTGTAATCTTGAATTCTTTGGCATGGAAATGAAGCTAGACTCTAAGCATTGCTTAGTCCCGGAGATGTAGGTCATATTTACTGAACTCCGTCATCAAATCTGCGTGTGATTTCATTTTGTTTCTTTCATTTTCATTTCGTTTCTTGTGATACAAGTTATCGGGTTTTTTCTTTGATTGTTGCGTTTCTGGTTTGTGCAAATCTGTTTTCTGGGAACAACAACCGTATCAAGAGCCGCACTGTGGAGGAAGGGAGGACAATGGCGATCACCAAGTTTGACATTGAGAAATTCAATGGCAAAAATGATTTTGCCTTGTGGAGAGTGAAGATGAGGGCGTTGCTCGTGCAACAAGGGCTGGAGGAGGCTCTCTTGGGAGCATCAAAATTATCCAAAGACTTGCCAGAGAAGGAGAAGAAGGATCTGTTGAGCAAGGCTCACAGCGCTATAATTCTCTGTCTTGGGGATAAGGTTCTAAGAGAAGTCTCAAAAGAAACTTCCGCTGCTGGCCTTTGGTTGAAACTGGAACATCTTTACATGACAAAGTCACTGGCGAATCGGCTATACCTCAAGCAGAAGCTTTACACGTTCAAGATGCAGAACAACACGCCTATGGAATACCACATGGATGAGTTTAACAGATTGATCCTTGATCTGGAAAATGTAGATGTGAAGATCGAAGATGAATACAAGGCTTTGCTTCTGATTCGGTCTTTGTCAAATGCCTATGATAATCTTGCAGACACCTTGATCTATGGTAGGGACTCTCTTTCTCTTGAAGAGGTTCAAGCGGCATTGATGTCAAAGGAGTTAACAAGAAAATCTGAGGGAAAAGATTCTGATGTGGGAGAAGGCTTAATGGCAAGAGGAAGATTGAGAAGAAGGAAAACAAAGGAAAGAATCGGTCAAGGTCCAAATCCAAGTCAAAATTCAAGTGTTTCATATGCCACAAAGAAGGGCATTTCAAAAGAAATTGTCCTGAACGCAAAGGTAAAGGGAAGCATGGTTCTGATGATAATGCAAACGCATCAGTGGCATCAGAAGACTATGACAGCTCAGACTTGCTGGTTGCCTCGATCAGTGAGGGAAATTCGGGCTGGGTCATGGATTCTGGCTGCTCCTATCATATGTGCCCAAATAAGGATTGGTTCAGTGATTATAAACCAGTCTCAGGAGGGCAAGTTGTCATGGGAAATAATGCTACTTGCAAGGTAATTGGGATTGGATCGGTTAGGCTCAAACTAACTGATGGTACAGTCAAGACAATTACTAAGGTAAGGCATGTACCTGATTTGAAAAGAAGTCTCATCTCTCTAGGGACACTGGAGGAGGCAGGATTCAGCTTTAGAGCAGAAGGATCAGGCTTGAAGGTTATGAAAGGCTCACGAGTGGTGATGAGAGGAGAAAGAATGAAGAACTGTCTGTATGAATTGAAAGGGGAAGTGATCACAGATCAGGCTTTAGTGGCTGCTACTTCAAGTGCTAACAAGGGGATGCTATGGCATCAAAGACTTGGTCATATAAGTGAGAAAGGCTTGAAAGAACTTGAGAGACAAGGACTACTTGGGAAGGACAAGCTGCAACCCTTAGAATTCTGTGAACACTGCACAATGGGAAAGCAAACCAGGGTTAAATTCAGTACAGCAACTCATAACACAAAGGGCAAGCTCGATTACATACACTCAGACTTGTGGGGACCAGCTAGGACATCTACTCATGGAGGTAACAAGTATTTCATTATTTTTATTGATGATTTCAGTAGAAAATTATGGTTATACTTGCTTAAGAGTAAAGATGAAGCATTTAAGACATTTGTTGAGTGGAAGACCCGAGTGGAAACTCAATGTGACAGGAAAGTTAAGGCTTTGAGAACAGATAATGGACTAGAGTTTTGTGGAGAGATGTTTAACAAATATTGTAAAGAACATGGCATTTATAGGAATCTTACAGTGAGACACACACCCCAACAAAATGGGTTGGCTGAAAGGATGAATAGAACCCTTCTTGAGAGAGTAAGATGTATGCTATCCAATGCTAAATTGTCTAAGCAGTTTTGGGGAGAAGCTGTGCATACAGCTGCCTATTTGATCAATAGAAGTCCCTCAATTGCATTAGAAAATAAGACTCCACAAGAAATCTGGAGAGGCAGCCCAGCAGATTACTCAAACCTTAGAATCTTTGGGTGTCCAGCTTACTATCATGTCAATGAGGGTAAGCTTGAACCAAGGGCTAAGAAAGGACTTTTTATGGGATACCCTGAAGGTGTGAAAGGATATAGAATCTGGTCTACTGAAGGAAAGAAGTGCATTGTGAGTAGGGATGTGAAATTCAATGAGGCAGACTTATTGATGAGGAATTCTGGTTCTGAAACTATTGGCATCTTGAGTGAAAATGAGGAGTCTCAGCTTGAGGTGGAGTTTGAGAAGAGAAAGGGGCAGAATTCTGAAACTGGTGAGCAGCAAATTGAGGAAGATGAAACTGATTCTGATAATGATAGCAATAATAGCTATCAATTATGCAGAGATAGGGAGAAAAGAGTCATCACAGCACCTAAAAGGTATGGCTATGAAGATGTTAATGCCTATGCTTTGAATGCAGAATCTGTTTTCAATGAAGAGGAACCTCAGAATTACAAGGATGCTATAAAGTGCCCGGATCATCAAAAATGGCAGGTTGCCATGGAGGATGAAATGAGCTCTTTACACAAGAATCACACATGGATTCTGGTTGTAAAGCCTAAGGAAGCAAAACTTGTTGGAAGTAAGTGGATCTACAAGAAAAAGGAGGGATGCAGTGAAGGTGATCCTCCTAGATTCAAAGCTAGACTAGTGGCAAAAGGTTATACTCAAAGGGAAGGTTTGGATTATAATGATATTTTCTCTCCAGTTGTGAAGCATTGTTCCATTAGATTGATATTGGCTTTGGTCACTCAATACAACATGTTTCTGGAACAAATGGATGTTAAGACAGCTTTCTTACATGGGGAACTTGAGGAGAAAATTTTCATGAAGTAACCAGAGGGCTTTGAGGTTAAGGGAAAGGAAGAGTTGGTTTGTCAACTTAAGAAGTCATTGTATGCTTTGAAGCAATCACCTAGGCAATGGTACAAGAGGTTTGATAAATTTATCCGAGGAATCAAGTATAGAAGAAGCTATTATGACAGCTGTGTGTACTTCAAGAAATTGAAGGAGAATGGTTACATATATCTTCTACTATATGTGGATGATATGCTTATAGCAAGCAAGAGTATGCAAGAGATACTTGTGCTCAAAGGCAAGCTGCAATCCGAGTTTGAAATGAAAGATTTGGGGCCAGCTAGAAGGATTCTTGGCATGGAGATATGCAGGGAACAGAATGCAGGCAGATTGATCATTACTCAGGAAGGATACTTGAAAAGGGTGCTCAAAAGGTTTAATATGCTGGATTCTAAACCAGTGTCTATACCAGTAGCTTCACAATGTAAATTGTCAGCTGCAGATTGTCCTAAATCTGAGTTTGAACAGAAAGACATGGTAAGGATCCCATATGCAAGTGCTGTTGGTAGTTTAATGTATTCAATGGTTTGCACTCGGCCAGATATAGCATATGCTCTCAGTTTGGTGAGTAGGTACATGGCAAATCCAGGGGAAAGGCATTGGCAGGCTGTGAAACATGTATTAAGGTACATTAAGGGATCTACTACACTGGTTTGGTGTATCGAAGGGAACCAAGATGCAGTGGAGCTGTTGGGTATGTGGATGCTGATTTTGCAGGAGATCTTGACAAGAGAAGGTCTCTAACTGGTTATGTTTTTACTTTGTTTGGAAACACCATAAGTTGGAGAGCTTCCCTACAACATACAGTGGCCTTGTCAACTACTGAGGCCGAGTATATTGGAGTTACTGAGGCTGCAAAGGAAGCTATATGGATTAAAGGGTTGTACAATGAGCTTGGAGTCATTCAAGACAGTATTGATGTGCTTTGTGACAATCAAAGTGCTATTCACCTTTGCAAGAATAGCACATATCATGAGAGGACAAAACACATAGACATTAGACTTCATTGGATCAGGGATGCCATTTCAAGTGGGCTGGTTCAAATTAAGAAGGTGCATACCTCAGAAAATCCAGCAGACTTCATCACCAAGGTGGTGACTCTAGGCAAGTTCAAACACTGCATGAACTTGCTTGGAATCGATGCAGGTTGATTGCTGTTTTTTGGATGATGGCAATGTGTTCCAGTTTCATTTGTCAATCTGAAAGATGCCAAGGTGGAGATTGTTGCTGACATGGCATCTTAGTTATGTTAGTTATAACAGTTTGCAGAGTTAGTTGTTGAATTCAGTTTGGTTAGTTGATCCTAACTGCTTCTGCTTGTTCTGCACACTGCTATATATGTACTTGTTACTTTCGCTGGTCATGAGTGGAATCATAGAGAGTGATTGAAACTTCACTTCTAGGCTTTAGATCTTGGGAGGGCTTGGTTATTCAGGGAAGAATCTGCTGATTCTTAGTGAGTGACCTTGGGTGTATCAAGGGTAAAGGGAAGTGAGGGGAAACACTTGTGTGAGGGATTCCTTTGATGTAAACTTGTGTAATCTTGAATTCTTTGGCATGGAAATGAAGCTGGACTCTAAGCATTGCTTAGTCCCGGAGATGTAGGTCATATTGACTGAACTCCATCATCAAATCTGCGTGTGATTTCATTTTGTTTCTTTCATTTTCATTTCGTTTCTTGTGTTACAAGTTATCGGGTTTTTTCTTTGATTGTTGCGTTTCTGGTTTGTGCAAATCTGTTTTCTGGGAACAACAATAACAAGGGTTACTAATTTTCTACAAATTTATTAATTTGAAAAGTTGCATGAACATATATGTCTTTAATGCGGTCTACATCCAAATTCTCAATATGTCACTAATACAGTAAGGTTTGAAATTCTGTAAAAATCTTTAAAAAAATTTCTTTTAGAAATATTATGATGGTGATGATGATGGTGATGGTGATAAAGAACAAGTCAAGAATCTCACCTCAATAACATTAGTGGCAGAAAGTGCAGATCTTATATTGCCATTCTCCTGGAAATTCATCATCTGCAAAAGTTATTGAAAAAGAAAACAAAAAAATTGGTGGAATTCATCTTCCAATGTTCCTAAAGTATACATTTCCAACTCTGGAATACTGAAAATCGATTTGAAAATATCTATAGAAGTATAGTAGAAAATACAGTATAGGAACATTACAACAAGTTTGTAGCCATATCTGAAATCGATGGTGACCACAAGATACCGATATTGTTTGAATACAGATTTCTGTATCCCCTTCTCATCCTATTTGAATTGAAGCAAGCAATGAGTAACAATCATAGGACCATGCATAACCAAGAAAGCACAACCCAAATACATAGGATTTCCATAAAGGTTAAGAGTTCAACATGCAGCAGAAAATCAATTTTTAAAGAACAATGTTATATCCACTATCTACACTCACACACCCAGATTTTACCCTTTTTCTATAGTGACAAAAGAGATTTGAACTTTTGACATATGATTCATGTAAACTAACAAAGGCTCTTACCCAGATTTTAGCATCTAATAATTATATTTGGTCATAACTCATTTTCCAATACACATACTCTAACTCTGCCACCTCTCGGAATGCCCCTTTCTACATCTTTTTCATATATATTTTCTATCTATTAACTTTATTTAACTCTCCAAAGTTCCAATTATAGAAATAGCAGTTTAAAATTAAAATTAATACTATGTAGGACAGAGGATGGGGGAAAAAACTTACTTTGTAGATAATAGCCGCAAGATTTCTATCAAGTGTATAGAGAGAGCTAGCAATCACTTCTCATCATCCCAACCTAACTACCACTCAACCAGTCTTTTATCCTTCGGATTTCATTTGCAACTGTTGGATTAATCTAGCGAGAACAACAAGTACAACTAATTAGAGAAGATTCCAGAATGGAATCATTAGAATGGAGCGAACAAGTGAAGGAAGAGGTCACAAAGAGGTTCAATTGGTGGCAACAGCAACGCAACAACAACAACAACAACAACGAGGCACCGACGACATGGGTAACAGAATGGGTTGAATATCTTAACTCGGTGGGCGTTGAGTTGCCTAACTATCAGTTAGGGGAACTTTTGGTGTCCCAAATGTGCTCCGAAAAGGATCACCCTTCGATGTGGAAGTTCATGCACCATGCTCTTTCTTCTCACCTTCTCTTCCCTCTCTAAATACTCGATCTTCTCTCTTTTAAGGTCATTCTATGACCGTTCTCACCCCAACGCTTACGCTCTTTTTCTTCCCCTTCTCGCGTAACACGAATTTTCCTTTTCGCGAGTGATGTTGAGAGAGAGGGCGAGAGCTGTTAAGAGAGTGAGAGAGAGAAATGTGACAGAGGAGGAAAAGGGCGACAGAGGAGGAGGAGGGCGAGAGCTGTTGAGAGAAAGAGAGGGCGAGAGCTGTTGAAAGCAATGGAAAAGAGGGAATTTTGCTGAATAAATTAATTTTAGATCTGAAGAATAAGTAACGCTTCCAGATCCTACTGGAAATGCTACTTTAGGTATATAATATGTGGCACTCCTGGCTAGAAGCACTATTTATTGATACTGCTTAAAGTAGCGCTTCTTATAGGAAGCGCTACTTATTCTTGTTACACAACCATAAATAGCACTTGGTGTGGGAAGCACTGCTTATTCCTATATCCTTCAATAGCACTTCTTCAATGAAGCGCTAGTAAAAGCATTTTACCTAATTTTAAGTAGCACTTCAATAGTTAAGCGCTATTTAATGTGACGCCATCTTTTAACTTATTTGTTGTAGTGTAAGGTCCTAACCCTAGCATAAGGTCTATTTCTAAGCTTTATGGATTATGGGATGTCACAAGAAATCTACTACATACAATACCATAGTTTAATTCATGGTACCTCTATAAAATTTCACAAGTTTTTGTAATATTTACAACCCATGAGTGTAAGGGAACAATATGATATAAAATAATATTAGGCTAAAATATTGTTTTAGTCACTTATATTTATTTTAGATTTTATTTTGGTCTCTTACGTTTTATTTGTTTCGAGTTGGTCTTTTACGTTACAAAAGTTATACCAAAATGGTCCTACCGTTAGTAACACCGTCAAAATGCTGAGTTGGCAGCTGAGTTGGCACGTTGGGGGACAAAATTGAAACCAAAAAAAAATAAGGGACCAAATTGGCACCAAATAAAACGTAAGAGAAGGACCAATTTGGTGCCAATTTGGTCCCTTATGTTTTTTTTTGTTTCAATTTGGTCCCTCAACATGCCAACTCAGCTGCCAACTCAGCATTTTGACGGTGTTACTAACGGTAGGACCATTTTGGTATAACTTTTGTAACGTAAGGGAACAATTCGGAACAAATAAAACATAAGGGACCAAAATAAAACCTAAAATAAACATAAGGGACAAAAATAGTATTTAAATTAATTAAATATACTTATTTTAAAATTTAGGTTTTTAATTATTAAAAATAATTTTAAAAAAATAAATAACGCTTTGAATAAATAAAATTAATGTATAACTTTGTAAATGCTATCTCTGGAATAAGACATCTAGAAACAAAATTATCATAATAAAACAAAATAACTATTCCATGATCTTATTCACTATTTTTGAAAATGTTCAAAATAAATAGTCTCTTGTCACAATACCCTTTTCCAACAGACACATTGTTATGTATCATTACAATTTTACCAGATTCAAATGACACTTTAATCCCAACTTTTTCCAATAGGGATATAGAAATTAAATTTGCCCATTACACTAGGTACATGAATCACTTCATTGAGAGCCAAGTCTTTCCAGTGTGAGCTTTAGAAGAACTTTCCCTTTTCCCAAAACTGCATCAATTCAAGAATCACCAAGATAAACACGTTCTTCACCATCCCCTACATAAGTGTAGGATGTAACGACCCGTTTTTCGGAACGCTACTAAGCCAGTATCTTGACAAAAGTTTACATATTTTCGAAAGGCGAAATACTCTGCCTTACACGTTTTCCAAAAATGTGGTTCTATTTTTTTTTTCAAAACTTCTTTTTCAAAATGGCTGTCAGAGTATTGCAGCGACTTTAGAAACATGGCGGAATTATTTAGAGACATCACATTAACCACATTCAATTATTACGTCAAACTCACACATAACAACATGTGCCTAGAAACATAATCAACATTCATTACAATACAAAAATAAATTCAAGCGTCCTATAGCTGGTCGACACAACAAGCTCCTCGCAAGACTACTAGTAGGTTCCGCAACCACAACACAAGTGGAAAGCTAAACAACCATCCCCAGCTGCTCCTCCTTGCAGTTCCAAATCCTCTGCTCGCCCCGCCATCTGGGTTACAATCATTAATTGACAGAACCACTGGCAAGGGTCAACTTCTCAACAGATCATGATAAACCATTACATAAAGCAGTAAGCAAACAACAATGTATATCATTCACAGAGCGTGACTCAACTCTCTCACTCTAGACTTGACTCGACTCACGACTCATTTTCTCTCGACTCGACAATTTTTCCGGAAAACAAACGCAGATCCATCAACTGACATACCAGCAGTAGCCTTGGGATCTTTCACTTCTCCCTAGGTAAGCATCCCCGGTTCCTACGCTGCGATGCCTACCTAATCCACCATGAACAAAGGGGACCTAGCACCCTCAGTTGTCCAGCTCACAGCTCAAAAACATCTCGACGACTCGATAATGCTCTCAGACTCGATTAACAATTCGCCGCATACGATATTCAAGAGTTATACGCAAGATTATTTGACCGCATATCAAATAAATAGAGCATGCTTATCATGAAGAAACGTAATTCAACAATCTAAGCAATAAAGCAATCTGCATGAAGAAATGCAATTTAACAAGCAATACGCAGTTCGCAGCATATGTTCAATCTCATATTAAATATTGCATAACTCAATCATATTACAACATCACATGCTTGACACGCAAATCAAGGAATCCATCCCTCTGCAACTCGGTGGAATTAACAGATAGGTACAAACAAGTGGGGGGTTGGGTTCAGGAGACCAACCACAAAGTTTTCACCCACGAATGACTCGGAAAATGGACGACTGCATGACAATAAAATAAACGAAGGGGTTTGAAGACCCTAACTTCGAACTCGTAGAGTTCTCAGACTTCTTCATATTTAAATAAGCATTTGAATAACAAAACAAGAACTTAAACATATCTAGAATTTGCACAAGAACATAAAAAATAAAATCCTAAAAATGTCTAGAAGTGCCCTTACGCTAACATACGATGAAAGTATTAATGTGAAGCGCCCTTACCACAAACTGTCGTTAATGCCGCTCCTATGTCTTCGGGTCCGTTTCGCTCAATCTCCGGTACTTCGATTCCTATTACCACATACAACTTAGTACAATCTAGGAATTCTAGTTAAACTTATGCTCTCAACTTATCCCTTTCCTAACCAAACTCAAACAAGCATTACCAATTAATAACACACTCAATATCATTTGAAAAAGTAAGGTTTTGAGACTAATTCTCTTTCTTGAACTTCAAGTAAGCATAAATAATAAATCTTTCACAACTATCAAAAACATAGCACATATTCATGCAAGGATTCAAACAATTAGAAATCAACTTCTTTTTAAATCATTTTCTAAATACCAAAACAACATCAACTTCAATTAATACATTAAGCACACTTAAGCATATCAAGGGTTATGTTTCTAAAATAATTACTACACAATGAAATACCATTTTCCTAGACTTTTCTTTCAAAACAATTTATTTTCAAGACTAGTTCATAAGGCTTTATAGGCCACTTACTCAAAATTAGTTCCAAACACAAGAGTTCAATCAATTTGTCTAATTCCAAAAATCCTTTAGCAATTAAATCATGCCATTATCATGTCAAGAACTTAAAGAACAAGGGATCATTTCCTTACATGTTATTCTAACCTCCAAAAACCAAACTATGCATAAAACACAAACTAACACTTAAGCTAATTCATGCAAATCTATTCCAACAACTTTAAAATCAACTTTAACATGCTATTCAACACTTATACACAAAATCAAACATCACCTCCTCTTGTTCTTCATGGTTCAAGAATAGGCAAGGTTCTAAAACTTTCATGTTACATATGCTTAATTTAAACTATAACTTAAATCAACATCCAACCACTTCCAATAACACACTTAGGAAATCAATTAGTTGATTCCACAAGGATCACATCATTTCCCTCTTTCTCACCACCTAGGGTTTCTCCCTAAGGCTTTAAAGAAAGGATGGATGATGTCTCATCTCCTATTAATCATCAACCAACATCAAACAACCACACAAATCATCAATTAATTACAACTAAAACAACAATTCATCAAACACAAGGGAGGGCTGTTTGGGCACTGTTTTAGGGCTTGAATGGGGTGGAAAAATTCTGTTTTCATGCCCAAATAAATGCTAAGAATGATAGCTAACACAAAGAAGAACATAACCTAGCAAGGAATCAAGCATTGGAAGCAAAAATCAAGATGGAAAAATGGAGAGAAATAGCGACCCAAAACAGAAAAATGGGGGAAAGAAAAACTGATTTTCGTTACTTTAGATGATGATGAGGATGAGGAACTAGATAGAGGAGAAGATTTGGAGCAACTTTGATGAAGGAACCTTGCTCAAAAACTCAAAGGAAATGGAGGTAGTTTCAATGGCTTTGTCTTGTTCATGGAGAGAAAAAAGAAGAAGATGAAGGTTGTCTTTTGGGAGGAAGAAGGCGTGAGATTGAAGCTGGAAATGGGCTGCATATAGCCTTCATTTCCTTGCTTTTATAATAATAAAAATAGGCATAGTTAGTAGGAGTAGTTGAATAAAAGATATTTGCAAAATAGTCACACAACTAATGACACCTAGCAATTTATATGAGATGTTAAACATATCACCTAATCTTACCCATCTAATCTCACATCTCTCATGATTACCCTCTAATCTAAAGTCTTAAGATTTAAAAACACGGCGACGAGAAACCGAAAAACCGATTTATTTCTCGCCGGAAAAATCCCGAAAAATTAATTCGCGAGGAATTAATTCTTCGCATGATAATATTATTTCGTAAATAATAAAAATAATATCAAACATACAAAAATAGTCACAACAAGTTACGATTCGATTTTCATCGAAATCGGGGCTCATTTTAAATTTTATTTACGGCAGAAACTACCCGGCGATTTGAAACGCGCCGAAACTTCGTTAGAATTTTTTGACGATCTTCAAACCATGAATTAACATAACAATATTAATTCTTAATTATATTTGCTTGATTTATTTCACTCAATTTTCCAGTTAGCACAAAATACGCGTTGTCGCGTCACGCAGAAAACTTATACAAGGTATAAATTGATGAATTCGCATTAACGCAAAGATACGCTCACGCTATCTATTAATTTGAATTAACATCATGAATAATATTTATTTATAATAAATAAATTGTTCAAAATACTCAAAATAATTTCCCGTACTCTCAGTAAATCATCGAGGTGATCAATCTCTCTGACTTATTTTTTGAGTATTCAGGATTTTATTGCTAAAATCGCTTTTCTTAAAAATTGGGGGGTTACATAGGAGGTAAAGGCATCTTTGTTTGCACAAATATGCCTGGTAGCTCCAGAGTCTACCACCCATTTGTTCACACTGGTCACAATATTAACTTGAAAACTAGCCACAACAATTATATCATCTCCTTTAGCCAAGTTAACCTTTGGCTTAGGAGGATTGTCATTTCTCGCTATGTGACAGCACTAAGGTGTATGCTGACCTGGTTTTCCACAAAAAAACTAAGTGCCTTTTCTTTTGAAATTTGGGTTAGAATTGAAATTGAGGTTAGAAATCTTAGGCTCGTGATCATGTTTATTAGCGTACCTCTTTTTGTGAGACTTGGTTTGAATCAAATTTGCATGAGAAGTTGTCATTTTTGCCTTTGCAGCATTCAACTCTTTTTTGTTAGTATCTTCAATAATAATATGTGTGATCAAGTCTGCGAGAGAAAGCTACATAATTATAGTGTGACGACACACCTTATTTGCATAAGTCCACTCTTCTAGTTTCTTAGAGTCGGTAGAAGATGGTTTGGGATTGGTTAGAGCCCATGTGACATATAAATGTTGAGTATTGAATGAACACGTTCTTGCCATCTCCTAAAGTTTTGTCCACTAAAGACCTCGATCTTTGAGATATCCAGAAATGGCTTTACGAAAGAGACAGGTGTCAGCATAGTCAAAGTGACAGCACGGGGATAATATTGTTCTCAGAAACAACATCGTTGTTGGCCATGATAAATCCTTGAGATTATTGGAGTAAAGATGGCGAACAACGAACACTGAAGTAGGGACAATATTCCACCAACACAAGAAAATAGCTTGAGTCATGTGAAAGAACATTGTCCTCAAGGATTTATTCATCTAAGATAAAACCCCCAGGATTCAACAGGTTCTTCTTAGTTGAACGAGATATCAGAATAACAGAGAATAAAAATTATAATTTTCACTCAGGAAGATGAAAACCGAAGCAACAAAAACGAATTGCAAAATGTCCTTTGTCGTATGTAAAAATAATATGTGCAGTAGTAGTACTCAAAAGTAAAAGTGTAGCCCCAAAAAATAGAGAACGAGACATATTATTGTAAGTCTCACATGGAAGAATGAGATGGCATAATTAGTTATTATAAGTGGGGGCCAACCCTCACCCTGAGCTGGGTTTTTGGGTTGAGTTAGGCCTAAGCCCAAATTCTAATATGGTATCAAAGCCTACCATAGATCCATTGTTGGGCCACCCGTTATCGGGCCACTTGGCTCACAGTCTAGTTGTCCAGTCCTGGGCATAAGAAGGGTGTGTTGTAAGTCTCACATGGAAGAATGAGATGGCATGATTAGTGGTTATAAGTGGGGGGCAAGCCTCACCTATGTGCTAGTTTTTGCGGTTGAGTTAGGCACAAGTCCAAATTCTAAGACTTATATAAACCCAATGGCTCAGCTGATTGAAAAAGTAATCAAGACATTAAACTCTTAACATATTAAACATGACGAAACATTTTAATGATTGAGAGAAACTTTAAAGTAACAAAATTATTATCATAAATTCCAATACTTCAATGGCAATGGGAATTAAAAATTTGATGGCCTTTAATGTATTTGCTGCACCTGAGCATTTAAAAGAATAAATTATAGAGTTTTTAAAACAAAATTGCTGCAAACACAGGAAAATACTGTCGACAATAGCGTTTTAATTAGATGATACTTCAACAAAGAATGAATATATGCCACTTTAAGCTTATTAAAATTTTGAAAACGTAAACCTTTAAAATAATATAAAATATTAACATAATTATATCATACAAATGATTTGTTTTTGTAATAAGAAAATAAAACAAATTTAAACTGAATTTAAAATAGTATAAACCAATTAGAATAAACATCATCAAACTGATTTAACTTTTGAAATAATATATAAAAATAATACAACAATAAAAAGATAAAATTTGAAAAATATGTAATATCATAAGTTTAATATGTTAGGTGCTTTTTTTTTTGAGACGAACATGTTTTTTTTTTTTGACAAGGAGACGAACATGTTAAGTACTTAGGGTTTGTTAAATAAGTGATAAGGAGATGGGGCAGGTGTCAACAAGAGTTGATGCAAATAAATATTTTTCATATTTTTTTAATATTTCTTTTTTTTAACTTGAAATTTGTTTAACTTAAATGATAATCCCGGAATAAATGGCAATAGAGATAAAGGGATAAATGATATGTACGATGATAAGGAATTAAATCAACCAATGATGGAAAACGTCACCTAGGAAGCAAGAGTCAAATACCAACAAATTTGGTATGTCAAAAAATACTCACAATGGTGATGCAGGTGTGGGGTCGGTGGATTTAAATTCCAAATATATCATGGGAGTTACAAATATGCATAATAAGGGGGGAAACAGAAGAGGAAGAAACAAATTTTGTCTGTTATTATGCCGGGAAAATGTTATTTATTGAGAGCACATGCTCTAATGTTATGGAGTCCTTGGTTAAGACCGTGGATAAATGATATGTATGGGGATTTGGAGAAATTAAATCAATCAATAATGAGGAACGTCAGTCAAGAAAGCAGTAGTCAAACACCAACAAATTTGGCATCTTGAAAAATACTCATAATGGTGATGCAGGTGTGGAGTCAGTGGATTGAAATTCCAAATATATTGTGAGAGCTACAAATTCGCATAATAATGGAAAAATATGGAAGAGGAAAAAACAGGCGTGGTTTAGTATAATGTAAGTTACTGAATGAGGGCATATGCTCTTATGTTGTGGATTTATTGGCTATAAATGATATGTTCGACGATTTGGAGGAACTAAATCTGCCAATTATGGGAAATGTCAACCAATGAAGCAAGAGTAAAATACCAACAAATTTGTAATCTTGAATATACTCATAATGGTGATACAGGTATGGGGTCAGTGGATTGAAATTCCAAATATATCATGGGAGTTACTTAATGAGGGCACGTGCTTTAATGTTACAAACTCCTTGGCTAAGGCCATGGACCCTACCCATACTCTTTTCACTTAAAGCCCATTTAGTTTGCAACCTGCTTGGTGTTTGCATATAGAGTATAACTCATTAGTTCATGCGGCTTAGGGGAGAGATCGAGGTGATGTGGTCTAAGCTCTACAAAATGTCACTCACAATAGGGATATCTTTAGGAATAATTTGCAAAAAAGAGAAAATTCGAAGCCGCCAAAAGGAATTCAAAGAGCTTTGAAGAATATTGAATTTGTTTCCATTATACACTTTCAACACTCTCTTCTTAAAGATTTAGAAGATATTATTTTCGGAGAAAAAATATTCTTAAATTATTTGACTCGATTCTTAGTTTTTAATTAAATTTAATTTTTCAAATTAAAAAGCTATAAATTCAAATTTATTCATCTAGTCTAATTCCAATTACACACAATATACAGATTGCAAAATTAAGTTTTTATAATACTTAAACTAAAATGAAAAATAAAAGAGAATAGTTTAGTAATTATACATTAATAATGCAAATATATAATTAAGTATATTTTATCATTTTATTATATTAAAAATTACTTTTCAAAATATATTTATATAGAAAAATAAAACATAATTTTTTGATAAGAAAACAATACTAAAACAGAGGAGTAGGGCGGCAGGATGAATAGGAAAAGGTAACATAAGGAGTTAAAAACATAGTTACGACTCCGTTTCCGAAATCTGAAACTGATTCTCGCAGTAATAAAAGCTGGCATATTTACTACCCTTTATTACACATCTCCGTTTTGATTTTCTAAAGTTTTTGCCTTTATTCCTTTCAACCATGGTTAACCAAACTATTAACCACACCATGCACCGCCTATATAACCTGTAACCAACCCGCCAACACTCTTCATCTTTTGCGTATCACCCGCACCTCTCCCTCTCCCACACACACAACGGATATTTCAAGAGAAAATAAAATGTCCCCAGAGCTTCACCTTCTATTTTTCCCTGAGCTTCTTCAGTCACCTATTCTCAGTTTCCAAGCTATCGTGTGTGTTTTCTTGTTCACACTCGCCTTTTTATTCTGGCTCGCTCCAGGCGGGCTTGCTTGGGCCCTTTGTAGGCCCTCGGCCCGGTCCGTTATCTCGGGCCCTTCTTTTTCTGGTTTGCTCGGGCTGTTCTCCGGTCCCACCCCACACCGTGTTTTAGCTAAACTCGCCCATCGCTTCGGGGCTGAGTCGCTGATGTCATTCTCGGTGGGCCTGACTCGGTTCGTTATTTCCAGCGAACCGGAAACCGCTAAGGAAATCCTCTGCAATTCCGCTTTCGGTGACGGGCGGTGAAGGAATCGACTTATGAGCTTACGTTTCACGCAGGGCAATGGGGTTCGCACCATACGGTGAAATCTTGGAGGAACTCGAGAAGGATTTCCTCAACCCACTTGTTACGCCTCGAAAAGAATCACTGGATTCGAAGGTTTCAGGCGTGATGTTGGGTTGAAAATGGTGGAACGAGTGAAGTGTTTGATGGCTGAAAACGGACACGTGGAGGTTAAAAAGGTGCTTCATTTCGGATCACTCAACAATGTGATTATGACGGTGTTTGGAAAGTGTTATGAGTTTTTCGAAGGTGATGGTGCTGAGCTTGAAGAATTGGTGAGCGAAGGTTATGAGTTGTTGGGGATGTTTAACTACAGAGACCATTTTCCTCTTACGAAATGGTTGGACTTGCGAGGAGTGAGGAGAAGGTGTAAGGTTTTGGTCTCAAAGGTTAATGCTTTTGTTGGAAAAATCATAGAGGAGCATAAAATGAAGAGGTCACCGAATATGTTGAGGGAAATGTAGTGGGTGATTTCGTTGACGTGTTGCTTGATTTAGAGGAAAAAGACAAGCTCAATGATTCGATATGATTGCGCTTCTTTGGGTACTCAATGCTTTATTCATTTATTTTTTTTACCTTTTTCTTTTAATTTTTTTGGTTTTTTATGTTGTGGATTTTTTGTCGTGTTTTATAGGAAATGATTTTCAGAGGAACGGATACAAGGGCAATTTTGTCGAGTGGACTCTGGCTCGGATGGTGCTTCACCCTGAGATACAAGAGAAGGCGCAGGAAGAGATTAATTGTGTGGTTGGAATGTCAAGGGTTGTTTCTGGCGACGATGTACCGAATCTTTGTTATTTGCAGTGCATTGTGAAGGAGGCTCTAAGGGTGCACCCACCTGGGCCACTTCTATCATGGGCTCGCTTAGCTGTGCACGATGTTATGGTGAGCGATAAGCTTCTTCCAGCTGGCACAACCGCAATGGTGAACATGTGGGCAATAACCCACGACGAGAAGGTGTGGGAAGAGCCAGAGGAGTTCAAGCCAGAGAGGTTTATGAAAGAGGAGGTGAGCATAATGGGATCTGATTTGAGGTTGGCTCCATTTGGGGCTGGGAGAAGGGTTTGTCCAGGGAAGGCAATGGGTTTGGCTTCTGTTAACCTCTGGCTTGCTCAGTTGCTTCAGAGCTTTAAATGGGTTCCCGTTGAAGATTCTTCCCCCGTGGATTTAACTGAGTGCTTGAACCTTTCCATGGAAATGAAAAACCCACTGGTTTGCAAGGTTGTCCCTAGGATTAATGGTTGAGTGCTCCAATTCGTGGATCTTGGTTTTATTTGCTTAAATTTGTCAAGTAGAGTTGAGAGGATTCCACGCAACTAGTTTGATGAATAATAGCCTTAGCAAGGCCTTGTCTAGAAGTTTTGGGGCCTAAGGCAAAGCTACTAAAGAAGCTTAATAAAATATAAATTATTAAACCTCATATTATTTTTTTGGCCTTTTGAGCTTCAAAAAAAATGAGCGCATTAGGCATTGCAATAATTTGATATCAGTTATCCCTTGAAAATTCACTTTAAAAGAATATGAAGATACACAAAGAAAGAAATAAAGGAGCAAAATAAAGAAATAAAGGAGCAAAATAAGTTAAAGCAATTTTTTTAAAATTTTGGTTGAATATATATATATATTTGATAGGAAAATGTTAGTTGTTAATAATTGTTAGAAATGTTAGTTTCTCAGGTTTGAACCCGGGTCCTCCAACTTGTACTCTTTCAGCGTCTCTTAACTCACCAACCGAGTTACCTACTTGAGACTCTTTGGTTGAATATATTGATAAAAAATAACCGTTAATACCTCTTAATCTAATAATACAAATATTCAATTAATAAAATACTGTTAATATTATACCTCGGATAATAAAAATTGCAATCAATAAAAAATAGCCTAATTTATAAAAAAAAAAGATGGCATGCTATGAACAATGTGCATGCAAATAGGCGAACCACACAAAGCTCCAATTAGCTGTTGTAATTAATTTATTTCTTTCTTGTAATTTCACTCCGGTGGACCAACACTCAAACAATTAATCAGGTGAGTTTATTCATTCCAATTGGCTATTGCAAATTTGCCATTAGTTGTTCATGCGAGACCAATCAAGAGACCAATCACCGTGGGAAGTGGAAAGCCACCTTGCTTTTCTCCCAAATGTTGCTTGTTCCGATTGGGCCTCTATGTACATGCGAAAAATATATTAGATTAGGCCTTTACACTAGTAGCAAATTACCAATAGTAAATAGTTAAGTCAGTATGGGGTCTAAGGCAATTGCCTTAGTTGCCTCACTACAAGCACGACTTTGACCCTTAGAAGAATAAAATGTAGGCATTGAGAATTCAGGTCCATTATCACTTATAACCACTTTGATGACAGCTTTGTGCTGTTTTTCTAGCATGAGAATGAAATTTTGAACATGGTTTGTAACTTCAACTTTTGATTTTAAAAGAAGAATCCAAGTGAATCTACTAAAATCATCGAGAGTAGTGAGAAAATATCGATGGTCATGAATAGAGGCAATAGAGATAGGACCCCAAATGTCAAAATGTAAAAGCTCAAAAGGCTTAGAAGCTTTATTAACGCTCAAACTATAAGGTATTCTTCTGTGTTTTGCCAAATGACATATATCACATACTGAATTGTGATTAACAGAAACAGAAGGAAAATCTCTTTGCAAACTAGACAACCTATAAATTATTAAATATTATTATACAATATAAATATAATGATATTTCCTAAAGTTAGATAATGACAACACTAAGTGCTATTTACAATTTTGAAAAGATAATCTTAAGTTGATATAACTTGGGAAAACTATTTAAAATAGATAATTGTGCTCCATATTATTAAATATTAACTATTAAAAATATCTATCATATTATAAAATTATAATGAAATACATATTAAAATCTATCTATATAAAATTGTAGTAAAAAAAACTGTAACAATACATTAAAATATCATATTAATTAAATGTATATATGTGAAGGAAATTTTAATTTTAACATTAGATACAAAATTATTTTTATTTATGAGTTACAACTTACAACCTGTCATTTACCTTTCGTCAATTTTATCAATTTATTATTCTATCTACAAATTATTATTAAATATTATTATATTGATAAATTTGTTTTATTATTGGTTGTGTTGACTATTAGACATAAAAATTCTTATACGTTCAATTAAATATTAAAATTGCTTAATGATAATGTTAAATATTGTAAAGAACTTCAGAAAAATATTTAAAAAGTAATTAAATTACACTATAAATTATTAAATATTATTATCAAATATAAATATAGTGCTATTTCTTAAAATTAGATAATGACAACACTATTTATGTGTGTGTGCGCGTGTGTGTATGTGTGTGTGAAGAAAACTAGAGCTATAACATTGAATACAAGCATATTTTAATTTATGAGTTACAACATTTAAATTTACCTTGTTAATAAGTTTTACAATTTTACTAGTCTATTTTAATATTATTTTTGCCCCCTTTTTCACCAAAAAATAAATAAATATTATTGTTAAATATTAATTAATTTAATTTAAGGAGACTTGAGCTTTAATATTGAATATAATTTTATTTTAATTTGTGAGTTACAACCTTCAAATGTTAATTATACTTTTACAATATAATTTATTAAATGTTGTTATTAAATATAAAACATAAATAAATTTAACAAAAATAGTTAATGTCAAAAATAAGTGCATGCTATTTACTATTAAAAAGAAAAATTAACTTAAAAAAAGTATATGATATTGTATATTTTCTAATTTATCCATCTACCTAACTACCTATCTATCTATTTATCTATCTATCTATCTATCTATCTATCTATCTATCTATCAATCTATCTATCTATAAGTAAATAAACTTGAGCTTTAGTGTAACACTCCGTTTCCGTAGCGCTATTGTGCAACCCAATCTAATGCTGAAAACATTTAACGCTTATATGCTTTCAACAAAGAGTACTCTTCTATCTTTTGCAACGGAAAATAGGAGTAATTTTTATTTTCCTTTGAAACCTTTTTCAAAAATAAGACATAAAGAGTACTACTATTTTCTAAATAATGTAAAATCAGTCTTTTACAGAAATTAGAGTATAACGCATCACAATCAACACTTCTCATAACATAAAACATAACATAATCGTTTTGCACTGAGGCGAGGTTTTCTGAAATAGAGTAATTACAAAATAACAAAGACAAAACCCTAAGCTAAGCTGGCCAACAACTACAACTCTTACTGAGAAACAGTTCAGCAAGATCAAACACATGAAACATTCAGAGGAATCTTCCCCCACTGGCTCGATCTTCAACGCTCCTGGAAAGACGAAACTGC
This sequence comes from Calophaca sinica, assembly GCA_037113605.1. NCBI lineage: Eukaryota > Viridiplantae > Streptophyta > Magnoliopsida > Fabales > Fabaceae > Calophaca > Calophaca sinica. The sequence goes on from CM073736.1 coordinate 48,668,965, forward strand.
AGCAGCTATGCAGCTCCATCTGGAAGTGACATCCATAGGGATATCCAATCCAACAACAGTGCAAGGGTAAATTCTTTGTCCACGAGTTTATCATAGGCTATGTCCCATGCAAACAATGTATACATATATAATACAACAACATGCTTTTATATACATATACATACTTAATAGACCGCATGCATCATGATGGTATATCAAGCATTGCATGTGAGCAGACAACTCAACCAACAGATCAACAATCAAGTCACCACAATATCAAATAATTGCATGTGAGCAAACAAATCGACCAATAAATCAACAATCAAGCCACCACAATATCCAACAATTGCATGTGAACAATAATTCTATCAACAGATCAACGATCAAGTCATCACATATCATAAATGTGGTTAGCTATGCATGCCAATGTAGTATGACAAGTTGTGTATACACCTGCAGCCTTAATAGGTCAGCAGTATGACGAGGAATTTTCCCAACGTCCGAACAATATAGCCACACATTAGGCTTGCCTCAAGTTAGGTTTGCCATACATTAGGCAATGCAGTGTCAACTCGTCTTTTGAAGTCTTTAAGACAAATCAAACGCTCCGAGTGACATGACAACTCATTTTTTGAAGTCTTTAAGACAAATCAAACGCTCCGAGTGTCGATGCTCAATGGTCAGTATGCATCCAAACAAATTCTTCAATATGGCTTGCTCACCGTAGGGAGGCCCGAGAAATGTTTTAATTAATCAATGCAGATCGACAAACTTCAACTATGTGTCACATTCGAAAAAGTGGAAGGAACTCAAAGTTTAAGCACTACAATGAGCATCCCATACTACTCAAGTAATGCCCGGGTATTCTTCATCACGCAGTGAACTGAGATGATGAAAAATACCCCTTAGAATTCAAACACAGGACACTAGGTCTAGGTGTTCAACTGCAGAACGCTAATCTTAATCTTAGATCAAAACTCTAGGCACGTAATACGGAAACTAGGCTCAATTTTTAGGTTGAGTTACTAGGCATGCCATACGGAACACTAGGTACAATCCTTAATCAAGAAAATACGTACGCAAGTAGGACATTAAGTCCCAGCACAGGACACATGGCCCATATGCTCAATAGGAACACTAGGTTCCCTATATTTTATTCTTCGTAATCTCGATATTTGAAATCTCTATCTCAGTTCTTGTATCACTCCTATGAATTTGAAAATACTTTTTAGCTCTAGATCGTTGAAACCCTAGTTGTGCTAAATAATATGCTAGGATAATTCCCAGACACATTACTTAACTCAACCGTTTTCAAAATTTACAATGTTTTCTTTTTAAAAGATCCTCTTAAATAACTTCTAACCCTTTGATCCATAAAGCGTGTTTGTACATTGACTTATTTTAGAAGATACCTTTAGTTTACCATGAAAACATTTCTCGGCTCATGGAATCGCATCAAACTTACCGTTGTAAGTCGTCAAACCAATAACAGTCGATCAATGTAATACCCCGTTTTTGGAGCACTACAGTGCAACCTAATCTAATGCTGAAAACATTTAATGCTTGTATGCTTTCAACAAAGAGCACTCTTCTGTCTTTTGCAATGGAAAATAGGAGTAATTTTTTTTTCTTTTTCTTTCCTTTGAAACCCTTTTAAAAAATAAGACATAAAGAGTACTACAATTTTCTAAATAATGCAAAATCAGTCTTTTACAAATATCGGAGTATAAAGCATCACAATCAATACTTCTCATAACATAAAACATAACATAATCATTTTGCACTGAGGTGAGGTTTTCTGAAATAGAGTAATTACAAAATAACAAAGACAAAACCCTAAGCTAAGCTGGCCAGCAACTATAACTCTTACTGAGAAACAGTTCAGCAAGATTAAAACATGAAACATTCAGAGGAATCTTCCTCCACTAGCTCGATCTTCAGCGCTCCTGGAAATACGAAATTGCAACAGCTATGGAGCTCCATCTGGAAGTGATATCCATAGGGATATCCAATCCAACAACAGTGCAAGGATAAATTCCTTGTCCACGAGTTTATCATACGCTATGTCGCATGCAAACAATATATACATATATAATACAACAACATGCTTTTATATACATATACATACTTAATAGACCGCATGCATCATCATGGTATATCAAACATTGCATGTGTGCAGATAACTCAACCAACAGATCAACAATCAAGTCGCCACGATATCAAATAATAGCATGTGAGCAAACAATTCTATCAATAGATCAACAATCAAGTCACCACAATATCCAATAATTGCATGTGAACAACAATTCTATCAACAGATCAATGATCAAGTCATCACATATCATAAATGTGGTTAGCTATGCATGTCAATGCAGTATGACTAGTTTGTGTATACACCTGCAGCCTTAATAGGTCAGCAGTATGACGAGGAATTTATTTCCCAATGTCCGAACAAAATAGCCACACATTAGGCTTGCCTCAATTTAGGCTTGCCACACATTAGGCAACGCAGTGACAACTCATTTTTTGAAGTCTTTAAGACCAATCAAACGCTCTGAGTGAAATGAAAACTCGTCTTTTGAAGTCTTTAAGACAATTCAAACGCTCCGAGTGTCAATGTTCAATGGTCAATATACATCCAAACAAATTCATCAATATGGCATGCTCACTGTAGGGAGCGCCTGAGTAATGTTTTAATTAATCAATAATATTTTTCATATTCTATATCAATACCAAGTTCCAATTGAATCCAACATGATTCAAGGATAACAATACAATTCATAATGCCACACAGGGCCAAAAACATACTACAGCATTTCATACAGCACATAACAATTCAGTAAGCTACAACCTGCTACATACTTTTCCCAATTTCAAGTCCAATCAAATCAATCAAACATGATTTAAGTCACACAATACTATTTAGTCTTGCTACACAGGGCCAAATCAATACACAATAATTCATGCTACAACATCTCAATAACACATAGTAATACTTCAAGTATTACCACACAATTTAACGAAACATCAAACCAACCAACACACAAGGCAAAAAGCCCAAACTCATTATATAAGAATTTCCCTTACCTTGGGCGCTTTAACAATCCACGTTAGGTAATTCGAAACTATCGTCAAGTTGCACTTCGCACGTACCTTAAGCACGAACCTTAACAATACAAACTTAATACAATTAGACCCCAAAAAAATACAAATCCTAGACCCCTAGGACAGCCACGGTTTTAGGTCCCTAAAAGGCCTAAGAATTACTCACTTAATCCCATATGGTTCACATCTAGTCAGATAACATGATACAAGTTCAAGTCATGCAAGTTTTCAAACTTTTACTAACTCTACACACTTAGAAAAAACCTAAACCAAAATTTACCAATTGGAATAGTGTTTTTACCAAATAAATAGTATTTTGCCAACTTTGAATCACTTTTTAAAACACTAAAACATGTCACAAAATTTCAGTGACAACTTCATTACAAGTCCAAAACAATACTTGAAACATAACCCAAATCATTTACTAAAATCAAGCTTCTTTGAAAAGCTTTGCTAAATAAAATCAACAACCACTTTTACAACTATTTTTAAGGCATAAATCAACTTAAGACAAGTTTCTAAACTAACTTAAGGCTCACGGCTTAGAACAACAAAAACTAACTTAAGATTTTGAACCATTTTCAATGTTTTAAACATATTAAACTTCAAAGATTCAAAGCCATAACCTAAAACCAAATTCTTTGCCACTTTAATACACTTAAAACATGTTAAAACTCATCCTAAAACATGCTAAAAATTCTGTTTCTAAACAGCCCCATCAAATAATTTTTCCATTATATAAAACAACTTGTTTTTTCAACATAAACAAGAAGATTAACCATCTAAATTTGAATCAAGTTTTCACAACCACTTTATACTAAAACAAGTCACGTATTTTCTCCAAATACAAGTTAAAACATCATAAAAAACTATCCCCTATGTCACGGTTTTGACAGCACAAAAGCAAGATAAGATTTTGATCCATAAACTTCATTTTTATGACAAAATCATGCAAACTAGTTTAAGTACTAAATATATAAGCCAAAATCTACTATCTTAACCACTTTTAAGCAACCAAATCATGTTCATAAAACTTAATCAGACCCAAATAAGTGGCTGTCTTAAAAAAGTAAAAGCAAACAAAGTTTTGATTTAACAAACTTTATGATTATGCATGCTTATGGCTAGATCAAACCTCTTAATCAACAATCCTTCCAAGATCCACCTTTTAAACAATTAAATCAACCAAAAATAACCCATAAACAGCCCCTAAGATTCAGCCTCCCCAAAAAGTTAGGGTTCTACAATTTTAAAATCCACAAAACACATTTAATCAAGAAGGTAATGGGAGATCTAAGAGGTATTAAGCTTAAACATCAAGATCTAAGTAATTAATCAAAGAAAATAACACTAAAACCACAAAAACTCATCCATGGCAGCCATGGGGAAAAGGAAAGTGAGTTATAAATCTTACCCACAAGGATGGTGATGATAGATCAAGGAAGAAGAAAGGATGAAGATTAAGCTTCCAAAATACTAGTTTTGAACCAAACTCGCTTTCTCTCTCAAGAACTCTTATCGGAAACGCTACTTATTCTTGTTACACAACCATAAATAACACTTGGTGTGGGAAGCACTGCTTATTCCTATATCCTTCAATAGCACTTCTTCAATGAAGCGCTAGTAAAAGCATTTTACCTAATTTTAAGTAGCACTTCAATAGTTAAGCGCTATTTAATGTGACGCCATCTTTTAACTTATTTGTTGTAGTGTAAGGTCCTAACCCTAGCATAAGGTCTATTTCTAAGATTTATGGATTATGGGATGTCACAGGAAATCTACTACATACAAGACCATAGTTTAATTCATGGTACCTCTATAAAATTTCACAAGTTTTTGTAATATTTACAACCCATGAGTGTAAGGGAACAATATGATATAAAATAATATTAGGCTAAAATACTGTTTTAATCCCTTAAGTTTATTTTATGTTTCATTTTGGTCCCTTATGTTTTATTTGTTTCGAATTGGTCCCTTACGTTACAAAAGTTATACCAAAATGGTCCTACCGTTAGTAACACCGTCAAAATGCTGAGTTGGCAGATGAGTTGGCACGTTGGGGGACAAAATTGAAACCAAAAAAAAATAAGGGACCAAATTGGCACCAAATAAAACGTAAGAGAAGGACCAATTTGGTGCCAATTTGGTCCCTTATGTTTTTTTTGTTTCAATTTGGTCCCTCAACATGCCAACTCAGCTTCCAACTCAGCATTTTGACGATGTTACTAATGGTAGGACCATTTTGGTATAACTTTTGTAACGTAAGGGAACAATTCGGAACAAATAAAACATAAGGGACCAAAATAAAACCTAAAATAAACATAAGGGACTAAAATAGTATTTAAATTAATTAAATATACTTATTTTAAAATTTAGGTTTTTAATTATTAAAAATAATTTAAAAAAAATAAATAACGCTTTGAATAAATAAAATTAATGTATAACTTTGTAAATGCTATCTCTGGAATAAGACATCTAGAAACAAAATTATCATAATAAAACAAAATAACTATTCCATGATCTTATTCACTATTTTTGAAAATGTTCAAAATAAATAGTCTCTTGTCACAATTCCCTTTTTCAACAGACACATTGTTATTTATCATTCAATTTTACCAGATTCAAATGACACTTTAATCCCAACTTTTTCCATTAGGGATATAGAAATTAAATTTGCCCATTACACTAGGTACATGAATCACTTCATTGAGAGCCAAGTCTTTCCAGTGTGAGCTTTAGAAGAACTTTCCTTTTTCCCAAAACTGCATCAATTCAAGAATCACCAAGATAAACACGTTCTTCACCATCCCCTACATAAGTGTAGGAGGTAAAGGCATCTTTGTTTGCACAAATATGCCTGGTAGCTCCAGAGTCTACCACCCATTTGTTCACACTGGTCACAATATTAACTTGAAAACTAGCCACAACAATTATATCATCTCCTTTAGCCAAGTTAACCTTTGGCTTAGGAGGATGCCATTTCTCGCTATGTGACAGCACTATGGTGTATCCTGACCTGGTTTTCCACAAAAAAACTAAGTGCCTTTTCTTTTGAAATTTGGGTTAGAATTGAAATTGAGGTTAGAAATCTTAGGCTCGTGATCATGTTTATTAGCGTACCTCTTTTTGTGAGACTTGGTTTGAATCAAATTTGCATGAGAAGTCGTCATTTTTGCCTTTGCAGCATTCAACTCTTTTTTGTTAGTATCTTCAATAATAATATGTGTGATCAAGTCTGCGAGAGAAAGCTACATAATTATAGTGTGACGACACACCTATTTGCATAAGTCCACTCTTCTAGTTTCTTAGAGTCGGTAAAAGATGGTTTGGGATTGGTTAGAGCCCATGTGACATATAAATGTTGAGTATTGAATGAACACGTTCTTGCCATCTCCTAAAATTTTGTCCACTAAAGACCTCGATCTTTGAGATATCCAGAAATGGCTTTACGAAAGAGACAGTTGTCAGCGTAGTCAAAGTGACAGCATGGGGATAATATTGTTCTCAGAAACAACATCGTTGTTGGCCATGATAAATCCTTGAGATTATTGGAGTAAAGATGGCGAACAACGAACACTGAAGTAGGGACAATATTCCACCAACACAAGAAAATAGCTTGAGTCATGTGAAAAAACATTGTCCTCAAGGATTTATTCATCTAAGATAAAACCCCCAGGATTCAACAGGTTCTTCTTAGTTGAACGAGATATCAGAATAACAGAGAATAAAAATTATAATTTTCACTCAGGAAGATGAAAACCGAAGCAACAAAAACGAATTGCAAAATGTCCTTTGTCGTATGTAAAAATAATATGTGCAGTAGTAGTACTCAAAAGTAAAAGTGTAGCCCCAAAAAATAGAGAACGAGACATATTATTGTAAGTCCCACATGGAAGAATGAGATGGCATAATTAGTTATTATAAGTGGGGGACAACCCTCACCCTGAGCTGGGTTTTGGGGTAGAGTTAGGCCTAAGCCCAAATTCTAATATGGTATCAAAGCCTATCATTGATCCATTGTTAGGCCGCCCATTATCGGGCCACTTACAGTCCAGTTGTCCAGTCCTGGGCATAAGAAGGGTGTGTTGTAAGTCTCACATGGAAGAATGAGATGGCATGATTAGTGGTTATAAGTGGGGGGCAAGCCTCACCTATGTGCTAGTTTTTGGGGTTGAGTTAGGCACAAGTCCAAATTCTAAGACTTATATAAACCCAATGGCTCAGCTGATTGAAAAAGTAATCAAGACATTAAACTCTTAACATATTAAACATGACGAAACATTTTAATGATTGAGAGAAACTTTAAAGTAACAAAATTATTATCATAAATTCCAATACTTCAATGGCAATGGGAATTAAAAATTTGATGGCCTTTAATGTATTTGCTGCACCTGAGCATTTAAAAGAATAAATTATAGAGTTTTTAAAATAAAATTGCTGCAAACACAGGAAAATACTGTCGACAATAGCATTTTAATTAGATGATACTTCAACAAAGAATGAATATATGCCACTTTAAGCTTATTAAAAATTTGAAAACGTAAACCTTTAAAATAGTATAAAATATTAACATAATTATATCATACAAATGATTTGTTTTTGTAATAAGAAAATAAAACAAATTTAAACTGAATTTAAAATAGTATAAACCAATTAGAATAAACATCATCAAACTGATTTAACTTTTGAAATAATATATAAAAATAATACAACAATAAAAAGATAAAATTTGAAAAATATGTAATATCATAAGTTTAATATGTTAGGTGCTTTTTTTCTGAGACGAACATGTTTTTTTTTTGACAAGGAGACGAACATGTTAAGTACTTAGGATTTGTTAAATAAGCGATAAGGAGATGGGGGAGGTGTCAACAAGAGTTGATGCCAATAAATATTTTTAATGTTTTTTTAATATTTCTTTTTTTAAACATGAAATTTGTTTAACTTAAATGACAATCCCAGAATAAATGGCAATAGAGATAAAGGGATAAATGATATGTGCGATGATAAGGAATTAAATCAACCAATGATGGGAAACGTCACCTAGGAAGCAAGAGTCAAATACCAACAAATTTGGTATGTCAAAAAATACTCACAATGGTGATGCAGGTGTGGGGTCGGTGGATTTAAATTCCAAATATATCATGGGAGTTACAAATATGCATAATAAGGGGGGAAACGGAAGAGGAAGAAACAAATTTTGTCTGTTATTATGCCGGAAAAATGTTATTTATTGAGAGCGCATGCTCTAATGTTATGGAGTCCTTGGTTAAGACCGTGGATAAATGATATGTATGGTGATTTGGAGAAATTAATTCAATCAATAATGAGGAACATCAGTCAAGAATGTAGTAGTCAAACACCAACATGTTTGGCATCTTGAAAAATACTCATAATGGTGATGCAGGTATGGAGTCAGTGGATTGAAATTCCAAATATATTGTGAGAGCTACAGATTCGCATAATAATGGAAAAATATGGAAGAGGAAAAAACAGGCGTGGTTTAGTATAATGTAAGTTACTGAATGAGGGCATATGCTCTTATGTTGTGGATTTATTGGCTATAAATGATATGTTCGATGATTTGGAGGAACTAAATCGGCCAATTATGGGAAATGTCAACCAATGAAGCAAGAGTAAAATACCAACAAATTTGTAATCTTGAATATACTCATAATGGTGATACAAGTATGGGGTCAGTGGATTGAAATTTCAAATATATCATGGGAGTTACTTAATGAGGGCACGTGCTCTAATGTTACAAACTCCTTGGCTAAGGCCATGGACCCTACCCATATTCTTTTCACTTAAAGCCCATTTAGTTTGCAACCTGCTTGGTGTTTGCATATAGAGTATAACTCGTTAGTTCATGCGGCTTAGGGGAGAGATCGAGGTGATGTGGTCTAAGCTCTACAAAATGTCACTCATAATAGGGATATCTTTAGGAATAATTTGCAAAAAAGAGAAAATTCGAAGCTGCCAAAAGGAATTCACAGAGCTTTGAAGAATATTGAATTTGTTTCCATTATACACTTTCAACACTCTCTTCTTAAAGATTAAGAAGATATTATTTTCGGAGAAAAAATATTCTTAAATTATTTGATTCGATTCTTAGTTTTTAATTAAATTTAATTTTCCAAATTAAAAAGCTATAAATTCAAATTTATTCATCTAGTCTAATTCCAATTACACACAATATATGGATTGCAAAATTAAGTTTTTATAATACTTAAACTAAAATGAAAAAATAAAAGAGAATAGTTTAGTAATTATACATTAATAATGCAAATATATAATTAAGTATATTTTATCATTTTATTATATTAAAAATTACTTTTCAAAATATATTTATATAGAAAAATAAAACATAATTTTTTGATAAGAAAACAATACTAAAACAGAGGAGAAGGGCGGCAGGATGAATAGGAAAAGGTAACATAAGGAGTTAAAGACATAGTTACGACTCGCTTCCAAATCAAATCGATTCTCGTAGTAATAAAAGCTGGCATATTTACTACCTTTTATTACACATCTCCGTTTTGATTTTCTAAAGCTTTTGCCTTTATTCCTTTCAACCATGGTTAACCAAACTATTAACCACACCACGCACCGCCTATATAACCAGTAACCAACCCGCCAACACTCTTCATCTTTTGCGTATCACCCGCACCTCTCCCTCTCCCACACACACAACGGATATTTCAAGAGAAAAGAAAATGTCCCCAGAGCTTCACCTTCTATTTTTCCCTGAGCTTCTTCAGTCACCTATTCTTAGTTTCCAAGCTACCGTGTGTGTTTTCTTGTTCACACTCGCCTTTTTATTCTGGCTCGCTCCAGGCGGGCTCGCATGGGTCCTTTGTAAGCCCTCGGCCCGGTCCGTCATCCCGGGCCCTTCTTTTTCTCGGGTCCGCTGGCCGTTTCTCCTGGTCCCACCTCAAGACCGCAGTTTAGCTAAACTCGCCCACCGCTTGGCCGAAGTCGCTAATGTCATTCTCGGTGGGCCTGACTCGGTTCGTTATTTCCAATGAGCCGAAACCGCTAAGGAAATCCTCTGCAATTCCGCTTTGGTGACAGCCGTTGAAGGAATCAGCTTATGAGCTTCTGTTTCACAGGGCAATGGGGTTCGCACCATACGGTGAGTACTGGAGAAACCTAAGAAGGATTTCCTCAACCCACTTGTTCTGCCCGAAAAGAATCACTGGATTCGAAGGTTTCAGGCGTGATGTCGGGTTGAAAATGGTGGAACGAGTGAAGTGTTTGATGGCTGAAAATGGACACGTGGAGGTTAAAAAGGTGCTTCATTTCGGATCACTCAACAATGTGATGATGACGGTGTTTGGAAAGTGTTATGAGTTTTTCGAAGGTGATGGTGCTGAGCTTGAAGAATTGGTGAGCGAAGGTTATGAGTTGTTGGGGGTGTTTAACTACGGAGACCATTTTCCTCTTCTGAAATGGTTGGACTTGCAAGGAGTTCGGAGAAGGTGTAAGGTTTTGGTGTCAAAGGTTAATGCTTTTGTTGGAAAAATCATAGAGGAGCATAAAATGAAGAGGCTGTCAGCTGAATATGTTGAGGGAAACGTAGTGGGTGATTTCGTTGACGTGTTGCTTGATTTAGAGGAAAAAGACAAGCTCAGCGATTCTGATATGATTGCAGTTCTTTGGGTACTCAATGCTTTATTCATTTATTTTTTTTTACCTTTTTCTTTTAATTTTTTTTTTGGTTTTTTATGTTGTGGATTTTTTTTGTCGTGTTTTATAGGAAATGATTTTCAGAGGAACGGATACAGTGGCAATTTTGCTGGAGTGGATTCTAGCTCGGATGGTGCTTCACCCTGAGATACAAGAGAAGGCGCAGGAAGAGATTAATTGTGTGGTTGGAATGTCAAGGGCTGTTTCTGGCGAAGATGTACCGAATCTTCGTTATTTGCAGTGCATTGTGAAGGAGGCTCTAAGGGTGCACCCACCTGGGCCACTTCTATCATGGGCTCGCTTAGCTGTGCACGATGTTATGGTGGGCGATAAGCTTGTTCCAGCTGGCACAACCGCAATGGTGAACATGTGGGCAATAACCCACAACGAGAAGGTGTGGGAAGAGCCAGAGGAGTTCAAGCCAGAGAGGTTTATGAAAGAGGAGGTGAGCATAATGGGATCTGATTTGAGGTTGGCTCCATTTGGGGCTGGGAGAAGGGTTTGTCCAGGAAAGGCAATGGGTTTGGCTTCTGTTAACCTCTGGCTTGCTCAGTTGCTTCAGAGCTTCAAATGGGTTCCCGTTGAAGATTCTTCCCCCGTGGATTTAACTGAGTGCTTGAAACTTTCCATGGAAATGAAAAACCCACTTGTTTGCAAGGTTGTCCCTAGGATTAATGGTTGAGTGCCCCAATTCATGGATCTTGGTTTTATTTGCTTAAATTTGTCAAGTAGAGTTGAGAGGATTCCACGCAACTAGTTTGATGAATAATAGCCTTAGCAAGGCCTTGTCTAGAAGTTTTGGGGCCTAAGGCAAAGCTACTAAAGAAGCTTAATAAAATATAAATTATTAAACCTCATATTATTTTTCTGGCCTTTTGAGCTTCAAAAAAAATGAGCGCATTAGGCATTGCAATAATTTGATATCAGTTGTCTCTTGAAAATTCACTTTAAAAGAATATTAAGATACACAAAGAAAGAAATAAAGGAGCAAAATAAAGAAATAAAGGAGCAAAATAAGTTAAAGCAATTTTTTTAAAATTTTGGTTGAATATATATATATATATATTTGATAGGCAAATGTTAGTTGTTAATAATTGTTAGAAATGTTCGTTTCTCGGGTTTGAACCCGGGACCTCCAACTTGTACTCTTTCAGCATCTCTTAACTCACCAACCGAGTTACCTACTTGAGACTCTTTGGTTGAATATATTGATAAAAAATAACCGTTAATACCTCTTAATCTAATAATACAAATATTCAATTAATAAAATACTGTTAATATTATACCTCGGATAATAAAAATTGCAATCAATAAAAAATAGCCTTATTTATAAAAAAAATAAGATGGTATGCTATAAACAATGTGCATGCAAATAGGCGAACCACACAAAGCTCCAATTAGCTGTTGTAATTAATTTACTTCTTTCTTGTAATTTCACTCCAGTGGACCAACACTCAAACAATTAATCAGGTGAGTTTATTCATTCCAATTGGCTATTGTAAATTTGCCATTAGTTGTTCATGCGAGACCAATCAAGAGACCAATCACCGCGGGAAGCGGAAAGCCACCTTGCTTTTCTCCCAAATGTTGCTTGTTCCGATTGGGCCTCTATGTACATGCGAAAAATATATTAGATTAGGCCTTTACACTAGTAGCAAATTACCAATAGTAAATAGTTAAGTCAGTATGCGGTCTAAGGCAATTGCCTTAGTTGCCTCACTACAAGCATGACTCTGACCCTTAGAAGAATAAAATGTTGGCATTGAGAATTCAGGTCCATTATCACTTATAACCACTTTGATGACAGCTTTGTGCTGTTTTTCTAGCATGAGAATGAAATTTTGAACATGGTTTGTAACTTCAACTTTTGATTTTAAAAGAAGAATCCAAGTGAATCTACTAAAATCATCGAGAGTAGTGAGAAAATATCGATGGTCATGAATAGAGGCAATAGAGATAGGACCCCAAATGTCAAAATGTAAAAGCTCAAAAGGCTTAGAAGCTTTATTAACACTCAAACTATAAGGTATTCTTCTGTGTTTTTCCAAATGACATACATCACATACTGAATTGTGATCAACATAAACAAAAGGAAAATCTCTTTGCAAACTAGACAACCTATAAATTATTAAATATTATTATACAATATAAATATAATGTTATTTCCTAAAGTTAGATAATGACAACACTAAGTGCTATTTACAATTTTGAAAAGATTATCTTAAGTTGATATAACTTGAGAAAACTATTTAAAATAGATAATTGTGCTCCATATTATTAAATATTAACTATTAAAAATATCTATCATATTATAAAATTATAATGAAATACATATTAAAATCTATCTATATAAAATTGTAGTAAAAAAACTGTAACAATACATTAAAATATCATATTAATTAAATGTATATATGTGAAGGAAATTTTAATTTTAACATTAGATATAAAATTATTTTTATTTATGAGTTACAACTTACAACCTGTCATTTACCTTTCGTCAATTTTATTAATTTATTATTCTATCTACAAATTATTATTAAATATTATTATATTGATAAATTTGTTTTATTATTGGTTGTGTTGACTATTAGACATAAAAATTCTTATACGTTCAATTAAATATTAAAATTGCTTAATGATAATGTTAAATATTGTAAAGAACTTCAGAAAAATATTTAAAAAGTAATTAAATTACACTATAAATTATTAAATGTTATTATCAAATATAAATATAATGCTATTTCTTAAAATTAGATAATGACATCACTATTTATGTGTGTGTGTGCGTGTGTGTATGTGTGTGTGAAGAAAACTAGAGCTATAACATTGAATACAAGTATATTTTAATTTATGAGTTACAACATTTAAATTTACCTTGTTAATAAGTTTTACCATTTTACTAGTCTATTTTAATATTATTTTTGCCCCCTTTTTCACCAAAAAATAAATAAATATTATTTTTAAATATTAATTAATTTAATTTAAGGAGACTTGAGCTTTAATATTGAATATAATTTTATTTTAATTTGTGAGTTACAACCTTCAAATGTTAATTATACTTTTACAATATAATTTATTAAATGTTGTTATTAAATATAAAACATAAATAAATTTAACAAAAATAGTTAATGTCAAAAATAAGTGCATGCTATTTACTATTAAAAAGAAAAATTAACTTAAAAAATATATATGATATTGTATATTTTCTAATTTATCCATCTACCTACCTACCTATCTATCCATTTATCTATCTATTTATCTATCTATCTATCTATAAGTAAATAAACTTGAGCTTTAGTGTAACACCACGTTTCCGCAGCGCTACTGTGCAACCCAATCTAATGTTGAAAACATTTAACGCTTATATGCTTTCAACAAAGAGTACTCTTCTATCTTTTGCAATGGAAAATAGGAGTAATTTTTATTTTCCTTTGAAACCCTTTTAAAAAATAAGACATAAAGAGTACTACAATTTTCTAAATAATGTAAAATCAGTCTTTTACAGAAATTAGAGTATAACTCATCACAATCAACACTTCTCATAACATAAAACATAACATAATCGTTTTGCACTGAGGCGAGGTTTTCTGAAATAGAGTAATTACAAAATAACAAAGACAAAACCCTAAGCTAAACTGGCCAACAACTACAACTATTACTGAGAAATAGTTCAGCAAGATCAAAACATGAAACATTCAGAGGAATATTCCCCCACTGGCTCGATCTTCAACGCTCCTGGAAAGACGAAACTGCAGCAGCTATGTAGCTCCATCTGGAAGTGACATCCATAGGGATATCCAATCCAACAACAGTGCAAGAGTAAATTCTTTGTCCACGAGTTTATCATAGGCTATGTCCCATGCAAACAATGTATACATATATAATACAACAACATGCTTTTATATACATATACATACTTAATAGACCGCACGCATCATGATGGTATATCAAGCATTGCATGTGAGCAGACAACTCAACCAACAGATCAACAATCAAGTCACCACAATATCAAATAATTGCATGTGAGCAAACAAATCAACCAATAAATCTACAATCAAGTCACCACAATATCCAACAATTGCATGTGAACAATAATTCTATCAACAGATCAACGATCAAGTCATCACATATCATAAATGTGGTTAGCTATGCATGCCAACGTAGTATGACAAGTTGTGTATACACCTGCAGCCTTAATAGGTTAGCAGTATGACGAGGAATTTTCCCAACGTCTGAATAATATAGTCACACATTAGGCTTGCCTCAAGTTAGGCTTGCCACACATTAGGCAATGCAGTGTCAACTCGTCTTTTGAAGTCTTTAAGACAAATCAAATGCTCCGAGTGACATGAAAAGTCGTCTTTTGAAGTCTTTAAGACAAATCAAACGCTCCAAGTGTCGATGCTCAATGGTCAGTATGCATCCAAACAAATTCTTCAATATGGCTTGCTCACCGTAGGGAGTGCCCGAGAAATGTTTTAATTAATCAATGCAGATCGACAAACTTCAACTATGTGTCACATTCGAAAAAGTGGAGGGAACTCAAAGTTTAAGCACTACAATGAGCATCCCATACTACTCAAGTAATGCCCAGGTATTCTTCATCACGCAGTGAACTGAGATGATGAAAAATACCCCTTAGAATTCAAACACAGGACACTAGGTCTAGGTGTTCAACTGCAGAACGCTAATCTTAATCTTAGATCAAAACTCTAGGCACGTAATACGGAACACTAGGCTCAATTTTTAGGTTGAGTTACTAGGCATGCCATACGGAACACTAGGTACAATCCATAATCAAGAAAATACGTACGCAAGTAGGACATTAAGTCCCAGCACAGGACACATGGCCCATATGCTCAATAGGAACACTAGGTTCCCTATATTTTATTCTTCGTAATCTCGATATTTGAAATCTCTTTCTCAGTTCTTGTATCACTCCTATGAATTTGAAAATACTTTTTAGCTCTAGATCGTTGAAACCCTAGTTGTGCTAAATAATATGCTAGGATAATTCCCAGACACATTACTTAACTCAACCGTTTTCAAAATTTACAATGTTTTCTTTTTAAAAGATCCTCTTAAATAACTTCTAACCCTCTGATCCATAAAGCGTGTTTGTACACTGACTTATTTTAGAAGATACCTTTAGTTTACCATGAAAACATTTCTCAGCTCATGGAATCGCATCAGACTTACCGTTGTAAGTCGCCAAACCAATAACAGTCGATCAATGTAATACCCCATTTTTGGAGCACTACAGTGCAACCTAATCTAATGCTGAAAACATTTAATGCTTGTATGCTTTCAACAAAGAGTACTCTTCTGTCTTTTGCAATGGAAAATAGAGTAAAGCATCACAATCAATACTTCTCATAACATAAAACATAACATAATCATTTTGCACTGAGGCGAGGTATTTTGAAATAGAGTAATTACAAAATAACAAAGACAAAACCATAAGCTAAGTTGGCCAACAACTATAACTTTTACTGAGAAACAGTTCAGCAAGATTAAAACATGAAACATTTAGAAGAATCTTCCTCCACTGGCTCGATCTTCAACGCTCCTGGAAATACGAAATTGCAACAGCTATGGAGCTCCATCTGGAAGTGATATCCATAGGGATATCCAATCCAACAACAGTGCAAGGATAAATTCGTTGTCCACGAGTTTATCATAGGCTATGTTGCATGCAAACAATATATACATATATAATACAACAACATGCTTTTATATACATATACATACTTAATAGACCGCATGCATCATCATGGTATATCAAACATTGCATGTGTGCAGATAACTCAACCAACAGATCAACAATCAAGTCACCACGATATCAAATAATTGTATGTGAGCAAACAATTCTATCAATAGATCAACAATCAAGTCACCACAATATCCAATAATTGCCTGTGAAAAACAATTCTATCAACAGATCAATGATCAAGTCATCACATATCATAAATGTGGTTAGCTATGCATGTCAATGCAATATGACTAGTTTGTGTATACACCTGCAGCCTTAATAGGTCAGCAGTATGACGAGGAATTTATTTCCCAATGTCCGAACAAAATAGCCACACATTAGGCTTGCCTCACATTAGGCAACGCAGTGACAACTCATTTTTTGAAGTCTTTAAGACCAATCAAACGCTCTGAGTGAAATGAAAACTCGTCTTTTGAAGTCTTTAAGACAATTCAAACGCTCCGAGTGTCGATGTTCAATGGTCAATATACATCCAAACAAATTCATCAATATAGCATGCTCACTGTAGGGAGCGCCTGAGTAATGTTTTAATCAATCAATAATATTTTTCATATTCTAAATCAATACCAAGTTCCAATCGAATCCAACATGATTCAAGGATAACAATACAATTCATAATGCCACACAGGGCCAAAAACATACTACAACATTTCATACAGCACATAACAATTCAGTAAGCTACAACCTGCTACATACTTTTCCCAATTTCAAGTCCAATCAATTCAATTAAACATGATTTAAGTCACACAATACTATTCAGTCTTGCTACACAGGGCCAAATCAATACACAATAATTCATGCTACAACATCTCAATAACACATAGTAATACTACAAGTATTACCACACAATTTAACCAAATATCAAACCAACCAACACACAAGGCGAAAAGCTCAAACTCATTATATAAGAATTTCCCTTACCTTGGGCGCTTTAATAATCCACGTTAGGTAATTCGAAACTATCGTCAAGTTGCACCTCGCACGTACCTTAAGCACGAACCTTAACATTACAAACTTAATACAATTAGACCACAAAAAAATACAAATCCTAGACCCCTAGGACAGCCACGGTTTTAGGTCCCTAAAAGGCCTAAGAATTACTCACTTAATCCCATATGGTTCACATCTAGTCAGATAACATGATACAAGTTCAAGTCATGCAAGTTTTCAAACTTTAATAACTCTACACACTTAGAAAAACCTAAACCAAAATTTACCAATTGGAATAGTGTTTTTACCAAATAAATAGTGTTTTGCCAACTTTGAATCACTTTTTAAAACACTAAAACATGTCACAAAATTTCAGAAACAACTTCATTACAAGTCCAAAACAATACTTGAAACATAACCCAAATCATTTACTAAAATCAAGCTTCTTTGAAAAGCTTTGCTAAATAAAATCAACAACCACTTTTACAACTATTTTTAAGGCATAAATCAACTTAAGACAATTTTCTAAACTAACTTAAGGGTCACGGCTTAGAACAACTAAAACTAACTTAAGATTTTGAACCATTTTCAATGTTTTAAACATACTAAACTTCAAAGATTCAAAGCCATAACCTAAAACCAAATTCTTTACCACTTTAATACACTTAAAACATGTTAAAACTCTTCCTAAAACATGCTAAAAATTTTGTTTCTAAACAGCCCCATCAAATAATTTTTCCATTATATAAAACAACTTGTTTTTTCAACATAAACAAGAAGATTAACCATCTAAATTTAAATCAAGTTTTCACAACCACTTTATACTAAAACAAGTCACATATTTTCTCCAAATACAAGTTAAAACATCATCAAAAACTATCCCCTATGTCACGGTTTTGACAACACAAAAGCAAGATAAGATTTTGATCCATAAACTTCATTTTTATGACTAAATCGTGCAAACTAGTTTAGGTACTAAATATATAAGCCAACATCTACTATCTTAACCACTTTTAAGCAACCAAATCATGTTCATAAAACTTAATCAGACCCAAATAAGTGGCTGTTTTAAGAAAGTAAAACCAAACAAAGTTTTTATTTAACAAACTTCATGATTATGCATGCTTATGGCTAGATCCAACCTCTTAATCAATAATCCTTCCAAGATCCACCTTTTAAACAATTAAATCAACCAAAAATAACCCATAAACAGCCCCTAAGATTCAGCCTCCCCAAAAAGTTAGGGTTCTACAATTTTAAAATCCACAAAACACATTTAATCAAGAAGGTAATGGGAGATCTAGGAGGTATTAAGTTTAAACATCAAGATCTAAGTAATTAATCAAAGAAAATAACACTAAAACCACCAAAACTTATCCATGGCAGCCATGGGGAAAAGGAAAGTGAGTTATAAATCTTACCCACAAGGATGGTGATGATAGATCAAGGAAGAAGAAAGATGAAGATTAAGCTTCCAAAATACTAGTTTATGAACCAAACTCACTTTCTCTCTCAAGAACTCTTATAGGAAGCGCTACTTATTCTTGTTACACAACCATATATAGCACTTGGTGTGGGAAGCACTGCTTATTCCTATATCCTTCAATAGCACTTCTTCAATGAAGCGCTAGTAAAAGCATTTTACCTAATTTTAAGTAGCACTTCAATAGTTAAGCGCTATTTAATGTGACGCCTTCTTTTAACTTATTTGTTGTAGTGTAAGGTCCTAACCGTAGCATAAGGTCTATTTCTAAGCTTTATGGATTATGGGATGTCACAAGAAATCTACTACATACAATACCATAGTTTAATTCATGGTACCTCTATAAAATTTCACAAGTTTTTTGTAATATTTACAACCCATGAGTGTAAGGGAACAATATGATATAAAATAATATTAGGCTAAAATACTGTTTTAATCCCTTAAGTTTATTTTAGGTTTCATTTTGGTCCCTTATGTTTTATTTGTTTCGAATTGGTCCCTTACGTTACAAAAGTTATACCAAAATGGTCCTACCGTTAGTAACACCGTCAAAATGCTGAGTTGGCAGATGAGTTGGCACGTTGGGGGACAAAATTGAAACCAAAAAAAAAATAAGGGAGCAAATTTGCACCAAATAAAACATAAGAGAAGGACCAATTTGGTGCCAATTTGGTCCCTTATGTTTTTTTTGTTTCAATTTGGTCCCTCAACATGCCAACTCAGCTTCCAACTCAAAGATTTTGACTTGTTACTAATCTAAGGACCATTTTGGTATAACTTTTGTAACGTAAGGGAACAATTCGGAACAAATAAAACATAAGGGACCAAAATAAAACCTAAAATAAACATAAGGGACTTAAATAGTATTTAAATTAATTAAATATACTTATTTTAAAATTTAGGTTTTTAATTATTAAAAATAATTTTAAAAAAATAAATAACGCTTTGAATAAATAAAATTAATGTATAACTTTGTAAATGCTATCCCTGGAATTAGACATCTAGAAACAAAATTATCATAATAAAACAAAATAACTATTCCATGATCTTATTCACTATTTTTGAAAATGTTCAAAATAAATAGTCTCTAGTCACAATACCCTTTTCCAACAGACACATTGTTATTTATCATTACAATTTTACCAGATTCAAATGACACTTTAATCCCAACTTTTTCCAATAGGGATATAGAAATTAAATTTGTCCATTACACTAGGTACATGAATCACTTCATTGAGAGCCAAGTCTTTCCAGTGTGAGCTTTAGAAGAACTTTCCCTTTTCCCAAAACTGCATCAATTCAAGAATCACCAAGATAAACACGTTCTTCACCATCCCCTACATAAGTGTAGGAGGTAAAGGCATCTTTGTTTGCACAAATATGCCTGGTAGCTCCAGAGTCTACCACCCATTTGTTCACACTGGTCACAATATTAACTTGAAAACTAGCCACAACAATTATATCATCTCCTTTAGCCAAGTTAACCTTTGGCTTAGGAGGATTGTCATTTCTTGCTATGTGACAGCACTAAGGTGTATGCTGACCTGGTTTTCCACAAAAAAACTAAGTGCCTTTTCTTTTGAAATTTGGGTTAGAATTGAAATTGAGGTTAGAAATCTTAGGCTCGTGATCATGTTTATTAGCGTACCTCTTTTTGTGAGACTTGGTTTGAATCAAATTTGCATGAGAAGTCGTCATTTTTGCCTTTGCAGCATTCAACTCTTTTTTGTTAGTATCTTCAATAATAATATGTGTGATCAAGTCTGCGAGAGAAAGCTACATAATTATAGTGTGGCGACACACATTATTTGCATAAGTCCACTCTTCTAGTTTCTTAGAGTCGGTAGAAGATGGTTTGGGATTGGTTAGAGCCCATATGACATATAAATGTTGAGTATTGAATGAACACGTTCTTGCCATCTCCTAAAATTTTGCCCACTAAAGACCTCGATCTTTGAGATATCCAGAAATGGCTTTACAAAAGAGACAGGTGTCAGCGTAGTCAAAGTGACAGCACGGGGATAATATTGTTCTCAGAAACAACATCGTTGTTGGCCATGATAAATCCTTGAGATTATTGGAGTAAAGTTGACGAACAACGAACACTGAAGTAGGGACAATATTCCACCAACACAAGAAAATAGCTTGAGTCATGTGAAAGAACATTGTCCTCAAGGATTTATTCATCTAAGATAAAACCCCCAGGATTCAACAGGTTCTTCTTAGTTGAACGAGATATCAGAATAACAGAGAATAAAAATTATAATTTTCACTCAGGAAGATGAAAACCGAAGCAACAAAAACGAATTGCAAAATGTCCTTTGTCGTATGTAAAAATAATATGTGCAGTAGTAGTACTCGAAAGTAAAAGTGTAGCCCCAAAAAATAGAGAACGGGACATATTATTG
Organism: Calophaca sinica; assembly: GCA_037113605.1. Classification (NCBI taxonomy): domain Eukaryota; kingdom Viridiplantae; phylum Streptophyta; class Magnoliopsida; order Fabales; family Fabaceae; genus Calophaca; species Calophaca sinica. The sequence continues at coordinate 48,690,332 of CM073736.1, forward strand.
TAAGTCCCACATGGAAGAATGAGATGGCATAATTAGTTATTATAAGTGGGGGACAAACCTCTCCCTGAGCTGGGTTTTGGGGTTGAGTTAGGCCTAAGCCCAAATTCTAATATGGTATCAAAGCCTATCATAGATCCATTGTTGGGCCACCCGTTATCGGGCCACTTACAGTCCAGTTGTCCAGTCCTGGGCATAAGAAGGGTGTGTTGTAAGTCTCACATGGAAGAATGAGATGGCATGATTAGTGGTTATAAGTGGGGGGCAAGCCTCACCTATGTGCTAGTTTTTGGGGTTGAGTTAGGCACAAGTTCAAATTCTAAGACTTATATAAACCCAATGGCTCAGCTGATTGAAAAATTAATCAAGACATTAAACTCTTAACATATTAAACATTACGAAACATTTTAATGATTGAGAGAAACTTTAAAGTAACAAAATTATTATCATAAATTCCAATACTTCAATGGCAATGGGAATTAAAAATTTGTTGGCCTTTAATGTATTTGCTGCACCTGAGCGTTTAAAAGAATAAATTATAGAGTTTTTAAAACAAAATTGCTGCAAACACAGGAAAATACTGTGGACAATAGCATTTTAATTAGATGATACTTCAACAAAGAATGAATATATGCCACTTTAAGCTTATTAAAAATTTGAAAACGTAAACTTTAAAATAGTATAAAATATTAACATAATTATATCATACAAATGATTTGTTTTTGTAATAAGAAAATAAAACAAATTTATACTGAATTTAAAATAGTATAAACCAATTAGAATAAACATCATCAAACTGATTTAACTTTTGAAATAATATATAAAAATAATACAACAACAAAAAGATAAAATTTGAAAAATATGTAATATCATAAGTTTAATATGTTAGGTGTGTTTTTTCTGAGACGAACATGTTTTTTTTTTTGACAAGGAGACGAACATGTTAAGTACTTAGGGTTTGTTAAATAAGCGATAAGGAGATGGGGGAGGTGTCAACAAGAGTTGATGCCAATAAATATTTTTCATAATTTTTTAATATTTCTTTTTTTTAACTTGAAATTTGTTTAACTTAAATGATAATCCTGGAATAAATGGCAATAGAGATAAAGGGATAAATGATATGTACGATGATAAGGAATTAAATCAACCAATGATGGGAAACGTCACCTAGGAAGCAAGAGTCAAATACCAACAAATTTGGTATGTCAAAAAATACTCACAATGGTGACGCAGGTGTGGGGTCAGTGGATTTAAATTCCAAATATATCATGGGAGTTACAAACATGCATAATAAGGGGGGAAACAGAAGAGGAAGAAACAAATTTTGTCTGTTATTATGCCGGGAAAATGTTATTTATTGAGAGCGCATGCTCTAATGTTATGGAGTCCTTGGTTAAGACCGTGGATAAATGATATGTATGGTGATTTGGAGAAATTAATTCAATCAATAATGAGGAACGTCAGTCAAACACCAACAAATTTGGCATCTTGAAAAATACTCATAATAGTGATGCAGGTGTGGAGTCAGTGGATTGAAATTCCAAATATATTGTGGGAGTTATAGATTCACATAATAATGGAAAAATATGGAAGAGGAAAAAACATGCGTGGTTTAGTATAATGTAAGTTACTGAATGAGGGCATATGCTCTTATGTTGTGGATTTATTGGCTAGGACCGTGCATAAATGATATGTTCGATGATTTGGAGGAACTAAATCGGCCAATTATGGGAAATGTCAACCAATGAAGCAAGAGTAAAATACCAACAAATTTGTAATCTTGAATATACTCATAATGGTGATACAGGTATGGGGTCAGTGGATTGAAATTCCAAATATATCATGGGAGTTACTTAATGAGGGCACGTGCTCTAATGTTACAAACTCCTTGGCTAAGGCCATGGACCCTACCCATACTCTTTTCGCTTAAAGCCCATTTAGTTTGCAACCTGCTTGGTGTTTGCATATAGAGTATAACTCGTTAGTTCATGCGGCTTAGGGGAGAGATCGAGGTGATGTGGTCTAAGCTCTACAAAATGTCACTCATAATAGGGATATCTTTAGGAATAATTTGCAAAAAAGAGAAAATTCGAAGCCGCCAAAAGGAATTCAAAGAGCTTTGAAGAATATTGAATTTGTTTCCATTATACACTTTCAACACTCTCTTCTTAAAGATTAAGAAGATATTATTTTCGGAGAAAAAATATTCTTAAATTATTTGACTCGATTCTTAGTTTTTAATTAAATTTAATTTTTCAAATTAAAAAGCTATAAATTCAAATTTATTCATCTAGTCTAATTCCAATTACACACAATATACGGATTGCAAAATTAAGTTTTTATAATACTTAAACTAAAATGAAAAATAAAAGAGAATAGTTTAGTTATTATACATTAATAATGCAAATATATAATTAAGTATATTTTATCATTTTATTATATTAAAAATTACTTTTCAAAATATATTTATATAGAAAAATAAAACATAATTTTTTGATAAGAAAACAATACTAAAACAGAGGAGTAGGGTAGGATGAATAGGAAAAGGTAACATAAGGAGTTAAAGACATAGTTACGACTCCGTTTCCGAAATCCGAAACTGATTCTCGCAGTAATAAAAGCTGGCATATTTACTACCCTTTATTACACATCTCCGTTTTGATTTTCTAAAGCTTTTGCCTTTATTCCTTTCAACCATGGTTAACCAAACTATTAACCACACCACGCACCGCCTATATAACCAGTAACCAACCCGCCAACACTCTTCATCTTTTGCGTATCACCCGCACCTCTCCCTCTCCCACACACACAACGGATATTTCAAGAGAAAAGAAAATGTCCCCAGAGCTTCACCTTCTATTTTTCCCTGAGCTTCTTCACCACCTATTCTCGCTTCCAAGCTACCGTGTGTGTTTTCTTGTTCACACTCGCCTTTTTATTCTCGCTCGCCCAGCGGGCTCGCATGGGCCCTTTGTAGGCCCTCGGCCCGGTCCGTCATCCCGGCCCTTCTTTTTCCTGGTCCGCCGCTATTCTCCTGGTCCCACCTCGCCGTGTTTTAGCTAAACTCGCCCATCGCCGGGGCCGAGTCGCTGATGTCATTCTCGGTGGGCCTGACTCGGTTCGTTATTTCCAAATAATCGAAACCGCTAAGGAAATCCTCTGCAATTCCGCTTTTGATGTGCCGGTGAAGGAATCACCATGAGCTTCGTTTCACAGGGCAATGGGGTTCGCACCATATGGTGAGTACCGGAGGAACCTGAGAAGGATTTCCTCAACCCACTTGTTCTCGCCTAAAAGAATCACCGGATTCAAGGTTTCAGCGTGATGTCGGGTTGAAAATGGTGGAACGAGTGAAGTGTTTGATGGTGAAAACGGACACGTGGAGGTTAAAAAGGTGCTTCATTTTGGATCACTCAACAATGTGATGATGACGGTGTTTGGAAAGTGTTATGAGTTTTTCAAGGTGATGGTGCCGAGCTTGAAGAATTGGTGAGCGAAGGTTATGAGTTGTTGGGGGTGTTTAACTATGGAGACCATTTTCCTCTTCTCAAATGGTTGGACTTGCAGGAGTGAGGAGAAGGTGTAAGGTTTTGGTCTCAAAGGTTAATGCTTTTGTTGGAAAAATCATAGAGGAGCATAAAATGAAGAGGTCACAATTTGAATATGTTGAGGGAAACGTAGTGGGTGATTTCGTTGACGTGTTGCTTGATTTAGAGGAAAAAGACAAGCTCAATGATTCTGATATGATTGCAGTTTTGGGTACTCAATGCTTTATTCATTTATTTTTTACCTTTTTCTTTTAATTTTTTTGGTTTTTATGTTGTGGATTTTTTGTCGTGTTTTATAGGAAATGATTTTCAGAGGAACTGATACAAGGGCAATTTTGCCGAGTGGATTCTCGCTCTGATGATGCTTCACCCCGAGATACAAGAGAAGGCGCAGGAAGAGATTAATTGTGTGGTTGGAATGTCAAGGGCTGTTTTCGAGACGATGTCGAATCTTCATTATTTGCAAAGGCATTGTGAAGGAGGCTCTAAGGGTGCACCCACCGGGCCACTTCTATCATGGGCTCGCTTAGCTGTGCACGATGTTATGGTGGGCGATAAGCTTGTGCCAGCTGGCACAACCGCAATGGTGAACATGTGGGCAATAACCCACGACGAGAAGGTGTGGGAAGAGCCAGAGGAGTTCAAGCCAGAGAGGTTTATGAAAGAGGAGGTGAGCATAATGGGATCTGATTTGAGGTTGGCTCCATTTGGGGCTGGGAGAAGGGTTTGTCCAGGGAAGGCAATGGGTTTGGCTTCTGTTAACCTCTGGCTTGCTCAGTTGCTTCAGAGCTTCAAATGGGTTCCCGTTGAAGATTCTTCCCCCGTGGATTTAACTGAGTGCTTGAAACTTTCCATGGAAATGAAAAACCCACTAGTTTGCAAGGTTGTCCCTAGGATTAATGGTTGAGTGCTCCAATTCATGGATCTTGGTTTTATTTGCTTAAACTTGTCAAGTAGAGTTGAGAGGATTCCACGCAACTATTTTGATGAATAATAGCCTTAGCAAGGCCTTGTCTAGAAGTTTTGGGGCCTAAGGCAAAGCTACTAAAGAAGCTTAATAAAATATAAATTATTAAACCTCATATTATTTTTCTGGCCTTTTGAGCTTCAAAAAAAATGAGCGCATTAGGCATTGCAATAATTTGATATCAGTTATCTGTTGAAAATTCACTTTAAAAGAATATGAAGATACACAAAGAAAGAAATAAAGAAGCAAAATAAGTTAAAGCAATTTTTTTAAAACTTTGGTTGAATATATATATATATTTGATAGGCAAATGTTAGTTGTTAATAATTGTTAGAAATGTTAGTTTCTCGGGTTTGAACCCGAGACCTCCAACTTGTACTCTTTCAGCGTCTCTTAACTCACCAACCGAGTTACCTACTTGAGACTCTTTGGTTGAATATATTGATAAAAAATAACCGTTAATACCTCTTAATCTAATAATACAAATATTCAATTAATAAAATACTGTTAATATTATACCTCGGATAATAAAAATTGCAATCAATAAAAAATAGCCTTATTTATAAAAAAAAATAAGATGGCATGCTATAAACAATGTGCATGCAAATAGGCGAACCACACAAAGCTCCAATTAGCTGTTGTAATTAGTTTATTTCTTTCTTGTAATTTCACTCCGGTGGACCAACACTCAAACAATTAATTAGGTGAGTTTATTCATTCCAATTGGCTATTGCAAATTTGCCATTAGTTGTTCATACGAGACCAATCAAGAGACCAATCACCGTGGGAAGTGGAAAGCCACCTTGCTTTTCTCCCAAATGTTGCTTGTTCCGATTGGGCCTCTATGTACATGCAAAAAATATATTAGATTAGTCCTTTACACTAGTAGCAAATTACCAATAGTAGATAGTTAAGTCAGTATGGGGTCTAAGGCAATTGCCTTAGTTGCCTCACTACAAGCACGACTCTGACCCTTAGAAGAATAAAATGTAGGCATTGAGAATTCAGGTCCATTATCACTTATAACCACTTTGATGACAGCTTTGTACTGTTTTTCTAGCATGAGAATGAAATTTTGAACATGGTTTGTAACTTCAACTTTTGATTTTAAAAGAAGAATCTAAGTGAATCTACTAAAATCATCGAGAGTAGTGAGAAAATATCGATGGTCATGAATAGAGGCAATAGAGATAGGACCCCAAATGTCAAAATGTAAAACCTCGAAAGGTTTAGAAGCTTTATTAACACTCAAACTATAAGGTATTCTTCTGTGTTTTGCCAAATGACATGCATCACATACTGAATTGTGATCAACAGAAACAAAAGGAAAATCTCTTTGCAAACTAGACAACCTATAAATTATTAAATATTATTATACAATATAAATATAATGTTATTTCCTAAAGTTAGATAATGACAACACTAAGTGCTATTTACAATTTTGAAAAGATTATCTTAAGTTGATATAACTTGAGAAAACTATTTAAAATAGATAATTGTGCTCCATATTATTAAATATTAACTATTAAAAGTATCTATCATATTATAAAATTATAATGAAATACATATTAAAATATATCTATATAAAATTGTAGTAAAAAAACTGTAACAATACATTAAAATATCATATTAATTAAATGTTTATATGTGAAGGAAATTTTAATTTTAACATTAGATACAAAATTATTTTTATTTATGAGTTACAACTTACAACCTGTCATTTACCTTTCGTCAATTTTATCAATTTATTATTCTATCTACAAATTATTATTAAATATTATTATATTGATAAATTTGTTTTATTATTGGTTGTGTTGACTATTAGACATAAAAATTCTTATACGTTCAATTAAATATTAAAATTGCTAAATGATAATGTTAAATATTGTAAAGAACTTCAGAAAAATATTTAAAAAGTAATTAAATTACACTATAAATTATTAAATGTTATTATCAAATATAAATATAGTGCTATTTCTTAAAATTAGATAATGACAACACTATTTATGTGGGTGTGTGCGTGTGTGTACGTGTGTGTGAAGAAAACTAGAGCTATAACATTGAATACAAGCATATTTTAATTTATGAGTTACAACATTTAAATTTACCTTGTTAATAAGTTTTACCATTTTACTAGTCTATTTTAATATTATTTTTGCCCCCTTTTTCACCAAAAAATAAATAAATATTATTTTTAAATATTAATTAGTTTAATTTAAGGAGACTTGAGCTTTAATATTGAATATAATTTTATTTTAATTTGTGAGTTACAACCTTCAAATGTTAATTATACTTTTACAATATAATTTATTAAATGTTGTTATTAAATATAAAACATAAATAAATTTAACAAAAATAGTTAATGTCAAAAATAAGTGCATGCTATTTACTATTAAAAAGAAAAATTTACTTAAAAAAATATATGATATTGTATATTTTCTAATTTATCCATCTACCTATCTATCTATCGATCTATCTATCTATCTATCTATCTATCAATCTATCTATCTATAAGTAAATAAACTTGAGCTTTAGTGTAACACCCCGTTTCCGTAGCGCTACTGTGCAACCCAATCTAATGCTGAAAACATTTAACGCTTATATGCTTTCAACAAAGAGTACTCTTCTATCTTTTGCAACGGAAAATGGGAGTAATTTTTATTTTCCTTTGAAACCCTTTTCAAAAATAAGACATAAAGAGTACTACAATTTTCTAAATAATGTAAAATCAGTCTTTTACAGAAATTAGAGTATAACGCATCACAATCAACACTTCTCATAACATAAAACATAGCATAATCGTTTTGCACTGAGGCGAGGTTTTCTGAAATAAAGTAATTACAAAATAACAAAGACAAAACCCTAAGCTAAGCTGGCCAAGAACTACAACTCTTACTGAGAAACAGTTCAGCAAGATCAAAACATGAAACATTCAGAGGAATCTTCCCCCACTGGCTCGATCTTCAACGCTCCTGGAAAGACGAAACTGCAGCAGCTATGCAGCTCCATCTGGAAGTGACATCCAGAGGGATATCCAATCCAACAACAGTGCAAGGGTAAATTCTTTGTCCACGAGTTTATCATAGGCTATGTCCCATGCAAACAATGTATACATATATAATACAACAACATGCTTTTATATACATATACCTACTTAATAGACCGCACGCATCATGATGGTATATCAAGCATTGCATGTGAGCAGACAACTCAACCAACAGATCAACAATCAAGTCACCACAATATCAAATAATTGCATGTGAGCAAACAAATCAACCAATAAATCAACAATCAAGTCACCACAATATCCAACAATTGCATGTGAACAATAATTCTATCAACAGATCAACGATCAAGTCATCACATATCATAAATGTGGTTAGCTATGCATGCCAATGTAGTATGACAAGTTGTGTATACACCTGTAGCCTTAATAGGTCAGCAGTATGACGAGGAATTTTCCCAACGTCCGAACAATATAGCCACACATTAGGCTTGCCTCAAGTTAGGCTTGCCACACATTAGGCAATGCAGTGTCAACTCGTCTTTTGAAGTCTTTAAGACAAATCAAACGCTTCGAGTGACATGAAAACTCGTCTTTTGAAGTCTTTAAGACAAATCAAACGCTCCGAGTGTCGATTCTCAATGGTCAGTATGCATCCAAACAAATTCTTCAATATGGCTTGCTCACCGTAGGGAGCTCCCGAGAAATGTTTTAATTAATCAATGCAGATCGACAAACTTCAACTATGTGTCACATTCGAAAAAATGGAGGTAACTCAAAGTTTAAGCACTACAATGAGCATCCCATACTACTCAAGTAATGCCCAGGTATTCTTCATCACGCAGTGAACTGAGCTGATGAAAAATACCCCTTAGAATTCAAACACAGGACACTAGGTCTAGGTGTTCAACTGCAGAACGCTAATCTTAATCTTAGATCAAAACTCTAGGCACGTAATACGGAACACTAAGCTCAATTTTTAGGTTGAGTTACTAGGCATGCCATACGGAACACTAGGTACAATCCTTAATCAAGAAAATACATACGCAAGTAGGACATCAAGTCCCAGCACAGGACACATGGCCCATATGCTCAATAGGAACACTAGGTTCCCTATATTTTATTCTTCATAATCTCGATATTTGAAATCTCTTTCTCAGTTCTTGTATCACTCCTATGAATTTGAAAATACTTTTTAGCTCTAGATCGTTGAAACCCTAGTTGTGCTAAATAATATGCTAGGATAGTTCCCAGACACATTACTTAACTCAACCGTTTTCAAAATTTACAATGTTTTCTTTTTAAAAGATCCTCTTAAATAACTTCTAACCCTCTGATCCATAAAGCGTGTTTGTACACTGACTTATTTTAGAAGATACCTTTAGTTTACCATGAAAACATTTTTCTGCTCATGGAATCGCACCAGACTTACCGTTGTAAATCGTCAAACCAATAACAGTCGATCAATGTAATACCCCATTTTTGGAGCACTACAGTGCAACCTAATCTAATGCTGAAAACATTTAATGCTTGTATGCTTTCAACAGAGAGTACTCTTCTGTCTTTTGCAATGGAAAATAGGAGTAATTTTTTTTTTCTTTTTCTTTCCTTTGAAACCCTTTTCAAAAATAAGACATAAAGAGTACTACAATTTTCTAAATAATGCAAAATCAGTCTTTTACAAATATCGGAGTATAACGCATCACAATCAATACTTCTCATAACATAAAACATAACATAATCATTTTGCACTGAGGCGAGGTTTTCTGAAATACAGTAATTACAAAATAGGCTATATTGCATGCAAATAATATATACATATATAATACAACAACATGCTTTTAAATACATATACATACTTAATAGACCGCATGCATCATCGTGGTATATCATGCATTGCATGTGAGCAGACAACTCAACCAACAGATCTACAATCAAGTCACCACAATATCAAATAATTGCATGTTAGCAAACAAATCTATCGATAGATCAACAATCAAGTCACCACAATATCCAACAATTGCATGTGAACAACAATTCTATCAACAGATCAACGATCAAGTCATCACATATCATAAATGTGGTTAGCTATGCATGTCAATGCAGTATGACTACTTTTTGTATACACCTGCAGCCTAAATAGGTCAGCAGTATGACGAGGAATTTATTTCCCAATGTCCGAACAAGATAGCCACACATTTGGCTTGCCTCAATTTAGGCTTGCCACACATTAAGTGATGCAGTGATAACTCGTCTTTTGAAGTCTTTAAAACCAATCAAACGCTCCTAGTGTAATGACAACTCATCTTTTGAAGTCTTTAAGAATTTTCAAACTCTCCGAGTGTCGATGCTCAATGGTCAATATGCATCCAAACAAATTCATCAATATGGCATAATCACCGTAGGGAGCACCCGAGTAATGTTTTAATTAATCAATAATATTTTTCATATTCTAAATCAATACCGAGTTCCAATTGAATCCAACATGATTCAAGGAAAATAATACAATTCATATGCCACGCAGGGCCAAGAACATGCTACAACATTTCATACAGCACATAACAATTCAGTAAGCTAGAACTTGCTACATACTTTTCCCAATTTCAAGTCCAATCAAATCAATCAAACATGATTTAAGTCGCACAATACTATTCAGTTTTACTACACAGGGCCAAATCATTACACAATAATTCATGCTACAACATCTCAATAACACATAGTAATACTACAAGTACTACCACAAAATTTAACCAAACATCAAACCAACCAACACACAAGGCGAAAAGCCCAAACTCATTATATAAGAATTTCCTTTACCTTGGGCACTTTAACAATCCACGTTAGGTAATTCGAAACTATCGTCAAGTTGCACCTCGCGCGTACCTTAAGTATGAACCTTAACAACACAAACTTAATACAATTAGACCCCAAAATATTACAAATCCTAGACCCCTAGGACAGCCACGGTTTTAGGTCCCTAAAATGCCTAAGAATTACTTACTTAATCCCATATGGTTCACATCTAGTCATATAACATGATACAAGTTCAAGCCATGCAAGTTTTCAAACTTTTACTAACTCTACACACTTAGAAAATACCTAAACCAAAATTTACCAATTGGAATAGTATTTTTACCAAATGAATAGTGTTTTGCCAACTTTGAATCATTTTTTAAAACACTAAAACATGTCACAAAATTTTAGAAACAACTTCATTACAAGTCCAAAACAATACTTGAAACATAACCCAAATCATTTACTACAATCAAGCTTCTTTGAAAAGCTTTGCTAAATCAAATCATCAACCACTTTTACAACTATTTTTAAGGCATAAATCAACTTAAGACAAGTTTCTAAACTAACTTAAGGGTCATGGCTTGGAGCAACAAATACTAACTTAAGATTTTGAATCATTTTCAATGTTTTAAACATACTAAACTTCAAAGATTCAAAGCCATAACCAAAAACCAAATTCTTTACCACTTTAATACTCTTAAAACATGTTAAAAATCATCCTAAAACATGCTAAAAATTTTGTTTCGAAACAGCCCCATCAAATAATTTTTCCATCATATAAAACAACTTGTTTTTTCAACATAAACAAGAAGATTAACCATCTAAATTTGAATCAAGTTTTCACAACCACTTTATTCTAAAACAAGTCACATATTTTCTCCAAATACAAGTTAAAACATCATCAAAAACTATCCCCTATGTCACGGTTTTGACAGCACAAAAGCAAGATAAGATTTTGATCCATAAACTTCATTTTTATGACTAAATCATGCAAACTAGTTTAGGTACTAAATATATAAGCTAACATCTACTATCTTAACCACTTTTAAGCAACCAAATCATGTTCATAAAACTTAATCAGACCCAAATAAGTGGCTGTTTTAAGAAAGTAAAAGCAAACAAAGTTTTGATTTAACAAACTTCATGATTATGCATGCTTATGGCTAGATCCAACCTCTTAATCAATAATCCTTCCAAGATCCACCTTTTAAACAATTAAATCAACCAAAAATAACCCATAAACAGCCCCTAAGATTCAGCCTCCCCAAAAAGTTAGGGTTCTACAATTTTAAAATCCACAAAACACATTTAATCAAGAAGGTAATGGGAGATCTAGGAGGTATTAAGTTTAAACATCAAGATCTAAGTAATTAATCAAAGAAAATAACACTAAAACCACAAAAACTCATCCATGGCAGCCATGGGGAAAAGGAAAGTGAGTTATAAATCTTACCCACAAGGATGGTGATGATAGATCAAGGAAGAAGAAAGGATGAAGATTAAGCTTCCAAAATACTAGTTTATGAACCAAACTCACTTTCTCTCTCAAGAACTCTTATAGGAAGCGCTACTTATTCTTGTTACACAACCATATATAGCACTTGGTGTGGGAAGCACTGCTTATTCCTATATCCTTCAATAGCACTTCTTCAATGAAGCGCTAGTAAAAGCATTTTACCTAATTTTAAGTAGCACTTCAATAGTTAAGCGCTATTTAATGTGACACCATCTTTTAACTTATTTGTTGTAGTGTAAGGTCCTAACCGTAGCATAAGGTCTATTTCTAAGCTTTATGGATTATGGGATGTCACAAGAAATCTACTACATACAATACCATAGTTTAATTCATGGTACCTCTATAAAATTTCACAAGTTTTTGTAATATTTACAACCCATGAGTGTAAGGGAACAATATGATATAAAATAATATTAGGCTAAAATATTGTTTTAATCCCTTAAGTTTATTTTAGGTTTCATTTTGGTCCCTTATGTTTTATTTGTTTCGAATTGGTCCCTTACGTTACAAAAGTTATACCAAAATGGTCCTACCGTTAGTAACACCGTCAAAATGCTGAGTTGGTAGATGAGTTGGCATGTTGGGGGACAAAATTGAAACCAAAAAAAAAATAAGGGACCAAATTGGCACCAAATAAAACGCAAGAGAAGGACCAATTTGGTGCCAATTTGGTCCATTATGTTTTTTTTGTTTCAATTTGGTCCCTCAACATGCCAACTCAGCTTCCAACTCAGCATTTTGACGGTGTTACTAACGGTAGGACCATTTTGGTATAACTTTTGTAACGTAAGGGAACAATTCGGAACAAATAAAACATAAGGGACCAAAATAAAACCTAAAATAAACTTAAGGGACTAAAATAGTATTTAAATTAATTAAATATACTTGTTTTAAAATTTAGGTTTTTAATTATTAAAAATAATTTAAAAAAAATAAATAATGCTTTGAATAAATAAAATTAATGTATAACTTTGTAAATGCTATCTCTGGAATAAGACATCTAGAAACAAAATTATCATAATAAAACAAAATAACTATTCCATGATCTTATTCACTATTTTTGAAAATGTTCAAAATAAATAGTCTCTTGTCACAATACCCTTTTCCAACAGACACATTGTTATTTATCATTACAATTTTACCAGATTCAAATGACACTTTAATCCCAACTTTTTCCAATAGGGATATAGAAATTAAATTTGTCCATTACACTAGGTACATGAATCACTTCATTGAGAGCCAAGTCTTTCCAGTGTGACCTTTAGAAGAACTTTCCCTTTTCCCAAAACTGCATCAATTCAAGAATCACCAAGATAAACACGTTCTTCACCATCCCCTACATAAGTGTAGGAGGTAAAGGCATCTTTGTTTGCACAAATATGCCTGGTAGCTCCGGAGTCTACCACACATTTGTTCACACTGGTCACAATATTAACTTGAAAACTAGCCACAACAATTATATCATCTCCTTTAGCCAAGTTAACCTTTGGCTTAGGAGGATTGTCATTACTTGCTATGTGACAGCACTAACGTGTATGCTGACCTGGTTTTCCACAAAAAAACTAAGTGCCTTTCCTTTTGAAATTTGGGTTAGAATTGAAATTGAGGTTAGAAATCTTAGGCTCGTGATCATGTTTATTAGCGTACCTCTTTTTGTGAGACTTGGTTTGAATCAAATTTGCATGAGAAGTCGTCATTTTTGCCTTTGCAGCATTCAACTCTTTTTTGTTAGTATCTTCAATAATAATATGTGTGATCAAGTCTGCGAGAGAAAGCTACATAATTATAGTGTGACGACACACCTTATTTGCATAAGTCCACTCTTCTAGTTTCTTAGAGTCGGTAGAAGATGGTTTGGGATTGGTTAGAGCCCATGTGACATATAAATGTTGAGTATTGAATGAACACGTTCTTGCCATCTCCTAAAATTTTGTCCACTAAAGACCTCGATCTTTGAGATATTCAGAAATGGATTTACGAAAGAGACAGGTGTCAGCGTAGTCAAAGTGACAACACGGGGATAATATTGTTCTCAGAAACAACATCGTTGTTGGCCATGATAAATCCTTGAGATTATTGGAGTAAAGTTGGCGAACAACGAACACTGAAGTAGGGACAATATTCCACCAACTCAAGAAAATAGCTTGAGTCATGTGAAAGAACATTGTCCCCAAGGATTTATTCATCTAAGATAAAACCCCCAGGATTCAACAGGTTCTTCTTAGTTGAACGAGATATCAGAATAACAGAGAATAAAAATTATAATTTTCACTCAGGAAGATGAAAACCAAAGCAACAAAAACGAATTGCAAAATGTCCTTTGTCGTATGTAAAAATAATATGTGCAGTAGTAGTACTCAAAAGTAAAAGTGTAGCCCCAAAAAATAGAGAACGAGACATATTATTGTAAGTCCCACATGGAAGAATGAGATGGCATAATTAGTTATTATAAGTGGGGGGCAACCCTCACCCTGAGCTGGGTTTTGGGGTTGAGTTAGGCCTAAGCCCAAATTCTAATATGGTATCAAAGCCTATCATAGATCCTGTAACACTCTAACTCTAATTAGGGGATTACTTACTAATTAAAGATTGAAAACTTCACCTGGAAAATTTTCTCAAATATAACAACCTTAAGATATAAATAAAACCTTGTTTAAAAGACCTATTTGACTTGGAAAGAAATATTTCAAAGACCCAAATATGACACATATATCTATCAGAGTTTCAAAAGTGGAATAACTTTATCATTTACATCTCTTTTTATAAAATGACCACAGGATAAAGCCAATATAACATATACATTATTTTCTAATTGCAAAGGACTCATCCTAGAGATAAGGACTCTGACTCGTGATCCGGTGACTCAAAATCTTGCCGAGGGCGAGACCGAACACGCTTCGTGCTCTAAACCTCCTCCATCAAGTGTACCTGAAAACAACGCCCCAACGGTGAGTTTATAAAACTCAGTAACATAGACTAAGAAGAAAAATGCTTTTACCGTTGTTTCCAGCCATACGCGTGTGCTACGTATGGAAAATCCTCCCTGACAACATATACTTAACATATACTAATACAATGGCCTAATCTTAACATCATCTTCATTCATTCAGTCAAACTCAAACATAACTTGCTTCAAGAGCATTCATTTGCAAGGTAACATAATTCATACACATAACATACAATCACATAATTCAAATCAAACATAATGGGCCTCTTTGTAAGTCTTTTATCGCAACACCCGGGTTACTGGACTTTATTGTCCAGCCCAGTGGCTTACCCCACTGGTGAGCCCGCCATGCCACATCACCCATCAGTGCCTATGCAAATCAGACAATTCCAAACACGTAATTCGTAATACATGACATCAAACCTTATTCGTCATACATCATAGCATAGGCATCCTCAATCTTTTAAGAAAACTCACTAGGTAGTTAAGTGTGAGAAACTTAACCACACCAGTTTAAAAATTTTGATACGGCAGTCAGAGCTCGGTGACCACGGTTAGACGTCTCTTTAAACCGCGAATACCGTATCCTAGCCTTTCAAATAGAAAGGACTTACCAAAACAGTTTGGGTCTCACCCACATATATGTGGCCCATGATAGCTAGCCTTTAACGGGAAACATGGTATTTCTCCAGACATAGACTATCCTAAGATTTGGATGCTATGTTATAATGTAAGCGATTCCTTCATCCTTCACAAATGGTTAGGAGAATCAAATCATAATTTCAAGACCATAGAAAAATCAAAGTCAAGCCAAGGAATAGACAAGCACATCATAACTAAGCACTCATAAGCACTCAAATTGACTGAGAAACGATATGACTCCTAGGGTCACAAGTGGCAGGTTGAATAAAGTTAGCCCACCTGAACCCCTGTTATTAAAATGTGCATAACTCAATGTGTATTTACTGGAATTGAGTGATTCTTGTGGCCACTTAAACTAGACAAAATTCTCTAAATTTTATCCACTGGGACCACTTGAATCCATGTAGAATCAAACTCGAGAGCTCTGTTTGAATTCCGGATACAATCGTACTTAGATTGAATATGGATAAATTGTAATTAAAATTATGTGCGAAGTAGGCACGGCCGTGCTGGCCTGTCAGTCCAAAAATCCTGCATTTCTAACTTTGTTCCTCATTCTAAATCTTTTCCAAACCAATCCTAACACCAATGGAATAGTTTCAAGACAAAATTACATATAAATGCACCATGAATCAAAGGCACAACAAGGGACCAAACTAATAGAACTTTTAACATGTTATTTCACAAATTCAGGAATCAAACTCTTTTAGGTTCAACAGCAACATCAACAATAATCCTCACACCTAGGACAACACTTTTTCACAACATCATATAGATATGCAGTTAAGTAGATATAAATCACGTGATCTACACACACACATCAGCATAGATTTTTCTATAACACTTGTACTTGTGATACACTCAGTAAACAAATATATGTATATTATAATTACATAATCTTTCACATATGTTTTAAGTTAATACTTAGGCTATATATATATATCACTACAATATTGCATTCTAACATAGTGTTACACATTTTACATTAACATAGAAGTGATATTGGCATATATGTATAATGGCTTAATATTATAATGCTATTATTTCTTATTACTTGTCTTGTTTTTACACATTAACAAAACACATACTATTTGGTACTGAATTTATGGTTATCGGCTGCAATACACATACACATATATTAGATCAGTGTATCTATATCTTTAACATTGCTCAACACAAGATTAAATTCATCATATGTCATTCATTGCACCTAAAATAAGTGTCTTGGAGCCCAAACTCATACAAATAGGCTAGCTCGGGTGTCGAGCCATTTCAGAATCTAATTCATACATTTTAGCAAACATAGCAATCACATAAATAATCCGAATGAGGCTCGATGGAGCTCACAATGTAACAAACATCAAACATTGGTTTAAGGGGGTTTGGGGCAAATCCAACCCTATTTCAGTCAAACCCCATACAAGACCATTCAGTATGACTAATAAGCTAATTATTGAACTAATAAAATTAATAATAAAACCTAGCACACTCTAAGGGAGGTTTTGGGGGAAGTCCATGTTACCTGAGCAACCCCAAGTTAGGGATTTCAATTCCAAAAATCCTCTTTCTCCTTCTTCCTTCATTTTGTGTTCAGAATCATCATCCTTGACGCTTAGGAGCCACATGCAAGCCTCTTTTCTTCTTGATTTCGTCCTCCATGGAAGCTTAAAATGAAGCTTCCTCTTCCAATCCATCTCCTCCTTTGAGTCTTGGTTCATCTTCTTCCTCTCCTTCCTCCTCCATTTTCGAGTTCCCTTCTTCTTCCCTCTCTCTCGATCTCTCTCGACTTCTCTCTCTGTCTCGGTTCCTCTCTCTCACTCTCGGCCCTCTTCTCTCTCGTCCTCGCTGCCTCCTCTACTTCCTGTGACCGGCGCGCCACCGCGCCACCACCACCAGGGCCGCCGCGCCCTTCGTCCCCTTCCCTCTTCTCTCGATCGCTCGCTCCCTCTTTCTTCCCTTCTCTTTCTTTTTTTCTTTCTGTTTTTTGTTTCCTCCCTTCTTCTGCTTAATATTCACGCTGAGAGGGAATAAGTGAGGAGGAGGGAGTGAGATGTGGTGGAATCTAGGAGATAGTGGTGTATGGTGGGGCTATAACCTATATTTATTAAAAATAGCCAATAAGTCCCTATTTTATTATAATAATTTATTCTTTGGTCCTCACAGGAACCTCAGATAAATTACTTAATTAAATACTACTCACGAATAAGTAGTCCCACACTTCCTTAATTCTAGGGTAAAA
Source organism: Calophaca sinica (assembly GCA_037113605.1). NCBI lineage: Eukaryota > Viridiplantae > Streptophyta > Magnoliopsida > Fabales > Fabaceae > Calophaca > Calophaca sinica. Next base: position 48,707,988 of record CM073736.1, read on the forward strand.
TTACCATTTTACTCCTAAGTTCCAAATTTACTTTAAATTACTAAATTAAGGCTATGAACTATTTTTAATCCTTAGGGATTAAATCTCGTTTTCACTTAGGATTTCCTAATAATTAGGCTTGGGGAATTTGGGATGTTACATTACTCTCCACCTTTTAGGAATTTTGCCCCCAAAATTCTCCTTACTATCTAACATGATCCTCACGCAGGTTCTACTTCCTGTGCTTCACATGAACTCTAATCCTACTCTACTTCAAATAAGTAGTTTCGTTTCCTGATTATTCTAAATAGTCGAAATCTCGAAAAGAAATTAATGGCTACTATAGGTCGAATATACGGATAATTCAGTGATTTAGTTAACCGATCACAAATTAAGCCTTATTCCTAATAAGAGGCTTATTAAGTCAAGACAGAGTTTGTGATTGGCCAACAGGATCACTTCACACACCGACTATTGATTCTAGCGTAGACATTAACGTCCTCGAATTTCCGGTGATTTAGCTGTGACTAATACCTTTCCTTAGGCTAGGTATCCCGCTAAGGTCACTATGCCTAGGCGGCTTAAAGTTTCTTAACAAACTAGGGCTTACCCAACTTCAAGGTTCCCTAATTATAACTGAGGTATTTACAAGTCTGGTTTTACGTCATCCCTTTATTGCTTCGGAAGTTACTAAGGTGTTCTGACACGAAAGTGCTATAGGCTCTCTAGAGGCTTCGAGGTTCCCAATCAACCTAGGATCCATCCATAATGGTTAGATCCAACAATCTTGATTAATTAACAAGTGTTGGAACCTAAACGATTACGAACACCCATCTCGAATTGATTGAAACCGCACAGCTAAGAGTTCTTACTTATCAATTCTAGATGCTATTGTAATAGATGGTCAAAATAATTCGAACAGTGCAGGGTCATAAGTTCTAAGGCAACTACGTCAAGCTACCACAAGATTTAAGCTCACTATATCCAAAGTGACCTTCGCATTTCCTGCTTCAGAATCGTCTCTCTTCTCAGGTTCATAACATTCTAGGTAACTCTAGCAACTTCCTAACATAAGCCCTGGTCGCTAACACAGTATGGAGGGTTAAGACTCTCAGTACATCTGCGGGATATAGGTGAACTAAAATCAATTACAAAAATGATAGGCAGCACCTAATTCAAAATCATGCAATAAGAATTTCAAAGAACACTTTTTAACTTAGATCCAAATCGAATGGTGATTTGAAACCACTTGAACATATTTAAATGGAATTCAAGACACAATCAAGTCAAGTTTCAAACATAGGAAAATGGATGAACTCGCATGTAACTCACGAACAACAGCAGATCCTACCACATTTAACTCCATTACATATACATATCCATATGTATTTAAACAAACATTCTAAATTTCCTTTTAACCATTATCTTATCTTAATATTCAAGTGAGAGCATCAATCCATGTAAAGGCATACATATACATATACACATATACACATTTATCATGATTAGAAACACAATGCATGCTTGGTTCTCGAATTGATGAGCATAAAACGTCTATGCAAGTTGAACATTAAGGAAGCATACATTCTAACTCAAGCATCATGACAAATATCGGTGGATGCTTCTAAAACCTCCATCTTTCTTGTAAGTATGTAATCTATTCATGGATGGAGTTGAAATCAATCACATGAAAAACCAAGCGAGAGAAATTAGTTCACGGTTACTAAATCATAAATCTCAAACTTATCCAAAAAATTACAAAATTTAATAATGAAGATCCTAACACACATATAATTCATCTCCAAGTGGTCCCATGTGAAAATCGCAATTCGATAATTCCAGAATTCCAAACAGAAATGCAGACTTTTCATTGAAGATATCTAATCACCCAATCCTTCATCTCTTAACAATTTAACCCAACATACATTATCAAATCATCTAACAAACTCCAAATCAACCAAGCAAGGGAACTCACAACATCCTGATTATGTGTCTTTCATGTAATAGCCACTCGAGATTCCAAAATTTTATGGACATATAATGTCACGAGACTTGCAAAGACTTAGAATTAAAATGTTGAAGGTAAGGGCGTCCACCACAATGGGAGCAAGCCAATCAAAAATTTGCACGCACAATTAGGTTAATGCAGTACTTAACAAGCAATCAATTTCCCCTCATGCAACAAGAAGGTTGAAACTTCAAGAAAAGTCAAATTCTCCCACGCGGTTATAAAACCAACACATCCAAATTGAACATAAAGGAAATGCGAATCTTAACTCAAGTCATCAATACCTTAAGTTTTAAATCTAACCAATATTCATGCTTGGACTCAAAACACAAACACAACACATAAGTCCCTCAGTCGCGCAAGTAAAAGGCACTTACCAACACTTTACTGACCAAGGTATATGGATTATACCGATCAGTGTCAAATACATCGAAGCTTACTTCGTCCCTATAACAATTAATTATCATAAGTAGTAAGTGATGAGAAACTTACAACCTCACATGAAACTTATCATTTAAATTACTCACCACCAAAATTAAGTATCATATTAAACATTAGGCGGTTGCTTCTAAATTTTCCAATTCCCAAACGATCATATAATTAATTCATGCAAGAAAGTGAAAATAGCAAAGTGGAAATCAATGCGAAAGAAATTAATTCACAATTACTAATTTATAACTTCCGCAATAGTTTTCTAGCTTTCAAACTTTGGGTTTTGAAAACCAACACTTTTATATTATAAGAAAAGACTTTCCAATTCTTGAATCATTATTGTTTATCAAATACCAAAATATCTAATCTATCACAAAATTTGCGGTTTCTCCAAGAATATCCCATAATACTCTCGTAGTCCTGTAACTACTTTGATCATCAACCTCGTCATACCAAAACTTTTGTAATGATCTTCCAGTGGTAGCAGAGTTTAACGTGGCCACTAAGCTCAACTGCGGCCAGGCATGCATTCCGGGGACTTAGGCAGCGAGTGGCTGAAATCCATCACGACTGAACTACTACTAGACGATCATTACGGAATCAAACTGTATTTAGGAGTAATTACATATATGAGAATGTCTCACGAAAGAGTACATGCCTCTACTATTCCTCGCAAATCTTCATCCTCCTCATTCCTTTAATGAATCCTTGAGCTGGCCTACCTCAATAATTCACCAAAAGAACTCGTAAAACTCGGACTTACAGACACAACTGACTCTTTTCCTAAAACGGATCACTTCTAGACACACTTGACTCACAGTCCGAGAGGGTCGAACTACTCTGATACCATAATATAACACCCTAACTCTAATTAGGGGATTACTTACTAATTAAAGATTGAAAACTTCACCTGGAAAATTTTCTCAAATATAACAACCTTAAGATATAAATAAAACCTTGTTTAAAAGACCTATTTGACTTGGAAAGAAATATTTCAAAGACCCAAATATGACACATATATCTATCAGAGTTTCAAAAGTGGAATAACTTTATCATTTACATCTCTTTTTATAAAATGACCACAAGATAAAGCCAATATAACATATACATTATTTTCTAATTGCAAAGGACTCATCCTAGAGATAAGGACTCTGACTCGTGATCCGGTGACTCAAAGTCTTGCCGAGGGCGAGACCGAACACGCTTCGTGCTCTAAACCTCCTCCATCAAGTGTACCTGAAAACAACGCCCCAACGGTGAGTTTATAAAACTCAGTAACATAGACTTAGAAGAAAAATGCTTTTACCGTTGTTTCCAGCCATACGCGTGTGCTACGTATGGAAAATCCTCCCTGACAACATATACTTAACATATACTAATACTATGGCCTAATCTTAACATCATCTTCATTCATTCAGTCAAACTCAAACATAACTTGCTTCAAGAGCATTCATTTGCAAGGTAACATAATTCATACACATAACATACAATCACATAATTCAAATCAAACATAATGGGCCTCTTTGTAAGTCTTTTATCGCAACACCCGGGTTACTGGACTTTATTGTCCAGCCCAGTGGCTTACCCCACTGGTGAGCCCGCCATGCCACATCACCCATCAGTGCCTATGCAAATCAGACAATTCCAAACACGTAATTCGTAATACATGACATCAAACCTTATTCGTCATACATCATAGCATAGGCATCCTCAATCTTTTAAGAAAACTCACTAGGTAGTTAAGTGTGAGAAACTTAACCACACCGATTTAAAAATTTTGATACGGCAGTCAGAGCTCGGTGACCACGGTTAGACGTCTCTTTAAACCGCGAATACCGTATCCTAGCCTTTCAAATAGAAAGGACTTACCAAAACAGTTTGGGTCTCACCCACATATATGTGGCCCATGATAGCTAGCCTTTAACGGGAAACATGGTATTTCTCCAGACATAGACTATCCTAAGATTTGGATGCTATGTTATAATGTAAGCGATTCCTTCATCCTTCACAAATGGTTAGGAGAATCAAATCATAATTTCAAGACCATAGAAAAATCAAAGTCAAGCCAAGGAATAGACAAGCACATCATAACTAAGCACTCATAAGCACTCAAATTGACTGAGAAACGATATGACTCCTAGGGTCACAAGTGGCGGAGTTGAATAAAGTTAGCCCACCAACCCTTGTTATTAAAATGTGCATAACTCAATGTGTATTTACTGGAATTGAGTGATTCTTGTGGCCACTTAAACTAGACAAAATTCTCTAAATTTTATCCACTGGGACCACTTGAATCCATGTAGAATCAAACTCGAGAGCTCTGTTTGAATTCCGGACAGAATCGTACTTAGATTGAATATGGATAAATTGTAATTAAAATTATGTGCGAAGTAGGCACGGCCGTGCTGGCCTGTCAGTCCAAAAATCCTGCATTTCTAACTTTGTTCCTCATTCTAAATCTTTTCCAAACCAATCCTAACACCAATGGAATAGTTTCAAGACAAAATTACATATAAATGCACCATGAATCAAAGGCACAACAAGGGACCAAACTAATAGAACTTTTAACATGTTATTTCACAAATTCAGGAATCAAACTCTTTTAGGTTCAACAGCAACATCAACAATAATCCTCACACCTAGGACAACACTTTTTCACAACATCATATAGATATGCAGTTAAGTAGATATAAATCACGTGATCTACACACACACATCAGCATAGATTTTTCTATAACACTTGTACTTGTGATACACTCAGTAAACAAATATATGTATATTATAATTACATAATCTTTCACATATGTTTTAAGTTAATACTTAGGCTATATATATATATCACTACAATATTGCATTCTAACATAGTGTTACACATTTTACATTAACATAGAAGTGATATTGGCATATATGTATAATGGCTTAATATTATAATGCTATTATTTCTTATTACTGTGCTGTTTTTACACATTAACAAAACACATACTATTTGGTACTGAATTTATGGTTATCGGCTGCAATACACATACACATATATTAGATCAGTGTATCTATATCTTTAACATTGCTCAACACAAGATTAAATTCATCATATGTCATTCATTGCACCTAAAATAAGTGTCTTGGAGCCCAAACTCATACAAATAGGCTAGCTCGGGTGTCGAGCCATTTCAGAATCTAATTCATACATTTTAGCAAACATAGCAATCACATAAATAATCCGAATGAGGCTCGATGGAGCTCACAATAGAACAAACATCAAACATTGGTTTAAGGGGGGTTGGGGGCAGCCGTCCAACCCTATTTCAGTCAAACCCCATACAAGACCATTCAGTATGACTAATAAGCTAATTATTGAACTAATAAAATTAATAATAAAACCTAGCACACTCTAAGGGAGGTTTTGGGGGAAGTCTATGTTACCTGAGCAACCCCAAGTTAGGAATTTCAATTCCAAAAATCCTCTTTCTCCTTCTTCCTTCATTTTGTGTTCAGAATCATCATCCTTGACGCTTAGGAGCCACATGCAAGCCTCTTTTCTTCTTGATTTCGTCCTCCATGGAAGCTTAAAATGAAGCTTCCTCTTCCAATCCATCTCCTCCTTTGAGTCTTGGTTCATCTTCTTCCTCTCCTTCCTCCTCCATTTTCGAGTTCCCTTCTTCTTTCCTCTCTCTCGATCTCTCTCGACTTCTCTCTCTGTCTCGGTTCCTTTCTCTCACTCTCGGCTCTTCTCTCTCGCCCTCGCTGCCTCCTCTACTTCCTCGTGGATCCGCGCCAATCAACCACCACCACTGTGGCCGCGCCTTCGTCCCCTTCCCTCTTCTCTCGATCGCTCGCTCCCTCTTTCTTCCCTTCTCTTTCTTTTTTTCTTTCTGTTTTTTGTTTCCTCCCTTCTTCTGCTTTATATTCACGCTGAGAGGGAATAAGTGAGGAGGAGGAGTGAGATGTGGTGGAATCTAGGAGATAGTGGTGTATGGTGGGGCTATAACCTATATTTATTAAAAATAGCCAATAAGTCCCTATTTTATTATAATAATTTATTCTTTGGTCCTCACAGGAACCTCAGATAAATTACTTAATTAAATACTACTCACGAATAAGTAGTCCCACACTTCCTTAAGTCTAGAGTAAAATTACCATTTTACTCGTAAGTTCCAAATTTACTTTAAAATACTAAATTAAGGCTATGAACTATTTTTAATCCTTAGGATTAAATCTGCTTTCACTTAGGATTTCCTAATAATTAGGCTTGGGGAATTTGGGATGTTACATTACTCTCCACCTTTTAGGAATTTTGCCCCCAAAATTCTCCTTACTATCTAACATGATCCTCACGCAGGTTCTACTTCCTGTGCTTCCGCTGCGAACTCTAATCCTACTCTACTTCAAATAAGTAGTTTCGTTTCCTGATTATTCTAAATAGTCGAAATCTCGAAAAGAAATTAATGGCTACTATAGGTCGAATATACGGATAATTCAGTGATTTAGTTAACCGATCACAAATTAAGCCTTATTCCTAATAAGAGGCTTATTAAGTCAAGACAGAGTTTGTGATTGGCCAATAGGATCACTTCACACACCGACTATTGATTCTAGCGTAGACATTAACGTCCTCGAATTTCCGGTGATTTAGCTGTGACTAATACCTTTCCTTAGGCTAGGTATCCCGCTAAGGTCACTATGCCTAGGCGGCTTAAAGTTTCTTAACAAACTAGGGCTTACCCAACTTCAAGGTTCCCTAATTATAACTGAGGTATTTACAAGTCTGGTTTTACGTCATCCCTTTATTGCTTCGGAAGTTACTAAGGTGTTCTGAAACGAAAGTGCTATAGGCTCTCTAGAGGCTTCGAGGTTCCCAATCAACCTAGGATCCATCCATAATGGTTAGATCCAACAATCTTGATTAATTAACAAGTGTTGGAACCTAAACGATTACGAACACCCATCTCGAATTGATTGAAACCGCACAGCTAAGAGTTCTTACTTATCAATTCTAGATGCTATTGTAATAGATGGTCAAAATAATTCGAACAGTGCAGGGTCATAAGTTCTAAGGCAACTACGTCAAGCTACCACAAGATTTAAGCTCACTATATCCAAAGTGACCTTCGTGATTTCGCCGTAATCGCCTCTCTTCTCAGGTTCATAACATTCTAGGTAACTCTAGCAACTTCCTAACATAAGCCCTGGTCGCTAACACAAGATGGAGGGTTAAGACTCTCAAGACATCTCAAGGGATATAGGTGAACTAAAATCAATTACAAAAATGATAGGCAAAGACCTAATTCAAAATCATGCAATAAGAATTTCAAAGAACACTTTTTAACTTAGATCCAAATCGAATGGTGATTTGAAACCACTTGAACATATTTAAATGGAATTCAAGACACAAACAAGTCAAGTTTCAAACATAGGAAAATGGATGAACTCGCATGTAACTCACTTAACAACAAAGCAGATCCTACCACATTTAACTCCATTACATATACATATCCATATGTATTTAAACAAACATTCTAAATTTCCTTTTAACCATTATCTTATCTTAATATTCAAGTGAGAGCATCAATCCATGTAAAGGCATACATATACATATACACATATACACATTTATCATGATTAGAAACACAATGCATGCTTGGTTCTCGAATTGATGAGCATAAAACGTCTATGCAAGTTGAACATTAAGGAAGCATACATTCTAACTCAAGCATCATGACAAATATCGGTGGATGCTTCTAAAACCTCCATCTTTCTTGTAAGTATGTAATCTATTCATGGATGGAGTTGAAATCAATCACATGAAAAACCAAGCGAGAGAAATTAGTTCACGGTTACTAAATCATAAATCTCAAACTTATCCAAAAAATTACAAAATTTAATAATGAAGATCCTAACACACATATAATTCATCTCCAAGTGGTCCCATGTGAAAATCGCAATTCGATAATTCCCAGTAATTCCAAACAGAAACAGACTTTTCATTGAAGATATCTAATCACCCAATCCTTCATCTCTTAACAATTTAACCCAACATACATTATCAAATCATCTAACAAACTCCAAATCAACCAAGCAAGGGAACTCACAACATCCTGATTATGTGTCTTTCATGTAATAGCCACTCGAGATTCCAAAATTTTATGGACATATAATGTCACGAGACTTGCAAAGACTTAGAATTAAAATGTTGAAGGTAAGGGCGTCCTCCACAATGGGAGCAAGCCAATCAAAAATTTGCACGCACAATTAGGTTAATGCAGTACTTAACAAGCAATCAATTTCCCCTCATGCAACAAGAAGGTTGAAACTTCAAGAAAAGTCAAATTCTCCCACGCGGTTATAAAACCAACACATCCAAATTGAACATAAAGGAAATGCGAATCTTAAATCAAGTCATCAATACCTTAAGTTTTAAATCTAACCAATATTCATGCTTGGACTCAAAACACAAACACAACACATAAGTCCCTCAGTCGCGCAAGTAAAAGGCACTTACCAACACTTTACTGACCAAGGTATATGGATTATACCGATCGTTGTCAAATACATCAAGCTTACTTCGTCCTATAACAATTAATTATCATAAGTAGTAAGTGATGAGAAACTTACAACCTCACATGAAACTTATCATTTAAATTACTCACCACCAAAATTAAGTATCATATTAAACATTAGGTGGTTGCTTCTAAATTTTCCAATTCCCAAACGATCATATAATTAATTCATGCAAGAAAGTGAAAATAGCAAAGTGGAAATCAATGCGAAAGAAATTAATTCACAATTACTAATTTATAACTTCCGCAATAGTTTTCTAGCTTTCAAACTTTGGGTTTTGAAAACCAACACTTTTATATTATAAGAAAAGACTTTCCAATTCTTGAATCATTATTGTTTATCAAATACCAAAATATCTAATCTATCACAAAAGTTGCGGTTTCTCCAAGAATATCCCATAATACTCTCGTAGTCCTGTAACTACTTTGATCATCAACCTCGTCATACCAAAACTTTTGTAATGATATTCCAGTGGTAGCAGAGTTTAACGTGGCCACTAAGCTCAACTGCGGCCAGGCATGCATTCCGGGGACTTAGGCAGGCCAGAGTGGCTGAAATCCATCACGACCTGAACTACTACTAGACGATCATTACGGAATCTGAAACTGTATTTAGGAGTAATTACATATATGAGAATGTCTCACGAAAGAGTACATGCCTCTACTATTCCCTGCAAATCTTCATCCTCCTCATTCCTTTAATGAATCCTTGAGGTGGCCTACCTCAATAATTCACCAAAAGAACTCAGAAAACTCGGACTTACAGACACAACTGACTCTTTTCCTAAAACGGATCACTTCTAGACACACTTGACTCACAGTCCGAGAGGGTCGAACTACTCTGATACCATAATATAACACCCTAACTCTAATTAGGGGATTACTTACTAATTAAAGATTGAAAACTTCACCTGGAAAATTTTCTCAAATATAACAACCTTAAGATATAAATAAAACCTTGTTTAAAAGACCTATTTGACTTGGAAAGAAATATTTCAAAGACCCAAATATGACACATATATCTATCAGAGTTTCAAAAGTGGAATAACTTTATCATTTACATCTCTTTTTATAAAATGACCACAAGATAAAGCCAATATAACATATACATTATTTTCTAAATGCAAAGGACTCATCCTAGAGATAAGGACTCTGACTCGTGATCCGGTGACTCAAAGTCTTGCCGAGGGCGAGACCGAACACGCTTCGTGCTCTAAACCTCCTCCATCAAGTGTACCTGAAAACAACGCCCCAACGGTGAGTTTATAAAACTCAGTAACATAGACTTAGAAGAAAAATGCTTTTACCTTTGTTTCCAGCCATACGCGTGTGCTAATGATGGAAAATCCTCCCGACAACATATACTTAACATATACTAATACTATGGCCTAATCTTAACATCATCTTCATTCATTCACCAAACTCAAACATAACTTGCTTCAAGAGCATTCATTTGCAAGGTAACATAATTCATACACATAACATACAATCACATAATTCAAATCAAACATAATGGGCCTCTTTGTAAGTCTTTTATCGCAACACCGGTTATCTGGACTTTATTGTCCAGCCAGGTGGCTTACCCCACTAGTGAGCCCGCCATGCCACATCACCCATCGCGTTTATGCAAATCAGATAATTCCAAACACGTAATTCGTAATACATGACATCAAACCTTATTCGTCATACATCATAGCATAGGCATCCTCAATCTTTTAAGAAAACTCACTAGGTAGTTAAGTGTGAGAAACTTAACCACACCGATTTAAAAATTTTGATACGGCAGTCAGAGCTCGGTGACCACGGTTAGACGTCTCTTTAAACCGCGAATACCGTATCCTAGCCTTTCAAATAGAAAGGACTTACCAAAACAGTTTGGGTCTCACCCACATATATGTGGCCCATGATAGCTAGCCTTTAACGGGAAACATGGTATTTCTCCAGACATAGACTATCCTAAGATTTGGATGCTATGTTATAATGTAAGCGATTCCTTCATCCTTCACAAATGGTTAGGAGAATCAAATCATAATTTCAAGACCATAGAAAAATCAAAGTCAAGCCAAGGAATAGACAAGCACATCATAACTAAGCACTCATAAGCACTCAAATTGACTGAGAAAGGATATGACTCCTAGGGTCACAAGTGGCGGAGTTGAATAAAGTTAGCCCACCAACCCCTGTTATTAAAATGAGCATAACTCAATGTGTATTTATCGAATTGAGTGATTCTTGTGGCCACTTAAACTAGACAAAATTCTCTAAATTTTATCCACTGGGACCACTTGAATCCATGTAGAATCAAACTCGAGAGCTCTGTTTGAATTCCGGACAGAATCGTACTTAGATTGAATATGGATAAATTGTAATTAAAATTATGTGCAGTAGGCACTACGGCCGTCTTTAACTGTCGATCCAAAAATCCTGTATTTCTAACTTTGTTCCTCATTCTAAATCTTTTCCAAACCAATCCTAACACCAATGGAATAGTTTCAAGACAAAATTACATATAAATGCACCATGAATCAAAGGCACAACAAGGGACCAAACTAATAGAACTTTTAACATGTTATTTCACAAATTCAGGAATCAAACTCTTTTAGGTTCAACAGCAACATCAACAATAATCCTCACACCTAGGATAACACTTTTTCACAACATCATATAGATATGCAGTTAAGTAGATATAAATCACGTGATCTACACACACACATCAAAGATAGATTTCTCTATAACACTTGTACTTGTGATACACTCAGTAAACAAATATATGTATATTATAATTACATAATCTTTCACATATGTTTTAAGTTAATACTTAGGTTGTATATATATCACTACAATATTGCATTCTAACATAGTGTTACACATTTTACATTAACATAGAAGTGATATTGTCATATATGTATAATGGCTTAATATTATAATGCTATTATTTCTTATTCTTGTCTTGTTTTTACACATTAACAAAACACATACTATTTGGTACTGAATTTATGGTTATCGGCTGCAATACACATATACATATATTAGATCAGTGTATCTATATCTTTAACATTGCTCAACACAAGATTAAATTCATCATATGTCATTCATTGCACCTAAAATAAGTGTCTTGGAGCCCAAACTCATACAAATAGGCTAGCTCGGGTGTCGAGCCATTTCAGAATCTAATTCATACATTTTAGCAAACATAGCAATCACATAAATAATCCGAATGAGGCTCGATGGAGCTCACAACAGAACAAACATCAAACATTGGTTTAAGGGGGGTTGGGGGCAGCCGTCCAACCCTATTTCAGTCAAACCCCATACAAGACCATTCAGTATGACTAATAAGCTAATTATTGAACTAATAAAATTAATAATAAAACCTAGCACACTCTAAGGGAGGTTTTGGGGGAAGTCTATGTTACCTGAGCAACCCCAAGTTAGGGATTTCAATTCCAAAAATCCTCTTTCTCCTTATTCCTTCACTTGGTGTTCAGAATCATCATCCTTGACGCTTAGGAGCCACATGCAAGCCTCTTTTCTTCTTGATTTCGTCCTCCATGGAAGCTTAAAATGAAGCTTCCTCTTCCAATCCATCTCCTCCTTTGAGTCTTGGTTCATCTTCTTCCTCTCCTTCCTCCTCCATTTTCGAGTTCCCTTCTTCTTCCCTCTCTCTCGATCTCTCTCGACTTCTCTCTCTGTCTCGGTCCCTCTCTCTCACTCTCGGCCCTCTTCTCTCTCGTCCTCGCTGCCTCCTCTACTTCCTCAGGACTCAAGCGCCATCACGCCACCATCACCTGTGGCATGCCGCTCTTCGTCCCTTCCCTCTTCTCTCGATCGCTCGCTCCCTCTTTCTTCCCTTCTCTTTCTTTTTTTCTTTCTGTTTTTTGTTTCCTCCCTTCTTCTGCTTAATATTCACGCTGAGAGGGAATAAGTGAGGAGGAGGGAGTGAGATGTGGTGGAATCTAGGAGATAGTGGTGTATGGTGGGGCTATAACCTATATTTATTAAAAATAGCCAATAAGTCCCTATTTTATTATAATAATTTATTCTTTGGTCCTCACAGGAACCTCAAATAAATTATTTAATTAAATACTACTCACGAATAAGTAGTCCCACACTTCCTTAATTCTAGGGTAAAATTACCATTTTACCCCTAAGTTCCAAATTTACTTTAAATTACTAAATTAAGGCTATGAACTATTTTTAATCCTTAGGGATTAAATCTCGTTTTCACTTAGGATTTCCTAATAATTAGGCTTGGGGAATTTGGGATGTTACAGATCCATTGTTGGGCCACCCGTTATCGGGCCACTTACAGTCCAGTTGTCCAGTCCTGGGCATAAGAAGGGTGCGTTGTAAGTCTCACATGAAAGAATGAGATGGCATGATTAGTGGTTATAAGTGGGGGACAAGCCTCACCTATGTGCTAGTTTTTGGGGTTGAGTTAGGCACAAGTCCAAATTCTAAGACTTATATAAACCCAATGGCTCAGCTGATTGAAAAAGTAATCAAGACATTAAACTCTTAACATATTAAACATGACGAAACATTTTAATGATTGAGAGAAACTTTAAAGTAACAAAATTATTATCATAAATTCCAATACTGCAATGGCAATGGGAATTAAAAATTTGATGGCCTTTAATGTATTTGCTGCACCTGAGCATTTAAAAGAATAAATTATAGAGTTTTTAAAACAAAATTGCTACAAACACAGGAAAATATTGTCGACAATAGCATTTTAATTAGATGATACTTCAACAAAGAATGAATATATGCCACTTTAAGCTTATTAAAAATTTGAAAACGTAAACCTTTAAAATAGTATAAAATATTAACATAATTATATCATACAAATGATTTGTTTTTGTAATAAGAAAATAAAACAAATTTAAACTGAATTTAAAATAGTATAAACCAATTAGAATAAACATCATCAAACTGATTTAACTTTTGAAATAATATATAAAAATAATACAACAATAAAAAGATAAAATTTGAAAAATATGTAATATCATAAGTTTAATATGTTAGGTGCTTTTTTTCTGAGACGAACATGTTTTTTTGCTTTTGACAAGGAGACGAACATGTTAAGTACTTAGGGTTTGTTAAATAAGCGATAAGGAGATGGGGGAGGTGTCAACAAGAGTTGAAGCCAATAAATATTTTTCATATTTTTTTTAATATTTCTTTTTTTTAACTTGAAATTTGTTTAACTTAAATGATAATCCCGGAATAAATGGCAATAGAGATAAAGGGATAAATGATATGTACGATGATAAGGAATTAAATCAACCAATGATGGGAAACGTCACCTAGGAAGCAAGAGTCAAATACCAACAAATTTGGTATGTCAAAAAATACTCACAGTGGTGATGCAGGTGTGGGGTCGGTGGATTTAAATTCCAAATATATCATAGGAGTTACAAATATGCATAATAAGGGGGGAAACAGAAGAGGAAGAAACAAATTTTGTCTGTTATTATGCCGGGAAAATGTTATTTATTGAGAGCACATGCTCTAATGTTTTGGAGTCCTTGGTTAAGACCGTGGATAAATGATATGTATGGTGATTTGGAGAAATTAAATCAATCAATAATGAGGAACGTCAGTCAAGAAAGCAGTAGTCAAACACCAACAAATTTGGCATCTTGAAAAATACTCATAATGGTGATGCAGGTGTGGAGTCAGTGGATTGAAATTCCAAATATATTGTGGGAGCTACAGATTCGCATAATAATGGAAAAATATGGAAGAGGAAAAAACAGGCGTGGTTTAGTATAATGTAAGTTACTGAATGAGGGCATACGCTCTTATGTTGTGGATTTATTGGCTAGGATCGTGCATAAATGATATGTTCGATGATTTGGAGGAACTAAATCGGCCAATTATGGGAAATGTCAACCAATGAAGCAAGAGTAAAATACCAACAAATTTGTAATCTTGAATATACTCATAATGGTGATACAGGTATGGGGTCAGTGGATTGAAATTCCAAATATATCATGGGAGTTACTTAATGAGGGCACGTGCTTTAATGTTACAAACTCCTTGGCTAAGGCCATGGACCTTACCCATACTCTTTTCGCTTAAAGCCCATTTAGTTTGCAACCTGCTTGGTGTTTGCATATAGAGTATAACTCGTTAGTTCATGCGGCTTAGGGGACAGATCGAGGTGATGTGGTCTAAGCTCTACAAAATGTCACTCATAATAGGGATATCTTTAGGAATAATTTGCAAAAAAGAGAAAATTCGAAGCCGCCAAAAGGAATTCAAAGAGCTTTGAAGAATATTGAATTTGTTTCCATTATACACTTTCAACACTCTCTTCTTAAAGATTAAGAAGATATTATTTTCGGAGAAAAATTATTCTTAAATTATTTGACTCGATTCTTAGTTTTTAATTAAATTTAATTTTTCAAATTAAAAAGCTATAAATTCAAATTTATTCATCTAGTCTAATTCCAATTACACACAATATACGGATTGCAAAATTAAGTTTTTATAATACTTAAACTAAAATGAAAAATAAAAGAGAATAGTTTAGTAATTATACATTAATAATGCAAATATATAATTAAGTATATTTTATCATTTTATTATATTAAAAATTACTTTTCAAAATATATTTATATAGAAAAATAAAACATAATTTTTTGATAAAAAAACAATACTAAAACAGAGGAGTAGGGCGGCAGGATGAATAGGAAAAGGTAACATAAGGAGTTAAAGACATAGTTACGACTCCGTTTCCGAAATCCGAAACTGATTCTCGCAGTAATAAAAGCTGGCATATTTACTACCCTTTATTACACATCTCCGTTTTGATTTTCTAAAGCTTTTGCCTTTATTCCTTTCAACCATGGTTAACCAAACTATTAACCACACCACGCATCGCCTATATAACCAGTAACCAACCCGCCAACACTCTTCATCTTTTGCGTATCACCCACACCTCTCCCTCTCCCACACACACAACGGATATTTCAAGAGAAAAGAAAATGTCCCCAGAGCTTCACCTTCTATTTTTCCCTGAGCTTCTTCAGTCACCTATTCTCAGTTTCCAAGCTACCGTGTGTGTTTTCTTGTTCACACTCGCCTTTTTATTCTGGCTCACTCCAGGCGGGCTCGCATGGGCCCTTTGTAGGCCCTCGGCCCGGTCCGTCATCCCGGGCCCTTCTTTTTCTGGTCTGCTCGGGCTGTTCTCCGGTCCCACCCCGCACCGTGTTTTAGCTAAACTCGCCCATCGCTTCGGGGCCGAGTCGCTGATGTCATTCTCAGTGGGCCTGACTCGGTTCGTTATTTCCAGCGAACCGGAAACCGCTAAGGAAATCCTCTGCAATTCCGCTTTCAGTGACAGGCCAGTGAAGGAATCAGCTTTTGAGCTTCTGTTTCACAGGGCAATGGGGTTCGCACCATACGGTGAGTACTGGAGGAACCTGAGAAGGATTTCCTCAACCCACTTGTTCTGCCCGAAAAGAATCACTGGATTCGAAGGTTTCATGTGTGATGTTGGGTTGAAAATGGTGGAACGAGTGAAGTGTTTGATGGCTGAAAACGGACACGTGGAGGTTAAAAAGGTGCTTCATTTCGGATCACTCAACAATGTGATTATGACGGTGTTTGGAAAGTGTTATGAGTTTTTCGAAGGTGATGGTGCTGAGCTTGAAGAATTGGTGAGCGAAGGTTATGAGTTGTTGGGGATGTTTAACTACAGAGACCATTTTCCTCTTCTGAAATGGTTGGACTTGCAGGGAGTGAGGAGAAGGTGTAAGGTTTTGGTCTCAAAGGTTAATGCTTTTGTTGGAAAAATCATAGAGGAGCATAAAATGAAGAGGTTGTCAGCTGAATATGTTGAGGGAAACGTAGTGGGTGATTTCGTTGATGTGTTGCTTGATTTAGAGGAAAAAGACAAACTCAGGGATTCTGATATGATTGCAGTTCTTTGGGTACTCAATGCTTTATTCATTTATTTTTTTTTACCTTTTTCTTTTAATTTTTTTTTGGTTTTTTATGTTGTGGATTTTTTTTGTCGTGTTTTATAGGAAATGATTTTCAGAGGAACGGATACAGTGGCAATTTTGCTGGAGTGGATTCTGGCTCGGATGGTGCTTCACCCTGAGATACAAGAGAAGGCGCAGGAAGAGATTAATTGTGTGGTTGGAATGTCAAGGGCTGTTTCTGGAGACGATGTACCGAATCTTCGTTATTTGCAGTGCATTGTGAAGGAGGCTCTAAGGGTGCACCCACCTGGGCCACTTCTATCATGGGCTCGCTTAGCTGTGCACGATGTTATGGTGGGCGATAAGCTTGTGCCAGCTGGCACAACCGCAATGGTGAACATGTGGGCAATAACCCACGACGAGAAGGTGTGGGAAGAGCCAGAGGAGTTCAAGCCAGAGAGGTTTATCAAAGAGGAGGTGAGCATAATGGGATCTGATTTGAGGTTGGCTCCATTTGGGGCTGGGAGAAGGGTTTGTCCAGGGAAGGCAATGGGTTTGGCTTCTGTTAACCTCTGGCTTGCTCAGTTGCTTCAGAGCTTCAAATGGGTTCCCATTAAAGATTCTTCCCCCGTGGATTTAACTGAGTGCTTGAAACTTTCCATGGAAATGAAAAACCCACTGGTTTGCAAGGTTGTCCCTAGGATTAATGGTTGAGTGCTCCAATTCATGGATCTTGGTTTTATTTGCTTAAATTTGTCAAGTAGAGTTGAGAGGATTCCACGCAACTAGTTTGATGAATAATAGCCTTAGCAAGGCCTTGTCTAGAAGTTTTGGGGCCTAAGGCAAAGCTACTAAAGAAGCTTAATAAAATATAAATTATTAAACCTCATATTATTTTTCTGGCCTTTTGAGCTTCAAAAAAAATGAGCGCATTAGGCATTGCAATAATTTGATATCAGTTATCTCTTGAAAATTCACTTTAAAAGAATATGAAGATACACAAAGAAAGAAATAAAGGAGCAAAATAAAGAAATAAAGGAGCAAAATAAGTTAAAGCAATTTTTTTAAAATTTTGGTTGAATATATATATATATTTGATAGGCAAATGTTAGTTGTTAATAATTGTTAGAAATGTTAGTTTCTCGGGTTTGAACCTGAGACCTCCAACTTGTGCTCTTTCAGCGTCTCTTAACTCACCAACCGAGTTACCTACTTGAGACTCTTTGGTTGAATATATTGATAAAAAATAACCGTTAATACCTCTTAATCTAATAATACAAATATTCAATTAATAAAATACTGTTAATATTATACCTCGGATAATAAAAATTGCAATCAATAAAAAATAGCCTTATTTATAAAAAAAATAAGATGGCATGCTATAAACAATGTGGATGCAAATAGGCGAACCACACAAAGCTCCAATTAGCTGTTGTAATTAATTTATTTCTTTCTTGTAATTTCACTCCGGTGGACCAACACTCAAACAATTAATCAGGTGAGTTTATTCATTCCAATTGGCTATTGCAAATTTGTAATTAGTTGTTCATGCGAGACCAATCAAGAGACCGATCACCGTGGGAAGTGGAAAGCCACCTTGCTTTTCTCCCAAATGTTGCTTGTTCCGATTGGGCCTCTATGTACATGCAAAAAAATATATTAGATTAGGCCTTTACACTAGTAGCAAATTACCAATAGTAAATAGTTAAGTCAGTATGGGGTCTAAGGCAATTGCCTTAGTTGCTTCACTACAAGCACGACTCTGACCCTTAGAAGAATAAAATGTAGGCATTGAGAATTCAGGTCCATTATCACTTATAACCACTTTGATGACAGCTTTGTGCTGTTTTTCTAGCATGAGAATGAAATTTTGAACATGGTTTGTAACTTCAACTTTTGATTTTAAAAGAAGAATCCAAGTTAATCTACTAAAATCATCGAGAGTAGTGAGAAAATATCGATGGTCATGAATAGAGGCAATAGAGATAGGACCCCAAATATCAAAATGTAAAAGCTCAAAAGGCTTAGAAGCTTTATTAACGCTCAAACTATAAGGTATTCTTTTGTGTTTTGCCAAATGACATACATCACATACTGAATTGTGATCAACATAAACAAAAGGAAAATCTCTTTGCAAACTAGACAACCTATAAATTATTAAATATTATTATACAATACAAATATAATGTTATTTCCTAAAGTTAGATAATGACAACACTAAGTGCTATTTACAATTTTGAAAAGATTATCTTAAGTTGATATAACTTGAGAAAACTATTTAAAATAGATAATTGTGCTCCATATTATTAAATATTAACTATTAAAAATATCTATCATATTATAAAATTATAATGAAATACATATTAAAATCTATCTATATAAAATTGTAGTAAAAAAACTGTAACAATACATTAAAATATCATATTAATTAAATGTATATATGGGAAGGAAATTTTAATTTTAACATTGAATACAAAATTATTTTTATTTATGAGTTACAACTTACAACCTGTCATTTACCTTTCGTCAATTTTATCAATTTATTATTCTATCTACAAATTATTATTAAATATTATTATATTGATAAATTTGTTTTATTATTGGTTGTGTTGACTATTAGACATAAAAATTCTTATACGTTCAATTAAATATTAAAATTGCTTAATGATAATATTAAATATTGTAAAGAACTTCAGAAAAATATTTAAAAAGTAATTAAATTACACTATAAATTATTAAATGTTATTATCAAATATAAATATAGTTCTATTTCTTAAAATTAGATAATGACAACACTATTTATGTGTGTGTGCGCGTGTGTGTATGTGTGTGTGAAGAAAACTAGAGCTATAACATTGAATACAAGCAAATTTTAATTTATAAGTTACAACATTTAAATTTACCTTGTTAATAAGTTTTACCATTTTACTAGTCTATTATAATATTATTTTTGCCCCCTTTTTCACCAAAAAATAAATAAATATTATTTTTAAATATTAATTAATTTAATTTAAGGAGACTTGAGCTTTAATATTGAATATAATTTTATTTTAATTTGTGAGTTACAACCTTCAAGTGTTAATTATACTTTTACAATATAATTTATTAAATGTTGTTATTAAATATAAAACATAAATAAATTTAACAAAAATAGTTAATGTCAAAAATAAGTGCATGCTATTTACTATTAAAAAGAAAAATTAACTTAAAAAAAATATATGATATTGTATATTTTCTAATTTATCCATCTACCTACCTAACTATCTATCTATTTATCTATCTATCTATCTATCTATCTATCTATCTATCTATCAATCTATCTATCTATAAGTAAATAAACTTGAGCTTTAGTGTAACACCCCGTTTCCGCAGCGCTACTGTGCAACCCAATCTAATGCTGAAAACATTTAACGCTTATATGCTTTCAACAAAGAGTACTCTTCTATCTTTTGCAATGGAAAATTGGAGTAATTTTTATTTTCCTTTGAAACCCTTTTCAAAAATAAGACATAAAGAGTACTACAATTTTCTAAATAATGTAAAATCAGTCTTTTACAGAAATTAGAGTATAACGCATCACAATCAACACTTCTCATAATATAAAACATAACATAATCGTTTTGCACTGAGGCGAGGTTTTCTGAAATAGAGTAATCACAAAATAACAAAGATAAAACCCTAAGCTACGCTGGCCAACAACTACAACTCTTACTGAGAAACAGTTCAGCAAGATCAAAACATGAAACATTCAGAGGAATCTTCACCCACTGGCTCGATCTTCAACGCTCCTGGAAAGACGAAACTGCAGCAGCTATGCAGCTCCATCTGGAAGTGACATCCATAGGGATATCCATTCCAACAACAGTGCAAGGGTAAATTCTTTGTTCACGAGTTTATCATAGGCTATGTCCCATGCAAACAATGTATACATATATAATACAACAACATGCTTTTATATACATATACATACTTAATAGACCGCACGCATCATGATGGTATATCAAGCATTGCATGTGAGCAGACAACTCAACTAACAGATCAATAATCAAGTCACCACAATATCAAATAATTGCATGTGAGCAAACAAATCAACCAATAAATCAACAATCAAGTCACCACAATATCCAACAATTGCATATGAACAATAATCCTATCAACAGATCAACGATCAAGTCATCACATATCATAAATGTGGTTAGCTATGCATGCCAATGTAGTATGACAAGTTATGTATACACCTGCAGCCTTAATAGGTCAGCAGTATGACGAGGAATTTTCCCAACGTCCGAACAATATAGCCACACATTAGGCTTGTCTCACGTTAG
Source organism: Calophaca sinica (assembly GCA_037113605.1). Lineage (NCBI taxonomy): Eukaryota > Viridiplantae > Streptophyta > Magnoliopsida > Fabales > Fabaceae > Calophaca > Calophaca sinica. The sequence continues at coordinate 48,729,223 of CM073736.1, forward strand.
GCTTGCCACACATTAGGCAATGCAGTGTCAACTCGTCTTTTTGAAGTCTTTAAGACAAATCAAACGCTCCGAGTAACATGACAACTCGTCTTTTGAAGTCTTTAAGACAAATCAAACGCTCCGAGTGTCGATGCTCAATGGTCAGTATGCATCCAAACAAATTCTTCAATATGGCTTGCTCACCGTAGGGAGCGCCCGAGAAATGTTTTAATTAATCAATGCAGATCGACAAACTTCAACTATGTGTCACATTCGAAAAAGTGGAGGGAACTCAAAGTTTAAGCACTACAATGAGCATCCCATACTACTCAAGTAATGCCCAGGTATTCTTCATCACGCAGTGAACTGAGATGATGAAAAATACCCCTTAGAATTCAAACACAGGACACTAGGTCTAGGTGTTCAACTGCAGAACGCTAATCTTAATCTTAGATCAAAACTCTAGGCACGTAATATGGAACACTAGGCTCAATTTTTAGGTTGAGTTACTAGGCATGCCATACGGAACACTAGGTACAATCCTTAATCAAGAAAATACGTACGCAAGTAGGACATTAAGTCCCAGCACAGGACACATGGCCCATATGCTCAATAGGAACACTAGGTTCCCTAAATTTTATTCTTCGTAATCTCGATATTTGAAATCTCTTTCTCAGTTCTTGTATCACTCCTATGAATTTGAAAATACTTTTTAGCTCTAGATCGTTGAAACCCTAGTTGTGCTAAATAATATGCTAGGATAATTCCCAGACACATTACTTAACTCATCCGTTTTCAAAATTTACAATGTTTTCTTTTTAAAAGATCCTCTTAAATAACTTCTAACCCTCTGATCCATAAAGCGTGTTTGTACACAGACTTATTTTAGAAGATACCTTTAGTTTACCATGAAAACATTTCTCGGCTCATGAAATCGCATCAGACTTACCGTTGTAAGTCGTCAAACCAATAACAGTCGATCAATGTAATACCCCGTTTTTGGAGCACTACAGTGCAACCTAATCTAATGCTGAAAACATTTAATGCTTGTATGCTTTCAACAAAGAGTACTCTTTTGTCTTTTTCAATGGAAAATAGGAGTAATTTTTTTTTCCTTTGAAACCCATTTCAAAAATAAGACATAAAGAGTACTACAATTTTCTAAATAATGCAAAATCAGTCTTTTACAAATATCAGAGTATAACACATCACAATCAATACTTCTCATAACATAAAACATAACATAATCGTTTTGTCCTGAGGCGAGGTTTTCTGAAATAGAGTAATTACAAAATAACAAAGACAAAACCCTAAGCTAAGCTGGCCAACAACTATGACCCTTACTGAGAAACAGTTCAGCAAGATCATAACATGAAACATTCAGAGGAATCTTCCTCCACTGGCTCGATCTTCAACGCTCCTGGAAAGACGAAACAGTAGCAGCTATGGAGCTTCATCTGGAAGTGACATCCATAGGGATATCCAATCCAACAACAGTGCAAGGGTAAATCTTTGTCCACGACTTTATCATAGGCTATATTGCATGCAAATAATATATACATATATAATACAACAACATGCTTTTAAATACATATACATACTTAATAGACCGCATGCATCATCGTGGTATATCAAGCATTGCATGCGAGCAGACAACTCAACCAACAGATCTACAATCAAGTCACCACAATATCAAATAATTGCATGTTAGCAAACAAATCTATCAATAGATCAACAATCAAGTCACCACAATATCCAACAATTGCATGTGAACAACAATTCTATCAACAGATCAATGATCAAGTCATCACATATCATAAATGTGGTTAGCTATGCATGTCAATGCAGTATGACTACTTTTTGTATACACCTGCAGCCTAAATAGGTCAGCAGTATGACGAGGAATTTATTTCCCAACGTCCGAACAAGATAGCCACACATTAGGCTTGCCTCAATTTAGGCTTGCCACACATTAGGTGATGCAGTGATAACTCGTCTTTTGAAGTCTTTAAGACCAATCAAACGCTCCGAGTGTAATGACAACTCGTCTTTTGAAGTCTTTAAGAATTTTCAAACTCTCCGAGTGTCGATGCTCAATGGTCAATATGGATCCAAACAAATTCATCAATATTTCATTAATCAATAATATTTTTCATATTCTAAATCAATACCAAGTTCCAATTGAATCCAACATGATTCAAGGAAAACAATAAAATTCATATGCCACGCAGGGCCAAGAACATGCTACAACATTTCATACAGCACATAACAATTCAGTAAGCTACAACCTGCTACATACTTTTCCCAATTTCAAGTCCAATCAAATCAATGAAACATGATTTAAGTCGCACAATACTATTCAGTTTTACTACACAGGGCCAAATCATTACACAATAATTCATGCTACAACATCTTAATAACACATAGTAATACTACAAGTACTACCACAAAATTTAACCAAACATCAAACCAACCAACACACAAGGCGAAAAGCCCAAACTCATTATATAAGAATTTCCCTTACCTTGGGCACTTTAACAATCCACTTTAGGTAATTCGAAACTATCGTCAAGTTGCACCTCGCGCGTACCTTAAGTATGAACCTTAACAACACAAACTTAATACAATTAGACCCCAAAATATTACAAATCCTAGACCCCTAGGACAGCCACGGTTTTAGGTCCCTAAAAGGCCTAAGAATTACTTACTTAATCCCATATGGTTCACATCTAGTCGCATAACATGATACAAGTTCAAGCCATGCAAATTTTCAAACTTTTACTAACTCTACACACTTAGAAAATACCTAAACCAAAATTTACCAATTGGAATAGTATTTATGAATAGTGTTTTGCCAACTTTGAATCATTTTTTAAAACACTAAAACATGTCACAAAATTTTAGAAACAACTTCATTACAAGTCCAAAACAATACTTGAAACATAACCCAAATCATTTACTACAATCAAGCTTCTTTGAAAAGCTTTGCTAAATCAAATCATCAACCACTTTTACAACTATTTTTAAGGCATAAATCAACTTAAGACAAGTTTCTAAACTAACTTAAGGGCCATGGTCATGGCTTGGAACAACAAATACTAACTTAAGATTTTGAATCATTTTCAATGTTTTAAACATACTAAACTTCAAAGATTCAAAGCCATAACCAAAAACCAAATTCTTTACCACTTTAATACTCTTAAAACATGTTAAAAATCATCCTAAAACATGCTAAAAATTCTGTTTCGAAACAGCCCCATCAAATAATTTTTCCATCATATAAAACAACTTGTTTTTTCAACATAAACAAGAAGATTAACCATCTAAATTTGAATCAAGTTTTCACAACCACTTTATACTAAAACAAGTCACATATTTTCTCCAAATACAAGTTAAAACATCATCAAAAACTATCCCCTATGTCACGGTTTTGACAGCACAAAAGCAAGATAAGATTTTGATCCATAAACTTCATTTTTATGACTAAATCATGCAAACTAGTTTAGGTACTAAATATATAAGCCAACATTTACTATCTTAACCACTTTTAAGCAACCAAATCATGTTCATAAAACTTAATCAAACCCAAATAAGAGGCTGTTTTAAGAAAGTAAAAGCAAACAGAGTTTTGATTTAACAAACTTCATGATTATGCATGCTTATGGCTAGATCCAACCTCTTAATCATTAATACTTCCAAGATCCACCTTCTAAACAATTAAATCAACCCAAAATAACCCATAAACTGCCCCTAAGATTCGGCCTCCCCAAAAAGTTAGGGTTCCACAATTTTAAAATCCACAAAACACATTTAATCAAGAAGGTAATGGGAGATCTAGGAGGTATTAAGCTTAAACATCAAGATCTAAGTAATTAATCAAAGAAAATAACACTAAAACCACAAAAACTCATCCATGGCAGCCATGGAGAAAAGGAAAGTGAGTTATATATCTTACCCACAAGGATGGTGATGATAGATCAAGGAAGAAGAAAGGCTGAAGATTAAGCTTCCAAAATACTAATTTATGAACCAAACTCACTTTCTCTCTCAAGAACTCTTTCTCCCACCTAAGCAACAATGGCAGAATGAAGGAAATGATGTCTAGATGAGGGAGAGACCCACGAAATTCAGGTGGGACAAGGATGGAAATACAAATGTTTAATTAGTTGGATCTTAACCAATTTGTTAGAAACCAACTTACAAAACTAACTACAAATTACCACTTAACCAATCATAATCCAACACATGTCATTGAAGCTTCCAAGCATCAAGGTTCAGCTCCCCTAGCCTTATCTCAACTGCCACTTGCTCCAAAATATCTAGATATTTCGTTTTGTCGCGTTCTCACTAAATCGGATGCGCGACACGTATATTAGGGTTTTTCTATCAAAAACTCCAAAAATAAATCTAATAAATTATTCTATAATAAAAAATTATTAATCAACCAAACTGTCCGTAAAAATATTAGAAGTATTTCTATGAATGTCGTTTTCTCGATTTATGAGCTAAAACGCGACCGTAATGCAGTTCTGCGCAGAAAACACCCTATATTTTTCTGATGCCCAAAAATCCCATAAAAAATTCCAATAAATCATAAATATTGGAAAATACTAAGATCTCAAATTTTATAAAATTTGGATCACGTTTGGGCATGTTTCAGTTAGAAACTCGCCCAATAGCCTAGTTGCGACAGAATTCAATAGAATTCTCACAGTGTAATAAAAACTGTAAATTAGTGAGGATCACTAATTTCAATTTCTCTTATCAACTAAATATTATTCTAACAATAAAATTATCAAGACAAAATCTTTAAAATAATAGTCATGTTAAATATGACAAAAAACAGACAATTAATACAATAACTAAACCATGAAAATTCAAACTATGACTTGAAAATATTTATTAAATCCTGAAAATTATTTCTCATTCAATAAAATAAATTTCTTTAATCAAACAACAATTTTTCACATTTTTCAAGATTAATTCATATTAAAAACAATATACGTCTACATTGTCTCTTAATCTGAATTAATTACTAAAACAGTAAATTGTTTACAACAAAGGAAGCAGCTCTTTGTAATTTTCATAAATCATCAAGGTGATCAATCTCTATGATTTATTTCCAAGTAGTCGGAACTGTAAAATAATTTTCACAAAAATTGGGATGTTACAATCCACGCATTATTAAATAATCCATTATCATCAACAATATCTTGCATAATCCAATCAATATCAAGTTCCATTTAAATCCAACATGATTCAAGGAAAACAACACAATCTGTAATGCCACGCAAGGCCAAGAACATGCTACAGCATTTCATACAGCACAAAACAATTTAGTAAGCTACAACCTGCTACATACTTTTCCCAATTTCAAGTCCAATCAAATCAATCAAACATGATTTAAGTCACACAATACTATTTAGTCTTGCCACATAGGGCCAAATCAGTACACAATAATTCATGCTACAACATCTCAACAACACATAGTAATACTACAAGTACTACCACACAATTTAACCAAACATCAAACCAACCAACACACAAGGCGAAAAGCCCAAACTCATTATATAAGAATTTCCCTTACCTTGGGTGCTTTAACAATCCACGCTAGGTAATTCGAAACTATCGTCAAGTTGCACCTCGCGCGTACCTTAAGCACGAACCTTGACAACACAAACTTAATACAATTAGACCCCAAAAAATACAAATCCTAGACCCCTAGGACAGCCGCAGTTTTAGGTCCCTAAAAGGCCTAAGAATTACTCACTTAATCCCATATGGTTCACATCTAGTCACGTAACATGATACAAGTTCAAGTCATGCAAGTTTTGAAACATTTTTCAAATATTACACACTTAGAAAAATACCTAAACCAAAATTTACCAATTGGAATAGTGTTTTTACCAAATGAATAGCATTTTGCCAACTTTGAATCACTTTTTAAACACACTAAAACATTTCACAAAATTTTAGAAACAACTTCATTACATGTTCAAAACAATTCTTGAAACGTAACCCAAATCTTTTCCCAAAATCATGCTTCTTTGAAAAGCTTTGCTAAATCAAATCATCAACCACTTTTACAACTATTTTTAAGCATAAAGACAAGCTAAGAACAAGGTTTTAAGCCTTTAACTCCTAAATCAAGCAAACTTTATTTGATCAAACTTCTTACCATAACACAACATCTTTACCACTTTAAGACACTTAAAATCAAGTTAAAACTTACCCAAATCTTGTTGATAAGCCACTATTTTAAGCATCACAAAACAGCTCCCGAAATTGTTTTATTTTAACCATTTCCAAAGCTTTAAACATAACTATCTTTATAGTTCTTAAACCTTAACCAAAAACCAACTTCTTAAGCCATTACAACACCTTAAATACATTTTAAAACATCCCCCAAAAACATTATTGTGGCCATGGTTTAGTGCCCTAAAAATAAAACTAAACTTCACAAATTTTTCATTTTCAAATCATACAAGTTCACTATACTTAATTCCTTTAATCTTAAACCAACTTCCTCAACACTTGAAACTCTTTAAAAACAATTTAACACATCCCCCAAAACCATATTAGAGACATGGTTTCAGCCCCCTATTTCCAAGCAATCTATTTTTCCAAAAACCTTGTAAACATGCATATATGATTAGTATCCAACATACAACTAATAAACCTTCAAGACTAACTCCAAATCAACAAAAACAAGTCAAGAACAAGGCCTAGAACGGCCCCAAAATTGTGGCCAGCAAAGGGGTTCAGGTTTTCCAAACTTAAAACACCAAGAACAAAGCTAATCATGGAAGAAAACAAAGGGCTTTGTGGCCAATCATGCAAATCTAGCCAAAACAAACACTTTAACTCAAAAACAACTCTTAAATCCTTCAAAACCCATATCATGGAACTCAAAAGAGATGAGGAAAGGTTCCTGGAGGTTACCAAAAGATTAGGTGATGATTTAACAAGGATTGAGAAGGAAGGTAGCAAAGGTGGAAGCTTTATCACCAAAATCCTTCAAAACCCACACTTTCTCTTTCAAATTTTTCTCAAGCTCTCCAACAACGGAGAAATGAGATGGGTGCTGGTCACATGAAGGAGAGGCCACGAAAATTTGAGGACATGGAAGGAACAAAAAGTGTTCATTTATTTTGAAACTAACCAAACTAGTTACAAACTAACTAAACTAACTAACTACAATTACAACTTAACCAATCATCTTGCAACACTCGTCAAGGAAGGTTCTAAAGCATGGTGTTCAGCTCCCCTAGCCCTTATCTCAATCGCCACTTGCCCCAAAATATCTACGTATTTCGTTTCGTCGCGTTCTCGCTTAATCGGGTGTGCGGCATTACACGACCGTAATGTAGTTCTGCGCATAGAAAACACCCTATATTTTTATGATGCCCAAAAATCCCAAAAAAATTTCCATTAAATCATAAATATTGGAAAATGCTAATATCTCAAATTTTATAAAATTTGGATCACGTTTGGGTAGGTTTCAGTTAGAAACTCACCCAATAGCCTAGTTACGGTAGAATTCAATAGAATTCTCGCAGCGTAATAAAACTGTAAATTAGTGAGGTTCACTAATTTCAATTTCTCTTATCATATAGATATTATCCAAACAATAAAATTGTCAAGACAAAGTCTCTATAATAATAGCCATATTAAATATGACCTTAAACAGACAATTAATACAATAACTAAACAATGAAAATCCAAACTATGACTTAAAAATGTCTATTAAGTCCTAAATTTTTTTTTTATTGAATAAAATAATTTTTGTCAATCAAATGGCCATTTTTCACATTTTTCAGGATTAATTCATATTAAAAACTGTATACGTCTTCACTGTCTGTTAATCTGAATTAATTACTAAAACAGTAAATTGTTTACAATACATCTTTGTTGTCCTTCGTACTTTTAACAAACTATTGAGGTGATCAATCTCTATGATTTATTTTCAAGTAGTCGGAAACTATAAATATAATTTTCATAAAAATTGGGATGTTACATTTAGAATTAAATCAATTTATTTTACTGCACGAGTTACAACCTTTCTATTGTCCTTATTAATTAATTTCATCGTTTCATTACTTTATTAAATCACGACAAGAAAAACCGGGCTTACCGACAGCCTATTACCGATGGACACAAGTCTGTCGCAAAAGAAGAGCATTTCCGACGGCCAACACCGTCGGTAAGTCTCAACTCTCGTTCGCTGTTGCTCACCGACGGCCTTACCCATCGGTATGTCTCACCTGTCATTCGTTGTTGCTTACCGATGGCCTAGCCCATCGGTAAACTTGTCGCCTTTTTGATTCCCTCCACGTTTTCAAATACCGACTGCCCACCGTTTAGTGTGTCGATGGCGATAGCCCCTCGGTATTTGAACAGGTAGCCGTCGGTAAGGCCGCGTATGACCGTTCAGCTTTTCGATGGGTTGACCAGTCGGTAAATAAAAAGAGACCGTCGGTAACCTGTATTATGAAGCAGAACATGACCTTCTCCCCCCTCACTGTTCAGACACTGTTCTCTCTCATCTCTCTCTTTCTCTGTGATAGCTCCGCTCCCTGTCTCCGACCACCACACCATCGCCACCACACAACAACTCTAGCCACTGCCCGTGTTTCTCTTCCTCTCTCTGTCCGTCGCGGCCACCGTCCCTTTCTCTCTCTTTGAATAAAAGTCTCTCTGTCTCTCTCTTTGTTTCTCCGGCCACCACCGCCCCTATCTATGTTTCTCTCGTCCCTATCCCTGTCTCTCTCTCCCCATCGCCCCTCTTCCTGTTTCTCTTTCTAGCCCACCGACCCTCTCTTGCCCCACCGCGGTGACCTCTCCCTCTCTCTGCCAGCCACCGCTTCTCTCACCAATGCGCACAACTCCAATGACTCTCCCAACCGGCGTGCACATACTGACTAAAGTGCAAAACACGACCCACAGGTCCTACCAAGTCTCCCACCGGCACGCACAGCTCCACCAGATCTCTCGCTGACGCTCTCACTGCTTCCGGTACTACCGCTGCGAGGTTAGTTCCATTCACATGTGGCAGAAATTTTATTACATGATTAGGACTGAAATTGTGATTAGGGACTTAAATTGTGACTGTAATTTTTTTAAAATTTGGTATGATTATGGAAGGAACTAAAATTGTAATTAGGACTGACATTGTAATTTTGATATGATTTTTTGGTATAATTTGTTGAAATTAGGACTTAAACTGTAATTTTGTTGAAATTTGAAAATAGGGACTAAAATTTGATTCTATGATTATGCAAGGAACTTGTGCATGTGTAATTTTGTATATTTGAGACTGAAATTTACATTAGACTGTGATTGTTGTTGAATTGAAAAATCAATGTTGAGATTGACTGATGAAGGATATGTGAATGATGTTATAAACTATGAATTACTTTTGTTTTGCACAATTGAGGAATGATATAAACTGTCGTAGCCATAATATTGACGTGCTGGAACCTTGGAGAAGGTGAGTATCCAAGTTATATAGTTTTCTAGGAACCTTTATTTTGTCAAAACTTAATCATAACGTTCTTAACGAACTAAAAGAAACTTAGAGTTAGTTATGAATGTGTTTATGGCTTGGTATTGGAGGGTACAATCCCCTAGACATAGCATGCTATGAGAAGGGCATGGAGTATCGGAGGACGATTTGCAAAGAAAAATGATGTTGAGCCCTCAAACAACTTAGGCCTGGCGGAGAAAAACCGATATTAAATTTTATTAAACATATTTTAATTAGTTTATTGTTTTATTTCTAAGCTTGTTATTAGTATCAGAGAAAAGCCTTAGCTTCCTATTTGAGGTTCAATATATTATTGAGTGCATGTACTCTTTTAAGGTACCACGTGTTCATTGTATATTGATCCTTCAATTGTCAAAGTCGGACAGCGTGGGAAAAAACTTTTTCTTTACTCGTATAATAGTTGTTACTTAATTCTCGTATCTTTATATTTGATGAAATTTCGGTTCGATTCATTTCATTTTGTTCTCTAGGTGCATACTTGATCGCGGTATTCATAACTGCGATCGTTTAGTGTACTCAGAGACCAATGGGAGATGCTGCCGAAATTTTGTCAAGTATAAGAAATGAGAATTAAGGAAGAACTATTATACGAGTTCTGAAAAAGTTTTTTCTTGAATAGGATAGGTCATACCATTTATAGAAAGAGAGCGATTCTAAGAATGTCGTGCTATTGAAATTATCATTTTTTAAACATGCAGAAGATGGAATTTTTTCCTTCGAGTCGTAGTTGGATGTACGATAGGTTGTATCCGGGGAGAGGGGTTTGACACAATCTTTGTGCGATGGGGTTGATCACTTTGTCCAAGCCGCAATGGCACATGAAGATTTCATAACTAATGGAGGGATTAGATGTCCGTGCCTTAATTGTGATTGCAGAAGGATTAAGAGCCCAGGTCAGGCCATGCATCACCTGTATTCAGTTGGATTTAGGCCTAATTACTGGATTTGGACTAGACATGGTGAAGAGTTGCCTTGGGTTGATTTAGGGGTTGGCGATAATTGCATAGGTGTTTCAAGCTGTTGCGTAGATACGGGATATGGTGAGCAGATTGAATTGATGCAAGATATAGTTTATGATGCCTTGGGGGTCAACGTATCATTCAAGGTGCAATAGTATGATGACACAGATAAACTTCCAAATGAGACAGCACAAAAATTTTATAATCTTTTGTTAGAAACAAATAAGTCGTTGTTTGAAGGGTCTATAGACTCTAAATTATCAATGTGTGTGAGGCTTTTAGCTCTTAAGTCCAACTGTGGTGCTATCGACGTGTGCTTGGATCTCGTAATGAAAATGATGTTGGACTCGTCACCTATCAGAGATGGTTTGCCAAAAAGTTATTAAGAGGCTAAAAGCTTAATGTCCAAGCTGGGGTTGGAATCTAAAAGGATTGATTGTTGTGTGAAAGGGTGTATGTTATATTACGACAATGAATACGGTAAAAATGATGGAGCGTTGGTTGAATGCAAATTTTGTGGTGAGCCAAGGTATATTTCACGCACTAATAATGGGAAGGTTAGACAAAAACCAGTTTCAGTGAAGGCAATGTTTTATTTGCCAATTATTCCAACACTGTAGAGAATGTTTGCATCAACACAGACTGCAGGCAAATGATGTGGCACTATAAGAATAGAAGCACTTCAGGTATGTTGCGCCACCCATCTAATGGTGAAACTTGGAAGCACTTTGATCGTGTGCATCCCGATTTTGCAGTAGATCCAAGTAATGTACGACTTGGGTTATGCTCTGATGGTTTTACCCCATATGTTCAATCCACGACGAGACCTTATTCTTGCTAGCCAGTTATTGTTACCCCATTCAATCTTCCTCCCGAAATATGCATGTCTAAGCCTTATATGTTCTTGACTTGTATTATACCGGGTCTAGATAATCCAAAAGATGGTATTGACATCTATTTGCAGCCTCTCATTGACGATCTCAAAAGGTTATGGAATGGTGTTTTGACGTATAATATTGCACGAAAGAAGAATTTTAGAATGAGGACAGCTCTGATGTGAACCATTAATGACTTCCCTACATATGACATGTTGTCTGGTTGGGGTACTCATGGTAAAATGGCATGTCTGCATTGTATGGAGCATACAAAGGCCTTTACCTTGAAATTCGGGGGGAAAAGTTCTTGGTTTGACTCATATTGCAGGTTTTTACCAAGTGATCATCCATTTAGACGGAATAAAGTCGAAATAGATGGCCCGCCCCCAAGGTTGACATCTGAACAGATTTGGAGCAGAGTTATGGAACTGCCAAAAATCACAGATTATGATGAAATGGTTGGATTTGAAGGATATGGACAATGGCATATGGAGTGTTTACTTCCTATTGCATTTAGTTCCTTTCCGTCAAATGTTTTAAATCCACTTACTGAACTCAGTCAATTTTTTAAAGATTTGTATTTTGCGACATTGAGAGAGGATGATCTTATAAAGATGGAGCAGAACATACCAGTCATTCTTTTTAAGTTGGAGAGAATATTTCCCCTTGCTTTCTTTGATTCTATGGAGCATTTTCCAGTGCATCTTGCACATGAAACTAGGCTTGGTGGACTGATTCAATATAGATGGATGTATCCATTCAAAAGGTAATATAATAAAATATTCTTTAATATAAATATTCATTTGAAAGGTTAAATGTATCAATTTTGAGCAACCTTGTTATTTTATAGATTTATGGGTGACTCTAAACGATCGGTGAAAAATAAGGCCAGGGTTGATGGATCTATTTATGCAACTTACTTACACCATGAAACAATATGTTGACACTAACAAATACTAGGAATGAAATAGAAATTGAAAGTGAAAGACACTCGCAAGCCTCATGAGTATTTGGCCTTCCTGGTCGTCATGCTGAAAAGGAGTTGACTCACTAGTTAACAGGAGAAGAGTTCAAGTCAGCCCACGTTCACGTGTTGATCAACTGTACCGAAGTATCACCATATCTTACGTATGTATCATTTTGACCACTTTCAATTTCTTTTATCCACAACTACTCATGATCATTTGTTTGATAATGACTTGATCATGACATTCTTGTTAACTAAGCCCACAAGCGAACAAGACTCTTCTGCCTATATTCATGAATATTTTCCAACGTGGTTTATGAATCAGGTTTGTATTTTTAGTCCTATTTGAACTATTTATTGTTTAAAAATACAAAAGATTGTTTGAAAAAAGGAACCATAATTTGTTTGCATATGGTGTATACGCAGGTGTACAGTGAGGCAGAATCCCCTAAAATCCAACACTTGAGAAATTTATCTCATAGTCCTAAATCACGTGTAAAAGAATGGTACACGTTTTTCGTAAACGGATACAAATTTCAAACCCAGTCAAAAATAGAGGGGGAAAAACAATTAATAGCAAAGTTATGTAAAATGTGCCATAGATGGAGGTGAAGACAACTTCTACGATGTGATTCAACATATATGTGAACTAGCATACAATACTTTAGACTATAGTGCTATTTTACTGCAATTGGTTTGATCCGTCAAGTAGAGTCACAAAAGTGGATCAAAAATATAATACTATGGAGATTTGTATGAGCAGAAGATACCAAATGTTTGATCCGTTTATCATGGCACAAAATGTAAGACAAGTGTATTATGTCCCTTATATATCAACTCGAAGGGACAAATAAGGTTGGTGTGTCGCAATAAAGACAAAACCAAGGGGTCACATTGAAGCAGATGATCCACAGGAAAAAGTGGCTTATCAAGTGGATGAGATATCTCATGTCAATGTAGTAAATGAAGTGGAACCCATTTCTCGACTACATGACAATCCAATCACATACGAAGATGCAGATGGAGATGAGGAATTAAATGAAGAAGTGGCAGAACCATCGAGATCTGAAGACGATGCTGAAGTAGAGTGGGCAGAATGGGCAGAATGAAATTGTTTAACTTTTTACAATTATAGAAATATCTAACAATATATTTTAATTTGTCAGTTATTTTCATAACTTGTTGGTTATTTTTATGGTATTCAATTTTAATATTGTTATGTTTAAATACAATATTTCATGACTGTTATTGTTGAATTGCTCTATAGACATATATGACATCAGGATTAGGATCCGACCCCCTAGACCACCCACTAGTGGTAAAGGGAAGGGGAAGGTCATCGCCATCGACCCCCCCGTCATCGGAGGCCGAACATTATTAGGCGTGACCCTACTGGGTATTCGACACTGTCATCTACACAACGACTGTATACATCTACGCCTACATAGCCTTTGACACGTCCGGCGCCTACACAGCCTCCGGCACGTTTGGTACATATACAGCCTGCAGCACCTTCTGCACCGACACCCCTTTTGCCTGCCAATCACATGATCCCCAACCCGGGGTTCCAGCAGACACATGGCGCTTCTAGTTCTCATGTTGTGCTTGAGACGATGCCTAATGCTCATCAGTCCAAGCATGAGTATAGTACGGGTGCATACAACTGATCAGATCAAGGTTGAGGATGATGAGGTTGAGTAGCAGGAGGTTGAGGATCTTCAGATGCTGCATGATGGTCGAGTTATTATCAGCCCAACTGGTAAAGGGTAAGTATTTACATTTTTTTTATCGAGTTATTAATAATTTACATGTATATATATATATATATTTTTTTTTTGTTTGACATGTTTTTATTCTTCAGGTTCCTTCCCTCAAAGCCAGCTGTGAAGGCTATCACAGCCACAATTGAGGAAAATTATTCGGCATATTGGCCCACCTGGGGGACGGTGAAGGAGGAAGAGCGGGATCATATGTTCAAATCTTTCGGAGTAAGTTGCAATTTTTATTTTATGGCATATTATTTTTTTATTTCATAAATTTCAATTATGTTTAATAATATTTTATATTCAACAGGAGAGGAGGAGCGGATCGAGAAGAACTTTCATATGAAGGCCTCCCATCGCCCTCTAATATGCTTAGGGATGTCTGCCTTAGGGAACAGCCCCACTGGATAGGGGATCATATCTAGCAGAGGCTGGTAGAGCACTGACGCTTCCCTGAGTACAAATCGATCTGCGAGAAGGCCAAGAAGAACAGAGCCTCTGAGAAGGGTGGGAGCTTGCACACCGGAGGTTCCATCAGTCAGGCGCAGCACACAGCTCGACTTGTACATGTTGTTGTTATTATTATTATTATTATTATTATTATTATTATTATTATTATTATTATTATTATTATTATTATTTATGTTTTTTTATTAATTATAATTACAGTCGAAGAGGTTGGGTAGAGAGGACAGTTGCACGAGCTCCATCGTGCGACTCATATTAGGAGGAGTACCAGTGATTTCGTTAATGATCGATCGAGGCGGACCCAGGTAATTATAAAATACAATGAATATTTTTTTAATAATGTTTATATTGTTTTCTTACAAAAAATATTTTGACTTATTTGTTTATGCATGATAGGAGGAGTTTGAGGCGAGAATGTCTCAGATTAGATCTCAGACATCATCATGTTCCCCAACTCAGAGCCCTGAGGATCCATCTGCATCGCTCAGGGTTTGGGCAGATGTTGTTGGCGGCAAGAAGAAGGGTCACCTATACGGTGCTGGAGACCTTGCTAGCAACTACAAGAAAAGGACCAGCCGCCTCCACATCAGAGAATTATCGAGTAGTGGTGCCAGTCATCGCTCCACTGCGGATGAGCAAGAGTTAGCTGAGGTGAAGCGAAGACTGGCCGCTTCCGAGGAGGAGACCCGTTAGACAAACGCAATTTTGGCTCAGGTGCTGGAGCGAATGGAACAGATATACCAGATGCTAGCTCGCCAGCAGCCTCAGTCTCATCATTAGCTGCCTTTGCCACCTCTGCCTCCGCCGCCTGCTACTGATGATGTCGAGGATGCGGATGGTTTAGAGCATCTCATGCATGATCAGGAGTATCAGGATTATTAGCGTTGTTTGTACTTATTCTTTTTTATAATTTGATATTCTTCGGATATTTTTTTTAGTTTATATTATGTTTCTTTTTTACTTTTCTTTTTAGTTTACGTTATCACATTTCTTATAATATGGAATAAATTAATAATTGTAATTAATTAATAATAAATTAAATTAATAATTAATTAAATAATTAAATTAAATTAAATTAATAGTTAATTAAATTAGTAATTAAATTAAATAAATCAATTAAAGAAATTAAATAATTTAAAAATTAATCAAATTAAATTAAATTAATTAATTAATTAAATTAAGTAAAAAATATTAATCATTTAATTTAATTAATTATTTAATTAATTAATTCATTTAAAAAATAACAATACCGACAGGTATAGCCGTCGGTAATGATGAAGACCAAAGAAGCTCAAATGGAGACCATCTAATAGATGCAAGGTCCAATGATGCTCTACAAGGACTTGAAGGCCCAATGACGAGGTCCAGGACTAAGAAGGCTAAAGAGGTTTTGGACAAAGAAGTCAACTATTTTCTATCTCTCAAACCAACTCCCGAAGGCCCAACTCCCAAGATAGTCCAAATAATCTAAATTGATGAAGAACCCAATGTGGGGGCATGATATCACCCTAGTCATTCTTTTAATATATTTAAATTAAGTATTTGAACATTTTTAAATTCAGTTTGGTTGTATTTTCCATTTGGGATAAATTTTGTAAGAAGATCCTACTTGTTTTGGGCTAACTAAGCACATAGGATCTTAGGAAGTGTTGCAGCTTTGCTAACTGGGCTTGGCCCGTATCTTTGAGCTAGATTCAGACTTGGGGAACGCCAACTTGCTGCCTCCTCCAAGTAGGTTTGGCAGCTACACTCTATTAGGAAAGGAGGGAGAGAATTGATTACCATTATGGCTATAAAAAGCCTTTGTACTCTCCTAATTTAGGACTTTTGAAATCAGAATTTATTTGTACTCCATTGTGAGTTTGTGAGACATAAGCCTCTTATGTCCTTGGATGAACCATTTTTTATTCTTATCAAGAGCTTCTTTTTTCTTGTGGCGAATCTTCACCAGACTTATCACTCTATTGAGAGTGTGGCGTCTTCTTCCATTTTCTGTCTTATTTTCCATCTTTTTATTTTGTTCTGTTTGCTGCATTCTTTTGCTTATGCGCCGTCATTCTTAAAACTTGCACCTTTAGCATTTCATTCTTCTTATTTACCTGTTTATATGAGTCATTATTAATTTAAGAGCAAAGCTTGTATTTGTTCTTCCTTCTTCAATAAAAGTGGGTGCCAGTTTTGTGGATTAAGGACTCTAATTCCTAAAGTTCTCATTTTTATTTCGTCTTAATCCTTATAACAAAAGTCAATTCGAGGACGATCCGTTAAAAACTATATGCATCCAGTTTGGATCATATCATGTGGTATCTAGAGCCCAGATCCTAGAATTGACAAAGTTTTTTTTTTTGTATACTGTTCTTATTGCTTTCTAACACCAAGCACAGTTGCTTAAGTGTCATATTTGTACATATTCAGATCATTTTGATCAGCGCCATTTCCAAGGGATTGGCAACATTCTTTACATTCTGCTCTTTAATTCCAGTCATTTACTTTCTAGCCTTTAATTTCGTCCCTTTATTTTCTGTCCATAATTTCTAGTTCCTTATTCCCTGTTAATTATTCCAGTCATTTATTCCTTTGCGCAATTTACAACTTTAATCTTTTATTTCCATATTCATTGCTATTTATGATTTATAGCACTTGACTTGAAAAGGAAACTCATAATCACACATTTGGCATAACAATTTAAATTGATATTGTAAGAACCAATTTTTAAGTACAAAAAAAAGGGGGGAATAGGGGCGTGATCCATAGTACAAAAAAATCCTATTTTTTTTATTCAGAAATAAAAAAAGGAAAGAAAAGAAAAGAGGGAAACTGAAACTGCCCCTTGCACTTAACAAGATTAAATTTTGTTGCCATTGTGGATTTCATTAAGAGTGGTGCTGTAATTCGTACCATTTTGCGCAATTGTCTTCTTATTCTTCCAGTTCCTTTTTGTCTTCCTTGCATTCCTTTTGAGTTGCATCTTTTCCTTATTAGTTTTTCTTGTTTGTCCTTTTAAATTCTTTTAAGTTTTGTCTAGAGTTTCTTTCCTTTCTTCAAACTTCTGAGTGATTAACTCTTGTGAAGATCGTCATGTGTGAAAAGATCCCTTGGTAATTGAAACGCGAGAGGGTTTATTTAAGAACTCAAAGAGATTTGAGGGGTAAAAGGCGAGAGTGAACATTATAGAAAAAGCCTATAAAGAGTGAAACACGAGTGATAATTTCAAGAGTGTAAACACGTGAGAAGAGTGAAAAGGGCCTTTTTCTTTCTTTTGACCTTATATAAAAAAAAATTCCAAAGATGAGCGGAGGAAGCACACCCCCATCCCCTAAGACAGCCCGATTGATGCAACACCTAGCCCAAGAATTAGACAAAGTTAGCGTGGATGTTCTTAACATGAGGCCTCGCATGAAGATGAAGATGATTATGATTCGGGTAAGGAAAGGAGAACCAGGAGGAACCATGATAGGAGATGATAGGAAACATAGGAGGTATAGGAGTGATGAAAGGGAAGGAGAACTAGGAGGAATTAAGACCCAAGTACATTCTTTTAAGGGAAAGAATGACCCTGAAGCCTAATTAGAATGGGAAACCAAAATAGAACAAATCTTTTCCTATCACCATTATAATGAAGATAGGAAGGTGAAGGTGGCAGCTCTGGAGTTTTCTGATTATGCTCTAATCTGATGGGACCAGGTACAAAAGGAGAGGGAAAGAAATAGGGATTACCCCATAGATACCTGGGAGGAGATGAAAACTTTGATGAGGAGGAGGTTTGTACCTTTGTGGAACCATAGGGAGTTACACAATAAACTCCAAAGACTTACCCAAGGGAGTAAAAGTGTGGATGAGTACCACAAGGTGATGGAGGTAACCTTGATAAGGGCAAATATCAATAAAGATAGGGAGGCTACCATGTCTCGTTTCCTTCACCGCCTAAACCGTGAGATAGGAGACATCGTGGAGTTGCATCATTATGAAGAGCTTGAAAAGTTGGTCCACCAAGCCATAAAGGTGGAACAACAACTCGAAAGGAAGGCATGGAGGAAATCTCCCTCCACCCTCAAAACCCTTACTTGGAAGGATAAGCAACCCAAGGAGGGTTCCTTTCCACAACCTAAGGAAGGTATGAACTCTAAAAACTATAAAACTTTTCCTTCCACTAATGCTTCTTCTTCTTTTGATTCTAAGCACAAGAACATCAAATGTTTCAAGTGTTTGGGTAGTGACCACATGGCCCGTGAATGCCAAAACAGAAGGACAATGACGATGAGAGGGGGGCATATTTCTAGTGACTCATTCAAGGGCTCCCCTGTCGAAAGTGAAAAGGAAGAAGAGTATGAGACCTTAGCTCATGATGGTGACTTGCTAATGATAAGGAGACTTTTAGGGAGTCAAATTGTGCCAAATGAGCTTGACCAAAGGGAGAACATTTTCCATACAAGGTGCATCACACAAGGAAAGGTATGTTCCTTAATCATTGATGGGGAAAGTTGCACAAATATGGTCAGCACTCGTTTGGTAAGAAAACTTGAACTTCAAATATTCCTCATCCCCGACCATACAAGCTTCAATGGTTGAGTGAGAATGGTGAGTTATTAGTCAATCAGCAAGTGTTGGTAAGTTTGTCCATTGGTAAATATCAAGATGATGTCTTATGTGATGTTGTTCCCATGGAGGCCGACCATGTTTTGCTTGTTAGGCCTTGGCAGTTTGACAAACGTGCTATTCATGATGGTTTTACTAATAAATACTCTTTTGTGCATAATTCTTTGAAAATTACCATGTGCCTCTGACTCCTAAACAAGTTTGTGAAACCCAAGTGGCACTAAGACTTAGAAGAGAAGAAGGCTACAAAGGAAAAGTCAAATGGGGAAGAAAAAAGTGGAGATCAAAAGAATATTGAGTGTTTAATTGCCAGGGAGAGTGAGATAAAGAGGGCTTGTTTTGCAAAGCAAGAGATGTACATTTGTGTGTACAATGATTTATATTTGAATCATAACTCTAACCCTCTACCTAGTGAGGTAGAGTCTCTTTTGCAGGATTTTGAAGATGGCTTCCCAAAGAGTGTTCCTTCCGAACTACCTCCTTTAAGGGTTATTGAGCATCAAATGGATTTCATTCCGGGACCATCTTTGCCTAATAGGCTCGCCCATAAGACCAATTCTGAGGAAACAAAGGAAATTCAGAAGCAAGTGGAGGAATTGCTCCAAAAAGGTTGGGTAAGAGAAAGCTTAAGTCCTTATGCCGTTCCCATTATTCTTGTCCCTAAAAAGGATGACACTTAGCGCATGTGCACTGATTGTAGGGCTATAAATAATATCACTGTAAAGTATAGACACCCCATCCCTAGACTAGATGATATGCTTGATGAATTGCGTGGTGCTTGTTATTTTTCTAAAGTTGATTTGAAGAGTGGGTACCATCAAATTTGGGTGAGGGAAGGGGATGAGTGGAAGATAGCCTTTAAGACTAAGCATGGATTGTATGAATGGTTGGTAATGCCTTTTGGACTTACAAATGCGCCTAATACCTTCATGAGGTTGATGAACCATGTATTAAGAGAGTTTCTAGGCAAGTTTGTAGTGGTGTACTTTGATGACATTCTGATCTATAGCATAACCTTAGATGAGCACCTAGAACACCTTAGGGCTGTGATGAGTGTTCTTAGGAAAGAAAAGTTGTATGCTAAATTAGAGAAGTGTGTCTTTTGCACCGACCATGTGGTATTTTTAGGCTTTGTTGTAAGTGCTAAAGGAGTACAAGTGGATGAAGAAAAGATTAAAGCCATTAGGGAGTGGCCTACCCCTAAGTCAGTGAGTGAGGTGAGAAGCTTCCATCGGCTAGTTAGTTTCTATAGAAGGTTCATAAAGGACTTTAGCACCATAGCAATCCCTTTGAATGAGGTCGTGAAGAAGAATGTGAGCTTTAAGTGGGGGGAAGCACAAGAGAGAAGCTTTAACACACTTAAAGAAAAACTTACTCATGCACCCATACTTGTATTGCCTGATTTTCTATGTCATTTGAACTTGAGTGTGATGCATCTAATGTGGGTATTGAGGATGTTTTACTTCAGGGGGTCATCCAATTGCATACTTTAGTATGGTGCTGTTTTGAACTATTCCACTTATGATAAAGAGTTGTATGCACTTATAAGGGCTTTGCACACTTGGCAGCACTATCTTTTGCCAAAAGAATTTGTAATTCATAGTGATCATGAGTCGCTAAAATATTTGAAAGGACAAGATAAGCTTAATAAAAGGCATGCAAAGTGGGTAGAATTTCTTGAGCAATTCCCCTATGTGATCAAGTACAAGCAAGGTAAGGTGAATGTAGTGGCAGATGCACTCTCTAGAAGGTATACCTTACTTTTCATTCTTGAAACAAAAATGCTTGGTTTTGAACACATAAAGGAGTTGAATGTGCATGACGATGACTTCTCCAAACTATATGTTGTTTGTGAAAATGGGGCGCATAATGGGTTCTTTAGGCATGATGGGTTTTTATTCAAGGAAAAATATTTATGTGTGCCTAAATGTTTGTTGCGTGAACTCTTACTTAGGGAAGCATATGAGGGGGGGCTAATGGGTCATTTTGGGATCCAAAAGACTTTGGACATATTGCATGAGCATTTTTATTGGCCTGACATGAAGCATGATGTGCATAGAATTTGTGATAGATGCATTGTTTGTAAAAGAGCCAAGTCAAAGGTAATGCCTCATGGACTTTATAACCCCTTACCTATCCTGGATTCTCCTTGGATTGACTTCTCCATGGACTTTGTACTAGGTCTTCCACCTCCAAGAGGGGGAGAGACTCAATTTTTATGGTTGTTGACAGGTTTTCCAAGATGGCCCACTTTATTCCTTGTCATAAGGTGGATGACGCCACTCATATGGCGGACTTGTTCTTCAAGGAAATTGTAAGACTACATGGGATGCCTAAGAGCATAGTCTCTAACAGGGATTCTAAGTTCCTTAGTCACTTTTGGAGGACTCTTTACGAACTAAGCTGTTATTTTCTACCACTTGCCACCCACAAACTGATGGGCAAACAGAAGTGGTGAATAGGATCCTATCGACCTTGCTGCGGTCAATCATCAAGAGGAATGTCTACCACTAACTTTTCTTCTTTTGAAATTGTGTATGGATTTAATCCTCTGACCCCCTTGATTTACTGCCTCTACCTGATATTTATTCTTTGAATCATAGGGATGGGAAGGCAAAGGCAGAATATGTGAGGAATCTCCATGAGAAAGTCAAGTCCCAAATTGAAAAGAAGATGGAGCAATATGCTAGGCAAACCAACAAAGGAAGAAAAAGAGTTGTCTTTGAACCTGGAGATTGGGTCTGGGTGCATATAAGGAAGGAAAGGTTTCCTTCACTGAGGAAATCAAAGCTTTCACCTAGAGGAGATGGTCCCTTCCAAATCATTAAAAAGATTAATGCCTACAAAGTTGACCTACCAAGTGAGTATGGAGTTAGTGCAACATTTAATGTGACTGACTTAATTCCTTTTGATGCAGGTGACGAAGGATCAAACTCGAGGACGAATTCTTTTGAAGGGGGAGGGCATGATGAAGACCAAGGAAGCTCAAATGGAGACCATCCAATAGATACAAGGCCCAATGATGCTCTACAAGGTCTTGGAGGCCCAATGACGAGGTCAAGGACTAAGAAGGCTAAAGAGGCTTTGGACAAAGAAATCAACTATTTTCTATCTCTCAAACCAACTCCCGAAGGCTTAACTCCCAAGATTGTCCAAATAATCCAAGTTGATGAAGAACCCAATGTGGGGACATGATATCACCCTAGTCATTCTTTTAATTTATTTAAATTAAGTATTTGAACATTTTTAAATTCAGTTTGGTTGTACTTTCCATTTGGGATAAATTTTGTAATAAGATCCTGCATGTTTTGGGCTAACTAAGCACATAGGATCTTAGGAAGTGTTGCAGCTTTGCTAATTGGGCTTGGCCCATATCTTTGAGCTAGGTTCAGACTTGGGGAGTGCCAACTTGCTGCCTCCTCCCAATAGGTTTGGCCACTACACTCAATTAGGAAAGGAGGGATGGAATTGATTGCCATTATGGCTATAAAAAGCCTTTGTACTCTCCTAATTTAGGACTTTTGAAATCAGAATTTATTTGCACTCCATTATGAGTTTGTGAGAGCTAAGCCTCTTAGATTCTTGGATGAACCATTTTTTATTCTTATCAAGAGCTTCTTTTCTCTTGTGGCGAATCTTCACCGGACTTATCACTCTCTTGAGAGTGTGGCGTCTTCTTCCATTTTCTGTCTTATTTTCCATCTTTTTATTTTGTTCTGTTTGCTGCGTTCTTTTGCTTATGCGCCATCATTCTTAAAGCTTTCACCTTTAGCATTTCATTCTTGCGTCATTATTAATTTAAGAGCAAAGCTTGTATTTGTTCTTCCTTCTTCAATAGAAGTGGGCGCCAGTTTTGAGGATTAAGGACTCTAATTCCTAAAGTTCTCATTTTTATTCCGTCTTAATCCTTATAACCAGAGTCAATTCGAGGACGATTTGTTAAAAACTATATGCATCCAGTTTGAATCATATCAAGTAATCACTGTCTCGCATTACCGACAGTCTCGTCCATCGAAAAACTACCGACAGCCGTATCCATCTGAAATTACCGCCGGTTTTTGACCGACGGGAAAAAAAACCGTCGGTAATCGTTTGCGACGACCGTTTTACCGACGAGATGGTGGCCGTCAATAGGATGTCGGTAAATTAACGTTTCCGACGGCTTTTTTCCATTAGCCGTCGGTAACGCCGCGTTTTCTTGCAGTGAATATTAGTTGTACCGACTTTTAAATATGAAATTTCTTAGACATTCGATTAAATACTAAAATTGCTTAACTGTAATGTTTACTATTAATTATAATTTGAATAAAAAACTAAAAATACAACAAATTTACACTATAAATTATTAAATATAATTGTCAAATATAAAATATAGTGCTGCTTATTAAAATTAGTTAATAACAACACTAAGTACTATTTCCTATTTAAAAAATATCTTAAAAATAATTGAATGATATTTAATATGTATCATATGTTAAAATGACTAAACATGAATTTTAAATGATAAGTAAAATATTTTCAATTCAAATTTTTAATGCGATTAGTATATTCAAAAAAGGCTAAACTATACTTTTAGTCCCCTATTTTTATTTTAAATTTCAATTTGGTATGTACTATTTCCTATTTAAAAAATGTCTTAAAAATAATTGAATGATATTTAATATGTATCATATGTTAAAATGACTAAACATGAATTTTAAATGATAAGTAAAATGTTTTCAATTCAAATTTTTAATGTGATTAGTATGTTCAAAAAAGGCTAAACTATACTTTTTAGTCCCCTAATTTTATTTTAAATTTCAATTTGGTTCCTTTTTTATTTTTTGTTTCAAAATGGTCCCTTATTTTCTAAAGTTATACCAATATGGTCCTTTCCGTTCAAATTGACGAAGAGAACCACATTGGTATAACTTTTGTAAAATATAGGACTATTTTGGAACAAAAAGGGGACTATATTGGGATAACTTTTGTAATATAAGGGATCATTTTGGAGCAAAAAATAAAAGAGGGACCAAATTAAAACCTAAAATAAAGATAAGGGACTAAAGGTATAATTTGACCTTCAAAAAATTATTTATTGTCACCGGAGGTTATATCAATTGAAGGTCCGTTGTAATATTATACTGACAATAAAAATTAGAAATATTAATATTACATTAAAAATACCAATTATACTATAAAAATTAAATTTTACTACATTTAAAACAAAAAATACCAATTATGTTGCTTACAAACATTAATATTACATTAGGAATGTGTAATGGAATAAAACTCCTTAATGTAAGAGATTAAATTATTCAAATAAAGATTATCAAAAAAATGTGACACTGATGTAAAAATACTTATTTTATAAATAATTTCGATGATAAATGACTACAAATGACATTTTATTTGTAAACCAAAATAACATCCAATTGTAGGAAAAAAATGGCATCCAGATAATTAGATTCTACGTAGAGATGATAACCAAAAGCCAATAATAATTGCTGAATTATGTGAGATTACATTTGATAAAATTTATACTTTATCATGGACAATAATATAATCATAAGGATTGAAATTATTTGTTGATAACCAAGATAAGAAATATACATACGAAAAAATTTAATACCATAATATGATTAATTAACTTTTTTGATAGAGTTATTTTTTGGCATGTTAACGTCTCAATTATAATCTTACTAAAACATTGATAATTCTAATTATTAAATATGATAACAAATATTATATACAAAAAATAATTTATAAATAAATGAGCTAGTCAATAAAATGTTTCAATACAGTCATATTTATTACATTTTTTTATGGGATATGTAGCTCTTACATATTATTCTATAATTAATGAATTTTATTTATTTGTATTTTTTTTAGTAAGAAGGGCCTAGGGGAAAAAAATAAAACATAATCCTTCAAGATGAGAATATCCTTATTAAGTCTCTCAAAAAACTAAAAACATGCTAAAATATGACTATGCATCAAGTGAACACTAATTTATTGAGAGATTTGTATAAAATATTTTTTATATTTAAATTATATATCTTTCACACATTTAAAAAAATTATTTTGTATAAAATATAAACAAACCCGTGCAACGCACGAAGGTTTCATCTAGTATGAATGTAAAATAATATTATTATAGAGCTTCAAATAAATCTCTATCTCTATTAGATACATTTAAGAATAATCTCATTGATTATTCCTACAAATGTCATCCTCTAATGAGTTTTGCATTTATAATTAATCTACGTGTCATACTATTAGTGTAAACCATGATGACATGTATATAATTGTACGATGTGTCCATCTTTGTCACTATTTGATGATCATGTGGCGCCAGCAAAAATTCAAAAGAACCAAATATTTTTTCCAAATAAATGGTTAAAACGTTTGCATATAAATGCCATTACTCGTGCGGATCCAAAAAATTAATGTTGTAAAATCTTACCTTCCACGTTTTTGGAGCAGCAAATTAATTTGCCAATAATGATTATGGAAATAAAATCAAACGAAATATTAAATAGTTTCAAAATAACAGCTACTTCCTATTTTAAAATGAATCCACATTGCCTATGTAAATAATACCATTAAAATTGTATATGTGAATTACCAAAAATTAGCAGATTGTGAATTAAAATTGTTATAGGCCGGCCTCCGAGCTAGGATCTTAACTAGACCATCGAGCCGAATTATACAATATCTAAGCCATACCGAGCTCGGCCCAAGGTCATTCGAGTTGTTACGGGCCGCGCCCATCAATCAGACAAGGCTCTCCAAAAGGGAATGGTCGAGCTGACCAAGCAAGTCCTGAACCTTCCAAGAGGGAGCACGATAAAAGATAAGATAACACCGAAAGCTGTTATGAGCTCCGGATATTGGGGAACACGAAGCCAGTATGGGATAAACCCTGAACCCTATCAGGTGCGAGATACCAGGAAGGATAAGCTCCTCCTAGTGATTTGCTGAAGAAGAGAGTTAGGCGCATAACTCGGATCGGACTCTATAAAGGGGGCTTAGTCCCTCAGGTGATTCATACTCTCTATAACCCTAAACACTTAAATCATCTCATGCTCACCCTCTCTCCGTCTTAAAAGGCCCTATCTAGCTTAGGCAACGGAGTGCCTTTTACAGGTACCCCCAGTCTACAGGAGGAAGGACATTGCGCCCGGAGGAGGAGAGCTCCACTTGTTCGTGCATTAACATTGGCGCCCACCGTGGGGCCTGGTAAAACTAGCATGGGCCTCAAGGATACCAACCGAGCAAGATGGTACACACCAAGAGCATGGAGATGCCATCCAAGACACGTCAAGAGACTAAGAAAGACGATGATAGGGACTCCTCCAGAACAGATCGGTCGAGCAGAACAGCGAGCCCTAAACGCAGGCCTACTCACCACCACCGAGACCGACCATCGGAGATCGGACTGACCCTGCTCCCTTTCAGTGATGAGATCATAGCCGATCCAGTCCCTAAGCACTTCCAGATTCCTAACATGGACGCTTATGAAGGCAAAACCGATCCGGAAGAGCACCTCACCTCCTTCAATGCTCGGATGCTGCTAGTCGGAGCCTCTGAAGGCTTAAAGTGCAGAACTTTCCTATGTACCCTAAAGAGATCTGCCATTATGTGGTTCTCTAACCTCCCGCAGCAATCGATACACTCCTTCAGCGTGCTTGTCGAGCAATTTGCAGCCAGATTCACAACAAGCTGAGCGTTCAGAAAGAACTCCACGTGCTTGGTCGGATTCAAGCAAAAATCAGACGAGACCCTCAAATCATTCATAGACCGTTTTAACAATGAGACAGCTCAAGTCAGGAACCTTAGCACCGATGTGGCACTGCACGCCATGGTGTCAGCGCTAAAGCCCGGACCTTTTTCCGACTCCCTTGCCTGGCGCCTTATCGAGTCTCTGGACGAGCTGAGACACCGAGCTGTAGGGTACATCAACATGGAAGAAGTAGCTGCTGCTAAGAAAGAATCCCTACATCGGCAGAACAAGGGAAGAGAATCAACCAGAGATCGGGGCAACAGGTGGGATGATCTCTGAGGACGTCGAGAATACAAAGGTCAGTTTACCCCCTGACAGTGGGGAGGGAATGAATATTCAAGGAGGCATACACAACCAACCTCATCACTGCCCCTATAAAAGGACTCCCCACCTGATGCAGATCGCCAAAGGTACTGCGAGTACCACGGCGTTTATGGGCACACTACCAACGAATGCCAGGCACTCAAGGTAAAGATCGAGAAGCTCATCCAGGTCGAGCACCTAACAAGGTACATTGGCAAAGGGCCCTCAACAGCCAAAAGAGAGAAAGAAAGGGGCTAAAAAAATCATGCTCACCAGAACGTAAGCGCGGGAGGTCACCAGCTCGGGATAGACGAGATCGGTGATCACCAGCTCGACCCTGCAGGCAGGCACCAGCTGGAGAAACTCTGTCACTTAACTTGGTCACAGGAGGATTCGCAGGTGGAGGTGAATCGAGCAACAGCCGAAGTCGACATCTACGATCCGTTAAGTCTTCAAACTCGGTAACAGCCCCGCTCGCAGTTCTACCACCCATCACCTTCTCGAAAAAGAACTACCAAGGAATAGATCATCACCAAGATGACCCTCTGGTTGTCACCGTCCACCGCGCTGGATTCAACGTTCAAAGGGTACTCATCGACCAAGGCAGCTTAGTGGACGTCATCTATAAAAGGGCCATTGGTAAGCTCAGGTTACCAAGCTCAGTCATCAGATCATATCGAGGTACATTAGTTGGTTTTTCAGGTGCAAAAGCTCGGGTCACAAGGTACTTTGATGCCCTAATCACTTTCAAAGCTGACATGGGGGTTAAAACGATCGAAGCTCACCTGCTGATCGTGTGGAGGCTGACTCGGCCACTGACACAGCATACAACATGATACTCGGGAGACCAATCATCAACGACATAGGGCCATTGTGTCCACCCCTCACTTAGCAATGAAATTCCCCTTGCAGGATGGACATATAGCTACCGTGCACGCCGACCAGTAGGAGGCCATACAATGCTTTGTCAACAACCTTAGAGACAACATAAAACGAAATCGGGGAGACAACTACAACGTGATTGAGCTTGACCCTAGGGGCAAGAACGATTACCGACCAGTCCCAGTTGACGATGTCAAAACTATCGAGGTCAGAGGACCCGGAAGAAGCATAAGGATCAGAACACAACTAGCTACGCGAGACGAGCAATCTCTGATGAAGGTTTTGCTCGCTAATGCAGATCTTTTTGCGTGGAGTCTAGAAGACATGCCAGGAATAGACCTAAAAGTGGCTTGCCACAAGCTCACCATTGAGCCCAGAGCTCACCCTATAGCTCAGAGAATAAAGAACATAGCTGGAGAGAAAAAGAAAGCAGTTAGAGAAGAAAATTCAAAGCTCCTAAAAGTAAGATTCATCAAGGAGATCAAGTACCTACCTGGCTCTCAAATGTGGTACTAGTAAAGAAAAGCAACGACAAATGGAGAATGTCACCGACTTCAAAAACTTAAACAAGGTCTGTCCCAAGGATCCTTACCCTTTGCCGAGCATTGACACTTTGGTCGACGACACGTCAGGTTACCAAGTCCTCAGCTTCATGGATGCCTACTCGGGGTATAATCAGATCAGAATGCACCCGCTGGACGCCCCAAAAACTGCCTTCATGAAAGAGACCTCTAATTATTGTAACATCACCATGCCCTTTGGGTTGAAGAACGCAGGGTCTACTTACCAAAGAATGATGGATCAGGTCTTCTCTGACCAGCTCGAAAAAACCATTGAGGTCTACATGGATGACATGGTGGTCAAAACCCTTAAGTTTGACACCCACCACGAAGACCTTCAAATGGAATTTGATATCATGAGGAGGTACAACATCATGCTCAACCTCGAGAAGTGTTCCTTTGGGGTACTCGAAGGAAAATTCCTAGGCTTCATGATCACCCACAGGGGAATTGAAGCCAACCCGAAAAAATGCCGAGTTGTGCTGGAAATACGAAGTCCGAACTCCATCAAGGATGTCTAGTGAGCTAGCAAAATAACAGCCCTTTCCAGGTTTATAGCTCTCGTTCTGCTGACAGATCACTTCCTTTTTATCAGGTGCTGAAGAACTCAGCTCGGTTTGAATGGACCGATGAGTGCGAGGCGGCCTTCCAGGTCCTTACGCAATTCCTCGCATCGCCACCAATTCTAACTCGTCCCACTAAGGGAGCTCCTCTGTTCCTCTACCTAGCTGCCCCAGATAGTTCAATTAGCTCGGCCATGATCGAAGAAAGGGGTTCCAAGCAGCAGCCTGTATACTTTGTGAGCAAAGTCCTCCATGGAGCAGAAATAAGATACCAGAAGGTAGAAAAGCTCGCCTTTCCATAGTAGTGTCCGCTAGAAGATTGAGGCCTTACTTTCAAGCTCACCCAATGGTAGTCAAGATCGATTACTTTATTAAACGAATCCTACAAAAACCCGAGCTCTCTGGTCGGATGGTAGTATGGTCAATGGAGCTTTCTGAATTCGAAATCAGGTATGAGTCTAGAGGACCCATTAAATCCCAAGTTTTAGCTGACTTCACTGCAAAACTCACACCGACCCTTGAGGTCGAGTACTGGACACTTTACGTGGACAGATCCTCTAATTCCAAAGGCAGCGGAGGAGGAGTCATAGTGGATAGCCCCACTGGGGTCTGCGTAGAACAAGCACTCAGATTCTTATTCAAAGCCAGCAATAACCAGGCCGAGTATGAAGCACTGTTGACCGGGCTCAAGCTCACTTAAGAACAAGGGGCTCAAACCCTCCGAGTCAGGAGCGACTCCCAACTCATGATCAACCAGGTCTAGGGTGAGTATCAAGTCCGAGACGAGGTGTTAGCTCTCTATGCACAGAAAGTGACTGCCATGTTCCAAAACTTCCAAGAAGTTCAAGTTGAACATATCCCTCGAGATCAGAATAGGAAAGCCAACGTGCTTGCAAAACTTGCGAGTATGAAGACTGAAGGACAACACCAGATGGTGGTCGTCCAAACCTTGCGCTCGCTGAGCATCGAAACAGTAGAGATGAACTCGTGAACAAGTCAGAAACATGGATAGCAGACATCATACAGTATTTGAAGCATGGGTAACTACCCGAAGACTTTGTAGAGTCACGAAGGGTCCAAAGGCAATCAAGCCACTACACCATGGTCGGAGATCAACTATACTGCAGAGGCTTCTCACAGCCCCTGCTCGCTTGCATTGACAAATCAGACTCTGAGTATATAATGAGAGAGTTGCATGAAGGCATCTGCGGAAACCAATGTGGAACTTATATTTTAGCAGCCAAGATCTTGTGAGCTGGTTACTATTAGCCAACCCTCAAGTCAGATTGCCTAGACTTCATCAAAAAATGCGACAACTACCAGCAGTATATAAGGTGCGAACACCTTACCCCAGAAGCTCTACATGAAGTCATCGCCCCTTGGCCTTTCAACACTTGGGGGCTTGACATATTTGGCCTTTTTCCCCTTGCACCAGGCCAACTGAAGTTCATCATCGTCGCCATTGACTACTTCTCCAAATGGGTCGAAGCAGATCCACTAGCAACTATCACTTCGGAGAGAGTAAAGAAATTTGTGTGGAAGAACCTATTCTGCCCCCATGGTCTTCCCTACACCATCATCACCGACAATGGCACACAATTCACCAACTCGGTTTTCAAAGACTTCTACAAAGGGTTGGGTATCCGACTTACCTTTGCTTTGGGCGAACATCCCCAAACTAATGGACAGGTGGAAGCTACCAACAAAGTCATCTTGAACGCCAGTTGGGTGGAAGAGCTCTGTGGTGTGCTATGGGCATACGATATCACCCCTCAATCAGCAACGAATGAAATACCCTTCCGATTAACATACTAAATGGACGCCATGATACTAGTTAAGCTCGACTCCACCTCAATCAGGATAGAGCTGGTGGGCTCACTTGAACAGGAAGCAGTAGTAGGGTAGAGCTCGACCTGCTAGAAGAAACACAGGAACTAGCCCGAGTACTGGAATTCGCCACCAAACAACGCATTGCCAACCACAACTCCAGGATTCGACCAAGAGGATTTAAAGTGGGCAACTTAGTCCTCCGAAAGATCGAACTAGCTCAGAAGGATGCAAGATAGGGAAAGCTCGAACTAACTTGGGAAGGCCCATATCGCATCAGAGTGGAACATCGTCATGGAGCTTATCAGCTTGAAGAACTCTCCGGAAAGGAAATACCGAGGATGTGGAATGCCACACACCTCAAGCTTTATTTTAGTTAAATGCATTTTGTAATGGATGGCGTACCCTTTTTCCTCTGCAAACTTTTTTTCCCACTGGGTTTTTAGTTTGTAAAGGTTTTAACGAGGCGCATCCTATTTCCCCTTTTTCCACATTTAATAAAGTCTACCTCCATCTTATTCAACATATGATTTGTACACCCTCGGCGAGCTCTAAAGCGGTTCGATTAAAGTCGTAACTCGACCTAAACAAAACCTAAATGGTTTCAGTAACCAGGTCAGCATAGAGGCCTGGCGAGCTCTAAAGCAGCTCGACTAAGGTCGTAACTCGACCTAGACAAAACCTAAATGTTTTCAATAACTAGGTTAGCATAGAGGCCTGGCGAGTTCTAAAGCAGCTCGACTAAGGTCATAATTCGACCTAAACGAAACCTAACTGGTCTAAGTAACTAGGTCAGTATAGAGACCTAGCGAGCTCTAAAGTAGCTCAACTAAGGTCGTAACTCGACCTCAATGAAGCCTAAATAATTCAAGTAACCAAGTCGGCATAAAAATTTGGCGAGCTCTAAGGCAGATCGATTCTCGTATACTCGACTCAAATAGGATAGTAGAGATAAATGTTCCAAAACTAACTTTGAAACAAGTTTTTCCAGGGGGAAGCTATCCGAGGACTAAAGAAAAAAACGAAGAAAAAGTAACTGCTCATCAAATACTGCTTAACTTAATCAAATTCCATTCATCAAAAGGCAGATTACTAAGTGGCTCTCAAAAGAGCAATTACAAAAGTTCGAATAAAAAACAGAAAGTACAAAGCTACTCAAGGGCAACCCCTTGGTCTTTGGTCGGAACCTCCACTGTGCCACCGACCCCCTCCAGACCATCGTCAGCCGTGACACTCGGATTTCCAACCTCCGCAGTGGCAGATTTCTCCTTTTCATTCTCAGGCTCAACATGGTCGAGTTCCTCATCCTCCTCATCCTCCTCCATAATCTTCCCGTCCTTCACCACTTTGGTGAAGTCGAGCTCGGAAGTGTCATGGTCGGGAGCGATCACCTTAACTTGGGCCAGGGCACCATCAAAGCCCTCCTTGAATTGAAGAGCACTGAAGCTCTTGTACTCCTCGACCAGAGCCGCTTCGGCCGAATATCCTTCTCAGCCTGCAGTTGAGTGGCCAAGAGATCCCTCTCGTCCTTGAGCTCCTTTTGTTGCTCAAGCAACAAAGTGTTGCTCTTGTTCAGAGTATCCCTCACCTCGGACACCCGATCATAATCTTCCTTCAGCTTGGTCATCTTTTCCTCAAACTCGTTGAACGTCGCAAGCTTCTTTTTATATTTCTCCTTTTCTTGCCTCGCCAGCTCGGCATCAGTAGCCCTTGCCTTGATCTGATCGGAGAGGAACTGAGCCATGGCAGTGGTGCGAAGTCCATGAAGACCCAAGGTTTTACATAAGCCCAACACTCCAGCATCCAGCATGCCCTGGTTGTTAGCTTGGCACATGAGCTTGTCGATTTGGTCAGATTGGCCGACCCCCACATTCCACAGGGAGTCAGTAGCACCCTCTCCTTGGTCATTGAACTCGCAAAGATGATGGGAGCAATCGCTCCTATCCGGGATATTCAGAGGAACCCCTCCATGAGGTCCCCTTTGAACCTTCGCAGGGGGCTAGGCAGAAGCTGAAGCAGGAGAGTCATGCGGTCGCTTCTTTGTGACCTTTGCTAGAGAAGGAGAAATTGGCACTCGAGAAGGGGCTGACTCGGGATTCTAGGCGACCTTCTCTTTCTTGGCCTTCCTCAGTAGCTTGGCCATCTCCTTCTTACTCATCTTAGGGGCCATATCACCTGGAAAAGAAACAAACCATCAATCTTCGAGCACAAAGCATGTGTCATACTTGAAGAAAAAAAGATAACACTTACATATATATTACCTCCACTTGGGTGGATTCTTAAGAGCTCGGGATAAAAGGGAAGCAGAGAGCAGAGTGGGCAACCAACTAAGGTAGTTCACCACGGTCTGCTCGGCGACCGACAACTGAGTATAATCTGCCTCCTTTATGGGGCAAGGATCAGGAATGAGGTAGAAAGGGAACAAAGGCTCACCCTGGCCCAAGAAGAAGAATGGATTTCCAGCCTTGACCTGGACCTTAAAGAAATCGGTTTTCCACTTTTTATAAGAATTTTCAAAGAGTTCAAGAATGAACTGACCCAGAATTTTATTGAGAGAACACCACTTGAGCTGTCTACCGAGCTTAAGCTGAAAGAAACTAAAAAAGAGGGCGGCAGAAGGAGTGACTCCAAAGTACTCGCACACGAGCTCGAAAGCTCGGATAAACACCCAACTGTTGGCGTGGAGTTGCGATGGGGCCGCATTCAACCATTGAAACACCTCGCATGGGAAGTCGCTCAGAGGGAACCTAATACCTATTCGGGTGAAAAAGGTTTTGTAGAAACAAAAAGAAATCCTCCTAGAGCATACTTGGTCATCAGGGGAACAGGGAAGGCAAATCACTTCATTGTCCCGGTCCCTACCTAAAGTGAAGATCACTTCAGATCTAAGGGAGGCTAGGGTGGCCTCCAAGCAGTAATCCGAGGATACTTTAAGCACATCAGGGTGTACCCAAGAATAAGGGGACCTATTGTCCCCCACTCTATGTTTACTCTCCTTATGGAGCGTGAATGGAGAAACAGAAGCAGAAGGGGGAATCCAAGATATAGTCATGACCACCCTAAGAGGGACAGGCTCGTGGCCACCATGGCCACCAAAAGGAGAAGGTTCCTCTGGGAGCTCCTCTCGGTTTCTGGCCAAGTGAGGAGGAAGAGTGAGGGTATACGAAGTGTCCATGGAAGAGGACTCGTCCCCAGAACTCACAGCAATAGGGGAGGGGGGACGATTAGACGAAATAGAAGAAGCCATTAGCAAGAAGAGTGGAGACTTACCAAAAAACAGGTGGAGGAAGAAATGAATATGGCGAAGCATGCGCAGAGAGCAAAGGCAAAGGAACAGGGACGGTCGCAGAAAACTCAGAAATGGAAGAAGAAATAAAAGAAGAGTATTGAGCAAGCTTTAAAGGTCTCAAAAATGAGCATACCAAAGGGCGAGAAAATCCAGCGCGCAAATGTGGCAAGAAAGGCGCTAATCTAATGGACACAAACCAATCGACAAATCAACGGCTAAGAGATGGGCAGTTGACCTTCACATCCCATCATTACTGTCAGAATGCCGAGAAGAGACGCAATGTGTGGGGTGCAATGCCCGAGGAAAAGATACGAGTAAGATACGTTCTTATAGAGCGCCACTCAGCTCGGATACCGACCTATTAGAAAACAACAATTAGACTCTGTGCCTCTTCAGGCAAAGGGTCTAGGGGGCTTGTGTTATGGGCCAGCCTCCGAGCTGGGCTCTTAACTAGACCACCGAGCTGAACTATACAATATCCAAGCCATACCGGGCTTGGCCCAAGGTCATTCGAGTTGTTACAGGCCAAGCCCATCAATCAGACAAGGCTCTCCAAAAGGGAATAACCGAGCTGACTAAGCAAGTCTTGAACCTTCCAAGAGGGAGCACGATAAAAAATAAGATAACACCTAAAGCTGTTATGAGCTCCGGATATTGGGGAACACACCAGTATGGGATAAACCCTGAACCCTATCAGGTGCGAGATACCAGGAAGAATAAGCTCCTCCTAATGACTTGCTGAAGAAGAGACTTAGGCGCATAACTCGAATCGGACTCTGCTATATAAAGGGGGCTAAGCCCCTCAGGTTATTCATACTCTCTACAACCCTAAACACTTAACTCATCTCACGCTCACCCTCTCTACTTCCTAAAAAGCCCTATCTAACTTAGGCATCGGAGTGCCTTTTGTAGGTACCTCCCACCGGTCTACAAGAGGAAAGACATTGCACCCGGAGGAGGAGAGCTCTACCAGTTCGTGCATTAACATTAATCATCTCTAAAAAAATGTAAAAATGTTTTAAACAACTAATAGAGCAACTAAATCAGAATTATTTTCACTATAAGAAATCACAGGTGTAACGCCCCGAAATTTCGAAGCGTTAACTAGTCTGTTCTTAGAAAGTCGACCTATATTTTTTTTTTTAAATAAAGTTACCGCCACTAACTAGTAAAGCGTTTAATAATCGCGGAACTGCTTTATTGTCAATTATAAAAATTCGATTAATAGCAACGACTCTAATTAATCATTACACTAATTTTAGTCTAACTGAAAATTTAATTTAATTTTAAATCTGATGAAACTAAATTAATAAGTGTCTGTAGCTACTCTTCAACTCAACCGAAATGTAATAAAATTCTGAAATTATAAATTATAGGGAGAATAACCAAAGTGTAAATCATCCCAATTGTTTAGGGGGAAAAATACTATGTCCGCAATAAAAGAAAATACCAAGTTTAATTTGCGCAAAATAAAGTTAACGTTCAAAAGTAGTACAGAGCATCTAACACCCATGTACCCACAATTATTCGTCGACAGCACCATCACACATAATGCAAACAAATTATACTTGAGGCTCCTCAAATTCACTTGTACCTAAAAAGTGGTGTAAGGGTCAGTTCACGTGACAAGTTGTAATAAGCTAAAACATGAAAAATTGCTCAAATACTATTTATAATTTCTCTTTTCACCTTTAAATAAAAATATGTAAGACAAAAATTTTCATAACAAACAACCAATGAGAAGGTGTATTTACATCTACCCACGAACTTGGAATTAAAATTAATCACCTTAAGGACAAAAGAAAATCTATTTTTTTTTCTTTCTAACTTATAAATAAACTAATCAACATATCAACACCACAAAAATCAGCATGTTCAAGTTAGTATGCATGCCTTATGCAAGACTCTCATGATCGCGATATAGTCATCCCATACCAATGGGGAATTTAATTTAACAACGCCACGAAGGCCTTGACCACAAAGGTCGTCCAAAAATAATAGTTACCTCCCATACCAATGGGGAATCAAAGCATATCACCGCCACGAAGGCCTTAAATACAATGGTCCAAAACAATAGCTACCTCCCATACCAATGGGGAATTAAATTATTTCACCGCCACGAAGGTCCTACACATGCTGTTCTACATGATGCATGTCATTTCGTCAAGTCAATTCATGCCATGATAGGTAATTCACCAGAAAATCCAATACACATCATAACACCTATCCAATTTTATTTTATTTTTTTCCAAATAACATCGTCATCTCACATTTTAAAACAATAAGTACACACCCATCGGAAGAATAGCAACAACAATACTCCCATGAATAAAATGCACATACATCGTTTTGTCATTATAATTATGAGCAGCATAATTTAAATATAGTTCAATTCTTCTTAGCATAAGGTCCAACCAAGACACGTCATCACCAACGTCACTTGTATCAACTTTATATTAACACACAAGAACAACTCAAGAAGAACAAAAATAACTACGCATATAAAGGAACACGCTAATACCAAGCAATCAAAGCAAGTCATCACCATACAAAAAGAAAATTCACAATGGTAATTTTTCTAAGACAACACAACACCACACGA
Organism: Calophaca sinica; assembly: GCA_037113605.1. Lineage (NCBI taxonomy): Eukaryota > Viridiplantae > Streptophyta > Magnoliopsida > Fabales > Fabaceae > Calophaca > Calophaca sinica. The sequence goes on from CM073736.1 coordinate 48,766,168, forward strand.
AATTATAACTATATTTAAACTATCGCCAACGTTTAGCCTTAACTTGTAAGAGAAAAGCTCTTACCTTAGTCGAGAAAAACCGCAGTGTTTAAGAGAGCAAGAAGGATTTGGCTACAACTCCCGAATTAGGCACCAAACGAGCAGGAAAAATTAACTGGTCACGCAGGGACGAATCACGACTAGAAAAAAAATGACAATCAATATAAAATAATATTTGGGAATTTTTAAAGCTGAAACGAAGTTAAAAGGAAGCCAAAAGATTGACCGGAAAACGTCTTACCGAGACAACGGGGTTACGAGGGGTCCAACGTCAACTTCACCGGAACGAGAGAACAAGTAGTGTTTCCTGAAGGTTTCGACGCGAGGAATCCGAAAATGACGTCCGTTTTTCGAACCGACAACGGTGGTGACTGGGAAGTGGAAATTACAGTCCGCCCCCAATGAAAACACCGTGCGATTTTGGCATCGGATGGCCGAAATAAGGCTATAAATGAGTCCAGAGGATGATTTTGTATAGGAATATGAAGTTTGGTAATTTTTCGTGGCTTAATGAGAGAGAAATCTAAGAGAGAAGTTTTTTTTTTTTTTTCTTGACGTGGAACAACTCTGCGGCTGCGTTTTTCTTTTCTTCAGGGAAGGTGAACAGTGCTGGTTTTGGTTTAAGTGGAAATAGGGGGGTGCTGCAGGAGAAAACGTGGGGTGCAACTAGCAGAATTTTTTTTTTCTTTTTAACTAAACTAAACGAGAAGCTGCACGCTGGATCACATACGTTTTCTCTTTTTTTTTTTTTTTATAAACTGGCAGCATCACGTCCATCCTCTAACATTTTTTTTTTTTTTTCACATAATCACTCATAATAAATTCAACAACAACAACAACAACAACAATAATAATAATAATAAAATGAAACTATGCAATTCACTAAAACAAGCACACACAAAATTATCACAAAATTGCTAATATATGCACATAGGTATACTCATATATTAATAATAAAATTGGGGTGTTACAATAGGCATACCGATGGCCAAAAAGTCGTGGCAGCAGCGATTAGAAAAGTAAAATTATCGACTTCACGGCGGACTGTACTCCAGTAAAACGAGCGTCGCAAATGTTTACCGATGGACTTTTTTTTTACCATCGGTATTACCGATGGGCGAAACCATCGGTCAACTTTCGGAGGTAATTTCTAACGGCCTCAACCGTCGGTAAATTTCCGATGGCCCAAGCCGTCGGTAATTCAGAAGTTTTTTTCCGACGGCCGTACCCGTCGGTACACTTATTTTTTTTTTATTCCCAAAATTTAATTAAATAATTAATTAAATTAATTGATAAATTATTTGATTAATTTTTACATTTAATTTAACTAATTGATAGATTAATTAATTTCCATATTAATAAATGTGACAGATTTATTTATTTAATTTTTAAATTAATTAAATTAACTATTAATTTAATTTAATTAAATTAAATTGATTACTTTTCATTATTAATTAATTATTTATTTACTTATTTAATTATTAACTTATTTCCATATTAAAAAATGTGATAACGTAAACCAAAAAACAAATTAAAAAAAAGGAAATAAATAAATAAATAAATAATCCGAACTAACACCAATAATTAAAAAAATATTCGGAAATATCAAAAAATATTAGTACAAACATCACTAATAATCCTGGTAGTCCTGATCATCATCGAGATGCTTTACAGAATCTGCGTCATCGACATGATTAGCACCAGGAGGTGAGGCGAAGGAGGCTATTGGCGAGCTAGCATCTGGCACATGTCTTCCTGTCGCTGCAGCACCTGAGCCAAAATGGCATTCGTTCGAGGGGTCTTCTCCTGCTGCTCGGCCAGTTTCTGCTTCACCTAGGCTAACTCCTACTCATCTGCGGCAGAGCGACGACTGGTACCACCACTACTCGATGACTCCCCGATGTGGAGGCGACAGGTCCCTTTCCTGTAGTTGTTGACAAGGTCTCCAGCACCATATAGGCGACCCTTCTTCTTGCCTCCAACAACATCTGCCCAAACCCTGAGCGGTGCAGATGGATCCTCAGGGCTCTGAGACGGAGAACATGATGATGTCTGAGACCTAATCTGAGATATCCTCGCCTCAAACTCCTCCTGTCAAACATAAACAAATAAGTAAATTTATTTTGTAAGAAAACAATATAAACATTATTAAAAAACTATTCATTATATTTTACAATTACCTGGGTCCACCTAGACCGATCATCAACAAAATCACTGGTACTCCTCCTAATATGAGTTACACGATGGAGCTCGTGCAACTGTATCTCTATACCCAACCTCCTCGACAGTAATTATTTAATAAAAAACCTTAAATAAATAATAAATAATAACTAACAATAACAATAATAATAATAATAATTATTATTATTATTATTATTATATAACGCGTACAAGTCGAGCTGCGTGTTGCGCCTGACTAACGGAACCTCTGGTGTGCAAATTCCCACCCTTCTCAGAGGCTCTATTCTTCTTGGCCTTCTCGCTGGTCGCCTTGAACTCAGGAGAGTTCCAGTGCGCTACCAGCTGCTGCCAGAGCTGATCCCCTATCCAATGGGACTGTCCCCCGAGTCGGGCATCTCTAAGCATATCAGAGAGGTGGTGGGAGGCCTTCCTATGGAAGTTCATCTCGATCCGCCCCTTATCCTCTTCCTCCCAAGCAACCCTCTCCTGTATCAATATAATACATTATTAAACATAATTGAAATTTATGAAATAAAAAAATAATATGCAACAAAATAAAAATTACAACTTACTCTGAAAGATTTAAACATATGCCTCCGTTCCTCATCCTTTAACTTCCCCCAGGTGGGCCAAAATGTGTGGTAATTATCCTCAATTACTGCTGTGATAGCCTTCGCAGCTGGCTTTGAGGGAAGGAACCTGAATAATAAAAAGATGTCAAACAAATTAAAAATATATACATATATATATATACATGTAAATTATTAATAACTCAAAAAAAAATGCAAATACTTACCCTTTACCAACCGACCTGATAATAACTTGGCCATCATGCAACATCTCAAGATCCTCAACAACCTCCTGCTGCTCAACGTCCTACTGCTCATCCTCATCCTGCTCAATCCCGATCTGATCAGGTGTATGGCACGTACTATACTCATGCTCGGACTGATGAGTATCAGGTACCATCTCAGGCACAAAATGGGAGGAAGAAGCACCAAGTGTCTGCTGCAACCCCGTGTTGGTGATCATGTAAATGGGAGGCAAATGGGGTGTCGATGCAAAAGGTATTGGAGGCTGTGTAGGTGCCGAATGTGACGTAGGATGTGTAGGGGCTGAAGGCATTAGAGGCTATGTAGGCGTAGATATATGCAGACATTATGTGGATGACAACGTCGAAAAGTCAGCAGCGTCACGCCTAATAATGTTTGGCCTCCCATGAGGAGGGGGTCGATGGTGATGCCCTTCCCCTACCATTTTCCACCAGTGGGTGGTCTGTGGGGTCGGATCTTGATCCTCCTGATGCCATATATGTCTATAGAGCAATTCAACAATAATAGTCATGAAATATTATATTTAAACGTAACAATATTAAAAATGAATTCCATAAAAATAAACAAGTTATGAAAATAACTGAAAAATTAAAATATATTGTTAGACATTAATTTCTCTAATTGTAAAAAGTTAAACAATTTCATTCTGCCCACTCTACTTCGGTATCGTCTTCAGATCTTAATGGTTCTGCCACTTCTTCATTTAATTCCTCATCTCCATCTACATCTTCATATGTGATTGGATTGTCACGTAGTCGAGAAATGGGTTCCACTTCATTTACTACGTTGACATGAGACATTTCATCCACTTGATAAGCCACTTCTTCCTGTGGATTATCTGCTTCAATGCGACCCCTTGATTTTGTCTTTATTGCAACACACCAACATTGTTTGTCCCTCCGAGTTGATGGATAAGGGACATAATACACTTGTCTTACATATTGTGCCATGATAAATGGATCAAACATTTGGTATCTTCTGCTCATGCATATCTCAACAGTATTATATTTTCGATCCACTCTTGTGCCTTTACTTGACAGATAAAACCAATTACAATAAAATAACACTATTCTTTTAGTATAGTCTAAAGTATTGTACACCAGTTCATATATATGTTGAATCACGTCATAGAAGTTATCTTCACCTCCATCTGTGGCACCTTTTACATAAACTCCGCCGTTAATTATTTTTTGCCCCTCTGTTTTTGACTGAGTTTGAAATTTGAATCCGTTTACGAAAAACGTGTGCCATTCTTTTACACGTGATTTAGGACCATGAGATAAATTTCTCAAGTGTTGGATTTTTGGCAATTCTGCCTCACTGTACACCTGCGTATACACCATATGCACACGTGATTTATGATTCCTTTTTTCAAACAATCTTTTGTATTTTCAAACAATAAATTGTTCAAATAGGACTAAAAATACATACCTGGTTCATATACCACGTTGGGAAATATTCATGAATATAGGCAGAAGAGTCTTGTTCGCTTTTGGGCTTAGTTAACAAGGATGCCTTGATCAAGTCATTATCAAACAAATGATCATGAGTAGTTGTGGATAAAAGAAATTGAAAGTGGTCAAAATGATACATACGTAAGATACGGTGATACTTCGATATAGTTGATCAACACATAAACATGGGCTGACTTGAACTCTTCTCACGTTAACCAGTGAGTCAGCTCCTTTCCAGCATGATGACTGGGAAGGCAATATACTGATAAGGCTAGCAGATGTCTTTAACTTTCAATTTCTATTTCATTCCTCTTATTTGTTGGTGTCAACATGAAGTTCGTAAAATAATGGGAACATAAATGGATTGTTTCACGGTGTAAGTAAGTTGCACAAATAGATCCTTCAACCCTGGCCTTATTTTTCACCGATCGTTTTGAGTCACCCATAAATCTACAAAATAACAAGGTTGATGATAAAAATTGATACATTTAACCCTTCAAATGAATATCTATATTAAAGAATATTTTATTATATTACCTTTCGAATGGATACATCCATCTGTATTGAACCAGTCTGCCAAGCCTAGCTTCATGTGCAAGATGCATTGGGAGATGCTCCATAGAGTCAAAGAAACCAAGAGAAATATTCTCTCCAACTTACAAAGAATGACTGGTATGTTATGCTCCATCTTTATAAGATCTTCGTCTCTCAATGTCACAGAACACAAATCTTTAAAAAATTGGCTGAGTTCAGTCAGTGGATTTAAAACATTTAACGGCAAGGAACAAAATGCAATAGGAAGTAAACACTCCATGAATACATGACAATCATGACTTTTCATCCCAATCATGGTTCCTTTGTTCACATCGGCACATCTTGCCAAATTAGAAGAATAACTGTCTGGCATCCGAAGCTCTTTTATCCACCGACAGACTGACTTTGCTTCCTCGGTAGTTAAAGAGTTACAGGCTTTGGGTTTCAGGGTTTTCCCATCTGACTGAGTCGTCAAATGCAAGTCCTTTCGCCTACAGTAAAGTGGTAAGTCTAGTTTGGCCTTATAATTGTCTTTTGTTCTTCCTCTAACATTCATCACTGTGAGAAAAATATTGTCAAAAAAGTTCTTCTCAATATACATAACATCAAGGCTGTGTCTCAATAAATTATCTTTCCAATATGGTAGATCCCAAACAATACTTCTTTTAGTCCAATTATGCCATTATCCATATCCTTCAAATCGATCCAATTCACCATAATCTGTGATTTTTAGCAGATTCATAACTCTGCTCCAAATCTGTTCAGATGTCAACCTTGGGGGGCGGGCCATCTAATTTAACTTCCCCCTTCTTGAAGGTGTTCTTATTCCGTCTAAATGATTGATCACCTGGTAAAAACCTGCAATGTGAGTCAAACCAAGAACTTTTCCCCCTGAATTTCAAGGTAAAGGCCTTTGTATGCTCCATGTAATGGGGACATGTCATTTTACCATGAGTACCTAACTAGACAACATGCCATATGCAGGGAAATCATTAATGGTCCACATCAAAGCTACCCTCATTGTAAAATTCTTCTTTCGTGCAATATCATAAGTCAAAACTCCATTTCACAACATTTTGAGATCGTCAATGAGAGGCTGTAAGTAGATGTCAATACCATCTTTTGGATTATCTGGACTCGATATAATACAAGTCAAGAACATATAAGGCTTAGACATGCACATTTCGGGAGGAAGATTGTAGGGGGTAATAATAATTGGCTAGCAAGAATAAGGTTTCGCCATTAATTGAACATACGTGATAAAACCATCAGAGCATAAGACAAGTCTTACATTACGTGGATCTGCTACAAATTCGAGATGCACATGATCGAAGTGCTTCTAAGCTTCACCATCAAATGGGTGGCGCAACATACCTAAAGTGCTTCTATTCTCATAGTGCCACGTCATTTGCCTACAGTCAGTGTTGATGCAAACATTCTCTGCAGCCTTGGAATAATTGGCAAATAAAACATTGCCTTCACTGGAACTTGTTTTTGTCTACCCTTCCCGTTATCAGTGTGTGAAATATACCTTGGCTCACCACAAAATTTGCATTCAACCACGTGCTATCGTTTTTATCGAATTCATTGTCGTAATATAACATACACCCTCTCACACAACAATCAATCCTTTTAGATTCCAACCCCAACTTGGATACTAAGCTTTTAGCCTCATAATAACTTTTTGGCAAACCATCTCTGATAGATGACGAGTCCAACATCATCTTCATTATGAGATCCAAGCACACATCCGTAGCACCACAGTTGGACTTAAGAGCTAAAAGCCTCACACACATTGATAACTTAGAGTCTGCAAACCCTTCAAACAACAACTTATTTGTTTCTAACAAGAGATTATAAAATTTTCGTGATGTCTCATTTGGAAGTTCATCTGTGTCATCATACTGTTGCTCCTCGAATGATACGTTGACCTCCAAGGCATCACAAACCATATCTTGCATCAATTCACTTTGCTCAACATATCCCGTATCTATGCAACTACTTGAAGCACCTGTGCAATTATTGCCAACCCCTAAATCAACCCGAGGCAACTCTTCACCTTGTCTAGTCCAAATCCAGTAATTAAGCCTAAATCTAACTCTCTGCAGGTGATATATGACCTCACCTGGGCTCTTAATCCTTCTGCAATCGCAATTAAGGCACATATATCTAATCCCTTCATTAATTATGAAATCTTCATGTGCCATTGCGGCTTGGACAAAGTGATCAACCTCATTGTAAAAAGAATGTTTCAAACCCCCTCTCCCTGGATACAACCTATCGTACATCCAACTACAACTCGAAGGAAAAAATTCCATCTTCTGCATTTTTAAAAAAATGAAAATTTCAGCAACACGATGTTCTTACAACCGCTCTCTTTCTTTAAATGGTATGACCCTATCCCATTCAAGGAAAAACATTTTCAGAACTCGTATAATAGTCCTTCCTTAATTCTCATATCTTATATTTGACAAAATTTCGGCAGCATCTCTTATTGGTCTCTGAGTACACTAAATGATCGCAGTTATGAATACCGTGACCAAGTATGCACCCAGAGAATTAAGCAATAACAATTATACGAGTAAAGAAAAAGATTTTTCCAAACTGCCCGACTTGGACAATTCAAGGTTCAATATATAATGAACACGTGGTACCCTAAAAGAGTACATGCACTCAATAATATATTGAACCTCAAACAGGAAGCTAAGGCTTTTCTCCGATACTAATAACAATAATCAAACATCCATTTCATCAATAATTAACATAACAATTTTCGTATAATAGTTAAGTTAATTTTCGATGCACGATTCACAAGCAAAGAAGGATGCAAAGTGTAACACCCATACCTCAAAATGAATTGAAAGTACGACAAATTACATTAAAGTATAGGAACTACTAATAACTTACAACTTTGGTTACAGTAATCCAAGTCATAAATTAAACTCAAATCATTAATCTAGTAAATAGATTACAAGTTATACATTAATTAGAATGTCAAATTCCATTTCAATATGAAACTAATCTATGAGTCCCAATCCTGTAGCTTCGCCTCATCAATCTTCGGTACCTGTTAGCTGTAAAGCAAATAAAAGGAACGGGGTGAAATTATAAATCTCAGTGAGCCCTTCATGGGCTCCTCACCATTCTCTCGTCGAATCATACTAGCCTGAAAAGACTAACTTAAACATTACTTTCCCTATTAACCATAAGGGACTAAAAAAAGAAACTCCTTGACCTTCTAAGCAAGAACACCTTAGAATGAGCTAACATGAACTTAGAACTTGGCATATTATGGAGTAGGATAATCCTAGGTCCACTATACCACTTATCAACGTGTGATTCAACTAAACATATAAATGAATAGCATTACTCATAAATCATTTAAACATTACTTCTTTAACTATGTTTAGCACAACTAAACACAATGCTACGAAAATGCAAATCTTCTTAACTAAGAACATTTAGTTCTTCTTTATTACTTAATCATTTTATACTTAACACATCTTTGCTTTTCTTTATGCTATTGGATTTGATCTTATGCTTTAGTCTATAGACTCTAATCAACTTAGCTTGCTTATTTTCTTAAGAAAGCTTAACACAACTCTTACTACTTCTATGCATCATTACCATTATGTAATTTAGCTTCTAAGGATTTACAATCCATCACAACATTTACTTAACTAAGCTAATTCCGAATATATATATAGATATCTATATATATACACACATATATATATATACAGATATATAAGGAATTCATTAACATTCTTAGACTTGAACATTTTTAAGTTCATAGTCAGCTTTGCTTTGCTACTAAGCGCGTGCTAGCTATTCCCACCGGTTGAATCGATATTCAACATGGAATCTCCATTACCGGGTTTTGCCAAGGCTTAGGTCCCAAGACCCCGAGTAACGTCTACGATATGGTGGTCAGACATCTTAACCCTCCAAGTGGCATCCCACGAGGCTAACCATACCGTGCTTCTCCTATAAATAAAGGAGTCTTGCCATGGACTTTATGCTTATGCTTTAGCTTATGCTTTTGCCCATGCTTTTGCCCATGCTTTTGCTTATGCTTTTATGCACGTTTATAGAAATGCAACTTAGCTAACTAGGATTTTTTTTAACATCATCCTCATTACTTAACTATTCAAGGAAATTACAATCATTTCAATGAATCTAATTTAACATTAACAACATTCATCTCTAGCTAACTACTCACTTAAAGGCTTACACATGCTATACTCATAATAAGACTTATACCAAATTATGAATATCTACTTCAATTATTCACTTATCACATACTTTCATAGGGTCCTTTCTTTGACACCATGGATATACACTTAGGGCTCATTGACAAGCCTCACAATTGACCAAATTAATGGACAACACATACATTAAACATATACCTTAAAACAATATGGGGCTAACGTAGGAGCTAACATCAAACATAAATAATCTCATTCAAGCTCTTTGGAGCATTCAAGGATTCAAGCATCACATAATAATTAGGGGGGTTGGGGACAACATCCAACCCTATTTCAGTCAAACCCCATATAATTTCATAATAATAACTTTAACATTAAACTTAAGATCAAAGGGGTTAACAAACCCTAATTTTGAACCCTCGGGGTTTAAAGACTTCTTTGAGGAAAATTCCTATATGAGGGACTTATGGTTGCCCATCACTTATGGGATGAAGAACGCACCATGATTTTTCAAGAATTTGAGCTAGAAGAGTTGAACTTAGGCCTCCTTGCTCTCCTTCAAGCTTTTCCCCTTTGCTCAACTTTGGGCTTCTTCAATTACTTCCAATCTTGAGCTACAACCTTTAATCTTCTTTCTCAATCCAAGAACTTGAGCCATCCTTGCAAGAGCTTGGTCTTCTTCCCCTTTTTCTTCTCCAGTTCGTGCTTTTTCTTCTTCCTCTTGGTTAGGGATTCCCAAATCTTCAAAATACCCAAATCTCAACTCACCAACTTGGATTCATGCTAAGATTTGAGGAAAATCTAGCATGAATTCATGAATCCCCTTTAGGATTAGTGAAACCCTAGGGGTTTCTCCACTTTTTCTCCTCCCCAAATTGCCCCTCTCTTCCCTTTTTCTCTCTTTTCGCATTTCTGCTCGTTCTGCTGCATTTTTCAGCTTATAATAGGGTGCAAATTGTGAATACATGCCTTGACAGGATGGTTTTGATGATTGACAAAAGGGAGCTTTGCAAATAGTCAACCGTGCAAAAAGTGGAAAAGAATACCAAGACGCGTATCAAGAATGATTGGTTCTCAAGTCTTTGGGTTACGGAGGTATTTATTTATTTTTTTTAAGACAGTTTGTAAGTAGTAATAAAAAGCTCTCAATTAAAACTAACTCACACACGCACAAAATATTTTGACATGCATATCTCGAAGTCGCGTGTCGATCTGAGGAGGAAGTCGCGTGTCGAGATCTGAGGAAAACGGATGTCGGTAGGAGAGAAGTCGGATGTTGAGCTCGAGGAAGTCGTGTCTTCGAAGAGAGGAAGTCGCGTGTCGGTAGGAAATCGGATGTCGGTGAGGAGGAAGTCGGATGTTGAGCCTGAGGAAGTCATATGTCGAGCCCGAGGAGGAAGTCGCGTGTCGGCTTGATGAGGTCGTGTCTGCACTATGAAACGGTGATGAGGAGGTCGTATCTTGGCCGTTCAGAGTCGTGTCTGAGGTCTTTTGCCGAAAGCCGTTCAGAGGTCGTATCTTGCATTGTATCGAGTCGTCTGTCGAGTTGAGTGTGGCGAGGTCGTGTTGTCGATTTCATCTTGAGTCGTCTCGCATGCTTCGAGAGTCGTATGCGAGCCGCCTCGTGTTTCAATTCTTTCATGTTCACAACGAACGGACAAATTCCAACGGACAGATCTACTGCAGCGGGCAAATCCTCAACCCGACAAATCTTCTTAAGTGCTCCTCCATTGCCTATATAAACACAGCTCGTGAGCTTTGTTTTAAATACAACAACGCAGTGCTTAATTTTTGTGCCAAAAACTCTGTCAAATATTTTTCATCACTCACACTTATTTGAGCACAATTTTTTGAGAGCCTTTTTATTCTACATAATTTGAGTTGTATTATCTGAGCTTCAATTTGTTATATCTGCACTATTGAGTGTATCTTTCTCATCTCATTTTATTTGTGAAAATCATTTCTTTTTGGGTAGGAATCCCAAGGTGTTCATAGAGAGGTGATATCTCTTGAACGTATTGCTCACAGTATAGAGTTGTAAAGGTTTCTAGTCAACCTGATTTAAAAAGCTAGTGATTTAGTGAAAATCCCATAGTGGTTTGCTTTGGGGGCGGAGCGTATGCCACAGGGGGTGTTTGGTGGCCGAACACCAGTATAAATTGCTACGTGCTCTTCTTTGCTCTCTGTCTCTTTATCATTCAAGCACTTTATTTATTTTTTGTTCTTTATTTATTATTCGGTCATTTATTTTTACGTAATTTTTTTATATAAGCACCGCTATCACAATTCACCCTCTTGTGTTTGAAGTCAATTGGTAACAATTGGCATCGAAACTAGAATCTTGTATAAAGGACTTAACCGTCTCAAGAGAATGACTTCAAAACAATTACAGGGAACTTTCATGAAACAGACCCCCATTTTTTCAATGGTGAGGTATAGTTATTGGAAGGATAGAATGCAAATCTTTCTTGAGGGTGTTGATCTTGTATTTGGGATCTTGTGGAAAATGGTCATTGTCCCCACTCGATCAAATTAATGATGCAGTGGTAAACCAATAATATCACTTTGGACCTAAGATGATAAGAAAAAGGTCCAAATACGTTCATTTGAAGGCTAAGAACATCATCACGCTTTAAGCTACGATGAGTTCTATAGGGTCTCAAATTGCAAGGCTACTAAAGAAATGTGGGACACCCTTCTATGACCCATGAGGTACTCTGAGGCCAACTTATGTCTCGCGGCAAAACACGAGGAGGATGAGGTAAATGCTCTTGAACTCGAATCTCATTTAACTTATGATGAGTGCTTATTGCTTGTGAAGAATTAAATAATGAAAGCGATTAAACATGGAAAAATTGTTCTTTCTTCTAAGAAAACCATCTGTTCTCTTGAATCAAAAATTGAAATTTTAAACAAAGAGATAGCGATTCTTAAAGAAAGAACAAGTTACTCTGATTCAAACTTCTCCTCCCATATCTTGTGAAAATAAAAAAGATGAAGTTTTAAAATGCAATGAGTGTAGTGTTTTGAAAAATAAGGTTGAGGATTTAAATAACACTCTTGCAAAATTTACAATGGGAAGAGATAATCTAAACATTATTTTAGGAAACCAAAGGTACTTTTGGAAAAAGCCGGGTTTGGGTTATCATCCAAAAATTCATGAAAAATCTTTTTCAAACTATTCAATCACAACAAACCCTCAAGTAGTCCTTTCATTAAATGTTTTCACTGTGGTAGAAAAGGTCACACTTTGCTTCCATTTGCAATATTAGGAAAAACCTGAATGTGATTGGTAAAAAGATGTGGATTCCAAAGGAACCTTGCCCCAAAAACTAACTCACCTGGACCCAAGATGGCTTGGGTACCAAAAGTTAAAACCTGATTTTATCTTATGCGGGTGTGCTTGAAAGCCAAGGACTTAAATTGGTATCTTGATAGCGGCTGTTCAAAGCACATGACAAGAGACAAAAGCAAGTTCTCTCGTTGGTACCTAAGAATAGTGGTTATGTCCATTATGGTGACAACAACAAAGGTAAAATTCTTGGGATTGGTTCTATTGGTAAGAGTCCTAATCCCACTATTGAAAATGTTTTGTATGTGGATGGTTTGAAGCATAATTTGCTAAGCATTAGTCAACTTTGTGATAAAGGAAACAAAGTGGTTTTTCGATTCTTCAAAATGCATGGTCATGGATTCTATAAATGAAAATGTTATTGTAATTGGACCTAGAATTGGAAATATCTATATGCTTGATTTAGATAAAATACCTTCAAATGATGCATGTTGTCTTATTAGTAAAGAGGATGAATCTTGGCTATGGCATAGGAGAATGGCTCATATTCACATGGATCATCTTAATAAGTTAGTTGAAAGGACTTAGTAATTGGCTTACCAAAGCCGTTTTGAAAAGATAAACTTTGTGATGCATGTCAAAAGGAAAACAAGTAAAGGCATCTTTCAAATCTAAAAATATTGTTTCTACAAACCGGCCTTTACAACTTTTACATATGGATTTATTTGGCCCTTCTAGAACTAAAAGCTTTGGTGGCAATTACTATGCTCTTGTTATTGTGTGACGACTATTCTCACTATACATGGACTTTATTTATTTCTCACAAAAATGATGCTTTTAATGCTTTTGAAAACTTGCAAGGTTATACAAAATGAGAAGGGACTTAACATTGCTTCCATTCAAGTGATCATGGTGGGAATTTGAGAATGAAGCATTTGAAGCATTTTGCACAGAAAATGGCATTGATCACAACTTTTACTGCTCCAAGGACACCGCAACAAAATGGAGTGGTTGAAAGGAAAAATCGGGTCTCTTGAAGAGCTAGCGAGGGCGATGCTCAATGAGACTAACCTTCCTAAGTACTTTTGGGCAGGCCACGTGAGCACCATTGCTATGTGATGAATCGAGTTCTTATAAGGCCGATCCTTAAGCAACACGTATGAACTCTACAAAGGAAGGAAGCCCAACATTTCCCACGCTTCACGTTTCGGATGCAAGTGTTTTGTCCTAAACAATGGTAAGAATAACCTTGGAAAATTTGATGCTAAAGGCGATGAAGGTTTATTTCTTGGATATTCCACTTCTAGTAAAGCCTTCAATTTTTAATAAACGTACTTTAAGCGATGAAGAATCTGCATGTTTCTTTTGATGAATCTAACCCCAAATCTTGATGAAGAAAGTGTTGATGATCTTGCGAAGTGTTAGGAGATACCTATTTAGAGGAACAAGAGAGATCAAAAGTTCAAAGGAGGATCAAGAGTCCTTGCCTCAACCCTCTCAAGAACTCTCTCACTCAAATCTTCCCAAAGGAATGGAGAGTCTCAAATAACCATCCTCTTGACAACATAATAGGTGATATCTCAAAGGAGTAGCGACTGAAACTCTCTTAATCATGCATGTCATCATATGGCCTTTGTCTCTCAAATTGAACCAAATGACGTCAATGAAGCCATCTTTGATGAGCATTGGACCTTTTGCTATGCAAGAGGAATTAAATCAATTTGAGAGAAATGATGTTTGGGAACTTGTCCCTAGGCCTAAGATCACCTAGTCATTGGGACCAAATGGGTCTTTCGCATAACAAGCTTGATGAAAACGGGTATCATTGTTAGAAATAAAGCTAGACTTGTTGCAAAAGGCTATAATCAACAAGAGGGCATAGATTTCGATGAAACCTATGCACCCGTGGCTAGATTGTAAAGCTATTCGCATGCTTCTCGCATTTGCATGCATCATGGATTTTAAACTTTTTCAAATGGATGTTAAGAGTGCATTCTAAATGGTTTTATTCAAGAAGAAGTATATGTTGATCAACCCCGGTTTTGAAAATTTTGAATTTCCAAATCATGTTTTCAAATTGAAAAGGCTTTATATGGTTTTAAAACAAGCTCAGGAAAATGTACGAAAGTTGAGCAAATAGTTACTTGAAAAAGGTTTTGAAGAGGAAAAGTCGATACCACTCTTTTCATTAAACACAAAAATCATGACATTTTACTTGTTCAAATTTATGTTGACGATATCATCTTTGGTGCTACTAATGAGTCTTTGTGTGAAGATTTTTCCAAAATCATGCAAAGTGAGTTTGAAATGTCCATGATGGAGAGCTCAACTACTTCCCTTGGTCTTCAAATCAAACAAACAAAAGAAGGAATTTTATAAATCAATCCAAATATTGCAAGGAGTTGCTTAAAAGATTTGGAATGAGCAACGCTAAAGAAATCTCAACTCCCGTAGGCACATCATGCTATCTTGACAAAGATGAAGGTGGTAAGTCGATTGAAGTAAGTAAGTATAGAGGTATGATAGGATCTCTTCTCTCTCTCCTTGCTAGTCGTCCGGATATTATGTCTGAGTGTTTGTATGTGTGCGTTTTCAAGCAAATCCTAAGGAATCACATCTCTTAGCGTAAACGCATCATGAGATATCTCACGCACACTGAACCATGGGTTTATGGTACCTCAGTCTTGTTGCACACTTATTGGGTACTTTCGGATCTCTGATTTTGCGGGTTACAAAATGGACCGAAAAAGCACTAGTGGGACATGTCACTTACTTGGGAATGCCTTGGTTTCATGACATAGTAAGAAACAAGCGGTGTGGCTTTGTCCACGCTGCCGAGCGGAATATGCGGCGGTAGTTGTTGTGCACAGATCATTTGGATGAAACAACAGTTGAATGATTATGGAATCAATCAAAAAGCTGTTCCAATTAAGTGTGACAACTAGTGCCATAAACCTCACGAAAAATCCGGTTTATCACTCCGGACCAAACACATAGAAATTAGGCACCATTTTATTAGAGATCATGTTCAAAAAGGAGATTGTGTGATTGAGTTTGTGGAAACATCTAAACAACTTCGCAGATATTTTTACTAAACCTTTGCCTAAGGAAACTTTCTTTTATTAAATGAATTAGAATTTTAGACCAATCATGCATTAGTAGTACTGTGGATTGCATTTTCTTTTGAATAAATTCTAACTTGGGCGTTTGAGTGTGCTAACGAGTTTATGCAGTCTTTTCCCCTTCCATTTTCTTTAAGTGAATAATGAGTGGGTGGCGCATTTGTCTTATGCAACTAGCTAATCATGTCCAACCGACTCATCTGTCACACACCAAGCTTGGTATCACGTAACTATCAAAATATGCTTGTTTAATCCTGAATATATGCCTTGCTTTATTTGTCTTTCCCGCTTTTTTGATGTTGCGAAAGGGGATGATTCGAGGAGTGATCTTTTAAGTATTGCACTGTGTGAGGGGGAGTTTTCTAAATATTGTGCTTAAACTCACATTATCTTTTATTGAAAAACCATGCTTATATCTCATTGCTATATCATGATTATATTTTACTAAATTTCCTCCATGAGATGTTTGTCAATCATCAAAAGGGGAGTCTGTGAATACATGCCTTGTGGGATGGTTTTGATGATTGACAAAAGAACTTTGCAAATAGTCAACCGTGCAAAAAGTGGAAAAAGAATACCAAGAGCGTGATCAAGAATGATTGTTTTCTCAAGTCTTTGGGTTCTGGGTATTTATTTATCTTTATTAAGACAATTTGTAAGTAGTAATAAAAAGCTCTCAATTAAAATTAAATCACACACGCACAAAATATTTTGACATGCATATCTCGAAGTCGCGTGTCGATCTGAGGAGGAAGTCGCGTGTCGAGATCTGAGGAAAACGGATGTCGAGCTGAGGAGGAAGTCGGATGTTGAGCTCTGAGGAAGTCGTATGTCGAACTGAGGAGGAAGTCGCGTGTCGAGGCCGAGAAATCGGATGTCGGTGAGGAGGAAGTCGGATGTTGAGCTCGAGGAAGTCGTAATGTCAGAGGAGCGTGTCGCTGAAATGGTGGGTCTGAGCCAGCTATGCAGAGGCTTAGAGGAGGCTGATGTTGAGGTCGTTGTTGAGGTTCCAGAAATTGTGTGTTAGGAACAGCTCGTCAGGTCGGGGTCGAGTGGTCGAGTCGTCTGTCGAGGTTGGGTGGTGTCGTCACGAGCCGTCAGAGGTCGCCCTGTCTTCAGAGGTCGTATGCCGTCGGCTCAGTGTTTTCAATTCTTTCATGTTCAAGCATAGCGGACAAATTCAGCCAGACAGATCCCTGCCTTAGCGGGCAAATCCTCAACGGACAAATCTTCTTAAAGTGGCGCTCTCCATTGCCTATATAAACACAACCGTGAGCTTTGTTTTAAATACAACAACGCAGTGCTTAATTTTTGTGCCAAAAACTCTGTCAAATATTTTCATCACTCACACTTATTTGAGCACAATTTTTGAGAGCCTTTTATTCACATAATTTGAGTTGTATTATCTCGAGCTTCAATTTGTTATATCCGCACTATTGAGTGTATCTTTCATCTCATTTTATTTGTGAAAATCATTTCTTTTTGGGTAGGAATCCCAAGGTGTTCATAGAGGTGATATCTCTTGACGTGTTGCTCGTATAGAGTTGAAGGTTTCTAGTGAACTTTGATTTAAAAGCTAGTGATTTAGTGAAAATCCCATAGTGGTTTGCTTTGGGGGACAGGGGCGTAGGCCACGAGGGTGTTTGGTGGCAGGAACTGTATAAATTGCTGCGTGCTCTTCTTTGCTCTCTGTCTCTTTATCATTCAAGCACTTTATTTATTTTTGTTCTTTATTTATTATTCGGTCATTTATTTTCTGTAATTTTTTATATAAGCACCGCTATCACAATTCACCCCCCTCTTGTGTTTGAAGTCAATTGGTAACACAAATCGATTCACACTTAAGTTGTGAATCGATTCATGCAGAAAGAAAACTACAGCGTGTCTGGCAAATCGAATTGGTGAATCGATTCACCCCTTCCCACTTTGATTTACAACTTCATTTTGCTGTCTGGAACACAGTTGTGAATCAATTCAGGCTTGTGGGAATCGATTCACACTGCACTAAAATGTGCGAAATCATCCTTTAACATCAAATCTTCATCAATTAACTCCTAATTACAATCATCTTAGAATTAAATCCAACATATTTCTTAACTCCAAATTGACAACTTACCTTTTAAAACTTTGTATAATCATATTCACTCAATTTGAAACCAAATTAAGCTTGAATACAATTACACAAAACTTCTCATAACTTATTCTCAACTTAGCTTAGAGAATTTGGGGTGTTACACTACTACCCACCTTTTAAAAAAAATTTGTCCTCGAAAATTGCTACGTCATACATTGGAACTTCGTAATAATATTAGCATGGGGTGAAGACAAAAATTCGCCTTTATGGAATTTCGTCCCCAACTTCACTTTATCTTCTTATCTCATCCTTCGGTTGGATTGGCTTTCGGTGCTTCCACTGCGAACTTTAATCTTATGCCCTTTTTGAATAAGTAAACTCCTCTCGGCTTATTCCCGTCAAGTGGAATACCTTACTTGCAGTCACATAATTTAACTCTAGGTGCTGCTCTCTTATTCTGTTGCTCTTAACTGTTGGACATTCTTACGTTTGCTCTACATCACCTGATACTTGTCTAGACGTTTTGCTATTAAAGCAGTCTATACTTTCTTTGCAATCCTATCGTAACTCACAATCGCGCATAAACATCCTCCTCAAATTGACACACGATATTTCTTGACTCGGTTCAAGCTCTTGCTCCATCTGGAGAGTCTCTTACTCTTCATCTTATACACGTTGAAGGTAGGTTAAGTATGAATTCTTCGAATGTGTCTACACACTTCCCTACGGACGTGCCTCTTGGTGTCAAACGAGTGTATCTTTACTTCATCTGTCTCCTTAGACTCCTTGGAAAATACTTCCCTAGAACATTTCTTGGAAGTTCGCTCAAAATAGCCTTTTGTGACCTTTCATTCGTTGGTCAACTAACTTATCAAAATAGATTGTCACCCTGAGGCAACAATACACACCATGAACAACTTTCCATTCGTGATATTCACTCTTATGTTACCAATGGAAATCCTTCCTTAGAGACCTTTTCCGCAATTCAAGGAGTTGGTACTCATCTCTAGCTCACTATACTTGGTCTTACAACTGACTTGGCCTAGGCAAATTGAAATTCTAGGGTTGCTCAACTCTTGGGAGGTATCCGTTGGTTAGACTGACTTGATTTTCACTAGTTGGTTACAAACTTTGTCTCACACGAGGTCTAAGCCTCACTTGGTTGGAGACTCAGCGTGCAAGTGGCTAGTTAGAATCACATTAGATCCAACCTAATGACTTTACTCACAGTAACTTATAATCTCATATGTCCACTGATTAACTTGTGTCCATAACATTTCACTCTTGGTTGAACTTTACTACTACTTTCTTCAACTTGAAGGACTAATTCCGTTATCTTGGTCCTACTGGAATTAGACCAGAAATCCACGTAGTCATATCTGATGGCAATGTGGATTGACGTGTCTAATAACCAATGGGCTATCTAATATCAAGAAAATAAATCCTTGATATTCTTGGAAATAATCTATCTCACTCATCAGATTTACCTTCTCTACTACTTCTAGATCATTGGAAACTCAGAAAGGAATTAACATCTGCAAAGGAACTAACTGTCCTGAGAATTCGGCGATTTCATTATCCAATTACAGACTAAGTCTTAGTCCAAATAATACTCTTATTTGGCTAAGATAAAGTCTATAATTGGTCAGATGAATTTACTTCATTTACCGGTCAATTAGATCGGATGCAAACATTAACAACTTCGAATTTTCGCTGACTGAACTTTGCTTATGACTCCTATAGTTTGAAAACTATAGTCCACTTCTTTTTCTAGGCTAGTTTCTCAACTAAGGTTACCTTACCTAAAAGGATTAGGGTTTCCTTCCGCTTCACTAGGGCTTGCTCACCTTTGAGGTTCCTTGCTACCATTTAGGCATTGAAGTGAGTGGCTTATCCACAACTTACTTCCTATTCGGACTACTAATCACTTAGAACACTTAGGATCACTTAGGTATCACATAGGATTTCAATCAATCTTGGATCCATTCATAATAGATTAGGATAAATAACAATGGTAAACCAATAACTGTTGAACCCTAACCTATCATAAACGCCCATCCTAAGTCGATTGAAACCTTACAATTAAAACTCCCTTACTTGCTCGTCATTTCTAATCTCTTCCAGAGCATCCCAGTTGACGGTACATAAAATGCACGCTCGTCTAACCGAACACTCGCCTCTGTGGTTTCGATTACACTTAAAACATTCCTTAACTCTTGGCACCGGAAAGGTAGGAACTTGTTTCCCTTTATCCGTAACTTTCGAAGATTCTCACTTATTGAGAGCTCTTGCAGTTATTCCTTGTCCATTAAGCTTTCTAAGAGTTGCACTCCTATTCGGTCCTCTCCACCGTCCGCCAGCTCCATCTACTACATTCTTTGTACATGGTATGGAATATTAAGTTGATCAGGCTTAATATTCCATACTAAGCATAAGAATAGAGAGAGAAGTTCTCGAACAAAGAAAAATTCCGGCTAACTAACTACAGTCCAACAAGGACTAAACTGACACTTCCTAAGCTGAGTCACTACTAAACTCGTGACTCTCAGTCCGATAAGATCAAACTGCTCTGATACCATAATGTGACACCCATACCTCAATATAAATTGAAAGTACGACAAATTACATTAAAGTACAGGAATTACTAATAACTTACAACTTTGGTTACAATAATCCAAGTCATAAATTAAACTCAAATCATTAATCTAGTAAATAGATTACAACTTATACATTAATTGGAATGTCAAATTCCATTTCAATATGAAACTAATCTATGAGTCCCAAGCCTGTATCTTCACCTCATCAATCTTCGGTACCTATTATCTGTAAAGCAAATAAAAGGAACGGGGTGAGATTATAAATCTCAATGAGCCCTTCACGGACACCTCACCATTTCGCTCATCGAATCATACTAGCCTGAAAAGACTAACTTAAACATTACTTTCCCTATTAACCATAAAGGGACTAAAAAAAGAAACTCCTTGACATTCTAAGTGAGAACGCATTAAAATGAGCTAACATGAACTTAGAACTTGGCATATTACGGAGTAGGATAATCCTAGGTCCACTATACCACTTATCAACTTGTGATTCAACTAAACATATGAATGAATAGCATTACTCATAAATCATTTAAACATTACATCTTTAACTATATTTAGCACAACTAAACACAATGCTACAAAAATGCAAACCTTCTTAACTAAGAACATTTAGTTCTTCTTTACTACTTACTCACTTTATACTTAACACATATTTGCTTTTATTTATGCTATTGGATTTGATCTTATGCTTTAGTCTATAGACTCCAATCAACTTAGCTTGCTTGCTTTCTTAAGAGGGCTTAACACAACTCTTACTACTTCTATGCATCATTACCATTAAGTAATTTAGCTTTTAAGGATTTACAATCCATCACAACATTTACTTAACTAATCTAATTTCGAATATATACATATACAGATATATAAGGAATTCATTAACATTCTTAGACTTGGATATTATTAAGTTCATAGTCAGCTTTGCTTTGCTATTGAGCGCGTACAAGCTATTCCCACCGGTTGAATCGATATTCAACAGGGAATCTCCGTTATAGGGCTTTGTCAAGGCTTAGGTCCTAAGACCCCGAGTAACGTCTATGACATGGTGGCCAGATGTCTTAACCCTCCAAGTGGCGTCCCACAAGGCTAACCATACCGTGCTTCTCCTATAAATAAAGGAGTCTTGCCATAGACTTTATGCTTGTGGTTTAGCTTATGCTTTTGCCCATGCTTTTGCTCATGCTATTGCTTATGCTTTTATGCATGTTTATAGAAATGTAACTTAGCTAACTACGATTTTTTTTAACATCATCCTCATTACTTAACTATTCATGGAAATTACAATCATTTCAATGAATATAGCTTAACATTAATAAAATTCATTTCTAGCTAACTACTCACTTAAAGGCTTACACATGATATACTCATAATAAGACTTATACCAAATTATGAATATCTACTTCAATTATTCACTTATCACATACTTTCATAGGGTCATTTCTTTGACACCATGGACATACACTTAGGGATCATTAACAAGCCTCACAATTGACCAAATTAATGGACAACACATACATTAAACATATACCTTGAAACTCTATGGGGCTAACGTAGGAGCTAACATCAAACATACATAATCTCATTGAAGCTCTTTGGAGCATTCAAGGATTCAAGCATCACATAATAATTAGGGGGGTTCGGGATAGCATCCAACCCTATTTCAGTCAAATCCCATATAATTTCATAATAATAACTTTAACATTAAACTTAAAATCAAAGGGGTTAACAAACCCTAACTTTGAACCCTCGGGGTTCAAAGACTTCTTTGAGGAAAATTCCTATATGAGGGACTTATGGTTGCCCATCACCTAAGGGATGAAGAACTGACCATGATTCTTCAAGAATTTGAGCTAGAAGAGTTGAACTTAGGCCTCCTTGCTCTCCTTCAAGCTTTTCCCCTTTGCTCAACTTAGGGCTTCTTCAAATACTGAATCTTGAGCAACAACCTTCAATCTTCTTTCTCAATCCAAGAACTTGAGCCATCCTTGTTGGAGCTTGGTCTTCTTCCCCTTCTTCTTCTCCAATTCATGCATTTTGTTCTTCCTCTTGGTTAGGGTTTCCCAAATCTTCAAAATACCCAAATCTCAACTCACCAACTTGGATTCAAGCTAAGATTTGAGGAAAATCTAGCATGAATTCATGAATCCCCTTTAGGATTAGTCAAACCCTAAGGTTTCTCCTCTTTCTCTCATCCCCAAATCGCCCTTCTCTTCCCTTTTTCTTTCTTTTCGCGTTTCTGCTCGTTCTGCTGCATTTTTCAGCTTATAACAGGGTGTGAATCGATTCACACTTAAGTTGTGAATCGATTCATGCAGAAAGAAAACTGCAGCGTGTCTGGTAAATCGAATTGGTGAATCGATTCACCCCTTCCCACTTTGATTCACAGTATCATTTTAATGTCTGGAACATAGTTGTGAATCGATTCAGGCTTGTGAGAATGCGAAATCATCCTTTAACATCAAATCTTCATCAATTAACTCCTAATTAACACTTCCAATCATCTTAGGATTAAATCCAACTTATTTCTTAACTCCAAATCAACAACTTACCCATTAAAACTTTGTATAATCATATTCACTCAATTTGAAACCAAATTAAGCTTGAATACAATTACACAAAACTTCTCATAACTTATTCTCAACTTAGCTTAGAGAATTTGGGGTGTTACACAATGCAAATGATTCACTAAAAATCAAAAGTAGAGATGATAGAAGTAGAAAATCGACTTGGTCATTGAAAAAAAAAAATACAGGTTGGAAGTTGACATCATCTTAAAGCATAGAATTAGACAAGCAGAAGTGGCAAGGGAAAGAAGTATAGAGAGATGTGCAAAGCAAATTGTAGCCAAGGAAGCACTTGGGAAGGCCAAACTTGCACTGGGAAATTAATTACTGGTGACTCAATGTTTATCCGGTGAATGTAGTGGAGTAGTTGTGAGTAGTGTACTTGATCTCTTCCTCCTACCCAGGGCCAATCTAACATATGTATAATGTAATGTCTGTAGGTTTTTGTTTTTAACATTGGCAGTTTGAAAGACGCAATGATGATCCTATTTCTCTTCTATGTAGTCTCACTTCATTTTCCAAGTAAGATGTAAGCCACCAAAGGAAGTACAACCAGGACAAGAAACAAGACAGGAACTAAGGAACATAGGCTTCAATCTTGCTTTCTACCTCAAGTCTTTAAATAATAACATATGTTCAAGTACACAGCAACCAACCAAACCTTTTTTCACCTAATTGTATAATATGTACTAATGGGACAATTCTTAGATGGTTAAGCGCAAGTCCTTCAATACGGTGTGTTGCTGCTTTAGCCACTACATCATTCATCCATTTCATCAATAATCATACATCTTACTAATGGTGGTTCGGTTTACACAACAAAACCTAATAGGATCATGAAGCCTAAGCAAACATGAAATTATTAGCATTAATCATTTTACTAAACACTTCGTACTCGGGGCATGACACTGACCAATTCGTGATCATAACCCCTTCCTATACTCTCAAATATAGGTAAGGAATACAAAAGTACTCACTCACATATATTTGTTAGCCAAAACATACATCACTTCAAAATTTCCTCTGTGGATCACTTCAAAATTTCCTCTGTGGAGAGAACTAAGACAGAAATCAAAGAAATATGTCGGTGTGGGGTGAACAGCCAACCCTTTTCCACCCAAAAAGAACCGACATTTCAAGCATCATAGCATGATAGAAAAATATTCAATATTACCGCTATTTAAAGCATGAAATCGCTAACAATAAAATAATCCTATTACATACAATTTAAAGCACGAAATCGGGGTGTGATACTGACCAATTCGTGATCATAACCCCTTCCTAGAATCTCAAATATAGGTAAGGAATACAAAAGTATTCACTCACATATATTTATTAGCCAAAACATACATCACTTCAAAATTCCCTCTGTGAAGAGAACTATGAAGGAAATCAAAGAAATATGTTGGTGTGGGGGTCAACAGCCAACCTTTTTCAACCGAAAAAAAACCGACATTTCAAGAGAATGCTAACCTCGATAGCAGAGTAGTAGTAGAGGCACGGGTGGTGGTGGCGCGGCGAAGTAGAGATGGATGCCTTAATAGAACAAAGACCACCTCTGGATAAAAGAGAAACTAATTAACTAAAGCTATTTTTAAAAGCCTATATGCCAAGATTAATTAATGTTACTGGGAAATTAAACATGAAGTTTTGTAAAAAATACCAGGAGTACATGCAAGGCCAGGAGAACACTAATTGTATCAAGAATACTAATTCAACAAATCCAGCATTAACAAATAATACATTTATCACAATTTAACTTAGAGACAGACTGAAATTCATTCATCACAATGATTTGCACATTGTTCACAAATAGCAACACAACTCAGCAACAATTCCACAAACATATTTCAAATTTTCGTTAGTACAACAGAGCCAATACCATTCACAAACTAGACACTGAATAGTCGATCACTATTCAATCACAAATAATAACCAAAATGTCCAAAGGTTCAATTTTCCATTTCAACTCACAGGGGCAATGTTACTCAACCATTTCAAATTCTCTAGCAGTATAATTCAAATTCACTCGAAGCATAATTTACATTTTATCTAGTTCAATAGAAAACAGAACCACAAAAACACACATCAGAGTGGTTATTGTGATTTCTCAAGGTTTGAAACAAAACTCACAATCTCAAGGTTTTACAAGGAAACCAATCTATGAATACAGAAGCAAGAATTCCACTATGAACTAGATTGAAAACTGAAGTTGAAAAGTAACTTACCTCACCAACTCATATCTAATTTAGTTAAAACCATATATCATTAAATGTCTTGATCTATAATTAGGATTTAAATTTAAAGAACTCTCACAGTTAAGCAAAATTTGTCCTAACTTGTCCTACAAACACTTCTTTCTACTTACTCCTAGCAATCTCAGAGTAACTCAAGTAATTCACAGCAAATTCTTTCCACCAGTAAGCAAGCAACATGATTACATTCTTTACAAAAACCACCAAATTGAACACATGAATCACAATTTCTATTCTATATTGCTACAATCTACTTCCACACATGGACATAAATAAATACTAACCAATAATAAATAAACTGATAGGCTGCTTATAACTACTATGAGAGCTACAAGAAAGCTAGGGTTTACTAATGCTGCAAAAGAGAAGAAAATTAAACACTGATTTCATTCATGCCCTATCACCAGCGATACCCTACATTTAAAGGCTAGCACTCATGGGCCAAGCCCAAACATGTGTTCATACTCACTTAGGGAAACATAAAGACAAGGATAATTAAAGTCCCAAATATAATAGCATAAGTAATTTGGCCCAAAGAAACAACTAAACAAAGTCTTTTAGACAGAATGGCTTTTTGGGAGCCCTTTTCATTCCACTTTGGCCCACTTCTGTTGGAGGCCCACTATCATTACCGGCCTGGTAAGACTGAACCTTGCCCTCAAGGTTCTTGGAGCACAGCGCGTGGTCCTCATTGGCCGAATTAAGTGGCACACGGATTGTGCTAGTTTCCAATGAACCAGATTTAATGTTGAGAGGCTTCTGCGAATCGAATGGCCTAGGATGCTCCTCATCTGGCGCGTGGCCTTCCATTGGGGAGTGCAGTGAGCCTTGGTTGCTGTGCTGAGCATGTGACATCTCCCTGGGAATAGTGGAGCCAGTTGTTGGAGTAGTTAAAGCATTTTGTGACTTGTCTTCACGTGAATCCAGCTGGGTCGCATTTAGAGGAGGGAAATTGGCTAACACTTGCTGACTTTGGTCAGCGTGATCTACCAGGGAATCCAACGGCACTCCATCGGACGGTTGAGAGAGAGATGGCGTGATTTTTGTAGAAATTAGATCATCCAATGGTGGAGAATTAAAGCGTGTGTCAGAGGAGATAACTTGATTTGGATCCTGTAAAACACCATGTGGCTTCAAACTCAGTTCATTTCGAGGCCTTGAAACTGTGCTTTCCTCAGAAATACTCTCGCTCCAATCTTCAGGCAGAGGGGTGAACTGGGTGACGAGGTTATCACCATAGAAGGGTCTCAACAGCGAGACATGTATAACTGGGTGAATCCGCGAGCATGGAGGAAGGGCAAGCTCATATGCGACGGCTCCTATGCAACGGCGCACTGTAAAGGGGCCGAAGTAGCGCTTGGCAAGCTTCTGGGAGGACCGTCGTGATACGGTGCGCTGATGGTATGGCTGCAAACGGAGTAAAACCCAGTCTCCTGGTTCAAAGGTGCGATCTTTTCTCTTCTTATTTGCCTGCTCTACCATCTTTTGCCTACTACTTTTCAAGTTAGCTTTCAAGGTTTTTAAAACATCCTGTTGTTGTTGCAGTGTGTTATCTAAGGAAACCATGGTTGAGGTGCCTGGAATGTAATCAGGGATCGCGGGTGGAGTTCGGCCATACAGTGCTTGAAATGGTGACATCTTGATGGCAGAGTGGAAAGATGTATTATGCCAGAACTCGGCGAGGTGGAGGAATTTGTACCAAAGACGAGGATGATCGCTGGTAAAACAGCGCAAATAAGCTTCCAAACTGCGATTTACTACCTCGGTCTGACCATCTGTCTCCGGATGGTAGGCTGTGCTGTACTTCAGAGTAGTGCCTTGTAAACGAAAGAGCTCCTTCCAAAAGGCACTGAGGAACAAGGAGTCTCTGTCCGAAACGATTGACTTTGGAATGCCATGGAGCCGGCAGATCTCCACTGAGAAACGAGTTGCCAGGTCTGAGGCTGTAAACTTGGAAGGCAAAGCCAGAAAATGAACATACTTTGTAAGGCGATCACAAATGACCCAAATCACAGTATGACCATGTGAGTTAGGAAGGTGAGTGATGAAGTCCATTGTCAGCTCCTCCCAAACTTTATTTGGTGTGGGTAAGGGTTGGAGTAACCCCTGTTTTTTTGTGGTAGGTACTTGTTTTGCTGGCAGATTGAGCAGTTGCGGACGAAAGTCTTTGTATCCTTGTACAGGCCATCCCAAAGAAAAGGAAGCAAAGAAGGCGAGCCAAGGTTGGTTTCGCACTGCAGTGCCCGGCCATGGGGTTGCATGAAACTCTCGCAGAGTGCTTGCCGCAACTCCTAATGTCGTGCACGTAAACTCTTTCCTTGAAATGAGGTAAGCCCTGGGTGAATCTGTAATTTTCTTGCATCTGATTATCTTGTTGACATTTTTGGACTAAAGCTTGGCCATCTGCCTCTGGGCCATGTAGTACTTTTGGAGTCTCTCAAGTATAGCAGGAGTGGTGATGAGACTCGAGAGGAGAAGACCTTCGTCTGTGAACTTCCTAGACAGGGCATCCGCCACTGCATTCGATTTCCTGTGTTTGTAGAAAATCTCAAAACTGAATCCTTGTAGTTTTGTGGTCCATTTTTGCTGCTCTGGTGTTTGAATTGTTTGAGAGAGTAAACTCTTGAGACTCTTTTGATCTGTAAAAATGTGAAAATGTCTCCCAATGAGGTACTGACGCCATTTCTTAACTGCCTCAGTAACTGCGAACAGTTCTCGGATGTAGACAGAGGAGGCTTGCATTTGGGAGCACATCTTTTTGCTGAAAAAGCCCAAGGGATGACCATCTTGGGACAACACAGCTCCTATAGCAATAGAGGAAGCATCAGTTTCTACAACAAAAACTTTGGAAAAGTCCGGCAGCACAAGCACAGGCGTTGTAATCATTTTATTTTTCAGTTCTGTAAATGCCTGTATGGCCTCTGTACTCCAAGTGAATTTAGTGGAACGTAGTAAATCGGTGAGAGGAGCGGCGAGTGTGGCGTAGTGGCGAACAAACCGTCGATAAAACCCGGTGAGGCCTAAAAAACCCCGTAGAGCCGTGAGGAGCATTACGTGGCTCCACGATCCACAATTGCTTGTATTTTATCTGGGTCAGGTGCCACACCTTGGGTAGAAATCACGTGGCCCAAATAATTCACCGTATTCACACCAAAAACACACTTAGATAATTTAGCAACAAATTGGTTAGAATCAAGCAATTCTAAAATCAACTTTAAATGAACTAAATGATCTGATAATGATTGGCTGTAAATCAAGATATCATCAAAGAAAACTAAAACAAACCGCCTTAAGTAAGGACGAAGTAGGTCATTCATTGCCGATTGAAAAGTTGATGGGGCGTTGGTAAGTCCAAAAGGCATAACCAGAAACTCGTAGTGCCCGTCAAATGTCCGAAAAGCAGTCTTATGTGTGTCTTCAGGTGCCACCCTAATTTGGTGGTAGCCTGAGCGTAAATCAATTTTTGTGAAAATGGTAGCAGACCCTAGCTCATCTAGTAGCTCATCAATTGTAGGAATTGGAAACCTATCCTTGATGGTGATAGCATTTAGTGAACGATAATCGACACAGAACCTCCATGTGCCATCTTTCTTTCGCACCAATAGGACAGGGGAAGAGTATGGGCTAGTGCTAGGAATGATAATTCCCTCATTTAGCATGTCTTGGATAATGATAGTCATGGCGTCCTTTTGTGAGTGTGGATAACGATAAGGTTTGACGTTCACTGGTGAGGAATTTGGGAGGAGTGGAATATGGTGATCATGGGGTCTTGATGGTGGCAGACCATGGGGTTCTTTGAAAAATGATGGGTAAGATAGTAATAGGTCCTGGATTTCATGGGGAAGTGTGTGGAAGGGTGAGTTGGATGTGAGAGTTATGGGAGGTGGGTGTGTTGGGGTTGTTTGGTCTGTTGGTTGGAAGGTAAGGAGATGTAACGAGGCAATGGAATCTGTATGGATTAGTTGGCAAAGTTGGTGGTAGGTGGTGGGGGTGGGAAGGGATTTGGGTTCACCAGTAAGGGTGATGGCAGTATTTTTGTGGGTAAATGATATACTAGGAATTGAAAAATCTGCATGTATGGGTCCTATTGTTCTCAGCCATTCAATTCCCAAAACAACGTCTGCTCCTTCAATGGGCAGGAGGTAAAAAGGGATGGTGAACGTAGAGTCTTGCAAGGTAATGGGGACATTGGGGCAAAAGCCAGTGCAGCTTATGTGTTCACCATTTCCCACCATGACAGAGAATTTTGAAATGGGTGTTGTGGGCAGGCGAAGGTGGGAAGCAATGCGTGATTGTAGGATATTGTGAGAGCTGCCTGTATCAATTAGGACCATGACTGTGAGCCCCTCAATCATTCCCTGAAATTTGAGAGTTTGGGTTGATTGGTGGCCATTGAGGGCTTGGGTAGAAAGCTGAAAGTGTATGCTCTCTGTGTCAATTGTGGTTTCAGCAGCAGGGGTGATGTCCTCCTGTGAAGGCTCAATAGGATCTTCAACCAAGAGTAGGAGGAATCGGCTCGAGGAACACTTGTGTCCTGGAAGGAATTTGTCATCACAATTATAGCAAAGGCCTTGGGCTCTTCTTTCTTGCATTTGAGATGGTGTGAGGCGTTTTATGGGAAAATTGGGAGGGTTAGGAGTGCTGGCTTTTTGTGGGGCTGTCGGGTTTGGTGTTTGGTATGGGGTGCTGGGTTTGGTTGGGGTAGTGTTTTGGGTGAAGTGGTTAGGGCGTGGCATGGAACTTTGGGTGTTGTTGGTGTTTGAGGTGTAGGGTGGGGCTTTTGTGAATTTAGGCTTGGAGTCATTGATTTTAGCCTCAATGAGTTTTGCCATTCCAATGGCCTGAGATATTGAATATGGTCTTTGAAGAGCCAGCTCGTTTTGAATCTCGGGTTTTAAACCAGAGATGAAGCAGTTCAAAATAGCATCAGGTGGCAGCCCAGTAACTCTGTTGCACAGCTTTTCAAATTTAACTTGGTAATCACCAACTGATCCTTGCTGCTGTAATTTAAATAATTCAGCTTGGTGGTTTTCATAGGTTGAGGGACCAAAACGTAATTCTAAGGCTCTAATGAAAGAGTACCAATCAGTGAGCTGGTTGTTTTGGTGCATCCATTTGAACCAACTTAAAGCATTCCCCTTCATATAGAAACCAGCGATGTACAGGCGCTGTTCCACAGGAATCTGATGCAGTAGAAAATATTGCTCAGCTTGAAAAAGCCAATCGAGTGGTTCTGTGCCATCAAATGAGGATAGCTCTAATTTTGGCCCTTTAAAACCTGTTTGAGGGTTAGGAGAAAATGGGGCTTGAAAGGGTGTAGTGAAAATTGGTGGCGTGAAAGGTGGGTAGGTTGGAATCTGGAAGTGTGTGGAAAATGTTGGTGCGTGGGTGGTTGTAAAGGTGTTAAATGGTGGTGGTTGACCAGGTTGGGTTGGAAATGGTGGGGGTTGGGTTAGTGGCACGACTAGGTTTTGGTTGGGTGGAACAGGGTATAATGCATATGGGAGTAGTGGGGACAGAGGTAAAGCGGTTCAAAACCAGGAGGAAAAGTTGGAGATGGGGGTGGGAGAGATATACCTGATGATGAACCCAACTGTAGTTGAGGATGAGAAGCCAAGGATGAGAGTTGTCCCATAAGACCAGCCATGAGTGTTGACAGTGCTTCTTGACCATTTGCTAGGTTTTGATGCCCAGTTGCCATGGCCTGTTGCAATGCTTCATGTCTGGTGTCCTGGATTTGTTGTTGGTTTTCAAGCT
This sequence comes from Calophaca sinica, assembly GCA_037113605.1. Taxonomy (NCBI): domain Eukaryota; kingdom Viridiplantae; phylum Streptophyta; class Magnoliopsida; order Fabales; family Fabaceae; genus Calophaca; species Calophaca sinica. The sequence goes on from CM073736.1 coordinate 48,797,081, forward strand.
GTGTTTGCATTGTTCCAAGCTGGTTAGCAACTTGTTGATTGATAGCCTGAATAACTTCATCTAAGTCTCTTGTGGTGGGTTTGGGAGGCATTGAGAAGGATGAAAGCACCAAATGATAGGCTGCTTATAACTACTATGAGAGCTACAAGAAAGCTAGGGTTTACTAATGCTGCAAAAGAGAAGAAAATTAAACACTGATTTCATTCATGCCCTATCACCAGCGATACCCTACATTTAAAGGCTAGCACTCATGGGCCAAGCCCAAACATGTGTTCATACTCACTTAGGGAAACATAAAGACAAGGATAATTAAAGTCCCAAATATAATAGCATAAGTAATTTGGCCCAAAAAAACAACTAAACAAAGTCTTTTAGCCAGAATGGCTTTTTAGGAGCCCTTTTCATTCCACTTTGGCCCACTTCTGTTGGAGGCCCACTATCATAAACAAGCCAAATAATTTATTCATGTGTAATTAAACAGTTCACTAAGCTTATTAAAGATGCTACTCAAAGAGTTGGAATGCACAGAAGTTAGTTATCCATTTGATAAACCACATTGATAATCACATGTCAACACACTTACAATAATAGCAATCAATTTTTGGCATCAGGACTCCACACGGCTTGCAAGTTTTCTCCTTCCCTCTATAATGAATTTAAATCTCTCTTGTACTTCCCCAATCTCACTCTATGCTGAACCAACAAAAAAATCAAAAATACTGTTAAACACAAACTATAGCCACATTACAGTAATTCACCCTCATAACCCCAATTCAATTTTTTCCCAAAAAACAAAAATTTAACAATAATTCAAGTACCTGGGAAGAGCTTTAGAGTTCAAAGCAACAAGCGATTAATGATTTTCAGGTGAACAATCTTCTGTGTAGAAGTTTTCGCACCAGATGCGGTGGTGGTGGGTCGGTTGTGGCTGCGACGGACAAAGGGAGAAGGAGAAGGCCGACACGGTCAGAGAGAGAGACAGGGACAGGGACGGTGGGCGACATGGTCAGAGAGAGAGACCAGGACAGGGACGGTGGCGGTAGTCGTGTGGTGGCGGTGGTGTGGTTGCCGAAAATGCGTTCTGCTTCAGAAAAAGAAAGAGAGAAAGAGATGAGATTAGCGGTGTTTGTGAACAGTGAAGGGAGAGAGAGTTGTGTTTCATACAGCGCTTGTCAGCCGTCGGTAAGGTTTAGCGTACAACGGGTTACGTTTTCCGACAGTGAAACCCATTGGAAATGTCGGGTTTTTGGCGACGGGCGGAGGCCGTCGGTACTCGCTTTTTCTTGTAGTGTTTCATATCTGTAAATTCAAAATTTAATATAAATAACATGGATATGGATCTAAAGATAAACAAAGAAACATATTTTTATTCATAATATAAATATAAGGTCATATGATTTTTTTTTTTAAATATTGACCAAATCAAATAAAAATACATTTTACCATGAATTAGATCAAATTGTTTTACTTTACAAAAATAGTTATTTTTTCATCCAATCAAAACTTGGAGTGATATTTGGTCATCCAATCAATATTTTTTCGACATAAAAAATGATTCAAAAGGAGATAATGTTATTAATTAATCAACGATGAGGGAATCATACAATTCTTGGCCATATAATGGTGTTCAGAAAAACAATATTATATTTTTTAAATAGTGATTACAAAATATATGTGTTAGTTTGTTGAATAGAATATACATTATAAAAACCATCCTTATCAATAGAAAAACTTACTGTTTGTACAGCAAATGCAATTTCACGATACGATGCACACTCCTTAATTTATTTTGAGAAACTCATCATATTTCCAATTTGGTGTCTACCTTCCAAATGTATTCCTTTTAACTTATTATGGAACAATTCCTGTCCGGAATACAGAAAGAAATTCTTATGAAAATGGTCCTCAATCGTAACCCTCTTCGCCGAAACCACCCTCATCCTCGGATCTCCGATTCTCCGTCAACATGGACCAAAACTCTTTGCTGTCGCCACTGACACTGGTTTTCGTGTCTGCAATTGCGACCCCTTCTGACGAGACTTCATGGGCGACAGGATCAACCACGACTATATCACCCCTTCCAACGCTGGTTACCCTCTTTTTGTGATTTTGGTTGATTGCAAGGATCTGATTTCTTTCACTTGGTTTCCTTTCAATTCGCTTAACCACAATATGTTTATAATCATAATATCAATATAGTTTCGTGTAGAGGCATTTTGCTCCTTCTATTAGTTTCCAAACTCTACATTATTAAAGGGAGACAGTCACTACCGATGGGTTAGGCCGTCGGTATTGTTATGTTTTTTTTTCCCCAATTAATTTAATTAATTAATTAAATAATTTATTTATTTAATTCATTTAATTAATTTCTTTAATTAATTTATTTATTAATTACTAAATAAATTAATTATTAATTTAATTAATTAATTAATTAATTTAATTTATTATTTATTTATTTAGTTATTTAATGATTGAAATTATGTATTTATTCATTATTTAGTTATTTAATTATTAATTTATTCCATATTAAAAAATATAATAACGTAAACTAAAAAACAAAGTAAAAAGAAACGTAATATAAATTAAAAAAAATATCCTCAGAATATCAAAATATTAAAAATAAAAAAAATAAGTTAAAAACATCGCTACTAATCCTGATAGTCTTGATCATGCACGAGATGCTCTAAACCATCCGCGTTATCGACATCATCAGTATCAGGAGGCGGAAGCGAAAGCTTAGACCAAACCATACTCTACATTAACAATTAAAAACGCTTATGGAGGAATTTTTGTGATCAACGAGCATATCTTTGAAAGGCTTAATGCCACGATGGCTGTAGATATGGAAAATCGCTTCAGGGTACTTTTCAAGATTATTAAGAGCAGCATTATGCCCAAGGTTGGCTCAGTGGACTCTGTGAGCACAGACCACAAGTTCGTAATGTGGCATTACGACCTCAAGACTACCCTTAACCTACTAAGCATTATCTTCAATTTCCTGAGTAGAGCCATTAGCTTCTCCAGGAAAGGACAAAACAAAAATATACCCTATGGAAGGGTTATTTCAGCGATTATGGAAGAACAGGGTGTTATCAAGTATCTCTAACCTCTCAACACTCAAGAAGCTAGAGTCATGCTTCAACCATGTTTTGCCTCTATCTTTAACAGTGACAACTTAAAGAAGATGAAACTTTTATCTTCTAAGTTGATTGCTCAAGCTGTCAAGGAAAACAAAGCTGCAACCAAACCTAACAGAAAAGGAAAAAGGGTGAAGACTGTTGGTGATGGTCTTTCTCAACCTACCAAGAGAATAACCAGGAATGCTGCTGGAATCTCCATTTCTTCGTAACCGCCTCCATTGGTTCCTCCAGTAGGACCTGCATTCATGCCTTCTTTGCTCACTGAAGAGCATGAAGAAAAGAAAGCTGAAATAGCAGAATTCTTGGAAAAGACGCGTGAGGAAACTGCTTAATATCATGCTGAGCTGAGAACCAAAAGGCTTCAAGGTGAAGCCTCTACAACTGCACCTCAACAGACTGCCTCTGGTGTTGCTATTCTTGTTGCCTCTGCTGCTGTTGCCCCTCAACCTAAGAGGAAGAGGATTGTCAAGCTGGGTGAAGCACCAGCCAAGAAGACCAAGGTACTGGATGATGCAGTAAGACTCTATGAGTCTGTCTATGCTACTGGCTCTGCTGGTTCTGCCCCTATGGTAAACCAACCTAAACCTACTCCACCTTTTAAACCAACTACTTTTTCTTTACCCCCATTACCCTCTGACTCATCATCTGATGATGATGATGATGTTCCCTTAAGACAAAGACAGAGAATGAGAACTAATGTCTCATTTCCTAATATTGAACCAATTTCTATTTGCCTCCCTCAACAAACTCCTCCTATTCCTCCACCACAAACCAAACTTACTCCTCCACCTCAATCACAAATTCAACCTGACCTTAGCCTTCCCACATAAACTGAACTAGAACCTATCACCCAGGAAACTAAATCTTGTTGAACATGGCTCTGAAACTATCTTAGACATTCAGCCCTTAGCTACCTTTAAACCTATTTCATCTCCCTCTACTAAACCTATTTCATCACCACCACCATCACCACACCACTCTAACACTAAACTTACAACAGAACTAATCTTAAAAGATGAAATCATCATCACCTCTAAGATTGCCTTTGAGGTTGTTCAAAACCTTGAATCTGAACCCCCTACTCCAGATTCACACGATGACATTGTCATTATTTCTCCACCGTCTAAAACACAAACCCAACCACCTTCTGCTGACCTCAACCAAACCCAATCCATTGCTTCTTCAAGCCAACCTCCAGTTATCCCTCTATACCGTGCTCTTAACTTATCTCTGCCTCTGCTAAACCATCACACCATTCCCTACCTTTGATAGGTTTATGGCACCACGGCATAAACAGCTTCAAATAGAACAAGGCATTGAAGAGGATTATGCCTTATCTATTGCCACCTTGCTGGTTCAGGAAGCCTTCTATGCTGAATGGTACTCTGTAATTGATTGGTTTGAAAACCACAAGGAGAAACAGCTTCAGCTAATCAGGAGACTTCTGGCTGCACCTGCTTGAAAAAAGACTCCTAGTGAACCTCCAGCAGTTTGGGAACCAGAACTTGCACCTCCTCTTGCACCAGAACCTACAACTCCTCCTCTTGCTTCTACTGTTATAGTTGCTCAAGCATCTGCCTCTACTTCTTCTAGTTAATTAGATAATGTTGTAGTTCCAAGGGCTTTCTTGGATAAATTGATTGAAGATAATAGAGAATTCAAGCAATTCATGGTCTCTTCCAGTCAGAAACATGATGAGGTTGCTGACATTTTGAAGGCAATCTTGGAGAAGTTGAACAAGCCCTAGAAGGCCCTTAAGACTTTTCACCTTTATGTAGGTTTTTAAGCCTTGTACTTGTTTTCTTTTAAGTTCAAACAATTTTGTAACTTGGTTCTTTTTATAAATGAAAAATTGATTTTAGTGCATATTCTGTTGTAACTTTTATCTTTCTATAATTTTTATTTACTCTGTTTTGACAACGATGTTCATTATATTCTTAACCTTTTTGTTTGATGGCAAAAGGGGGAGAAGAAAATAGAGAAGTATAGAGTAATTGATGAACTCAATATATCAACCAAGTGTTAAAATGTATTAAACACCATGCATTGCATTGCATAATCTGATATATTATAACTGGTATGCTCTGATAATGCTTATATCATATGCTCTGATTAACTATATTGGAATGTATGATCTGATACACTATTTATTTAAGCATGCATCGGATATGATTACTACACTTAGAAAATATTTATATATGCTTAATTCAGGGGAAGCCTCAGAAATTCTTTTAAGTAAATATTTTTCTAATGAAAAATTGTTCATCAATCTATGTATTTGTCATCATCAAAAAGGGGGAGATTATTGGAATCAAGTGGATTCAGAAACAATGACCCTTAATTGTTTTGATGATAACAAATAATGAAAAGAACAATTTATCCTCTGATATGTTTGTTAGTGTGCAGAACTTAGTGAGTAAGTCACTATTCATCAGATGGAATTGTCTCTCAAAGCTGTGCCTCTGTGCACATTTCACCCTCTGATCCAATCCTCTGAGTCTAGCATTGATCATCTGGTAAGTATTGATGATGTCAACGTCTTATAACCTTGCTCTGGTAAGACCATGCTCGGGTAGTCAACCCTCTGGTAAGACTAAGCTCTGGTAAGACTACACTATTGAAATTCCACGTCTGGAACTACAAGACTCTGGTATATGAAATGCCAAGAAAAATTGCTCTGAAAAACTTGCCTCTGGTCCAAGCTTACTCTGATAAGCAGAGTATCTCAGTAACAAGCATCATCTAGTAGAAAGATGCCTTTAGTTAGAAACCAGACTGAGTGAAGCATTAAAGGCTATTTCATGCATTAAAGTAGTCAACGCTCCGGTAGTCAACCCTCTGGTAAGACTAAGCTCTAGTAAGACTACATTGTTGAAATTCTGCGTCTGGTACTACAAGACTCTAGTATATGAAAGGCCAAGAAAAACTGCTCGAAAAAACTTGCCTCTGGTCCAAGCATACTCTGATAAGCAGAGTATCTTAGTAACAAGCATCATCTGGTAGAAAGATGCCTCTAGTTGGAAACCAGACTGAGTGAAGCATTAAAGGCTATTTCATGCATTAAAGAAACTTCATTGATGATCTTCTAGTGTACAAGGAATCAAAGGCCAAAGAGAATGTCAACGGATATAATCATCAAATATGTCTTGCTCTGAAAGTGTCCCAAATTCAAAAAGGACCACAAGAGGACATAAACTGCTTTTGACAACTGTGTCAGTATACGGATCATAAAGTGAAAATGACATGACTCATTAAAAGCCATAAAATGCGGATCTCAAGTTTTGTCCATTGGTGAAAGACCTGTTAGGTCACAACGGAACTATTTGGAACCCTAGCAATATATACCATACTTCACTCACTAAAGTAGGTTAACGAAACTGAGTCATTCTTGCGAGACAGTGAGCAACCAAGAAATTATTTCAAGTCTCTGAGACCAAGTGAACAAGCACTTAATCATTTTTATTCTTTCTGTTAGAAAGTTATCTTTGTGCTTAAAGCTTTTCATTGTAAATCCTCTTTGCTGAGAGTTATTGTTATTATTTCAAAGTATTTTTGAACTCTTGTATTTTAGCCCAGTAGTGGCTGCATTCTTTAAAGGCTTGACTGTACTAAGTTGTTCTATAAAGTTGAGAGTATAGCTAGTTTGGCATTAGTATATTCTTAAGTGTGATCAGTTGATTATAGTGGAGAAATCCTTTAGTGTGGTGAAGGTAGTAGACGTCGCTATTAGGCGATATTGAACTAGTATAAATCATTGTGTCCTCCTCTCTCTTCTCTTTACTTGTTCGCATTGTTATTTTCGTTTAAGAATTGTTTTGAAAAGGTTTTCAAAAACATAAGTATTTCGAAAAGATTTCTAAAACCCTATTCAAACCTCCTTTTCTTGTGTTTTTGTGACGTTCAATATTAGCATTTATAGATAGCAAGAATCTAACTCGAACTCACAGTGCACTCCACTGACTCCCACTAATTTTGACCTGAAACCAAACTTTGACACTCCCTCGCCACTCCCTACACCTAACCCGTCCGGCTAAATATAAATTGTTAATTTTTAATTTGTTTTATGTATGTATACTCATTCATTTTGTTTCATATATTTTACTTATTTTTAATTTAATCTCTTTTCGATAGAAAATTTTATTTTGATGTTTTTTATTTTATTTTATCATTATATAATAATTTTGATTTTATTTTATTAATTATCATAAATATAATTTTTCTATTTTTCAACATATTTGGAGCAGAGTCGGGGCCGGTGGGGAAACCCGACCTTGTCGGGACGGGGATGGAGAAGACAAAACCCGAACCCATTGAAAATGGGGATAGGATTGTTGGAGGCGAAACGGGTGGTCATGGTTCATTTAATTTTTTTCTAAACAGAAAAAGAATAGGATATAGGATATGCTGAAAAAAAATGGCACCTCCAGAAAACGGGTGGTCATGGTTCATTTAATTTTTTTTCTTTCTGAAGGATCCAAAAAATTCTTTTTTTTTTTTGGTGAAAGACATACAAAAGAAAAACAAAAAAGAAGCAGAACAAGCTAAGGCACCAAGCTTAAGGCATCATGTAACAGAAGGGACCCTATGCCACAAGGGGCTGAGGACCAGATATTCAAGGGAGCACCACCACGCACCACATCTTTGGCAAGAAAATCAGCATAACGATTAGCTTCGCAAAACACATAAGAGATAGAAAATTGCTCGTCCTTCAAAAGCAGCTGAGCAATCTGGATAATGGTCACTTGATAAGGATGAAACTGCTGTTGCTCATTACTGTTGATGGCCTGAATCGCCTCCATAGAGTCTGTTTCATAGAGAACATGATCAAAGCCCATATCTTAGGCAATGCAAATCCCCAAAAAAATGGCCTTTAGCTCAGCCAGCAGGGGGTCCCCAGGACCATCGCAACCAGAAAATCCAACAATCCACTTGCCCTGAGGAGAACGAAGAAGACCGCCCGACCCAATAATACCAAAATCTGGCAAGAAACGGCCATCCGTGTTTAACTTGACACACCCTTGAGGAGGAGGTGTCCACTGGGCCAAAAGGTAGCCCACCTGAGAATTGGTCGTCTTGGCCGGAAAGAAATCAAGGAATTCATCGTGGAAGTGAAGGAGGTGGCAGATCACACTATTAACATCCCAATGCTCATCCCAAAAAATCATGTTATTCCTCCACCTCCACACCCACCACAGACCAACGAGGAAGAGGGTAGCAGTAGCTTCACGCACAAACAGCTAAATCCAATCCATATGATTGTTTAGATTGAAAAAATTGTTGTCGGATTCAATGCTCAACCTGAACCATATCTCTTTGGAATGGGGGTAATCCCTTAAATAGTGAAGAAGGTCTTCTTCATTCAAGGAGCATCGCGAGCAGAGCGGAGAAGAAGCCATATGTCGGTGATGGCAGAACTGATTGGTGGGTAAAGCAGAGTGCATACATTGCCACAGAAAGTGTGGGATTTTAGCCGGTGCACTTGTTTTCCAGATCCAAGACCACTCTCTATTTTCCTCCTAATTTCTATTGTTGCTAAGCAGCCAATGGTACGTTGAGCTGCTAGAGTAAACGTCGTTTGTTGCAGCCCCCCAAATCCACCAGTCATCAATTGAATCATTCAGGTGGGCAGGAGGAGGATACTGACTGAAAAGTTGCAGCAGAGGGGGTGGTACGACGGTCATCAACTGCTCGAAAAGCCAAACCCCATCATTGCACACAAAGATTAGTGTCACTGATATGTACATAATCAACTAAGTGGCACGGTAGGTCAGCACCAATCCAATTTGAGTACCATTCCCAATCCGGAACCAAAATCCATCACGAAGGGCTTTAATAGTGTGGCAGATACTATGTCATTTCCGTAACCATAGGCCCTTAGGCCCAAAAACATAACCATAGGCCCAAAAACACTACGTCATTTCTGTAACTATGGCGTCCTCTGACTCCAAATTGGCACAAACAATGGCATTTGCTAGCAGCCCAAATTCTGTTTCACCATGGGCCCCTTGTTGATCAGCATGTTTATCGGATTTTGGTTCAGCTAGAGTGTTAATCACATCCACTCTAGGCCCACCCGGCCCACTATCATGCTAGTCCATAATATCTTCCAGTAGTATATAGCGGTTGCCCTTCACGTGCTTCATACGAGTTGTTGATTTAGCACTGTTACCTACATTAAAAACACATGTACCATTTATCCAAGTAAAACCTAGGTCAGCAGCTTTACCTTTATCGCTGGTCAACTTTAAGAGATTCCCCTGTCCTTTCATCGTACCACTTTTGTTCGTCTCTTTAATGATCGGCTCATGATTGATAGTCTCAATCAATTTTGTTTGATACGAGGTACTAGGTCCTGTCCCATCCGCAAATCTTGGTTGTTTCTGGAGCCATTTTTTTGTGCTAATTTATTCACCTGAGCAGTCCCTTTAAAACAATTTTTTCCTTTCCAACTTTGGTTATCTGACGCGGTCCCTTGTTACCTTCTATTGTTAGAGATGAGAATTTATTGAAAATTTCGTTGGCATTGTCACCATAATTCTCTCCTTTTTTGAAATTCTTAGCCCGACGCATATCCTTTTTATTTCTAGGCGAAACCGTCAGCCACTCCCCATGCCTATTATTAGGTTTAGGATCATTCATGACCCCATTAGAATCTCCCAACATATGGCCATGATTGTCGGGGTTATTAATATCTTTTAATGACTTTCCATTTCTATCACCCAAGCTTGCACCACCGCCAACCACCGTAGATGCTTCCACCGCCACCTCCTGAACCTGGCAATTACGTGTAAAATGCCCATAGCAACCACAACGGTTACGGATAACATGGATGCCCTCGTAAGAAAATTTATACCAGACTTTCCAAACATAAATCATGCCCACCACAGGTTTCCTTAGATCAATTTCAACACATACCCTAGCGAATCTTCCTCGTTCTACCATAAGGGTTTGGTAGTCAACCTTGATTGGACGCCGTATTGCAGAAGCCATTGCCAAAAAGAGACTTTCATCATAGTATTCAAGGTTCATTCCAGCGAACCTGACCTAGACTAGTGTCTTATCAATCTTAGCTGAAGAGGAAACAAAATCTGCACTCCAAGTGCAGACTGCCAGATAGTGATCAAAGATCATCCATGGTCCCCCTCCCATTACCTTGTTGCGGTCTTCCTCCAAATCAAACTTCACCATGTAATATCCATTGTCAACATCCATCAAATCAAATCCCCTCATCAACTCCCAAATAATTGAGAGTCTGTTGAACATTGTCTTGTCCCCCATCGTCTTCCCTAGAAGTTTGATGACTAGCGCTTCCTTTTAGGGTGCACATAGTTCCTCAAACATCTTATTATCAATGTTAATTATAGACAGAAGTTTATCTCCACCTTCATATTCAATCGTAACCAACCCTTGTTTAACCAAATCCATCTTCTCTCTCGGAGGCATAGGCGCTTTATTCCCCATAAGCTTGTCTCTAAAAGAACAAGGTTTGTCCTTGGTCGTAGAGCCACCGGCGTCATCTAGCAGCTTCGATGACTTTTTCGATTGCTTGGTTTCTCTTTGGGCTGAGAACACTATTCCTTCCATCATGCTCATATATCCAGAAAATTCTTTGAATTTATTAATACTGTTATATAGAGTCCGTGAGACCGTGAAATTAATGTGACATGAGAGTGTGTTAGCAGCTCTCCTCATGTGATATACTGTTATGACATGTGCGAATGATGCGAGATTTGTATTGCGACAACAGTAATCTCAGCGTGATATAGGATAGTCGGTGCGGTTTCATTTTGCTGATAATCAAAGAGTAGTGGTGTTTAAATCCGAATCAATCCAAAGAAAAACCGCAAATCGATCCCAAAAAAAAATCGAAAACTGCAAAAAACCGATATTTTTTGGATTTCTTTGGGCCATTTTTTCCGTCAACTGCGCGGTTTTGTTTGGTTCGGTTTGCGGTTCGCTTACCTAGAACCTAACCAATTCAAACTGAACCGCATGTTGTTAAAAAAGAAAATTTAAAGAGAATTTGAAATGTATCCACTCTTCAAATTCATTTTTTAAATATTTACCAAACTGAAATTTAACTAAAACAAAGTAAATCTACTCCTTAAATATTTACTAAATAAATTAATTCTTTAAAAAATTAACTCGAAATATTCTAGTTGAAGTAATATAAATAAGACAAAATTGCTCTGTAAGTCCCTTAACTTATTTTTTTGGTAACGAATCAGTCTTTTATCTTTTTTTCCCGAATAGGTCATTTATCTTTTTTTTTCCCGAACAGGTCCTTAAGTTTTTAATATGTTTCAAAAAAGTCCTTCAAGTTTTTAGTATATTTCAAAAAGGTCCTTCAATGAATGCATACGTAGGACTGCTTTTAGTATGTTTTTCAAATATAAAGGACCTATTCGGGAAAAAAAATAAATGACTTATTCGTTACCAAAAAATAAGTTAAGGGACCTATAGAGCAATTTTGCCTATAAATAATTAATATGTAATGTTTGGCAAAATGTAAAAACTGAATCATCCAATCCAATTCAAACCGTATTTAATCGGATCGGATTGGTTAGGGAAGTCATCCAAACCAAACCGAACCGCATATTATTTTAATCTTTGGATCATATAATTTTTTGCTTCAAAACTGAACCAAACCGCACCGCGAATACACCGGTCAAAGGAGTATCAAACTGACGAAAGTGCAAATTTTGCCAACCAAAAAATGCAATTTTTTTCTCATACATTTATGATAGTTTATCCAACTGATATCAACATGGAACCCAAAATAACCGTAATATACGTTACTCCCTCCGTCTCATTTTATTTGTTCTATTTGGAATATTTTACTTTCTCATATTATTTGTCTCTTTAGAAAACCAATGCTTAATAATTACTTTTTTTTCAAATATACTATTTGTCTCAACAACCTTTATTAATGAGTTTTTTACCTAATTACTACTCCACTACTAACCACTATAATTAATATGAGGTTTTACTCCAGCGAAGGACCTGACGTGACGAAAAGGAGCTTAAAGAAGCCGTGAGAACAATGCTGAGAATTTATCTTTCTCGTTTTTATTAAGTTGTACTCTATTTAAAATATTGTATGTTATATTTCGTTTTATGTACTTGCATTGGTTTAATTAAATATCTATCGTAATTTGCATTTAGATTTCCGCTGATTTCATTTTACTGAATATTTCTCGTTTGATGTCGTATATTTACAGTAGCAAACTTATTTCTCGTTAAATATTTCTCGTCTGATTTCATGGGATTGTTTCACGCCATAAACTTGCATATAAATAGCAAAATCATTTTCAATTATCTTTACAATATGGGCAAGAACCTGAATAACAAAGTCAAATATATTTTGAAAGAGTATGCACGCGTAAAACCAAAATATTAGTGGGCACGAGTAAAACGAAAACGTTGGCAGCAAGGAGTATAGTTGTTGGTGAGTAGTAATTACAGTTGTCTAATTTAAGTAAGGGTATTTTAATCCAACAGTCTCATTTTATTATAAAAATTAACAAATCTAATAATTTCCTTAATAACGGTGAAAAGATAAAAAGAACTATTAAAATGAGACGGATGAAGTATATTTACTCATAAAAATCAGTAATAAATAAATGTGGCATCTAAAGTGGACCAACAAGTAAGTGGTTCACAGTGAACCATGATTAATAACCGTTGGATCGAGTAGCCCTACTAAATCTTATGATACACCATTTACACAGAATAATTTTTTTCTTCATCCGTTTTCCCTTTCCTTTCTCTCTTCTCCTTTCTCCAACGAGCATTGTCGGAACTACACCATGAACCATTGCCAAAGCCGCAGACGTGAGGTCCTCTTCTCCTCCATACCAACAATAAAAAAACACCGCATCATAGGTGGAAGGTCGCCGAAATCGTCACTATAACAACACAACCTGATCTTGCCACTGCCCATCTTTCATGCTACCTCTTGTATAGAAAGTTAGAAACAAACTGGATATCACCCGCAAATAGTAGTCGTATCCTTGATTATCAAATTTATCTTTTTGCTGCAAATGATAAACCGAAAAAGAAACACACAAGTTTTTAGATAAATTATTGTGCCATCACAATTTGAAGGAAAAAAAAAGCATGAAATTTTTTTTTAGTTTATTAGAAATGTAAGAAAAAAAAGAAACACACATGGGAAACACAGCTGGGTGGTTCCGATGGCCAAAAAATTAATACAACGTGAAACACAACAATGAACAGATTGATCAAGCATTCTCGCGCGACTAGGTGATGCACCATTGCGGCAGTGATGGCGACAGAGTGGCGGTGGCCGTTGCTACTCATGACGGCAAGAATGCGATGGGTTCATGGAGCTACTCACGGTGGACGACTCTGGTTCTCCGACGATGGAACATGGATGAGATGGAGCTTCAGCGTTTGGGTAGGTGGTTTTCGTTTAATTCTCCCCTCAATACTGCTTCTTCTCCCTCTCTCAATTTTTTGCTTTTTATTTGATTGTTCCCCAAATTGGGTTCTGATAATGAAGAAGATTCAAATGATTGTTTGTGAAATTGAGTTCCCCTATTGTCACAGTGGTTGAATGAATAAGCTTTGACAGAGACGGAGCTTCGGTTCGTTGGCCGCTGAAGTTGAGATATGCGGGGAGAGAGAAAAATGTTTATGGAGTTCAGATCTAGCGTGGTAATGTTTAATTAAATCATATGAGCTTACTTAATCTAACGGCTCTTAATTATGGTTCACCAATGGACCATTTGATATACTTCTTCACCGTAGAAGTCTCCATAAATAAATTTGAAGTTAGTAATTTTTCGTGTTTTTTAATCCTTCAGAACTTTATTTTTGACGGGACAGTACTTCAGAACTTAAACTTGCAAGACTTATCCTTTTGAAATTAGAATAAAAATACTATAAAAATAAAAAAATATAATAATGTTCAGTGAATCCATATAGATAAACATCATTATTATATTTTTTACAAATTTTCATGACATTGTCCCGGATAAAAAGGAACGATAAATTTTTTTTTGGAACGATAAATTTTTTATTCATTAAAAAACTGTGTTACATCTACTTCTAGTATATTATATAAAATAAAATTTTATCACTTAGGATCATGTCACATGTCAAAACTACAAATAATTTTTCAGCCTAAGTCAATTTTATTTATTTATTTATTTATTATATATTGTTTTAATATCAAAATTATTACAAAATCACAATTAATAAATGCTATCAAAATCATATATATATTTTCTTAAAAGACTTGCCGATTTTGAATTATTGTAATCAATTATTATTATTATTATTTTGTCATATAAATTTGACAATTTTTAATTTTATATTCACTATCAATCATATGATTCATACTCCCTCCATCCCATAATATATGTTATAATTGGGCAAACCACAAAGTTTAAGAAAAAACAATGAATGAAAGAGAGAGAGAATGATAATTTTACTAAAGTAACCCCATTAACTATTGGCGTATTAACTATTGTCATAAATACAAAGTGGAGTACTTGAAGGTATAATTGACAAAAAAACATTTAATTTTGCATTAAAAATTAAAAGTGACATATATTTTGGGCCGGGACAATTATTTTTTGCAACTATGACATATATTACGGGATAGAGGGAGTAATAAATTTGAATTCAAATGTTAAGTACAAATTTAAATTAAATCAACTTGAAGTTAATTAAAGAATCATACTAAAAATATCACTTAATCTATAAACATGTTCATTAAACAAAAATAAATACCTATGTCTTCATTGTTATTTTTTTGTCTTTATTTTCTCATGTTAAAATAGTCAATTTGCACCCTCATTTTTTTTTTATTCAATTTCAATATAGGAATAAATACAAGCAATACAAATTCAATCATTTATATTTTCTTTCTCTGAGGTAAACTTTTATCTTTTTTTCAATTCTCTTTAAATGCTTTTCATTCAATTCGGTCATTTAGATTTTATTGTTAATTCCTACTATGAATTCACCTTAAAATCATATTATTGTTTGTATCAGAAACTCATCCATGCTCTTTTTTCTAATTTTTTTTAAATGCTTCTGGCTACTTAATTTTCTACATGACTCGATAATCTTCAAATCTTACTCGTACATCGTACGGGTTAATACACTAGTTTTTTTGCAAAAGGAGGTTTAATATCGTCATATAAATCTATAAACACAAAATAATAGCATTTACAGATACTAAATAATCCTGAGTTCGTAGCCTGATTCAATTCCCTTCTATGAGATTTTGTTACGTGGAGGATCCGTAATGACGTGCGCTAGAAGCCTATATTGCAAATTTGCAATTGAATGGTTCTTCAAATTTATTTTGTTATTTAATTAACTATAGTAATTTTTTGGTATTTTCTATATAAGAAAAAACAATTCAGTCAAAAAAAACATATAAGAAAAAACAAGTCTCGTTTTGTTTTTTTTTTTCGTTTTTTACCAAAAAGAAAACAAGACTCATTTTTCTGAGTAGTTGATAAAATAATGAACGCGTACTTACCATCACATACTTAGACATTAACGCGGACAATGCTAACGTTTTTTCATTGAGAAGAAATGCTAACGTTTTTTTTATTGACAATAAATGCTAACGTTTATAAAAAGCAAGCGAAGATATATTCAATAGCCTAAATTATATTTTTGATCCTTAAGTTTATTTTAGATTTTAGTCTGGTTTCTTATATATTAAAAATTTAGAATTGGTCCCTTAAAGTTATACTAATGTAGTCTCTTTTGTTTTTTTTTTTTTGAACCAATCCCTTGTATTACAAAAATTATACCAATATGATCCCTTTTTTGTCCCTTATTTTGCAAAAAAATAGATCATATTGGTAAAAAAAATTAACATAAAGGATCTCTTCGGGAAAAAAAAAGTGGGATCACATTAGTATAACTTTTACAAGTAATGGACTAATTCGAAACTTTTAATACATAAAAGACCAAGCTGAAACCTAAAATAAACATAAGGAACAAAAAGTATACTTTAATTTATTCAATAGGCATGCAACTCGCAAGTGAATATAATAATTTTTTTTTATGAAAAAAATTTAGGGTGAGTAGATGGTGTTCTGGTCTAAGATAGAGAATACTTCTAGGCTCTAAAAACACTTAAAAAAGAATTTATATTTACTTCATCCCAATGGGACCAGTAGAGATTCTGTAATATCCCACTGTCCTATTTATGATTTTACTTTGAATTTTATTTTACTATTCGTTTAATGTATGTTAGCGCGTTCACACGAATGAATTAAAACCGACCATAAATAAGACAGCGACGTGTAACATGTGGAACTATAAAATACTACATCAAATTATATATATATATATAGATAGATAGATATAGATATAACTACGGCCCCATTAGTAGGACCATCCATATCAGAGTGTGTCTGTAGAAGTGTGTAGTGTAAAGTAGAGCCATCCAATATGAATATGTACAATATAGAGGCTAACCTGCGCCTAATAAAAAAAACTCCCAAAAACAGACTCTAGCTCTAACCATGATCAAACAAATAGAAAAGAACATAACCTGTCATGTGCCTTCGTCAACGAGCAGGTTATTGAGAACTCTCGCTCTGAGACCTAGAGGGTCTTCGGAAAGCACGAAGATACTGCCTAGCTGTATGTGGACGAGAGGCACCCGACGCGTCGATCTTCTTGCACCTAGTCACATCCCTCTGGCTCCTGTCATGAGAATGACTCCTGGTCGGCAGCACAATCGGATGTGAATGGTCATATGACTGCCAAACAGAGTCATAATCGTGGTGGAAGACAGTGGGATACGCCTAAACGGTAAACGCCGACTGATACAAAAGTCACCCATAAGGCTCGCCATCGGGGAGCCAAACAACCTAAGTACACGGTAATCATCCCTGTATACACTACGGTGTGGCGGGAGTAGTCTATCTCCCAACCACCATCATCCACATCATGGTAGTGCAACTCAAAATCCCCCCAAATAGGGATCCTCGGGTCCATCATCATCACCGGATGCATGAGTGAGTACTTGGCCTTCCTCAGTTGTATGATCCTCCACTGTAGGGTCTATAGCATACACGAGTATACACAAACAACAATACAGTGAGATAAGAACAACACAATCATCATAAAATGGGAAAGTAGAATGTTAGCGTATTTCATACACTACTTTTTAAGGCAAGTGCACCAATCGCAACCAGTAATATAGTAATGAATAGAGTATCGTCTCCACAGGGATTATGATGGTTATCAATAAGAATAAGTGTGTAATTACTTTAAACGGAAATGATTTGGATATTTTGATTGTAATTGTAACTTTGAACAAGTTAAAGTAAAAATAGAATTGACTTGGTTGGTTGAAAACGACTAGGATTTGAAACCTCTTGTACTTGCTCTTATGTAACTAGTTCATCATTAACTTAAGTAATTTCATATAAATTGAAGTTCGAATCATCTGAATTAGCTTAAGGACAATCCCTTGCCTCATAAACCCTTTATTCTAGCCACAATCCCTAATCCCTTAGGTGATTAATGATTAGACTAAGCAATAAGATCCATGATTCATTAGAACACATAACCACAAGTTATATTCCTATAATCATCATGATTATGATTACTAATCTCAGTTCAAGTTCATTCATCCTATTTTCCAATAAAGATGAAAAACCCAAAATCAATGCAATAGTGATCAAGTATTGAAAAGCATGAAGTATAGAGATTAGAAACTTAATTTACATAACATAAACTTGTATTAATATAAGAGAACTAACTACATAAGAGTTTGTACATGATTCATCTCATCCTAATCTAAGGTATTTAGCTACTCATGGTAGTAAAAGAAGAAAACAAACATATGGAAGAAATCAACTCCATTGATGATCCAAACCTTGTTCCCAAGAATGAATCCTCCTTGAAGATGAAGAACAATGGAACCCTAGCATTCCTAATCTTTCTCTTCAGTGTTTTTGATGTTAGCAAAGCTCCAAGATGATTAAAAAGTGAACAAATATCTAATTATACAGATTCTGCAAAGACCGTGGCGCTACGCGACCGAGGCGACTTCCAGATTTGCAGCGATGCGTCGCCGCAGATTCTTCCTCGATCAAGGCGCCACGCGCATGAAGACAGAGCCAATTTACATAAATGCGCGTCACGCGCATTCCTTTACTTGTAAATGCGCGTCACGCGCATACTCAATAACTTGGCTAAATTTCGCATTTTTGGCTGCCTTCGAATCTTATGCTCTCACGAATCATCTTCTTTGCCTTTAATTGAATTCTTGAGAGTGTCTTCTTTTGGTTTTGTTTCCATTCCTAGCAATTCAAGTGCAATATACATGAGAATAATGTAAGAGTTAAAACATACAATCAAACAACCAAGTGTAAAGAATTCCAAAGTTTAAGCTCAATATATATTCAACTCTCTCAATTCCTCATGTATTTAATTCAATTAATCACTCTAAATTAACATAAGATGAAAATTTATCACAACCCCAAACTTGGCAATTTGCTTGTCCTCAAGCAAAAATTAATTTAAAAACATGGGTCAAAAAAAAAATGAAATTAATGGATGTATTTTCAATCTCCACCATAAACACATGCTCAATCAACTTTCTTTTTAATCACACTTGTCAAAGGTGACTATTCATGCCTTCTTATATCACTTGCTTTCTCAATTCCAAATTCTCCCAAATGAACAAATCAAGCAACATAACGTACAATTATCAATTATGCTCAACTTATCAGACTTTCCTCACAAATGATATTTCACTTTCACTCAGGTGTCATTGGGATCGTTCTCTCAATCACATCATACGCAACACTCTACCATAGGCTTGACCAAGTTCTAAAGAATTAAATACAATGCAATGTAATACACATTTAAAAGGCCTTTAAGGTTGTAACGGGGCTTAGGTAAGGGCAGGAATTATTTGGATAGTAGGCTCATAATCTTGAAGTAAGAAATATACCACTTCACGACATTGATATCAAACCCTTGTATTCATTCACATAAATCTCCCCCAACACAATTGATTAAGAACAATAGGTAATATTTACACATTAATGACTTTTTTATTATTATTATTATTATTTTTTACATAACAATGAACAAGTCCAAATTCTATACAAAATTGAACAATTTAAGTTCTTGTACATCCACCCCAAACTTAGAATCTTTGCTTGCCCTCAAGCAACCCCAAACTTAATCAAATGCTAAGACATGTCGTAATATGGCCTACTGAACTCCAAGTAAGTAGGGACAATTGAGATTCTGGTCTTAGGCTTGCAATGAAAGTAGATCACAAATAATGGACAATTAGGCTCAAACGGGCTAACAAAGGATTAAATGAATTAGGTGGTGAATTTAGGCTCTAGGTATTAGAAAAAATATTGCCTCAATATGTGTAAACATGCAAGTATAAAATCCTAAGAACGAGGTCAAATTCTGAAGACTGTCACATATAACGGAAGCACACAAGAAGAAAAAGTTCTGTTTGGCACAAAATTCTCACTGGTTAGAGAGGAAATTAAGCACAAACGAATCTTGCAGTTAAATGTTACTTAACATGCTTCAAAGGGTTATTTGTGAACTTTTTGATCAAAAAGAAGCATGCAAAGTCACAATCCAATTGTGTATCCATTACAATTCATAAGCATGCATATCATGGGGATTCTGAAAATAACAAACTAGAATTCCACTTATCAAATCAACATCTCAACTCAAAAATTCATTTAACACAAGGTACAAGAAAAGTAAATTAGAGTTCCCTAAAAAAAACAATCAGTACAAAATACATTGAATATTGATATTTAAACATTGAATATTGATATTTAAACAGAAAAATAAAAGAAAACAAAAGATAAAAGTAGAAAACCAAAACGGTGAGCCATGGGACTCAACCGCTGAGTGAAATGATGGGGCGGGCCGCCCGACGCCACCGCTGAAGGAAACTAAGGAGGCGGCTCAAGGCCCCTGCCTCATCATCGTGGTAAGGCTCTGGAAAATGTCGGCATCCATATTCACGAATCGCCACTTTGGTAAGCACCAATGGCTCAGAATAGCTGCATCCCTCGCCTTTGAGCTCGTGCTTCTTCCGTTGCTCTAAGGCCATACTCTCTACGACTCCCAATCCTCCTGGACATCGGTAGATAATCTCTCAAAATCAGCCATCGAAGGGTAATTTTGAACCGGAGGATCTACAAACATATTCTGGGCCTCCCCCATTTCCTCCGGTTCTTGGTGATGCTGTTGAGGAGGTTGAGGTGGCTGGTCAAGTGGGATTGAATTCCTCCGAATCCAATCACCCGTTATGAGGGTCCCAGGATGTATTGGATTTTCTTTAATTTCCTTACTTGGGATCTTCACACGGGCCCTTTCACATAGGAGTTGAATGAGAGAGGCGTGCCTCAGCCAAGATCTGGTTACCTTTTCATTAGCCGCATTGTATAAATTGTGAGCTAAAATTTGGCCCACATTTACCGGCTCACCATTCATGATGGCATATACCAGGGTAGCCCTATATGAAGTCAACTCTGACACATTGGCGCAAGGGAGGAAAGTATGAAGTACAAATACACCCCATGCCTTTGCGGTGGGAGTCAAATTCCGCCCTTCTATTTTTCTGGGCGACCCATCTTGGTTCCTCACCCAATCTTGTCCCGGTCTGATTAATAAATGCCGAATGGCCTGTTGATCAGCTCCGTCCAAGACACCTCTGGCTTGATAGCCACAATTTTCAACATCAGGCAAATCAAACAGCTGGTTGATTGTATAGGGATCATATGGAATTGTCTTCCCCCTTACATAACTCACATATCTAGCATCGCCAGCAGGGATGTCACCATCTCCACTTTGATAAGCATTTGCAAAAAATTCCATTGCTAGCTGTCTTGGGAAAAGAGGTAAAAGCTTCCCAATGTCTTTGCCCAATGTTATGTTGGATCTCCATGAAATCATTGGCACTTAGCTGAAATGCCTTCTCCCTCACAAATTCCTTGTTTGTAAGAATTGAGGCATAACGGTCTTGGCACGCCAAAGATCTGAACAAGTGGGAATCAAAACTTCCACAAGAAGAAGAGACAGTTTGCTTCTTGCGTTTCTCTGGATTATGAGCCATAGTTCCCTGCACATAGAACGAAGATTTGTGCAAAAATTGTTTTCTATGTTAGTACCAACACAAACATCTTAAAATTCTATGAGCATTATCACTTCACCACTATGGTTTTCCAACAAAGAGATTACCAATGCAATTCATATTTTCATATTAAAACTCTTGCAAAAGTTGACAATCTCAATGGTTTGTGATAAAAAAAAAAATTCCTTATGCACTAAATTGCAATTAGACAAACCTTTGGTCATCTAATAATTTTCACAATTATTTGATTGAGGACAACCAAATTTTGTCATTTGAAACAATGTATGGCATAAACATGAAGTATGGCTTAGCTCATTATCAAGTTCTATTCCCTATACTCTCATAAGCATTTTATCAAACACATTGTGTGCACACAAAAGCATCTAACAAACCAACAATGGCTTCATCATGCAAAACTTCCCAAAATAAGAAAAATTCAAGGCTTCACAGCTCAATCACATAAGAAATAAACAGCTCACAACAACAACATCAAATTTCAAGCAAGAACTTCATATTTTCGACAACTTTCTTCATGGAGATGAAGGCAAACGAAAAATTAGAAAAAGGAAGTCATGAAATCACTTACTTGAGGATGAATGATGTATGAAGTGAAGAAAATGTGAAGATTAATCTCTCTATGCAAGTTGAGCTTGAGTGGTGGTGAAGTTTTTAGAGTTAGGGTTGGTTAAGAAATGATTTTTGAGTGAGTGAAATGAGGAGCTGCGCGAGCATCTCCGTTTATTAAGCCAGGTTCTTGGCGTCAGCGCAAGAACCAATCATGTGTATTTGGCGTCACGCCGCAGTCCTGGCTAAAATCAAAAAATGCGCGTCGCGCGCAACAATTCATGTGTAAACGCGCGTCACGCGCACTACTAACAGAGGCAAAATTAAAAAAATGCGCGTCATGCGCTAAGGTTGCGCGTTGCGCGCATCAGCTGCCCTATTCCAAGTTCACTCATCAGGTGCTATGCGCGTCGCGCGCAGATTACGCAGTGCAAATGCGCGTCACGCGCATGGGTCACAGAGGCAAAATTCAAAAAATGCGCGTCATGCGCACTACTTGCGCGTCACGCGCATCACCTGCAGCAATTTTTTTTTTTTAGGGCAAACTTGTTGCCATGGGTGCTTCTTTAACGTCACTAGCTTGACGCTTGGTCATTTTATGGATCCTGCAAAACGAGGGCTACTCTTGCCCTGGAGACTTCTCCTCCAAAGAATGGCTTCAATCTTTGCCCATTAACTTTGAAAGTTCTTGTGGAGCCGGGATCTTCTAATTCCACTGCTCCATGTGGAAAAACTTCTCTGATTACAAATGGTCCCGACCACTTGGACTTCAACTTGCCTGGGAAAAGTTTCAGCCTTGAATTGAAGAGTAGAACTTGTTGGCCTGGCTGGAAATCTCTTCTCACCAAATGCTTGTCATGATAAGCCTTGGTTCTTTGTTTGTAAATGGTTGCATTCTCATAAGCCATCAACCTCATTTCGTCAAATTTCATTCAATTTCAAAGAACCGCTTTTGTCCAGCCAATTTGGAATCAAAATTCAGAAATTTTATGGCCCAAAATGCCTTGTGTTCCAACTCCAATGGTAAGTGGCATGACTTCCCATAAACCAGCTGATAAGGAGAGAACCCTAATGGCGTTTTGAATGTCTGTCCAGAGGCCCACAAAGCATCCTCAAGCTTCTTTGACCAATCCTTCCTTGAAGCACCAACTGCTTTCTCCAAAATCTTCTTTATCTCCCTATTGGAAACTTGACTTGCCCACTAGTTTGTGGGTGATAGGAGTGGCAACCTTATGCTTTACATCATACTTGTTCAAAGAATGTCTCCAAGTACTTGTTGCAAAAATGCGTGCCCCATCACTTATGAGCACTCTAGGCACTCCAAATCTGGAAAATATGTTTTTCTTCAAAAAATTGACCACTGTTTGGGAATCATTGGCTACAGCTGCACATGCCTCAACCCATTTGGTGACATAGTCAACACACACCAAAATGTATAAATTGGAATAAGATGATGGGAAAGGCCCCATGAAATCAATACCCCAACAATCAAATGGTTCAATTTCCAGAATGCTATTGAGGGGCATCTCATTTTTCCTGGAAATGCTTCCTGTGCGCTGGCACTTATCACATCGCTTGACATATTCATGACAATCTTTGAAAAGCGTTGGCCAAAAGAACCCACTTTGTAACACCTTGGCTGCAGTTCTTTCTCCACCATAATGACCTCCATATGGTGAATCATGACAATGTTTCATTATACTTTGTGCCTCCTCGGATGTGACACACCTTCTCAATAACCCATCAGGGCCCAGTTTAAACAAAAATGGATCATCCCAAATGTAGAAATTTGCATCTTTGAAGAGTTTCTTCTTCTGCTGCCAAGTATAATCCTCAGTATCACACTTGTTGCCTTAAAGTTAGCCATATCAAGAAACCATGGCCTCTCAGATACCATCAACAAGCGCTCATCAGGAAATTGTTCGTTAATCTCTTTCTCCTTAACTGTTACTTCAGAATTTTCCAGCCTTGATAAGTGGTCAGCTACCACATTCTCACTTCCTTTCTTGTCTTTTATTTCCAAATCAAACTCCTGCAGCAACAATATCCATCTAAGCAGACGAAGCTTAGAATCAACTTTAGTGAGCATGTATTTGATGGCAGAATGATCAGTATAGACAATGACTTTCGATCCAATCAAGTAAGATCGAAATTTCTCCAAAGCAAATACTATAGCTAACAATTCTTTTTCATTGGTGGCATAATTCACCTGATTCTCATTCAAGACCTTGCTAGCATAATAAATAGCATGAAAGAATTTTTCTGTTCTTTGTCCCAAAACAGCCCCAACTGCATAATCACTTGCATCGCACATGAGTTCAAATGGTAAACTCCAGTCGGGAGCTACTATAATCGGAGAGGAAACCAGCTTTCCTTTCAACACATTAAAAGCATTCAAACAGTCTTGATCAAACTTAAAATCAGAATCGTTAACTAGGAGATTGCACATTGGCTTTGCAATCTTTGAGAAGTCCTTAATAAATCTTCGATAAAAGCCCGCATGACCTAAGAAACTCCTCACTCCTTTGACATTAACAGGAGGTGGTAACTTCTCAATTACCTCAATTTTTGCTTGGTCCACTTCAATTCCCTTTGCTGAAATTTTATGTCCTAAAACAATCCCTTCTTTAACCATAAAGTGGCATTTCTCCCAATTTAACACTAAATTGGTGTCCACGCACCTCTTAAGAACAGAAGCTAGATTGGATAGACCGCAGATCATAACATGAGCCAAAAGCAGAGAAATCATCCATGAACACTTCAATTGAGCTTTCAATCATGTCGAGAATATGGAGAGCATGCACCTCAAAAGTTGCGGGAGCATTGCATAATCCAAATGGCATCCGACGGTGCGCAAACACACCAAAAGGACAAGTAAAAGTCTTTTCTTGGTCCTCCTGATTAATCGCAATTTGGTTATACCTGCAATAGCCATCAAGAAAACAATAAAAAGCTTGGCCGCTAACCTTTCTAACATCCGATCCATGAAAGGCAATGGAAAATGGTCTTTCCTCGTGGCATTATTGAGCTTGCGGTAATCTATGCACATTCTCCATCCGATTCTTTGTTCTTGTTGGGATGAGCTCATTCTTTTCATTTTTGACCACCGCCATCCCTCCTTTCTTGGGAACAACTTGCACCGACTCACCCATGCACTATCCGAAATGGGATAAATCATGCCCGCATCAAGAAGCTTCAGGACTTCTTTTCGACCACATCCTTCATTGTCGGATTTAATCTCCGCTGAGGTTGCACCACGGTTTAAATTCTTTCTCCAACAGAATTTTATGCATGCAGAATGCCGGGCTTATTCCTTTCAAGTCGGAAATAGACCAACCTATTGCTGTCTTGTACTCCCTCAACACTCTCATCAATTTTTCTTCCTCCAAGTTTGACAGTTGCTCACAATAACTGGACTTTCTTCATCATCTTCAAGGAATCTGTACTTCAAGTGGGAGGGAAGTGGTTTCAACTCAATTTTCTGTTTTTCTAGCTGACCCTGGTCTTTTTTCAATTCTTCTCTTTTCAAATTCACAGCTTGTTCTGCAGACTTAGTGTCGCCAACTGTCTCACACATTCTGCTATTTCCTCTTCATCCTCCTCACAAAGATTTTCAACAGCCTGTACTAGTACTTTCTCAAGAGGAGTTGAAGGATATTGCTGAGAAAAAGTTTCCTCCACCAAGTAATTGATAGTGTCTACACGGCTACAGGTATCTCTATCAGTTGGATGTTGCATTGCCTCAAACAAGTTGAAGGTCACCTTCTCATCATGTACTCTGAGCATTAGTTGGCCTTTTTGCACATCCACAAGAGCTCTACCTGTTGCAAGAAAGGGTCTTCCCAAGAGAAGAGGAACTTCTGCATCTTCCTCCATGTCCAGAATAACAAAGTCAGCTGGAAAAATGAACTTATCCACCTTCACCAAGACATCCTCCATAATACCGTAAGGATATTTAATTGATCGGTCTGCTAATTGAAGCGACATCCTGGTAGGCTTCACATCATCTGTCCCCAACTTCTTCAACATAGAAAGTGGCATGAGGTTGATACTTGCTCCTAAGTCACATAATGCCTTCCCAATAGTTATATTCCCTATAGTGCAGGGAATTGTGAAACTACCAGGATCTTTGAGCTTTGGAGGAAGTTTCCGTTGAATTATTGCACTGCATTCCTCAGTCAAGGTGATTTTTTCATCTCTCAATTTTTTTTTCTTTGTGAGAATTTCCTTCATGAACTTGGCATATATAGGCATTTGCTCAAGAGCCTCAGCAAAAGGTATATTAATCTGCAACCTCTTAAAAATGTCCAGAAATTTTGAATATTGCTCCTCCTTTTCTTTTTTCTTGTTCTCCCTTTGAGGATAAGGAAGTCTCACATATGGAGGAAGAATTTGAGGCTTGTTCCCATCCTTCAAAATTTCAGCTTTTGTTCTTCTGATGATAGAACCTTCATCCACCAATCTCGAACTATTTTTATCATCATTTTTTTTTCTCACTCTCCTTTGCAACTTCTTCAACATCAATCACCTCATTTTTATTTTTCAACTCCTCATCCAACATCACCTTGTTATTTTCATCATTACATTCAGGGACTAATGGTTCCCCCATAGATGGTGGTACCGCCCTTCCACTTCTCGAGTAACAAAGATTACAAGACTCATTTTTGGATTGTCTAATGATTTGCGTAAAACTTACCCTTGGATTGCTCATGAGTTGCTTGGAAAGTTGTCAATCTGATTTTCAAGATTTTTGATGGATGCATCTTGATTCTTGAAATGAGCTTCATGACTTTGGAGGTTTGTTTGAGTCATCTTCATAAATTGAGTGAGAGCATTCTCTAAGTCAGATTGCTTATCTTTTGATTCTGCTGGTTGCGGAGGCTTGCTTGATTGAGGGGCATCATTTTGCTTCCAAGAAAAGTTGGGATGATTCTTCCACCCTGGATTATAAGTGTTGGAATATGGATTCCCTCCTTGCCTTTGGAAATTTGCCATGTATTTGGCTTCCTCACTAAGCTCACCTTGGGCTTCACATTGCCCATTTTCATGCCCTCCACCACAGAAATCACACTTCTTTGCATCAGTTACCGCTTTAGCTTGTGCGGTTGAAGAAGATCCTGCTCTTAAATCTTTAAGTTCTTTGGTAAGGGCTTCAAGTTGTTGTGATACTAATTTGTTTTGAGCCAAAATAGCATCACTTGTCTCTAGCTCAAACATGCCCTTTTTGCTTTGTGCTCCTCTATCATGGTGGACAAGATAATCATTTGAGACCATTGCCTCAACTAGTTCTCTTGCTTCTTCAGCCGTCTTTGAATTCATTGAGCCTCCCGCAGAAGCATCAAGCATCATTCTTGTGTTAGGCCTCAACCCATGACAAAACATTTGCATTTGGCACAAGTCATCATAACCATGACCAGGACATCTCTTCAACAACACCTTGAATCTTTCCCAAGCATCATAGAGGGTTTCACCATCTTTTTGTTCAAAGCTACTCACTTCAGCTCTCCTCTTGACAAACTTGGCAGTGGGGAAAAACCGATCCATGAATTTATTCTCTAAGTCATTCCAGGTATTAATACTTGCCTGGGGTAATAAACTTAGCCACTCCTTTCCCCTATCCCTCAAAGTAAAAGGGAATAATCTCAGTTTCTTTGCTTCATCTGTAACACCGTCCAGCTTCAAAGTTCCACATATTTCAAAGAAATTCACCAAGTCTTTGGTTGCGGTCTTCATTTTCAGCTCCGAAAACTGATTTTGCTTGAGTGCACTCGGGAGAGAAAGTGGGATCTCGAATGCATTGGCCTCTACCGGTTGGTATCCAATAGCCAATCTCTCCCTGTTGTTCTGCCCAAAATCACCAAGAGTACGCCTAGGTGGCGGTTCTGCCATTTCTTCCTCTACCCGAGTATGAGTAGAAGTAGAAGCTTGAGATTGTTGATGTTTTTCTGGCCTTGCCTCCTTAGCCTTCTTCCTATTTGCTTTTGCTGTTTTTTCTATCTCCGGATCAAACACCAATTCAGATGTCTGTTTCCCTCGCATACATAACAACTAGAAAGATGATTAAGCACACAACAGCTGTATTTTGAAACAAGATAAAGTATATCCACAAAAACTAACTAACTAGAAATAAAACTGTAAAATTGTTCAAAGTAGTAACTCCTTTGCCTTGTTGACAATCAAATCAACAATCCCCGGCAACGGCGCCAAAAACTTGTTAGCGTATTTCATACACTACTTTTTAAGGCAAGTGCACCAATCGCAACCAGTAATATAGTAATGAATAGAGTATCGTCTCCACAAGGATTATGATGGTTATCAATAAGAATAAGTGTGTAATTACTTTAAACGGAAATGATTTGGATATTTTGATTGTAATTGTAACTTTGAACAAGTTAAAGTAAAAATAGAATTGACTTGGTTGGTTGAAAACGACTAGGATTTGAATCCTCTTGTACTTGCTCTTATGTAACTAGTTCATCATTAACTTAAGTAATTTCATATAAATTGAAGTTCGAATCATCTGAATTAGCTTAAGGACAATCCATTGCCTCATAAACCCTTTATTCTAGCCACAATCCCTAATCCCTTAGGTGATTAATGATTAGACTAAGCAATAAGATCCATGATTCATTAGAACACATAACCACAAGTTATATTCCTATAATCATCATGATTATGATTACTAATCTCAGTTCAAGTTCATTCATCCTATTTTCCAATAAAGATGAAAAACCCAAAATCAATGCAATAGTGATCAAGTATTGAAAAGCATGAAGTATAGAGATTAGAAACTCAATTTACATAACATAAACTTGTATTAATATAAGAGAACTAACTACATAAGAGTTTGTACATGATTCATCTCATCCTAATCTAAGGTATTTAGCTACTCATGGTAGTAAAAGAAGAAAACAAACATATGGAAGAAATCAACTCCATTGATGATCCAAACCTTGTTCCCAAGAATGAATCCTCCTTAAAGATGAAGAACAATGGAACCCTAGCACTCCTAATCTTTCTCTTCAGTGTTTTTGATGTTAGCAAAGCTCCAAGATGATTAAAAAGTGAACAAATATCTAATTATACAGATTCTCAGAGCACCGCGTGCCGCGCGCAGCTTAAGCAAGATAAATGCGCTGTCACACAAGACCGAGGCGCTTCCAGATTTGCACTGATGCGCATCGCACGTAGATTCTTCCTGATTAGTGCGCGTCACGCGCATGAAGACAGAGCCAATTTACATAAATGCGCGTCACGCGCATTCCTTTACTTGTAAATGCGCGTCATGCGCATACTCAATAACTTGGCTAAATTTCGCATTTTTGGCTGCCTTCGAATCTTATGCTCTCACGAATCATCTTCTTTGCCTTTAATTGAATTCTTGAGAGTGTCTTCTTTTGGTTTTGTTTCCATTCCTAGCAATTCAAGTGCAATATACATGAGAATAATGTAAGAGTTAAAACATACAATCAAACAACCAAGTGTAAAGAATTCCAAAGTTTAAGCTCAATATATATTCAACTCTCTCAATTCCTCATGTATTTAATTCAATTAATCACTCTAAATTAACATAAGATGAAAACTTATCATAGAAGTAGAATAAAACACAGTGTTAGTGTTTGCTCATAGACATACATCACACATGCGGACCATCCTAGTCACTCATCGTGGATCATCTAACTAAGATCACACTCTCTCAGACTCCCCTAAATTTGTATGGAATCGTGGCCACAACCTATGTCACATCGCAGCCCTATACTCTAGGGACACACACCCCTGTTTTTGTTAGGGGGTGTAGTTAGTTGTCCAAGCACCATATCCCTCTCATTGTGACCTATAAGAGTACATCTCTGCCTATGTAGCTGACAGTGATGAGTATCTAGGTCTGCACTCTGGTTCGGTCTCATGGACTTGGAATGACCAGTACTAGTCAGGATAACCAGGTGACCCCGCGACACCATGACACAATAAGGATCAGCTACTGGCCCCTTATGAATTATGTCGGTTCTCGATTACAACCCCAAGGCCTCCACAGCCAGCATTGTCCCTCCGTACCTCTGTACTCAAGATAACTCCTGACATCATGCGTTAATACGCACGACTGTGACATATGGCTAATTAATGTAATCTACATGATTCTCACAAATACATACTAAGTTGATAAACACGTATCTCACCGTAGTGCGTCTCACATGACATTCCCTACTCCTATAGGGATCTCAATATCAGTCATGTAGGCAATCTCTACAACAAAGGCAATTGATCCACTATCGCGCACGGATCAAAATAATTAAAATAAGAATGTAGTAACAAGGCAGTTAACCTTGGTCGTCTCATAAGGATCTCTAGTTAACAATGACCAATAGCAATAACATGCAAAGAACGGAATGGGGGGTTGTTTCGTGAAAACAGTTTTAATTAATAACAAAAGTCACTTGGTTACAACAACCAATCTACTAGTCACAGGAACTTTCACTTCGGATCTATCACAGGTTCAAAAGATTATTCTAATTCGTGTTCTAATCTTGTTTGATCACATAATTAACCAATCAAGCGAGTGATTAATCCTATACGAATTCCTACTGGATTAAACATCATAGAATTCAATTGATTATAAATAAGGAACACGCGTCACAAATATAGAATCAATTTAACAACCGAATTCATCAAACCTATAACTAAGCGTCATAGACCCTATTGATCTCTATTCGAACTAAACCAAAACAAGCGTTAAGTTTAATTCCAATAGTATCAAATCAGAGAGCAAAACCGAAATTATATGATTAAGCATCAATATGTAAAACGATTTTGCAAACAAAAATTAGAAGAGATGAAGGATCAAAAGAGAAAGAAGTAGAACACAAAAACGAAATTAATATTAATAACCAACCTCAAGATCCTCTATGAAATCCTTAACCAGCGAATTGATCAAAAAGAATTAGCCTTCCATTGAAGGTTTCATCACAAAACGAAAATTAAAAAAGCAAGAAGAGGTCTCAAAATAAAACAAAGGCTGAAAATTGCCAAAAACAGCTCAAGATTCTAAATGTAAATAATAATCCCTGACCTAGGACTCTAACTAACGACTTTATAATGTCTCCTAGGTTTAACCTAACTAATCAGATGTTAAGACCAAAGAGAAGGGCCTAAAAGGGTTTAATTAGCCCAATAACATCTAATTACATGAGTGAATGGTCCAAAACCTGTAGTGCAACTCGCCAGCCTTAGTAAAGTGGATTTTCGACCTTCAAAACGGTAGAATTGGGCTTCGGTGCCAACATAAGAATTGTAGCTCTGCTTTTTAGCTTTCCAACGCCACAAAGAGCACTACAATCGGACAAGTATAGCCAAAGTTATGGCCTGTAGAATTGACATAGGTCAGGATGTAACAAAATCCGAAAATTAGCAAATAATTCCACTAAAGCCCAATCAAGACCTAAAGATATAAAACCATGTTAAAAAGTAGTTGTTGAGCAAAACACACAATTAAGAACACCAAGTGCAAAGCTATAAAAGATGCATTAAAATGCATTGATCAAATTCCCCCACACTTAAGCTTTTGCACTCCGAGCAAAACTCATGGTCAAAACAAAGCAAAGATGCATTTCCAATGAATCCCAAGGATGCAT
Source organism: Calophaca sinica (assembly GCA_037113605.1). Taxonomy (NCBI): domain Eukaryota; kingdom Viridiplantae; phylum Streptophyta; class Magnoliopsida; order Fabales; family Fabaceae; genus Calophaca; species Calophaca sinica. Next base: position 48,828,547 of record CM073736.1, read on the forward strand.
AGTGGCAAGCGAAATGCTCATTCAAGATAGGACTCATGGCAATCATGAACAACATCTTATTACTTTCAAAGCAAACAAGAGGATAGAATAACCAAGGAATGCATCAAAAGTGATAGAATCCCCACAGAAAAATATTTTTCTCAAACTCTTAAGTGTCTAGGCTAATGTTTACACTGAAATCACATCATGAAAGCTAGCACTACCATAGGCTTGACAAGACTCTAACATCCACACTTGAAACACATGCACACAAAGATCAAAAGGTCTTTATTAAGGTTATAATGGGGCCAAGGTCAAGGTGGGATAATTGAAAGGGAAACTAAGCTATAAAATCAAAGAGGATAGAGGAGCAATGAAAAACATTTGCCAAATTATCATGGGGGGCAATTCAATCAAATTTCAATCCATTTTTCACTTTTACACTTTTCTTCTTTTTCTCTTCTCTTTTTTTTTTTTACCAAATGTTGTGCTCCACTATTTTTTTTTTATTTTTTTTTATTTTATTTTATTTAATTTTTTTTTAAAGTTGCCAAAATCCCAATGAAGCACAACATTACATTAGATATTCTATCACCACCACATTTTTGAGCCCCCCCACACTTATGCAAAATTTATTCTCATTTTTTTTTCAAAGCTCATTTATCTCCTAAGATTGGGTCATATCATGGTTTTTCACTTTTAGGCTTGTAATGAGATATAAAACAAAGAATGAGATAAAATAGGCTCAAAGGGGCTAAACAAATGGATAATTGCAAGGTAGGCTTATTTGACTAGTGGCTAGAAAGAACAAAAATTACCTAGATCATTTCAATGCTTACATGTGAACAAGAGTTTCAACAAGAGTCAAGTCAAGTTCTAGAGTAACCAACAATCATGAGTGAAATCACACAAGAAAGAAAGAGAATGACAAAGTGTATTCCATTCATTATAAGACCCAAATCTCCCCAAGGAAAATGATCTATCACAAAAGATGCACAATTTAATATTCCAATCCAACTTATCACACTAAGAATGCAAGGAAGTCATCCATATCATGCCACAAGACCTATAGTCCTAGAATAGTGAAATCACTCCCCACTCATATAAACAAAGAAATCCAATGAAAATGCATGCAATTTTTTTTTATAATAACAAAAAACTCAAAACAAAAAACAAAAACAACACTGCGCTAAAAGATCCCCCCTACACTTAAATCACACATTGTCCTCAATGTAAGCAACAAGTATAAAATAAGAGTAAGGAGTAAGGAAAGAAAACTCCTCTTCAAGGTGGTTTTTTCAGGTGAAGCTCTTCTACAGTCTCCTCTTCCAGTGCGGGGCTCTCATGGTAAAGCTTGAGGGAGTGTCCATTGTCTTTGAAGACTTTACTGGTGGCTTCACTTTTTATTCCCTTTGGATCATAAGAAAAAGTGCTAGTTGCAACAAAAGGGCCAATCCACTTGGATCGAAGCTTACCCACCATGATTTTAAGGCGAGAATGGAACACATGGAAGTGTTTTATTTTCTTCTTCTTCACAACATCCTTCTTCTGCTCAATGGAGGGAAGTATCTTGGTGGATGGAGTTACATCAAAAGCTTCCAGTGTAGCAACATCATTTGTAACATTAACAGGCACAACCATGCAATTTGTAACATCAGAATGAGTATCTCCAACTAAGTCAGCAAGTACTTCTATTTGAAAAAAAGAAGACTCTTCCATGGGATGCTTCATAGTAGCATTAAAGATGTTAAATTTAACTATGTTATCCCCAAATTCCATGGAGAGTGTTCCAGCATGGACATCAATCTTGGGTCTTGCTGTTCTTAGGAATGGTCTGCCTAGGATGATAGGTGCCCTGCTGGATTGTGTCTCTCTCTCCATGTCTAGAATGTAAAAATCTGCAGGAAAAATCAAGTCATTAACCTTAACAAGTACGTCCTCCACAAGTCCAGTAAGGTGAGCATTGCTCCTGTTTGCCAACTGAATAACAACACCTGTATTCTACAAAGGTCCAAGAGCCAGAGAGTTAAAAATAGATGTAGGCATCACATTAATGGAAGCACCTAAATCCAGCATGACATTTTCAAATTTACTCTCGCCTATGGTATATGGAATAGTAAAAATTCCTGGATCCCTGCACTTTTGGGGCATCATGGGTTGTATGAGTGCAGAAACATTGCGACTCATGTTGACGTTTTTATTTCCCTTCAGCCTCCTCCTCCTTTTGTGTGTGCACAGCTCTTTGAGGAACTTAGCATATCTTGGAATCTGCTTAATCGCCTCAAGGAGAGGTATATTAACTTCAACCTTCCTAAATGTGTCCAAATTTTCCTTATCTTTGTCCGCCTCATCCATCTTCTTAGTTATCACAGCCTTTTGGGGAAAGAGAAGTGGTATAGGCTGTGCATCATCATCATCAGCAGAGGCAGGTGTAAAAGGTGGCTTATCTTTTTTTTTCTGCTGCTGCCACTTGCATTTTCTGCTGGAGGAGGTTCTGGAGTGTCAACAGCTTTTCCAGATCTGAGAGTGATTGCACTGACATTTGGATTCACTACTGGTTGAGCAGGCAAATTGCCCGACCCCCGAGACTGCATCTGATTAATGGAAGTTGCTAGCTGTCCAATTTTTGTCTCTAAATTCTGAATGGTTGAATCTATTCTCTGCTGAAATTGGAGATTTTGGACTGCCATTTGCTTAACAAGGTCTTCTAATGAAGGTTCAGATTTCTGCTGGGCTAGCAGTGGGGCAGGTTGCGGCTTGGGCTGCTGTGTAGAGGCATCTCCCCATCTCAGGTTTGGATGGTTTCTCCAATTGGGGTTGTACCTATTGGAAGACAGATCATAGTTGGGCTGGGGCCTGTCATTGAATATATTTGCTGCATAGGCCTGAGGAGTATTAACATTGTCACTCTCCTGCAATGTAGGACATGCATCTGTAGGGTGCTCTGCAGAGGTGCAAATACCACAAACTCTCGCTGCCTGAGTTTTAGTTTCAGCTAACTTTTCCACCAATGCAACAAGTTTATCAAGCCTGGTCTCTAAGTTCTTGTGTTCAGCAGCCTGTATCTCATTGACTCCTTTTGTCGGCTAATCAATTGTTTACGGTAGTGAATCACGAGAATTAATGAACATGTTCTCAATCGTGCTTCTTGCATCTGCCGGGTTTTATCCACAAGTGCTCCTCCGCTAGCAAAGATCCATGATGTTTCGGTCCATAGGCAAAGAAGCCTTCATAAAAAATCTTGGATAAGCAATGCTCGTAAATCTAATGGTGAGGGCAGTTTGCACACAACTTTTTGAATCTCTCCCAGTATTCATGCAAAGATTCATTCGCAATCTGCCTGATGCCACATATTTCCTTTCTGATTGAAGCAGCTCTAGAGGCAGGGAATAATTTCTCCATAAAAACTTCTTCAATGCATTCCAGCTTGTCACAGAACCTGGTTGAAGATAGTACAACCAGTCCTTGGCAGTGTCTTACAATGAGAATGGGAAAGCCCTCAGCTTGATGTGGTCTTCTGGGACACCTTGAGGTTTCATGGTGGAGCATACAATATGGAACTCCTTAAGATGTTTGTGGGGATCTTCACCTGCAAGACCATGAAACTTAGGAAGCAAATGTATTAAGCCAGATTTAAGCTCAAAAGGCACCTCAACATCAGGGTATTCAATGCATAAATCATTATAAGTGGCATCAAAAAAGAAGTTCCCTTAATGTTCTAGCAGCCATTGTATCAGAATCAAAATCAGAATCAAAATTAGAATCAAAGAGAGTATGACTAAATAAGCTATAATTATCACTATCACTATCACCTATATGATCACTACCTATGTTATTACTAGTCATGCATCATAAATTAACAAATCAGAAAATACCAACAATGTCCTAATAGCTAAAACACTAAAGAAATCGAGAAACCCTATCAAATAAAATCTAAAAAATCTAAAAATAGCACCAAAAATCTCTAAAATTCAAATAAAGATTACGCTAATTTTTTTGGATTTTTTTTTGAAAAAACGAAAAAATAAAAAAATAAAAAAGTGGTCTACATGATGGAATTTTGGATTTTTAGCCTCTACTACGACTTTGGATTCTTGATTTTATCCGAATTTTCTGGCCAAATTTCGGAGCAATCCGAGCAAGTTGATCGAAAACCGATTTTTTTACTAATCAATGCCAAATCCGATGTTAAGACCTGAAATACAACCAAAAACACAAAACCAATTGTTAGAGACGTTAGTAGGGTCCTTGAATTGGAAACTATTGATCAGAGATCCCCGGCAACGGCGGCCAATTTGATCCACTATCGCGCACGAATCATAATAATTAAAATAAGAATGTAGTAACAAGGCAGTTAACCTTGGACGTCTTACAAGGATCTCTAATTAACAATGACCAATAGCAAGAACACGCAAAGAACGGAATGAAGGGTTGTTTCATGAAAACAATTTTAATTAATAACGAAAATCACTTGATAACAACAACCAATCCACTGGTCACAGGCACTTTAACTTCGGATCTATCACAGGTTCAAAAGATTATTCTAATTCGTGTTCTAATCTTGTTTGATCACAGAATTAACCAATCAAGCAGGTGATTAATCCTATACAAATTCCTACTGGATTAAGCATCATAGAATTCAATTGATTATAAATAAGGAACACGCGTCACAAACATATAATCAATTTAACAACCGAATTCATCAAACCTATAACAAAGCGTCATAGACCCTATTGATCTCTATTCGAACTAAACCAAAACAAGCGTTAAGTTTAATTCCAATAGTCTCAAATCAGAGAGCAAAACCAAAATTATATGATTAAGCATTAATATGTAAAACGATTTTGCAAACAGAAATTAGAAGAGATGAATGATCAAAAGAGAAAGAAGTAGAACACAAAAAGTAAATTAATATTTATAGCGACCGAAAAATCCGGAGGGATTTGTTCGAGTTTAATGGAGCCGCCACCAATAATTTATTTCGAAGGAAAAAATATTGAAAAAACCTTTATTGAAGAAAATGGTCCTTGAGACCAGATTTGGGTTCGGGAGTCAATTATGCGTAGGGAAGGTATTAGCACCCCCACGACATCCTTTCGAAAAAAGGTTACCTCTAATTAATTGTGCAAAAATTATATTAACTTCTAAAAAATATTTATTTCCCTTTTATTTTTAAAAAAATAGACAAGAATTTACAATGATGAAATAATGAAAAAAAGGCTTAATAAATGTTGTTTATTTTTGCGCTTGACAGGAGTGGGCTCCTGCTCCTACGTATCTCCGGGTGCAGTGGAGAAATCAAAGGCTACGTAGTTCTTGGGTAGAAAATGGTTGTGTGTTGGTTGATTTTAATTAATCAATTTGTGACTTAATTTTTATGGTTTGCGTAGTGATCAAACCAAAAGTGGATTTGGTGTAATCACTACTAATATTTTAAGGTATTTTATTAATATTTTTTAATGACCAAACCAAAAGAGGATTTAGAGTAGTCATTGATTTTATGTTTTTTGAAAAGGAAAAGGGTTTGCGTAGTGACCAAACCAAAAGTTGATTTGGTGTTGTCATTACTAATATTTATTAGATTTTTTATTAGGAAATTATGATGACCAAACCAAAAGACGATTTGGAGTAGTCATCAGAAAAGGTTTGCGTAGTGACCAAACCAAAAGTGGATTTGGCGTAATCAATACAAATATTTTAAATTATTATTATTATTATTTTCTAAGCTAGAAACAATTATTAATAATAGCAAATATAACAAAAGTATCTAATATTATAAATAAAGACAAACATAAACATACTAAAAAAAATACAGAAAAAGAAAAAGAGAGAAGGAATTAATGCACTTACCTCGAGAGAAAATATTTTTTGTTGGGCGCAATGCGTCAGACCCACGAACCCCTCCAATCTTGAAGGTTGAAGAGGGATAGTAACCCTCTCATTAAAAAATTTTGACTAAAACAAAGGCCCTATGCTTTGCACTAGGCCCATTAATCCATTTTTCTTGGATGATCTTAGTGCTTAGTGATGCACTCCTTATATAGGAGAATGAGAGGTTGAAAGAGTGTGGATTTTTTCAATGTGGGACTTCAATAATAAAGTTGGGAGTTGGCTTCTTAAGTTTGATATTTTAAGTGTTCAACAAAACTAAATAGCCAACTTTGAGCACTAATACAACACTTAAAACAACTTTATTGTGCTTCATGACCTTCATAAGAATTATAGACATTGTTTCCAGCTTTCAAATGGCTCAAGTTTCATCTCAAAAGGATATCTACAACTCATGATATTGTCAACACAAGTGGCTGTCCCGAACAGCACATGTAACATCACGTCTCGAACTTCATGCTCGATTTGGTCCATGATAGAGGTCAATATGGGTTTGTAATCCAAAATAATAGTTGTAGATCTTTTTCTTATCTTTCCAACAGTATAAAGAACACCTCATTTGGACAAGTATAGCTCAAGATACGACATTTTCTTTGAAAGTTATTCAACATAATATGTTGTCCGTTTTTGTGCAGTTTTATAACTTTTATACTATTTTAGGGCAGTAAATCGTTAGAATCAAGTTCCGAATCCTTCATAAAATTTGTAGCCAAGGATGGTAGCTTTCAAATGGCATTGGTTTCATTAAAAAAAAGACTTCTACAACTCAAGATATGATCTAATCTTTACATACTATTCAAAACCATTTTTCAGCATACTTGTTCTTACTTCCAAGTCAATTTGGACTTAGTAAACTTCAGATTTGACTATTGGATTCCTCATTAAAGTTGTAGAGTTTTGTTTTAGATTTCTAACAAGGTAAAAATCACTTTAATACCATCTCCACAACATTAATTACACCCAGAATACATAAGCTATACCAAAGTACAAATTTTTCCAACCTCTTTTCTCTTCAAGATTTCTTTCTCCTTTTTTCTTCTCTACTACTATTTTTGTTCTTTTTGAATGTTATTTTTTACCGGATAAAATTAGGGTATGACAGCTACCTAACTTTAGTTATATTTTACTAGAAAATATGAATAACAAAGGTTTTCAAATTTTTATTGTAAAAGATAAGTAAAGATAAAGACACTAATTTTGTCCTGAATCAGGATTGGCGAAGGATAAGGTGAGGAATAATATCGGGGGATTAACGCTTGGTGTGTTTAATTGTAAAGTGATAATGAAGGATCACAGTCTGGTCGGGTACTGACACAATAATCAAAAGGCTGTAATGAGGGATTAACGCTTGGCGCGTTCATTGAAAAGCAATAAAGAAGGCTCACTGCCAGGTCGGGTACTAACGCGGTGATCGAAAAGCAATAATAAGGGGTTAACGCTTGGCACATTTATCAGAAAACTATAAAGAAGGATCTCTGCCAGGTCGGGTACTGACGCGGTGATCGGAAAGCAATAATGAGGGTTCGACACAAGTAAGGTATTGACGCATCGATGGGAAGCAATAAAGAAGGATCACCGCCAGGTCGGGTACTGACACAGTGATCAGAAGGTTTAATGCCAAGTAAGGTATTGACGCATCGATGGGAAGCAATAAAGAAGGATTAACATCAGGTCCGGAACTGATATGTTGGTCAAAAAGCAATAATGAGGGATTACCGCCAGGTCGGGTACTGACGCGGTAATCTTAAAGCGATAAAGAGGGAGCGATACTTGGCGTGTCGCTTTAGGAGGCAAAATAAAGGACCAATGCTCGGCATATTGTTTTGAAAACAATACTGAAGGATCGATACTTGATGCATGGACCAAGCGTAACAAAGCGGTTGAAAAGGTGGTGATATGAAGATGATGCATGAATAGATGATATGTGATGCATGTATGCAATGCGACTACTATTTTTATTGCACTGGTTCCTCATCCCATATGATCTCTAGTGCTTAAAGATATGGGACAGACTGAGGTTCATCGGGTTTATTCATACTATGCTTTCGATTGGGAGGGAGCGCGAATTATTGATGCAGCGCTAGTTACTTTTTAAAGGTAATCCCTTTGCCCTTTTTGAAACTTATTTGTTGAGATTTGGTGTTTCCCCATGATTTTTAAAATGTACATAATAACTATAATGCTTTTCAGTATCATCACATATTTCACAATTCAGTGCCTGTTATAATAAAACAACATTTTGAAATATAAGAACGGAGGTGTTTGGTATTCAAAAAGAGTCATGTGTACAAGGACTGAAGTTACACAGACTAGAAAATACATCAAGAAGAATGCGGGAAGAAGAAAAAAACAAAGAAGGACAATAACTAAGCAGATATTTTATAGTTTGTGTCTTTGTAGGAACGAATGCCAGCTTTCCATATCAATAACTTTGAATACTCATTACTCTACTTCTGAAAATATATAGAACTGCCCCAGTTGGGTAAGAGTCTTTTGATGCATCAGCTGACTTTAATGTCCAATTTCAGACCCTAACTTTTGCTTGGATTGCCTTTTCAAGTTTTCAATCCAACGGGGCGCTTTAATTTTTGCCTAGGTCGCCCTTTCAGGTTTTCAACCTAGCGAGCTCATTTTTGCTTGGCTCTTTATATATTTTTTAGGCATAATATTTTTGACTGCATCAGAGTTTACTGGGAGTGGGAGATCTTCACCGTCCATCCTCGTGAGGATTAAGGCTCATCCAGAAAAAGTTTTTTTCACGGCATACGGGCCTTCATAATTCAGAGTCAATTTTCCACGAGAATCCTTTTGGATGGGCAAAATCTTCTTGAGTACTAGGTCTCCTTCTTGAAATTCCTGAGGGCGAACTTTCTTTTCGTAAGCCCTCTTCATCTTGTGCTGATATAGCTGTTCATGACATAAGGCCATCACTCTCTTTTCTTCAATGAGGTTCAATTGATCCAGTCAAGCCTAAACCCATTCTTCCTCTTCTAGTTTTGTCTCCATCAATACCCTTAACGAGGGGATCTCACCTTCAATGGAAACTACTGCTTCCATTCCATACACCAGCGAGAAAGGCGTTACCCCTGTTGAGGTGCGAACCAAAGTTCGATAACCGTGCAAGGCAAAAGGGAGCATTTCATGCCAGTCTCTAAATGTTACAACTATCTTCTGGACAATCTTCTTGATGTTCTTGTTTGCAGCTTCAACTGCCCCATTCATCTTTGGGCGGTATGGTGAGGAATTATGATGTTGGATCTTGAAGTCATTACACAGCTCCTTCATCATCTTGTTGTTCAAATTAGTCCCATTATCAGTGATGATCTTATTTGGCAGACCATGGTGGCAAATCAGATCCCTTTTGATGAATTTGACAACCACATTTTTGGTAAAGCAACTGCAATGAGGAGTTTATATGGATTTCCTCTTCCAAAAATCAAGTTTTGAGAAAATATGAGCAATTTGATTTTGATCAGAATAGACTTTATTAGGGTTGTAACGTGGCCAGGGGTTGAAGGGTCACAAAAGAAAGGATATTTCAGGCTCAAAAGGTGTCTGAGGGTTTTTTTTTAACAAAGATTTTTAGTGCAAAGATGCACTTTGATGGTTGCTAGCACAATTGTTTTTGTTTTGTTTTGACATTTTTATTTACTGATTTTTTTTATTCTTGCAAACGTCTTTGATACGTTGTATTTGCCATTTGCTTGCTTGCTTACTTTACCTTTTTTGGACAGATGAAATTGAATAGACTATCGTGCTAACCTCCAATGGATGAGTGATCCTTGGATAGGGTATTTGAAAAAAAAAATTTAGGGCTCAAAAGGGGTAGCAAGGGATATACATTTTTTATTTTTTGGGATAGAGAAAAAAAAAGGGGCCAAACTTCATCTCAAAACCTCATTGCTCAAATTTTCATAAAATTTATTTTTGGCAAATTGTGCATTTGCTTTACCTTTTTCTTTCTATTTTTATTAACTACTTTTGTCACTTTCAGTACTCAGTTTGATTATTTCAGATTCTTCCTCGTGGGGTTGTATCACCTTTACCTCTTGTTCCATCATTCTCATCGGTTTAGAAGGGGTTTCCCAATTGTCCTCATGGGATAGTCAAAGTTATAGTATGAGTCATTGACATCGTCATTTTCAAAGACAATATTTTTTGGATCTACATTAGTTAAAATCGACGAAAAGAAAAAAACGAAAAAGAAGAAAGGGAATAGAAAAGATGAAAAAAAAAAGAAAAGGGAAATGATTGGAGAATTCAAAAGTGCATTTTATTGATAAAGATACTGAAATGAAACATATGCGCCCTTTTGACAATAAATCATCCTAAAGCCTTAGGCATAACAATAGGATTTGCATTACAAAATTATTTTGAATCAAACATCACGGGAACCTCAACAATCTCCTAATTTCCAAGTTCTTCATTTAGAGGGCAAGAGTGGACAAGGTTGATGATATTGTCTTCAGCACTGCGATCATCTTTAACAGTTGCTATCTGGTTTGGGTTCAACATTCTTGAGCTCTGAAAGCTTTGTCTGATGACGCAAATAGAGACATTCTTATCATTTGGTTCCCTGCCTTCCGATTTAGCTATTAGGGGTTGATCCCCAAACTCCTCAGTAATAGCATTGACTGCTGGACCTCCATGACCTAGAAGGGGATTATTACCCACATTAGGGCCATCCTCTTTAAAACTCAATAATTTGGCATTGATCAGATCCTGAACCACGTACTTTAAGGCTTTACAGTTTTCAGTTGTGTGACCTACTGCCCCTGCATGAAACTCACACTTGGCATTTGGGTCATACCATCTTGGGAAGGGAGGTTGAAGTGGTTTCATTGAGCACGAGCAGACCAAGGAGTTGCTGATGAGGTGCTGGAACAAATCTGTATATGTCATGGGAATAGGATCAAATTGGACTGCTTTCTTTTCTTGGTCATTTGGTTGTTTCTGGTTTTGGTTTGGTTGGGTGGGAGCAACTGGCTGTGCTTGTGATTGCACAGGGGAAGGTGGACGAAAAGGCATTATTGGTTGGTTTGGTCGGGGGGTTGGGTTATGAGAGGCAGCAAAAATGTATGGAGGTGGAAAATAGGGGTATGGAAAAGGCTGCGGGAAGCTAGTAAAGAAATGGGGTGACTTTCCTTGGGTATGTCCTCCCTGGCTCATCATCACAGCATTAGTTTCTCCTTCCTTCTTCATGAAGTTTGTAGGAGGTTTCTTGGCATCACTTACACCAACAGAATTGTGGGCAATCTTTCCATTTCTTATACCTCCTTCAACCCTTTCCCATAAGATGAAAATATCTGAAAAGTTTGATGATACACTTCCGATCATTTTGTCATAAAAGAGTGATTGAAGAGTATCCATGAACATAGCCACCATTTCTTTTTCGATCAGAGGCAGTTCCACTTGGGCTGCCAATCCTCTCCATCGTTGGGCATATTCTTTAAAAGTCTCATTGTCCCTTTTCATCATATTTTGCAACTGCATTCTATCAGGAGCCATATAATGTTGTATTTATATTGCTTCAAGAAAGCATCTGCCAAATCCTTCCAACAGCGAATATGAGATCGCTCAAGGTGTGTATACCAATTCGACGCTACCCCTGTTAAGCTATCTTAGAAGAAGTGAACCAGAAGTTTGTCATCATGTGCATAGGATGCCATCTTCCTACAGTACATGGTCAAGTGGCTTTTCGGGCAAGTTGTCCCTTTATACTTGTCAAAGTCTGGCACCTTGAACTTCGACGGTATAACTACATCTGGTATGAGACAAAGATCTGAAGCGATACTTGAACCGAGATAACTCACTCCTTCTACAGCTCTTAGTCTATCTTCGATGATTTGCAACTTTGTATCAGACCATTGATTCCCAACTGGGACGCTCAAATTGGGTTCCCCCACAGCTGGAGACCAGGCAATGCGGTTAGTCTGGGGATTCAATGGATTTCCTTAAACATAATAGGGGTAACCAAATGGTTGGGGATTCACTACGGGGGTCGCTACAGGCGTACTGACTCCTTGAGTGTTCCCATCATGGGGTGGTGCATAACCAGGCGAAAGGGTGTATGTCATGAAGACAGGAGTTGAGCTTTGAACTGGTATGGTTTCAGTACCAGAGCCGGATCCTTGAGCTACATCTTGTACAACAAGTGCTTAGGAATCAGTTTCTGCAGAGTTATTGTTAGCACCTGGCAGTGTGTAACCGAGCGGGAGACCAAATAGCATGAACTGTTGTGCCTGGAGGCCTTAAGGATTATGGTTCGCAGTATCATCATTGGCCACAGGTGGCGTATAACCAGGTGGGAGTCCGTAAAGTGGGAGCTGCGGTACTCGATTCTGAGGGTTGCTAGCTGGTGAATGTGTAGGACCATGTGGGTAAATTGGAAAAGGTACCATCATCCCTTAAGTATTGAGACCATATTGCAACTGCATAGGACCGAAGCCGGGTGGGTGGGAAGGTGTAGCTTGAATTTCATCATTCACTGGTGGAGATACCCTATCTGTAGTCTTGTCTTTGTCGAGAGACTGTAGAAGCTGTAAAACCTTGCTCATTTGTTCCTTCAGCTGATTGACGTCATCTTTCATCTCTTGGTCATCCATGATCTTTGATTGAGAGCGAGTTTGATAAGGGTGTCGAGGAACCAGTTTGTTTGATTATTTTCTGGCGATTTAAAAAAAATGATATGAGTATGTAAGAAAAGAAAAATGAATGAATGGATGTGGATGCATGGATCTATTGTGCCAGGGAACCGTAAGCCTCATTGTTTTGGCACGTATGATTTTTCTTTTGAAACTGTTTTACTACTTGATCTCATATTATTTTGCCGATCACAATCCAGCTCTTCCTTACGATTCCTTGGCGAGCCTACCCAGAAATTAAATGAAATGAGGATGGATGCAATATGCTAAAGTTCACTAATATCAAACTTTATCATGTTGATTATAAAAGAATACATGGGCATGCAGACTAATGCAATTATTAATGAAATGGACAACAAACAAAATGTGATATGCCTATTTTTTGAAATATTGTAAATGATGGAATGCCTATGCTACTTGATGAAAATTTGCTTTTTTTTTCAGAAAGAAAGGTCAACCGGAAAAATAGACCACCTCGTTGTGTCCTAAGTAAAATTACCCTAAATCAGAGGATTTCTACTTCTAAGGGCGTATAAATCATCCGACATGTGAGCACTTTCACAGGTGGTACTAATAACCTCCTCACCAAAAGTCTCTGGAGCCAAGTACCATTTCGGGATGTGACCACCAATAGGAAGAAGATCCTACGTGTGGGCACCCACGGAATAGCGCACTCTAGATGAGGTTCTCATGATACCCAAATCGAAAGTAGATCCGAAGTGACTATAACTAACAATCTCTTACTCCCTAGGCCGCACTCGGGCTCGGGTATAGGGTCCCACTCATAAGTGTATGTAAAAGATGTGTAAGTGAGGTGTGTGATGGAGGCAACCTAAAATTACCCAAGCTGCGAAATAAATAAAATATACAAAATATGGTCTTCTAACCTAAGGTTCAATATATGCATAATATTAACAACAAATATTCACAAAAGAACAATAAATAAAATAAAACAAAGAACGAGAACTATAAAAGTTAACTACTTAGCACTAGCGACCGAAAAAACCGGAGGGATTTATTCGAGTTTAATAGAGCCGCCACCAATAATTTATTTCGAAGGGAAAAATATTGGAAAAACCTTTATTGAAGAAAATGGTTCTTGAGATCAGATTTGAGTTCGGGAGTCGATTATGCGTAGGGAAGGTATTAGCACCCCACGACATCTTTTCTAAAAAAGGTTACCTCTAATTAATTGTGCAAAATTTATATTAACTTCTAAAAAATATTTATTTCCCTTTTATTTTTAAAAAAATAGACAAGAATTTACAATGATGAAATAATGAAAAAAAGGCTTAATAAATGTTGTTTATTTTTGCGCTTGACAGGAGTGGGCTCCTGCTCCTACGTATCTCCGGGTGCAGTGGAGAAATCAAAGGCTACGTAGTTCTTGGGTAGAAAATGGTTGTGTGTTGGTTGATTTTAATTAATCAATCTGTGACTTAATTTTTATGGTTTGCGTAGTGATCAAACCAAAAGTGGATTTGGCGTAATCACTACTAATATTTTAAGGTATTTTATTAAGATTTTTGTAATGACCAAACCAAAAGAGGTTTTAGAGTAGTCATTGATTTTATGTTTTTTGAAACGGAAAAGAGTTTGCGTAGTGACCAAACCAAAAGTGGATTTGGCGTTGTCATTACTAATATTTATTAGATTTTTTATTAGGAAATTATGATGACTAAACCAAAAGAGGATTTGGAGTAGTCATCAGAAAAAGTTTGCGTAGTAACCAAACAAAAAGTGGATTTGGCGTAATCAATACAAATATTTTAAATTATTATTATTATTATTATTATTATTATTATTATTATTATTATTTTCTAAGCTAGAAACAATTATTAATAATAGCAAATATAATAAAAGTATCCAACTTTATAAATAAAGACAAACATAAACATACTAAAAAAAATACAGAGAAAGAAAAAGAGAGAAGGAATTAATGCACTTACCTCGAGAGAAAATATTTTTTGTTGGGCGCAATGCGTCAGACCCACGAACCCCTCCAATCTTGAAGGTTGAAGAGGGACAATAACCCTCTCATTAAAAAATTTTGACTAAAGCAAAGGCCCTATGCTTTGCACTAGGCCCATTAATCCATTTTTCTTGGATGATCTTAGTGCTTGGTGATGCACTCCTCATATAGGAGAATGAGAGGTTGAAAGAGTGTGGATTTTTTCAATGTGGGACTTCAATAATAAAGTTGGAAGTTGGTTCTTAAGTTTGATATTTTAAGTGTTCAACAAAACTAAATAGCCAACTTCGAGCACCAATACAACACTTAAAACAACTTTATTGTGCTTCATGACCTTCATAAGAATTATAGACATTGTTTCCAGCTTTCAAATGGCATAAGTTTCATCTCAAAAGGATATCTACAACTCAAGATATTGTCAACACAAGTGGCTGTCCCGAACAACACATGTAACATCACGTCTCGAACTTCATGCTCGATTTGGTCCATGATAGAGGTCGATCTGGGTTTGTAATCCAAAATAATAGTTGTAGATCTTTTCCTTATCTATCCAAGAGTATAAAGAACACCTCATTTGGACAAGTATAGCTCAAGATATGACATTTTCTTTGAACGTTATTCAACATGATGTGTTGTCCGTTTTTGTGCAGTTTTATAACTTTCATGCTATTTTAGGGCAGTAAATCGTTAGAATCAAGTCCTGAATCCTTCATAACATTTGTAGCCAAGGATACTAGCTTTCAAATGGCGTTGGTTTCATTAAAAGAAAGACTTCTACAGCTCAAGATATGATCTAATCTTTACATACTGTTCAAAACCATTTTTCAGCATACTTGTTCTTACTTTCAAGTCAATTTGGACTTAGTAAACTTCAGATTTGACTCTTGGATTCCTCATCAAAGTTGTAGAGTTTTGTTTTAGCTTTCTAACAAGGTAAAATTCACTTTAATACCATCTCCACAGCATTAATTACACCCAGAATAAATAAGCTATATCAAAGTACAAATTTTTCCAACCTCTTTTCTCTTCAAGATTTCTTTCTCCTTTTTTCTTCTCTACTACTATTTTTGTTCTTTTTGAATGTTATCTTTTACCGGACAAAATTAGGGTATGACAATATTAATAACCAACCTCAAGATCCTCTATGAAATCCTTAACCAGTGAATTGATCGAAAAGAATTAGCCTTCCATTGAAGGTTTCATCACAAAACGAAAATTAAGAAAGCAAGAAGAGGTCTCGAAATAAAACAAAGACTGAAAATTGCCAAAAACAGCTCAAGATTCTAAACGTAAATAATAATCCCCGACCTAGGACTGTAACTAACGAATTTATAATGTCTCCTAGGTTTAACCTAACTAATCAGATGTTAAGACCAAAGAGAAGGACCCAAAAGGGTTTAATTAGCCCAATAACAACTAATTACACGAGTGAATGGTCCAAAACCCGTAGTGCAACTCACCAGCCTCAGTAAAGTGGATTTTTGACCTTCAAAACGGCAGAACTGGGCTTCGGTGCCAACAAAAGAATTGTAGCTCTGCTTCTTATCTTTCCAATGCCATAACGATCACTAAAATCGGACAAGTATAGCCCAAGTTATGGCCTGTAGAAGCAACATGGGTTAGGATGTAACAAAATCCGAAAATTAGCAAATAATTTCACTAAAGCCCAATCAAGACCTAAAGATATAAAACCATGTTAAAAAGTAGTTGTTGGGCAAAACATACAATTAAGAACACCAAGTGCAAAGCTATAAAAGATGCATTAAAATACATTAATCAGCAATCTCTGCCACAAAGGCAATCTCAGTAGTTGGGTACGGATACCCAATCTCTCACAAAATCTCTCGTGTCTGATTCATATACTCCCTCTCACGATAATCCAAATTATAGCAATTACAAAATATCAAATGCTACAACGTATTCCATAGCACCTAAATAAAGACATACTTTCACATGATGACACATATAGCATATTATTCTCAATAACATATCACGTAGCAAGTACACCTAAAGCATGTTACTATAGTCACACATATTACACCACCACAAGCACATCAAATAATACCGACAGAAATCCTCAATCAATCCTATCAATGAATGGCCCTCGACACCTAAACCTAACTGGTACCATTCCCCTGTGGCCACTAACTTAGGTATAGGGACGTTCGATATTCAATCCCTAGTAGGGTATAGGTCACCCTACGCATGCAAGACATTTTATTCTATCACCAATAATCCCAATGAAAGTGCAATCTTCTCCTATTTGGTTTCTAACGCAACAAAAACCGCTTTTAGTCAACCGGTCGAGCTCACGAGCAAACAAATAGACATCCTTCCTTCACATATAGATTTTTGATACGGTCGTACTGGACTTTTTCTTCGACGTCAGGCTGTAATGACCATGAGGTACGCCCTACTACTGTGCTTGAATAGCTACGGCCGTACTGATTGGATGTCATGTCGTACTGCAAGTCTAAAGTTGCCAAAAGTCTCCAAATCTTGCCAGTTTTTGGTCCGTTTTCGCATCTATTGTTCCCAGTGAAGTCTTTGTGATATTTATGCAAAATGGGACATAAATGAGTACTTTTATACTTTAAATAGCAAAAATTAACATGTTTTAGTACTAAAAATACCCCATAAAATTAGACAAATTTCAGTGTCAACAATATCCCCACACTTGAGCTTTGCTTGCCCTCAAGCAAATTACTTGGATAATTATAGTAGAAACTACTTTTACTGAATAGAGGCAAAAACGAGTGCATGACAACAAAGTGATATCATAAGAAGTGCCAAGATATAGAATGCCCAATTAGAGCTGTAAGTTCAATAAGTCAACAATCGGTGATTCAAAAGTAACTTCTCACCACTCTCAAAGTGTTTACAGGTATAGTCACGAATGCTCACATTTTTCCAAAGAAGTAACATTGTCATAGGCTTGTACATTGACCAAAGCTCTACTATTAAAGTCTATTTATCATGCAAAAGAGGAAAAATAGTCTTTCATGGGTTGTAATGGGTCCAAGGTAATTATGTTAGGCAGGATAAGAAAAAAAGGTCATGCAAAGAGGGCAAAAATAAATCAACCAAAACAAGTAACTTTTTTCTTTTTCACTTTAAAGAGCAAGTAAGAATCCCTCTAATTTTGATCAACAATTTTTTAGTATTTTCTAAAGGCAATAACACAATTTTTCTATTCTTTTTTTTTTCCTTTTCTTTCTTTTCCTCCTTTGATGCTTTTATGCAACAAAAGGAGGGGAAATAGATACTAAGCCTTCCTTTTCATAAATATTTATAAGGGATCCATAATATTTTTTTTATTTCTACCACTAATTGCTCTAGCAATAACATATTCCAAGGTTACTACCACAAAATAATAATCAATAATAAAGAGAAGGACAACAAAGAAACATAACAATATACACAAAGCTGGGCAACTAGTGGTCAGATATTTCAAAATTGAAGTGGCCTGAAAAATTCCTAAAATTACCCTTATCAAATTCACATGAAGATAAACTTTTATTAGCTTTGAAATGGTCTCAGCACATGTAACATCCTAATTTTCAGAACGCTACTGATCTAATATAACCCTTAAATGTTGAAATGCGTTTCGAAGTATAATACTCTTCTCGCATGGTTTTCGTAAAAATGTGTATTATTTTTTTCTTTCTTTCTAAACCTTTTTAAAAATGGCAATTGGAGTATTGCAGCGTTTTCAAAACATGATGTACAACTAATAACACAATAACAATGCAAATAAATACAGATAAACATAAACATTTGCATGAAAGCAATTCAAATTTTTGAAATACAAAGAAAGTAGTCGGATGAGGTCCTCCTCCGCATCACTTGCCGACCACAAATGTATACATCTCTCCAGCTTGCACCATCGTATGAGATGACATCCATGAGAATGCTCGAATAGAAAATGTCATCTTCCTAAAACAATCATATAATAGTAACAACATATACACAAATCATATCATACCAACAAATTCTAAATAAACACAAGACGACATGGCATAAGAAACACTCAAACAATCAGCCCAATAAAGATGCAACACAATCCCTATTGGTTAGTTTCTATGCCAATGTGCATGATTCTGGAATATCGCCACACCACCCTTGCAAGGGTATTAATGACACTGGTCGGACTCCTGGTTTCCTGGTCTGACTCTAGTCGGACTCCTGATTCCCAGGTCTGGCATTGGACGAACTCCTGATTTCCATGCCAAAGTTGGTCTGACACCCGATTCCCGACTCACCTCCTAGTCGAACTCCCGATTCCTAGATTCACTTCTGGTCGGACACCCGATTCCCAAATTTCACCTCCTAGTCGGACCCCGATTCCTAGGTCAAGCATCGACGTATCATCTCCTTACTTACTCCTAAGAAGCTCATTTCCTTGTTGAAAACACTTAATTTTTGGTATTCCTATTTGGAAACTTCACTAGTAGTTCGAAAATAATCATTTTTAATTATTTTAACACTCACTTAATTTTTTAAAGTAAAAGTGGTTAATCAATTACTAATTAGGGTTTTTAGAAAAAATCCACGGTGAATGTCTCATTGATTTTAAATAAAAATCCATGTAGGTTTTTTATTCAAAACACTTAATAATCTCATGACGTAGTCCATCATCCACTAGTTCTCGGAAATCTCTTATTACCCACCGTTTATTGAATATACATACACATAATACATTCAATAAATCACAACATAGCAACAACTCATAATTAATCCATTAAAGCATAACCACATAAGAATCATAATCAGCATCACCAAGGCAAGAATGGCCTGACCTCAAACTCCAAACAACCATCCACACAAACATAACACACACCAAGCAAGGAATTGGAAGATGCCCTGACCTCAAACTCTTTCATTCCACGTTAAGCTCCATCTGATCGTATCCACGATTTCCGTGACAACGATCTGTTCCGCCCACGTACAGATGTTCAACTCTCCTTTTCCGTCAACAATCGCATCTAATCTTTCGAGAACACCAAATCACAAACACATTGACAAGTACTTCACACATCGAAGTTTGTTTCAATAATCAAATACGATTAACTATATTTTTGGTATAAAACCTTTCACTCTTTGTAAACTCATTTTTTGAATCAGGAAATATTTCACGTGCTTAAATTAAAGCTATTTGTTTTTGAAATAGAATACCTTTTTAAACTAATTAAAATCCACAATTTAAAATAATAATAAAAGTAATTCCAAAGATATTCCACATATTAGTAATTGGGTTTTCTAAAACATCCTTTCCATTTCAAATATATTTTGAAGAGACAAATCAAATCTTAGGAAATAACATTAGTCTTTATTTGTGCTCTAAACTAGCTCAATCTATTTAAATTCCAAACTTACCACATCGCTACACCTCTAAACTCTATTCACTTCAGATCAATTCCATCACAATCCTTCAACCACTTCAAATTCCTATTTGAATTAACTTATCCTTGATCAATTCATCTTAAAGAAATAAGGTCACAATTTCAAGTCCATGAAAAGGGTACGACACTCATACCTAACTTATCTAAATCTACTTGTAACTCTTTGCACTTATCTTTAATCTCATTCTCATCACCCCTTATATCCAAAAGAAGCACCTCAATGCTTAGTAAAAATAATCTTTCTCATTTATTCCTTATTTTTAATCTCTTTTTCATTCATCTTCTAACACTTAAACAAATCAAAAGCTTATTCCTTAAAATTACTTCCTCATGCATAATCATTGTTCTGAGGATCAAACATTTCAGTGTAACATCTCAAATTAAGCTAAATCTAATCCATATCCATCAAGGCTATAAATATGAACTCTAACTCACCATTTCAACAACTTTGGCATGCTTAAACATGGCCTACAATCCCAAATCCGAATTTGACATTAGCAATCCTCAATCTTTATTAATCTCAACTTAATGTGATCTCCCATTAATATCTTTCAAGTATCCTTACTTCATTTCCTCTACAATCCTTTCATTACAATCATTTCATAAGCAAACTACTTCCAATTTTACAATATCACCACTAAAGTCTATAAAAGGTCTCCGTAAGTTCAAAGTTACTTCAAACTTAACTAGATAAAGCTTTCACATGGTTTTGTCTGCAAAGAATCGTACGCGTTATTTGTCGGAAAATATACCCTCGTTTTCCACGCTCATTCAAAAACCGAATTTGAAATTGATCAATTTGAGAAGTTATTCACACCAAATAACTACCAAATAAACAACAAATCCGTAGTCTTTTTGAAATAAATTTGCCCAAGTTTTTATTTTGTAAAACAACTTCATTTTCTATTTTAGGGTCAATACCACAACAGTTTTAATTTTAAAGGCTTAAACGCTTGCTTTAGACGTTCCTCCATCTCCGGATCTGCTCATGACGATTCGAGTCAAAAATTCGAAAACAGACCCTTCGTAACAGCCTGTATTTTCATCCCCTCGGATTAGGACATATCCTAGAGGATTAGCATATGTTTAGAGTTGTTTGGGATGGGTTCCGCATGTTTTACCATTCCTCCAGTCGATTAAGTATCTAGAAGTACCCTTATTCTTATGCTTAAGCTGTTTCCTTTGCCGTTATGTGTTATTCTGTATATGATGTCTAACCCCGTTTGCTGTGGCTACTCATACACCATTGCGTATGTTTAGACGATGAGATTGTAGGTGAGGACGACGACGTAGTTGAGGAGTGATCCGTGGACGCAATCACCGTAGTTAGGATTTTTGATGTTCTATTGTTTTTGTTGTTGTTTTTTCGATGTAAATGCTTAGGGACAGCTCTGAGATGTTGGGCCATCGAAGTGTTATTTATCTTTTTGAAACTTAGTCGTAAATGTTTATTTTATTGTTTTTCGCAAGTTGTAAGAGTGTGATGACTCTATCTTATGTTTATGAAAATTTTAATTGACAGTATTTTCCGTCGCACGCATATTATTTCATTTATTTCTTTAACGATAAATGCGGGGTTAAGGGTGTCACATTTTGTGGTATCAGAGCTCGGCTTGATTCTTCAGGCCGTGGTATGAGTCTATTATGTATTCTTTGTACTCTTATATGATTGTCTATGTTAGAATAGATGATGATATGAAATATTAGGACTTTACATAGTGACTGATTCACTTCTTGGCAGTCTAAGTAAGAAGAGATGAAGGACAAGAGTAACCATGATGTCATCGATGTTGTTGGAAGCTTGACTGGTGTAAGGGGATGTTTGACCCTGAGGAAGCACAACACTGGATTTGTGGGATGGAGAAAATTTTCGTAGGGATGATTTGCACGGATGCTCAGAAGGTGGTATTTGCTACGCTCAAATTGACTGACAAAGCTGAACATTGGTGGGCTGACACCCGCCAACGCTTGGAAAAATGTTGAAGTTGTTGTCACCTAGAATCTGTTCAAGGAGAGATTTTTGGAGAAGTATATTTTTGGTCGGAAGTGTGGCAAGGTTCACTACACTCGTGAGTGCTAGCAGACCAAAGTCATATGTTTTAGGTGCCACAAGCTTGGGCATATTAATAGAGACTGTGATGGAGCTAAGCCCGAACCAGCTAGTGGAAGCAAACCTCAGAGGCCTCAAGCTGACAAGATGAAGACCACTGGTCAATTCTTCACCATCACGGGAGCAGAAGCAGCTGAATCAGAGAATCTCATCCAAGGTACATGACTTGTCGAGAGAATTTCCAGTTGCATGATCATTTCAAGCCTTATACGCTTTGCATGTTTGTTTATGGGTTATGTTGGGTAGATGTATGGGCTAACTCGTAGTTGACTATTAGCACTGAGCAAGAACTAGGTTAGTACGTTGGAGGCATTAGATTAACCATTTTAAGCTAGGCGATAGTTTCATGAGAGTAAGTCTCGGGAAAACACCATTATAGTAGATAGTGGGTGCTGGGTATGAGTGATAGCACTAATTACAAAATAGATTATCATAGTGCGCAGCGAAAGCGGGAGTTGTAATGTAGGAAGGATCTTTAATCGAGGGTAATCGTGTGGCGCCAACATTTTTATGCTCATGTCCCTATCAAGGATTCTTATAGAAGGGCCAGTAGATAATAGGCTTAATTATTATTGTTTGGATTACCTGGCTGAACGAGTAAAAGGGATGGCCACCCAATCACTTATCGCTAGTAAGCGAAGCAATGGTAACTAGTAAGGACAGATAGCATTAGCTGTTAGATAACCCTGACCGATTAGACTTAGTGTCGTATAGGAGATAGTTACCTTAGCATTATATTGGTAGAGACCGTTAGTCGCGAGCTTAGTGTCTAAAACCTACTGAACCGGAAGGGTCAATCATGTGATAGACTAGTCACCCTAAGGAATATTAAGAACCTTTGGGTAGGGGATTTGGTTCTTTTGTTTACTAGGACTCGCCGGAATTTCGAGGACGAAATTGTTTTAAGGGGGTAGAATAGTAACAGCCTGGATTTTCATCCCCTTAGATTAGGACATGTCGTAGAGGATTAGAATATGTTTAGAGTTGTTTGGGATGGGTTCCACATGTTTTACCATTCCTGCAGTCAATTGAGTATCTAGAAAGTACCCTTATTCATATGTTTAGTCATTTCAGTCACCGTATTTCTCATTTTTGAACCCTCTAACAACTTAATCGGATTTAAGCTCCTTCAAGAAAGTTTTAGCCTTATCTCTTATCTTTCAGTTGGCTTTAGTTTGATTCGATTTTGATACCTACAACTCTAGATATGCTCTCTAGAGTCAATGCAGCGCATGTGCAGCACTTAGAAATGTTAGAGTAAATTTCAACTGATTTTTTAATTATGTTAGATCCCGATTTTGGTTATTCCTATTAGAGACGTAATTGTAGGAAATTCTCTTAGCTTTCTAACTCCACTAAGAATGCCTCAATTGGACACCGATAACTCTAGATACAGCAAAAATAGTGCAAGCACCTGGGGCTGACCGAGAGCCTGCGCCGGACGCCTACACTGTCCTGTGCCCGGTGCCCACTAACAGTAAAATTGCTGTTTGTTTTTCCACATTTCGACGTGTTTCGGAGCGTATAATCCGACCCGTTGGGCCCAAACTCGACCCATTCCGAGTAAGTTACATATTAGGGTTTTAAACCACCCACTTGTTGGTGTAAGCCCTAGAGGCCAATGTTTTTCCTTTGGACTTATATTTTGTATCATGTCATTTATTTATTATATGAGGCATTTTCAGTTATTATGTTTGTTTCAACGTAATAAAGTCCTTGAGTAAAAGTTTGTTTTCAATAGAACATCGAGTAGACGACCGGTTGTGAGATACTAAAGAACTTACTCTAAATATCCGTAGTCGAGTATTATTATTATTAAGGACAATAATAATGCATCAAGATTATTATGTGGGTGGGTGATAACCTCATCTCACGAAGTTATAGATATGAGATATCAAGTCACCACATAGGTACACGTTAGGGTAATTGTGTCTTGGATTGACCCGCTATGAGAATACTACATAGTGTGTTATGTAAGTGTCATGAGTTATTCTCATAGTGATAGTGGTGTATGCCACCCTCGGACTGAAACCACTATGGTCCCTACATGAGGAGTTGGGTGTTTTATTGCCACAAACATTGTGCATGTAGGATAATTATAAAGACGGTTAGCTGGCACTCAACGAGTCATGCAAAGAGACATGAGTGACCTAGATGGGATTTGCCCCTCCTACATAACAGAGTAATATCATGGGCCCCTTGATAGAGTATGATCAGAAATGCATGGCCATGTGAAATAAGTCAATATGAGATATTGATCTTATTTGTTGTTACTAAGTCTACTCGGGCATCAAGGAATATAATATTGAACTATACAAGGGTGACACATACTATGCCTTGTGTTCAATATAGATATAAGGGCAAAAGGGTAATTATACACATGATCATTATCACGGAAAGGTTACGCCACAACACCGACATTCTCGTTACTTGGGTGGCAGTGATGTGTTGCTAGACACCGCTCATCGCTTATAATATTAAATAGTGATTTAATATTATTGCCAACGTTACGGGAACCTCTGTGGTCACACATATGAGAACAAAGCTAATGGGAGATTAAATAAATGAGTGAGACTCATTTTATTCGGTGGTGCATTCTTACGATGCACCAGCGAGTCAAGAAAGACGCAGAACACGATAAGTTACGGTCTTGGCCGAGAGCACCACGGTAAGCTACGATGCGCTAGGTCAGTCTTAAGTGAAGTCTATAAATAGACTCGTTAAGGCGAAGTCAAAACGGAATTAAAACCTAGCCATTTCAAAGATCGTGACTTGCATCGTGGATCGTTCCAGACGTCACCAGCATCGTGATTTTGAGACCGCCTCCCATTCAAGGCTGTTCGTGTGGACTACGTAGGCGTTGTTTTTACGTGCGACGCTGTGCTCGATTCCAATTTTCGTCTGCAAACGATCTGCGCTACAAGAGGTAATTCATATAACCCTGAGTCATGACCATTCTCAAGGATCCATGGAAGGGAAAGTTTAAATTTCCGCTGCGTTTTTAATCTCTGTTATTGCGCTATTTCCCTACAGTGGTATCAGAGCCACTTGCGAAACCATGATTCGGTTTACTATGGTTACATGTGTGTATGACATGCATTCTTGTATGCTAGATTACGAATCTGTTGGTTTTATGGTAGATTATGTATATATTCGCTTTAAAAATTATACCTTGTATGATTACGAAAACCCGGTTGAGCATATATGTGATATATATATGTTGCTTCGAATAATCTATACATATATGAGATATATATATATATATTGTGATTCTGTATATTTGTTTGATTCGGTTTTTGTGTCAAGTGTTGATGCAACATGTTTTACTGCGGGTTTAAGGATAGGCATCGATGGGTCCAAGTGTTGGTACCCGAGCAGTGTTGGTAACAACGTGAAACGGCGATGTTATTACTGTGGCATGAAGCGTTCACGGTCACGATGAGGCGGCAATGTTTTCTGCAACGTGAAATGTTCACTGAAACGCCAGAAAATTTTTGCTTCGGGTTTTTTGAAAGTTTTAATTTTTAATTAATTGCTTTTAATCACTATTAATGACAAGATTAATAGTAATAAATGTGTATTATTATTATTGATTGTCATTAATGTTTTTGTGATGCATGGTGAGTGGTTATGGCCTTAGTCCTTTTTATTTATTTTGGAATTTTAAATACGGCTGCGTGCGTGCCTTTGTTTGGTTTAAAAATACGACTGCGTGTCGTGCCTCTCTTTTAATTACGAATGTAAATTCTCTTCTCATCTCACTCCCTTGTATGTAAAGCAGTACTCTCATTAATGTAATGAAGGAGACAAGAAGGCAAAATCATAAGAGGGCTACATTGAAGGTCACACTTGGAGAAGTATGATCGTTCCTAGGTTTAGCTTAGATTCTCTCATTGGCTTGTGAGAATCAATGCGTTAGGGGGCCATAACCACATCACATTTATTTACTATATATGTATGAGATGCATGTATAAATATAGTAGGTTAAATAGTTTAACAAATTTTGTATGAGATGCATGTATAAATATTATAGGTTAAATAGTTTAACAAATATGTATGAGATGCATGTATGAATTTGGTAAGTTAAATAGTTTAACAAATGGTGAGATCAACTTTAATAAAAATCCCTCAAAAGAAATATTAAGTTTAAATGCCTTCCAAAGTGGCACTCATCAAGGCTAATATCGAAAATGTGGGTTCGCCAAAGCGGAGTGCATTTTCCATACTAGTAAGATGCGATGGGATAAATGTAATATCCAACTGCTATCTTTGGGTCTAACTTAACTAAACCGAGTATAATAGGATTGAAAGGTGTAGAGGCAAGTGAGTTGGGAACCATCCATATGATGGATTAGAATAAATAGTTATTCACCCAACTATCCGAGAATTGTATAAGATACAATTGGAAGGAGTTCCTACCTAAATAACTGAATTGTAAGTGATCAGCCAAAGCTGACTTAAAATAAAGTGAAATATGGATCTCGGCCCACTAGAAAATCTTCCAACGGGATTTTCCGAATCAATGATGAGGGTCATTGGTTTGAGTAAAATAGTGGAAGGCGTATTTAATTAAAGACCTAATTAAATATGTTTATTGCATGATACTTATATTCTGCATATTTTCTTAATGTAGATTACCATGGCATCAAACACTCACAATAACCTACTGCGATCAATCCTTGAGAAGGAAAAGTTGTCTGGAACAAACTTTCTGGACTGGCACCGAAACTTGAGGATTGTCCTCAAGCAAGAGAAAAAGCTGTATGTTCTTGAAGAGCCAATACCCCAAGAGCCACCTGCTGCTAATGCCCCTAGGGCTGAAAAAGAAGCTTATAAGAAGCATCAAGATGATGCCCTAGAAGTTGCCTGCCTCATGCTAGCCACCTCAAGATGCTCTATCAAGAGCAAGCAAGGCATGAGCGGTATGAAGTTTCCAAAGCCCTTTTCCAAAGCAAACTGGCAGAAGGATGCCCAGTAGGTCCTTATGTACTCAAAATGATTGGGTATATTGAGAACCTCGATCGATTGGGTTTTCCCTCAGCGTGAGCTTGCGATTGATCGATCCTGCAATCGTTCTTAGGAGAGTTTCAATCAGTTTGTCATGAATTTCACTATGAATGACATGGACAAAACTCTGCCCAGAGTTAAGCATGTTGAGAAGCTATTGAACATAACATCAACAAAGGGAAAGGGAAGGCCATTTTGATGGTCAATGGTGGAAAGGGCAAGAAGCGATTCAAGAAGCCCGTGAACAAGTATAAGGGCAAGGGCAAGGAATTAACAAGCCCCGAACCTGCGACTTATGCTTTGAAGCCTAAGGGTGGTGTGGCTAAAGAAGGCAATTGCTTCCATCTGCGGTGTATTTGGACATTGGAAGAGGCGCCCCAAAGTACACTGGAAGAAAAGAAGAAGGGAAGTGAGACTTCCACCTCGGGTATTTTTGTTATAGAAGTCAATTTATCTACTTACGCATCATGGGTATTAGATCTTTGGATGTGGGTCTCACATTTGTACTAATGTGCGAGGAGCTCAAAGGAGTAGACCGTTGTCAAAGGCGAAGTTGATCTGAGTTGGCAATGGAGCAAAAGTTCTTTGCTTTATTTGTCGGAACTTATGTATTAACTTTGCCTAGTGGGCTTATTTTTCGATTAGAAGCTGTTATTTTGTGCTGCAATTAGCGGGAATATTATTCCGTTTCTTGTTTGGACAAGTCTGGTTTTTCATTTATAATAAAGGACAAATGTTGCTCTATTTATTTAAATGATGTTTTCTATGCTAAGCGCACAAATGAGTAATGGACTTTATGTCCTTGATCTCGAAATGCCCATTTATAACATCGATACCAAAGGATAAAATCAAATGAGTTGAATCCGAGCTTATCTTTGGCATTGTCGCTTAGGCCATATAAATGAGAAGCGCATTTCCAAACTTCATAAAGATGGATTCTTGGACTCTTTTGATTATGAATCATTTGAGACATGTGAGTCTTGTTTATTAGGAAAGATGACAAAAACCCATTCACAGGAAAGGGCTAGTGATCTTTTGAGCCTCATACATCTTGATGTATGTGGACCACTAAACACATTAGCCGAGAGGGTTTCGATGCTTCATTACATTTCTTGATGATTATAGTAGGTATGGATTTGTGTATCTCATGAAACACAAATCGGAATCTTTGAAAAGTTCAAAGAATTCAAGAATGAAGTACAAAACCAACTAGGTAAGAATATTAAGATCCTTCGATCGGATCGAGGTGGTGAATATTTGAGCCTTGAATTTGATGATCATCTGAAAGAGTGTGGGATCCTATCCCAACTTACCCCTCTGGAACACCGCAATGGAATGGTGTTTACGAAAGGAGAAACCGAACCTTGTTGGACATGGTCCGGTCTATGATGAGTCATGCGGATCTTCCAAATTCCTTACGGGGACATGCTCTATTAATCGCAGCTTTCACACTTAGCCGTGTTCCATCCAAAAGCGTGGAAAAAGACACCATATGAGATATGGGTGGCAAGAAACCCAGTATGCCTTTCATGAAGATTTGGGGCTGTGAAGTGTATGTGAAAAGACAAATTTCCACTAAGCTTGAGACCAAATCTGACAAATGCTTCTTTGTGGGGTATCCTAAAGAAACCAAGGGATACTACTTTTACAATCCTTCTGAGGGCAAAGTGTTTGTCGCTCAGGCTGGTGTATTCTAGAAAGGGAATTTGTTTCCAAAGGAATTAGTGGGAGGAAAGTAGAACTTGAAGAAATTCAAGTATCATAGAGTAGTGAAACATCTATGGAGGAACAAGAGCGACTGCACAAGATGTTGTGTGAGAACAACACCTGCTCAAGTAACACAAGACCAGAGGTCTAGCGAGGATACGTCACCAACCCGAGAGATATGGATTTCTCATGACTCGTGGTGATGTATTTCTCATGGATCAAGATGAGCCTGTGACTTACCAGGAGGCCATTACGCCCTGAATCGAGAAGTGGCTTGAGGCCATGAAATGCGAAATGGATTCCATGTACACTAACGGTATGGACCTTGGTAGAGCCACCTGAAGGGTTACTCCCATAGGGTACAAGTGGGTCTTCAAAAGGAAGAATGACATGGATGGTAAGGTTCATACCTATAAGGCACGGCCCGGTTGCTAAGGGTTTCAAGCAAATTCATGGTGTAGACTATGATGAAACCTTCTCGCCAGTTCGCGATGCTTAAATCTGTTCGGATTTTACTTGCCATCATTGCATACCATGACCATGAAATATGGCAAATGGATGTCAAAAGCGCTTTCCTTAATGGAAATCTCCTTGAGGGCGTGTACATGACACAACCTGAGGGCTTTGACACTTCGGATGATGCCAAGAAAGTATGCAAGTTCTGGCCCGATCAATTTATGGATTGAAGCAAGCTTCCGAGGAAGTTGGAATCTTCGTTTTGATGAAACAGTGAGACAGTTTGGATTCATTAAAAATGAAGATGAACCTTGTGTTTACAAGAAGGTTAATGGGAGCATAGTTGTATTCCTGTTGTTATATGTGGATGACATATTACTCATCGGAAACGACGTCCTACTTTGTAACAAGTTAAGACTTGGTTAGGGAATTGCTTTTCTATGAAAGATTTGGGTGAAGCTACCTCCATATTAGGAATCAGGATCTATAGAGATAGATCGCAAAGATTGCTTGGCCTAAGTCAGAGTACTTACATAGATAAAGTGTTGAGGCGCTTTAATATGCATGATTCCAAGAAAGGGTTCTTTCCCATGACACATGGCGTATGCCTATCAAAGGCACAATCCCTTGACTCGGGAAGAAAGGGATCGCATGAATAAGATTCCATATGCATCCGCAATTGGATCCATCATGTATGCCGTGTTATGTACTACGACCAGATGTCTCGTATTCCTTGAGCACAACGAGCGGTACGATCGATCCGGTGATGGTCATTGGGTTCTTTGTCAAGAATATCCTTAAGTACTTGAGAAGAACTAAGGATTCTTTCTTGGTATATGGAGGTCGAGGAAGAGCTCATTTGTAATAGGTTACACCGATGCTAGCTTCAGACGGATAAAGATGATTCTAAATCGCAATCTGGTTATGTGTTTTGCCTAAATGGTGGCGTGGTGAGTGGAAGAGTTCAAAGCGAGGAAAGCGATCGTGATTCTACTACAGAGGCCGAGTATATTACTGCTTCCAATGCAAAGAAAGGAGGCTGTTTGGATCAAGAAGTTCATTCTTGAACTTGGTACAGTTTCTAGCATTGTGAACCCCATTGATCTCTTTTGTGATAACAATGGTGCCATTGCACAAGCTAAGGAACCCAGATCTCTGCTTGATCCAAACACATACTTAGGCGCTTCCATCTCATTCGAGAGATTATCGATAGAGGAGATGTCAAGATATGCAGGTACCAACACTTGACAATGTTCTTTGACCCACTTACAAAGCCTCTTGCAGTGAAGCATGATGGTCATACTAGATCTATGGGTATTAGGTACATGCCTAATTGGCTCTAGTGCTAGTGGGAGATTGTCGGTGTAAGCCCTAGAGGCCAATGTTTTTCCTTTGGACTTATATTTTTGTAACATGTCGTTTATTTATTATATGAGGCATTTTCAGTTATTATGTTTGTTTCAACGTAATAAAGTCCTTGAGTAAAAGTTCGTTTTCAATAGAACATCGAGTAGACGACTCGGTTGTGAGATACTAAAGAACTTACTCTAAATATCCGTAGTCGAGTATTATTATTATTAAGGACAATAATAATGCATCAAGACTATTATGTGGGTGGGTGATAACCTCGTCTCACGGGTTATAGATATGAGATATCAAGTCACCACATAGGTACACGTTAGGGTAATTGTGTCTTTGGATTGACCCGCCATGAGAATACTACATAGTGTGTTATGTAAGTGTCATGAGTTATTCTCATAGTGATAGTGGTGTATGCCACCCTCGGACTGAAACCACTATGGTCCCTACATGAGGAGTTGGGTGTTTTATTGCCGTCGAACATTGTGCATCAGGACAATTATAAAGTCGATTAACTGGGCACTCAACGAGTCATGCAAAGAGACATGAGTGACCTAGATGGGATTTGCCCCTCCTACATAACAAGAGTAATATCTGTGGGCCCCTTGATAGAGTATGACTGTAAAATGCATGGCCATGCTGAAATAAGTCAATATGAGATATTGATCTTATTTGTTGTTACTAAGTCTACTCGGGCATCAAGGAATATAATATTGAACTATACAAGGGTGACACATACTATGCCTTGTGTTCAATATAGATATAAGGGCAAAAGGGTAATTATACACATGATCATTATCACGGAAAGGTTACGTCACAACATTGACATTCTCGTTACTTGGGTGGCAGTGATGTGTTGCTAGACACCGCTCACTGTTTATAATATTAAATAGTGATTTAATATTATTGCCAACGTTACGAGGAACCTACTGTGGTCACACACATGAGAACAGGCTAATGGGAGATTAAATAAATGAGTGAGACTCATTTTATTGATTGGTGCATTCTTCACGATGCACCGGTAGCGAGTCAAGAAAGGCGAGAACACGGTAAGCTACGGTGCGCTAGGTCGCTCTTAAGTGAAGTCTATAAATAGACTCGTTAAGGCGAAGTCCGACACGGAATTAAAACCTTGCCGTTCCAAAGATCGTGACTTGCATCGTGGATCGGTTAAAATCGTCGGCTACCATCGTGGCGGAGACCGCTCCCATTCGAAGGCTGTTCGTGTGGACTACGTAGAGGCGTTGTTTTCTGTGCGACGCTCGTGCTCGATTCCAATTTTCGTCTGCAAACGATCTGCGCTACAAGAGGTAATTCATATAACCCTGAGTCATGACCATTCGCAAGGATCCATGGAAGGGAAAGTTTAAATTTCCGCTGCGTTTTTAAACTCTGTTATTGCGCTATTTCCCTACAGAGTGGGTTTCATAGAGAACGATGATAGGAGGAGAATGGTGGAGGTGGCTCGTAGAGACACAGCCGGAGTTGCCCGAAAACGTCCATGGAAGAAAAGCTCGTTTTCGGATCTGCTCTTTTTTGAACTCCATTCGGATAGATGTGTAAAGATCAAAGAGAGGATGAAGAATATGGGGTCCTTTTGGCCATAAGCGGCCAGAACGCCGTGCCTGAAAGGCAGCGGCTATCGTGAAGGCGGGAGGAGGGTGCGTGTAGTGCTGGAAGAAAGGAGCGAGAAGATGAGGTCTAAATACCTAGGTTAAATGAGGAGGGTGCATCTAGGATTATACGGGGTGCAGATAGAAACCTGATCAATCGCGTGGGTTTTAGGCCCAACGAAATAACCCCAAGCCCAAAACTAATAGTATCCTATGATTTTTAAAATACTCCCATCATGAAAACCCTTTAATAAAATATTTCAAATAAGAAGATATAATTTCTTTCCAAGATATTTAAAATCCACGACATTTGTATTTTACGAACATAGAATAAAATAATATGACCTTAATATTGTCATCTAAGTAAATGCGTGAACATTGTTTATTTTGGAGTGTCAATGCATCTGACAAGCTAAACACACTAAATACCTAAAGAGAATTTATCATAAAATAATTAACATAAATCACTATCATGGCAAACTAAAACAATTAGGGTGAATTATAATTAAATAATTCACCATAATTACTATGATTATACAATTTATAACATATATAAATTGAGTAAATTTTTGGGGTGTTACAGCACAAGTTCTAGAATGCAAACTTGGAAAAATATCACTCAAACAAAGAAAAGAGGCCAAAATTATGATGTGACCTCTTATTTAGGCTCAAATCTCGCATTTAGTGGCTTACACAGAAAATTGAGACTCACAAAACTTCAATGCTAATTTTCAGCAAATTCTAAAGCTAGCAACAGTCTCATTTCAATCACAAATTGTCAGAAAAAATATTTAATAGCCCTTAAATCAGTAAAATTTTGAAGTTCTCTATAATTATAAGCAATTATGAGCATAGCCAAGTAATAAAAAATGTAAAATCTCTCCCCACACTTAATTTGAGCAGTGTCCTCACTGCTACAGTAATAGAACAAGCACTAAAGAATAAAAACCAAAGATAAATGTGCTAAAATGAAAAGAAGTTGGAAAGAGACTCCCCTCTGAAAAATTTCATGAGCAAATTGAATGGGGATATGAGTCAAAATTGATGTTGCCTTCCCATTACCGATGGAGCTGGTAAGCGGGTGTAGAACTGTGTATCAAAATAACTAAAAACTTTAGAATCAAAATAAATAAGAATAATAATCAAACAAAACTACAAATATAACAAAAGTACTAGTAATTAAAATGAATCCCTATGAGTGTGCCAATATATACAATCCTCTTTTTAATACAAAAACAAGTAAAGTGTCTAAGTACTAAAAGAAGAAAGATAAGAAGGTCTCGCATCACTTGGCAGGTAGTCTGGTCTAGAGCTGCTAAAAGAGTCCCATAATGGTAGCAAGTTGCTCCTCCTGGGCGTCAAAATGTTAGTCCACATGGGCTTTATGCTCCTGGAAGCTGATCTACATCTCGTCGAGATGCACCATAATGTCCTAATAGGACGGAGCCTGGGGTGTTGGTCCTGCATGTGCCGGTAGTGGTGCTGGGTACTCCTCTGCCAGTGGCTCCACCTCTACAGCCTGGTCCTCTTGCTGTTGTTGCTCCTCTGGCCTGACAACCATGTGATCTCCATGGCCAAGTCTCCGTAAAACACCGATGATGTAGAGAGTAGGTAGCAAGATAGGCCCCATCTGTATGATTGTGGCTCCCGCTCTTGGGCAAACTCCTAGGTGGGCAGTGAGTCTGGAGATAAAGGAACCAATCACAAAATGCCCAGTGTTCTGCGTTTATAGATAGAGGTCGGTCTGTGTGCATGTGCATATGCATAGTAGAAACATCCTTGCATCGTATTTGTGGCCTTGTCCATCTGTCATGGCTCGTAAGAGGAAGAGGTCAGGCCCGGTGACCGTCCCATCGCTAAGGGTACGCCCGTTTATCGAATGGGCGAGCCACCTATGCATTGTCCGCATGGCTGGGTCTCTGATCTTGCTGGTCGTGGCCCAGTTGGGCACACAGTGGGCATCTCCAATGACAGCCCGCCAGCTTTCTGAATCCTTCCATCCCTCTAGTATATCCAAGAGGGTCTTTTGTCACAACCCAGATTTTCATCCCCTTAGATTAGGACATGTCGTATAGGATTAGGATATGTTTAGAGTTGTTTGGAATGGGTCCCATATGTTTTACCATCTCTCCAGTCAATTAAATACATAGATGCACCTCTATTCCTATGTCTAGTACAATTCAATCGTTGTATTCCTCATTTTCAAACCATCTAACAACTTAATTGGTTTTAAGTTCCATCAAAAGAGTTGTAGATCTATCCTTTGTCTTTCATTTGGCTTTGGTATGACACAAATTCAATGTCTAGAACTCAAGATAATCTTTTCAGAGGTAATGCAGTGTAAGTCTAACACTTAGAAATATTGGAGTAAACTTCAAGTGCATTTTTAACCATGTTAAAGCCTATTTTAGTTAGGCCTATTTGAGAGGAAATTGCCGAAAATTCCCTTATCTTTCCAACTCCACTAAGAACACCTCTATCAGATATCGGGAACTCAAGTTATGGCGAAAACAGTAGTGCAGGGTGCCTACACTGAGGCGCAGGGCACCAATAGAGACAGAAGCCAGTAGGGCGCCTACTGCAGCATGCTGTTGCACATTTTGCCGCGTTTTGGGTCATTTTATGACTTCATGGGACCAGCTTTGACCCATTTAAGGGAGTTACGAATTAAAGGACTTAACCTCCCA
Source organism: Calophaca sinica (assembly GCA_037113605.1). Classification (NCBI taxonomy): domain Eukaryota; kingdom Viridiplantae; phylum Streptophyta; class Magnoliopsida; order Fabales; family Fabaceae; genus Calophaca; species Calophaca sinica. The sequence continues at coordinate 48,863,372 of CM073736.1, forward strand.
CTAATAGCCAGCTATTAACCCTTAATCACATTCATAAACTAACCCCAAAGGATCAAAGTCAGAAAATGCTCCATTCTTCCTCTTCTCTCAAAATTCTACACTAAGTCATTTTCCCTTGGACTGAGCCTGTGGAATTCAAATATTTGGTTCTTGCTACTAGCATTCTTCTACCATTTTGGTGGTGATTATCATAGGCTAAGTTCCTCTTGGTTAGGGTTTGATCTCTTTTTCATTCTTAGGGTTTCCAAACTCATAATTCCTTTATTTTATGCCATGATCTCACATTCTTGAAGGAGAACCATCATTTTTGTGAAGCAAAGAACCTTTCTTCTCCTCCTTGGTGAGGGACCACGAAATTTACAAGGTAAGGGGGTAGATGGATAAATGATCATTGGGCTTATGGATATAATTAGGCAATAGGGACACCCCATGGTCCCTAGACTTGGCGTGGTTGTGCGTGAATAAGTACCATTGCCAATGTGATGGGAAATTCGCGAGTTTGACACTATTATGGTGTCCTTGAAATGTTTGAAATGTTTGTTGTCATATGAAATGTGTTAAATTGGTTGATTTCATGATTATGTGCTATGTTATGCAACATGTGATGATTTGGTTTCCTTAACTCCTATGTGATGGTTATGTGATTAAAATGGTGTCTTAGGAATTATGTTGTTATTCCTATGTGTTGTTTAAGATTGGGTACCTTGATAGGTGTTGGAATACCATAGAGTGTGATTGGTCTTACTTGAGTTTATTAGGTGTAGGAAGTGATTATGCAGAAAATTATAAGCAGTAGACTAAGTTGGAATTATGCAAAATTTGTCTAAGTTAATTACGGTGCCTAGTTGACTAAGTTATGGACTCAACTGGAATTTAGGGCCTAGGAATGATGATGACTTTCATGTAATAATAATTTGAGTGCTAGGTGTAAGATTGAGTAAGGTTAACAACTTAGAATAATTTTGTGCAGAAAAAGTGTTGACAATTTTTGACAAAGTTTCACTAATCGAATTTTTAAATTCAAGATAGGTTAGATATTGACCCAAACCCTTTTGGATAGTGTTCCACATTTTTGTAGGAGTAGTATGGTACATCCAGTCGTCCCCAAACACACGGGGACCACGTAGAAATTAGGGCAGAAAGTTTCTTGGACAGAGGCTAGCGCCAGGCGCCCTGTGGATAACGTGTATTCCAAGGGTATTCGAGGTTCAATAGGGTATTTTAAGTGATGATCAAACCTAGATGGATTTATGTAGGGTGAACCACTTGAGGACAAGGATTAGAATCTAAGTTAATTTAGCTTAGACTAAATGTTGTGAGGTAGGATGATAACTTAGACTTGTTCCAAGGTTGGGGGAAACTTGTCAGTCGAGGTTAATTTATCATTTTGCTTGAACGTCTCTAATTCAAAACGGATGTTTATATGAGTGAATGCAGACATATCCAAGAACGACCTATTCGTCAAAACTTTCCTTTATTCATTTTACTGGCGAGTAGTACCTTGTTGCTGATTTTGTAGCCGACCGCTTGAATCAGATCGTTAGTCAGTTGATACTTCATCATTGTTGTTGTTGTTAGACATTTGTTTGGTTTAGTGCTCATGCATCATAAGGTGTCTTCTTGTTGTTGTTATTGGTGGTGAGAAATGATGATGCGATATAGCATCGGCCATTGATGGGCAAGGTACCTGGCTTCGGGGGTCGATCGGGTAGGTGCATCTTATATAAAGTAGTGGATGATCACAACAGCTGGAGCATTCCCATATAAACCAAGTCACCCAGACTAGATACTATTCGTACTCAAGAGTGTCAGCATTCCCTCACTCGCTCATCTGAGTTAGTTTAGTCCACATGTATGGTGAAGTAGACGTTGGTCTTAGGATTGCATATGTACTCGTAGAGTCATGCATTCAAGTTATGTGTTGTGTAAGTTAACGTTGATATATGCGTATTGCTTAAGCTATTTCCTTTGTCGTATGTGTTGTTATTATATATGATGTTTAACCCCCTTTGTTGTGGCTACTCATACACTATTGTGTATGTTTAGACGTTGAGCTTGCGTGTGCGGACGGCGATGTAGCTGAGCAGTGATCCGTGGATGCGATCACCGTAGTTAGGATTTTCAGTTTTATTGTTATCGTTGTTATTGATTTCAGATGTAATACTTAGGGTCAGCTCTGAGTTATTGTCATATCGTGGTGTTATTTATCTTTTTCAAAACTTGGTCGTATTTGTTAACTTTATTATTTCTGCAAGTTGTATGAGCATGATGACTCTACCTTGATTTATGAAATTTTAATTGACTGTATTTTCCATCGGTTGTATTTTATTTCATTTATTTCTTTAACGATAACATGTGGGGTAGAGGGTGTCACATTTAGTGGTATCAAAGCTCGGCCTGTTCTTCAGGCCGTGGTATGAATTACATTATGTATTCTCTATGTACTCTTATATGATTGTCTATGTCAGAATATATGATGATATGAGATTTTAGGACTTTACTTTGGGACTGATTCATTTCTTGACTTTTTAAGTAAGAAGGGACGAAGGACAGGAGTAATCGTGTTGTCATCGATGTTGTTGGACTAATGTGAGGGGGCGTTCCACCCTGAACGAGCACATCACTTGTTCCGTGAGATGGAGAAGACTTTCACGGTGATGACTTGCATGGATGCTCAGAAGGTGGCATTCGCCACCTTCAAATTGACCAACAAAGCTGACCATCGATGGGATGACACCCACCAGCGCTTGGAGAATGCTAAAGTTGCTGTCAATTGGATTCTATTTAGGGAGAGATTATGGAGGAGTATTTTCCGGTTGAGTTGTGTGGCAAAAAGGAAACTGAATTCTTAGCACTGACCCAAGGGGACCTTTTCTGCGGATGACGATGTTGTCAAGTTTGAGGAGTTATCCTACTATTACCTTCCCTATCAAAATACGATCAGCGACTGTTCTAAGTGGCAGAAGATTCAAGTACGAAAATAGCAAGAAGACTAACTCATCTGCAGACAAGCCTACTGGAGGAAGCGCTTGGGGATATAACCAGATTTGGTGTCGGAAGTGTGGCAAGGGTCACTACACTCGTGAGTGCCAGGAGACTGAAGTCATATGTTTCCAGTGCCACAAGCCTGGCCATACCAGCAGAGACTGTAAGGGAGCTAAGCCTGAACCAGCTAGTGGAAGTAAGCCTCAGAAGCCCCCAAGACAACAAGATGAAGTCCACTAGATGAGTCTTTGCTCTCAAAGGAGCCGAAGCGTCGGAATCTGGAGATTTTGCCCAAGGTACATATCGCATCGAAAGGATTTTCAGTTGTGTGATTATGTTATGCTTCATATGCTTTGAATGTTTGTTTCCTGGGTAGTGTTGAGTAGAAGTATGGGCTAACTCGTAGTTAACTATTAGCATCGAGTAGGAACTATGTTAGTACATTGGAGAAGTTAGATTCCCTATTTTAGGTTAAGCGACAGTTTCATGAGAGTAACCCTCGGGAAAACACCATTATAGTAGATAGTGGGCACTGGGTTTGAGTGATAACACTAGTTACAAATAAATTATCAGAGTGCACAGCGGAAGCATGAGCTGTGATATAGGAAGGATCTTTAATAGAGCTCGAGGATAATCGTGTGGCGCCAACATTTTTACACTCAAGTCCTTATCAAGAATTCTTATAGAATGACCAGTAGATAATATGCCTAATTATTATTGCTTGGATTACCTAGCTAAACGAGTAGGAGGGATGGCCACCCAATCACTTATTGCCGGTAAGCGAAGCAATAGTAACCAGTATAGATATGTAGCATTAACCATTAGATAAATCTGACCGATTAGACTTAGTCGCGTATAGGAGATAGTTACCTTAGCATTATATCAGAAGAGACCGTTGGTCGCAAGCATGGTGTCTAGAACCTGCTGATTCGGAAGGGTCGATCATGAGATAGATTAGTCACCCTAAGGAACCTTAAGAACCTTTAAGTAGGGGATTAGGTTCGTTCGTTTATTAGGACTCGCCGGAATTTTGAGGACGAAATTCTTTTATGGGGTAGAAATGTAACAGCCCAGATTTTCATCCCCTTAGATTAGGACATGTTGTATAGGATTAGGATATATTTATAGATGTTTGGAATGGGTCCCACATGTTTTACCATCTTTCCAGTTGATTAAGTATCTAAATGAACCTCTATTCCTATGTCTAGTACAATTCGGTCGTCATATTCCTCATTTTCTAACCATCTAACAACTTAATTGGATTCAAGTTCCTTCAAGAGTGTAGATCTATCATTTATCTTTCATTTGGCTTTGGTTTGACACAAATCCGATGTCTAGAACTCAAGATAATCTTTTCAGAGGAAATGCAGCGTGTGGCACTTAGAAATATTGGAGTAAACTTCAAGTGCATTTTTAACCATGTTAGAGCCCCATTTTAGTTAGCCCTATTAGAGAGGAAATTGTAGTAAATTCGCTTCTCTTTCCAACGCCACCAAGAACGACTCAATCAGACATTGGAAACTCAAGTTATGGTGAAAACAGTAGTGCAGGCCGCCCATAGAGACAGAAGCCAACAGGGTGCTTGCTGCAGCGTGCTGTTGCACATTTTGCAACGTTTTAGTGTGTTTTGGGTCATCTTACTACTCAATGGGACCCACTTTTGACCCATTCAAGGGAGTTACGAATTAAAAGACTTAACCTCCCACTAACAACCAGTTATTAACCCTTAATCACGTTCATAAACTCACCCCAAAGGATCAAAGTCAGGAAATGCTCTATTCTTCCTTTTTTCTCAAAATTCTGCACCAAGTCATTTTCCCTTGGACTGTGGCTGTGGAATTCGAATATTTGGCTCTTGCTACTAGCATTCTTCTACCATTTTGGAGGTGATTATCATAGGCTAAATTCCTCTTGGTTAGGGTTTGATCTCTTTTTCATTCTTAGGGTTTTCAAACTCACAATTCCTTTATTTTATGTCATGATCTCACATTCTTAAAAGATAACCATCATTTTTGTGAAGCAAAGAACCTTTCTTCTCCACCTTGGTGAGGGACCACGAAATTTACAAGCTAAGGGGGTAGATGGATACATGATCAGTGGGCTTATAGATATAATTAGGCAATAGGGACGTCACATGGTCCCTAGACTTAGCATGGTTGTGCGTGAATAAGTACCATTGCCATTGTGATGGGAAATTCGCTAGTTTGACACTATCATGGTGTCCTTCAAATGTTTGAAATGTTTGTTGTCATATGAATTGTGTTAAATTGGTTGATTTCATGATTATGTGCTACGTTATGCAACATGTGGTGATTTAGTTGCCTTGACTCCTATGTGATGGTTATGTGATTGAAATGGTGTCTTATGAATTGTGTTGTTTTTCCTATGTGTTGTTTAAGATTTGTACCTTGAATACCATAGAGTGTGATTGGTCTTACTTGGGTTTATTAGGTGTAGAAAGTGATTATGCAGAAAATTATGAGTAGTAGACTAAGTTGGAATTATGCAGAATTTGTCTAAGTTAGTTATGGTGCCTCGTTGACTAAGTTATGGACTCAAATGGATTTTAGAGCCTAGAAATGATGATGACTTTCATGTAATAATAGTTTGAGTGTTAGGAGTAAGATTAAGTGGCGTTAGTAACTTATAATAATTTTGTACTGAAAAATGAGTAGAAAATTGACAAAGTGTTGACAGTTTTTAACAAAGTTTCATTAATTGAATTTTGAAATTCAAGATAGGTTAGATATTGACCCAAACCCTTTTGGATAGTGTTCCATAATTTTGTAGGAGTGGCATGGTATGTCCGGTCGTCCCCGAACACGCGGGGACCATGTAGAAATTAGGGCGAAAAGTTTCTTGGACAGAGGCTGGCCGCGCTGCAGGCGCCTGGCGCCCTGTGGCTACCTTGGTGCGTCGTGTTTTCAAGTGATCTCAACCGTCCCGGCTTAGGGCACTGTCCTAACGTGTATTCTAAGGGTATTCGGCGTTCGATAGAGTATTCTAAGTGATGATCAAACCTAGATGGATTTATTTAGGGTGAACCACTTGAGGACAAGGATTAGAAACTAAGTTAGGTTAGCTTAGACTTAATGTTGTGAGGTAGGAAGATAACTTGGACTTGTTCCAAGGTTGGGGAAAAAATTTATCATTTTGTTTGAACGTCGCTAATTCAAAACGGCTGTTTATATGAGTGAATGCAGACATATCCAAGAACGACCTATTTGTCAAAACTTTCCTTTATTCATTTTACTAGCGAGTAGTACCTTGTTGTTGATATTGTAGCCGACCGTTTGATGAGATGGTTGGTGAGTTGATACATTGTTGTTATTGTTTTTAGACACTTGTTTAGTTTTATGCTCATGCATCATAAGGTGTCTTCTTGTTGTTGTTATTGGCGGTGAGTAACGATGATGCGATATAGTATCGGCCATTGATAGGCAAGATACCCATCCTCGGTGGTCGATCGGGTAGGTGCGTCTTATATAAAAGCAGTGGATGATCACCACAGCTGGGGCGTTCCCATATAAACTAGATCACCCGGAATAGACACTGTTCGTACTCAAGAGTGCTGGCATTCCCTCACTCGCTCATCTGAGTTGGTTTAGATCCACATGTATGGTGAAGTAGACGTTGGTCTTAGGATTGCATATGTACTCGTAGAGTCATGCATTCATGTTATGTGTTGTTCAAGTTAATGTTGATATATGCGCATTGCTTAAGCTATTTCCTTTCCATATGTGCTATTCTTATATATGATGTCTAACCCCCTTTGTTTTGGCTATTCATACACTATTGTGTATGTTTAGACAATGAGCTTGCATGTGCGGACGACGATGTGGCTGAGGAGTGATCAGTGGATGCGATCACCATAGTTAGGATTTTCGGTTTTTATTGTTATCATTGTTATTGATTTCCGATGTAAAACTTAGTGTCAGCTCTGGGTTATTGTGACATCGGGGTGTTATTTATCTTTTTCAAAATTTGGTCTTATATGTTAACTTTATTATTTCTACAAGTTGTATGAGTGTGATGACTCTACCTTGATTTATGAAATTTTAATTGACTGTATTTTCTGCCGGTTGTATTTTATTTCAATCTCAACTCATCCCCACACAAGTTATTCATATGCAAGAATATCGAGTGGTCACTAGAGCTCAATCTTCTTCATTTAGTCATGTTAGTGGAGGAAATAATGGGAACAAAATCCATATACTTTCAGAAGGGGATTGGTAAAATCTTTTAATTTATTCCTATTAATGCTACTGCCGGTTTTCTATTTCTATTGGTTCTACTGCTATCTTTTTTCCATGTGGGGAATGAGAGAACTAAAGACATTAATGCTGGTGCTAATTAATGCATTTTTCCTGTTTGATAGACACAAGTTGGCAGTTTCAGAAATTGCTTCCATCATGCGTAGTCACTTGGAGGAGGGAAAACAATCATGGAAGCAGTTAACTAAGGATCTACGAGATGATTAGTTTGAATTATTTGAAGTAATTATATTTCACGCTTTGTTTAAAATGAATCAGTTGTTATGCATTGTTTAGAAAATTGAAAAGTACCTAATACTCTTTTCCAATGTAGAAAAAGTTTACACAGTCACCTGAAGACAAGGACAAGGTGAGGCGAAACTTTGACAAAAGAGGGGCAGCTAAAATGTCCCAATTGATGCAAGAAGCTCGCCAAAATTTAGATGAGAATCCTTCTTGGATGGGAGATGAGACACCCTCTGTCCCATCATAGTAACCTTTGACTAATTAGCCTTAATCGTTTATCTTATCGTTAATAAATACAGCAAAAAATACGTATAAATTTAAACTTAGATACACAATGGAACAAAAATACACGTATTATACACTGTATGCATCGGTATAGAGTTTTAGTGGCCACTGCATGGGCAGACCTACACCAGAGTCTAAAAGATAGCAAAAGAAAGCTAAAGATGGATGCATAGCAAAAAGGTGATACAGTCATCCTCAAAAGACTCGGAGGCTAACATGTGCCTCATCAAAAAGAAACCACCATCAAATGGAAGCAAAACAAGACTCCTGGCCATAGGTATGTAACAGGGTATCGAGAGCTCCCGCTTTACTATCCCTAACTACTGAGAAAGGCACAAGGTAGTGCCCAACTCAAAATTCCCCCAAACGGGGATCCTCAGACTCGTCCATATCAATGGATACATGAACTGTGCCATCCTCAGCAACAACTGCATCCTCGGTACCTGTATCTAACATACACATAGCACATACGCACAAACACATGTACAGGGAGATAAGAACAACATGATGACCATAAAATGAGAAAGTAGCAGTAGAAGGCAATACAAAGTATACAGTATGCAAGTAATCAGATATACCATGTTTCACATTGCTAACTTGGACACTAATTATTTATCACACTATGGTTACCTAATTATAGACTCATGGCCACTAACTACACCGGCTTGCTGTACTCCTCACCACTCAGAGTACAACCCTATGTCACATTGTACTCGTCTCAACTCAGAGTATCAGTCATTTGTCTAAGCAACATATCCCGCTCATCGTGACTTATAAGAGCACATCCCCAAACTCTGTATCACTAAGGGTCGGGTATCTAGGCCTGCACTCGGGATCATTAACCAAGGACTTGAAGTTTACAGCACTCGTCGAAGTAAACGGGCACAACTGAAACCACGACACAATAGCGGCCAAACTATTGGCCCCCTATGGAATATTTCCAGACCCCACGATATACACCGCCAAGGTCTATATGACCTACATTGTTACCTCGTACTCGTGCCCGAGTATCTCCTTACCTCGTGCTCCACATGTTACCCAGGTGGCCAGAATACTCAAGAGAGGGTGAATTGAGTATCAAAAATTTTCGCAAACTTTATGAAAAACTTAGTTTGAGAAGGTGTTATCTTTATTGGATATGAGAAACGTTCTACCCAAGAAATCAATTAACTAGTATAAGATAAATTTCAACCACATCAATTATATCTACAAGAACCCTAAAAACGAAATTAAAGAGATTAGGGAGAAGAAGATCAAACCAGAGGATTTTATCCTAGTTTAGTCACCAATCACTGTGACCTACATCTAGTCCCCAAGCCTCGCTCGGGATTTTCGTCCACTATCAATTCAAAGAATTACACCGTTTCTTGAATTTACAATCAGAGATTCCACACTATAAAATTTCCCACTTGAAATACCTCACTCAAGATTCACTAGGGATACCTCACCCTCACAATATAGAAATTACAAGTAGAAAGAATTCGAAAATCTGAAATAACACTTTTTGTAGTGTAGATATACAAATGAAAACCGATGAGTCTCAATGAAATTGGGGGAAGAAGAAAGCTAGAGAGAATGCTCAATTTGTGGTTCTGAAAAAATGTGTAAAAGTGTGTATGAAAACTCTAAAACGAGCCTTTTATATGGTGCCCAAAACTGAGAAATAAAACTGAGAAATTATGCAGTAAAATCGCGCGTGAATCGATTCACCAAAGTGTGAATCGATTCAATTACTTAAACTGAATTCGATTCACCAAAGTGTGAATCGATTCGATGGCTTAAACTGAATTCGATTCACCAGTTTTGTGAATCGATTCACCAAAGTCAGCATTCGATTCACAGAACCAAAATCAAGAACTGGGAGCCCGATGATGAATCGGTTCATCTATCATGTGAATCGATTCATGCTTTCTAAAATGCATAGAAAATATGTCTTGACCATATGAAATGATTTAACACTTTGAAAAACAATCATTGGGTCTAAAACTGATAAAAGAACAATTTTAAACACACCCAACTTGGTCAAAAACATTTTAATAACATTTTAGGTATGCTACACATGCATGATTCAAAGCAATTAGAAAGTTTTGCATTCTCTAACTTTTAACCCACAACATATTGAGACTCTAACAATGATTCTAACTAGAGAAAGATATAAAGCTAAAGAATACTAGTAGAACCAAAGTCTTCACGTGTTTGACATCTTCAAAATCATCTTCAATTACGCATGAGGGATGCGTTCATCCACAAACTCCCCCTTTTTTATGATGAAAAACACTTATACCTACAATTGCCTTTTAAAACAAATAATAACCAATAATAGAACATGACAATTGAATAATACCAACTAATACTCCCCCTTAATATATGCCATCTCCCCCTTTTGACATTATCAAAAAAATAGTAGGCAGTATCATACAAGGAAAGTATCATACAGCAGTACTTTCCAGCAGCAGTATCATACAGCAGGCTCAAAAAAAATAGTAGCACTCAAGCAATAACAGTAGTAGGCTAAAGTATACACGCCCGTGCAATATCAAAAGACAGTGCAACATCAAAAGTATAGATGCCATAATATCCAAAAGTACAATAGCCACAATATCATACAACCATGATCAAGTGTAGACAAGTCATAATATCCAAACTTACAGATGCATGATTTTTAAAAAAAAAAACAAAATGTGCCCACACTAAAACAAAAAAAAACAGTGAGCTATGGTTCAGGAGGAGGGGTCGAAGAACAAAACGCATCAGTACTCACCATCTGTGAATCCAGATAGGTCTTCAGCTCTTCAAACTGATCATGAACCAAGTCTCGAACCCAAGACTGCACCCGACCCTCAAGCTAGGCAATTTCACTATCAAACCAGGCGGGGGGACAGAATTCACTGAACTAGAAGCAGCAGGCACACTGTGAGAAGTAACAGATGGTTGAGGAGCAGTGGGGGCAGGAGTCTCTAAAGGAGGCACAACATCATCATCAGCATCATCATCAACATCATTAATAACCGCAGGACCCTCATGGTAAACCCATTCATCACCTTGATGAACAATTGGCATTCTGTTGATTGAATTTATACCAATTCTATCTGATGGAAAAACCTAAAGAACCTCATCATGTTCTGAAAAGGCTTCAAAATGCTGGATAAACAGGGAGATAAGGCAAGCATACGGAAGTGGACTTTTACCATCAATAGCAACATTCTTCATATGATCCATTATGAAGCGGGGCCATTAATTCTAATACCATTCTTAGACGCCCAAAGAAGAAACACCTCAGTATCCTGTATTCTTGCATAATTTCCCTTCCTAGGGACCAGTATCTTTGCCATTGCAAACTGACGCATCCGATGTTTGACTTGAATCTTCTTTGTAGTAAACTTATGACAACTAGTGGGAACATCTTCTGGATCCGCCAAAATGCTACGAAAGGCAACTTTAGGAACATAACCATCAAAACTCTTCAAATCAAAAGTGTCTATAACAGCCCCATTCACAGATAAACCAACCAATTGAGACCAAAGCTGAGGAGTAATTTCTATCACCTGATTCCCAATTGAGGACGTCAAAATTTCATCTTCAACAGATAAATTACAGTAGAACAGCTTCACTAATTCAGGAAAATAGTTTGTAATTAACTCCATAAACGTTTGCAAACCTTGTGCAAAAAAACACATCTTGAAAGTCAAAGTCAAGTTGCCGAAGCTCATTTGTGGCCAAATAGTGGGGAGTTATCACTGTCCTATTCTTAAAAGATCTGTTAAACTTGGACACTTGGTTCTCAGAGATAAAATTCCTAGGTAAATTTCATACATTCCTTGGATGAAAACCATGTCTCCTAGTAGATAAAAGTTTAGACCTACGGCCCTTAGCAGCGGAGGTTCCTTCCATTGAATCAACCCAAAATTTCCAACAACAGAGAAAACCCCAAACCAAACTTGAACAGGACGCTAGAACGCAAGCAGGAACCCACAAACCAACTGAACCAAGTAGAAGCAAACAGCAAAACAAAAGCAACATAGAACACTACTAACCAGAGATAGCGCAACCTGAGCTTCAATCAGAGATGAGCAGAAACAAAGCAACAACGCAGAAACGAAGCAACAACGTAGAAACGAAGCAACAACGCAGCTCGCACAGTCAGGAATGAAAAGAACCCCAAACCTTGGTGCAAGACATGAATGGAGCTTTAAGAAAGTGGCTGAAGAAGGTGAGGGTGTGAGGAAACAGAGGGGTTAGGGTTGAGAAGAAGAGGCTGAGAAGGAGAGGCTAGGGTTGTCGTGCGAATCATGAAGAGAAAAGCTATTTTTCAGTTTTTTATAGTACCGTGAATCGAAGTGACTGAATCGATTCACGTGAGGCCTACTTCGATTCACAAAAAGGGCAATACTTGATTTATGCACAATAAGAATCATGAATCGATTCACACTTTAAATGAATCGATTCATTCACTGTGAAATCTAAAAAAATGCAGAGTAAATGCATTTTAACTATACAATTAGCATAAGAACACCTAAAATTCATTCAATCAATCATTTATGCACAACATATAACAATATAAACACGTTTTAACATATAATATGAACAATTTGGAGAAATCAACGCATAAGGTAAATTCACATCAAGCACACTATCAACAAAAAAAAAATACCTAGTATAAGAAATACTTGTGCACTCTTGGATCAGCAAATTTTAAAACAACTGCATAACTAGTTAGTGAGAAACATATGCAAAGACACACATTCACTCAATGCATGAGCTATCCAAAATGCCTAGTTCATTTCTAACATTGAAAAAATTCTCTTTTGCAAGAGGTTTTTTGAAAATGTCAGCTAGTTGTTTAGATGTTTTCATAAACTTAAACACACAATCTCCTTTTTTAACATGATCTCTAAGAAAGTGATGTCTAATTTCTATATGCTTAGTCCTAGAGTGTAAGATGGGAATGTGATTTAGCTTGAGTCCATAGTCTAGAAGTTGTTGTTTCATCCAAAGAATTTGAGCGCAACAACTTCCAGCCGCTACATACTCAGCTTCAGTTGTGGATAATGCCACACTCACTTGCTTTTTACTATGCCATGAAATTAGTGAGTTTCCAAAGAGGTGACATGTTCCACTAGTGCTTTTCCTATCTACTTTGCAACCGGCAAAGTCAGAATCGGTATAACCAACTAAACTACAAATACCACCTTTAGGATACCATAGACCCATGTGTGTTGTGCCTATTAAGATATCTAAGAATCCTCTTAACAGCTGAGAAGTGTGATTCCTTAGGGTTAGCTTGAAATCTAGCACACATGCATACACTAAACATAATGTCGGGTCTACTGGCAGTTAGATAGAGAAGAGAACCGATCATACCTCTATACTTTGCAAGTTCAACGGATGTCCCATTTTCATCCTTGTCAAGATAACAACTTGTGCTCATAGGAATGCTAATCTCCTTATCTTTTTCCATCCCAAATCTTTTAAGAAGCTTTTTACAATACTTTGACTAATTGATGAAGATGCCATTTTTAGATTGCTTGATTTGTAGCCTGAGAAAATAACTGAGTTCACCCATCATTGACATTTCAAATTCGCTCTACATCATCTTAGAAAATTCCTTGCACAAAGATTCATTAGTAGATCCAAAAATAATATCATCAACATAAATTTGTACTAAAAGGATGTTATGACCTTTATTCTTAATAAAAAGTGTAGTATCAACTTTTCCCCTTTGAAAACCTTTTTATAAAAGAAATTTGCTCAATCTTTCATACCAAGCTCTAGGAGCTTGCTTAAGTCCATAAAAGGCCTTTTTAAGTTTAAAAACATGATTAGGCAAATCAAAACTTTCAAAACCAGGGGGTTGAGCTACATACCCTTCTTCTTGAATATAGCCATTTAGGAAAGCACTTTTAACATCCATTTGGTACAATTTAAAATCCATGATGCAAGCATAAGCAAGAAGTAATCTATTGGCTTCTAGTCTAGCTACGGGGGAATAAGTTTTCTCATAATCAATACCTTCCTCTTGATTATAACCTTAGCTACTAGTCTAGCCTTATTTCTAATAATTACACTGGCTTCATCGAGCTTGTTCCTAAAAACCCATTTTGTGCCAATTACTTGATGATTCTTTGGTCGTGGCACAAGCTCCCAAACTTTGTTTCTTTCAAATTGATTTAATTCTTCATGCATGGCCATCAACCAATGTTCATCAACAATTGCCTCACCAATAGTTTTAGGCTCAATTTGAGAAACAAAAGCTGAGTAATTACAAATATCCCTAATATTAGAGCGAGTAGTTACCCCTTTTGAGATGTCATCTATTATTTGATCACGAGGATGATCTTTTGACACTCTCCATTCAAGAGGTAGATTTTGATGTTGAACTTCTTTATCTTCCTTGGGAGGCATCTCATCATTGTTGTTGTTTTCTTCTATCTTCTCTTCATTTGAGGGCTTTGAACCGGCACCTACAATCTCATCAAAAGCGACATCCTTTTTTTTCCTTTTGGAGGTTAGATTCATCAAATGTCACATGGATAGATTCTTCAATGGACATAGTTTTCTTGTTATATACTCTAAAAGCTTTACGAGAGGACGAATAGCCTACAAATATACCTTCATCAGCTTTAGCATCAAATTTGCCTAAGTTATCCTTCCCATTGTTCAAAATAAAACATTTACATCCAAAGACACGAAAATGAGAGATATTAGGCTTTCTTCCTTTGTATAATTCATAAGGCGTCTTTTTCAAAATTGGTCTTATCAAGACTCTATTTACAACATAAGTTGCGGTATTAACTGCATCCGCCCAGAAGTACTTAGGAAGATTTGTTTCATTAATCATAGTTCTTGCAAGCTCTTCTAAAGAGCGGTTTTTCCTTTCAACTACTCCATTTTGTTGTGGAGTTCTAGGAGCTGAAAAATTATGATTAATGCCATTTTCTTCACAAAAAGCTTCAAAGAGATGGTTTTCAAATTCACCTCCATGATCACTTCTTATGGATGCAATTTTCAAATTCTTTTCATTTTGGATAACTTTTGCAAGTTTTCTAAAAGCATTAAAAGCATCATTTTTACTAGCAATGAACAAAGGCCATGTGTACTTAGAAAAATCATCCACAATCACTAGACCATAGTAATTACCTCCAAAACTCATAGTTCTAGAAGGACCAAACAAATCCATGTGCAAAAGTTGCAAGGGCCTAGTAGTTGAAACAATATTTTTTGCTTTAAAAGAGGTCTTAACTTGCTTTCCCTTTTGCATGCGTCACATAATTTGTCCTTTTGAAACTTGATTTTTGGTAAACCAATTACTAAATCTTTAGAAATAAGCTTATTTAAATGGTCCATGTGAACGTGAGCCATTCTTCTATGCCATAGACAATTTTCATCACTTTTAGTTAATAGGCATGGTACGTCATTTGAAGGTATATCCTCTAGACTAATCATATAGATATTATCTATCCTTTGACCAATGAACTTAATTTGCTTATCATCCTTGTTTTCAATTTTGCAACAAGTTGAGTTGAAAACAACTTCATATCCCTTGTCACATAATTGATTAATGCTAAGCAAGTTATGTTTTTGTCCATCCGCATATAAAACATCATCTATAGTAGTAGTAGAGGACTTACCAACTTTGCCAATACCAAGGATCTTACTGTTGTTGTTGTCTCCATATATTACATGACCTCCATCTCTAGGAGCAAGTTGTAGAAACTTAGATTTATCACCGGTCATATGTTTGGAACAACCACTATCCAAATGCCAATCCTTGCTATTGACTTTCAAGCAAACCTACAAAACAATTAATGTTGGGACTTATGTACCCAAATTTTCTTGGGTCCTTGGATGTTAGCGTTGGGAATTAGTCCCTTGGGAATCCATACCATTTTACAACTATCAAGACCATTCTTCCTAATATTGCAATTTAGTGTAGTATGGCCATTTCTACCACAATAATGACAGGTTACATTAGGTGTGCTTGGTGAAACAAAGAGGTTTTTGAAAGATATTCTTTGAGTATTGGGATTGAAACCAATACCACCTTTATCAAAAGTGCATCTTTGTTTACTAAGCATCATGTCCAAATAATCCCTACCCATTGTGAGCTTTACTATAGACTTTTTTAGGTAATCAATTTCCTTTTTAAGGTCTATACATTTCTCATATGTGGAAGGAAAAATAACATCATCATTAGGACATGCTTTAGCAAGAGATTCTTCATGAGCAACCCTTAAAGATTCATTTTCACTTTTCAAAATTTCAATTTCCTCTTTTTCTTTTGAAACTTGCTTTTTTAGACTAAGTATAGTTTTCTTTTGAGAAACTACTTGTCTAGTAGTCTTTACAAGTTCCTCATGAAGTTCATCAAAAACATTTTCAACTCATCATATGTAGGTAAAGGATCAAGTTCATCATCACTTACCTCATCCTTTTCATGGATGGTTGCCATTAGAGATAGGTGTGCTACTTCATCATCTTCTGAGTTACTTGAAGAATCTGTATCATTGTCTTCCCATGCAATGTAGGATCTTCTTCCTTTCTTTTCCTTCTTAAGCCTTTTCTCATTCTTCTTTAGGTAGATTGGACACTCCATCTTCATGTGCCCGGTTTTGCCACGTTCATAGCAAGTTATTGTTGAAGTGCTTCCTTCCTTCTTAGTAAACTTCTTTGACTTGTTGAAGAATTTGTTGTTGCTCATTTTTCTTCCCTTCTTACTCAAAAACCTACCGAACTTCTTCACCATGAGACCTATGTCTTCTTCACTTGAATCTTCATTTTCGGAATCATCGTTTTCCTCTTGAACAACATTTTTCCCTTTTAAAGAAGAGGCAACTAGAGCAATGCTCTTCTTATCCTTCTTTTTATCTCCTTCTTCATGCTCGGTTAGCCTATTTAGCTCAAGTTCATGTTCTTGTAGCTTCCCAAACAAGGTTGCCAAAGTCATGGTGGACAAGTTTCTAGATTCCGCAATTGCCGTCACCTTTGGTTGCCAATTCCTACTCAAACATCTTAAAACTTTATTGATTAAATCCTCATTAGAAAAAGTTTTACCTAAGGCGGCTAAGTGGTTCACAATGTGTGTGAATCGTTTTTGCATGTCGTGTATGGTTTCACCATTGTTCATGCGAAACAATTCATACTCATGTGTGAGAGTATTCACTCTAGCCTTTTTCACCTCACTAGTACCCTCATGGGTAACTTGTAGGGTGTCCCACATAGCTTGGGATGTTTGGCAATTGGTGACTCTAAAAAATTCATCTTGGCCTAAGGCGGCGGTGATGATATTTTTAGCTCTCCAATCAAGTTGAAATTTTCTCTTTTCTTCATCACTCCATTCATTTCTAGGTTTCTCAATTTTCACACCTCCACTTTCAGTAGTTGGGTTAAAAGGACCATTTTCAATGGCATCCCAAATATCAATGTCTTGGGAGATGATGAAAATTCTCATTCTCTCTTTCCAATAAGGATAACCTTCACTATTAAAAACAGGAGCCTTATTATAGGACCTATTGGGTTGATAAAACGATTTCGAAGACATGATTTTCTTGCAAGAAAATTAGACAAAATCAAAGATACCTGCTCTGGTACCACTTGTTACCCAAGTGGCCAGAATACTCAAGAGGGGGGTGAATTGAGTATCAAAAATTTTCGCAAACTTTATGAAAAACTTACTTTGAGAAGGTGTTATCTTTATTGGATATGAGAAACCTTCTACCCAAGAAATCAATTAACTAGTATAAGATAAATTTCAACCACAACAATTGTATCTACAAGAACCCTAAAAACGAAATTGAAGAGATTAGGGAGAAGAAGATCAAACCAGAGGATTTTATCCTAGTTCAGTCACCAACCACTGTGACCTACATCTAGTCCCCAAGCCTCGCTCAGGATTTTCGTCCACTATCAATTCAAAGAATTACATCGTTTCTTGAATTTACAATCAGAAATTCCACACTCTAAAATTTCCCATTTGAGATACCTCACTCAAGATTCACTAGGGATACCTCACCCTCACAGTATAGAAATTACAAGTAGAAAGAATTCGAAAATCTGAAATAACATTCTTTGTAGTGTAGATATACAAATGAAAACCTACGAGTCTCAATGAAATTGGGGGAAGAAGAAAGCTAGAGAAATGCTCAATTTATGGTTCTGAAAAAATGTGTAAAAGTGTGTATGAAAACCCTAAAACGAGCCTTTTCTATGGTGCCCAAAACTGAGAAATTATGCAGTAAAATCGCGCGTGAATCCATTCACCAAAGTGTGAATCGATTCAATTACTTAAATTGAATTCGATTCACCAAAGTGTGAATCGATTCAATAACTTAAACTGAATTCGATTCACCAGTTTTGTGAATCGATTCACTAAAGTCTGCATTCGATTCACAGAACCAAAATCAAGAACTGGGAGCCCGATGATGAATCGATTCATCTATCAAGTGAATCGATTCATGCTTTCTAAAATGCATAGAAAATATGTCTTGACCATATGAAATGATTTAATACTTCAAAAAACAATCATTGGGTCTAAAAATGATAAAAGAACAATTTTAAACATACCCAACTTGGTCAAAAATATTTTAATAACATTTTAGGTATGCTACACATGCATGATTCAAAGCAGTTAGAAAGTTTTGCATTCTCTAACTTTTAACCCACAACATATTGAGACTCTAACAATGATTCTAACTAGAGAAAGATATACAGCTAAAGAATACTAGTAGAACCAAAGTCTTCACGTGTTTGACATCTTCAAAATCATCTTCAATTATGCATGAGGGATGCGTTCATCCACACCACACACGACTGTTACATAACACTAACACATTCACTTTAAAAGCTCACACCACTCACATTTCACCTTGCACTTAAATTCACTTTTTTCACTATTCATATTAAGCATGTTACATCTCACATTAGTCCTATTCTCAATCACTTAGTCATTTAGCAGCGACACAACACTTAATATCACATATTATACACATAGAATATCACACAGGCATTTCATCACATAAGCACATATCACGAATTCCTACACATGTTCCTAATATCATACATAACACAATAATTCACTATTACATACTAAGTAGGTCAAACATTGCACCTGGAACACGTAATATTGCTCCTATGTTGATTGATAGTTTCACAATATCTGTCCTCGGATACCGTAAATCGTAACCCCTCTCCTTAAATATTACTGACCTCAACCTCTAGTAGGGCTTAGGTACCCTACGCATACAATGTATATTATTCTACACTAGCAATCCCGGTAAAATTGTATTCTTACTCTCACTTGGTTTCCAAAGCAGTTAGTCCAAATCCCACAAACTCTAACAGCCTTTCCCACGGACACACGAGCAAGTTAAGTGGACACTTCTCCCCCACCAATAGGATTCGGCCACCACACCCACAAAGGTCAAGGATTGTCCAAAAATTTAATCGAGCACACCGGCACGATCCATATTTTACTGGAAACACAAAAACGTACTCGGATTAGAATTAGGGCAAACTATGGAATTGATAAAATAGGAAGAGGATCATGGCCCGTTACTGACCAAGGGCTCTAAGGTATTCAAATTTTCCAAATCCAACTTCTGACAAGATTTCTCGAACGTTCGGTACCCGTACTTGCACCAAATCCCCAAAATACGAAGAACAGATAATTAGGGACTAAGAACAATAACAAGGAACCACGAATTCTCCCACATGTTCACTGAGAACAGGGATGTTCCCCTCTGTTTTGTGTCATATGGAACCCCTCCAGGAGTTTCGGCAAAACAGTAGCTCGTTTGGTACCCGTATGGCTCAACTGGGGTCCAAAACACAGTCTGATTAGGGTTAAGCTGGAGAACCTTGATTCCTTACCCCAAAATCAGAATGAAATAGAGGAGAATAACATTGAGATGCTTAGGTTTACCTTGGGAAAACCTCGCTCAGAGATAAATCCTAAAAAGCACGAACGGCAACGAACGAATTGGTAGGATCGAACGATTAAACCAACACTTAAAATGGCTTGGAAGTAAGTCACCAAACTTAAAAACTCATCAATAGAGGTTTGCTTGACTGAAGAGGAATTATGGTCGTGATTCATTAAAAGGAAGAAGAAAAAAATGATAAAAGGTGATGATTGGCCTTAAATAGAAAATTTGGGGTCTCTAGGCATGCTTAGCCCGCGCACCTGTGCTTAGCGCGCACGTTCCAGAATGTCGGTACGCCTCGCGCGTGCTTACGCGTCCTATGCTCGTCTACGTGGCTTTCTTCACACTGAAGTACCCTCCTGCATGTCCGCCACGTGTCCATATTAAGAAACATTCCAATCACAATGCGCCACATGACGCAGAAGGATCAGGAGACGCTGGTGCACCATATACCAGCGCGCCTCAAGCGCTTTTTCGGTAGTTTGTCTGATTTCGCGCGATTTCTTCTATTCCGATGTTTGTGCGATCCAGAACTCGATACCCTAACACTTAAACATCATTCTAAACACATAGAACACATGATTGACCTCACAATTAAGGATTTACAATCCTAATTACTCGCACTTACTCTAGGTCACAAAAATACAAAACCCTAATTCTTGCTCTGATTGTTCTCAAATTTTATGAGGCTTCTAAGACTAATACTAAAACACTATCGAGCACTTCTCTACCTTTTTATAACCCCCAAAACCTCATAAGTCTCGTACTTGCCTTACACAAAGGCACAGAAAGCGAATACACTACCAAACACTCTAATACACAGTCAAACTCCACAATACAAACCTAAGTTCACACAAATACACTTATACACACACAATCGCACATTAAGCAAGATTAGAAAATTGAGGATGTTATATTACCACCCCCCTTTAAAAGATATTTCGTCCCTGAAATCACGTACATGTAAACAGATGTGGAAACTGTGATCGCATATCCTCATCACGCTCCCAAGTCATGTCATCTGTAGTATCATCCCACACAACCTTAACCAAATGAATGTGTTTACCACGAAGTTCCTTGATCCTTCGTTCCATGATCTTTACAGGTAATGCCACATATTCTAAGTTATCTCTTAACTGTATTGAATCGGGTTCAATGATATGAAAAGGATCGGGGTAATACTTTAGCAACTGAGATACATGGAAGACATCATGATGATTGGAAAGATTAGGTGGTAAAGCAATATGATAGGCTACTGGGCCAATCCGACGAAGAATTTGCAATGGACCAATAAACCTTGGAGTTAATTTTCTAGACTTGATAGCTCTGCCAATTTCAGTCCTAGGAGTTACTCTCAGCAAAACGTGATCTCCCTCTTGGAATTCTAAAGGTCTCCTTCTCTTATCACTATAACTCTTCTGCCTATCCTGAGCTGCCTTCATCTTCTCTTTAATCTTCTTGACTTGCTCTGTGGTCTGTTGGATCATCTCCGGACCTAACACTTGTCTGTCTTTGGTGTCAAAACAACACAATGGGGTTCTACACTTTCGTCCATTCAAAGCCTTAAAAGGTGCCATACCTATACTTGAGTGAAAACTGTTGTTATAGGTGAATTCCACTAAAGGCAAAAACTTGTCCCAACTTCCTACATGCTCCAACATGCATGCCCTCAACAAGTCTTCTAGGGATTCGATTGTTCGTTCTAACTGGCCATCCATTTGAGGATGATAAGATGAACTCAATCTTAACCTAGTCCCTAAAGCTCGTTGCAGTTCGTTCCAAAATTTAGAGGTAAATCTAGGGTCTTTGTCACTAATGATGCTCAAAGGAACACCATGTAGTCTTACTACCTCCTTAATGTAAATCTGAGCTGACCTTTCCAAATGATATTTCTTTCTGATTGGAATGAAATGAGCACTCTTCGTCAGCCGGTCAATAACTACCCAAATAGCATCAAACTTCTTGGGAGTCCTAGGTAGTCCTACTACAAAGTCCATTGCTATTCCATCCCATTTCCATTCGGTAATATCCAAGGATTGCAATAACCCTGCTGGTTTCTGATGTTCTATCTTTGCCTTCTGACATACTAAGCAAGACAAAACATAGTTAGCTATGTTCTTCTTCATACCAGGCCACCAAAACATCTCCTTCAGATCTTGATACATCTTAGTAGCGCCTGAGTGGAAACTAAGCTTGCTCTTTTAGGCTTCTTCTAGAATCATCTTTCTGATCTCGGTATCACTAGGTATACAAATCCAGTCTCCAAACCTAAAGATACCATCACTGCCCACATTAAATTTTGAAACCTTTCCTTTATTCATCAACTCCTTCATCTTGTGCAGATGTTCATCTGTCTCTTGCTTCTCCTTCACTAGCTTTAAGAATTCGCTAGTTACTACTATCTTCCCTAAAGACATCCTATCCTTAAACAGTTGTACTCCGAGACCAAGGTCTTTAAACTGCTCTACTAGCTCCAACTCCTTGACCATCATAACAGACACACGTAGGGATTTTCTATTTAAAGCGTCAGCCACCATGTTAGCTTTCCCTGGATGGTATTGCAGCTCAAAATCATAGTCCTTAAGAAATTTCATCCATCTCCTCTGCCTCATATTCAATTCCTTCTGGTCAAATAAATACCTCAAACTCTTGTGATCACTAGACACCATGAACTTAGCACCATAGAGATGGTGAATCCAAATTTTCAAACCAAAAACTATAGCAGCTAGCTCTAGATCGTGAGTAGGATAATTCCTTTCGTAAATTCTCAGTTGTCTAGAAGCATAAGGAACTACTCTCCCTTCTTGCATTAACACACAACCTAACCCTTGATAAGAAGCATCACAGTATACCACAAAATCTCCTAAAGGATCAGGTAAAATTAAAACAGGCAAAGTGGTCAATTTCTCTTTTAACTCCTGAAAACTCTTCTCACACTTCTCTGACCACACAAAAGGTGTACCCTTTCTAGTTAACTGGGTCATAGGTAAGGCTATCTTAGAAAATCATTCGATAAACCTTCTATAACACCCTGCTAACCCAAGGAAACTTCTAACCTCACTAACAGTCTTTGGACTTTCCCACCGAATCACCGCTTTAACTTTGGATGGGTCAATAACTACCTCTTCCTTACTGATCACATGACCCCAAGAATTGTACTTCTTCCAACCAGAACTCGCATTTAGAAAACTTGGCATATAATTGACGATCTTTCAAAATCTGAAGTACAACCCTAAAGTGTCCTCCATGCTCTTCTCTACTCGAAAAGTAGATTAGAATATCGTCAATAAACACCACTACGAATTTATCCAAGAACGGTCTAAAGATCTGGTTCATGTAGTCCATGAATACTGCAAGAGCATTAGTCAAACCGAAAGGCATAACCAAGTATTCATAATGCCCATACCTGAATCTAAAGTCTTTCATTGGCACATCTTCCTTCTTCACTCAAATCTGGTGGTAACCAGACTTCAAATCAATTTTAGAGAACACATTTGCTCTCTTTAATTGATCCATTAGGTCATCTATCCTAGGCAAAGGATATTTTTTCTTAATGGTTACCTTGTTCAATTTCCTATAATCCACACACAACCTCGACGAACAATCTTTCTTCCCAACAAACAACATTGGAGCTCCCTAGTGTGATACACTAGGCCTAATAAACTCCTTCTTTAGCATGTCATCCAATTGGTCATTTAGCTCTGCTAATTCTGCTGGTGACATTCCATAAGGTGCTATTGAAATAGAGCCAGTACCAGGGATTAAATCTATGGCAAATTATATCACTCTCTCAGGTGGCAATCGGGGAACACCATCTGGAAACACTTCAGGAAACTCTCTCACTACAGCAATAGAATCTAGGCTAGGAGTATCCTTACCTTCTATAGAAAATAACATCACATACTTCTGAGAACGGTCTCCACCTCCTGTCGGGCAATCTCTAATTATATGAGGTCCTCCACACCTAAAACATTTCACAGCAAGTGTGAATGTTCCACCACTCCCAGCACCAGCAGTGGACTGCTCTGCCTCCTCTACCTCAGTCTTCACTTCTCTATCCACCACCTCTACCAGTACCACCACCCCTCATAGGTCCGCCACTCCCCTACTGCTCTCTACGGCGGTCTAAACTCTCCAACTCCATACTCTGCTCCACTAAGTCAAGAAATGTACCAGTTTCAACGGCATCACCACCCTCTGGATATCATACCTCAGTCCATCCTCAAAACCTCCTACACAGCCAAGCCTCAATAGGATGCAAACTGTAAAACTCTGAATACTTCAGCAATGCTTCAAATTTAGTAGGATAGTCACCTACAGACAGTTATCCCCGCTTCAAACTATCGAACTCCTTTTCCTTCTCTCTACGATTCAATCTAGGAAAGAACTTCTCCCGGAAGAACTCCCTAAACAACTCCCAAGTCACAATCCTGCCCTGCTCTTCCAATAACATGCTCTTACCTTTCCACCAGGACTCAACATTTCCCACCAGTAGGAAAGACTCACCCTCCTATCCTAAGGGCAGTGCATCGCCGTAAAGATTTTCACCACTTCCTAAATCTGGCGTTCAGCACCCTCTGGGTTAAACTCACCATCAAACTGAGGAGGTTGACTTTTCAGAAAAGTAGTCAAACCAGCATCATCTCTCCTAGTCTCCTCGCCTCAGAAGTGGTGAGTATTCATTGAGTTTGTCGCAAAGATAGTGTAGCCAACTCTCTCACTGACCTCAAGGTCTCTGAAGACTACTCTCTACCATCTATATGAGATGTCTCCTCATTGACTCCACGACAAGTCGTTCTACCACCCCTGCAAGCCATGATATGCTGAAAAGAAATCCACAGCTCAGCATTCATAAGACATAAAGAACCATATAATTATATGCTATATATCTAATGAATATGTGAATAGCTATCTTTATTGCGAACAATTCAGATAACCAACCAAATACGGACACTCTACCCAGTTCTAAACATAGTCGAATACCCAGTGTGGGTCCAACTAGAAATTTCCTATTCTCTATAATAATTAGACAATTTAAGCAAATAGAAGTTGTAACCAAAGGTTTACTAGTAGGAATAGAAGCTACTAGTTTACAAGGTATGGTAGAAGCAGACAATTTCAAATGATTTACACAATCATGGGATATAAAAGAATGAATAGCCCCAGAGTCAAACAATAAAGCTAAGAGTTTACCAGAAACAATGCACATACCTTGTATCAGATCAGGGGATTGAGAGGACTCAGCTTCCTTTACAGCAAACACTCTTCCTGTGGCTTGGGGTCTAGCCCCTCCTGTACCAGCAACACGTCCTCTAGTCATAGGTCAACTGGTGGCCCTCTGTCTCACTTTGCAATCTCTAGCAATATGTCCTAGCTTCCCACAGTTGAAGCAAGAAGGGTCTCTACCTCCTGTCGGGCAATCTCTAATTATATGAGGTCCTCCACACCTAAAACATTTCACAGCAGGTGTAAATGTTCTGCCACTCCTAGTGCCAGCATTGGGCTGCTCTAGTCTAGAAAAAGGACTTCGTACCCTTGGAGGAAATCTACCTCCTTTACCTCGGTCCCCACTTCTCTATCCACCACCTCTACCAGTACCACCACCCCTCATAGGTCTGCCACTCCTCTGACGCTCTCTATGGAAGTCTAAACTCTCCAACTCCATACTCTGCTCCACTAAGTCAGGAAAACGTACCAGTTTCAACGGCACTACCGCCCTCTGGATATCATACCTCAGTCCATCCTGAAACCTCCTACACATTCAAGCTTCACTAGGATGCAAACTGTAAAACTAAGAATACTTCACCAATGCTTCAAATTTAGTAGCATAGTCACCTACAGACAGTCCTCCCTGCTTCAAACTATCGAAGTCCTTTTCCTTCTCTCTATGAGTCAATCTAGGAAAGAAGTTCTCCAGGAAGAACTCCATAAACAACTCCCAAGTCACAATCCTGCCCTGCTCTTCCAATAACATGCTCTTACCTTTCCACCAGGACTCAGCATTTCCCACAAGTAGGAAAGAAGCATACATCGCCCTCCTATCCTCAAGGAAGTGCATCACAGTAGAGATTTTATCCACTTCCTAAATCCAGCGTTCAGTACCCTCTAGGTTAAACTCACCATCAAACTGAGGAGGTTGACCTTTCAGAAAAGTAGTCAAACCAGCATTATCTCTTCTAGTCTCCTGCCTCTGTAGCAGCTGAGTATTCTGTTGAGTTTGCTCCAGCATAGCTATAGCCAACTCTCTCACTGACCTCAAGGTCTCTAAAGACTCCTCTTTACCATCTATATGAGATATCTCCTCATTGACTCCACAGCGAGCCGTTCTACCACCCCTGCGAGCCATGATATCCTGAAAAGAAATTCACAACTCAGCATTCATAAGACATAAAGAACCATATAATTATATGCAATATATCTTATGAATATGCGAATAGCTATCTTTATTGCGAACAATTCAGATAACTAACCAAATACAGACACTCTACCCACTTCTAAACATAGTCGGATACCCGGTGTGGGTCCAACTAGACACGGCCAAAATAACATCCTAAACCTCACAGTCTGGTTAGGGTCGAACTGCTCTGATACCACAAAATAAGACACCCCTTGTCCTATCATTGTAACCTTTAATTAATTAGCCTTAATCGTTTATGTTACCGTTAATAAATACCACAGAAAATACGTAGAAATTTAAACTTAGAAACAAAACGGAATGAATCACACATAATATACACTATATGCATCGGTATAGAGTTTCAGTGGCCACTCCATGGGTACACCTACACTAGAGTCTAAAAGAAAGCAAAAGAAAGCTAAAGATGGATGCGTAGCAAAAAGGTGATACAGTCATCCTCAAAACACTCGGAGGCTAACATGTGACATCGTGATTTTTAAATAAGTTTAAATAATTTTAAATGATAATTAAATAACAGTTGGATATTGAAAACCTTAGTTAGAATTAAATTGACCCAAAAAATGATTTATAAGAGGCCCAGAATGCCATAGAATAAGATGGAACACCCTAGAATTTCCTAGAGGGGTAAAACCGAAACATTACCGGTTAAGGACCGTCGCGACGCGACGGAAAATACAAAGGGAACCGTCGCGACGTGAGCTAAGTTGGTGATCAACGTCGCGGATCTCACGCCACGTGTCCTCATTGCGACGTGATGTGAGGCTGTGTCTAGGCTCATCGCGACGCGATGGAGCCAATTTTTGCCTATAAATAGAGCCTTCCTCTCCCATTTCAGCAAGACACTCCATTTGCTCATTTGGAGAACAAAGGGAGCTCGAGGAAGTGGAAGAGCGACAAGAGCGACAAGGCACGGGCGACAGCGGTCTCCTAAGCCACGTAAAGGGGAAGATAACTTAATCTCTAGGGAAAATAGGTAATAGAGTAGCTAGCATGTGTAGGGTTCCTTAGCCCGACTAGGGGTTGGTAGCAACACCTCAGGAGAAGGGTTGTGGTGTGTGGTGGCTAAGGATAGTCACCGTAGACCTATCAACTAACATAGGTTGTGTTGTATAAGATTAGTAGACAGTTGCTTATGCGATGCTAGGGGTAATTTATATGTTGTTAAGTATGGTAAACTATATGTTGTTAAGTATGGTAAACTATGATCGATAATGAACTATGATTGATGATGCTCTGATTTATATCTGATATCTATGTGCTGGTTGCATATGATACATATGAGTCTGATGCATGATTTTAAAGTTAAGGGTGACACCCTCTAGTTAGAGGTTTATGAATTCCTAGATGATAGTAGCAAGTACTATCATCGATATCTTGTGATAATGGTGATGGTCGGGTCAGTGTACCTGAGGTTAGTGTACCTGAGATGGATATGATCAATGGTACGGAGTAGTGTGGAGTAGGTGTACCTGAGATGGATATGATCAATGGTATGACCGAGCTCCAGGACTCCACGTCTGACAGGTGGACAGTCTTGGCCATTCCCGGTATGGAGGATGACGTCCTAGTGCCCGGGACAGTGCCTTACTCGATAATTGGGTATGGTAGTATGGGATGCCGTAACCAATGATCGCAGAAGGTAGCATAACAAGATATGTTCCCAAGACAAACCAACTTATCTGATTCAGTGCCCTGAGATTGGTGATCAGTCTAGGGAGTAGGGCAGTAATGGCCCACAATATTCTGCGATGGTTTGGGTCAGTAGGGCTGGAAATGAACCTAAAATCTCTGGGATAGTAGGGCTGGTAATTGAGCCTGAAATATCCGATGGTCTAGGTCTGTAGGGCTGGTAATTGAGTCTGAATGACCGGTGACGTGTGTCAGTTTGTGATGTCAAAAAAATGATGTGGTTTGGAACCATGTACTCAATAGTTTTGAGTGTAGTTTCTGTGATAACAGGTATGTTGATGGCTATGTTGATTTTTTGTATACTGTTGATTTGTTGTATACGAAGGATAATCTACTATGTTGTTTTCCTGATTGAAGGAGGTTAATGGATATCTTACCCCTTTGTTTTCTTTTTGGTGTGTTCCTATTATATGATATTTAAGCAGATAGACAAGAACAACCTATGGGTTGGGGAGTCTATGGGAGGACTGCCTAGAGACAGAGGGTAGATATAGAAGTCACGGCCAGTGGGATTTTTGTCACCCTTTGTGGGTGTTCGGTTATATTTAGTTATGTACTTGTAAACATATTTGTATACTCTTATAATTAATGAAATATGTATGTTTGTCTTAAATATGGATCGTCGTGTTTAATTAAATAAAGTAAATGCCTGTTTTGGCGGGGTGTTATATAACACGAGCCTAATCAAAAAGAAACCACCATCAAATGGAAGCAAACCAAGACTCATGCCCATAGGTACGTAACTGGGTATCGGGAGCTCTCGCTCTACGATCCTTAACTACTGAGAAAGGAAAAAGGTAGTGCCCAACTCAAAATTACCCCAAACGGGGATCCTCAGACTCGTCCATATCAACGGATGCATGAACTGCGCCATCCTCAGCAACAACTGCCTCCTCCGTACCAGTATCTAACATACACATAGCACATACGCACAAACACATGTACATGGAGATAAAAACAACATGATCATCCTAAAATGGGAAAGTAGCTGTAGAAGGCAATACAAATTATACAGCAAGCAAGTAATCAGATATACCATGTTTCACATTCCTACACTAATTATTTATCACACTGTGGTTCCCTAATTATAAACTCATAGCCACTAACTACACTGGCTTGCTGTACTCCTCACCACCCAGAGTACAACCCTATGTCACATTGTACTTGTCTCCACTCGGAGTATCAGGCAGTTGTCCAAGCAACATATCCCGCTCATTGTGACCTATAAGAGCACATCCCCAAACTCCCTATCACTAAGGGTCGGGTATCTAGGCCTGCACTTGGGATCATTTACCAAGGACTTGAAGTTTACAGCACTCGTCGGGGTAAACGGGCACAACTGAAACCATGACACAATAGCGGCCAAATAATCGGCCTCCTGTGGAATATTTCCAAACCCCATGATACACACCCCCAAGGTCTATATGACTTGCATTGTTACCTCGTACTCGTGCTCGAGTATCTCCTAACCTCGTGCACCACACACGGCTGTGACATAGCATCAACACATTCACTTTAAAAACTCACACCACTCACATTTCACCTTGCACTTAAATTCACTTTTATTCACTTTATTCACTATTCACACTATGCATGTTTCATCTCACATTAGTCCTACTCTCAATCACTTAGTCATTTAGCAGCGATACAACACTTAATATCACATATTATACACATAGAATATCACACAGGCATTTCATCACATAAGCACATATCACGAATTCCTACACATGTTCCTAATATCATACATAACACAATAATTCACTATTACACACTAAGTAAGTCAAACACTGGACCCGGAACACACAATATTGCTCATATGCTGATTGATAGGTTCGCAATATCTGTCCTCGGATACCGTAAATCGTAACCCCTATCCTTAAATGTTACTGACCTCAACCTTTAGTAGGGCTTAGGTACCCTACGCATACAATGTATATTACTCTACACTAGCAATTCCAGTAAGAATTTATTCTTACTCCCACCTGGATTCCAAAGCAGTTAGTCTAAATCCCACGAACTCTAACTGCCTTGCCCATGGACACACAAGCAAATTAAGTGGACACTCCTCCCCCACTGATAGGATTCGGCCACCACACCCACAAAGGCCAAGGATTGTCCAAAACTTCAACCGAGCACACCGGCACGATCCATATTTTACCGAAAACACAAAAACGTACTCGGATTAGAATTAGGACAAACTATGGAATTGATAAAATAGAAAGAGGGTCACGACCAGTTACTGACCAGGGGCTCTAAGGTATTCAACTTATCCAAATCCAACTTCTGACAAGATTTCTTGGACATTTGGTACCCGCACTTGCACCAAGACCCTAAAATACAAAGAATAGATAATTAGGAACTATAAACAACAACAAGGAACCACAAATTCTCGTACATGTTCATTGAGAATAGGGTTTTTCCCCTCTGTTTCGTGACATATGGAAACCCCTCCAGGTGTTTCAGAAAAACCCTAGCTCGTTTGATACCCATATGACTCAACCGGGGTCCAAAACAAAGTCTGATTAGGGTTAAGCTGGAGAACCTTAATTCCTTACCCCAGAATCAGAATGAAATAGAGGAGAATAGCATTGAGGTGCTTAGGTTTACCTTGGAAAAACCTCGCTCGGAGATAAGTCCTAAAAAGCACGAACGATAACGAACGAATCGGTAGGATTGAACGATCGAACTGGCACTTGAAATGGCTTGGAAGTAAGTCACCAAACCTTAAAAACTCATCAATGGAGGTTTGCTGGTCTGAAGAGGGAGTTATGGTCGTGATTCAGTAAAAGGAAGAAGTAAAAAATGATAAAATGTGATGATTGGCCTTAAATAGAAAATTTGGCATCGCTGGGCGCACTCAGCGCGCACCTGCGCTTAGTGTGCGCCTTGCGCTAGCTTGCGTGCGTCCCACGCCCGTCTACGTGGCTTTCTTCACGCTGACGTACCCTCCTACATGTCTGCCATCTGTTCAGATTAAGAAATAGTCCAATCACAACATGCCACGTGGCACAGAACGATCAGGAGACGCTGGTGCACCATACACCAGCGCGCCTCGAGCGCTTTTGCGCAGTTTTGTCCAATTTTGCCCGATTTCTTCAATTCTGACATCCGTGTGATCCAGAACTCGATACCCTAACACTTAAACATCATTCTAAACACATAGAACACATGATTGACCTCAGAATTAAGGATTTACAATCCCAATTACTCGCTCGAAAACTCACACTTACTCTAGGTCACGAAAACACAAAACCATAATTCTAGCTCCGATTGTTCTCAAATTTTATGAGGCTTCTAAGACTAATATTAAAACACTATCAAGCACTTCTCTACCTCTTTATAACCCCCCCAAAACCTCATAAGTCTCTTAGTTTCCCTTACACAAAGGCACAGAAAGCGAACACACGGCCAAACACTCTAATACACTGTCAAACTCCACAATACACATGTAGGTTCACATAAATACACGTATACACACACAATCACACATTAAGCAAGGTTAGAAAATTGAGGATGTTACAGGAGAGGTTGTGTGGGCCCAATTGAAGGCCTATTGAGGGTCTTCTAAATTCAAGAAGAAATCTGCAATAAATCGAAGAAACCGCGAGTCTATGGATGGTGCATCCATCACTTCATGCTGGTGGATCAGTTCCTCATACTGGTGGATCAGTTCCTCACCATGTGCATTGGAAGAGAATTGTAATATTAAAATGCTATTATATTTTATAATTTAGTTTTCAAAATTAATATGATTAAAACTTCTTTTATCAATTGCAGAAGGAGGAAAAAAGGACAGATCCATCTACTCATCGGAAAAAAGATCAAATCTGGGTGGGTCCTCAGGCTGAAGCTGCTTTTGTAGGTCCTCTACTTAATTTTTTTTTTAGTTGCATTACTACGGTGCAATGAAAGAAAAAAGATCCAATTGTACCTTATTTGGTAAAATTAATTAATTTATGGTTTCCCTTATTAGCAAGATTAGAATGTGTATTACTAAGGTGCTGTGAAAGTACTTCAAGTGTGCTTTCTGTTCAAGTGAAATTGTGATTAGAATGTGGATTACTAGAAATTTAGCTCTTACTGAAATTTAGAATCACATTTGTGTATTTTTAAATGTATGTATGTATGTATAGGAAGACCATAATAAGAAACTTGTGGAGAAACTGCTCAGAGTTATTATCCTATTATATGATGTTCAAAGATTTGGCTATGAAATGAAAAATCTGAAGTATACAAAATGGGTAGTAGCAACAAAACCATAGCTTGGTTTAGAGGGGACCTTAGAATTGATGGCTATGGTTCATTCTATCATAGGATATAAATTGCTAAATATTGTATATGAGATCCATTACAGAAGCTATTCACTAATAGATGATCAACAATAAAATTATGACAGGGCAACACCATCCATCCATCTAGGGCACACACAAAAAATGCACAAAGATGTTGTTTGTGAGGAGTGAGATGTTACTTGAGAATGAATAAATAATGCATAAGATAAGGTTGGGAAAAGGGAAAAGACAGAAAAAATACCATGGAAAGGATTCATTAGACTGGGAAGCCGTGAGATGTAAAGATGTTAATGAAATTTTATTAAGGCACAATCGAACTTCCATGAAATTTTATTATTAACCACTTTCTGGAAAGAAACAACATATCAATGTAGTAGTAGCTTACAGTATATTACATGATATAATATACTGTACTATATTATACGATATACTATACTATGCTATACTATGGCAGAATGAACTATTTTGAATTTCATATGAACTTTTTGGAGCTTCACATCTCTCTGTCTGGATTCAGTAGTAGTAGTAGTACAGTTTAAGTTCATTTTGGCAAGCTATTATATAATGAATGTGCCTTATTTTTAATGAGATTGAATGTTGTACACCCTTTTTATAGGATAAATTTGAACAAAAAAAGAATGAGATATCTTCTCAGAATTCAACTTTTGCTCTTGAAGAAGATGAAGCTAATAGTCAACCAACCATTGATATGCCTTCTGATTTGGACATATGGATTGACACAATTGGTAAGAAGAAGGGGAGGATCTTTGGTCTTGGATCTATGTCCAAAACATGGATTCCATCTTCAAACAAAACAACAAATAATTCAGAGGAGGTTGATGCTCTCAGAAGTCATGTTCATGCATTAAATGAGTATCTCCAAAGACAAGAAGAGGAAAAGATGCAAATAAGACAAGAGTTGAATGAGACTAAGAGACAAGTCACTACATTGATGAAACATCTTGGATTTGTTGCATGTGCTTCTCATCCGCCTTCATCGCCTCACAATGACACTGAAAGTGATGAAGACAATAGTGATAGTGATCATAATGACTAGGATTTCAAGTTTTGTATGCAACTATATGACATATGATATGCTATATTTGCCAATGTGCATCACCCCGTGAACTTTGTTTTTGTTCCTTAGGAATTCTTAGTTTCAGTTTCTGTTTTTGCTTGTTGCATTTAGAATAAATGCATCAAACTGGCCCCTAAATGACCCTGATTCAGACCTATATAGTTTCAAAAGACAGTCATTAAATATTAAGATTTAAGAAACTTTTATTTTATGAGCTTATCGAGAGACATAGTAAAGTATGAATTTATTCAAATGGCAAATATCTGAAACATAAATAAAAAAAAACAATCAAGCTTCACAAAAAAACGACTAGAAGTCTAGAATGCTATAATGTAGAGTTCGCAAAGAGGCTGACAAAATTACATCGGAACGAATTTTGCTACGGATTTTGCTGCGGATTTTTTCGCAGGAAAGTTCAAAAATAGGAATTTTACTCTCTGAAGCTGTTGCTGCGGATTTTGTTGCGGGTTTGCTGCTGATTTTGCTGTGATTTTTTCGCAAGAAAGTTTAAAAATAGGAATTTTACACTCGAAGCAGTTGTTGTAGATTTAATGCATTTGCTGCAGAAAATATTTGCAGGAAACTACCTACGGATTTTCAAATCTACAGGAAAGGATTACCCATAAATCTTTTACCTGGGAGCCAGTAGCTGCAAGAAATTCCGCAGAAAATGCTAGTGGTGGTGGATAAAAGGTCTGAACTAAAATATGAAGTAATAACCTAAATGAACAAGAGTTTAAAGTAAAAGGACAAAAGGCAACTGTTTAAAAACAAATGAGTAATTTTTTGGCCCCTACTTCGTAGAGTTTTGAATTCGTCTCTGTACACGTGTTTAAAAACTAATGAAACCCGTGTGATGCACATGTAACTCACTAGCTATAAACAAAATCATATGATGTGATCCCACAGTTGTTGTTTTTTTTGGTACATGATGTGATCCCATAGTTATTGTTTATTGAAAATGATTTGTTTTTACGAAAAAACTAGTAATATACCCATGCATACGCACGGGCCGTGGTCTTGGTTGTTATTATTTAGTTTAAACTAACTTTTAATTATAAAGAGCTGAAATTTTAATACACGGAGTTAGAAGTTTGGGATAATTTGAAGTTATGATATAATCAATTACCAAATTTGGCTATCTTTGCAGGTAGAAGCTAAAAATATAGGAACTTAGTGAAATGCCATAGAGTTTCTTAATAAAGACAATAATATACTGCCTTCTTATAAGGCCACATAGTTGTCCACATCACACTTAACAACATACGACAACACAAAAGAGTTATATAAGTATTAATATTTTTGCAGGCCCTAGTGGGCATTTATAGTCAAATTATGCATATAGCAGCAGTGGATGAGACATGTCTGTAAAGAAATAAATTGATATAGGGAATATAAGTATTTTTCAATGAAGTAGTCAGAGAGGAAAAAGGAGAGGAAGAGGAAGAGGGAGAGGGAAGAGAGGGAGAGGGAGAGGCAGGAGAGGGAGATGGAGAGGCAGAGCTGAGGAAGAGGGAAAGGGAGAGGGAGAGGCAGGGCAGAGGCAGAGGGAATTACAAAAATGACATACCCTCTCATTGAATCCCCTCTTTCCACGAGTTGTCGGGACAAAGCTTAGAATTCGGCCTTAACCCCCCACCAAACATGCGTAAACCCTTTATTTGCTACACCTCGTAAGAGAATACCCAATGCATAACTAATGAGCTACATAAAATAGAACTTATTGGTAGTAATGTGTGCATTTCATAATTCAAGGCCAGGAATAATAACATTAAGATTGGTCAAACTATTATAAATATGTAATGTTAGAAGTTATAATTTATCATTTTTAGATCGTAGAAATCAATATCTTGTCAATTCCAAGTGATTGAACTACGAACTCAATCATGCCGCCCACATTGGATGATGACGACATTCATTCTTAGCTACTACTACAGCAGCCAGAGACTTTCCATTCTTCACCTGTCAATTTTAATGCAGAGACATTGTTAGTTTCCATCCTGTATAGTAGAAAACTCGAATAAATGACAAATGGAAGGAACTAAAGACATAATATTCAAAGACATGATTTTTTTTTTTAGGAAATAGTTAATGAATTAATGAAATCATGTCATTCACACTGGTAGCAATTCATCAATGGACGGCAATAATCCCTACATATAGCAGAATCATAATCAACAGATGCATTAAAAAACAGGAGCAATGGCAATTTTTTATAGCAGAAACATAATCAACAGATGCAGAAATCAGCAGATGCAACATAGGAAAAATCAACAGATGCAGAAACAACAGATGCAGAAATAGCAGATGCACCAGATGCAAAAATAGCAAATGCAGAAATAGCAGATGCACCAGATGCAGAAACAGCAGATGCAGTAGATGCAGAAAGAGCAGATGCAGAAACAAAATCAGTAACTAACAGGCAAAACAGTAGCTAACATGCAGAAACATACCAGTAAAAAAATGATTAGAATCATACCTTTTTCAACACCTTGGATGATGAAATCAAAATCAAAATCTACTTAAATATATGCAATTATGGATCATCTAGTTTTTTTACCTGCCAAATTACCCAAACTTAAGAATCTCAACAAAATAACTCTTTAACTCATAAATAAAATCTGCACTAAGCTTTTCACCAATCAAGTGTAGTAAAAGCTGAAAACACACATTATCATTGTTCACACACTTGCTATAATACACTTCCCTCTTCATCAAAATATGCAATATCTCTTGTATGCATCCAACCTTGATCCTGAAATGATATGTAATATAAAATTCCTATGAGAATCAATTTAAATTTAATGGGCAACAAAATGATCCTTTCTCTATCTAGTTCTTTATCTCTTGCATCCCTCATACAAAATGAAATTAAAATCAAAATTGAAATTGAAACCAAAACTACATAACACAAAGTAGAAAAATAAAGAATATTGAAGGAATTGGCAAGAAATGTTCACTACAAGAAATAGCGGGATTACCGACGGCCAAAAGCCGTCGGTAATCCACAAATACCGTCGGTAATAAAAAAATTCCGACGGATTACCGACGGACTAATGTCCGTCGGTAAACTGCGCGTCGCAAATACGTACCGACAGCTTTAACCCGTCGGTAAATTTCCGACGGTTTTCTCCGACGGTTTTAACCCGTCGATAATTCCGATGACATTTCCGACGGCTTTAACCCGTCGGTAAGTTTCCAACGGCTTCTCCGACGGTTTTAACCCGTCGATAATTCCGATGACATTTCCGACGGCCATGACCGTCGGTAAATCCGAACTTTAAATTTTTTTTGAAAATTGTTTAAATTTTTATTAAAAAATTATTTACTTTTTTAAATTATTTAATTTTAATTTCTGTAATCAATTTAATTTATTTATCCATTTAATTAACGATTACTAGTTATCACATTTAATAATTAATTTATTCCTGTATTTAAAAATGTAATGCGATAACATAACTATAAAACAAATCAAAAAATGGATGAACATAGGATCAGAGATTCACTTACTGAAATTGAGTTTATGTGTTGCTTGCTAAATGAATAATCTACATGCTACCTTACTCTAACATAAAATATACATCAGACAAAATTCCCTCTGTGGAGAGAACTATACATCACTTCAACATAAAACATCCTTTGTTAGCCAAAACACACATCACCTCAAAATTCTCTCTCTGGAGAGAACTATGAAGCAAATCAAATAAATATGTCGGTGTGGGGGTCAACAGCCAACCCTTTTCCACCCAATGTGTCAACCGACATTTCGTTAGAGTGCATACCTAATTCTCAGAACAAGAGAGTGTCCACGTCCTTAGATGTGAGTGGCAGTCTCGGAGCAATGTGGTGGCCTCGAACTAAAAATACTGAAAAAGTTGAAGACTTAAAGTCCTACTAACCAGATTGCCCAGACCAGGATACATAATCAACATATTAGGCATTAGCTGAATTACTATGACAACAAACTTCACAAATCACAACAATAAAGCATCAAATTTATTGCTCAGCATTCAGTCATCTCAATCATATCCCAACAATCTTCTACAAATCCAATGCAAGCAACACACCAAAGATCCCCAATGCACTTGAAAAACACAAAACACTTGCCCATGTTTGAATGGAAAGTGGAAACACACACAAACACATACACAAAACAATCAAGTGATTCAAAACATGGCGTTGATGATATAAATGGAGACTTGCCCATAACTTGAAAAACTGCTTTAGAGTTAAATTACCAAAATCAAAGTCCTTAATAATCATCCTAAAAAATTGAAAAAGTAATCAACCATGACACAAGTCCTGAATTATGATGACAAGCTGGCAGCTATATAAAGATTACCAATTTTCATTAGCAACAATCACTTGGCAAAGAATAACAACAACAACAACAACAGAGTTTGAAATGTGAAATAGAACCTAACATTTTAGGAGGAGCTGAGAGAACAGATTGGCGGCATGGTGGTGGTGGCGGCGGCGTGGTGGTGGAGAGAAAGAGTGAGGGAACAGAGTGGTGAAGATGGAGGAGAAAGGGTGGTGGCAGCCTGGTGGTGGTGTGGGCGTGGTGGTGGTGGTGGTCGTGGTGGTGGCGGCGTAGTGGTGGTGGCGGTGGTGGCGGAGGAAGAGAGGGAAGTGAAAGAGAAGAGGGATGAAGATGGAGGAGAAAGGGAAGGCTCGGTTTCTGGTTATTATCGCGCATTACCGACGGCTTTTTACCGACGGTGTAGGCCGTCGGTAAACTGTTCGGCCTTACCGACGGGTTTGTTAATTTACCGACGGTATAAGGCCGTCGGTATTTGAAAAATAGGCGCCAAAATGAAAAATCTGTGCAATTACCGACGAGCATTGACCGTCGGTAAATCAGATTCGATTTACCGACGGACTTTTTGTTTTACCGACGGCTTTGCCCGTCGGAAAATCCCACGTTAACCGACGGTCTGTGACCGTCGGTATAAGCCCGTCGGTAAATCCGAATTTTCTTGTAGTGGTTGTAGGACATATATTGTATAGAGCATTATCCCATTCATATAATATGAACAACAACAATGAAGTAGTTGTGACAAAGGAAGTCACGTGTTTGAAATTCAGCTTAGAACCTACATTAGCATAATAACCAATAAGTGATACTATGGGAATTATTTAAGTTTCATAATTACATAATATGCTTGCTGCAGAATAGTTAACCTGCAGCATACATTCACTTGAAAATATAATAATTTTGCACATTAGTATCAGCCATAAACAGAAATACTATACTGATACCAAAGTATAAAAGGTTATAGAATCTATTGCATTTTTCACTTCAAAACCTTAGTAAAGTTGATAATGGCAAATCCTTGGGCCAAAACCTTAGTCAGTGATAGAAAAACCTTAGTCCTTCATCTAAGCCTAAAGGAGAAAAAATCATAATAGCATTTGCATGTAGCACCCCAGTTACACTCTATTGTATCAGATTTGCATTTGCATAACCACACGTAGGATAACAAAAAAAGGCAAAATGGAACCAATGTTTAGCTACACAATCCAACCATCCAAATTGTATAATTAAGCCAATTATAGCTGCACAATGTGGACAATTTTCAATCATAAAAATTGAGCATTCAAATCAGCAAATGGAAGAAAATATAAGGATTATAGATGTCAGAAACTATACGATTAAATCAACCTAATCAAGTACTACTCAACACAAAATGGGCTCAAGCTGATGTACTTATATCCCTTGTCACACGTCATACCCATACCCCAGTTGAAAAAAAAAAGTGCAGCAACCTATCCACGTGTAATGTCTATAGACCAGCCTCAAACACCTCAAGCTAAACAGCTAATCAAACTCTTCAGAGCATAAGACACCTCATCCTGCCACAAACCAAAGTAGTCCATAGAAACCATAGCACCAACAACTTGCATTCCTCCCCAAGGTTGCCGCATAGTAGAGAGCTCTCATAATATGACTTCATAACTAAAAACGTCACACCTAGAAAAAGAATCACAAACTATTATCACCATAAAACCTTGAAAGTTTAAAAAAGTGGCAGAGCCAATGAGAACATAAGATTGAGAAGGTAAACTAAACAGGCTTCTTGTTATTTTCTTTTTTTTTTGATAAAAGAAGTTTTATTACAAACAGAAGGATGAGATTGCAACACTGTTACATTCTTCTTCAATTTGAATTCTTAAACCCATAGCTTCTAAAATGTACATCATAGAGCATCCTTAGTTATTTATATATCCAAACATGTGTTCAACATTCATACATCCAATGGGAATGATAATAATGCCAAATATGATATATGTAACATCCGTATTTTTACGATACGATATTTAACGTTATTATAGTATATTTTGCGGCATTTATGCTATAATAAGCGGTTCTGGTTTGATAAGTAAGTGATTTAAATAAATCAAGAGCAAATTAAAATTGAAAATTAATATTTTATATTAATTCACGGTTCGAATATCGTCAAAAAATTCTAACGAAGTTTCGTCGCGTTTCGAATCGCCGGGCAGTTTCGCCGCAGATGAAATTTTAAATGAACTCCGATTTCGATCAAAATCGAATCGTATCTTGTTGAGACTATTTTTGAGTGATTGTTGTTATTTTTATTATTTACGAAATAATATTATCACGCGAAGAATTAATTCCTCGCAAATTAATTTTTCGGGATTTTTCCGGCGAGAAATAAATCGGTTTTTCGGTTTCTCGTCGCCGTGTTTTTAAATCTTAAGACTCTAGGATTAGAGGGTAATTATGAGAAGAAAGAGATTAAATATTTAGACTTGTGATTAAATTATAATATCTTAGTTGATCTTATCTTAAGTGATTATGTGTCAATAGTTTAGCAATGTTTAGAAAATATCTTCTTAAACTCATTCCTAGCCAAGTAAATTAGTTGGATTAATTTTATTTCCACTCTCCCTTTTCCCTTTTGATCAGCCGAAGCCCCTCCCATTCACTCATTTTCCTTCATTTTTATTTCATCCTTATTTTGTGTAGGTGTGGGTGGGTTCAAAGAAAAAAAATATTTTCCCTTCCTTTTCTTGGTCTGTAGCTGCGAGCACCCCCACATTTCAGCAACAAATTCTCTTCCTCTTCTTGCCAATCTTTTGCATTAGAGAAGCTTAGTATTGGAGAGCTTTTGATCAAGCTAACTCTTCTCCTCCTTTGCTCTAAAGACGTGAGGTATACCCTAATAAACACCACCATTCTTCTTGATTATTCTCCTTCATTTTAGTGTTAATTATCTAGATCAAAATAAAATTTTACCCTTCCCTGTTTTTATGCTCAGGCCGTGGGCCTTTCACCCTCACTCACTCATTCTATTTTTCTTCTTCAAGTTTTAAGTGTTCGTGGAAGTGAGAAAAAAAAACCCAAAGTTTCATTCCTTCTTTTTCCCTGCTGCTACCGTGGCTTTCTTCCTCCCTAACACCATCATCATCATCATCATCAACTAAGCAAGTGAGAAGCAATTTCTTCCCCATCAAACAGCCCAAAACCGTGAGCACCATAGGAGGAAGTAGTGATAGTTCTCTTTGATGCATGTTTAGTTTTTTGGCTTAATTACATGTTCTTGTTTGTTGATTTGATTTGTATGTAGGAAATGAGCATGTAAACCCCAAACTTGAGAACCTAGGCGCAAGCTTAAGGGGAAGAGGAAGGGTAATGTGATCCTTGAGGCTTAATCTTGTGATTAAGTGTTGATTTAACTTGCTAAGATGTTGTGCTTGTTGTTGTTGTTGTTGCTATTTTTGAATTAGAAGCATGATTAGGTTGTTAATTGTGAAATTGAAGCTTTTAAAAATGGGATTTGTGGCTGGAATTTTCAGTTTGTGGTTGGAAAATATGTTTTAAAAGGGTTAAAGGTTATTGGACTTAATGCATGTGCTTAAAAAATGAGAGTTAGCAGGTTGATTTTGAAAGAATTGACATGAGGGACTAAAAGAGCATGCTGAAAATTGAATTAGTTTATTTTCTAGGTGTTAATGAAAGTGGTGTATTAACTTGTTGAAGTTGCAAATTTTTTTGGAAGGAATTGAAGTAGAGGCCGAGAGCCCTATGAAAGAATTAGAGGAGAAAAATTGTGTCTTGTGTCTTCTTGATAATTGTTATTGGTACTTGGTTTTGTATTGAAAAATTTATTGGTGAAAGGATTTGAAAATTTAAATGATGGTTAAGAAGTGTTCAAAAATCTTTTGGTTATGAGTATTAAGAAAATGACTTGATGTTGATATGAATTTTCCTAAGTGTACTAAATTGCTACTTGATGCTTGATGCTTTGGAGTAGAAGTAATTGATTTGAAATTGGTTTGCATCGAAATTGGCTTGATTAAAATGACTTGAATCAAATGAAAATTTGAAGGTTTTCTTGAAAATTTTATTCTTGAAGTTTTGGAAATGATTTTAGAACATGTTTTAAAGTGTGCTTGAACTATGCTCTAGTGTGTGACTTGATGTTTTAATACCTTGAAATGTAATTGAATGACTTAGAATTGGTTGCTAGGTTGTAAAAAGAAGTTTTGCAATTTAAAAAAAAAAAGAGAAGGAGGGGTGTGGCCGAGAGGCCTAGGAGGTGTTAAAAGAAAAAGAACTTTGTGTGTGAACATGCTTAAATTGCTTGAAGGAGAATGCTTTTGGAACTTATGCAATGGCTAATTGAAATTTGTTTACTTAAAGGTTTTAAGAAAATTGGGAATATGCAATATGTTAGCTTTTCAGGGAATGATTTTGGTATCCAAAACCTTATTTCTTTTCAAGTATTTGGTGACAAAAATGCTAAGTGTGATTGCTTGGGTAGGAAAGGGATAGGCTTTGAGAACCTAAGGTTGTTGAATATAGTTTATAGAAGTGTGATAAGATTCTTTGTGTGATAGGAATTTCGAATTCCTAGATCGGGCGACAAGGACTCGAGGCGAGCGATAATACGCTAGTGGATAAACTTGGTAAGGGCGCTTCACATTTAATACCTTTCATAGTATGTTAGCGTAAGGGCAACTTTAGATATTAATAGAAATTTAATTTCAAGTATTTACGCGAAGAAGTCTGAGAACCTCAGGGTTCAAAATGAGGGTCTCGTACCCCTTCGTTTTATTGTTTAAGCATTATGATGATTATTTAGTGGGCTTGTCTGCAAGTGGTTGGCAGCTGTCCCCAACCCCCCACACTTGTTTGTTCCTCTCTGTGAACTCCATCGAGTTGCAAAGGGATGGATTCCATGATTTGATTGTCAACTGTTGTTGTTGAGCTGTGCAATTATTTAATATGCGGTTGAATAATGCTGTGAATTGCTTATGCTGCTTGTATTGTTGAATTGCGTTTCAATATGCAAATTGTTGATGCTGCTTATATTATTGAATTGCGTTCCACTATATTAAGCTTGCTATAAATTATTTGATATGCGGTCGAATAATTATGCGAATTACTCTTTGAATATCGTATGCGGCGAATTGTTCATCGAGTCGAAGAGCTTTATCGAGTCGTTGTGATGTTTTTGAACTTCAACCCGAATAACCAAGGGTGATAGGGTCCCCTGAAGGTATGACTTGGGTGATAGGGTCCCCAAAGCTATGGCCAGTGTTCGGAACCGAACCACCTAGGGTGATAGGGTCCCTTAAAGCTACGGCTTGGGTGATAGGGTCCCCAAAGCTACGGCGGGTGTTCGACTGCTTAGTTCACTGTCGTGTTGTTTTTTTTAACTCGACCTGAATAACCAAGGGTGATAGGGTCCCCTAAAGCTACGGTTTGGGTGATAGGGTCCCCAAAGCTACGGCTGGTATTCAACAGCTTGTTCGGCGTTATTTCTGGAATTGTAAAGTGTGATGGGAGAGTGTCGTGAGTTTCATTATGGGGCATTTGTGTACCTTGTTATCTCTTGTTCTATTGTGGCGTGTAGTTGCAATTGTAGGCATTGATGTACTCTTACTGAATAGTGTGTTCTGTTATGCTGCGTTATATTATATCATGCTATTTTTGGATTATCTGGTGTATTTTAAGAAGTTAACCCTTGCCCGTGGTTCTTTCAATTGATGATGGTAACCCAGACGATGACAGACGTGGTGGAGATTACGGCGATGACGATATTGTCGGAAGTGGCCTTTGACTTCCCGAGCATGGAGATTCTCTCGGCTTGGAGTTAAGCCCCACTCCCGGCCGGGATATATATATATAGGAGGCGTGTTACAAACCTTCGCGTGAGTGGACTGACAAGGATGCAAACGACTTGACGCAGAAGACTGAGGAGGACCCGTTAGAAGAATTGAGTAGTGATGTGCACTGCAGTGGTTGATTGATGACATCTGTCTACTTTGTATATAGTTTTGGTTTGTGACCAGTCTGTCTGTTTTGCTAGACCTTTGTGGTAGCTGTTGTTTTGGTGTCTAGGTTTTTACTTTTGGAGCAGCCCCCTGCGTGGGTAACTGCCGGGAATACCTCAGAAGTATGATTACTCGTGTTAGGGTCTTCATACTTTAGGTGTATTCCTATTTATGCATATTTATTTACTATTTCTATATGTGAAATTCTTCAACTAGCGATCTTTTGGAAGTTGTGAATATGTATTTGTGTTCAGTTGTAATGGTCCTTTTACATTTAGAATTCTGTCATTTTTTAAAAACGATGTTGATACTCTGACTGTGTTTTGTAAAAGGCCTTTGTTTATAAAAAGAAAAAAAAATACCGCATTTTCCAAAAGACACGAGAGTATTATTTTGAAAACTTCCTTGCATTTAGAGTTTTTTCTAGTTTAGTAGCGCTCCAGAAACGGGTCGTTACAATAGTGGTATCAGAGTTGTTCGGTTCTAACCAGACTGTGTGTTGGGTAACTAAGTTGGTCACCATGTCGGGTTTTGCTTTGTCGGGTAGCTAGTCGTGTTTGTTTTGTTGTTGTTTGATGAGTGAAGCAGCTTTGCTTAAAATTGTGTGGATTTTTTCTCATTTGAAGCAATATGTGATAGCAGAATACTTGAGTATGAGGTTCTGACAGGTTTTGAACCTTGTAGGAATCTAATGCCACCTCGCAGAGACCGTACGTTTGGACCTGATAATTTAACTATGGACAGGGCAATTCAAGCGATGACAGAAATGGCAGCGGCTATGGCTCAACAATCTGCTGCTGCGACCCAACAATCTGCCGCTATGGCTCAACAGACTGCGGCCATGAACCAACATAATCTGCAGCAACAACAGAGAGCCGAGAGGGATGCAGAGGCTAGAGGATTGGCCGATTTTCGTAAGCACGATCCACCAAGGTTCTATGGTGAACCCAATCCGAACAAGGCAAATATGTGGATCCAGGAGATAGAGAAGATTTTTTAGGCACTTCACTGCCCAGAGAACGTCAAGGTGAATTACGCGTCTTACTTGCTGCTGGGAGATGCCGAGTACTGGTGGAAGGGAGTCAGATAGTTGTTGATGGCTGAGCGTCAGGAGATTAGCTGGGAAATCTTTCGCAGAAGATTTTTAGAGAAGTACTTTCCGGAGACTGCACGGATGGAAAAGGAACAAGAATTCCTCCGTTTACATCAGGGCCACATGACGGTATCGGAGTATGCCGCAAAGTTCGAGTCACTTTCGAGGTACTTCAGTCCATTTCGTGATCGGGCAGATCAGAATTGGTTGAGCGATAGATTTCAGCGGGGACTGAGGTTCGACATCCAGAAGTCTGTGGTGTCCCTGAGAATTCGAAACTTTCAAGA
Source organism: Calophaca sinica (assembly GCA_037113605.1). Taxonomy (NCBI): domain Eukaryota; kingdom Viridiplantae; phylum Streptophyta; class Magnoliopsida; order Fabales; family Fabaceae; genus Calophaca; species Calophaca sinica. Next base: position 48,908,227 of record CM073736.1, read on the forward strand.
GTTGGTCGATAGATGCATCGAGGTGGAAGGTGTGAGGACTCGCAAGAGAAAGAATGGTGCAGGTGGACCTATCAGATCGCAGAATCAAGGATAGGGGAATGATCAAAAGGGAAAACGGCAAGAGAAACCTTACAAAAGACCTCAGGGAAACAATCAGGGGCAGTATCGCCCTATGGCCCCGAATTCAAGTGGTGGAAAGCATATTAGAGATGGACAACTTTGCTACCGTTACGGAAGACCGGGACATCTTGCTAACGACTGAACTGCGAAGGACCCAGTGTGTTTCAACTGCAACAAACCGGGACATTTTGTCAAGGACTGCAAAGCTTCAAAGGCGGAACCGAGAGTGAGCGCGACAAGAGCGAAGGGAAAGCGTCCGACTACCTCGGGTAGAGTCTTCTGTATGGGCGGCAGAGAAGCAGAGCAATCGGATGATCTGAGCCAGTGGAATTGCGGAATTGAGGGTAATTCTTTATTCATATTCTTCGATTCAAATACCGCACACTCTTTTATTGTGTGAGCTACTTGAAATTACCTGTGACTGTTTTATCTTTCGACTTAGTAGTGGCTACTCCAGTTGCTAAGATTCTAGTTTCCAACGCTGCATGACTTCATTGTGTGGTGATTGCTTAGTGTAGAAAGTTCATGTTAATTTGATTTGCTTACCTTTTAAAAGTCTTGACGTTATTCGCAGGATGGATTGGTTTTCGTACCACCAAATCCTTTTGGACTGTACCCAAAAATCGTAGTTTTCCCAATTCTGAAGTTTCTAAATACCTTTCTGTTAATTCCATCGGAGTTTCTTGCAAGAGCGAGCTCAGGGTTTCATATTCCCTTGCCAGTGGTTCTTTCAATTTAATGACTGTAACCCAGATGGCGGAGCAAGCGGAGGACTCAAAACTGCGGAGAAGAGTAACCGAGTCTTAGAATGTACCAGTTTGCGATGGTATTCCCGGACGATATCCTGATTTACTCACGAAGCAGAGGAGAACCTGAAGGGCATCTATAGCAATTATTGCAGATTGTACGAAAGAAGCAACGTTACGCCAACCTTTCTAGTGCGATATCGGCATCAAGACGATGAAAGCTCTATTGTGGGATCAGATTCGATTCAACAGACTACTGAGAAATATGACGGACCAAAGCAAGGATGAAAGCATCTCAGAATCGACAGAAGAATTACGCAGACCAGGGTCGCCGACCGTTAGAGTTTGCGGAAGGGTAGCGTGTGTTCCTTCGAGTCACCCCTACAATTGGAGTTGGTCGAGCGATCAAATCCAAAAAGCTCATTTCCAAAATTCATTGTACCCTATAAATTCTTCATCATGTAGGTCCATTTGCATATCAGATAGTTTTATCACCCTTCTTGTCTGATATTCACGATGTCTTTCACGCCTCGCAGTTGCGAAAATATGTTTCTGACTCATCTCATGTTATTGAACCTGACGTGATCCAGTTGAAGGATGACTTGTCTTTCGATGTATTCTCTGCAAAGATTGTCAACAAGAAGATAAGCAACTGAAGAACAAGGAGATTCAGCTAGTCAAGGTGTTTAAGACCAGAAGACAGGTGATGCAACTCGAGAGCTAGGAGAGAAATGCGAGAGCAGTACCCAGTTTTGTTTTCATAGGGCGTACCTATCTTGTAGTTTCGAGGACGAAACTATTTTTAGAGGGGGAGTATTGTAACATCCGTATTTTTACGATACAATATTTAGCGTTATTATAGTATATTTTGCCGCATTTATGCTATAATAAGCAGTTCTGGTTTGATAAGTAAGTGATTTAAATAAATCAAGAGCAAATTAAAATTGAAAATTAATATTTTATATTCATTCACGGTTCGAATATCGTCGAAAAATTCTAACGAAGTTTCGTCGCGTTTCGAATCGCCGGGCAGTTTCGCCGCAGATGAAATTTTAAATAAACTCTGATTTCGATGAAAATTGAATCGTATCTTGTTGAGACTATTTTTGAGTTATTGTTGTTATTTTTATTATTTACGAAATAATATTATCACGCGAAGAATTAATTCCTCGCGAATTAATTTTTCAGGATTTTTCCGGCGAGAAATAAATCGGTTTTTCGGTTTCTCGTCGCCGTGTTTTTAAATCTTAAGACTCTAGGATTAGAGGGTAATTATGAGAAGAAAGAGATTAAATGTTTAGACTTGTGATTAAATTAGAATATCTTAGTTGATATTATCTTAAGTGATTATGTGTCAATAGTTTAGCAATGTTTAGAAAATATCTTCTTAAACTCATTCCTAGCCAAGTAAATTAGTTGGATTAATTTTATTTCCACTCTCCCTTTTCCCTTTTGATCAGCCGAAGCCCCTCCCATTCACTCATTTTGCTTCATTTTTATTTCATCCTTATTTAGTGTAGGTGTGGGTGGGTTCAAAGAAAAAAATATTTTCCCTTCGTTTTCTTGGTCTGTAGCTGCAAGCACCCCCACATTTCAGCAACAAATTCTCTTCCTCTTCTTGCCAATCTTTTGCATTAGAGAAGCTTAGTATTGGAGAGCTTTTGATCAAGCTAACTCTTCTCCTCCTTTGCTCTAAAGCCGTGAGGTATACCCCAATAAACACCACCATTCTTCTTGATAATTCTCCTTCATTTTAGTGTTAATTATCTAGATCAAAATAAAATTTTACCCTTCCCTGTTTTTATGCTCAGGCCGTGGGCCTTTCACCCTCACTCACTCATTCTATTTTTCTTCTTCAAGTTTTAAGTGTTAGTGGAAGTGAGAAAAAAAAACCCAAAGTTTCATTCCTTCTTTTTCCCTGCTGCTACCGTGGCTTTCTTCCTCCCTAACACCATCATCGTCATCATCATCAACTAAGCAAGTGAGAAGCAATTTCTTCCCCATCAAACAGCCCAAAACCGTGAGCACCATAGGAGGAAGTAGTGATAGTTCTCTGTTGAGTTACGAACAAGAATAATTGAACAAATATCAAAAGGCAACCAATAACTAAATAATAGCAACCATCCAATCAACAAGGTGCATGAAAAATAACACAAACAAAAGAGTAGAGAGTAGGAAGAATCACACCGCTATTTGGTTACGCAGTTCGGCCCCAAAAAGATGACCTACGTCTGCGGGAGAGAGCAGCCCTCCGTTTCACTATCAATGAGTCTTACAAGAGATTACAATTGCTTTGAACCCCTTTACAATGTCCACGAAGAACAAACCCAAGAGTTCCCAATCCCTCTCTCTTCTCCTCTATGATAAACTCTCAGGAACAACAATAGAGAAAGCCTTCAATCCTCCCTCTATTCTCTCCTAAGATCCCAAGGTGTTTAACAGTGTTTCCCAGCCCCTAAAACCTCACAAAGACGCTCAAGAACGGCTGCACACAACCTTAGAAAGATTGCACGTCGTACAACACGTTTCTGCAGCGTCAGGTTTATAAAACCCGACTGTGAATCGATTCACAGACATAGGTGAATCGATTCACCTAGTTAAAAAACTTCCCCTGTACGAATTAATGAAGTGAATCGATTCTGCAAGCTTCCCATGCGATTCACAGAGGCGTGCTTCGATTCACAGAGACTCAAACATGCTTGAATCAATTCACAAAGCTAGGGAATCGATTCCCAGTGTTCAAGAAACACTTTCAAGCAATTTCATGATCTTCCAAACTGATTTTAAGGCACTCTAAACTCCACAATTCTCCACCTTGACTTCAAATCAGTGGCGATGCTCAACTTTATCCATCAACCACTAGCTGCTCTCTCCATTATTGGAATTACGTCTCAGAGAAATTCATCAAGTCCAAGCAATGCTTGAACTTTGATCTAGGTAATGACTTGGTGAATACATCCGCCGGGTTGTCCTCTGACGTAACCTTCTCCACCACAATTTCCTTAGATTCTACACCGTCTCTAATGAAATGTAAGCGGATGTCAATGTGCTTTGTCCTTTCTTGATACACTTGGTGATTTGCCAAGTGGATAGCACTTTGACTATCACAATGTACCTTCACACATCCTTGTGTAATTCCTAGCTCCCCAATCATACCTTTCAACCATATGGCCTCCTTCACCCCTTCAACTAGGGCGATATACTCCGCCTGAGTAGTAGATAGCGCCACAACGGACTGTTGATTTGCCTTCCAACTTATTGCCGTTCCAAACAATGTAAATACAAATCCAGATAAGGATTTCCTTGTATCCACATTTCCTGCATAATCTGCATCTACATAACCCTCCAAAGCGTCTTCTCCTTGAGTTGCTCTTGTGTACCTCAAACCACCTTTGAGTGACCCATTCAAATACCTTAGAACCCACTTCAGTGCTTCCCAATGAGCTTGGCCCGGATTTGCCATAAACCGACTCACTATGCTGACTGCATATGCTAAGTCTGGTCTACTACAAACCATGTCGTACATGATGCTTCCTACCCCACTAGCATATGGAGTAGTATCCATCTTCCTCCTTTCCTCTTCGGACTCAGGAGCTTGTATCACCGAGAGCTTTGTGTGATGACCCAAAGGAGTGCTAACCGGCTTAGCTTCATGCATCCTAAACCGCTCCACCACTTTCTTCAAGTACCCATGCTGAGATAAGAATAATTCACCCTTCTTTCGGTCCCTCATGATATCCATCCCAAGTATCCTCTTAGCGGCCCCAAGGTCCTTCATCTCAAATTCTGAATTTAGCTTCTCGTTGAGAATGTTAATCTCCTCTTTGCTAGAGCTTGCCATCAGGATATCGTCAACATAGAGAAGTAGGTAGAGAACCACTTTTTCATCCCTCTTCAAAATGTACACACAACTGTCGTACCCACTTCTCACAAATCCCGTCTTCAGAAGAAAATCGTCAAAACGAAGATACCATTGCCTAGGGCTTTGTTTCAACCCATACAAGGATTTCTTCAAAAGACATACCTTAGACTTGTCCTCTACAAAACCTTCTGGTTGTTGCATGTAGATTGTCTCTTCTAGGTCTCCATGTAAGAATGCGGTCTTCACGTCCATTTGTTCCAACTCAAGATCGTACTGATTTACGATTGCCATAAGAACCCTTATCGAACAATGTTTCACCACGGGTGAGAAAATCTCGTTGTAATCAATTCCCTCAACCTCGTAAAACCCTCGCCACAAGTCTTGCTTTATATCTTGGTTCTTCAATTCCTAATGCCTTCCTTCTTCTTGAAGATCCACTTGCATCCAACCACCCTTTGTTTCTTAGGTAGTTTCACAAGTTTCTGTGTCTGGTTCTTCTCCAATGAATTCATTTCTTCATTCATCGCCTAACCACTTCTCGACCTCTTTGCTCTCAATCGCTTCCCTGAATGTCTTCTGATTACGAGTCTTGCACATCTTCAGCCGCATTTAGAGCATAACAAATTAAATCTGCATAGCCATATCTCTTAGGTGCCACAGTTTCCCTCCTTTCCCTATCTCTTGCCAACTGATAGCCAGGATCCACTGTTGGTTGTCTTCCTCTAGAACCTGATGGTGGAGAACTATTCTCCTCTTCATCATTCCTGGTCTCACTAGTGGAAGGCTCCACCTCAAACCGAAGTCTTCTACCTGCTTTCGAAGTTACTATTCTCCAGGTCCTTGCACTTCATCCCCATACGAGTCTCATCAAAAGTCACATCCCTGCTTATTATGAATCTAGATCCCCCAGGCTCCATCTTCCACAGCTTGTACCCCTTCACACCTTCCGGATAGCCAATGAAGACACATTTCACAGCCCTGGCTTCAAGTTTGTCTTGTCTGACATGAGCAAACGCCAAAGCCCCGAAAACCTTCAACTTAGAATATTCTGCCGGTTTTCCACTCCAAACTTCCATAGGTGTCTTGAAGTTTAAAGCCGTTGATGGGCATCTGTTGATCAAGTAAGCTGCTGTACTCACAGCTTCACCCCAGAAACTTTTAGGTAGCCCAGCTCCCAAAAGCATACATCTGACCCGCTCCAAAATAGTCCTGTTCATGCGTTCTGCCAGACCATTTTGTTGCGGTGTCCCTGCCACGGTCCTATGTCTCTTAATTCCCTGTTTCCTGCAAAACTCATTAAACTGCTCTGAAACAAACTCCAGGCCATTGTCAGTCCTTAAAACTTTCAGTTTAGTTCCTATTTGATTTCCTATGAGAGTATGCCATTCTTTGAATTTTTCAAATGTGTCACTTTTATTTTTCAAAATGTGAACCCATACTCTCCTAGAGAAATCATCAATCATGGTGAGAAAATAGGAACCCCCTCCATGAGTTGTCACTCTTGAGGGACCCCAAAGGTCCGAGTGAATATACTCAAAGGGCTTGCTAGAATGATGCATGCCACTTCCAAACTTAACCCTATGTTGTTTGCCTAGTATGCAATTATCACAAAATTCTAGTTTATCCAATTTATCACTACCTAACAAACCTTGTTTAGCTAGTTCAACTAAACCTCTTTCACTAACATGCCCTAACCTTAAATGCCATAGTTTAGTTTTATCATGCGGAGCTTGACAAGCTAATGATGCATGCCCTATAACAGTACAACCATCTAATATGTATAAGCCACACATTTTAGATCCTTTAGCCATTACTAATGCACCATTCGAAATCTTAATCATGCCATGCTCAATTCTAGTACTATAGCCTAATCCATCAAACATGCTTATAGATAAAAGATTTCGTTTGAGTTCAGGAACATACCTCACATCTTGTAAAAGAAATTCACGGTTGTCAAACATCTTGAGACGAATCGAACCCATACCTTGCACCTTACAAGCTCGGTACCCAAAGTAATCGACTCCACCTTCTTTAAGCTTCAAAGTCTCAAAGTATTCCTTCCTAGGACACATGTGATAAGAACATCTCGAGTCCATGACCCAGCTTCTTTCAGATTCCAAACTCGACACCACTAGAGCACCCGCACTCTCATAACCATCCTCCATAGCAATTGCAACATCCACAGAATCACCCCCGCCTCCCTTTCTCAGATACCTTCTTAAAGTGACCGGTCTTGTGACAATTGAAGCACTTATACTTCTTATTGTTCCCTTTGACTTGGATTTCGACCTAGAATTCTTCCCTTTGTGGTTGTTTCCTCTACTCTCACTTCTTCCCCTTGACACACTTAAGCCTTCGCCACTATCATCCACTTTCAAGTCTTGGAGCTTGGTTAGCTCCTTGGTCCTAATAGATTGTTGGACCTCCTCCAAAGTAATAGTGGACTCCTTGCCATAGAGGAGTGCATCCTTAAAGTGTTCAAAGGATCTAGGCAACGAATTCAATAAGAGCAGAGCCTTATCCTCGTCATCGAGCTTCACATCAATGTTCTGCAGGTCATCAATAATTTTGTTGAATTCTGCTAGTTGCTCCACAATAGGTTTGGTCTCTACCATCTTGAATGAGTAGAGATGTTGTTTCAGACATAACCTGTGGGCCAATGACTTTGTCATGTACAACGATTCTAACTTTGCCCACATCTCCGCCGCGGTCTTCTCTCTTGCAACTTCCCTCAATGCCTTATCACCAAGGCATAAGATAATGGCACTTCTTGCCTTATCTATCATCTCCTTCTTCTCCGTTTGAGACAGGGTGGCCGACATTCTTGCCTCACCCCTCAAGGCTTCAAAGCACTTCTGTTGAATAAGGATTGCTTCCATCTTCACCTTCCATAGACCGAAGTCGTTATTACCGAAAAACTTCTTGATGTCCCATTTAGTACCCATGGTGCACAATTGAATTATTTGTTCTTCCCACAGACGGCGCCACTTATTGAGTTACGAACAAGAATAATTGAACAAATATCAAAAGGCAACCAATAACTAAATAATAGCAACCAACCAATCAACAAGGTGCATGAAAAATAACACAAACAAAATAGTAGAGAGTAGGAAGAATCACACCGCTATTTGGTTACGCAGTTCGGCCCCAAAAAGATGACCTACGTCTGCGGGAAAGAGCAGCCCTCCGTTTCACTATCAATGAGTCTTACAAGAGATTACAATTGCTTTGAACCCCTTTACAATGTCCACGAAGAACAAACCCAAGAGTTCCCAATCCCTCTCTCTTCTCCTCTATGATAAACTCTCAGGAACAACAATAGAGAAAGCCTTCAATCCTCCCTCTATTCTCTCCTAAGATCCCAAGGTGTTTAACAGTGTTTCCTAGCCCCTAAAACCTCACAAAGACGCTCAAGAACGGCTGCACACAACCCTAGAAAGACTGCACGTCGTACAACACGTTTCTGCAGCGTCAGGTTTATAAAACCCGACTGTGAATCGATTCATAGACATAGGTGAATCGATTCACCTAGTTAAAAAACTTCCCCTGCACGAATTAATGAAGTGAATCGGTTCTTGCAAGCTTCCCATGCGATTCACAGAGGCGTGCTTCGATTCACAGAGACTCAAACATGCTTGAATCGATTCACAAAGCTAGGGAATCGATTCCCAGTGTTCAAGAAACACTTTCAAGCAATTCCATGATCCTCCAAACTGATTTTAAGGCACTCTAAACTCCACATTCTCTTTGATGCATGTTTAGTTTTTTGGCTTAATTACATGTTCTTGTTTGTTGATTTGATTTGTATGTAGGAAATGAGCATGTAAACCCCAAACTTGAGAACCTAGGCGCAAGCTTAAGGGTAAGAGGAAGGGTAATGTGATCCTTGAGGCTTAATCTTGTGATTAAGTGTTGATTTAACTTGCTAAGATGTTGTGCTTGTTGTTGTTATTGCTATTTTTGAATTAGAAGCATGATTAGGTTGTTAATTGTGAAATTGAAGCTTTTAAAAATGGGATTTGTGGCTGGAATTTTCAGTTTGTGGTTGGGAAATATGTTTTAAAAGGGTTAAAGGTTATTGGACTTAATGCATGTGCTTAAAAAATGAGAGTTAGCAGGTTGATTTTGAAAGAATTGACATGAGGGACTAAAAGAGCATGCTGAAAATTGAATTAGTTTATTTTCTAGGTGTTAATGAAAGTGGTGTATTAACTTGTTGAAGTTGCAAATTTTTTTGGAAGGAATTGAAGTAGAGGCCGAGAACCCTATGAAAGAATTAGAGGAGAAAAATTGTGTCTTGTGTCTTCTTGATAATTGTTATTGGTACTTGGTTTTGTATTGAAAAATTTATTGGTGAAAGGATTTGAAAATTTAAATGATGGTTAAGAAGTGTTCAAAAATCTTTTGGTTATGAGTATTAAGCAAATGACTTGATGTTGATATGAATTTTCCTAAGTGTACTAAATTGCTACTTGATGCTTGATGCTTTGGAGTAGAAGTAATTGATTTGAAATTGGTTTGCATTGAAGTTGGCTTGATTAAAATGACTTGAATCAAATGAAAATTTGAAGGTTTTCTTGAAAATTTTATTCTTGAAGTTTTGGAAATGATTTTAGAACATGTTTTAAAGTGTGCTTGAACTATGCTCTAGTGTGTGACTTGATGTTTTAATACCTTGAAATGTAATTGAATGACTTAGAATTGGTTGCTAGGTTGTAAAAAGAAGTTTTGCAATTTAAAAAAAAAAGAGAAAGAGGGGTGTGGCCGAGAGGCCTAGGAGGTGTTAAAAGCAAAAGAACTTTGTGTGTGAACATGCTTAAATTGCTTGAAGGAGAATGCTTTTGGAACTTATGCAATGGCTAATTGAAATTTGTTTACTTAAAGGTTTTAAGAAAATTGGGAATATGCAATATGTTAGCTTTTCAGGGAATGATTTTGGTATCCAAAACCTTATTTCTTTTCAAGTATTTGGTGACAAAAATGCTAAGTGTGATTGCTTGGGTAGGAAAGGGATAGGCTTTGAGAACCTAAGGTTGCTGAATATAGTTTATAGAAGTGTGATAAGATTCTTTGTGTGATAGGAATTTCAAATTCCGAGATCGGGCGACAAGGACTCGAGGCGAGCGATAATACACTAGTGGATAAACTTGGTAAGGGCGCTTCACATTTAATCCCTTTCATAGTATGTTAGCGTAAGGACAACTTTAGATATTAATAGAAATTTAATTTCAAGTATTTACGCGAAGAAGTCTGAGAACCTCAGGGTTCGAAGTGAGGGTCTCGTACCCCTTTGTTTTATTGTTTAAGCATTATGATGATTATTTAGTGGGCTTGTCTGCAAGTGGTTGGCAGCTGTCCCCAACCCCCCACACTTGTTTGTTCCTCTCTGTGAACTCCATCGAGTTGCAGAGGGATGGATTCTATGATTTGATTGTCAACTGTTGTTGTTGAGCTGTGCAATTATTTAATATGCGGTTGAATAATGCTATGAATTTCTTATGCTGCTTGTATTGTTGAATTGCGTTTCAATATGCAAATTGCTGATGCTGCTTATATTATTGAATTGTGTTCCACTATATTAAGCTTGCTATAAATTATTTGATATGCGGTCGAATAATTATGCGAATTACTCTTTGAATATCGTATGCGGCGAATTGTTCATCGAGTCGGAGAGCTTTATCGAGTCGTCGTGATGTTTTTGAACTTCAACCCGAATAACCAAGGGTGATAGGGTCCCCTGAAGGTATGACTTGGGTGATAGGGTCCCCAAAGCTATGGCCAGTGTTTGGAACCGAACCACCTAGGGTGATAGGGTCCCTTAAAGCTACGGCTTGGGTGATAGGGTCCCCAAAGCTACGGCGGGTGTTCGACTGCTTAGTTCACTGTCGTGTTGTTTTTTTTAACTCGACCTGAATAACCAAGGGTGATAGGGTCCCCTAAAGCTACGGTTTGGGTGATAGGGTCCCCAAAGCTACGGCTGGTATTCAACAGCTTGTTCGGCGTTATTTCCGGAATTGTAATGTGTGATTGGAGAGTGTCGTGAGTTGCATTATGGGGCGTTTGTGTACCTTGTTATCTCTTGTTCTATAGTGGCGTGTAGTTGCAATTGCAGGCATTGATGTACTCTTACTGAATAGTGTGTTCTGTTATGCTGCGTTATATTATATCATGCTATTTTTGGATTATCTGGTGTATTTTAAGAAGTTGACCCTTGCCCGTGGTTCTTTCAATTGATGATGGTAACCCAGACGATGACAGACGTGGTGGAGATTACGGCGATGACGATATTGTCGGAAGTGGCCTTTGACTTCCCGAGCATGGAGATTCTCTCGGCTTGGAGTTAAGCCCCACTTCCGGCCGGGATATATATATCACTACAACAAATTTTGGCAATAAACAGCGCTTATTTTTAGCTTAAAATAGCGCTTAAAAGCGCTGAAAATTAAGCCGCTGCTGATTGTATTTCAAAAAAACAGCGTTTATGAAGCGCTGCTGAAAATGGACAATAGCAGTGCTTCAATTAGGAAGCGCGTTATTGTTCGACAATAACGCTTCTTTATTGAAGCGCTTGTTTATTATAGACAATAACGCGCTTCCATACATTTATTTTGTATAATTAGCAGCTTCCTTTTAGCTGTCTTTTTATACAATAGCGGCGCTTCATTATTGAAGCTGCTTATTCTCCTTTTTTTATTATTAAATTTAGTTCTCTCACATTTACATTATATACATTTGCATAATAGTGATAACACAAAATGCAATCAAAATTGTCATCAACATTCCCCAACATCAAAATTTAACATTATAATGTAACTTTTTCATAAATTCCTACATATCCTTACATTAACATAAATAAAGTACAATATATTTCATAGTCAAATTTACAATTATCTGAGAATAGATCACTAAAATATTGCACATGTCATGCTACAAATCCTACCTAAATAGTAATATCTTTTTCTTACATCATCGCAACTAAACATGCATACAAAGTCAAAACTCTAACAAAATTTTGGCGAGTTTTCCTTAAAATATGGACATTCCAAAATATAAAAAATACTGTGAAACATAACATATCATACCAACCCAACATAAAATATATAAAATATTAGCCAACATAAAAAGGAATTTTATTCCTAATTTCATGTGAACCTTTCCAATTCAAGTATGCTAAACTAAAAAAAAAACCAAATTTAACAAAAACTCACGTAAACATTAATATTAATCTTCTTCTATCTGCTTATAAATGATAAAATTTGTAGTAAAATATCGACACCACTCTTCTTTGAGTTCGGTATGATCAGTGTATGTGTCGAATTGACAATCAGGATAGTACTGCAAAATAAAAATTAAATGAAGTTAGAATTGAACATAAGCATTCAAATGGTATGCGTAAAAGAAAAAAAATTATATAAACTTTGAAATTGTTACAAACATACCTCTGTTGGAATTTCTGTTTGATTATGAACGACAATATCCTTGAGAAACTTTAAAACATATCGGCCACAATCATCAGAGTTCGGTTGGCGAGGACACTATAAAACCAAAAATATGAAATTAATTGTTTTTATTTTTGGTAATTTGAATAATTGCATAAAAAATTTGATATAAATACCTTTATCGGTATCCATTTAGGTGGAGTAAATTTAGAAAGACATTCTTCCTACCATGTTCCAACCGAATCCAATCTGTACTATCTTCACATATAGGGCATGCACACTGACCTTTGGTACTATATCCCGACAGATTACCATATGCTGGAAAATCATTAATTGTGCCGAAAATCATAGCCCTCAAGGTGAAACTTTCTTCTCTATACCTATCATACACCACCACACCTGTCTCCCACATTTGCTTCAAATCTTCAATTAAAGGAGCCAAATATACATCGATATCATTTCCTGGTTGTTTCGGCCCGGAAATTAACAAAGACAACATCATATATTTTCGCTTCATGCATAGCCATGGAGGTAGGTTATAAATCACCAAAATCACAGGCCATGTAATCGTGAGAGCTACTTTGAACACCATGTGGGTTAAATCCATCGATGAGACAATGCAAGTCATAAGTTTCTTGGTTCATTCCCAAAATCGGGATAATCAATATCAATTTTTTCCATTGAGGAGAATCTGCCGGGTCTTTGTAGCTTGCCATCTTGAATCCTTTCATCCTCATGCCATGTCGTTTTTTGCATCTTCTCAACTACGGTACATACGCTGAATCTGGGAATTATGGGAAAATACCACAATACCTTCTCTGAGCCGAATTTTCCTTCTTATACCGTGAGGCTTCACATTTTGGACACGACTTTAACGATGCATATTCATTACGAAATAAAATGCAGTCGTTCACGACAAGCATGTATCTTCTCATAGCTCATGCCAATAGAGCGTAACATTTGTTTAGCCTCATATGTCCTACTAGGAAGCACATTATCATTAGGCAACATATCTTTCAACAAAGGTGAGTAAGTCCGTAAAACTCTTATCACCCATCCATTGCCCGACTTCAAGTTAAACAACTTTAACATTGCCGACAATCTTGTGAATTTAGTACAACCCTCATATAACGGCTTCTCCGCATCACTCATCAACTTCTCAAACATTTGAGGACAATCACGAAGATCTTCTTCAACCGCATTTAACATATCTTCAAAACGGTCACCATCATATGTATTTGTAGCGGTGTCCTCTGACGCATATCTCCCACTATTCCCCATATTAGAAGATTCACCTCTTGTCTCACCGTGCTTTGTCCAACAGGTATAAGTTTGATTAATCCCATTGCTCACTAAATGCCATTCCAATTCCCGAACACTAATTTTGTTTGTATAACAACAACTTAAACAAGGACATATGATTCTACTATAGTCTGTTGTATGCCCAACTACAAACCCAATAAAATCTTTCACTCCATCCTTATATTCCTTCGACAAACGATTGGCAGACATCCACTTTCGATCCATATTTTACCTATGGATTGAGAGGTAAAACAACAGAAAAACCCCATTTAAATAAAGCAAGACTAAAACTATCACTGCTCTTAAAATCAACACACAGACTAGATCAAAATTCTAACAAAATTTTGGCAGAGTCTCCCTAAAATATGGACATTCCAAAATATATACAATACCTTAACATTCCAAAATTCATTGTTCAAACCAAAAACCAAAATCGGGTTCCACAACAAAATTCATTGGTCATTTTTCCATTGATTCCCATCCGATATGCATATATATTTACTAATCAGTACATTTTAACAAACTGATTCCAAGCATCTTTAACACTTCTAATTTATCTCTGGACAACAAAGTGAACAAAATCAAACAAAATCAAACCCTTCGATTCCAAATCGGTCAACAAAGTGAACAAAATCAAACAAAATCGAACAAAGACAAAAAACTAACGAACCACCAACAATGAAACCAACGTGGAATCGAGATACAAAATGGAGACAGTGGCCATACACGGAAATGGACGCAAACAGAGTTTGGAGATGGAGGCGGGAGAGATTTGAGGCCGAGCGCCGCCACAGCCTTTGCTCGGATGGAGGGCAGCGGACGAGTTTTGGACGAGCTCGGATTTCAGGTTTTGAGGACGACGGACGATCTCGGATGGAGGACGACGGACGAGTTTTGGACAAGCTCAGATTTTAGGTTTTGAGGACGTCGGACGAGCTCGGTTTCCGGCTTTTGGACGACCTCGGATTTCAGCTTTTGGAGGACGACGGACGAGCTCGCTTTCAGGCTTTGGGCGAGCTCGGTTTTGAGCTTTTGGGCGAGCTCACGATCTCCGCTTTTGAAGCACACGATCTCGTTGAGGGGACGGCGATGGTAGAGATGGAGGCGACGGTGGAGTTTGCGAAGAGAGTTGTGACAGAGAGAGAAACAGTGCTTCTGGATGCGAAATGAGAGAGGAGGGAAATACATATATTTAATAAACTGACCAAAAACAGCGCTTAGTAAGAAAGCGCTACTTATTAGTAAGAAAAAACAGCGCTTAAGTCTAAAAGCGCTGTTTATTCTAACACCAAAAACAGCGCTTCCTACTATGAAGCGCTGTTTATTGTTCCTATGATCAAAAACAGCGCTTCATGTTTTGAAGCGCTGTTTAATGTGCCAGTTCGTTTTTTATTATTTAAAGATAAAACAGCGCTTAAAGGACTAAGCGCTGTTTATTATATGTACTAAACAGTAGCGCTTAGTTAGTAAGCGTTGTTTATTGTTTACGTATGACATAAAGTAGCGTTTTTTATTTTAAGCGCTGCTTAAAGGAGCGCCATCTTTTTTAGAATTTGTTGTAGTGTATATAGGAGGCGTGTTACAGACCTTCGCGTGAGTGGACTGACAAGGATGCAAACGACTTGACGCAGAAGACTGAGGAGGACCCGTTAGAAGAATTGAGTAGTGATGTGCACTGCAGTGGTTGATTGATGACATCTGTCTACTTTGTATATAGTTTTGGTTTGTGACCAGTCTGTCTGTTTTGCTAGACCTTTGTGGTAGCTGTTGTTTTGGTGTCCAGGTTTTTACTTTTGGAGCAGCCCCCTGCGTGGGTAACTGCCGGGAATACCTCAGAAGTATGATTACTCGTGTTAGGGTCTTCATACATTAGGTGTATTCCTATTTATGCATATTTATTTACTATTTCTATATGTGAAATTCTTCAACTGGCGATCTTTTGGAAGTTGTGAATATGTATTTGTGTTCAGTTGTAATGGTCCTTTTACATTTAGAATTCTGTCATTTTTCAAAAACGCTGTTGATACTCTGACTGTGTTTTGTAAAAGGCCTTTGTTTATAAAATGAAAAAAAAATTACCGCATTTTCCAAAAGACACGAGAGTATTATTTCGAAAACTACCTTGCATTTAGAGTTTTTTCTAGTTTAGTAGCGCTCCGAAAACGGGTCGTTACAATATATATACTTAACATAAATTCATTATATTATCTACTGATATTCAGAATATGCTTATTAGAACTAGTTTTCCTGCCTATCACAGTTGTCAAGATCGCGATTTTAATCGTAAGATCGGACGATTTTACGATCTTACCTGAGACCAGCGAGCCACGATTATGAGCAAGATCGATTTTCGTTGAGATCGGTACGATCCTGCTGACAATCCTGCGATTTCGCGATTTTGGAAGGATCCTGCGACGATTCCGCCGCAATGCGTGTTTTTCTCCAATCCGTTTTCGGGTCGGGTCGATTTTGCGATTCTGGAAAGTTCCTGCGACGATCTCGCCGCGATGCATTTTCTTCTGCAATTCGTTTTCGGGTCTGGATTTGGACCCGGTTGAAGAAAAAAGCCTGAAACCTTAAAAAAATTTGGGTTTAAATTCGCGACTGAATCCCTCTCCAAAATCGCGACTATTCCTTCTTGAAGCTCTCTTCCTCTCCCACACTCACAATTTCGGTGCGGCCTTTGTAGCTTTTAAACGCAGTCTTTGCTCTTTTAAGTCGTCTTCTACAAGGTGTGGTCCTTTTCAGGTTCTCGCTCTTACGCTCTGCTTTTGTTCTTATTTCTTTGCTCTGTTTTGCTTCGTCTCTTCTCATATTTGTTTTCCTTTTTTTTTGTTTGTTATTTTGCTGCTGCTTCTATTTTATTATTTATTATTTATTATTTTGCTGCTGCATGATGAGATGGAAAGTCTCCCAATTCGACCCTTCCTCCATCACCGAGTGTGTGTGTGGCTTGCTTTTATTTTTTCAAAAACATTTATTTATTTATTTTCCTATATTTTTTACTCACAGTGGGGTGTGTTATGTAGCCTATATTTTCCTATATTTCGAAAACATTTTTTATTTTCCAAATTGTCACATTAACAGTAATAGAATTTTAAACTTGACACATTTGTTCATTAGCATAGAGCCTTGGTGAACATGATTTGAAAATTCTACTTCTCTTATTCTTTATCATATTGCATGACCACTAAAATATTAGTCGTGTGGTGACATAAAATACTTAAATTCATGTAACAAGCGGAAATATCTTATCACTACTAAAATATCCAACATATCATTTCAATTTGACATTCAAATTATAAACAAAAAAAATTATACCTAAAAATCCTGCATTATTTTTTTAAACCTACCCTAATTAGCTCTTTAATTTGAGTAGGTTCACCGGAGTATTTTCACGATTTAAGCTCTTTGAGCGTGTTATGAGACTAATTCTCAATTCGACTGATTAAACACAGTTTTATCCATTGGTTTCTAGTTTTTCAATGAGTGACTTCACAAGGCTTCAAACCCGAGTTCCAAGGATTTTCCTCCTTATGAGGGTGAGCTACTTCGACCAAAACTCATGCCATTGGTAACTAACCTACATTCTATGCAAAATAGTTCACACTTAACATAATTATGTACGTGTAGGTGTAGGATTAACGGTTACTCACGCTAATACTAAGTGTCAACTTTTTTTTTATTAACCGCTAATAAGTGTCACTTTTATTTATGTATAGAATAGAAAGTGTCAATTTCATGTATGTATATTTGGGTGTTGGAAATTTTCTTTTGTCGTTTATCAGCAACAGATGATGAACTGAAATGCAAAGCCATCGCTCTCAAACGTAGCTCTCTAGTATTTGTTGCCTAATTATTTATTGGTTTTTCTTGTTTTATTGTTCCCTTACTTTTCAGAAGGTTTTTAAACCTTTTTTTTTTTTTAAGAACCTTTCGGTCTTGTTCACTTTGTCTACAGTTTTTAGTTGGCAAGCATCCCCCATGACAAAAACAGTGGCCATTTTTACCTTCCACGCCGTTAGTCTATTTTCTTCTTCTTATTATTCTTTTATGCTGGACCAGTTAAGGCTCATGGATAATATAATTAATCAATAGAATAATGCTTAAGGGATCTTCATCTAAAAAATATTTTCTACATATCTTAAAGTTAAACTTAACAAGTTCGTCTCTAGTGATTTTTTTAAGGCAGTTTCTCTCTAGTTTTGAATATAAAACCTTTATAATAAAAGGATAAAAACAACATACGTTGAATTTTTTAGGTTACTCTTCCACAATTTATATGAATTTTTCTTTATTATTGATTATTGATTTGATCAAACTTTTGTCCTCTATGTGACACGACGTATTGTTAGTTCCTGCTCAAAGATATTTCAAGAGAAAGCTATGAAGTATTCGGTTATCTCTTACAAAATTCTATCTTCCAACTACTGCATTCTATTGTGAAGTTCTTAATCTTAAGAAAATGTGCGAAAATTGACCTTTTTGTCGCAAAACTGTTCCAAAAAAAAAAATTAGGGTTACTTTTTTGGCTAGGTGAGAAATTGGTCTTGATAAAGCCAATCTCTCACCATGGTTTTTATTTTTTATTTAAAATTTTTGTTTTTTGTTTTCATTTAAGTGGGAAATCGACTTTGGAAAAATCGATTTCTCATTTGATTTTTTTATTTTTTTATATTTATTATAATTATTTAAAAAATTAATTAGTTGATTTTGGTGATTAATTATATTAATTTGGTAATTAATTATACTAATTTAGTATTAATTAGAGAGAAAAAACTAAAAACATCAACTAAAAATATTAAAATACAATGGTTAACAAAAAAGTAATCGTGTCCGGTCCTATATCGAGGAGATCTTCTGTTATGTGTTAGTTGTTGATGGCATGGACGACGTCAATCTCTTCAGCAACGTGTGGTTCGTCATGTTGGACAGAATCAGTTGATTGCGGCAGCGATGTGAAGCTATTAATTGTGCAAGGGTTTGTAATATTTTTAAATAATGTATTTAGTTTTTTCTCTCTAACTAACATCTAAATTAGCATAATTAATCACCAAATTAGCACAATTAATCCCCAAAATCAACTAATTAAATTTTCAGTTAATTTAATTAGTGGGAGTGGCAATGGTGTTGGAGGCGTAGGCTTTTTGCTTGGGAGGATGAGTTGGTGGCAGAAATGAAAGCATTACTAAGCGGAGTTTCACCGGTGATTGGGCAATGGGACGAGTGGACATGGTTGCCTGGGAAATCTAAAATATTTTCAGTTAATTCTACATATCATTGTTTATTGAACTTGAGAATTGTGGATCCATTGGACTCTACTTTGTTAACTGCCTTTAAATATTTGTGGAGCTGTGTAGTCCCTTCGAAGGTAGCGGTTTTTATTTGGCGAGTGTTGTTGAAAAGAATACCCACGAGATTTGACTTGTTTCGCAAAGGTATCATAAGGGATCCTCATAGTGTGTGTTGTTGTTTTTGCTTTCAGATAGATGAGATAGTTGACCATTTGTTCTTTAGTTGCTATTTTTCATATCAGATATAGAGTGTTGTTTTGGCTTGGTTGGGGTTAGTAGAAGTGTTGCATAATGATGTTGTCCAGAATTTCATGCAGCATGGAACAACCTTTCATGGCAAGAAAGTGAAGAAGGTCAGACATAATATATGGTGTGCTGTGATTTGGTGCTTAAGGTTACATCGTAATAAAATTATCTTTCAATGAGCCACATTAGATTTCTTGGCAGTTATTGCTCGGGTGAAGATAATTTCATGGGGTTGGTTTATATATAAGGTGGGTCTTAATAGTGGGTTATCGTTTTCGGATTGGTGTATGAACCTAGTGGAATGTTGTAAGATCCTCTTATAAATTGGCTGTATTGGGTTTGAGTACCCCTTATACTCATATTAATAAATCTTTGCTTATAAAAAAAACAATTGCTCTTTGTTAATTTTTAAAAATAGTTTTCTATTTCTAAAAAGTGTAATGAAATAGACTCTAAGAATCACTTTCAGAAAATATATGATTTTTTGCTCGGTGCTAGATGGAGTTCCTGACAATTAAATATCATACGTTGATAAAGATTTTTTGTCTTCTCCTGGTAGCATGGATGAAATTAAGGAAGTAATTACCGAGGGGAAAGTCTGTCGGTAATTACTAATTCCCGACAGATGTGGCCATAAGTAATTACTGACGACTTTTTGGCATTACCGACAGAGGTACCGTTTCCGACGATCTACTTTCCAACCGATGGGGTTCCGTCGGTAATTCCGTCGAAAATGCGTATTACCGACATATTTTGGTCATTACCGACAAATTTTGGCCGTCAGTAATGATGTTTGTTTTGTAGTGTCAAAGTTAAGCGAAAGGCCTCAGCGCTTCGTGCACGATCTCCCCACAAAACAAACCCTCAACATCCAGAGAGCGCAGAAGAGTGGAGTGGAAAATCAATTCAGCAGAGGTCCATCATGATACAAGCATTATGCCAGGCATCAATGAGTGACTTGGACACCAAAGGTTCGTAAGAAATTGTTGAATGGAATAGAAAAAGTCAACCAATTGAGTGCAAGGGAGAAGTGAGTGATGATGACTTGATATCAATCTGTCTTGACTTAATTGAAGTATTGAGTGTCTTCATCATTTTCAACATCGATCAATATTGTTAGCCTCATTTCTTTGGGTTCAATTGGTTGGCGTCTCTCATTCAACCAACATATTGTGATACTTGGTGTTAATGTCTTGAAGTCTTAGGTTGAAATCTAAGGTACCTTGTTTTTTATTTTTATTTTTTTATAGTTTCTAGCCGTGCATGCTATATTGTGTATGTCTATATGTCATCATCTGCTTCACCTCATTTGCAAGATGTCTCGTCAACCAAAACGTAAATGTGAGTATTAGATATGCATGTGGGACTTGATGTTAGATACAGATCTGCTACTGGAGTTTTATGAATATACATTGTGTTAGATTTATTCTTCTTTGATTGGGGGGACACTCTTTTTCCTTCTAGATGTTTTTTTTCTAAGAAGGGTTTTGCATCAAAAGGTTTTAACGAGGCCCCTTTCTTAGTTCTTTGCTTAAAAAAAAAAAATCATTGAACCTATGTTCAATTCTTGTCATGGGAAGATAACTTAACTAAAGAACCATGTTAGATATCTTCTTCTTTGAAATCATAGCATGTATAATGTACCTTCTACTTGATGGTTCACAGTGAATAACCTAATTTTATGGTTCCCTCTAGACAACCCTATTTGTAATAAATTATAAAGTTTAAAGAAAATCCAATGACGTCCATATCCTTCTATGATCCCAACATATTCTTTGCTTACTTTATTTTTCTGCACATAATAAGATAATTAAATACAATATACAATTTATACTTTTATTGAATTAATTTATTATGTTATATTTGAATTTATTTAAGTTATTTTATTTGTAAAGTTTATAATTGAGATTCCGATTATTTTTAAATATTTTTTCAATTGATTATATTGTACTTATTGTTCACCAAAAAAGTGTTCTTTTTTGTTTAATATTTATTGTTAATACTAGTATTATGATAATATTTTTATTTTACTAATTTGTCAAAATATGATTTTGGGGATCGAGACCATTTTTTTTATACTTAATATTTTTGTAAGTATTCTTTTTTTATTTTATAGACTGCAAAAGGTGTTCCAACACATACAAAATCAACAACTCAACATTATGATATACAAATTTCAGTAAACTGTAATGGACAGTAACACCAATAAAAATTATTATCAAAAAAAAAAGTAACACCAATAAAAAAAACTCTATTTAGGCACACAAACTATTTTTATTGGGGTACGATTTCTGCACTCACTTTGAATTGATTAATTATTAATTAGCTTATCAATTAACCAACTCGAATAGTATATCTTTAATAAACATTGTAGGTTAATTTTCCTTTTAAATTAAAAAAGAATGTACTTATTTGCGTAGCAAAGGTCAAAATATAGGACATATTTTTCTTTTATCACCAAACAATGCTGTGAATATTTCTTCTAAAGAAAGCATAATATAAAGATTTAATTAGATTCTTATATCATTCAATAACTTCTTATTATTAGATATTTGTATCTCAAAATTTAATGTTAGATTAAAAGTTTCTAGAAAATATATAATATTAATTTTATACTAATCTAAAATTATTTAATCATATAGCATTGAAATAGAATAATATCATATACACATCTAAAATATATAAAATAAGACTTAGTTAATTACAAATTTATTGTTTTTTAAAATTTTATAAGATATAATATAAATAATTAAGTTAATATAAATTTTATATCTAGCTAAATTATTCTAATGTACTATATTTTAAAAAAAAATGCATTTATCCTTTTTTTAATTAAAAATATAATATTAATATCAGTGGGCAAAATACAAATTAAGAACACACGCACTTGTAGGTAGGGATGGCAACGGGGCGGGGCGGACACGGGTAGTAGCCCCCACTACCCGCCCCGTTGGATAATTTGCCCCCCGCACCCGCCCCATACCCGCATTTTTAACGGATTTTTGAGAATCCGTGGGTACCCACGGGTATCCATGGATACTTAATAAATTCTTAAAAAATACACTTATTTTCAAAAAAATTATTTTTTACCTAGATTTCTAGACAAAGTTTCAAATGAGAATTTACAAAATACCACCTCATGCTCCTAAATTAAAAAGTTTATGGAAATTACAACCAAATATCCATAAAATATTCAATTAAACAACATCAGGGCCATACCAAAGTGTTAGTACCAGCGGTTACACTAATAAAGAATCATCACAAACACAATGTAATTGCAGTTCAATTAATTCTCAACTGCTATCCAAAATAGATCCTACTATCAGTGAATCCACCATGAAATTAAAAGGAGGGGAAAAACAACTATTAGGGTTATCATTTTATATAGGTGAGGGTATTTAAGTAATTACATATATACGGGTACCTGCGGGCACGGGTAGTATGATACCCGCCCCCGCCCCGTTTATACACGGGTAATAAATACCCGCCCCGTTACACCAGCGGGTACTCGTTTAACTGCCCATTTAAAATCCGTGGCGGGTTTTACCCGCGGATTCCCATGGGTACGGTTTTTTTGCCATCCCTACTTGTAGGCATTGATTTGCGAAACACTGATTTGTCAGAAAGCTTTTACGGCTACGTACTGACGAGCTAATTTGAACAGTATTCTACTCCCTCCGTTCCATGTCACAATTGACCAAATCACACAGTTTAAAAAAATAATAAAAAAAAAGAATAATAATTTTACTAAATTAACCAATTAATTATTGGTGTATTAACTATTATTATAAATACAAAGTGGAGTACTTGAGGGTATAATTGACAAACAAACATTTTATTTTGCATTAAAAATTAAAGGTGATATATATTTTGGGACAATTATTTTTAACAAATATGACATATATTATGGGACGGAGGGAGTATAGTGCAGTAAGTCATATGGAGTACTACAAATTTTCCTATTGATATCATGTCATATTTTGCGCGCATGATTCTCCCATGCTTTCATGAAATCTAAGAAGTCTGGATACTTGATACGATACGGGATACGATATGATATGGATATGGGGATACGAAAAAATTTTGAAAATTAAGATACGACACAGCCAAGATACTTTAATAAAAATTTAAATTTAAATATATAAATATATAAATGCACAAAATATAAACATATCTAAAGATGATTATAAAAAGAGATTCACATTATTAATTGTCAATTGTTCATATAAAGATATCAATAGTCAATAGACGATGATCACACTTTACAAAAAAGATACTTATGATCATAACAAGTGAGCATAGTTACATATCTTTTTTCCACCAAAATCAAAGAATGTTTTTTCTCCTATAAACATGTCACAAAAGATATACAATTTCCCGGCCCAAATTAGAATATAGCAAAAAAAAAAAATCATTAGTCCTATCTAAAAGATGTTAAGTCGTATCGAAGCCGTATCTGAATATGCTAAGCCGTATCGGAGCCGTATCTGAATATGTTAAGCCGTATCGGAGCCGTATCTATACCGTATCTAATATTTTTTTAAAAAAAATAAATAAAAAATATTGGATACTTGTAGGATACGTATCGAGACGTATCGGTATCCGATACGTGTCAGATACCGATACTTTGGTATTTTTGGAGTATCCAGGCTACACAATGACTACCTAACGCCAACCAAGCATTTTAGTACTCCGCAAAAGGAAGGGCAAAGAAGCACCCACAACTAATAATGATCGGTAAAGAGAGCTCTGTTGGGTAATTAAGCTGCAGACAACAGACACACTATGCTGCAGCTGCTGAACTCTAACGAAAGAGTGTTATGATATAGAAACGTAAAGAGAGGAAATAATAGGTTTTCAGTATATTATTATTGCACAAGTTGAACAACATATATATACAGGGACTCCTATAATTATGGAGAGATTTGGGCCAATTGACTCGAGACAGCATGAGGCAAATATGGCCAAGGATCAAGCTGACAGCTAATAGAATGCATGCAACATTTACAATAGCTGGCAGTCAACCAAATAAATGCAGGCAATAAATACTTGATCTCCTAAATCAGCAAATTGTGCTAATCATGCGATTCTGATATTACTCCAACACGCCCCCGCAAGATGGAGGTGGATTCAACAACTCCAATCTTGGATTTGAGAAAATTATGACGAGGAGTAGATAGTGGTTTGGTTAGCGGATCGCTGGCGGTGACTTGAAGGCACATGAGAAACTTTGAGCTTGTTTTGAGCAACTAAGTCACGCACAAAGTGGAAGTCAATTGCCAAATGCTTCATGCGGGAATGAAAGACTGGATTGGCGCAAAGATAGGTTGCACCAATATTGTCAGAATGTATTTGTGGAACTGGAGGTGACACACCAAGTTCCTGAAGAAGCTGCTGTAACCAAATTAGTTCGGTGGTAGTGGATCCAATGGTTCTGTATTCAGCTTCAGTAGATGAGCGTGCAACAGTGGACTGCTTCTTGCATGACCAAGAGATGGCATTAGAGCCAAAATAAATGATATAAGCACCGGTTGACTTAAGATCACTTTTGTCACCACCCCAATCAGCATCACAAAATGCAACAAGAGAGTACTTAGGGGAACATGTGAGATGTAGGCCATGATCTATTGTGGACTTCAAGTAGCGCAACACACGTTTAAGGGCCTGCATATGAAAAGTGGACGGATTCTGCATATGTTGTGAGAGCTTATTGACAGGAAAAGTGACATCAGGTCGTGTTAGGGACAGGTACTGAAGAGATCCTACTAAGCTGCGGTATAAGGAAAAGCGACATCAGGTCGTGTTAGGGACAGGTACTGAGAGGCCGAGGAGAATGATGTTGACATAGGTGTTGAGACTGGCTTGGCGTCACACATATTTGCACGTTCTAGGAGCTGCCTGATATAATGATGTTGTGTGAGAAACAACCCTTGTGTTGTAGGTAAGATTTCAACCCCCAGAAAGTGATTAGGAAAGCCAAGATCCTTTAGTGAAAATGTTGTAGCAAGAGAGGTCTTGAACTTGTGAAGAAAGGAAGTGTCATTTCCTGTAAGCAGAAGGTCATCCACATAGATCAAGAAATATGCAGTAATTGATGCACTTTTATAGATAAACAATGAGCTGTCTGATCTTGAATTTGTGAAGCCATATTGGAGTAGAAAATTTCGAAGGGCATGAAACCAAGCTCTTGGAGCTTGTTTGAGCCCATATAGTGCCTTATGCAGCTTGCAGACATAGTTTGGCAAGGTGGAGTGTGTGAACCCAGCTGGTTGAGACATATACACGTCCTCAGTTATTGAACCATGAAGGAACGCGTTGTTTACATCCATTTGACAAAGAGACCAACCATGAGAAAGTGCAAGACAAAGAATAAGTTTTATTGTTTGAGGTTTGATGACAGGACTGAAAGTGTCCTTAAAGTCAATGCCAGGTCGCTGATGGAAACCTTTGGCAACTAACCTGGCTTTATATCTTGCAATGGTACCATCTGTGTTGCGTTTGAGGCGGAACACCCACTTATTGCCAATGACATTGTAATGTGGTTGAGGAGGAACAAGACTCCAAGTTCCATTTTTCATTAATGCATTGAACTCATCACTCATAGCCTGCTTCCAAACATCATGTTTGAGTGCCTGGGAGACACAGGAAGGCTCCACCGAAGAGGGTAGTGGGTACTTGGTGACAGCAAATAATTTCTTAGGCTTAGAAATACCATTCTTGCTTCTTGTGACCATGGGATGAGATGAAGTGGAAGATATGTTGCCTGGAGGTGATTCTGGGCGAGACTGTGAAGATGGCATATTGGTGTGGTGTGGGTGAATAGGTGGGTTTGTGGAAGGATGAGTGTTTGGTGTAGGTGAGTTGGGCCCACGAGGTATGGTTGCAATTGGAACAGATGTGGGGTTATGAGATGAGGTGGATGCATTTGAGTTAAAAGAATTGGAGGTGGGGTCATTTGAATTAAAAGAATTTGAAGTGGACAGCTGGTTTGGATTAGAATTAGATGGATAAAATGACGTGAGAGGTGGAGTGCTATGCATGAGATTAGGTGGCAGTGAGTTTGTGGAAAACAAATCATGAGTGGGTGAAGGGATTTGTTTATCCGGTGAATTAGAATAGGGAAAGATTGTTTCAACAAATTGAACATGCCTCGAAATGAAAAATTTGCTGGTTTTAAAATTGAAACATATGTATGCACTCTGGGAAGAAGAATAGCCGAGAAACACGCATGGTTCAGAGCGAGATTGAAGCTTATTGTTTGTATATGGCTTGAGCCATGGAAAACAAAGACAACCAAACACCTTCATTTTAGAGTAATTTGGAGGCTGTTGAAATAACTTTGAAAATGGGGATTGCATCTTAAGATTTGGAGTAGGAAGCCTATTGATTAAATAGGTAGCTGTTTGTAATGCAAATGTCCAAAATTGTGGGGATAGAGATGCATGATGCATTAAACAGCGAGCTGTTTCCAGCAGATGACGGTGTTTGCGCTCTGAGATACCATTGTGTTCTGGAGTGTGTGGTGGTGTTGTAAGGTGAGAGATACCGTGAGTTTGAAGGAAGGATCTCAATTTGATAAATTCACCACCATTATCGGAATAGAAATTTTGAATTTTGCATTCAAATTGATTTTCCACCAGATTTTTAAAAATAGGAAAGATGAGAGAGACATCAGACTTTGATTTCATTGGATATAACCAAGAATATCTAGAGAAATGATCAATGAAAATAACATAGTATCGAAAATGATCAATAGAAATAAAAGGTGCAGGACCCCACACATCTGAGAATACAAATTGCAAAGGCCTAGAGCTGACCAAAGAGGACTTATTGAAAGGCAATTTATGACTTTTATTTGCCAAACAATTGGAACATTTATTTGAATGACCATTAAAATTGATATGACTGGAATTGAGTGCATGAAGGAGAGTGCGAGATGCTGGATGTCCAAGACGGGTGTGCCAAAGGTGAAGGGGTGATGTAGACTGAGCCGAAAAGGATTGTGGTGAGACAGAGGGTGGTAATTTGTAGACATTGCCATCATTCAGTCCGCGCAACAGAATCGCCCCCGTGCTCATATCCTTCACCTCAAAATGCCATGGGAAAAATTCAATAGAAACATTATTAGAGTGACATAATTGAGAAACTGAAACCAAGTTCTGTGTGACCCCAGGAACACATAAGACATTGGATAAAACTAAAGGCTTTTGTTGTGTGGAAATGTAAGTAGAGCCTGAGTGAGATATAGGGAGTTTCTTACCATTAGCAACTGCAGTGATCGAGCCATCAGAACTTGACTTGTGAGAGATTATTAAAATCATTGGTTATGTGATGTGAGGCTCCAGAATCAAAAAGCCAATCGTGTGGAAACCGATGGTGCATACAGTCTGCATGCGGCATTGGCGATAGGGAAGCGATCTTGCGAAGGTTTTTCTTCAGCCTGTAACACTGCAGAGCAGTATGACCTCTTTTGTTACAGAATTGGCAAGTAACACCAGAAGTGTGTGTGCGGCCATTGAAGGAATTTGAAGAATTGGAGGGCCTGGAAGTATTGCCTTTGCTGCGACCATTGTGACGCTGCGTATAGTTGGCTGTCACGGGAACGGAGTGTTGAACATGCTCTTCACGTTGGAGATACATTTCAAAATCCAACAGCTTGTCATAGAGTTCATCAAAGCGAATCGGAGAGTCACGAGTTCTGATAGAGGTGGTAAACTCACGAAAAGATGAACCTAAGCCATTGAGAGTGTGAATAACAAGATCAAGATCATTAATAGGATGACCGATCAGTGCTAGTTCATCCGCAATAGAGCAAATGGACTGTTAGGGATTTGAGAGATCGATTTTTAAAAATTTCTTTCAAAAACACTCTCAACCGGAAAAATCCCCGTACCCATGAATCACGCATTACTCATGAATCACAAATAACATGATAGTTTGTAGTGTTTACCTCTTGGAGCGTAGAGTAGATCGATCACCAACACCACGATCTTGTAGTGTCTCTACTCAGTCCACACGAATGGTAGCCTCGGAATGCGTCTTGCTAGTTGACGGCAATAGGAAGGAGGCACACAAAGGTCTAAGAAGCTTAGACTAGGGTTGGAGCGTTAAGCTTATATACTCCCTTCCTTTCATTATGTTACCCTAATGGGTCTCATACAATATGAGCCCATTTCCTTCTTATTTAATTAAATCATTATTTAATTAAATAATCTGATTCCGATTAAACCGTTCTATCGTGTGACCCTATAGGTTCCCATTAAGTTGGCAATAATATTAAATATTAAAATAATATTAAATATTATAAACAATGAGCGGCATCTAGCAATGCATCATTGCTACCCAATTAACGGGGGAAAATCGGTGATCCGATTTTAACCTTACCGCGACCAAGAGTACTGTGAAGTCGATGTCCCTTCGTCCATGTGTCCTAATTGAACACGAGGCATAAATGCGTCATCCTCGTTAAATCCAATCATATGTTCCTCGATACCAGAATGGACGTGTAATTACAAGCGGGCCCAATATCATATATTGACCCACTTCCGCGTGGCCACGCATATTTCACGTCTCACTCTATCGAGAGGCCCAAGACATTACTCCTGTTATGTAGGAGGGACAAACCCTATCTACATCACTCGCACCCCTCAACATGATTCATTGAAGGCCCAATTACTATCTTTATGATCATCACATTACGGATGACGTTTGATAGCATTAAAGCCTACAACTCCACATGTAGGAATCGCAGTGACTTCAAGTCAAAGGACTACTTCACTATGGTCGCCATGAGGAGCGCCTATGACACTTGCATAACTATTATGAAGCGTCCTCATAGTGGGTCAGTCCAATATAAATATTACTCCTAATATTTATACCTGTGTGCCGACTTGATATCACATATCCATGACCCATGAGATGTGGTCATCAGTCTACTCACACAATAGTCTCTATGCATTATTGTCGTCCTAATTAACAATAATACTCGACTACGGACGCTTTAAGAATAACGTTCTATATGTTCAATGGGGTCTCATGATCAAGTCGCACTTGATGTTCCATGAAACGAACTGTTTATTCTAAGGACTTTATTATGCTATAAAATAAATAACACAATAAATGAAATGCCTCATATATATATATCAAATATATAATCAAATTCATGACACAAATAATAATCTACTAAAACTAGATTGGCCACTAGGGCTTACACCAACAATCTCCCACTAGCACTAGAGCCAATCGGGCATCAATCTAATACCCATCGATCTAGTGTGAGCATCATGCTTCTGCTGAGCAAGAGGCTTCATCAGTGGGTCTGCAACGTTGTCCAATGTAGGTACTCAGCATATCTTTACATCTCCTCTATCGATGATCTCTCGAATGAGATGGAAACGCCTAAGTATATGTTTGGATCGCTGGTGAGATCTAGGTTCCTTGGCTTGCGCGATTGCTCCATTGTTATCACAAAAGAGGTCAATCGGGTCTGAAATGCTAGGAACAATGCCAAGTTCACTAATGAACTTCCTGATCCAAACGGCCTCTTTGGCTGCATTAGAGGCAGCTATATACTCAGCCTCTGTAGTAGAATCAGCAACTGTCTCTTGCTTTGAACTCTTCCAGCTAACAGCTCTGCCATTTAGGCAAAACACAAACCCCGATTGCAATCGGGAATCATCCCTGTCGGTTTGGAAGCTAGCATCAGTGTAACCCTTTACAACAAGCTCTTCCTCACCGCCATATACCAAGAACGAATCCTTAGTCTTTCTCAAGTACTTAAGGATGTTCTTGACAGCTGTCCAATGGCCTTCACCAGGGTTAGATTGATATCTACTCGTTACGCTTAAAGCATACGAGATATCTGGTCTAGTACACATCACAGCGTACATGATAGAACCAATTGCCGAAGCATATGGAACTTTACTCATGCGTTCCCTTTCATCTGATGAGGTAGGGCATTGTCCCTTGGACAAATACACGCCATGTGACATAGGCAAGAGACCTTTCTTGGAATCTTGCATATTAAAGCGCCTAAGCACTTTGTCAACATATGTACTCTGACTAAGGCCGAGTAGCCTCAGTGATCTATCTCTATAGATCCTGATTCCTAGCACATAGGATGCCTCGCCTAAGTCTTTCATCGAGAAACATTTCCCTAACCATGTTTTCACATTTTGCAGTGTAGGGATATCATTTCCGATGAGTAGTATGTCATCCACATACAATACCAGAAAAACAATTATACTCCCACTAACCTTCTTGTAGACACAAGGCTCATCTTCGTTCTTGATGAATCCAAACTGTCTTACAGTTTCATCAAAACGAAGATTCCAACTTCTAGAAGCTTGCTTTAATCCATAAATGGACCTTTGCAACTTGCATACCTTTTCAGCATTTTTTGGATCGACAAAACCCTCGGGTTGTGTCATGTACACATCCTCGAGAAGATTCCCATTAAGGAATGCAGTCTTGACATCCATCTGCCAGATCTCATAGTCATGGTATGCAGCAATGGCAAGTAGGATCCGGACGGATTTAAGCATTGCGACTGGGGAGAAGGTTTCATCATAGTCTATTCCATGAATTTGCTTGAACCCTTTCGCCACCAATCGTGCCTTGAAGGTATTCACCTTACCATCCATGTCAGTCTTCTTCTTGAAGACCCACTTGCACCCTATGGGTTTTACCCCTTTGGGTGGCTCAACCAAGGTCCATACCTGGTTAGTGTACATGGACTCCATCTCAGATCCCATGGCCTCTAGCCACTTCTCAGATTCTGGGCCAATTACGGCCTCCTGGTAAGTCACAGGCTCATCTTGATCCATGAGCAGCACATCACCTTCTTGAGTTAGGAGAAGTCCATATCTTTCAGGTTGGCGACGTGGCCTGCTAGACCTACGCGGATCTTGTGCTACTTGAATCATTGGTTGAACCACAACACTTTATGGTACTGGTTCTT
This sequence comes from Calophaca sinica, assembly GCA_037113605.1. Lineage (NCBI taxonomy): Eukaryota > Viridiplantae > Streptophyta > Magnoliopsida > Fabales > Fabaceae > Calophaca > Calophaca sinica. The sequence goes on from CM073736.1 coordinate 48,939,195, forward strand.
GTTCCATTACAGGTGGTTTAGTATTTTGCGGGTCTTGGATTTCTGCAAGTTCTACATTCCTCCCACTGGCTCTTTTAGAGATGTATTCCTTCTCAAGGAACACTCCAGTCCTTGCAACAAACACTTTGTCCTCGGAGGTGTTGTAGAAATAGTATCCCTTAGTTTCCTTAGGGTACCCCACAAATATACATTTATCTGATTTAGGTCCAAGTTTATCTGAAATCATACGTTTCACATAAACATGGCAGCCCCAAATCTTTAGAAAGGACATACTGGTCTTGACCGTCCATATCTCATATGGTGTCTTTTCAACCGCCTTAGATGGAACACGGTTAAGGGTGAAAGCGGTGTAAGTAAAGCATATCCCCGAGAAAGAGTCATGGAGGTCTGGTGACTCATCATAGATCGAACCATGTCTAACAAGGTACGATTCCTCCTTTCGGATACACCATTCCATTGTGGTGTTCGGTGGTGTGAGTTGGGATACTATCCCACACTCCTTGAGATAGTCATCAAACTCCTGGCTTAAGTACTCACCACCACGATCTGATCGTATGGCCTTAATACTCTTACCAAGTTGGTTCTCCACTTCATTCTTGAATTCTTTGAACTTTTCAAAGGTTTGGACTTGTGTTTCATTAGATACATAAACCCATATCTCTTGAAATCATCGATAAATGTAGCAGTAGGAAAACCACCTCTAGCGCTTTGCTTAGTGGACCACATACATCACTATGTATTAAGCCCAAAAGATCACTAGCCCTTTCACCTTGTCCGATTGAGCGGGACCTTGGTCATCTTTCCCAATAAGCAAGATTCGCATACCTCAAATGATTCATAATCAAATGAGTCCAAGAGTCCATCTTTATGGAGTTTGGAAATACGCTTCTCACCTATATGGCCTAAGCAGCGATGTCAAAGGTATTTCGGGTTCGAATCATTTGGTTTGACCCTTTTTGCATTTTTGTTATAAATGGGCATATTGAGATCAAGGACATAAAGCCCATTACTCATAGGTGCACTAGCATAGAAAACATCATCTAAATAAAGCGAACAACATTTGTCCTTAATAATAATAATATTAAAACCTTTCTTGTCCAAACAAGAAATAGAGATAATGTTTCTGCTAATTGCTGGAACAAAATAAAAAATTATCCAAATCCAAAATAAGCCTAGAGGGAAAAGTCAAAACATAAAACCCTATAGCTAATGCAGCAACCTTTTCTCCATTTCCAACTCGTGAGTCCACTTCGCCATGGTCAAAGTCCTACTCCTTCTTAATCCAGCACATTAGTACAAATGTGAGAACCACATCCAGTATCTAATACCCATGATGCTGAAGTAGATAAATTAACCTCAATAACATAAATACCTGAAGTGGAAGTCTCACTTCCTTTCTTCTTCTTGCACTCTTCTAGGTATTTTGGACAGTTCCTCTTCCAATGTCCAGGTTTTCCACAATGGAAGCAGGAAGCATCCTTAGCAACCCCGCCTACTGGTTTCTGGCTAGAAGAACTTTGCTTGAACTGTTTCTTGCCTTTGTCCTTTGTAGCCCAAGAAGCAGGCCTTTTGCCCTTCCCCTTTCCAGAGTTGACCATCATAATGGCCTTTCTCTTTCCCTTGTTAATATTTTGCTCAGCAGTTCTCAACATACCTGCAAGCTCTGGCAACGGTTTAGCAAAATCGTTCATGTTATACTGCATGACGAAATGGCTAAAGTTATCCGGCAACGATTGCAGGATAAGGTCCGTTGCCAGCTCTAGCCCCAAAGGAAATCCCAGCCTCTCGAGACTCTCAATGTACCCAATCATCTTAAGTACATGAGGCCCTACTGGGTTTCCTTCAGCCAGCCTACAATGGAAAAGGGCCCTGGAGGTGTCAAATCTCTCCTGCCTAGCTTGCCCTTGAAAAAGCATCTTGAGGTGTTCGATCATATCGAACGCCTCCATGTTCTCGTGTTGCCTTTGCAACTCTGAAGTCATGGTAGCTAGCATGAGACATCCAACATCTATGGCGTCATTGAGGTGCTTCTGGTAAGCATCCCTCTCAGCCTTAGGGGCAGTAGCAGCGGGTGCCTCAGGCACTGGCTCATCAAGTGCATACAACTTCCTCTCTTGCTTGAGAACAATTCTCAAGTTTCGCTGCCAGTCGAGAAAGTTGCTTCCAGACAGCTTGTCCTTCTCAGGACGGTCGCAATGACATGGTATTAGCGGTGTTGCCAGACATGGTAATCTAAAACAAAATAAACATGCAGAGATAAGTATCATGACAATAACATATTTAATAAGGACTTTTATTAAATACGCTCCCACTATTTTACTCAAACCAATGACCCTCCTCATTGGCTCGGAAAATCCCGTTGGAAGATTTTCTAGTGGGCCAAGATCCATATTTCGCCACGTCCTGAGTCAGCTTTGGCTGATCGCCCAGAACTCGGCTATTTGGGTAGGAAACTATTTCCAATTGCATCTATATGCAACTCTTGGATCAGCTGGGTGAATAACCTTTTATTCTAATTCATCTTATGAATTAAAGCCCAACTCTTGCCTCTAGGCCCATTTCCTTCTTATTGAATTCGGCCCAGTTAAGTCAAACCCGATGGTTGGCAGTTGGATATTTCACCTATCGCGCCTCACCAAGATAAAATAAGGTGCTCAGCTTTGGCATAACCCACACTTACTCTATCCTGGCCTTGACGAGTGCCACACATCGGAAGACATTTCGACTTAATATTTTCTTTGAGGGAATTTTATTGTAAATGATCTCACCGGCGTTGTATTAACATACAAGGCGTTTTGCTCTCAGCATACATGTCACACATGCCTATGTACATTCATCTAACATACCAAACATACAAGACATACATGCTCATACATATTTAAAACATATATTTAAATCACCCATGTCATAAATTTCGTGCAACACTTACATAAAATAATAACACAATAAACATGCATCTCATACATTTCATGCATCACATACACAAACATACGAGAATTGGTTTTATGATTATGGCCTCCTAATGTGCAAGAATTAAATAGCTAATAACTAAACTATTACAATTTTTTTTTTGACTCACGAGCAAGCTTCCAAAGCCTCTCACTGGTTTCCGCATATGGTGTTTCCATTTCTCCAACTCTTGAAGAAAATATTTATTTAAATAAAAACAATTACATAAATAAATAAATAGCACGACACGCAGGCCGTATTTAAATTTACATAAATCACAACACGCAGGTTGTATTTACCAAAAAAAAAAATAACACCAAAATCTAAGGCCATAACCAAAAATCACATGCTTAAAATATTTAATAACAAACAATAATAGTAATAAACATTTTATTATTATAATTTTATTAAAAAAAAATTTAAACATCAATGTATCAAAATGCTAACCCATAAATGCCAACAAACTCAATTATACTAAACAAACTCAATTATACTAAACACCTCAAGTGCACCGTAAAAGAATTGGCTAATAACTGCATATTAATAAGGACGCACAAAAGACGCAACGCAAAACCAAATTCACGCACTTGTCAAGTTTTGCACTGTGAATCAAATAGTCGTTGCAGTGCGTCACATTTAAAAGGCAATAAAAAAAATCCCGTACTGGAATTGAAACAAATTACCTTTTAAAAGCAATTCATACCCGATATCATAGAAATTCTTTTTATTCAATTGTCCTTTGACTTTTGAATCAAAATTTGATGCTATCACTGATATGGTAATTATGGCCAAGAAAATCGTTTCAATATTATTACAAAACGTAATATCAAAATTTTATAAAAAATTATAAAAAATATTGTTGCGCGTACGAGTTTATTCAATTCCGCCGAATATCACCGTCACACGGTTTGGTAAAAAAAAAATCACCATGAAGACATCACAGAACAATACCAGTACGCATAAATCAAAAGCTAACGAGCAGCTACAAGATATACACACAACCAAATCTGTACATGGTGAATCATAATCATAAAATTCAAACAATGTATATATCGCATATATACACAAAACAAGAATGATCATGTGTTCACGAAAGAAGACAACATGCCGAAATTTGAATCATATTCAGAAGTTATAAATCATGTTATCAAACAAAGCAAACAAACACATAGAATTTAAGGTAACTAAGACCATGGCTCTGATACCACTGTTAGGGATTTGAGAGATCGATTTTTAAAAATTTCTTTCAAAAACACTCTCAAGCGGAAAAATCCTCGTACCCATGGATCACGCATTACTCATGAATCACAAATAACATGATAGTTTGTAGTGTTTACCTCTTGGAGCGTAGAGGAGATCGATCACCAACACCACGATCTTGTAGTGTCTCTACTCAGTCCACACGAATGGTAGCCTCGGAATGCGTCTTGCTAGTTGACGGCAATAGGAAGGAGGCACACAAAGGTCTAAGAAGCTTAGACTAGGGTTGGAGCGTTAAGCTTATATACTCCCTTCCTTTCATTATGTTACCCTAATGGGTCTCATACAATATGAGCCCATTTCCTTCTTATTTAATTAAATCATTATTTAATTAAATAATCTGATTCCGATTAAACCGTTCTATCGTGTGACCCTATAGGTTCCCATTAAGTTGGCAATAATATTAAATATTAAAATAATATTAAATATTATAAACAATGAGCGGCATCTAGCAATGCATCATTGCTACCCAATTAACGGGGAAAAATCGGTGATCCGATTTTAACCTTACCGCGACTAAGATTACTGTGAAGTCGATGTCCCTTTATCCATGTGTCCTAATTGAACACGAGGCATAAATGCGTCATCCTCGTTAAGTCCAATCATATGTTCCTCGATACCAGAATGGACGTGTAATTACAAGCCGGCCCAATATCATATATTGACCCACTTCCGCGTGGCCACACATATTTCACGTCTCACTCTATCGAGAGGCCCAAGACATTACTCCTGTTATGTAGGAGGGACAAATCCTATCTACATCACTCGCACCCCTCAACATGATTCATTGAAGGCCCAATTACTATCTTTATGATCATCCTGTTACGGATGACGTTTGATAGCATTAAAGCCTACAACTCCACATGTAGGAATCGCAGTGACTTCAAGTCAAAGGACTACTTCACTATGGTCGCCATGAGGAGCGCCTATGACACTTGCATAACTATTATGAAGCGTCCTCATGGTGGGTCACCCAATATAAATATTACTCCTAATATTTATACGTGTGCCGACTTGATATCACATATCCATGACCCATGAGATGTGGTCATCGATCTACTCACACAATAGTCTCTATGCATTATTGTCGTCCTAATTAACAATAATACTCGACTACGGACGCTTTAAGAATAACGTTCTATATGTTCAATGGGGTCTCATGATCAAGTCGCACTTGATGTTCCATGAAACGAATTGTTTATTCTAAGGACTTTATTATGCTATAAAATAAATAACACAATAAATGAAATGCCTCATATATATATATCAAATATATAATCAAAGTCATGACACAAATGATAATCTACTAAAACTAGATTGGCCACTAGGGCTTACACCAACATGGACTGCATATAAGATGCAACCGAGGTTGATCCCTTAGAGATAGAGTTGAGTCGTTCTCTCAAGGACATGACTTTGGAATGAGAACGGTTGGAGAAAGTACGTTGAAGTGCAAGCCATGCATCACGTGATGTGTCTGCAGATGCCATGATAGCTCTAGCTTCGGCATTACACCAGCCGAGAAGAGCAATATATAGCAGCTTGTCCTGTCGGAACCAGAGAGAGTAAGATGGATTTGGGGATGAAGATTCACCAGAGGAGATGGTGGGTGGTGGGCAAGGTTTGTCACCAGTGACATAACCTTCCAAGTCTCTGGCAATAAGAAGGTTATTAAACTGTTTGTACCACGCTGGATAGTTGGAAGAATTCAGTTTGATTGGAAGTTGAACAACAGTGTTGAATTCAACAAGACCCTTTGGATCAGTGCTGCTGAGAGCAGTGCTTGTTGTTACCAAGTGACTTCAAACACAAGAGGGGGGTGAATTGTGATAGCTGTGCTTATAAAAAAAATAACAGATAAATTACTGAATTAAAAAAAAACTTGAAAGAAATAACTTGCGAAAAGATAAATAACTTGAAGAATAAATTGCAATAAATAAATGACAGAAAATAAATGACCGAAAAATAAATAAAGAACAAAAATAAATAAAGTGCTTGAATAATAAAGAGACAGAGAGCAAAGAAGAGCACGCAGCAAATTATACAGGTTCGGCCACCAAACACCCCTGTGGCCTACGTCCTGTCCCCAAAGCAAAGCACTATGGGATTTTCACTAAATCGCTAGCTTTTAAATCAGGTTCAGCTAGAAACCTTTACATACGACCTCTCCCCAGCTCGGCATACAATCTCCCCAGCTCGGCATACGACCTCTCCACACAGCTCGTCATACGATCTCTCCACAGCTCGGCATACGACCTCTCCACAGCTCGGCATACGACCTCTCCACACAGCTCGACATACGATCTCCCCACAGCTCGGCACACGACCTCTCCACAGCTCGGCATGCGACCTCAGCTCGGCACGCGACCTCCTCACAGCTCGGCACGCGACCTCCTCACAGCTCGGCACGCGACCTCAGCTCGGCACTCGACCTCCCCACAGTTCGGCACGGACACGACCTCCTCACAGCTCGGCACGCGACCTCCTCACAGCTCGGTATGCGACCTCCTCACAGCTCGGCACGCGACCTCCTCACAGCTCGGCACGCGACCTCCTCACAGCTCGGTACGGAGAATATTTTCCAAAGAAAACTTGAAATATTTTCCAAACAATATTTTGAGCACAACTTAAGAATTTTTCAAAATACTTTGTGCCTAAAAATAATTTAAGAAAAATTATCATAAAATCAATTTTAGAATAAAAATCATTTTGTGAGTGTGTGATTTTATTTTAATTGAGAGCTTTTTATTACTGCTTACAAATAGTCTTAATAAAAATAAATAAATACCCAAAACCCAAAGACTTGAGAAACTATCATTCTTGATACGCGTCTTGGTATTCTTTTCCACTTTTTGCACGGTTGACTATTTGCAAAGCTCCCTTTTGTCAATCATCAAAACCATCCTGTCAAGGCATGTATTCACAGACTCCCCCTTTTTGATGATGACAAACATCTCATGGAGGGAATTTAGTAAAATATAATCATGATATGGCAATGAGATATAAGCATTGTTTTTCAATAAAAGATATCAGAGTTTAAGCACAATATTTAGAAAAACTCCCCCTCACAATATGCATAATATAATTTACTCCGCCTGAATCATAAAACTCTCCCCCTTTTGTCAACATCAAAAAGCGGAAAAGATTAGAGGGAAAGGCATGTAAAACGTATGCATATACGTGTAACTAGATGGCGAAAAATAATAGAGCATCAAGGGTTCAATGAAGCATAAGAAATCCTTGGTAAAAAATTTATTCAGGGAGATAGCAAAAATAAAGCACTACGATAAGAGTTACTAGTCCTCGTTCAACTCATTCTCATCATCAATTGTTTCCTCATCTTCACTGATATTAAGCGCATAATTGTTTGCAGTTAACATAACCTGCACAAACTTTTATTTTAACGATTACAGGAAGGACGGTTGCATTTCTCCACTTTTAGTCTTGGTAATCTAACTCGCATAAAAATGTTAGCACACTCCAACGCCCAAGTTAGAACTTATTCATAATAAAATGCACTCACACGCAGTCATTCAATGCATGATTGATCTAAAATTCCTAACTCGGTTCTTATAAAAAAGAAGTTTTCTTTAGGCAAAGGTTTAGTAAAAATATCTGCGAGTTGTTTAGATGTTTCCACAAACTCAATCACACAATCTCCTTTTTGAACATGATCTCTAATAAAATGGTGCCTAATTTCTATGTGTTTGGTCCGGGAGTGATAAACCGGATTTTTCGTGAGGTTTATGGCACTAGTATTGTCGCACTTAATTGGAACAGTTTTCAGATTGATTCCATAATCATTCAACTGTTGTTTCATCCAAATGATCTGTGCACAACAACTACCTGCTGCAACGTATTCCGCTTCAGCAGTGGACAAAGCCACACTGGCTTGTTTCTTACTATGCCATGAAACCAAGGCATTCCCAAGTAAGTGACATGTCCCACTAGTGCTTTTTCGGTCCATTTTGCAACCCGCAAAATCCGAATCCGAGTACCCAATAAGTGTGCAGCCACCACCTTTGGGGTACCATAAACCCATAGTTTGTGTGCCAGTGAGATATCTCATGATGCGTTTTACCGCTAAGAGATGTGATTCCTTAGGATTTGCTTGAAAACGTGCACACATACAAACACTAGACATAATATCCGGACGACTTGCAGTGAGATAGAGAAGAGATCCTATCATACCTCGATACTTACTTACTTCGACCGACTTACCACCTTCATCTTTGTCAAGATAGCATGATGTGCTCATTGGAGTTGAGATTTCTTTGGCGTTGCTCATTCCAAATCTTTTAAGCAACTCCTTGCAATATTTGGATTGATTTATAAAAATTCCTTCTGTTGTTTGTTTGATTTGAAGACCAAGGAAGTAGTTGAGCTCTCCCATCATGGACATTTCAAACTCACTTTGCATGATTTTGGAAAAATCTTCACACAAGGACTCATTAGTAGCACCAAAGATGATATCGTCAACATAAATTTGAACAAGTAAAATGTCATGATTTTTGTGTTTAATGAAAAGAGTGGTATCAACTTTTCCTCTTTCAAAACCTTTTTCAAGTAAATATTTGCTCAACCTTCTCGTACTCAAGCTCTCTGAGCTTGTTTTAAACCATATAAAGCCTTTTTCAATTTGAAAACATGATTTGGAAATTCAAAATTTTCAAAACCGGAGGTTGATCAACATATACTTCTTCTTGAATAAAGCCATTAAGAAATGCACTTTTAACATCCATTTGAAAAAGTTTGAAATCCATGATGCATGCAAATGCGAGAAGCATGCGAATAGCTTCTAATCTAGCAACGGGTGCATAGGTTTCATCGAAATCTATGCCCTCTTGTTGGTTATAGCCTTTTGCAACAAGTCTAGCTTTATTTCTAACAATGATACCGTTTTCATCAAGCTTATTGCGAAAGACCCATTTGGTCCCAATGACTAGGTGATCTTTAGGCCTAGGGACAAGTTCCCAAACATCATTTCTCTCAAATTGATTTAATTCCTCTTGCATAGCAAGGGTCCAATGCTCATCAAAGATGGCTTCATTGACGTCATTTGGTTCAATTTGAGAGACAAAGGCCATATGATGACATGCATGATTAAGAGAGTTTCGAGTCGTTACCCCTTTTGAGATATCACCTATTATGTTGTCAAGAGGATGGTTCTTTGAGACTCTCCATTCCTTTGGAAGATTTGAGTGAGAGAGTTCTTGAGAGGGTTGAGGCAAGGACTCTTGATCCTCCTTTTGAACTTTTGATCTCTCTTGTTCCTCTAAATAGGTATCTCCTAACACTTCTGCAAGATCATCAACACTTTCTTCTACTGAAGATTTGGGGTTAGATTCATCAAAAGAAACATGCACAGATTCTTCAACAGTTAAAGTACGTTTATTAAAAATTCGAAAAGCTTTACTAGAAGTGGAATATCCAAGAAATAACCTTCATCAGCTTTAGCATCAAATTTACCAAGGTTATCTTTACCGTTATTTAGAACAAAGCCCTTACATCCAAATACGTGAAGGTGGGAAATGTTGGGCTTCCTTCCCTTGTAAATTTCATAGGGCGTTTGTTTTAGAATAGGTCTTATGAGGACTCTATTCATTACATAACATGCGGTGCTTACCGCGTCTGCCCTTGAAAATACTTAGGAAGGTTGGTCTCATTGAGCATCGTCCTCATAAGCTCTTCAAGAGACCGATTTTCCTTTCCACCACTCCATTCTGCTGTGGTGTTCTAGGTGCGGAAAAATTATGCTCAATTCCATTTTCAGTACAAAAGGCCTCAAATGCCTCATTTTGGAATTCCCACCGTGATCACTTGGATGGATACTATGTTCATTCCTTTTTCATTTTGGATAACTTTAGCAAGTTTTCGAAAGGCAGCAAAAGTGTCATTTTTATGAGAAATAAATAAGGTCCATGTATAGCGAGAATAGTCGGCCACAATAACAAGAGCATAGTAATTGCCACCAAAGCTTTTAGTTCTAGAAGGGCCAAATAAATCCATATGTAAAAGTTGTAAAGGCCGATTTGTTGAAACAATATTTTTAGATTTGAAAGAAGCCTTTACTTGTTTTCCCTTTTGACATGCATCGCAAAGTTTATCTTTTTCAAAGCGGAGCTTTGGTAAGCCAATTACTAAGTCCTTTCGAACCAATTTATTAAGATGATCCATGTGAATATGAGCCATTCTTCTATGCCATAGCCAAGATTCATCCTCTTTACTAATAAGACAACATGCATCATTTGAATGTATTTTATCTAAATCAAGCATATAGATATTTCCAATTCTAGGTCCAATAACAATAACATTTTCATTTATAGAATCCATGACCATGCATTTTGAAGAATCGAAAACCACTTTGTTTCCTTTATCACAAAGTTGACTAATGCTTAGCAAATTATGCTTCAAACCATCCACATACAAAACATTTTCAATAGTGGGATTAGGACTCTACCAATAGAACCAATCCCAAGAATTTTACCTTTGTTGTTGTCACCATACCTGACATAACCACTATTCTTAGGTACCAATGAGGAGAACTTGCTTTTGTCTTCTGTCATGTGCTTTGAACATCCGCTATCAAGATACCAATTTAAGTCCTTGGCTTTCAAGCACACCTACAACAACAGATTAATTTTTAACCTTTGGTACCCAAACTAAGTTGGGTCCAGATGAGTTAGTTTTTGGCAAAGTACCCTTTGGAATCCATATCTTTTTGCCAACCACATTCTTGTTCTTTCTAATATTGCAAATGGAGGCAGTGTGACCATTTCTACCACAAAGTGAAAGCATTTAATGAAAGGGCTGCTTGAAGTGTTGTTGTGATTGACAAATTTAAAGGATTTTTCATGCGTTTGTGGATTATAACCCAAACCGACTTTTCCAAAAGTACCCTTTTGTTTTCCCAATAGAATATTTAAGTTATCCCTTCCCATGGTAAATTTGGCAAGGGTGTTTTCCAAATCTTCAATCTTGTTTTTCAAAACATTGCATTCATCACACTTGAAAGTATCAATCTTTTGGTTTTCACAAAAGGTGCAAGTAGAAACTTCAACACAACAACTTGTTTTTCCTTAAAAACTTCCATCTCTTGGTTTAAGAAAATAATTTTAGATTCAAGAGAAGAGATGGTTTTCTTAGAGGAAGAAATAATTTTTCGAAGTCTAGTCGTTTCATTATTTAATTCTTCACAAGTAATAAGCAGCTCATCATAAGTTAAAGGAGATTCGAGTTCAAGAGCATTTACCTCATCCTCCTCGTGTTTTGCCATGAGACATAAGTTGGCCTCCTCATTTTCTGATTCATCAGACGAGTCCATATCATTGTCATCCCAGGCAATGTAGGCTCTTCTTCCTTTTGATTCCTTTTGTGGTCTTCTATCAAATTTTTCGTTTTTCTTTTGACCATGAGGGCAGTCGGCTTTTATATGTCCCTTTTGACCACACTTGTAGCAAGTTGGATTAAAAGAAGTTCCTTCCTCATTTTTCTTTTGAGGATTTTGTACCTTGCCCGTTCTCCCCTTTTGCCTCATGAACCTTTTGAACCTTCGAACCATCAGACTTATGTCTTCCTCATTCTCATCTAGACTATCATTGTTGTCAGATTCCTCTTTTTCATTTACGATTGCTTTTAGAGCAATTCCTTTCTTTTTCTTATCACTTTCTTCACTCTCAGTGAGTCGATTTAGTTCAAGTTCATGTTCCTGCAATTTTCCAAACAAGGTTGCCAATGATATAGTAGATAAATCTTTAGATTCAGATATAGCAGTAACCTTGGGTTGCCGGTTTCTATTTAAACATCTAAGAACTTTATTAATTAAATCTTCATTACTGAAGACTTTCCCAAGAGCTCTGAGATGGTTTATTATATGGATGAACCTTTTTTGCATATCTTGTATGTTTTCACTTGGTTTCATCCTAAATAACTCATACTCATGGGTTAATGTGTTCATTCGAGCCCTCTTGACCTCGGTAGTACCTTCATGGGTCAATAGAAGGGTGTCCCACATTTCTTTAGCAGTCTTGCAATTTGAAACCCTATAGAATTCATCGTAGCTTAAAGCAGAAGTGATGATGTTCTTAGCTTTCAAATTGTATTGGACCTTTTTCTTATCATCTTCGGTCCAAAGTGATCTTGGTTTGTCTACCACTGCATCATTAATTGATTGAGTGGGGACAAATGGACCATTTTCCACAGCATCCCAAATATCAAGATCAACACCCTCAAGAAAGATTTGCATTCTATCCTTCCAATAACCATACCCCTCACCATTGAAAAATGGGGGTCTGTTCATGGAGGTTCCCTCGTTATTGTTTGAAGTCATTCTCTTGAGACGGTTAAGTCCTTTATACAAGAGTCTAGCTCTGATGCCACTTGTTACCAAGTGACTTCAAACACAAGAGGGGGGTGAATTGTGATAGCGGTGCTTATAAAAAAATATGTATAAATTCTTGAATTAAAAAAACTTGAAAGAAATAACTTGCGAAAAGATAAATAACTTGAAGAATAAATTGCAATAAATAAATGACAGAAAATAAATGACCGAAAAAGAAATAAAGAACAAAAAGAAAAAAAGAGCTTGAATAGGAAAGAGAAAGAGAACAAAAAAGAGCACGCAGAAATTATACGAGTTCGGCCACCAAACACCTGCGGGCCTACGCCCTGTCCCCAAAGCAAAGCACTATGGGATTTTCACTAAATCACTAGCTTTTAAATCAGGTTCAGCTAGAAACCTTTACAACTCTATACCAGAGCAATACGTTCAAGAGATATCACCTCTCTATGAACACCTTGGGATTCCTACCCAAAAAGAAATGATTTTCGCAAATAAAATGAGATGAGAAAGATACACTCAATAGTGCAGATATAACAAATTGAAGCTCAAATAATACAACTCAAATTATGTAGAATAAAAAGACTCTCAAAAATTGTGCTCAAATAAGTGTGAGTGATGGAGAATATTTGACAGAGTTTTAGCACAAAAATTAAGCACTTGTGTTATGTTTAAAACAATGCTCATGGTGCAGTGCTTTTATAGGCACTGAGAGGAGCGTCGAAATGTCCGTTGCAGCATTTCAAAAGGATTTGTCCGTTGCGTTGATTTGTCCGTTGCGTTTTGAATATGAAAGAATTGAAAACACGGGGACGGAAAAGATTCTCGGACACCACTTGGTGTTCGACATCGTATTTCCATACGACCTCTCCCCAGCTCGGCATACAATCTCCCCAGCTCGGCATACGACCTCTCCACACAGCTCGTCATACGATCTCTCCACAGCTCGGCATACGACCTCTCCACAGCTCGGCATACGACCTCTCCACACAGCTCAACATACGATCTCCCCACAGCTCGGCATACGACCTCTCCACAGCTCGGCATGCGACCTCAGCTCAGCACGCGACCTCCTCACAGCTCGGCACGCGACCTCAGCTCGGCACTCGACCTCCCCACAGTTCGGCACGGACACGACCTCCTCACAGCTCGGCACGCGACCTCCTCACAGCTCGGTACGGAGAATATTTTCCAAAGAAAACTTGAAATATTTTCCAAACAATATTTTGAGCACAACTTAAGAATTTTTCAAAATACTTTGTGCCTAAAAATAATTTAAGAAAAATTATCATAAAATCAATTTTAGAATAAAAATCATTTTGTGAGTGTGTGATTTTATTTTAATTGAGAGCTTTTTATTACTGCTTACAAATAGTCTTAATAAAAATAAATAAATACTCAAAACCCAAAGACTTGAGAAACTATCATTCTTGATACGCGTCTTGGTATTCTTTTCCACTTTTTGCACGGTTGACTATTTGCAAAGCTCCCTTTTGTCAATCATCAAAACCATCCTGTCAAGGCATGTATTCACACTTGTAGTATCAGAGGTTGCGGAATTTGAAGCCATAAGGATCGATAACAGCAATTAGCCTATAGAAAGTCTGATACCATATAGAAACATAAAGAGAGGAAATAATAGGTTTTCAGTATATTATTATTGCACAAGTTGAACAACATATATATACAGGGACTCCTATAATTATGGAGAGATTTGGGCCAATTGACTCGAGACAGCATGAGGCAAATATGGCCAAGGATCAAGCTGACAGCTAATAGAATGCATGCAACATTTACAATAGCTGGCAGTCAACCAAATAAATGCAGGCAATAAATACTTGATCTCCTAAATCAGCAAATTGTGCTAATCATGTGATTCTGATTTTACTCCAACATATGATACCCTCATAAATGAGTTATGTCTATGGAGAATTGATGTTAGTAGTTCGCCCAAAACATCAACGACAACCGGTGTCGTTTTCCGTAAGTATAATTTCATGGTCTTTCATGCTTTCACAACTGAGACGATGACTTGATTGGTGTTTGATTCGACAAAACAAGAAAAACGAATATGGGTTGAGTTTTAAAATATTCGTATTTATTTTCCCCTTTTTTGTCTAACCAAAACTAATCAAATCAAAAAAAAAATCTAATCAAAAACTAATCCAAAAAAAAAACCACAAAATCGATCCCAAAAAATCAAAAATCGCATAAAACTGATTTTTTTTTTTGATTTGTGTGGACAACTATTTTTCATCAACTGCGCAGTTCGGTTTGCAGTTGTTTTACCTAGAATGGAATCAATCCAAACCAAACCACCTGTTGTTAGAAAGTAAATCCAAAGAGAATTCGAAGTAAATCCACTATTTAAATATTTACCAAACTGAAACTTAACCAAACAAAATAAATTCACTTTTTAAATATTTAAAAAAATTAACTCTTAATATATTATTTGAAGTAATATAAATAATTAATATGCAGTATTCGTCAAAAAATAAAAACTGAAATTATTCGATCAAATCCAAATCACATTTAATCGGATTAGATTGATTCAGTTTTTTAAAATATTCATTCAAACCAAAAAGAATTACATGTTATTTTAATATTTAAATCAAATAATTTTTTACTTTAAAATCAAACCAAATCGAACTTAAAAAACCCTTCTAGTTGCTCATTGCTAAAATTTCGAACAATTTTTAATTATTATTCTGCTTACACCACACAAAAGACACTTTCGCACATGTAAAAACAAAAAACAAAAAAAAGACACTTCCGCACCCAAAAGCCACATGCAATCATGGCAATATATTTTGGAAGAACCAACAAGGCAATGTAAGTCTCCCCTTCTCACTCTTGCCATTATTATTCACCTCCTCTCATGACGTGCACATATTGGTACAGTAACACACAGGGTCATTTCTCATGATTTACCACAACAAGAAGTGAAAGCTCAACCATAGGAGTGATTACGGCGCCGCCCCTACACGCTGAACATTTTTGCCACTGTCCCGGGAAATGGAGGGCCCCACTCTCGTTTGGTCGACCTTTTCCTATGGCTGTCTCTATCACTCCCTTTACCTGGACACGTCCTATTCCCGGTTTTTCCTTTTTACCTTGTGCACTGTGCATGCAAGCTGCACTGCCACGCGCTACAGTTGGATACGACATGCGGGCATGGTTAGCGCCAAACGACCACAGTTACAACGGAACAAACAAGTTGGGCATTGTTTTATCAAAAATGTAAATAAAAAATAAATTTGTCTAAGGATAAAAGCCACCGTCTCCTTCCCATATCTTTTAGGCTATGTTTGGTTGAAAGAAAAAATTGTGGAGAAAAATAGGTAAAAAAAATATGTAAAGAGAGAAAAAAAAGTGAGAAATATAATAGATTTAATATATTATTTAGTATAAGATAAACAAAAGAAAAATAGAAGAGAAAGAAATGAGTATTATTTTTTAAAAGATAAAAATATTCTTAATCTAAAAAAACCGATATACAATTTTATATTGATGTAATTAATTAATTTAATTAACTACTTAATTACTATTTTATTTTAATTATTGTTTTCAAAAAAAATTATTTTAATTGTTTATTAAAGGCCTTTTTTATTTCTGTAGCACACTTTTTTTTATTTATCAAATTAGCACACTTTTTAGATTAAGTATCAAAATAGCACACTTTTTTTGACGTTGAGAAGCCCCCTTTAGAAGGGGCGACTTCTCAACGTAATTTTTTTTTAAACTGTTGTTGATAAGTCGCCCCTTCTAAGGGGGACTTCTCAACGTAATTTTTTTTTCTTCTAAGGGGGACTTCTCAACGTAATTTTTTTTTAAATGTAGTTGAGAAGTCGCATTTCCATAGGGGACTTCCCAACTTTGCTTTTTTTTATAATTCGTTTCTGAACCTTTTTAAATTTTTTTTAAAAAAAGAAAAGTCCCTTTCTCTAAGTGCGACTTCTCAACTATATTTAAAAAAAAATTACGTTGAGAAGTCACCCCTCTAAGGGGTGACTTCTTAACAGCAGTTTAAAAAAAAATTACGTTGAGAAGTCGCCCCTTCTAAGGGAGACTTCTCAATGTAAAAAAAAGTGTGCTATTTTGGTACTTAATCTAAAAAGTGTGCTAATTCGGTAAATAAAAAAAAAGTGTGTTATGCAGAAAAAAAAGCCTTTATTAAAGCCTTCCTTTGTTACGTCTTCAATTTAGTGTGTTACGCAATACTGTTACACTACGCCTTTTTGCTTTTTTTTTTTCAAATTTCTGTCAATTCAAAAATTAAATTAAACTAAATATATGTAAAGAAAAGGGTAAACACGGAATACAACATGCCATTAGCATTTTTTCTCCCTTTCTTCCCATGAGAGAAGAGATTGAAAAAAGTGATAGGTCCCACCAATATTTTTTCTCTCTTCTTAAATTTTCTTTCTGTCTTCTCTAACTCTCTCTTCTCTAAATTGGTCCAACCAATCACAGACTTACTATCTTTTTAAGGTTATTGTATATAAATTAAAAAACATTTAGTGAATATAAAATATTATTGTACTTTGATTAAAATATATTTGTTTATTGTGATAAATTCTATTACAAATTGTTATAATCTTTATTGTAGTAGCTATTAAATAAGAGTATATTTGAGAGAGAAAAAATAATTAGACTAAGAATTTGTAAATCATCAATAGTTTTGAGAGGAAAAAAAGTCAAAATATCAAAAGATATGGGAAGAATGTAGTACCACACTAAGAAATTGATTATTGTCACTTTTTTAAGTAAACATATAAATAAATAAATCTAAACAAAAGAATGATCAATAGTCCAAGTGTCAGCAATAAGTCTAAACAAACCTAATTTTACCGCAAACCCTAATTTTATAAATAATATCGATAGAAACAAAAGTAAATATTGCATAATTAACGATTCATAACTCAAGTATCGATCTTTGGTCTCTTTTTAAATAAGTAAAATTTTATTGATTGGCTCTAGTTTTAGCATCACTGTGGAATTCTCCCCACCTTCTAAGAAGAGTTGAAGAAACTCACACTATCATTTGCTTGAAGCTAGAGCATGAAACATAGCATAGTATATTGTTTGAGTCAATACAATCACATCCTCTACTAAAATAACACCCCTATAGTAGCATTTTTGCCACAACACAGACATAAGATGCCTAAGGAGACGACCCCGCCCCATTTATTTATTAAATGAGACAAGCATGCCCCATATTTATTTAATTAATTTTATATGCATGATTTAATACATGAGCACCAATACAAATAGTCAGAGTGCGCAGTGCGTGAGTGAGTGTGTAAGTGACCATCGGCTGACTTCTGCTTCTGATGCTTGCTTTCCCTGCATAAAGCGATAGTGTGATTGTGCAAAAGAAAACAAAACAGGAGATCAGAACACTCTATACACACCAATAAATGGAAATAACAGTAATTAGAACCCATGTCAGAATAGGCTAAATTATTATTGTATCTCGTCTTATGTTAATCATGCAATGCACCCTAGGTCTATATGCCTACGTGGCCACACAGCTTAGTACAGCAGCAGCAGCGGTACCATCTTAGCCCTTATAATTAACAGCTCAGCTAGTCAGTTGTCCATCCCCATATCCCGCTCATCGTACCCCTAAGAGTGCATCCCTGCTCCCCAATTACAGCTGATAGGTGTCAAGGCGACACTCGGGATCGGTACTATGGACAGTGATACAACAATACCCCGTAAGGATGACCAGACTACCCGACGTCCCGACAGGATGGTCGCGAGTCATCTGTCACCTGTGGACTTGTCGGACCCAGGCTATCCTCAAGGACCAGCATGTCCTGTACTGACTGCACCGTACCCGCACTCCGGTACCTGACCTCGTACACAGCCTATGTGCACGGCGGTGGATTACAGCACAACTATGCATATGATGCTCATGCTTCTTTTATTTGTTTTATTCATCTCAGTAGCTATCAGCTTATCATCTTACTCATGCAAAAGCTTTATCAAGGTTTATCTTATTCTTCTATTATCATTTGGGGTTTCATTATATGAATCATGCTTACACCCATGCCAAGTGTATCAATATAACATTCATGGAGAACACCGTCAACACACAAACATAACAATAAAGTACCACTTATCAGCACGTAGGATACACACAGCACATAAACACTAAACATATTAACAAAGTATATCATTATTAATTTTCCTAGTGTCAGTAGAGCGACCTACTACCAAATTATTATCACGTTCCCTAAGCTACATGACCTATGGATTGACAGACTAGCGGTGATCTCCATCAACCATCGTAGGTCACAACCCCTCTCTGGAGGTGTTGTTATCATCAACCCTCTAATAGGGCTAAGGGGCACCCTACACCTATTCTACATTTATTCTAATACTATTATTTCCTAGTGGATAGGGTTCTGTCTCCCTTACCTGACTAGAAGAACCGTGCCTTCCTCCACGCTCTCCTTTGCTCCTATGCCCGGCTACCCGCAACCCTAGAGAGCTAGCACTATAGCAGAGAAGGAATTTGGAGGGTTTGGATTGGTTATTGTAACACCTCATTTCCGGAGTACTACTGTGCAACCCAATCTAATGCTGAAAACATTTTATGCTTGTATGCTTTCACTAAGAAGTACTCTTCTGTATTTCACCTTGTTTAAGAATCACATGGATTCCTTTAACATTAGGTGTTTCATCGCCTCGAAATACCAGATAAAACTTAGCAACAGTTATGTTAAAGCCATTTTCTTGTAAGTGTAAATAAATCAACCCAGAATGCAAAGCCCAAGATTATATATTTTCCTATCATAACTTGATTCAAGTTGAAAGATTTCAAAACCAGTTCTTATTATTATTCAAACACCAAAAGCTAATACTAAATCAAATACTCATTAATTCAAAACTAGTCAAGACTCCACTCTGGTTGAGGAATACTAGGATTCCCTTCAACCTTAGTGTTTCATCGCCCCAAGGTGCTAAAACAACATTTTACAAAATCCTAACTAAATCAAATTTTCAAAAACTCTTAGACTATAACACTAGCTAAATTATGGGAGAAGCAAGTTTGATATCACATAAATTTCTTCTTCTCTCCCTTGAAGCTCACGGCTTCAAAAATTAGGGCAAACAAAAAATGTTTAATTTTCTTTCGACAAAACCTTAATAACAATCTACTAAAACCAAATCTCTAAGAATCAAGTAAAAGATTCAAATAAAATTGTTTCAAAAAAAACTACTCTCCAAATCATAGCTTGAATTAGCTCAAGGAGAACGAAACTAAATACGTTTCTTGATGAAGACAAAAACCACTACTAATTACACATAAGCTTTTAACGAAAGGACTAACAACAAAACTTTTCTCTACCATTCCTATATTACGAGTAAACACAAAACCACCAAGAATTTAGTTAGAAGAATTTGAAATCAAATCTTACACAAAATATATGTGGTCACGGGTTCCTGCTTCCAATTTAATAACGTAACCTTACCAAAAATTTGTTCAAACACCACACTAAAACTTAGTTTTCCAAAGAAGGACAAGGTTAAAACACTCTTGAACCCCTGTTTGACTAGAAAATCATGAAATTATATTTTTACAACTAAAGGAAACAAAACCGTTTTCAAACTCTTACTATTAAGTCACGATTAAACAAAAATCATTTGAAAACATAAAAAAAATCGTCAATGAGACTATTAACAACCAATACAGAAGTTGGAAACAAAAGAATTAAAGTGTCACAAGACATTTAATTGGCACTTGCTAGAAAATAATCGCGTTTCCCCTCTTCGTTCGAAGATATGAATACGCTCACACCAATATTAATCACACACATTCACAGCAGCGCAAGCATAAGCTACTGCGAAAACACAAATGTTAGTGGCAACCATGTCACATTCAGAAAATCATGAAATATCTTTGGTTTTCAAATCTAGTACGTATCAAAATAATTTCAAACATCGAACATTGTGGGTTATATCTAAAGCCACTAATATCTCAAAGATCACACCAAGGAATAATATTAATAACGATAGTAGCGTCTCCTATAGACGTTCCCTATCCGAGTCTCTGTCCATGCATAACTCCTTGTTGTCGCGTTCCCCGAGATGGATTCTTCAGCTGTTGAGCTTTCTCCTCTGCTCAATAGATAGACACGTCCCTATTTGGTTGAATGTGTAACCCCCACAGTATTTGAAGTTGCTTCCACCTTTGACGCTTGACAATCTTTGGCATCATGACCAGGTCTGTTGCAGTTGAACACACTCCATCCAATGTAGAACAATTGCTGACAATACGCCCCAATTTTCTACAACGATCGCAACTAGGTCTCCTCTGTTCTGATTCCCTTTGCCTGGACTCTGGGTCATCTGAGTCCCCCACGCCATCTGCGACATTATCTGTTCTGATGGAAGAAACCACTCGTTTCTGAGATGTTGGATTCCCACAAGGTCTCACGACCTAGTTAGAAACCCACAACAATTTTGTGTCTCAGGACACATTGTTCCAATTAAGAAACAATTTCACACAATTACAAGTAGAGTTACTCTACTTGAGGAACAAGCAAATCACAAAAGCACAATTTGACCCCTCACAATCTGGTCACTACACAACCCGACACTTGACCAGCTATAGTTTCCCAACTCACAGTCCGGTTAGAACCGAACCGCTCTGATACCACTAATATAACACCCCGTTTCTGGAGCGCTACTAAATCAAGTAATACTCTCGACAGTCCAAGTACTTTCGAACATGGAACACCCTGTTGCATGGTTTCTGAAAAATGCGAGTCTATTTTTTTTCTTTTCAAACTTCTTTAAGTAATTCGCAACCAGAGTATTACAGCATTTTCGAAGGCAGTGGAGAATACGCCATCATATTTAACTCATGAAACCATGCGAAGGAATTTAATTAAGACATTCAAATAAAATGATTCAAGTCTGGAAACATAAAGCATCTATTACAACAATTTTGATTAAAGCATTTGACACCCTATAGCTGGTCGGAGCACTACTACACTTACTAGGCCCCTTGGTAAATTCACCATGCGACTATGCAAGGCAAATAGCCATGTAGGACTATCCTCGGCTACACTCGGCAGTAGTCTCAAACAATTCGCAGTCTCCATCATCTGGGTTACATTCACTGAATTGAAAGAACCACGGGCAAGGGTCATCTTCTTAACAAAACATATAACGCTAACAACATGTATACTAATCACATCATACCAATGAATTATACATGAACACAGTATAGCATAGCATAAGAAACATAACACTTCAACATGTAGTTCAACAACATCATAAATGCATCTAGTCAGTATGCGGATGTAGTCAGCGTGAATTATTACGGCTTAATTCCTATACCAATAGGATAAAAGGCAACCTGCCACAACAACTTTTGTATACCCATACCAATGGGAGATGTGACACCGGGCCGACCAACGCCTCCCAGTATACACTGCCCTCTACAATGCACCTTAAGTTCAGTAATCGTCCTTTAGGCCGTACAACGCCACGAATACCCTAACACTAGGAAACAACCATCTAGTGACACTAGGAAACAACCATCTAGTTTAGGGTAAACGATATCTTATGATCGTATGCTTACACAAAATCCAACTATCCTCGGATGCACTTGCAAGAAGTGTCCGTGATTTAATGCCACAATTTATATGATCGTAATTGATGTATTGACAACCACTTCCTCCTTAATCTCATTTTCTTTAAAACTCTCCGCGTGATTACTCGAAACACCCCCCTTTCTTTTTCTTTTTTCTAGAAACCACCCTTGCTAAGAATCTAGTGTCATCTTTTTATTTTGTTGATTTTATTGGAACTTAGCTATTCATTCATTTAGTTATTTATTTTGAAAACCCCTTTTATTCTTTAGAAAAGCTCGAATTCCTTTTCTTTTTATCCCCTTTTTCTTTCTTGAAAATTCTTTGAGTTGAAAACATAATTCCTTTTTTTTATTGAAAATCTCAACCTTGCTACGAGGCTCCGTTTGAGAGCCCTTTTTAATTACCGCATTCAAAACCTACATACTCTAGTTTCGCAAATCGTATTTGTTTCCAAGAAAATGCATCAGAGTAGCGTGTCATCTGTACATCAATTACATCGTTCAAATTGTGCATCATCACTACATGCATACATACAACTTAATCACAACAATACAATTAGCCAAATCCATCCAATACAACAACATATAACTCAAAGATGCTTACACTCATTGGAGGGAATTTCCTTACTAAGGGTTATACAAATCATAAACACAAATCACATGTACTAATAAAACAAGATATCAAGAAGAAGCACTTTCATAAGCATACAATGGCAATTATACATCACCTAAACAATATCTAGAAGATGCCCTTACCTAAAGGCTTTCCTTCCACGTCGAAATCGCATACTCAAACTCTACCGCGAATCCGATCACGATTTCACATCCACGATCCTAACCAAACAATTTACTTAGGGCTTAGTAAACAAACTAAAACCTTAAACCCCTAGAAACAGCCATGGTTTTCACATCCTACCCCTAAGCAAAATACTTCAAGTCCTAACTCATTACCCACACTCAACAAGGTAGAACAGGGTTTGAAGGTACCAAACACTTTTTAGAAAACTTTAAATATTTAAACACCAAATGTTTATGAAAGAAACTTCAACTATCTTTCTAAGGATTCAAGCCTTATACTTGTTCCTTATCATTATGATCCAAAATGAAAACAATTTTATCAAAAACCTTAGCATAAACTCAAATACATGCAAACGCCAAATCTGTCCCCTAACTTCATCGATTTTATTGATATAGCAAACGGCGTCGGATTTGAGCAAATGACCACTCCCTGGAAAGCTTGGAGTGTCTAGTTTATGGAAATGAATTTTAATTTAACATTCCATTAGCCATTTGATACAGTTTAATAAAAAGATTTTCGGGTGTACAGAAAAGGACAGCTTCTGTTTGCCAAATTGTAACGTATTTTAAATTATCAATACTCAACCAAATTCAGTAACGCTTGTGTGAAAAATGTAGAGAAATGAGTCTAGTTTCCAGAACATTAAGAATCAACAAAAAAGGGTATTTGAGGAAAACTTTATGACCAAAATACTAAACATATGTCAGTGCTGTTTTTGTTTTTCAACAAGATAAAAACCAACACCCTTTTCTTGACTCAATCTTTTCTTGGAAACACTTAGGTTTTCTCAAGTTGAAGATTCTCATTGTCAAGGGGTTTTAAATAACATTTTCTAGGAAAAAATCTTCTTCCAATCATGGCATAAATCAAGCTCATGTAGGAGAGATCATGACATGCAAATCACTAAAACTCAAGATAACAACAAAATACCCACATGCAAGACTACATATTTTTCCTTTACCACAAAAATCACTTAGAGCTTGGCTTGTGATCTTTTCATCAAGTATATCCACACCAAAAACAAGGCTCACATATTATTCATAGCCTAAAATATATTTTTTTGAAGGAAAGAAGAAATCTTTATGTTTCATAGAAGGAAAGAATATCATTTTTTTTTAAACAAAGAATATCATTTTTTTTAAACAACTATATCATGCCATTAACGCTTAGGTGACAAAATAGATCATTCCTTTTTGTGGTTCTTGAGTCCATCACCTCTTCAACAAGGAAGAGGGGAGTATGGAGGCTTTCCCTCCACCTCTTGAATGTCTCAAAACACTTACCAAAAAGAAAGATCAAGGAAGAAACTACTAGGAAAACAAGTTAAGAAAAATGTAGTAGAATGAAAGTTTTCAACTTGTTTCAAAGGAACACCAAATGACATGCATAACCATGATAAGAATCAAGAAGAGATGAGCATATTACCCTCACTAAGGTGCTAAAAAGTGGCAAAAATGCAAGGGAAGAAAAGAGATGAAAATGTCTTGTACATTTGCTTGCAAGGTGTGCTAGTTTCCTTCTAGTTCTCTCCTCACTTCTCTCTAATTCTTTTCCCCCTTTTCTCTCTACTTTGCCACAACACACAAGATGAGAAATGACCTGAATGAAGCTCCCTTCCAGTCCTAAATTTTGACCCACACATGCACTAAGGGAAGAGAAAAGGTAGCTTGCTCACCCATTGGCCAAAAACAAGTCTTACAAACTATACTAGTCTTTGAAATCATTCCACCTACTTTGCCCCTTAGCCTATGCATGTACAACCCTCAACACTTGTCCAATTGCATGTTAAGACACATGACCTTGTTTGCATGAAATGCAAGAGTCCAAATGCATGCAAGTCTCATGACAAGTGGCACTTAACTTGTTGCATGTGAGGCACATGGCAAATTGCATGCAATCCACACAACAAGTGGCACTAGACTTGTTGCATGCCAAACACTTGTCTTATTGCATGCACTTCCCTTAGGTGGCACCTAGGGTCTCTGCCCCCAAGGGTCTCGCGCTCGCTCGTTCGCGCATTCGGTTCTACGCGTCTCGCGTCTTAACCGAGTAGAAAATACGGTATTATAAAATTTCATCCAAAAATTACCAAACCACTCTCAATAAATCTAAAATAATATAAAACACTCAAATCCCAAATATTAAAATATTCGGGTCGAATTAAAGTCTTCTGTCGGGTGAAATCTTACCCGGGTAGTCCAAAACTTGACCGGAAAACGGTGGAATTTTAAAAATTTTACTGTGACTTAAGAAAATATATTGAGTCCCAAATATAATTTTATCTTGATTTAATTCAATCACTTTCTTAGTCAACAAAATTACGCGTCACCGCGTCAAACTGAAAACTTATATAAGTTTAAATTGATGAATTCACATTAACGCAGCATACGTCTACGCTGTCCATTAATTTGAATTTACATCACGAATAATAATTATTTATAATAAATAAATTATTTCAAAATAACTCAAATAATTTTCCGTACTCTCAGTAAATCATCGAAGTGATCAATCTCTCTGACTTATTTTCAAGTAATCGGAATTTTAACGCTAAAATCTCTTTCCATAAAAATTGGGGTGTTACAAGACGCAACTGCAGTAGCTATAGAACTCCATTTGGAAGTGACATCCATGAGAATGTCCAATCCAACAACAGTACAAGGGTAAATTCTTTGTCCACGAGTTTATCATAGGCTATGCCGCATGCATAACTGCATGGATAAGCTCACACTAAAATTAATGAAGTTAATGAACTAAAATTAATGTGTATGGTTACAAATACAAACTCTGCTGCATAAATTATCTACCTATTTAGATGTCCGAACGAAAAAAGGATTTACTTCTACATTCATAAAGTTATAAAGAATTCCAAATGTTCATGATTATTATTGGAAATTAGAAATGATAGATAACATAAGTTGCACTTCAACGAAAGCTGGGATCTTTCAGAAAATGGATTCCTATTCGAAGGGTGCATAACCGCATGGATAAGCTCACACTAACCCGTCAATTTGAGATCGAATTCGGGATCTTCTTTGGGAGGTATGTATATATATATATAATACAACAACATCCCTTTATATATATATACATACTTAATTGACCACACGTGTCATCATGACATATCAAGCATTTGCATGGGAATAGACAAATCAACCAACAGATCAACAATCAAGTCACCATGATATCAAACAATTGCATGTGAGCAGACAATTCTATCAACAGATCAACGATCAAATCATCACATAATAAAATCATCAACAATCCATCAGATGTCATAATATGGTTAGCCATGCATGCCAGTGCATTATGAACAAGTTTGTGTATACATCTGCAGCCTTAAACAAAGCCAGCAGAGACGAGGAACTTTATTTCCCAACGTCTGAACAAAATTCCCCTACCAAGGGTATTGCCTAACTTAGTCACCAAAAGGACCTTGGGTATTTGGCAGAGCCATTTATAACCGCTAGTCACTAAAAGGACTTTGGGCTACCTCTAGTCACCAAAAGGACCTCGGGTATTTAGCATGAAGTGACAACTCGTCCTTTTGAAGTCCTTAAGATAATCAAACGCTCCGAGTGTCGATGCTTAATAGTCAGTATGCATCCAAACAAATTCTTTAATATGGCCCACTCACTAAGAGGAGTGTCCGAGATATGTTTTAATTAATGAATGCGGATCGATGATACCTCAACTCACTCAATTTAGTGAATTTCAAATCTCAATTTACTTAGAGTTCAAACACAGGACACAGGGTCCAGGTGTTCAATTGCGGAACGCTAGTCTCAATCTTAGATCAGAACTCTAGGCACGTAATGCAGAACACTAGGCTCAATTTTTTAGGTTGAGATACTAGGCACGCCATAAGGAACACTAGGTCCAATCTTTGATCAAGAAAATATGCACACAAGTAGGACGTCAAGTCCCAGCACAGGACACATGGCCCATATGGTCAACAGGAACACTAGGTTCCCTACATTTTATTCTTTAGAAATCTGGGTCTTTGAAATCTTTGAAATCTCTTTCTCAGTTCTAATGTCTCTTTTATGCACTATTCTCTAGGTCATTGAAACCCTAGTTGTGCTAAATAATGCATTAGGAAAAATTCCGAGGAAAGCGAGGCAGTGCGAACACTCTTAATAACCAAGTGTTTCCTAGCCAGAATTTTCCAGACTCATCATTTAACTCAACCGTTTTCACAAATCACATTGTTTACTCAAGTTCTTTTTCCTACCATTGATTTATTGAAAATTCTTTGCAAGCTTTGGCAAGTTATACTAAAACCCTCATGCTTACTTTTAAGTCAAAATGCCTTTAACAATTTACTTAAGAGATCATAACTCTGATCCATAAAGCGTGTTTGTACACCGACTTATTTTAGAAATATGCCTTTAGTTTACCTTAAAAACATTTCTCGGCTCATGGAATCGCACCAGACTTACCGTTGTAAGTCGTCAAACTAATAGCAGTTGATCAACGTATTATTAATTAATCCATTATCATCAACAACATTTTTCATATTCCAAATCAATTCCAAGTTCCAATTAAATCCAACATGATTCAAGGAAAACAATACAAATCATAATGCCACACAGGGCTAAGAACATGCTACAGCATTTCAGACAACATATAACAATTCAGTATGCTACAACATGCTACAGCATTCCAGACAATATATAGTAATACTACAAGCACTACCACACAGTTAATCAAACAATCAAACCAAACAACATACAAGGCGAAAAGCCCAAACTAATTATATAAGAATTTCTCTTACCTTGGGTGCTTTAACAATCCAAGCAAGGTAATTCCAAACTACCGTCAAGTCGTACCTCGCACGAACCTTAACAATACAAACTTAATTCAATTAGAACCCAAAACCTCAAATCCTAGAACCCTAGGACAACCACAGTTTGGGTTCCTAAAAACCTAAAATTTTACTCACCTAAACCCATTTGGATCACACCTAGTCATATACCATGATACAAGTTCAAGTCATGCAAGTTTTGAAACTTTTTCAAACACTACACACTTAGAAAAATACCTAACCCAAAATTTACCAATTGGAATGGTGTTTTGGAATGGTGTTTTACCACTTTGAATAGTGTTTTTCTAACTTTGAACCCCTTTTTAAAACACTAAAACATGTCAGAAAATTTTAGAAACAATTTAATTACAAGTTCAAAACAATTCTTGAAACATAAACTAATTCTTTTCCCAAAATCATGCTTCTTTGAAAAGCTTTGCTAAATCAAACATCAACCACTTTTTACAACTATTTCAGGCATAGAAACAAATTAAGAACATGCTACAAATTCCCTCAAAGTGCCACGGTTTTAGGCTTTCAAAAACAACTCCAAGTTTTCAAATATTTTAACTTCAAAATCTTACAAACTTTGCTTAATCAAAACTTCTTATTATAAGACAACTTCTTTGCCACTTTAATATAATTAAAATCAAGTTAAAACTCACTCCAAAAGATGTTCATAGCCACTGTTTTTAAGAACCACAAACATCCCCAAATTTATTTTGCTTCAAACCATTTTTTAAAGCTTTAAACATACAATTCTTTATAGACTTAAAGTCCTAACCAAAAACCAACTTCTTAAACACTTAACACACTTTAAAAACAAATTAAAACATCCCCAAAATCTTGCTCATGATCCACGGTTTCCAGCCCCAAAAACTAAACAAATTCATTTCTCAAAACTTTGTAAAATATGCATATATGACCAGTTTCAAACATACCACTTAAAACCCACCAAAGAACTAACTCCAAATCAACAAAATCAAGCCAAAACAATTCCTTGAACAGCCCCTGGTTTCGACCAGCCCCAAAACTTAGGGTTTTTCAATTTTTAAATTCATCAAACAAGTATAATCTAGGAAGAAAATGATGGATCTATGAAATATACAAGCTAATACATCAAGATCTAACAAATTCTAAGCAAAATAACACTAAAACCATGAAGAACACAATCATGGCAGCCACGAGAAGGAAGAAAGGGATCAGGATCCTTACCCACAAGGATGATGATGATAGATCAAGAAGGAAGGACAACGGATTAAGGTTTAGCTTCCAAAATCACAAGATTAACCACCAAAATCAACTTTCTCTTTCTAGAATTTTTTTCTCAAGCTTTCAACAATGGAGGAAATGAATGGGCTGAAGCCAATATGGAGAGGGAAGCCACGAAATTTTGAGGGACAAGGATGGAAGGAAAATGTTCATTTAGTTAGGAATTAACCAAACTAGTTACAGACTAACTACACTAACTAACTACAATTACATAACCACTAATCCTATGCCTACACTTGTCATGGAACCTTCTAAGGACGAGATTCAGCTCCCCTAGTTGCTGCATCCATCTCCCCTTAGCCAAAATATCAAGATATTTCGTTTCGTCGCGTTCTCGCTCAATCAGGTGCTCGGCGTTACGCATATATTAGGGTTTCTGTACCAAAAACTCCAAAAATAAATCTAATAAAATATTCTATAATAAAAAATTATTAATCAACCAAAATGACACTAAAAATATTAGAAGTATTTCTATGAATGTCGCTTTCTCGATTTACGAGCTAAAACGCTACCGTTAGGCAGTTTCTAGGCGTAGAAAATATCCTATATTTTTCTGATGCCCAAAAATTCCAGAAAAATTTCAATAAATCCTAAATAATGGAAAATGCTAAGATCTCAAATTTTATAAAATTTGGATCATGTTTGGGCATATTTCAGTTAGTAACTCTCTCAATACCCTAGTTACGGCATAATTCAACAGAATTCTCGCAGCGTAATAAAAACTGTAAATTAGTGAGGATCACTAATTTCAATTATTCTTAATAATCGATTATGTGTTTTAATAATGGATTATTGCTTTTTCAAAAAGAGTCATACCTGTTTCAATTGTTTAATATATAAACGATTATATCAATTTTATAATCGATTACACTAAAATCATATTCCAGATTGAGCGCAACGGACAAATTGGTTTTAATGCTGCAACAATCAACTTCTTGCCTATATAAAGAGCAGCACTGTGTGCACTTAGCAATAAGACTCTTACATATTTTTTGTGCCAAAATTCTATCAAAATATTTTATCACTCATACTTATTTGAACACAATATTTTATTTGAGAGCCTTTTATACTACATAGTTTAATTGTATTTTTCTGAGCTTCAAGTTGTATACATCTGCACTTTTGAGTGTATCTTCATCTTACTAATTTATTTGTAAAAATTATTTTTGGGTAGGAATCCCAAGTGGTTTATAGAGAGGTGATATCTTTTGAACTAGTTGCTCTGGTTTAGAGCTGTAAAGGTGTGGTTCATAGAGAGGTGATATCTCTTGAACTAGCTACTCTGGTTTAGAGTTGTAAAGGTTTTTAGCTGAACCTGATTTAAAAGCTACTGTTTTAGTGAAATCCCTTAGTGCTTTGCTTTGGGGACTGGAAGTAGGCCACAGGGGTGTTTGGTGGCCGAACCAATATAAATTGTTGTGTGTTCTCTTTGCTCTTTATCTCCTTTACTTTTCAGCAATTTATATTTTAGCTATTTATTTTATTACTCTTTATTTTTCCGTCATTTAAATTCAGTAATTTAATTTGAGCAATTTATTTTACGTTATTTATTTCATTGTTATTTAAATTCTGTAATATTTATTTCAAGTCATTTATCTTTTTGCAATTAAATTCTTGCAAGTTATATTATAGCATCTTATTTGCAAAAGATTTTCAAAAGCACTATTCGCACACAATTCACCCCCTCTTGTGTTTGAAGTCACTTGGCAACACAAGCTTTAAGCAAAGAACATTCTGGAGGCTTCCTCGAGCCTCTGCCTTAGACTGAGGGGGACTCCAATCCTTGGAAGAAGCCCAAATCCTTGCAAGCACTTCCTATCTCCTTCACTAAGTCTTCAAGGGCAGATGGATCTGGAAGTGCATCGTGGTGGTGAATTATTGGGGGAAGAAAGAAGAGGGCATGATGGTTGGGAGAGAGGGGGAGGAAGACAGATCTAGAGAGGGAGAGATGAATGGAGGATGAAGATGAGAGAGAGATAGAAAGCAGAGTGAGGGTTTGTGTGTGTGTGTGTGTGCGGCGCTGATCAAGTGAGGGAATGAAAACAGGATGAGTCTTTTTTAAAATTAGGGTTAGGCACTGAGAGTGGTTTTGGGCCAGAGGGCGGAAGTTGGGTCGGATACGGACTGGGGGCAGCGCGAAAAGAAAACACGGGTGCACGAGTAAAAAAAAAAAAGGCGCATGATTTGCTGGACTCAGCCCTTGGGTCATTGCTATTAGCACCCCCATTTTGCTTATTGCATCCCTTTCACTTATATTCTTTTTCTTTCTTTTATTTTTTCTCTCTTTCTTTTTCTTTACTTTTTTCACTTTATTCTTTATTTTTTGCCTTCTTTTTTTTATTTTAAGACAAAATATTTTTATTTTTACTTTAAGACCTGTGGTGCCAGTAGAAAATATACTATTATATTTTCTTTTACTGAAAAATTATTATAACATATTAAGAATCCTCTCTACCTTGTCATCATTCCTATGAATGTCATTTTTTGGAGCGCACCCAATTTCTCCGTCGTTTAACAATTTAATAATAATAATAATTAGATTCATGACAAATAGGTGTTCGCATATAGTTATTAAATAGAAGAGTTACAAACATAATAGTAAGCATGAACATGTCCGGTGAATATGAAAACACATAGTCTAAACACCATCTCTTCAATCGGCATAATAATCATCTTGGGGACTTGAAAGTAAGCTAGTAAAATCACCAGCTATATCATCTACGGGTGTGGTGCCCTGACCTGCCTGTGTTGCCTGCTGGGGCATGACCGGCTGTGGGCAGTAGGGCTACGGTGTCACAAGTGGTGGTAGCGATGGCTGCTGCTATGAGTTTGAGACTAATGACTGAAGGCCGTAAGGGAACGCCGCTGTCTGTGGCTGCTGGCCGGGCATCGGCCCATAGTAATACTATTGACCAAGTGGTGGCTGTGGCCAAAAAAACCCATGCTACTGTGAATCGACAAGCCATACCATAGATCGGTAGAACTACGAAATTGGTGATGGGTCTGGCCTCCACTGCTGTTGTTGTTGCATCATCTCCATCACATTTCTCATCTGCTGCTTCATCATCTGGTTCACCTGCTGGGTCACCTGTTGCTCCATCGCATGTCGCTGCTCCATCATCTGCAGCTCCATCTACGTCGATAACTCCTGATTTTATTTCATAGCCACCTCTGCCTTACGGTTTGCTTCATCTACCCTTCTCTGCCACTCCGCATCATGAGAGCGACCAATACTGGCAGCAGAAGAAGAAGAAGAAGAAGGCTCATTAATACCAAGGTAAGAAACCCCTCTCCTGTAACATGTCGAGAGGGACTTGGTGTCGTACACTCGCCCCTTCTTCTTACTGCCAGTCGTATCCACCCATGTGGTTAGCTTAACACGACTCAGTTCCTCAGGGTTACACTGGGTGTCTGAGCCGCTGGCTGCCTGCTGAGCATGATATTGATCCATCGCCAACTGAAATTGCTCCTGATATATATGCATTATTAGAAACAAATAACTCGATAATGACAATCATATGTGCAACATCCCAATTTTTAAGAAAACTTATTTTAGCAATAAAATCTTAAATACTTGAAGATAAGTCATAGAGATTGATCACCTCAATAATTTACTGAGAGTACGAGGAACTATTTTGGCTTATTTTGAATAATTTATTTATTATAAATAATTACTATTCATGATGTCAGTTCAAATTAATAGACAGCGTAGACGTATGCTGCTTTTAAGGTGAATTCATCAATTAAACTTTATATAAGTTTTCTGCTTGACGCAGTAACGCGTATTTTTGTTGACTAAGAAATTGATTGAATTAAATCAAGATGAAATTAAATTTAAGAATTAATATTTTATATTAATTCATGGTTCGAATATCGTCGAAATATTCTAACGAAGTTTCGTCACGTTTTGGATCACCGGGCAGTTTTGCTGCAGATAAAATTTTAAAACGAATTCCGATTTCGATGAAAATCGAAACATAACTTGTTGTGAATATTTTTGAGTGTTTTAGATTGTTTTTAATATTTATGATAATTTATTTTCATGCGGTGAATTAATTTCTCGATAAATTAATTTTCGCGAATTTATCAGTAATGCGGTTACTCGACACCGTATTTTTAATACACTTATGACTCTAGAATTAGGGGGTAATCATAAGAGATGGGATATTAGATGGGTTAGACTAGTTGATGGGATTAGCATCTCACTTTTAATTTAGGTGTCACTTAAGTGGTTGTTTATTTTATGCTTTTCCTTAATTGTTTTAACCAAGTAAAATTAGTTTTATAATTTTTTTTTATCCCTCTCTTTTAGGGGCTGGAGGCCGCAGCCCTCCCCCACTCTCTACCCCTCATTTTCCTTCTTCTTCTTCATTTAGAGAGAGAAGCTCCAAGTTCCTTCCATGGAACCCTCCCTCCTTCACCTATTTTGCTTGTTTTCATCTCCAATCTTTAACCCAATTTGTTCCTAGTTGCTTCTTCTTCTTGCTATCATCTATTTCATCATGTGAGCAAGATTGAGAGCACCAAGTTGTCCCCAAAAACAGCCCCAAATCGTGACCCCCATGGCCATCCTTCTCACTTTTTCCTTGAGCTTGATTCCACTTCTATCTTTTCATCATTCTTGCAACTAGTTTCTCCTTCTCCTTGCTACCACTTACCTCCTTATTTAAGCAAGTTGGTGAGTCACATTTTCCTCCCCCATAATCAGCCCCTTGGCCGTGAGCCTCCTAGGAGAAATACGATGAGTATTCTTGCTTCCATTCTTATATTTATGCTTTGTATTTTACTTGATTATGATCAATAAGAGAAAGGAACACATTATCCCCATATTCTTGAAACCCTAACCTAAGGGAAAAAGGGATTTGTGTGATCTCTTGTGAATCTTGTAAATTAATTGGTGTTTCTAGCTTAATTGATGTTGTTGTTGTTGTTTTAAATTGATAGTTTGGGATTAAAACTTTGATTGGGTATTGTTTTTGATAAAAACCTATTCTTGAGGGAAAAGGGATTAGTGGTAATTATGTTATGAATCATGTAATTATTTGTTGAATAATATGTTTGGGTTGATAAAATTGATATTGGGTTTATTGTATAAGCTTAAGTAGAAGAGGTAGTAAGCTAATTGTGAAAATTGGTTCTTGAGGGACTTAAAAAGCATGTTGGGACTTGATTGAGTTGTCCTTAATTATTAGCATTGTCATTACCATAGTTTAAATGTTTTGGATCAAAGAATTGAAAAGATTTCTTGTAAAACCTTACTCTTGAAATGTTTTGAAAACAAGTTTTGAAACTTGGTTGGACTTGGTCTTGATTTGTGACTTGTTATTTGAAAGAAAAATGTAAGTGAAATGGCACTATTTTATTGTTGGAAAATTTGCAAATTGGTCATTGATTTTAGGCCCCTAGTCGTGAGCCTTATAGGTGTAGGAAAAAGGAAAATTTCTTGCAAAGACTTGTATTAATGATGCATGCTTAATTGAAAACTTGAGTGGATAAGTTTTGTTAAAAACACTTACTTGAAAGCATGATTTTGGAAAGTGGTATATGACTTGTAATATGCTTTGAAATGTGCTTAGAACTATGCCTTGGAGGTGTCTTGTAGTGTGATGTCTTGGTGGCTAATTAAATGACTTAGAAGTGGCTTGTTTATTTTAAAAGGAAGTTTGGCAAAATTTTTAGAAAAAGGGGTGCAAAAGCCGAGAGCCCCAAAGGAAGATTTTGGGAGGAAAATTATTCTGTGAACTTGGTTTTAAATGCTTGATTAATATATTTCAAGGTTTTATAGATGTAGAAAAATGATTCTTTGAAAGTTAGCACTTTTAAATTAAGTCCGATGTGATGGTGATTGGCCAGGATAAAGGGATTAGGGTGAGAGCCTAAGGTTTTAAATTTAGCTTTAGAATTGTGCTAAGCTTACCTCGTGTGATAGAAGTCAAGGAATCCGAGTTCGTACAACGTGGGATCGAGGATCGAGGAATACGTGGATACACGCAGTTTGGAGTTTGGTAAGGGCACTTCACATTCTCGGTGTTTACGTATGTATAGTATGTGTAAGGGCAACTTGTAGATATAGATAGATTTTAAATTTCTGTTATAAAACGAAGAAGTCTAAAAACCTCAGGGTTCGAAGTGAGGGTCTCGTATCCCTTCGATTTTTAGTTCTTAAAACTTTCATTATGGTTATTTAGTGGGCTTATCTGCAAGTGGTTGGCAACTGTCCCCAACCCCCCACACTTGTTTGATTTCCTCTTTGTCAACTCCATTGAGCTGCAGAGGGATGAATTGTATTCCGACTGTTGTGATATGACTTGATTGCTTGATACTGTTGAATTGGGTTGTCTTGTATTGAGCTTTGTGTGAATATTTATTTAATATGCGATTGAATAATTATTCGAGTTTGCTTTCTTAAATTATCATATGAGTTGATTTATTCATCATGCTTTCTTGAATCATCGTATGCGTCGATTTATTCATTAGGGTGGAGAAAGTGTCGTCGTGATGTTTTTGAGCGTCGACCCGTATAACCTAGGGTGATAAGGTCCCTAAAGGCTTCGATTGGTAATTCGGCTGCTTAGCTAGACGTCGGGTGGTGAAAGTCGTGTCGTGGCATTTTTGAACTATATCCCGAATAAACTTAGGGTGCTAGGACCCCCTTATTTTTTGCCAACTTAGTTAGACGTCTTAACGTCAAGGAACACGTCCTGAATATCCTAGGGTGGTCGTGGAGCCCAAAGCCTATGGCTGGATTTCAACAGCTTGTTCGGCGTTACTTTCCAAAAATTGTCGAGAGTGTCTTGAGGGAGTGTTTTGAGTTGCGTTGTGGGAATTTATGCAGTTTGTTATCTCATGTGTCATGTTTGTTGATTTATTTGTGCCGAAGCATGTGAGTTCCATAATGTCTATGTAATATGCTTTGTTGTCAAATATGTTGTTGTATTTGTACCTATCTTTTTGTAAGAAGTTGACCCTTGCCCGTAGTTCTTTCAATCAATGAATGTAACCTAGATGGCGGAGCAGACAGAGTGTTCGAGTCTGTTGACCAGTGGAACGGGGGATAGACTGTCTAACATCTACTTGTGTGTTATGCTTGTGGTAACTTACTAGTAGTCTAGTAAGGGGCATAGCGAGTCGACCAGCTATAAAATATTTGTCATTCATTTCGATGTTGTAATAAAATATTTCAGTTGTAAGGCTTGGAGTGTCATATGTGAAATACTTAAATAAATTATGAATGTGAACCCTGTGGTTTTATTTTGATGTTTTTATTTATTTATTTATTTTTCATCATGTTTCTGAATTCGTTGTGATACTCTGACCATCATTTTAAAAGAAATTTTTGTAGAAAAGAAAAAAAAATCCATATTTTCAAAAACCCTACGAACAGAGTATTGCACCTTCCAGAAATATGTCAACTTTTGTCAGAATATCTAGTTTAGTAGCGCTCCGGTAACGGGGTGTTACAATATAAACATGAGTTTTTTTTAAAGTTATATGTTTTCAAAATTACCTGAATTTCCCTTGACCGCTGATCAATAAATTGTTCCTCACCACTGTCATTATCCCTCCGAACATGCATATGACGATGCAGCTCGTGCAATGGCACAAGTCGCTCGAGCCTTTTCTCCTATTTGAAAGAAACACAACATAAATGAACATATAACTGATGGCTTATAGGCAAATTAATGTTAATTAATTAAGTTTAAAATGATATATATATATATATATACACACACACACCAAGCTAGTCCAGATCTGTGTGTAGTGTTGAGGGAACCTCTTGTGTGCAGACTTCCACCCTTTGTTGAGGCCCTGTTAGTCTTGCCACGTTGAGATACTATCTTCCAATCAGGGTTTGACTAACGCTGCAGCATCTGATCCCAAATGTTGGGTCCAATATATGCTGGCTTGACTCCCTTTTAGCAGGCATCCCTAAGCATATCAGACATCCGGCGTGCGGCTCTGTGGTGGAAGTTTTATCTGATCAACTCAGTGTGCTCTGGCCTCCAAGCACATTTGCTCTGTATCACACTTTCGGTCGGTGAATGGCACTGTCAATCAGTTCTACTTTTGGCAAATTCTGAACTCTTGTCCATACCTCTTCCAGTGTTAACCTGTGCGGTAGGTCTTCATTTTTAACTATTCCTTTTACGAAGGCATTCTTCTGCTTCCTAAATGGATGATCGCTTGGTAAGAACCTGTGGTACGAGTCCAACCAAGATGGCTCCCCCCCGTGCTCCAAGGTAAATGCCCTCATGTCCTCCATGCCATAAGTAGGGAAGTCGTTAATGGTCCACATTAAGGCTGCTCTCATTATAAAATTTTGCTTTCGCGCAATATCATACATCAAAACACCATCCCACAACCTCTTCAAATCATCGATCAAAGGCTGTAAATAGATATCATTACGGGCCGTTGGTGAATTTGGGCCTGGAATGACACAAGCTAAGAACATTTAAGGCTTAGACATGCACATATCAGGAGGAAGATTGTATTGGGTGACAATAACTGGCTAGCAAGAATAGGGTCTAGTCGACGACTGCATATACGGTGTAAACTCATCAGAGCATAACCCAAGCCGGACATTGCATGGATCTATGGCGAAATTAGGATGTATCCGATCGAAGTGCTTCCACGCCTCACCATCACACGGGTGGCGCAACTGAGCCAAAGTTCTTTTGTTTTCATAGTGCCACATCATTTTACCTGTAGTTTACAATGATACAAACATTCTTTGCAGCCTTGAGATGATGGCCAAATAAAAGATTGTCTTCCTTGGAATTGGTTTACTCCTTCTCATCCCAGTTTGGCGCTGGCAATATCTTGGCTCATGGAAAAATCTACATTCCGTCAACGCAGCGTCATTTGTGCCAAATTCGTTGTCGTAATACAACATGCAACCAATGACACAACAATCGATCCTCTGAACACCTAATCCCTGCTTCGACACCAACCTTTTAGTATCATAATAACTTTGTGACAAACCATCTTTAACAGGTGTTGCGTCCTACTGGTCATAGCATCCATGCACTGTTTCGAAGCATTATAGGTTGACCTTGCCTAAAAGCCTCACACACATTGATAATGTAGAGTCTTCAGACCCTTCGTACAATGGCTTATTTATCTCTATCAAAAGATTATAAAATTTTTGTGCTGCCTCATTCAGAAGTTCTTCCATGTCTTCGTGTTGTTGCTCCTCGAATGACACATTCATGTCGAGAGCATCAAAAATCATCCCCTGCATCACATCAAGCTTCTCATAATGTTGATATCCCATATCCGGTGGGCCACTACTCGAAGCACCTGGGCAATTCTCTTCAACCGGCCGTAAATTGATGTTGGGAGCAACTCCGCCATGACTAGTCCAAATCTAATAATTAGGCATGAACCCGCACTTATACAAGTCATGTTTGACCTCACTAGGAGTCTTAGTGGGTACGCACTCGCATTTCTTGTATGGACATCTAAATGCTTAAACCCCTTGTACAAAATCTTCTTTCAAACCCCTTATTTCAGAAAACAACCTATCATACATCCAACTACGATCCATTTTCTGCATATTTCAAAGACACAGATCGATATAGGTAAACAAGATACATCGGCTTTATATACAACTGCTCCCTTTTTTTAAATGGTATGAACATATCCCATTCAGGAAATTTTCTTTTTCAAAACTCGTAAAATAGTTACTTTTTATTTTCTCATTGAACCTCAAACAGGAATTAATACTAAGTTTTCTCTTTGATATTTAAATTAAAAACACAAACAATAAAATAAAGCTAATAAATTGTGGTCTCCAACAAACTCTCCCGTTAGTATACTAAGCTAATATACAATACAAACAATTATAACTATAAAAAATATTGTTATAATTAAGTAATCTAATATTATAACCTAATATACATTTTTCCCAACATATAATTGCAATTATCCTAATATATAACAATTAACAATTATCATAACAAAAATCCAATTTATTAAAACATTAAATACATAAATAAAATTATGATAATATAGAATTACATTAAAAAAGTGTCTATTACAATTAATTCTATTACAATTAATTTTTAACATATATTAATTAACATATATTATAACAAAATCAATATATTTTAATTATTACAACTAAACTATATTTTTCATTAAAAGTAACATATATTCATTAAAAATATTATAATAAACAATTAAACACATATATAAGATTATCCTAAACTATATTTATGTAATCCAAAAATAATAAAATTTATCTCAGAAAAAATACAACATATATATATATATTAACATATTACTAAAAATATAATTATAATATACTAATAAAAAATTCAGAATATAAAATATCAAGAAAAAATTATTAAGTATGTCAAAAAAGTTATATATATATATATATATATTATATTTACAGAAAATATTTTTCTATTTTTTATATATATAAGTCTGTGTGTAAATATATATTTATAGGAATTTTAAAATCACTAAAAATATAAAGTAACTAATATGATAAAAAAAAATTAATTACCACTAACTTGTGATTGAGTGGTTCTAGTGGTGGTGAGACTGGCAATCTGACTCCGGATCTGTTACAAAAAATTTGATGAATCAGTGAATTTTTTCAACACATAGTTAACTAAAAAATATAGAGAAAAAAAAATAATAAGAATAAAAGAATCAAGAAGGATTGAGTTTACTAGTAATAATAGTATACTGGTAACAAGGTAAATATGAGCTTACATAATAAAAATAGAGACTGAAATAGAAGAGGATGAGCTAGGAGGATGAAGAAGATGAAGAAGAAGAAGAAGAAAGAAAGAAACTGAGAAATGGGAGGACGAAGACATGTATATATTGCCCCTTGTAACATTCGAATTTTTCACCTGCAACGTTCGGATCTAGTGAATTAAAAAAATAATAATAAAAAGAAACCGAGGGGTATGGCACCCGGTTTTCTCAGCTCCCCCCAACGTCTGATCCTGTTAGTTTAAAAGGAAAAAAATGGAAACCGAGGGGTGTGTCCCTTGTAAATGCGCGGGGTGTCAGAATTTGCCCATTCCCGAGGGATGTGTCCCTCGGTTTGGGCCAACTTAAAAAAAAGTGTGACACATCCGATGGTTTTTAGTCAGTACCCGTGGGTAATCAACATGCGGGTAGTTTCCTACTGCTTTGGCCCTAGGTAAATTCTGAGGGTCAGTGGCCCTAGGAAAAATTTGTATGGAATAGACTAAATTCTTGTAGTGCAAGACCCACATGTTTTTCGGTCTTTGGATAAACTCCCATAAGATAGGAGGTAAACTTTTTCTAGTCCCTGATCTACTCCAAATGAAACTTCTCTGTAGCCTTATAATGGTCTTTACAACTTCTATTGGGATCTTAAAAATGCTCATATATTGAAGAGGAAGGTTGTTAAGAACTGATTTAATCAATACCAGTCTCCCAGCTTTTGACAGCAACTTGGATTTCCATGAGGCTGATTTCTTTCTAATTTTCTCTATCACTGGGTTCCATGTAGCTACCTTCTTAGGATTAGCTTTTAATGGGATCCCTAAGTAAGTAACCGGGAGGTCAAGGTGATTACATCCCAGTTTTGCAGCAATTTTTTCATCCCATGTTATGCTTTTGCCAAGGACAATGAGGCCAGACTTTGAATAGTTAATTTTAAGCCCTGACAGCAATGGAAAGCAATTCTTCGGTCTCTTTACAAGGATAATTAGTTCTAGGCTAATTTAGTCTCTTATCTTTATTTTAGGTTTTAGTTTGGTCCCTCATTTATTATTTGTTCCGAATTGGTCCCCTAATAGCAAAAGTTATACCAATGTGCTCTCTCTTTTATTATTTGTTCCAAAAAGGTTTCTTATTTTACAAAAATTATACTAATATGGTCCATTATTTTGCAAAAAAAAAGGATTAGATTGGTATAACTTTTATATAGTAAGGGATCATGTTGCGCGTAAATCGCAAGTGCACGATTACGTCAAGTTATAGTATAAAAGATTATCGTCTCCACAGGGAATTAGAATGATTACTGCTCTACTTAGATTAATTTATTATTTAGACAAATGGTTTGAAGTGAAATCAGATTTAAAGAGAAAAGAAAGTTTGGAATAAAAACAAAAACTATGAGTATGGAGATACTAAAGATCTGGGTTTGCTTTATACTGATACTTATTCACTTAACCAATTCATAAATAGAGCTGAGAAAAATATTCTTACTGATTACCAATCATCTATTTAAAAGCTATTAACACAGTTTAGTCATGCAATGTTAATAATCTTCCTCCTAAATTACTACTTTGTTTGGTCATTCAAAGCAAATAAATAGAAAGAGCATAAAGTGTCAATAGATTTATCAATTCAATGACTGACTAAAAATGAACACACTTTGTTTGGTCATTCAAAGCATACAAATTCAATTATTCGTAGAGTTCCGCTAACTAATTGAAGGTTCGGTCGCCACACAATTAATTACTAAATAAAGAATGATCAGTTCTTATTAGAAATAAATTTACCAGGAATAATTTAATCATAAGAATTAAAAACTCATATTTATAAATTAGATTAAGATTATAAGCATAGTAAAAGATTCCCCATCACCTTAGTAATAGAATTAGTTACACATTATAATTGAAAATAACAACACAACACTAATTCCATAATCCATAATAAAATATAAAGAGTAAAAAAATACAATAACAAAAATTAAAATGACAAAATACCAAGAGAAAATAAACTAAGAGTGAAAGAAATACGCCGGGAATTGTTTCTCCTCCGAAAATGAACGACCCTTTCATTTGTTCCCTCATCCTCTATTTATAGAGGAAATAGATGAGGTTGGCAAAAACTTTGAACGTGTCTGTTCAACAAATTCAACACGGTACAGCTTATATACCATGTCTGCGCCGTTTTCCTTTTCTTTTTTGTCATGCACCGCCTTTGATTTCTTTGCTACCAACCATGCAACTTGTTGCCAATCAATTTTCATTAAATTGTTTCAGCTCCTTTGATTTCTCATTCAAAAGAAAACGTGCAGCTCCCCCTTTTTTTGTCCTATTGGCAGCATGTCATCTCAATGTTCAACCCAATATTTTATTTCAAAAAAAAAAGTGTTGCGGCCCCTTCTTCTTCTTGGGCCATGATGCATTTATTTTGAGCATGTAGATTTTTGCTAAATAACACCTTTTTTTTTTGTTCTAAAATTAAGTATTTTTACTTCTTTGGATATTTTCTCCATTTCTACAAAATAAGATAAAATGGGTAAGTATATGAACAATAATAACCATAAAATATATTAAATTATATGCAAAATACCTCCATAAATTGCACAGTTTGGTGGTTTATCAATTCCCCCATACTTGAACTTTGCTTGCCCTCAAGAAAAGAATTTGGTTTATGAATCTCAAAAATTTTGATCATTAAAAGCTAACCAATTTTAAGGGGCAGAATAAGTGTTTTTGAAAGACAGCTTTTTATCTCTTTGAGAGAAATATTTTTCACTTGATTGGATAATTAGAAAAATAAACATCTCGATATCAAATTGACCAAAAACGGACTCTCTTTCATACTCTCAAGTGTTTCAATGGG
Source organism: Calophaca sinica (assembly GCA_037113605.1). Taxonomy (NCBI): domain Eukaryota; kingdom Viridiplantae; phylum Streptophyta; class Magnoliopsida; order Fabales; family Fabaceae; genus Calophaca; species Calophaca sinica. Next base: position 48,981,799 of record CM073736.1, read on the forward strand.
TAAGGGAAATTACACACAAATTTTTCAGAGACAATGTGTTACCATAAGCTTGACAATAGACCAAAACTCGACTAACAATTTACAGAAAAATTTGAAATCAAGAGGTCTTTATAAGGTTATAATGAGGCTAAGGTAAAAATTCAAGGTCTGAAGATTGAAGAAGAGGATATCACAAGGGCTAAAATCAGCAATTATTTTTTAGCATATGTCATTGTTTCACAATTTAGCATTTTAGGTATAGAGAATTATTTTTTTCTTTATAAGCTTTGTTCTTTTTTTTTTTGTTATCATAGTTCCTCATTACAAATATTTTTTTTTTTGAGGAATAAGTCTCTGCTTTATCACATTTTCTTTTGAATATATCTGCCACCAAAACCAAGCTGCTCCATTTTCCTTAAAACAGTTCTCAAATCTATTACTTTTTTAAATCAAATCAGATGGTATAGAATAAAACATTTTTTTGAAAGCTCAAAGTGGTCAATTAAGTGGTGAAATTTAATCGCAAAGTGTAGGAGGCTAGAAACAAATCCTAAGTGCCCCAATCATTTTCCAAAAATTCTATAAATTAGTTTCGCTTTGAATGGTCACATGTCAAGTTCTAGAACACAAAGCCAATGAAAACAACTCTCATGAAGAAATAGGGTTATAATAATCTTGCAACAATGCGCAAAACCCAAATCAGGCTCAAATCCTCACATTTAGAAGCTATTTCATGGAAAAATTTCAATCAAGGGCTCATATCTAATTTTCAGCTTTCAGAAATTTATATCATTTCAATAAGCATCAAAAGCTATCCGAAAAAGTTCAAGTTTTTCGCCCCAAAATTGGTAGCTCCAAGTTGTTCAAAATAGTGATAACAAAGAATCAAGTGGTTAACTCCCCCCACACTTATTTCTAGTATTGTCCTCAATGCTAGCAAATATAGCACAAGCACATAAAGATATAACAACAAAATTAAGTGCTAAAAGTAAAGAGTGGAAAGTGACTCCCCTGTGGAAAATTTCACGAGCATATTTTGGAGGGGGTGCAGTAGACAAATTTCTTCCAAAAAAAACGACAGTTTGTCACAGATGAAGTAAGTGAAGAGAGAACTGTCTACAAAAAAAATAAAATAAAGTAAACTAAAATAATATAAACACAAGTTGCCTCCTGCGAAGCGCGTTTTTAACGTCACGAGCCTGACGAAACTAAGACAGATCAATTCTTGAGGAGAGTGACATGGCTCACTTGGAGCATCCCTTCCTCATAGTGTTTTGCTCGCTGTCCATTAATTTTAAAAGTGGTACCATCCCCATTAGAAATCTAAAGTGCTCTATAAGGAAAAACTTGAGTTATAGTGTACGGCCCATACCACCTTGAGCGCAATTTTCCTGGAAAAAGACGCAAACGTGAGTTATAAATTAAGACTTTCTCGCCCACATGGAACTCACGATGTTGAATGCGCTTATCATGCCATTTTTTAGTTCGCTCTTTGTATAGCTTAGCATTTTCATAAGCTTCAAGACGGAGCTCATCCAATTCATTCAATTGCAGCAATCTATTTTCACCTGTAATCTGAGTATCAAAGTTTAGAAATTTTAAAGCCCAAAACGCTTTATGCTCAAGTTCCACAGGCAAATGACATGCTTTTCCAAAAATAAGACGGTAAGGGGACATCCCAATAGGAGTTTTAAAAGCAGTTCTATATGCCCATAATGCATCATCTAATTTTAAAGACCAATCTTTTCTAGATGTATTAATCGTCTTCTCTAAAATTCTTTTCAATTCCCTATTTGAAATTTCAACTTGTCCACTAGTTTGTGGGTGGGTGATAGGGAGTTGCTACCTTATGGGTGACACCATATTTGCTCAAAAGATTTTCAAATTGTTTATTGCAAAAGTGGGTGCCACCATCACTAATAATGGCCCGGGGAGTGCCAAATCTAGTAAAAATATTTTTCTTTAAAAATTTCACTACTACCCGTGCATCATTAGTGGGTAAGGCTACAGCTTCCACCCATTTAGACACATAATCCACAGCAACAAGAATATATTGATTTGAAAATGATTTAGGGAAGGGGCCCATAAAATCAATACCCCAAACGTCAAATATCTCACAAACCAAAATATTATTTAAAGGCATCTCTTGGCCTTGAAATATTGCCACTTCTTTGGCAATTATCACATGCTTTTGCAAAGTCATGAGCATCTTTAAAAATAGTAGGCCAATAAAAACCACATTGCAATACTTTATATGCGGTCCTAGTTGGCCCAAAATGACCACCTGCCTCTTTAGAATGACAATGCTCAAGGATAGAAGTTACCTCATTCATAGGCACACAACGCCTAATTACCTTGTCTCCACATACTTTATACAGGTAAGGGTCATCCCACAAGTAATGTCTAGCATCAGAAGTTAATTTCTTCTTTTGTTGATAAGAAAAATGAGGGGGGACAACCTTACTTGCCAAGTAGTTAACAATGTCTGCAAACCAAGGAGCAGTGGAAATGGATAAGAGTTTCTCATCAGGGAACACTTCCTTAATTTCCCCATCATTTGAGGGTTGCATCACACTATGGTCAAGCCTTGAGAGGTGGTCAGCTACAAAGTTCTCTGAGCCTTTCTTGTTTCTAATCTCCAAGTCAAACTCTTGCAGCAATAGAATCCACCTAATCAACCTGGGCTTTGCATCCTGTTTCTTAAGCAAATATCTTATAGCAGCATGGTCAGTGAAAACAATTACTTTAGAAAGAATAAGGTAATGACGAAACTTGTCAAATGCATATACTACAGCTAGCAACTCTTTCTCTGTGGTAGAGTAATTTCTTTGAGCATCATCAAGAGTGCGACTAGCGTAGTAAATGGTATAGAATACCTTATTCTTCCTTTGCCCCAAAACTGCCCCCACAGCAGTATCACTAGCATCACACATAATTTCAAAAGGAAGTGACCAATCGGGGGCAACAACAACAGGGGCATTAATTAATTTTTCCTTTAAACAATTAAAAGCTTTCAAACAAGTGTCGGAAAAATCAAAGGAGGCTTCCTTAATCAAGAGGTTAGTCATAGGTTTTGCAATTTTTGAGAAATCTTTAACAAACCTCCTGTAGAAGCCAGCATGGCCTAAGAAGCTACGTCACTTTTCACAATTTGGAGGGTAATTTTGCAATGACCTCTACCTTGGCAGATCCACCTCGATACCTCTTGTGGACACCTTGTGTCCCAAAATAATGCAATCTTGTACCATAAACTGGCACTTTTCCCAATTAAGCACCAAATTAGTGTCTTTGCATCTCTGCAACACTAAATTCAGATTTAGTAAACAAGCCTCATAAGAGGATCCAAATACTGTGAAATCATCCATGAATACTTCGATGCATTTTTCAATTAAATCAGAGAAAATAGCAGTCATGCATCGTTGGAAAGTGGCAGGAGCATTACATAATCCAAATGGCATCCTTTTATATGCAAAAGTACCATAAGGGCAAGTAAAAGTGGTTTTATCTTGATCTTGTAAAGCCACTGGTATTTGCAAATAACCGGAATACCCATCTAAACAACAATAATAGTCATGTCCTGCTACTCTCTCAAGCATTTGATCAATAAAAGGAAGTGGAAAATGATCTTTTCGGGTGGCATCATTTAATTTTCTGTAATCAATGCACATACGCCACCCGGTAGTCTTTCTAACTGCAATTAATTCATTTTTTTCATTTTTCATCACAGTTGTTCCTCCTTTTTTAGGGACACATTGTACAGGACTTACCTATTTACTATCAGAAATAGGATAGATAATACCTGCATCAAGAAGCTTAATTACTTCCTTTTTTACCACCTCTTTCATGTTTGGATTGAAGCGGCTGAGGCAAAGGTTTCGAGGCCGTAATCATCCTCCATGTAGATCTTGTGGGTGCAAATTGTGGGTCTTATGCCTTTTATATCATGAATAGACCAACCAAAAGCCTCTTTTGTGTCCCTTAATACTCTCAAAGTTAATCCTCCATGGTTGCTGTTAAATCTGATGAGACAATTACAGGCAAGGAAGAAGGAGGGCACAAGAAAGCATATTTCATATTTGCAGGAAGAGGCTTTAATTCAAGCTCAGGAGCCTCTTCAATGGAGGGTTTAGTTTTTGGGATATCATCCCATTCTAACTCCTCAAATTTATGGTTATTCCAACTTCTTTGGGGGTGGTGTTCTTGTAAAAACATTAAAAGCTCTTCTTCTTCACCACCCTCCAACGTACCAAGTCCCTGTAAGGTTAGTATTTTTTCTAGAGGGTCTTGCGTCCTGAAGTCATCAAAACTGTCAGAGGTAACCACATCATTAATATCCATAGACTGAATAAAATTACAGGAAGCAAATGAGGAAGGAGTTTTTAATGAATTAAAAACTTGGAACACAATTTCCTCATCCCCAAATCTCAAAGTTAATTTCCCCTGTTGAACATCAATTAAGCTCTTGCCTGTGGCTAAGAAAGGTCGTCCCAAAAGAATTGGGACCTCCTTATCTTCTTCCATGTCTAAAACAATAAAATCAGCAGGGAATATAAACTTATCAACTTTCAGTAAAACATCTTCCACTACCCCACGAGGGTAGGCAACGGATCTGTCAGCTAGCTACAAAGTGATGTTAGTAGGTTGTGGTTCCTGCAAACCAAGTTTTCTAAAAACAGAAAGAGGCAACAAGTTCATACTTACTCCTAAATCACATAATGCCTTTTCGAAATGAGAGTTACCAATAGTACAAGGGATAGTAAAACTACCCGAATCCTTAAGCTTTGGTGGTAACTTTTTCAAAACAATAGCAGAACATTCCTCATTAAGTTTAATTGTAGCAAAGTCCTCCAATTTCTTTTTATTGGACAACATATCCTTTAAGAACTTTGCATACTTTGGCATATTAGCAATGGCTTCCACAAAAGGAATGTTGACAGTCAATTGCTTAAGCATACACAAAAATTTTGAGAACTGGGGATCTTGGTTAGCTTTAAGCCTCTGTGGGAATGGGATGTGTGGGTCAGGAAGGGTTGTAAGAGGTGTATCAGACAACTTTTCCATGGTTTTCTCAACCTCTCTTGGGGTTTGTTTGGTAGGTGGCTCTACTTTATTAGGTACTGGATTTTCAAGGGCTTTACCACTTCTAGTAGTGATAGCATTAGCCTGCTCTCTAGGATTTTTCTCAGTTTGACTAGGTAATGCTCCTTCTTCCCTTTTGGTCATAAGTTGTACTAAAGTAGAAATTTGGCTTTCTAAACTCTTATGGCTGTTTTCCAAACTCTTATGGTTAGAATTAACAGTACCTACCAGGGTGTCAATTTGCTCTTGAAGAGATGGTCTCCTTGGTACTTGGGTTTGGCCTTGCATGTGAGGTGGTCTATAGGGTGCATGTTGTTGTCCCTGATTTTGCTGTTGATCTTTCCATGAGAAGTTGGGGTGATCCTTCCATCCAGGATTGTAAGTCTTGGCATAAGGATCATGCTTGACTCCATTTCCAACGTAATTTACCTGCTCGGTGCACTCATGTGTGTCGTGACCCATTACTCCACAATAATTACAAGAAGATGGCACATACCTTTTCTCTAGAGACTTAAATCTCTCATCAGCCTTCTCCATGTAGCTTGCAAGTACACCCATGCAGGGGTGTCCATGCCTGTTCATATATTTTAGCATAGCCTCTTGCATCTCACCTTTTGGGTCTGAATCTTCTTTATTAAGGGCTTTTACCTCTTCAACGGGGTTATTGCGCCCGGTGGCCCATTCATCCCTCTCATGGGAAGTTGAGGCAACTGTTTGAGAATTAGGGGCTAAGAGAGCTTCAAACTTTTTGGTCAAAGCCTCCATCTTAGCCTCCCACTTGGCCTCTACAGCGGTGGTGGCATCCACTTTATACATTCCTGATTGTTGAGGCTTTTTAATGGCACTTCTATCTCCTTGTGACCACATCAAGACTATTCTCGGGCTATTCGCCCATAATCTCGTGAATAATCGATGGCGTTTTATAGCCTATTGATCCTCCACATGCTGCATCTACAGCTGCCTTGTTCTGAAAAGAAAGTTCATTATAAAAAATTTGAACTAACAGAGATTTATTAAAACCATGATGGGGACAGCATAAAAGTATATCTTGGAATCGTTCCCATGTCTCGTGCATATTTTCACCCTCTTTTTGGGTAAATCCATAAATATCTGCTCTAAGTTTTGCAGACTTTCCAGGTGGGAAGTATTTGTTTAAAAATTTACTTTTCAGATCTGCCCAAGTTGTGATGGAGTTGGATTCCAGTGAATCCAACCAATGTTGAGCTTTTCCCTGCAAAGAAAAAGTAAACAAGCGGAGTCTAATGGCTTCAGGAGTAACACCATTATATTTCTGAGTCTTTGTAATCCATTTGGAATCTTTTTAGATGGGCATTTGGGTCTTCATGTGGTAAGCCTGAGAATTGCACATCTTTGACCATAGAAATTAGGCCTGGTTTAAGCTCAAAATTGTTGGCTTCCACTGCTGGATATTGGATACTATCATGTTCTTCACAAGTCGGTGTGAAGTACTCATTCATAGTCAACTCCTGTTCTGCCATTGTTCTTCTTTGTCCTCTAACAGCTCTTCTTTGTCTTCTGAGAGCTCTTGCAGTTCTCTCAATTTCAGGATCAAACTGAAGGATAGGATCTTGAGAGCGTGTTAGCATACACTGCAACAAAGCTGGATCAAGTGATCAAGAACTAAAATTTTAATTTATTTATTTAAGGTTAGTCTAAAGAAAAGAAAAGAAAAATTAAAAGAAAGAAGAAATAATCTAGTCTTCCAACCAGGAGACGCTAAATAATAAGTTTTAAGTAATTAAATAGCATTAAAATCTAGTCTTCCAACCAGGAGACGCTAAATAATAAGTTTTAAGTAATTAAATAGCATTAAAATCTAGTCTTCCAACCAGGAGACGCTAAATAATAAGTTTTAAGTAATTAAATAGCAATAAAATCTAGTCTTCCAACCAGGAGACGCTACTAAAAGAAAAAGAAATTAAAAATAAAAAACAAAAATAAAACCATCCATGTAGGAGGTAAAACCTTCCATGCAGGAGGTGATACTAGATTTAAAATGACAAGAAAGAGAAATAAAAATAAAAGACAAAAATAAAAATAAAAATAAAAATAAGAGAAAGTAAAATAATTACAAAAAGCGTCTAAATTAACAATTAATTGTTTCGAACAATATCATTAATAACTCCCCGGCAACGGCGCCAAAAACTTGTTGCGCGTAAATCGCAAGTGCACGATTACGTCAAGTTATAGTATAAAAGATTATCGTCTCCACAGGGAATTAGAATGATTACTGCTCTACTTAGATTAATTTATTATTTAGACAAATGGTTTGAAGTGAAATCAGATTTAAAAAGAAAAGAAAGTTTGGAATAAAAACAAAAACTATGAGTATGGAGATACTAAGGATCTGGGTTTGCTTTATACTGATACTTATTCACTTAACCAATTCATAAATAGAGCTGAGAAAAATATTCTTACTGATTACCGATCATCTATTTAAAAGTTATTAACACAGTTTGGTCATGCAATGTTAATAATCTTCCTCCTAAATTACTACTTTATTTGGTCATTCAAAGCAAATAAATAGAAAGAGCATAAAGTGTCAATAGATTTATCAATTCAATGACTGACTAAAAATGAACACACTTTGTTTGGTCATTCAAAGCATACAAATTCAATTATTCGTAGAGTTCCGCTAACTAATTGAAGGTTCGGTCGCCACACAATTAATTACTAAATAAAGAATGATCAGTTCTTATTAGAAATAAATTTACCAGGAATAATTTAATCATAAGAATTAAAAACTCATATTTATAAATTAGATTAAGATTATAAGCATAGTAAAAGATTCCCCATCACCTTAGTAATAGAATTAGTTACACATTATAATTGAAAATAATAACACAACACTAATTCCATAATCCATAATAAAATATAAAGAGTAAAAAAATACAATAACAAAAATTAAAATGACAAAATATCAAGAGAAAATAAACTAAGAGTGAAAGAAATACGCCGGGAATTGTTTCTCCTCCGAAAATGAACGACCCTTTCATTCGTTCCCTCGTCCTCTATTTATAGAGGAAATAGATGAGGTTGGCAAAAACTTTGAACGTGTCTGTTCAACAAATTCAACACGATACAGCTTATATACCATGTCTGCGCCGTTTTCCTTTTCTTTTTTGTCATGCACCGCCTTTGATTTCTTTGCTACCAACCATGCAACTTGTTGCCAATCAATTTTCATTAAATTGTTTCAGCTCCTTTGATTTCTCATTCAAAAAAAAACGTGCAGCTCCCCCTTTTTTTGTCCTATTGGCAGCATGTCATCTCAATGTTCAACCCAATATTTTATTTCAAAAAAAAAAGTGACGCGGCCCCTTCTTCTTCTTGGGCCATGATCATTTATTTTGAGCATGTAGATTTGTGCTAAATAACACCTTTTTTTTTTGTTCTAAAATTAAGTATTTTTACTTCTTTTGATATTTTCTCCATTTCTACAAAATAAGATAAAATGGGTAAGTATATGAACAATAATAACCATAAAATATATTAAATTATATGCAAAATACCTCCATAAATTGCACAGTTTGGTGGTTTATCAGATCATTTTGGAACAAATAATAAAATAAAGTCTATATTTGTATAACTTTTACAAATAAGGGACTGATTCGTAACAAATAATAAATGGCGGACCGCACCCTAACCAAAATTAAAGATAAACGACTAAAAGTATAATTTAGCCTTACTTCTAGTATGTCTCTTTGTGTGACAATAACTACATTTTTCTATATAATTCGGAATCAGTGCATCCATCTCATTATGTATCCAAGACATCTTTGGAGCTGGTGCATCCATTTCATATGTTTTTATAAAATTTGGATTTGTGTGGATAAAATTAAGTTTTACACGATAAATTAAAAGTAAATAAACTTAGGATAAAGTTGCAGCAGCATCCACGACTTTGCTTTTAAAATTTTAAAAAATAAAGGAAAGTCGTTAATGCCATTTACGACTTTGCTTTAGAATAAAACAAATAAAATAAGGAAAGTTATCATCAACAACTTTGACCCTAAAAATCTAGAAAATAGAAAATAGACAAGTGGATGGTGCCTACGCCTTTGCCCATATTTAAAATAAAAAAAAGCCAAGTCGTAGATCACAACCACTACTTTGCCATAATTTAAAAAAAATGTGATAAAACAAATGGGTACACCTAAGTGGTAATTAAAAAAGTAATTACACTAATAATTTATTTTACCTACTTAGTGCTATTTGGTTTAATATTTACAGTTTTCGGGTAGTTTTTTATTTACGAACACGACTTCCCCTTTGTTTTATTTTATTTTTTAATTAATTTATGACAAAGTCATGGTTGTGACAAGGAGTATATTATGTGCATGTATAATGAATCAATAAAATATGTTTTTTTTTATAATTCGCTTCGCCCAAATTGTGCGCATGTATACACGGGAAAGAAGGTCTACACTCTACAGCGAAGATAAGTGTGCAGTTTATTAACTTTATTTATTTTGTGTTTTTTGCATATTATGTGTATTTATCAAATTTATATATTATCGTCAAAAAAAAAATCAAATTTATATATTGTATTTTATCGAGGTCTATTTGTAGGTGAGGCAAGGAGTATACTCTCTTCAATAAATGGGAATGTGTATAAAATGCCTAAATGATTGATCTCATTGGGTAACTTAGAAATTTCGTTCCAAGAGTTTGATTACATGTATAAATGGATCGCTTTTAGTACTCACTCTGTTCATCTTACATCAAATTTAAGGATCATCGATGAAGATAACGATATTGATGAAAAGTATATGTATAGTCTTATAAAAATAAAAATGATATATATTTGACACTTCATATTACAACTTAAAAGAAGGTAAAAATTGAGAACAGAAAATGGAAAAGAGTAAAAAGATCATCAAAGAAATTTGAAGTTCAAAAAAACAAGTGGTCACACTCGTCTTCATGTAGAGGGTTCTTACACTTTTCAACCTTCCAGAATCATAAAAAATGTGGTCACACACTTTAAACTAATAGATCTTGTAGATTATGAGAGTTCAAATTACTTTTCTGAACTTTGAAAGGGGATAAGATCAAATTATGGTAGCACTCATGGTTGGGGTCTACAAGTTTTCAGAATCTGTTTCCAAGGCTATTTCAAGTCACTTAAAAAAAACGGAGGCCTTTATTGCAGATATGGAAGATTAGACAAAAGAAGTATGGTGTTGGAAATGGAGGTGGAGAAGAACTCTTTGTATGGGAAGAAGAACTGCTCGCAAAGTTGTGTGGGTTATTAATGGACATTCTTATTCTTAAGGAAGGTTCTGATTTTTGGATTTGGAAGGAGGATGTAACCAAAACTTATAATGTTTGTTATTTGCATTCTTTTCTTCTCTCCCAATATTTGGTTTCAAGGGTTCTTGAGACTGATTCGTCTCTATTTAATACTTTTTGGAAGTGCTCAGTCCCTTTGAAGGTCCTTGCTTTTTCTTAGAAGTTGATTTTGGACATATTACCCACTAAATCAGATCTTGGATCGCTTTTTGTTGGGTTTAGTGTTAGGAATAACGCTATGGGCCCTTCTGGACTTAATGAAGCTGCAGGCCCAGCTCAGAATGATGGCAAGCCCACATTATTCATCAGTCATGCTAGTTGTTTTTTATTACCATTGTAAGAATGAGATACTAGATCATTCCAATGATTGGTGATTGTAAGAAGTCTATATATAGACACTTTAATGAATGAATCAAACAAGCAGAAAATTCAGTAGCATTTCTTTTCTCTTTTAGGAGTAGATAGTAATATTAAGTAGTAATATTCTATTCCCTAACAATTGGTGCTTTCATTGCTCCACTCAATCCCTCTCATGGGTTATCCCACTTGTCCTCCTCCATATTATTCCACCTTCACCACCATTACACCTCCATCACCAAACTTCAGTTTTAGCCCTGTATACACACCACCATCATCCAACCCATATACACCATTTGCAAGTTTTCCTAATCCATCTGATTATTATGGAAAAACAGAATACTTAGCCTATTTTAAACAACCTACCCATCCATACTCACAGTCTTAACCTCCTCCTCCGTCTTCATCTCCTCCTCTTTATTCACCTGCTCTTCCATATCATTCTACAGATACGCCTCCCCCAAACCCTATTAAGGCTGCCATTCTAGCCCTCACAGCAAAATTGGACTCCATGGCAGGGGAAATAGCCTCCCTCAAAACACAACATTCCTTTCCTAACACACCACCACCACCACCTCGCCCTCCACCCTCCGAGATATCCCCCTTTTCTGTCAGTGTTGATGACCCTTTCCAACTCACTTCACCACAAAAGTCTGATTCGCAGTTCACAAATATTAGTATCGAGGGCACCACTGCAGTAAACCAGAAATCCATTATTCCACCTCCCAGGCGACCACCTCCAAAGTAGCCGGAGTTGTCAACAGCTACTGCGTCGTCGTTCACTCCCAACTCGACTGAGATAACACACTCTGATGATGAAGAAGAGCATTTTCAAGAGGATGAGAAGGACCCAGAAGAACCACCAGAAGAAGCTGAGATGCTTATGGACCATGACCATCTCACATCACCACCCATGGGAACCCCATCTACTATCACCCTCAAATCTGAAATTTCTAGTACTTCCAACATGATAACCATCTCTGGCCAGCTCGCCTCACTTTCCCTTGAGAAAATTGCCATTCCAGCTTAAAAAACAGCACCTCTAAAGCCACCAGAGTTAGGAACTTTCACGAGGAGGAATGGCTTTTTCACGGCGGCTAACTGTTCATCTACTTGTAAGCTAGTCACGTTTCCACGGCTGAAGCCACCAGACGTCAACCCAACTCCAGCGCTGCCACCAAAACCACCAGATCTTGGTTTCCAGAGCCTGTCCGTGGATTACCAAGTTTCGTGCGAACATACTAGGCCTCCAACACCGCCGAAACCACCGGATAGTAGTTTCTCCACCAGGCCCTCACCACCGTCTGTTTGCATTCATTTGAAAGAGTCCATTCCAAAAATATCTCTACCGTCGGATTCGCTTCAATTTTTTGTGAATAGATCTCAGTCAATCAGTGAAAACACAATCTGTGTGTGTCGTTTGCAATCAACTGTTGAATGCCACATGTCTTCCTCTATTTCGTGGATTTCACCCAAGACACAGTCCTGCTTGTCTAGCCCATGTGCGCCGTTTAATGCGCAGCAATCACAAGACTGCATTGAATCCCCACGCGCCTCAATCCAGGTCAAGGCATACCAGATGCATTTCCAGCCACCTGATTCTTTTGCTCATAGATGTCAATAGTTCCCTCACATAGCAATCCGTGTGAATCATCTAAAGGTCACAAATTAATGGCCACGTGTCCTCATCCGGTTCACTAGTTTCAACCAACATGCAAGCCTCTTCATTAATTCTGAAACAAAATGTGTGCCAGCTTTTCTTCGTCAAAGAATCAACAACTTTCCCACATGCTATCACACTTGCTTTTCTTTAAATTCACCAGCTGTTACCACAAAACCAGAATCCCATGTCCCAATTACTTACAAAACCAGCGGTTTTCCAGGCGCAACAAATCAATACCGCACCGGATTCCCACGTCGTCCCCTTTATTTTCGCCATCACGTGCCTTACTTTAATTACGCAGAGTGCACCAACATTAATTGAACAGTCCGCCCGTGTTTTTTCCTATGTGCCCCATCTGTGTGCTTATCATTTCAACATCCGATTCATATTTTTTTGATGAGACGCAATCCAAGCTGCGGCCCACGAGCACAAGTTGTGTGCTTCCAAATATTGGGCCACATTTTTCTCGTTCTTACGATTTTTCTGGGCCAAACAATTCACTAGAAAATATATTTGGGTCACCACAAGAATCATACAACTACAGAGGGAAAATCGTTGGAATTTCTCTTAAAGTGCAACCTACGTATTCAGAGTTTCAATTTCAAATTCCTGTGCTTGCTTTTGAACTTAGTGCAAACCATGATGCAATGCATGATGCTTCATCAATGCACCCAATTTTAGAGAATTGTGGTGGAAGCTTTTCATTTAATGACGTGGATGTTGTGTTGTTCAAACAATGAGATCCTGGCAAAATTATTTTATAGGCAAATTTTTACAACCTTGAGAACAAGGTTGGTCTTGATGGGGTAGGGAATGTTAGGAACAACACTATGGGCCCTTCTGGACTTAATAAAGCTGCAGGCCCAGCTCAGAATGATGGCAAGTCCACATTATCCATTAGTCATGCTAGTTGTTTTTTATTACCATCGTAAGAATGAGATACTAGATCCTTCCAATGATTGGTGATTGTAAGAAGTCTATATATAGACACTTTAATGAATGAATCAAACAAGCAAAAAATTCAGTAGCATTTCTTTTCTCTCTTAGGAGTAGATAGTAATATTAGGTAGTAATATTCTATTCCCTAACATTTAGTGTCTTTATTTTTTTGGAGGATTTCCGTTTTGTTTTGTACTCCCTCCTTTCAAATTGTATGTCAGTTTAGAAAAAGAAAAAAAATTCAAATTAAGTGTTATTTTGTGTTTTCGATGCATTATTAATTATTTTTTTCTAATTTTACCCCCCAAACAAATAATGTGTACATCATTCCTAAGTCAATATATTCCACTATATATTTATGACAATAATTAATACTCTAATAGTCAATAGAGACAATTTAGTAAAATTATTCCACTCATCTTTTTGGAAAAACTTTAAACGTCACTCAATATGAAATTGAGAGAGAATTTAAGAAGTGTTTCTCTTTTTGCTTGGTACTCCTTGTTTTAAGCCTCGTTTTCATTCAGTATTGAATGCTTATTTGATTATAAAAAAACTTTTCTGACTTTAATCAACATCAATAGTAGAAACTTCTTTTTTTTTCGGTGAGTTACAACCATAACAGGAAAAAAAATGCTCAACTAGAACTTGCAGCCAAGCTCATCCTTAAGGAGCAGAGAACCCAATCCAGCAGGGCGGTTTGCTAGAACTTGTACCCAGATGAAGTCACCCCAACCTTAGCTAAAAAATCAGCGCAAGAGTTTTGCTCCCAGAGACTATGGAAGATGGAAGTGCCCCAACAATAGTCCAAAAGAGAGGTTATTTGGGCTAGCAATGATTTGTACAAATGAAAAGCGTGCTTATCACGAATGTGAATAAGATTAAACACTTCTAAGCAGTCAGTCTCACAAATTACATTAGTGAAACCAAGCTCCATTGTTAGAACCAAACCATGATAAACTCCCATTCGCTCTGCCAACAGGACATCCCCTGAGCCATTAAAACTAGAGAAACCAGCAATCCAATCACCCTTTTGAGAACGAATGAGACCACTAAACCCAATGATGGACGGAGTCTCAAGGAAACTGCCATTTACATTTATCTTCACAAAACCCTTAGGAGGAGGAATCCATCGAACAAGCAACTTCTTCGCCTGTTTATTAGTCACCTTAGAGGGAAAATTTTGAGAGAAAATCATCATAGGATAGATATACCTTCTGAATAACCTCATTTATGCTCCAATAGATGTCATTGAATATCATATTGTTCCTCCAAAGCCATACCCACCAAATCGCAGCCACAAACAAGCTGGAAGTTTTACCAGAAGCCATTCGACAGATCCAAGTGGGTGCATCCCCTTGAACATGAAAATTCAGGCAAGTCACTAAACCCAACCTCAACCAAAGCTCCCTAGAATGTGGACAATCACGCAAACAATGTAGGGTGCTCTCCACTTCAGAAGAACAACACATACAAAGAGGCAAATCAGACATATTACGGTAGTGCCGTATTGCATTAGTTGGCAGAGCATCATGAGAGCATAGGCAAATAAAGTATTGGACTGTCGTCGGAGCATTCAGAATGGGGATAGGTTGTGTATGGTACACAACTTATCTCAATCGTCATATTGACTGAGAGCACAAATGTGATGGTGGAGCTAGATCACACTATCTGTCCCCTCTCTCCCAAAATATCTCAATCAATAAATCATGTTTTTCGTGACTGTTCGTTCGCACAGGAAGTTTGGTGGACTGATTCTAATAACAATATTTATGCTTCTGAAGGATGGGGTATCCAGGACTCATCCTTGTTTCAATCTTGTCTCATAAATTCTTTCCTATTCCCAGAAATCATGACAAATTTTTTGGTTCCATGTTTTTTGGGAAGGAAATTAATCAAGTTGCAGACTAAGCATGGACTACATTTAGGCATTTCAGATAGTTTATAATTTGGACATTAATCTCTTTTTCAAATAAAAGAAAAAGGGAGTTAAATTATACACCCAACAACCCATCATCCACACCCCCACATTTTCTGAAAATTTCAAAATATCTCTCACTTAAAAAATCTTAAAACTCCCACCACTTCCCCAGACTCACTCCTTCTCACGTTTTCTCTATACCATAAAGACCCAAATGTATAGTATTCAAAAAAAAATGGGTAACGTAAATTTGGGTCTTTGTATGATACTACCTCCGGTCTCATATATAAGAGATAAATACACTTATTAGGTTCATTGAATAATTGATGTATCTGGTCTATAATATAGACCAGATACATCAGTTATTCAATTAACCTAACAAGTGCATTTGTTTCTTATATATAGGACCGGAAGTAGTATTTTTTTCAAAACAACATATCTTAAAAACCAAAATTTACGGTACTCAATTTTCAATATCGTAAATTTAGGTCTTTACAGTATGCTATTTTACAAAAATCATACGGTAAAGACCCAGATTTACGGTATTCAAAAAAATTTTGAGTACCGTAAATTTGGGTTTTTACAGTACGATTTTTTTAAAATTGCACACCGTAAAGACTCAAATTTCCAGTACTCAATTTTTTTTGAATATCGTAAATTTGGGTCTTTGCAGTATGATTTCGGTATGATTTTTTTAAAAAATCATACCGTAAAGACCCAAATTTATGATATTCAAAAAAAATTGAGTACCGTAAATTTGAGTCTTTACGGTATGATATTTGTTTCAAAATAGCATACTCTAAAGACCCAAATTTATGGTATCCAATTTTTTTTAAATATTGCAAATTTTGGTCTTTACGGTATGTTATTTTAAAAAAATATACCGTAAAGACCCAAATTTACAATATTTAAAAAAAAATTGAATACCGTAAATTTGGGTCTTTACGATATGATATTTTTTTTTTCAAAATGGTATACCATAAAGACCCAAATTTACAGTACTCAAAACCATAAAGACCCAAATTTACGGTACTCAAATTTTTTGAGTACCGTAAATTTGGGTCTTTACGGTATGCAATTTGAAGGAGATTATTTAATTTTTCGTAACGGAATTTTGGTCAATTCACCACAATGTGGGGGTGTGGTTGATGACTTGTGTGGTGTAGAACACAACTCTGCCAAAAAAAAAAGATAGAGTTGGGCTTCACCATTAGGGCCCAATACATTAGCGAATCACTTTTGTGAGTCCATCTCCAAACTATGTATTCTAAAAGAAGTTTTTGGAATCACTGAAAAACAAAAGATGTTTTTAGAATCGACCTAAAGAAAAGAAGTTTTACGATACAGCAATTTTAGTATCATGCCATACAATTATTTATTTTATTTCTTGCCTAACTCTTTTATTTGTATATTAAATGATTGTATGTCCGTGAATTTCAAATCAAAGTTTTTTTTTTGGTGAAACAAAATTTAGGGTGAGAAGATGTCGTCCCAATTTAAAATAGGAAAAACTTTCGAACTCGATATGCACTTAAGAAAGAATTTACATTTATCTTACTCCAAATGAACTAATAGAGACTTAAACTCACAACACGTTAAATACAGGCTATGTCATGCTTCAGTAAGCCAACATATTAGGATTTCATATGTAATGATTCATCTTTAGTGATTGACTCATTGTAACGCTAATGGCAACAAATGGAAAAGTCAGTATTAGGGAGAGATACATAAGAATGAGAAAGTTGACAAGACAACACTACTCTTTTTTTTATTTAGGAAAGAAAATAAAAGTAAAAGAAAAAAGTAAAACAAAATGATAAAATTGTTTAATTGTTTGGTATGAAAGAAAATAAAAAAGAATAAATCTAAAACTTTTCCCTTCTATTATTTGATTGTATAGAAAGTACTAGGAAAAAATATATTAGTAAAGTGACAAAAATACCCTTAGGTTAAAATTGAGATGTCTTAAAGAAAATAAAAATATAAAATATATTTTTACTAGTGAAAAATAAAAAATTAAACACTAGGTTAGAACAAATATAAATTGTAAAAAGTTAATAATTTAAACAATATTTATTTTACTCCTTAATATAAAATAAAAATAAAATTAACATAAATCGAGAAAAATTGCAAACAAAATTAAATTATTAATTTTTTTTTTGTTTATTTTGAGTGAAAGAGAGGAGAGAGCTTCATGGGAGTAGCTCATGGTTCACCTAATGGGTTTGAGACTCAATATGTTGGTAAGGAGACAAAATGGGTCGATCCAAAAAAGTTAGATAAAATGTATGGTTTGGGCATCAAATTTTGAGCCTAAATTACAATTGGACCTATTTCGCATCGTTAGCAGTTGTTCGCGACATCTCCGTTTGCATCGTCTCTGTTGTGAAGGTTTGCATTGTCTCCATCGTGAAGGCAATGTATTAAGATTTTTTTGTTGTCTATTGCAAATTATTATCCATTATTTTGACTTCAAGAGACTCGCTTACAGAATCATTGCTCCCAAAACTAAAAACATGTTTGCATACTTCGTGCTCACATTCGATATAGTGATTAACTTTTTTAATTCAAATTCGTTGCCTAAAATTCCTGTTAGTTGATCATGCTTTCCTTGTTCATCTCAAAATTTAGATATGGGTTGATCTGGGATATGGGTTTTTTGTAAATTTGGTGGTTGTTAATTTTGTCAAGTCTAGAACACTTTAATTTATTATTTTGCTCAAGCTTTTAATATTGTGATAATTGTGTGCTATGTTGTTGTAAACGATATGCATGTACATATAAATATATGCCTTCAATTCAATGTCAAGGTCTTGGGCATTCCAAGAACAGGAAAAGGGTTACAATCTCTATCATTAGCAGAGGTACCTTTTCACTCTTAGAACTGATTTGTCTGCTTGCAATATCGATATTGGTATAGCACTGAAAATAGTGTCAATGAGGTTAATCATACTTAAAAATTGGAAAATCCACCACCATTTGGTCAAACTTAGTATCGATACTGAACAAGAAGAAATCGGGTCTTCTCAACCAAAGGGGAAAAAAGCCTAAGACCCTAACATCTGATTTGTGAAACTATATATTTTGATAAGATAAATGTTGGTAAAGACGTGAAAGAAAACTGTAAATGCAAGAGATATGGAAAAGAGTTGGGTTGTTCACCTAAAAATGGAACTACTCATTTAATCTGTCATAAGGATAATTGTAAGTTTATTGCTAAGTATCATGATGTGGGAGATATGTTCTTGATGCTGAAGGAAAATTGAAAAAGAAAAAGTTTAGATATGTTCTTGATGCTGAAAGAAAATTGAAAAAGAAAAAGTTTAAATCACAATTAAAAACTCATGAGGTTGAGAAAGAAAAATTAAAATCACAACTGGGCCAAATTCCTCGGAGAGTTTCCTTGACTTCAGATTGTTGGACTGCATGCACCAATCATGGTTACATTTCTTTAACTGCTCATTATGTTGATGTGAATTGAAACTTGGGTAGTAAGATTCTACCATTTTCTCACATGAAACTTTCATATACAGGGCGGAAACTAGCATTAAAGATGCTAGAATTTTTAAGGCATTGGGGCATAGAAAGAAAAGATTTTCCCTCACTTTGAATAATGTCTCTTCAAATGTCAACATGCAAAACATTTGGAATGAACACTTAGGATTGTTAAATAGCTTGTTGTTTAATGGAGAGTTATTTCGTAAAAGATGTTGCGCTCATATCCTGAACCTCATTGTTCAAGATGGATTGAAGGTGGCGAGTGATCATTTATATAAAAGTGTTAATTATGTGATGGCATCGGAAAGTAGAATGATGCAACTTTTTCAATGTGTCAATATTGGTGGGAACGACACATCAATTGGATTGAGGGCAGTTACCCCCACTAGATGGAACTCCACTTATATAATACTTGAGAGTGCGATTAATTATCATCATGGTTTTTATAGCTTAAGTTTGTTTAGTATAAATTATAAGTGATATCTATCAAGTGATGAGTGGAGAAGAGCTGGAATGATGTGTGACTTTTTGAAGCCATTTTACGATATTACAAACTTGATATTTGGATCTTCTTTCCCTACATCAAATTTGTATTTTGAAAAAATATGGGGGATAAAATATTAATGAAGCATAAAATACTTTTCCCTATTATTCCATTGACCATTATTATGGGAATTTGTTACACTTAGTGGTAGTAGTTGTTAGTGTGATTCACAATTAATATGAGAGTTAAAAAGTATGTTAGGAAATTGCATAATATTTTTATGAAATCTAAAATATTCATTGTATTTCTTAGTTCCTAGGACAGAGAGAGTATAATACAATATTCGACCTAGCTATATCGATATCAAGTTTATATATTTTTGGGATCCGTTAAGCATGAGCAAGAAAGACGAGTTAAGTAATCGCATTTTAAATGCTCGTTCTATTGTAATGCCCGATAATCTAGTCGTGAGCAATATTGGTAAGTGGAATACTAGTAATGTTTTTTGAACTTCAAATTTTCGGTGGTCTTCCACGATAATCTTTTTGCGATGTTTTTCCATATTACACTCCATACTAGTAAATTAGTAATGCTTTTAGTGGAAAAAATTTGTCCAACCATATGTGAAACCCATTTCTCTTTTAGCAATATAATGTTTTGTCTCTAAAGTTCAAATTTTCAGTGAACAAGGAGATGGTTAGGGTACTCCGACACAACAAATAGTTTATGGTAGGCCAACACTTGAAAATCGTTCGAAACTCCAACGATGACCGATGCTTCCCCCGTAAGAAGAAGCTCACGGTCCTCAATGGTGACCTGATCGGTGTCAGTTCGGCAAAAAAAGGAAAAACGAACATGAGGGCCTCAACGGTGACCTGATCAGTAATTACTTGAGAAAAGTAATATAGGGTGATTAATAATGATCACATAGCTTGGTGTCATTCAAATGATGGACATTTCACTATACCAACTCTCTGATGGATGAAAGGAACATGTGAGCTTCTTCAGAATGCCTTGTTTGTCACTCTGGGACGAAGATTTAAATCATGTTTTGTGACTGCTCATTTGAACAGGAAGTTTGGAGGACTTGTTTTTATAACAATATTCATGCTTATGAAGGATGGAGTTTGTTTCAACATTGTCTCAGAAATTCTTTCCTATTCCCAGAAAGCATCCCTGTTTCATTATTATCTCATCCTTGTTTCAATATGTTGCTCCATCCTTTACTTAAATTCCTTTGTTAGCATATACTTTCGGCTATTGTTTTCCCTTGTGGACTCATTTAGGCATTTCAAGATGGTTTGATATTTGAGCGTTAGCCCCTTTTTCACATAAAAACTAGCTATGAGACCCGTGCTTAGCACGGGTCTGATAAAGCCAAATGTTTATTAGTATCATTCATTTTGTTAAATGTAAAACTTGAAAGGATGAAATTTTGTTTATTGTTGTTGACGTATCATTAATTAGAATCATGACTACTGCAAAATACTTAATGACATATCATATAATTTTAATACGTATAACATTTATTACAATTAAAATAATATGTAAACTTATTTAAATTTAAGAATGGTAAGATTCTATGATATTTAATTGTATGCATGTAAAACATCTAAAAGGCTTCAAAAGAAATTAATACGTTGTCGTTAGTTAATGGTGGAAATTGTATTATATATTGAAGCATATATTTGATTTTCAAAAATGATTTTGGTAATATGGTGAGTATTGTAATTCTTTTGATAATTGAAAATATATAATGGTTGTCAACACCCAAATAAAACTACAAACAAAAGCCACATACAGGGAACATTATTGCACTCAATTGGAAACACCCTATACTTGTTAATATGATGATTAAGAATAAATTAAAAAAAAAGATGACAAACGGACCCCAAGAAAATAACTATAGAAGAGAACTCGGAGTAAAGTTTACTACAAAGTAGTTGTCAAGCGCAAAATAAGTGATATGAGCACAAATAAAATAACTACAAACTTAATTACAACAGGTAGTTCTATGTTAATAATAATATGTTCATCAAAATGAAGTGTCAGGTGATCAGTTCTACAATTTCAGTTCATAATGAACGTCTAGCTAAATCCAATTACATTCTGAAGTCTTCAACTGAGAGTGAAAGATTTGATCTGTTCACGTTTGACACACCTGATAATATTAAAGTATGTCATAAGTATGTGAAACCATAAATCTTATATGTGAAAAATAGGCAGTTAAACATAACGAAGTATGACCAATTTGAATAAACCAAACTATAAATGTGGTATTGTTGCATGTCTGTCAATAGGAGTTTTTATAGGCATAATATTCAAAATGCAACTGAATATTATTGTCATATGATATGTACATCGCATAATATAAAGGGTTAAATTCTGAATTTAAATTAGTTGATGTCAAAACAGAATAACTCATAATGGCTATGCATTACTGGAGAAAATGAAAGAGTAATTTTGAAAAGAAATGTTGGGTTAGTCCTATTCTCATTTTCAATCAAATCTAAATACACAGATTCATTTATTCAATAACCATATTAGTGTTTCAGTTACATATAAAAATTCATCAATTTTAGATGTGAAAGATAGAAAATCGTAATCGATTTGAACAGATTAGATATAATAATGAGAGTATTAATTTAGTTATACGAAGCATGTATTTGTGAAAAGCATAAGTTAATAATCTTATTACCTATTATTATTAAGAGTCGAGTCTTTCCATCTTGACTCGACCTGGTAATTTTTGTATTGGTGATTTGGAGGTAGAGAATTGCGGTGTGGGAATTTCAGTTATACCCACATAGTCATGCTCAGAATTGATGATAGATTTCTTCTTCTTTGATGCAGAAATGATAGGAGTAGTACACTCCATGTCATTTTCAGCTGTGACTGAACTGGGTTCCTATTATGGGAAAAAAAAAATTAGTGCAATTGAAATAGTTATGAATTGAGATGAAGTTGATGAATGAAATAAAGTGTATTTGGAAGAATTTGATTCACATTGTCAGTTGAGAGTTTGTGTGGTTGATGGTATTCTTTCAGTATATTTGATGCACCTAACCCATCACCTTCCTAAAAGTATGTAAAAGAAGCTAGTTATCAGAATATGGAAACATTAGAAACAAATAAATTAATAATGTATAACGAAAACTTACATGTGTAAGTGCATTTCTAGCAGCAAATAGTTGGATGAGATTGTTATCATCACTCATTTTGATAACTGTATAATTATCTATTTTTTTATCAATGTTGAATTCCTTGCTTATTTCAATCATGAAGATAAATTGCTTCCCAACCAGTGAGTAAAGAATATCCGGAAATCCATACTCATTTCCATTCTGTAAAATAAAAGAATAAAAGGTTTGGTCATTTGCTTTATGTAATAACAGTATTTTAATATTTAGATTATAAGTTTTATATTTATGTGATTACATACTATTGGTGTTTGTGTGCAGTTTTGAAAGCTAAAAAGTAGGAATTAGTAGCAAAGATGATTCAAACATTGTAAGAAGATATTCAATCTAATAATATACCTTTATTAACTCATCTTTAAGTTCAGTCGCTGTTCTGTGAAAGAGCTTGAAAGCCTGTTTGTCAAAGAGTACAAAGCAAGCGTTTGCTGTGTCGTCCATTACTTTGAGATGAATTTTAAACCTACAATTAAAAATATATTAGTAGAAAATGATGTAAAATAGGTTGTTATTGTTGAATAAGAAAATGGCGAATACTTTGGGACCACGATGGAAGGATTTTCACGACATTTGTTACACCATAAGGCACCGTTAGGATCTGTATTCTTGACTATTTTTGAGCATTTGTTGCAAGCAGGATAAAACCAA
Organism: Calophaca sinica; assembly: GCA_037113605.1. Classification (NCBI taxonomy): domain Eukaryota; kingdom Viridiplantae; phylum Streptophyta; class Magnoliopsida; order Fabales; family Fabaceae; genus Calophaca; species Calophaca sinica. Next base: position 49,004,880 of record CM073736.1, read on the forward strand.
TTGTTATCTTCAATTATTTCATGAATTGTGCCAATAGTTGTAGCGATTTGAGCCTGTAACAATGAATTGATATAGAATATGTGAGGGAAAATGTTTTAGATATATGAAGGTTAGGTGACAGTGAGAACGCATAACCTCTTTTGCGTGTCGTATTTCAAATATTGATCATCTAATGTTTGGATTGGAGAAGTCATTGTTAGAATCATTCCTACTTCCAAATGAAAATTGTGTGGTGGATTGTGTGGGAGTCTGAATTTCAGATGAGGACCTGCAACAAAAGTTACACATTATTGTTAAAAAGTAATAGGTGGAAATGAATGACAATATAAATGGAAGTTCAAATATGAATCTATAAACGGACATATCAGTGAAAGTTACAGCTTCCGGTATATTTGGATTCATGATGACTTTTGTGGTATTCCAGGATGTGGTGAGACAAATCTCTCCTGTTTAAATTGAAAACAAATTATTATACTTTCTCAACAAATTAAAAAATCCAAGTAATGAAATATAATTAATAAAATTGAATTTAAATTTATACCAATATTTTATTTAATGCGCAGAAGTTATAAATAGTTTTTCTATAATTGTTTAAATAAAATGACTATAAACAATATATTAATGTGGTATGATAAAGTTGTTATTTTAACAGGATCTAATTATATGAATTTAGAACACCGAGTATTTTCTTTACTTACTTGTTGAAGACATGATTGAGGTTGTCGTTGTCTCGGAGAGCACCGCAGCACGAGCGGCCAAGTCTTCCTTTGCCTGGTCACACACTCCAATTCTAAGTTTTCAATGGGGCAAACCGTAGACGAGCACAATCTGTGTATATGACGGCAAAGGGGACCTAGCCTATTTATTTCACAACCCTAGGACCACCCATCATGGGCCTAGTGATTGGGCCTACACTGTCTTCCACATAAATCTAAATCAGGTGTCCAAAAGGCCCAATACAATCAATCACATATTTGCGGCCTTGAGCATCATCAATTGGATCACAACATTAGCCCGTTTTATAAAAACCAAAAGACATAATTGATTGTAGCCCACAAGGATTATCAGAAATAATTCTAACATTCTCCCACTTGGGCAAAATCAATTATGTAATTTTAATTTGTAGAAAACATTTTGAAAACGACTCTCGGGCTAATAAACTATTTCCTAACGTGGCCACTAAACACATGATCCCAAGATGCAACACCTAATTAAGACTCCATCCAACAAAAGCTAAGTGATACCGAATCATGGCGGTAGTCATATCTTATGTCGACATAACACCTTCCATGGTTACAAATACCACCAACTCCGTCGACTAGTCATTTATGTGGAGTGTAGCAAGAAAATGACATGCTAATGTGATCTAATAGCCATGCTGTCATTTTCTTTGTCAGTCCTCAATTTCTCTCAAATGCATTAAAGCCAGAGAAATTGTATGGCTTATGTGAAGCCATTATGCCTCAGCTCCAATATGGCGTCGATCACCGGCAGAGTGATCCCATTGACCCCGAGCTCTAATATTTTAGCACTTGTGCCTCAGCTCCAATATGGCATCGACCACCGGCATAGTGGTCCTAAAGATACCGAGCTCCAATACTTTCGCATTTGATATACACATATAAAATTAATCATAATAAAATTCATCTCATCATTAATCATAAAATCAAATGCAAAGTTTACATCAATATGCTAAAAGTAAATAATTTGAAATAAAATGTTCAATAACATAAACCAACATAAAACCTTGAGCTCCCACTAACCAAACACATCAAAAGAACCCACAATGCCCATGTTCTCAACATGTCTATTGAAAACAACGGGCCTGAGTCCTTTGGTTAAGGGATCAGCTAACATGGAATCCGTGCCAATATGTTCCACCATTATAGCACCCTCTTTCACAAGGTCTCTAACGGTTAGGTACTTCAACTCCAAATGTTTGGATCCACTAGAAGTCTTATTATTTTTCGTATAAAACATCACAGCACTATTATCACGAGAAAATTCGCGGTGGCCTGGCAATGGAGTCCACAATGCGAAGTCCTGTACCAGATTCCTCAACCAAACAAAGATGAGTGGCGCAAAGAAGAAACAGTAATGAACTCGCTGCATAGTAGAAGAGGCAACAAGAGTTTGTTTCTTACTCTTCCAAGATATCGCACCTCCACCAACATAAAAATGTATCCGTAAGTCGACTTCACGCCATCGTGGCACCCGCCAAGATCTGAATCTGTGTACCCCACGATCTCCAAGTTGTCCACCCTTCAATGCAAGCATATACTCTTTAGTCCTTTTCAAGTACCTCATCACCTTCTTGGCGGCCATCCAGGTGATCATTCCTGTGGTTCGACCGTATCTACCTAGAACGCCAACCACGAAAGCGATGTCGTGCCTAGTGCATACTTGGGCATACATGAGACTACCCAAGGCACTCGCAAATGGTTTATCATTCATCTCTGCCGCTCAACCTCATTCTTAGGACATTGATCTTTGTTGAATTTGTCACCTTTAACAACCGGAACATCAGGATTTACAATTACGCATATTAAATCTCTCCAAGACTCTATCAATGTAAGCCTTACGAGATAATCCGAGTATGTGGCGTGATCTGCCTCTATGAATCTCGATTCCCAACACAAAAGAAGCCTCACCAAGATCTTTCATGTCAAAAATCTAGTCAGCATCCTTTTCGTCTCATGCAGCACACCAAGGTCATTAGAAGCTAATAATATGTCATCGACGTACAACACAAGGAAGATAAATTTGCTCCCACTGACCTTGAGGTATATACATTGGTCAACTTTATTTTCCTCGAACCCCATAGAGGTCACCACTTCATCAAATTTCAAATACCACTGTCTAGAAGCTTGTTTCAGGCCATAAATCGATCTCTTCAGCCTACAAAACAAGTTCTTACTGTCACCAACATGGAAACCTTCAGGTTGATGCATGTATACTTCCTCACTCAAATCACCATTTAGAAAAGCTGTCTTCACATCCATTTGATGCGGCTCCAAATCAAAGTGAGCCACTAGAGCCATAATGATCCTAAAGGAATCCTTTGTTGATACTGGCGAAAAAGTCTCATTGAAGTCAATACCCTCCTTTTGTGTATAACCTTTTGCCACTAGTCTAGCCTTGAACCTCTCAATGTTGCCCTTTGCATCCTTCTTTGTCTTAAAGACCCATTTACAACCAATTGCCTTACAATTGACAGGCAACTCAACAAGCTCCCATACACCATTAACTGACATAGATTGCATCTCTTCATCCATCGCTTGCCTCCACTTATCAGACTGAGAGCAGGTGATAGCTTCCTGATAGCTCTTTGGATCAACAATGTCTCCAATGTCATATGCATCCTCACTGAGATAGACGATGAAATCATCACTGATAGCAGATTTCTTTTCTAGATGATCTTCTCAAAGGAATTGCGCCTCAGGCTCAGAGGTTGTGCAACCTCAACCACAAATGAGGGTCAACAACATCATCGGGCCTGAGGAACGACTACATCCTCGGTCGGAACAACCATCCCAATCGGAGCAATCGACCAACACCGCCAATGGGAACGTAAAGGCAAAGTAATGTGATCTCAGGTGAAAGCAAATCGGTCTCATCGGATGGAGCAATGGGGTCTGCTACGTCAAGTTCCAAGAATTTGGCATTTATGGACTCTACTATCCTTTCCCCTCTTCCGGGACAAAAGAACCTGTATCCTTTAGCACGTTCTGGATATCCAATGAAAAAACAACGACTGGTCTTGGGATCTGTTTTCTTCTGCAAGGGATTATAAATTTTTACTTCAGCTGGGCAACCCCAGACTCGAAGATGGTTCAGGCTAGGTTTTCTTCCTGTCCAGAGTTCAAAAGGAGTTTTGGGAACAGATTTACTAGGAACTCTGTTAAGAATGTATAGAGCTGTTTTCAAGGCTTCACCCCACAGATATTCTGGCAAGTTACATCTACTCATCATGCTTCTCATCATATCCTTAAGAGTCCTATTACGTCTTTCGGCTACACCATTTTGTTCAGGAGTCCCAGGCATGGTGTATTGCGGAACTATTCCGCAATCCTGCAAGTGTAAAGCAAATGGTCCCATATGTTGTCCTGTGGCACCATATTTACCATAATACTCTCCACCACGGTCGGACCTCACAACTTTGATCACTTTTGCCAACTGCTTCTCAACTTCAGTTTTAAACACTTCAAATTTTTCAAGTGCTTCAGATTTTTCTTTAATCAAATAAAGATACCCAAATCGTGAAAAGTCATCAATGAAAGTAATGAAAAACCTATTACCGCAGATTGTAGAAGTAAGAGGCCCACTGATATCCGTGTGAATAATCTCTAAAAGATCATAACTTCTAGTTGCACCTTTCCTTTTGGTCTTCGTGAATTTTCCCCTGATGCAGTCCACACAAGTACCCAGATCATCAAAATTCAAGGAAGGTAGAATATTTGCCCTTGTCAATCTCTCAACCCTTTCCCTAGAAATGTGACCTAAGCGCTTGTGCCATAGCAAAAAAGATTTTTCTTCAACTTTGGATCTCTTAGCAACAGAACTCTCAACAACTAAAGATGAAGCAACATTATCGAAAGCTAAAGACAATTTATATAAACCATCAACCAAGAATCCATAACCAACAATTCGGAGTTCAACATCGACTCATTTCACCATTACCAAAAGTAAAAGCTGAAACCAAGCTTATCCAATAAAGAAATCGAAATTAAATTCCTCCTAAAAGAAGGAACATAAAAAGTATTCTTCAAAATAAGTTCAAAACCAGATCCTAAAATTATCTTTGGCGTCTCCCACTGACTCCACAGCTACTTCAAGATCATTTCCTACCCTTAGCTTGCTTTCCCTCAGGCCGATCCCTCAGTTTCGAACCCTGTAAGGACACAAAGAATATGGGTTGTGGAACCACTATGAAGCCACCAAGAATCAATTGGGACATCAACTAGATTAGACTCAAAACAAACAAAAACTAAGTTATTACCTCCAGTTTGCTTGTTCTCTAGCCAAGCTTTGAACTTTGCACAATCAGGTTTCTTATGCCCCTTTTCCTTACACCAAGCACCAAATAGTTCTCTTAAAAGCATCTTGCCTAGGACCTCCTACAGGATGACGTTGACCTTACCTGGTTTCCTTAATTCCTGATTCTTGTGAGAAGCATTAGGAGTATTCTGTGTTTCCAATTGCCGCTTCCCTGAATGGGGTTTGGTATGGACAGACAGAAAGCTACATCACTCTTTTCATTCTTGAGTTTCTCTTCCTCAAGAACACACTTGGTAATAAGATCATTCACACTCCAATTCTCACCAATGGTATTGTGGGCGCTTAATTTGTGTGAAATTAGCATGCAAGCAATTCAAGGCATGGCCAAACAATAAATTTTTCATTCATTTCAATTTTGTGGGATTTCAGCTTGGTTTGGATGTGAACCATCTTCAGAATAAATTCCCTTACTCCCCCAATATTGTCATACTTCATGTCCATTAACTCTTTCATTAGACATCCAGACTCAGCATTGTCAGATACCTTGTACCTCTGTTCTAGAGTAGTGAGGAACTCCTTTGTTGTCCCTTTGTCAGGCAGACTACTGAGAAGGTGTTCAGAGACAGTTCTCTTGATAGCGATCAGACCCAATCTATCAGACCTCTCCCACTTGGCCAAGAGTTCTTTACATTCGTGTGCTCTCGCAGTTGATCACAGGCTTATTCTCGCGCAAGGTGAATCTAGATCGGCAATTCCTAGAAAACTCAAGTCTTGCTTCCATTTCTTAAAGTTCGATCTGGTCAAGATCTCAATGGAAGCAGAAGAATTATTCATAGAGAAAGTCACTGTTAAAACAAAACATGAATGCATCAGATCATATCACAAGACAAGATATAGCTCAATAATAACGAAATAAGCTATCATCGTGAGGCCAGTATAATAGCACATTCCCCTTTGGGCAGAATGCACATATCAAGGTCACAACCTCAGTCAAAACCTCAGATGGGTTAATCTATGAGCATACATTGAGTTCAGAAAGTTGTCTCCTTTGGGTAGACAAGTCCCCTAGCCCAATGCATTCTCCAATAACTCCATCTTCAATCAACTTTCAATCACAACACATAACAACCCCCTTTGGGCAGGCAATCACATGCAATGACCAAAAGCATTCCTCAAACTACAAAGAAATTCGCATGAATTAATACAAACGGTCCCACTTTGGTGGTAACGGCTCATAACAACGCATGAAACTCTTGCATAGGAATCAATTTTCTCTTGTCTATACATACGACACAGTCAACAGGCAAGTACATCATTTAAATGAGCACCCTTACTGGTCATGTAACAAAGTCAGTAGCATTCCAAACTGTTTTGCAATATACAGCGTGATAGACTAGACTAACGAGAGCATGTATATAAAAGTAATAGCACGCAATTATACACAAATTTATAGGGAGAGTGATTATCACCATTAAATCCAGAATGTATCATATTATTTTTCTAACAAACATTTCAGTTTAATTTCAGTCAGAAAAATAATTAAAATTAATTTAATGCATTATATTTTATAAAAAAAAAAAAATATCTAACGCAGCGAAAAAATTCTTGAAAAAATATAACAAATACAAGCATTAAATTTAGAGCGCAACACAAAAAACCGCGTCGAAAACGGGTCCCTGAGGGCTATACACGCGCTACCACGCGCTTACACCCGCGAGTGGGATTTTGTGGCGTGAGCGATGCTCGTCTTCAACCTCTGGCGGGTCACGACCGTCGCGCGCTCCATTCGGTCGGGTTGGTTTTCTCTCGTTTCTTATCCGTTTCACGCGATTTTTGTTAGGTTTTGTTCAATCAAATTTCCAATCATTTGAACTTAAAATCTTGAATTATAAGTACTTAAATCGTGAGTTATTCGTCGAGAAAAAGCTATTACGGTCGCGATACGGGTTGCGATTTCAACAGCCATTTTCGTTGATTCGGCTCCGTTTTCGTGTGATTTTTCATGGGTTCGATTCACAATGTAGTTTACAATCATTCTAATACCACAACAACAAGTTTTAACCGACAAGGATGAGATCCAGAAAACCAAAACGTGAAACAATGGAACCCTTGAACAGTACTCGAATTTTACCGATTTCTCACTCTTACAGTTGACGAAAAAACACGAAACTAGCGTCTTTCAATTCGTATGAGCATGATTTGTAATAACCCCATGGTTTGGGATTCTAAAACTTTGTTGTTCATGGATTGAAAAATTCGAATCTGATGTAAACGGAAAACATGAACACTGAACAGACCGAAAACGAAATCGTACAGTAAAAAACACAAGGGTTCTAAATCATACAATATTAAGCTCTGATACCACATGTTATTTTAACAGGATCTAATTATATGAATTTAGAACACCGAGTATTTTCTTTACTTACTTGTTGAAGACATGATTGAGGTTGTCGTTGTCTCGGAGAGCACCGCAGCACGAGCGGCCAAGTCTTCCTTTGCCTGGTCACACACTCCAATTCTAAGTTTTCAATGGGGCAAACCGTAGACGAGCACAATCTGTGTATATGACGGCAAAGGGGACCTAGCCTATTTATTTCACAACCCTAGGACCACCCATCATGGGCCTAGTGATTGGGCCTACACTGTCTTCCACATAAATCTAAATCAGGTGTCCAAAAGGCCCAATACAATCAATCACATATTTGCGGCCTTGAGCATCATCAATTGGATCACAACATTAGCCCGTTTTATAAAAACCAAAAGACATAATTGATTGTAGCCCACAAGGATTATCGGAAATAATTCTAACAAAAGTTTGATAGTAAATAATTTGCCCAGAGATAGAAATACCTTGAAAGGAAGTTATTCGTGCAAGTTGCAAAGCTACCACTTTGGTTTGATTGGGATCTAGCAAAAAGTTGAACATTTGATGTGCTTGTTCCCCAAATAATGTAACTCGAACTTTATTATTTCTAAAGAAGATAACAAAAGAAAATTACATCATCAAATGCCATGTTATAAGAACTAAAATATAGAGATATGGTTAAATGATCTTAATCACCTGTGATCAGCAAGTCTGAATTCAAGTTTTTGGCCAATCTGACCTTGATGTTGATAATCTTCAAGCATTTTATGCTCCGATACAAAACCAATAACATCTATGTAAATAATATAGATATGTTAAGCAATAAATGAAGCATTTTAAATGCAAATAAAATAAGAAAAGGTAAGGGTATTTACCAATCAAAAATTCATCCAAGTTTGTTTCTGATAAGATTGTTTCAATAGGTACAAAGTCGAATGCATTGTGTGGGATATCTGCATCAATAGCCTTAATTCTTGTTCCATATGTTATAGTTATGCGATACGGGTGCTTTGTTGTCTTAAACTTGCCATTATTTTTGGCAATCGTGAATTTCAAAATTTCATAGCAACTTCCTTCAATAAGTTGATTGAGATATCTGGTTATGGCATCTATTTGATAGATACTTGCTTGAATCTTGTCGTTCTATAGAAAGGGGAAAAAAAAGGAAGAAAGTCAATAGAAGTACAATAAATTACCAAAAGCAAATACAATAAGTTGTTGTATAAAACTAACATTTTCATCGACCAACACCATGTTAATTGAAGTTATCCCTGAAGAGTCTTTCCTTACTTGCCATAATCTGGTAATTCTGACTCTTAGTAACCGATTCTCTTTTCCGCATGTCAAGTCTTTGATATGGCATATATCCATAATTCATGTACTTTGAACAAAATGATGTCTTTTGGTTATTCAAAGTAGAAAGAAATAGAAATAGAAATTAATAATACATGAGAACTTACATAAATAAATAAAAAAAGACATCAGGACAATAAAAATCAATCAAAATTTAACATGATTGCAATCTGAAGATTTCAATCTAGGAATAAGAAGTTGAAGATACATTAAATATAAATTTATATTTAAAAAAAATAAAGTTATAAATATTGTAGGAGTTATGAATTAAAAAAAATAAAGTTATAAAAAGGAAATCAGAAATTTGATGAAGGTGATACATACATACATTATTGTTATCTAATTATATATATATATATATATATATATATATATATGTAAGTCATGAACTGTATAATAAGAAATCATGGATGAACGATATAAATATATAAGGATATATATGTTTTTTCAAAAACTCATGTTTTTGTTATTAACTCAATTTCTATAATTGAGTGTTACTATTGTTTGATTAAGTAATGTATTAATGTAAAAAAAATAAGGATTTGTTTTAATATGCAGTTTTTATTATTTGTTAGAGATTCATTAAATAATTAAGTAATGTAAATAAAATAATTATTTTTTTGTTTTTGATTCATATAATTATAAATATGTTTTGTACTTAAAAAGTAGGCTAACATTTTCAAGGTAAAATGAAGAAAAACCAGACAAAAAGGGAGACAAATTTGGCAAATAAAATGAAAAGAAAATTTTAAGTAATTTTAGTGACGTAGTTTTGGTATCACAATAATAAGATAAATATTTGATAATAACAAAGGGGATGAAGAGTATAATGTGTTTTGTTAAGTATGTAGAAGTAAATGTACCCAAAAAAAAAAAAGTATCTAGAAGTAATATATGACCGGAAGCATCAATATGTTTGAAGAGACTATAGAATGTAGCGTTATAGTGATTATGGAAAAAATTGTAAAAAAAAAAGGTATAAAAAGAAGATATATGTTGAATAGGATGAATATAATAAAAAAATTATAAAGAAAATGAAATACTACCTGAAAGGAGACGAATATTGTTGAGTGGTGCGTGGCCTGTGTTTTGGAAATTTGAAAGAGTATAAGTATTTATAATTGTTAAAAAAAAAAAAGATAAGAACGAAAATGAAGTATTAGAATAATATGTAGGTCATGTAAAATGTAATAGAGAAAAAAGGATGAAGTAGAAAAAGGTGAGAGTAGTAGAACCATACATAAAAGGAGATGATGACTTGAAGGGGAGTGAAGTGTCCGGAAAAATCTAGGAGAAAGAAAGTAAGAAGACGGTGAGAAAGAATGTAACATAAAAGGCAAAAGAAATAAAGAATAGAAAATTATTTGTCCCATATGTGGAGTCCTTGTGTGGGGTTTTCATAATATAATTAATAAACTATTTTAAAAATAGTCTTGATATGTGGATATGGTTTAGAAAATTTATTAGTAATGTAGTGTGAGATGATGGATTTGACAGATGACTGAGCAATATGCAGTAAAGCTTTGATTGCATTTGATTTTTTGTTTATATACTATAATATAATAATATAATATAATAATAATTTGTTCAGTTTGAAAAAGTTATTTTTAGAAATTAAACAAAGTTTGGTCTCTAAAAATATTTTATTATTTCAAAATATTGTTACGGTTGATGAAGGCTGTGTCTTTTAATTTAATTTTGATTATTGTATGCAAAATCTGTGTTTTACAAATACCTTTTTTTTAAAAAAAAAAATATAAGAAATATTATGAGGTGAGTACAGTATCGTGAAGTCATTGAAAGTATTTTAGTTCATTATATTTTTTAATTATTTCTATAATTTTTTTTGTACAAATATGTAAAATACTGGAAAATATGTATTTTAAAAATTGGTGCCATGTATTAACTACTTTTTATATTATAAAATAAGATTAGAAATAAAATGGACATATTATATTTTTGGTAAATATGACAATTAAATTAAGTAGTTTTTTGTCTTCTGATTAGGGAGGGATCGGGAGCAAACGTTTTACCAAGTTTTTCTTAGTGAACATCAGTACATTAGCTCATTTGTATTGCACCAGAATTATTTTGACAAACTAACTGATTGTGTTTCTATGTATATCAAAACTGTTGTCCCGTTGTTGAGTAGTTTGTATACAACGCCTGTAGAAACAGCAGAAACAAAAAAATGCAAAAATATTAAAGGAAGGTTATACATTTGGAATATGGTTAGATTCATTATTTCGTGAGCTCCTTATATATTGATTTTGAAGCTGACGGTGAGACATAAGCTATGTATGAACTATATGCAAGAGAGAAAAACAATTGTGATCCTAGGATAAGCAATAGCAGATTGCAATAATGGTGTAAAGAGGTGTACAGATAGGTTCAACTCGACCATAAAAAAGTACAAGTTACCCTTTAACTTAATTGAAATTCTTAGAGGAAAATCAATTATGTCCACACCAAAGGTAATTCTAAAGCCTAACTAAATATACAGTACACATCAAAATTTATGAAAACAGTACCATTGTAAAATATGCCGCTAGTAGGAACTCCATTTCTAATATAATAAATCCATTTCTTATAGAATAAATGCCGACAAAAATTTAAGAAAATACTTGTGAACATTACTTAGGAACAAATATCAACCATCCTTTTATTGGTAGGCTCTTACACTATATTGAATGTGTAGTCATAAGTAAATATTACTTTAGGTAAAGTTTGAAAGTAAACCATACCTGAGAGCTAAATCACTGATTTCATGTTCGTGTTTCCTTCTATATTCACTGAGGTAAGACGAAGAGAGGAGCATGATTAAATGATAACATAATCAGTTATCTTGCTAAAGGTTTGCATAAATAAATGAACAGAACATGAATGATGTACCTGGTTTATCATCCATGAGTGGGTTCCTTCTTGTGTTTTTAGAGCAACATATCCAAGTTTCATAACCAAATACTTTACGACACATTGAAGTGCTCATAATTTTTTACTCAAATTTGAACAAAAAAGGGGCAGTACTTATTTAAGAGGTTGGTCTAAGTTGAATCAGGAATCAGATATTATATTGTATACATAAGATTTAGTAAAAATATGCAAGACTCTCAAGTATCTTATTCCATCAATATATAGCAAAATAGTGAGATTGACACATTCAAACCAAGACATCCATACTGGTATGACAAAATTAAGGAAAGAAAAGCAATAACATAAGTGAAACAGACGAACTATAAATAAAGTAAAAAATATAGTAGACACGTAGTGTTTTATGATGATTGATGTCACCTTATAGCAGCTGTCGACAAACAATCTGAGTCAAAAAAATTAAAATTCATTAATCATGCTATTTAATTTATAGGCATGCAACATGGAAAGAAAACTAATAAGTATTGAATAAAATTTTTGTACCGAGAATATCATAACATACCTTCGTGACAGTAGTAGAAAAGTGAATGCATCGTAAATACAATGTACAAAGTAATATTAGTTGAATCAGTGATAGACAGTTTGAAATTAGTATATATAGATATAGATAGATATTGTAGAGCAAAAACTACCATTCATTTAACCAAATATTATAATATGCGAGGTTGACAAATTCTATATACCAAGAATTTCATAGCCAATGTACAAAAATTAGATACTGCAGATTGAATAATGATATGAACACCAAAATTAGCTCGAGTATTGTCAAAGTTTTCTCCTGATCATTGTTCATCTTCATTCATCTTCATTGCTATCAAAAGCTCAATGGATGATTCTTGTTACTTTCATTCAAGCGAATGAGCTGCATCCATTTTGTAGTTGGTGACAAAATCATAAATTGCATAAAATATGTTATGATAAAAAGATAAGGGAAAATTAACTTAGGGAAATTAAGTAATATCGATCCATACAATGTTCTGGAATATCTTGCTGTGAACTACAATCCTTCTAATATTTGTAGCAAGGTTATCCTCATCCAGAATGAGAAATGTAAGACCTTTCTTGCATGTAAATCTGAAAACAATTGTAAAATGATATTATATAACTGCAATATATGATTTATATACAAATTGAGACATGATAATTTCAAGCATTTTTATAGATGAGACAATAGTGAATTCACTTACCAATGGATGATAACTACACAATATTTTCGAAAATCTCCTTGTAGACTACATTCTTTGTAACAGATGTAGGGCATCTATCCTTATCTAAAATCAAAAACTTTAGACCTTTCTTGTTCTTAACTCGAGAGACAGCCACATAAAGTTGACCATGAGTGAAAACTGGCTTTGGCAAATAAACAGTTACATTTGACAATGATTGCCCTTGACTCTTGTTAATTGTCATGCAATATGAAATTGAAATGGGAAACTGTCTGCGTTGTAATTTAAATGGCAATCTTGAATCTGGTGGACTCATGTTCATTCGTGATAAAAAAAGTTGTTGCCCCAAATTACCACCAGATATAACAGTAGCTCCAATTACATGGTCACCTAAGTGCATAACAATTAGTCGAGTCCCATTGCACAACCCAGTTGACTGGTCCAGATTTCTAAGAAGCATAATAGGGATTCCTATTTTCAAAGTCAACTTATGATTAGGAAGACCTGATATTTTTAAGTCGTTCAACATGCTTGGTGTGATATAATGAGAAGACATGTTGAACTGTTGAGCATCATTGCACACACTATCTGAGCTCAAGTAAGTTTTTTCTTCAGTGGGAAGCTTCTTCATTATGAACTGATTTACTTCTTCAACGACATCTAGAGTTGGAGTAAAGATGGCCCTTTCTTTTAAATAATCTGGTTCAGAGAAATGTTTTTCAAAAACTGGATAGGTTGTGTCAAATAGCGCTTGAAGTGGATCTGTGAAATCTTTTAACAATAGATCTGGTGGTAATTCAATTTCTGCCTCGCCATCATTAGGTTCAGATAATTTCCCATCCCCTACTTTAAGCATCCATTCTGAAAACTCTCTTAATTCAGAAACATCATCACTTGTTGTATCCTTTTGTAGTCTCATATTTTTTGTTAAAGTCAATATTTGACAACATGACCAAAGGTAGGACGACTTAATAGATGCAAAGACAATATCTGACCTGGTGCCACCAGGTATGACAGGTAATATTTGTCTAAAGTCCCCTCCCAACACTACGCATTTACCACCAAATGGACAATGAGCTAGCTCTCGGTTAGTTTTTTGCATGATGTCTCTGAAAGTCCTATCCATTGCCTCAAAGCAGTGTTTTTTAACCATGGGTGCTTCATCCCATATTATAAGGCTTGAATTTATCACCAACTTTGCAAGCAAAGATCCTTGTTTGATATTACATGTAGATTCTTCTGTTATAGCAATTGGAATAGCAAATCTAGAATGGCCTGTTCTACCAAATGGAAGAAGTGTTGCTGCAATGCCACTTGATGCAACACAAAGTACAATCTGCCCTTTTGATCTAAGGTGTGCAGTAAGTGCTCTCCAGAGGAACGTTTTTCCTGTTCCACCATAACCATCGAGGAAGAAAAATCCTCCTTTGATTTAAAAAATGGAAAGAAATAGTCAATAAGGATGTAATAAATAAGTTGAACTACTAAATGTATTTACGATGTTCACTACAAAAGTCAAACTAATAAAATACTATGAATTTCATATGATTATAGACATAAATATATAACATTTAAGTAATGAAAGTAAAGTATATTTATGTCGAACTTTAACGAATGTTTGAAAAAGAAAAAAAAAGTAACTCACTTGCATGAAAAATTAACACTAAAACAATATAAACCAAAACCAATGAACCATTATAGAAAACTAATAGCACATGATGTTGTACCCAAAAAATACATAACCTTTGTTTCTCTCCACGGCAGATATAATAGTGTTAAATACTTCTTTTTGCTCATTAGTCATAGTACTTTGAAGCCTTTGAGATTCATCTATCAATTGTGATTTATCAAAAAGAAGTTGTTCTGCTATGAGTGTGTTGTTTAGGGTAGAATAAACATCAAAGTCAAGTTGGGGCATTGTTGGAAAATCTTTCAATGACTTTCCATTTCTCCTCAAGCAACTATTAATCTCAGACAACCCTAAACATTTTATTTGTTCATCTGTAAATTGGATATCTGCAATATTGTAACAAAAAATGGGGTAAAAAAAATAATGGTATAAAATAAGTAATTAATCAACACAAGTCAATAACTAAAAGGTTTATGCTTACCAATTCGCTGAAGAATTTTACGCTGATGGTAAACTAAATCTTCAGAAATGTACCTCCATGTTTTTTCCCAGACAACCTCAGGTGTAGTTAAAGAATTTGATAGCAACATTGTGACAAATAATTGTCTCAATAAATGGCCAGTTGCCCATAGTGATGCTTCTTCAATTGCATCAATGAACTCTTTATCATCATCAAGGAGTCCTAATTTATAACATGCATCTCTAAATGAAGGATATTCATGTCTATCTATGGTTCGAATTTGAGCATAAGTTTCAGGTCCTCTCACTCTATGAAGTAAAATCCCCAGATAAAATAACTCACCAGTATTTGGAGGTACATATATTAGTCTTCCTATACTTTTTCCCCTTTTGCGTGGCTGCCAAGCAGACAATTTTGATTGATAGACAAATTTGGAAGGGAATTCAATGTAAGTCAGGCACTTTGCTCCAGGGTATATTTTATTTGCTTCCATCCAAGCAATGAACATTGATGTTTTGTTAGAAGGCCTTTTCAAGACATCATCTAAAGGATCTTCATCCTGAAAAATTACACTTTGTTCGCCAAGAAGATGAAATTTAAGTCTTTCGACAGCTGGCTTTCTATGATTGATATCAAAAGAAAAAATTCTCCAAACAGCTTCACATGGAGAGATATATCGACAATCATAATAGCATTTAATCTCATCGATTTCCTTATTAGGATTATCACTTGAAGATTGTTGATATAGTGCCATAGTAACTCGATCATTGCCCTTGCTGATGTATTTAAACAAATACTTTATAGACCTATTTTGGTTGCACCATTCAACATTGATATGAGATTGATACTTGAGAAGCAAATTTGCATTATATGGAACAATGTGTCTATTATTGAACCGGTGACCACCTTTCTGAATAAATAGTCCGGTGTCCGTTCTTTTGTACACTGGATAGCCATCTTCATTTACATTAGTGTATGTGGTAAATTGTTTTGGATAGAACTTTGAGCATAAACCATCTACCATGCAAGGAGCTTTTCGATTCAGTACTCCACACGGACCATGAACCATGAACTCTTTTACAGCTTCATACAACCTTGGGTTAGATATTGAATCTGGAATTTCAGCACAAATGATTTTGTCAATGTCTTCTGGATGGGGATATTTTGAATGTGGCAGTCCCCTTTTCTGAAATTCTATGGTATAGACAACTGGAAAAATTCAAAGAATTGGAGGGGGGAAAATTAGTGAATGAAGAAAGACTAATTAATAAAAATTTGCACACATTAAAACAATATTACCAGCTTTAACAGGTCCAAAAATTTGACCAGAATTAAGATCTTCCATCAATTGTTTCAACTTCATTTTGAATATTCTGACACTTATGTATGGTCTGTCTTCTACTCTTAAGCCACGTGCATTGACATACCTTGTTATTTCTGGCCATTTAGGATTGCATGTGAAGGTGATGAAAATGTCTGGATATCCAGCCCATTTACAAATAGCCATTGCATCTTGATAATTTTGCATCATGTATCTAGCACCACCAGTAAAGCTAGAAGGGAGAACTATTCTTTTTCCTATAGCACAACCTTCATTCTCTCCTTGAAAAATAGCATCACATACCCGTTTATATATATCCTACCTAAACTGCTTTTGATTTGAATGAATATATGATAACCTTGAAGCTTCTATCATGGTATATGCATCAACAACAAATTACTGAAATAGTCGCCTACTGTATAACAAAATGGCATTTTCTGAAATTCTTTCTTGGATTCTAAATGCAAAGAACTCCCTCATAGTTAATTTACCCTTTTTTCGGCTATCAGAATTAGACATTTCACTATGTCGTGTGGAATCACAATATCCATCCTCGCCATAGGGAAATAACAATGGATATTGCATTGGAAGATACAAAGGATGGAGTTCATCAATTCGCTGCAGCTGTCCACTTTGAGTTTCAACTATAATATCTCTTTCACCATTATCAGTATCAACATCGCCAACAACTAAAGCAGCAATTTCATTGACGCTGGGCAAATTATGCATCCTAGAATCCTTGTTCCTTTTTCTTATCAACCGTAACTTCAGATTAATAACTTCTTGTCCTTCAAGTCTATCTCTTGCCATCCTGTAAACCTTGGCTATACGATTATTCTTATCGATCATTTCCTTTAAATTATGAACAATAACCGGATTAAGATGGAGGTAATTGTCATCCTGTGAAGTCCTAATAAACAAATCCACAACAAAGCAAATTATTATGGAACTAATATCCATATGCAATGCAAATTAAAATACATGAACAATTGCACCTACATAAATACCTCATTACCGTCATCCTGTTATGAACTTCATTTGCAGTGTCGTATATATACAATTGTGCAAACTTTGGTCTTTTTCCTTCCATAGGAAGTAAGCTACCAATTCTGTGGTGGTTTTGTCCAGACAGTCTAAAGACAAATCGACCACTGCCATCATTTATAGTGTTATCAATTTTCCCTCCCATAGAAGTAAAAGAAAACATCATATTATATGCCCTTATATTTTCTAGAAAATGCTTTGAGAGAGCATTATGATTGTCAAAAATTAAACCAAACAGATAATCTGGAGGCTTTGACGAAAATGGCAATTGCACTTTTCCTTGAGAGCAACACAAAGTATATACTGGCGTACGAGAAGGTTGACTTGCACGAATCCTTTCATAGTACCAAAAGATAGCATCACAACGTAGACAAATGTGATCAGGATCGCCAAGATCAGAATAAGAGACATTATCAGTATCAAGATTACTAAACTGACAAAAGTTAATTGCATCACCATTTTCATCTCCAGAAAACTCATCATCTGAAATAGATAAATCTCATGTTTTATTATAAGAATAAAAATAATGATATTAAAATCGAGTAAATAATTTTAATAATAGAATTTGAAGTCAAAATACCGTTGCCAAATGCATTTTGGTTTGGGGTGACATCATTGTCCAAATGGTTGTAAGAGTTGGAGCCTTGATTAGCACTATTTAATAGAGCATGAGCATTGCCTAATTGAGAGTAAACTTCTTAGATAGTAAACATAATTGTCATTTACAAAGTTATACGACACAATTAAATCAATTTACCCATGCTATATTAATATTTAATGAAGTCATGTCATAAAATAATATGGCAAGATCAAAGATTATAAGAACCTGTTTGTACAACTGCATCAAATTTAGTTGTAAGACTGCGAGCACAGTTAGAGATATCGTTCAAAACTATTTTATCCTTTTCTTGAGGCAATAAACTGGAGATTTGAGATGAGCCATACATTGCTTTGTCAATACTATCCAAAGATTTGTCTTTAAAAGCACCTACGAAAACATAATAGAGTATATTGTCAATAAACTACGATTACGCAATTTCAACACAATAATGAAAATTACATTTAATGATTTAATAAATAAATAAATAAACTACCTTTGAGGCAATTTTCATCGTTGTAATCTATTGCATTCGTAGGCATTTCAGTGGGAACACGACCAACAATATGATCAGCAACTAAAAGAATTCTTCTTGCACTTCTTAGACTTCGGAACAGTTTATTTTCATGAAATTCACTCCCATGGAATTCATCACGTGGAGTATAAAAATCCCATATTTTATTACAATAATAAAATCAATGCAATTACAATTAAGTAAATATTATTACAAATAGAGCCTAAAGTGAAAATACCATTATCAGTTCAAGTAATCACATAGTACACACAATAATTGTTTATCATATTAGTATTCAACTAATCACACACCTATATAAGTATTTAATGAAGACATATGATAAAATAAAATAAAAAACAAAAAATGATAATGCAAACGATTAAAAGAACCTGTTTGTGCAGCGGCATCAAATTTAGTTGTAAGATTGAGAGCACAGTTAGAGATGTCTTTCAAAACTACTCTGTCCTTTTCTTCAGACAATAACTTGGTGAATTGAGAATCTTTTATTTCCTTGCCATGACTATTAACAGATATAATTTTATGAGCACCTACAAACACACAATAGAGTAAATTATTAAATCAACAATGATTACACAATTTCAAAATAGTGGACATTGTTTTTAAAGATTCAAGCATGAGAAATGCCTTCAATGGAATTTTCATTGTTGCAAGTTCTTACATTTGAAGGCATTAAGGTAGGAAAATAATTACAGATATGATCAGCAAAGTTAGAGACATGATCAGCAGTGGAAAGAATTTTCTTTGCTCTTTTTATGCTTCGCACCAATTCTTTATTTTTGGATGATTCCATGATGACTCACTGTGTGGAAATAATTTAATACCTGCAAAGGTAAATATGAAAAATGGTATTTTTATGTCTAAAAATTCAAAGGTAAATACTGATTTTTTTCCCCACCCTTAAATGTAACGTTGAACAATTTTGGTGACTCTCTTGTTGTTATTGGATTTTGATTAAAATATAAAGATCAACACCCTAGAATCTACAATCAACATCCCATTTGAGATTGCAATGCCACTGACCTGCGGAAGCCAAATACGCCCAAAAATTGGAAGAGGAACAAAATGTTCAACAGATGAAATTGGTGATATTGATTAACGTTGTCAATAGTCGGAGTGAGAGTATTAGATAGGAGACCCGGCGACAGAAGGTGGAGAATCAGCGGCGAAACAGGGAAGGCCGCGCAAGACGACGGAATGGGGACAGAAAGCCTGCTCGCAGCCTCTGCAGTTATGGCTCGATATCTCCTTGTGGCTCGGCGGAATGATAGTGCGTAAGGCTTTGACAGCCGAGCGGCAAATGGCGGTGCGAACAGTTCAGTGGACGGCGGCCCAGGCAGCGACGGTGCGAATAGAAATCAAATGACCGACAACAAATGAACAGTGGAATTACAAATATCTGAGAAGAACACGGCAGAACGAAGAACAATTTTCGTTTGAGTAGGATTTTTTATTTTCTCCCATCTGATCTCTTCTATTGGTTAGAATGTTCTAGAGGTCATTTAGTTATTTTTTTTTTTAACATTTGTTTGGGAACAAATATCGGAGTGGTTCTGCCAATTTTTTTTAAAAATATTATAATAGAAAAATGTACTGTATTTCACTGTAGATAGAACAGTACATTATTTACCAGTTTTATTATAGGATATAGATAAGTTGGGGGTAACTAACACCATGTTTTTGTTAAAACAACCTCAAAAAAGAAATTTTTTTCAGGAAATTTATTTTCGGACGGTATAAAATTTGAGTGGAAATAAACTTCTAGAATACAAAAACCACACATTCGTAAGTTTACTTCTGGATGGGGTGCAAGCTAGCAAAAACGAGGGTGTTAAAAGTTAGTCCCAAAAAAAAGTAAGAGTTATGTTGAGCAGCTTGAGGTGTATGCGTTGGATGCCTTTTGGGATACTTAGAAATTAGGGAATAACTATTGACCCATGCGTTTTTGCTAAAACATCCCTCAAAAAGTAACTTTTTCCAAAAATTTATTTCCTAATAGCATAAAATTGTCCGCAAAAATAAACTCTCATAATACAAAAAATGCACATCAGAAAATTTATTTCTGAATGAGAGATGCATGTTAGCAAAATTGGAGATATCTTTAGATATTACTTGGAAATAAAGGAGGAATCCACCATGAGATCCCAATACATAAGCAGATCACTATTGTAGTATTGTGGGGGCTGTTGTTAACAGCAGCCAACATCTCATTAGCCACACCTCCCAAAACCTGAACTGGCCAAAATACCCCTACCAAAAATTCCACAATCCCTCCTCCCACTTGTCCGCTTGCGTTTCCCACACCCATATCCAACAATCCAAACAATCCAGTTACTGTAAATAGTGAATTTACAGTAAGCACTTTAAAAAAAACACATCAATATACTGTAAATTGCCTATTTACGGTATCTATTTTGTAAAAAATATATACCGTAAATAGGCTATTTATGGTATGTATTTTAAAAAAATACCGTAAATAAGCAATTTACGGTATATAGTTTTTTAAAAAAATACCTTAAGTTACCTATTTACGGTATATATTTCTTAAAAAATAGGTACCGTAAATAGGCAATTTATGGTGTGCTTTTTAAAAAAAAGATAAACTGTAAATAGACAATTTACGGTACCTATTTTTAAAATATATATGCCGTAAATTACATATTTACAGTACTTTTTAAAAAAAATACCGTAAATATGCAATTTATGGTATATATTTTTCAAAAAATATATACCATAAATTACATATTTACGGTATTATTTCATAGGAATACAAGAGGTCATTGTAAAATGAAATCCAAATTAATTGAAGGCCATTTTAGGAATGATATTATTAAATAGGGTATATATAGTTGATATTTGCTTATATTTTGGACTATCAAAGTTGAAATTTTTGTTGCTTAGAATCGAAATCGGAGAGAGTATTTAGTTATTTTTTTCTTATTTTTGAGTTTGAAGGGAGTACTTTTTTTTTGTCTAGTACAAATAGTAAGAGCAGTTGGGGGAAGTGGAGCATTGCGGGTTCGAATGCGCGCTATACTTGTTTGTTATTGTTACTTTTTTCAATAATTAATGAAAAATTTATTCAAATAAGTGCCACTAAATGTGATCAAATTTTTTTTTTTTGTAAATATCGTCCTACGTTCTGCTACCCAAATTTATTACGTATGTGAATGTTATTGAAACTTGATATGGGATTAACAAGTTATATTTTGCAACAACAAAAAAATACAGTTTTATGTAGACGTCTGGATGTTCATAACGTCATCAATCTATTCTAACAAAGTTCGACTCGTGGGTACACGTGTTCTGCCCACAATTTTTTACTTCCCGCTCACTAGCGCCTCATCTGCAGCTCCCACTTTTCTCTTCTTTTTTTTTTCAAATTTCTTTTCCTACTTATGTGGCTCTCCCTTTTCTCTCTATTTTTCCTTTATCTTTTCCTCTCTTTTAGCCGTTCTCTGTCTTTTTTGCTCTCTTCTTCATTTTTTCCCTCTCTTATTTTAAGTTTTTAAGTTAGGTCAAATAAGTCTTTTAAGTTTTTAAGTTGGGCCAAATAAGTCCTCTAAATTTTTAATTTGCACCAAATAGGTCCTATAAGTTTTTAAGTTGGGCCAAATAAGTACTTTTTGAAAAAATAAGTTCTTTAAGTTTTAAGTTGGGCCAGATAGGTCCTTTAAGTTTTTAAGTTAAATGACTTATTTAGCCCAAAAAATAGTTTAAGGACCAAATTGAACCTAAAAAATAAGCTAAGGGACCAAGATGGTATTTAAGCTTTTTCTTTTCATTTTTACTTAATGTTTTTTATTTCTTTAGTTTTTTAATTTTTATTTTTTAATTTTATCTTTACAAATGTCATTATTATTTATAAATGATAAATGATTATTTTTCTTTTAAATCCCAACGAGGAAACATTACATATTGTCGGTATACTTTCATCGTCTTTGATCATATATCAAAATCTATAAATGTCTTTATTATCTATAAATAATTATTTTACTTTTGATTTTCTACGGGAAAACATTACATGTCGGGTTAAATGATTACTTTTCTTTTGCGTTCCGACGGGAAGCATTACATATTGTCTGTATAATTTCATCGTTTTTTATCACATATTAAAATCTATAAATATCTCTATTATTTATAAATGATTATTTTACTTTATATTTATTATTTTCTTTTCTTTTTTTTAATGTTTTTATTTCTTTATTTTTATATTTCATCTTTATAAATGTCTTTATTAATTATAAATAATAAATGATTATTTTTCATTTAAATCCTAACGGGAAATTACCTGTTGTCATTACAATTTTATCTTCTTTTATCACGTATCAAAAATTATAGATATTTTTATTATTTATAAATGATTATTTTACTTCTCGACAGAAAAACTTTACATGTCAATATAAATGATTAGTTTTTTTTGTGTCCCGGCGGAGAAACATTACATATTGTCGGTATAATTTCATCGTCTTTGAGTGCTTAAGAAAATCATATTTCATAAATATTTTATTATTTATAAATGATTATTTTACGTTTGATTCCATAAGAGAAATTTTTTATTTCTTAATTTTTTTATTTTTTTAAATTTATATTTCTTATTTTCTTTTAGTTTTTTCTTACAGTTTTTATTTCTTGAGTTTTGTGATTTTTATTATTTTATTTTATTTTTATAAATATCTTTAATATTTATAAACAATAAATGATTATTTTACTTTTAAGTCCCAAAAGGGGAACATTATATGTTGTCGATATAATTTCATCGTCTTTGATCATGTATCAAAATTTATAGATATCTTTATTATTTATACATGATTATTTTACTTTTGATTCTCGAAGGGGAAATATTACATCATCGATATAAATGATTACTTTTCTTTTGCATCTTGATGGGAAAGCATTACATGTTTTTAGTATAATATCGTCATCTTTGAGCATATATCAAATTTTATAAGTATTTTATTATTTATAAATGATTATTTACTTTTGAGTCCCGAAAATTTTTTACTTTTTAATTTTTCTATTTTTCTTATATTTATATTTCTTATTTTTTTGCTTTTTCTTAATTTTTTTATTTCTTTATTTTTAATTTTTAGTTTTTATCTTTGCAAATGTCTTTATTATTTATAAATGATAATGATTATCTTACTTTTATGCCCTCTATAAAAACTTGTTACATAGAAATATAAGAGGTCATTGAAAAATGAAATCTAAATTAATTAAAGGGAATTTTAAGAACGATATCATTAAATAGGATATATTTAGTTGATATTTGCTTATAATTTGTACCACCAAAATTGGAATTTTTATTGCTTATATTAAAAACAGGAGGGAACACTTAGTTATTGTTGCTTATATTTGAGTCTGAAGGGAGTACTTGTTTTTTTGTTGTCTAGTACAGATGGTAAGAGGAGATGGGTGAAGTGGAGCGTTGCAGATTCGAATCCGCGCTCCTAGTATTCACACAACACTTACATATGTTTTACCATTTGGCAGTGCTCTCGGGATGGATGGAGGGAGTACTTGTTTGTTGTCGTTACTTTTTTCAATAATTAATGAAAATTTAAATCAATTAAGTGCCATTAAATGTGATGAACTTTTTTTTTATAAATACTCCCTCCGTTCCATAACTTTGATAGTTTTAGCAATTTTTTTTTTCAAAATAATGGGAGGGAGTATCAACCTAAGTTCAGCTACCCAAATTATTAATAACATTTGAACAAATGGCTGACATCAATAGGAAACGGAAATAAGAGATCAATTTGGAAAGTACCTTGTTAATTGGCATAAGCGAAACTGGATACCCCAGTGTTTCCATAAATTGATCTCAACTTGTAGGTGTTGGAGTACGGGTCATTCTGTGACTTAAATGTTGCTTTGCATGATAATAAGGGTGATTGATTAGGAGAAAGACTGTTATTATTAATCGACCATAATGGTTATTAATAACATTTGAACAAATGGCTGACATCAATAGGAAGCGGAAATAAGAGATCAATTTGGAAAGTACCTTGTTAATTGGCATAAGTGAAACTGGATACCCCAGTGTTTCCATAAATTGATCTTAACTTGTAGGTGTTGGAGTACGGGTCATTCTGTGACTTACTTCCCACGACATTGACTTCTTCAGTGTAGTCTTTAGAATTATGTCTTGTTACTCCACAGAAATTACAGGAAGCTCAAGTTGATCTTGTTTCAATGGCCTTAAGCCTTTCATCAGTCTTTTCCATGAAGCTAGCCAAAACTCCCATACAAGGATGTCTGTGTCTCTGCATATAATTTAGCATAGCTTCTTGCATTCCGGCTTTTGGATTTAAGTCCCTTTGGCCTACGACATTGACTTCTTCCAATTGGCTTTTAATGGCCATGCATCCCCAGTCGTTACTAGTTACTGCTGGATTAGACTGAGTTGACATTAGATTCTCTATTTTTTCAGTCATTGCCTCCAACTTAGCTTCGAGGGCTGTGTTAGTGTCTACTTTTTAAATTCGTGCTTGTTGAGCTTTTCTTCCAGTTTGTCTTTCTCCTGCTGACCGCTAAGCATTGTTTTGGGCCATCTTTTGTCATTATGTCATAGGCTTCAGTGGGTGTTTTCTCCCAGAAAGATCCTCCACAAGCAGCATATATAGCACCTCTGGTTTGCATAGTGAAACCATAATATAATATTTGAACAAGCTGCAACTTGGTAAATCCATGATAAGGACAACTTCTAAGTAAATCTTGAAATCGTTCCTAAGCCTCATGCATTGATTCACCTTTGTTTTGCGTGAATCCAGATATGTCAGCTCTCAGCTTTACTGATTTTGTCGGAGGGAAGTACTTGTTGAGAAACTTGGTCTTTAAATCTTCCCAAGCGATAATAGAGTTTGGAGCTAAAGAGTCAAACCAGAGTTAAGCCTTCCCTTGCAGTGAGAATGAGAACGATCTCAATTTGATAGCCTTCGGTGTCACACCATGACACTTGACAGTATGTGCAATTTTCTGAAACCTCTTGAGATGAGCATTTGGGTCTTCAGAAGGTAAGCCTGAGAATTGCACGATGATACCATTGATATCAGCGTTGGCTTCAACTTAAAGTTAGTGACCTCAATCGCCAGATAGTTGATGTTGTCTATCACATCCGTAGTTGGAGTGAAGTACTCGTTCAACGTGAGCTCGTTTTCCATTGCTTTGTGTTGTCTTCTCAACGAACGAAGCATTCTTTCAATTTCTGGGTCAAACTTCAATTCAGGACGTTGAGAAGGTGTCAGCATACACCAACGGGAACCAAATTAGAATGACTCTTAAAGAATAAAAATAAAAATAAAATTAAAATTAAACTAAGAATTATAATAAGCAAAATTCAAACAAAATAAAATAAATAGAAAAACAAGTAACTTAAATGCCTAAAGTAACTAGAATCCCGTTCTTTTAATATCGCTAAAACACTCGCCGGCAACGGTGCCAAAAACTTGTTGCGGCTCAAGCAAGTGCACCTGATCGTAACTCGTAATAAAGTGGAGTATATTTAAGACTCCAAATGTCGAACCCACAGGAAATGTTGGAACCTAAACGATTGAGATGTTTAGACCCTCATTAATTTTGATGATAACAAAGTATTCACAAGAGAACAATTTATGTTCTAAAATTTCTTGAAGTGTGCAGATACTAATAATACGTATATTCTAAGCCACTCAAGCAAGAAGAAAGTAATTCTCAAGAGAAGGATTCATTCTATGTGTCAGCATCCGGCTCATCCTTATGAGCGTCTGGAATTTCCTCTTTATACACTATGCTTATCCAATTGCTACAAGCGTCCGAACTTCCGATTCTGAACGAGCGTCCGAACTTCCGATTCTGAACGAGCGTCCGAACTTCCGATTCTGAACGAGCGTCCGAACTTCCGATTCTGAGCGAGCGTCTGAACCTCACTTCTAATCACGTGTTAGTCACGTTGCTGCTCTACCTCTCAGAAGTTTCTGGAACGGATTTCAAAATTGATCTTGAGCGCTAAAATTGTTGTACGAGGTATCAAAGGTGAAACCTTTAACTACAAGACAAAAATCGTACAAGCAAGGTAGTACAAAAATGGTAACATGTACTACTAGGATATTCTCTACAAAGCAAGAAAGAGACAGCATTTTGAATTTACCTTACTCAATGGTAAGGAGCCATTTTTACCTTAACGGTTATATCCTTGGAACTCCTATATATACCTCATGGTATCCATTGAAGAAAAAGAAGGAACGTACTGTGAAAAAGCTTGCTGAAATTCTGCTGAAATATTTACTGAGAACAAGCACTGCTTCTGTGAGCAACCGAGTCTCGTGCTAAGTCTCTGGACTACGTAATCAACTCGTGTCCGACCCTTTCTTTATGAATGTTTTTCTATCGTTGAGCTTATTCTTTTATCCTCTCTGTGAGAGTTATTTTTAACTGTCCTTCAACTCTTTTGTAAAAGTTGTTTTGGCCTAGTTAAGGCTGTATGCTCAAAGGCTCGACTGTACTGAGTCGTTTTGAGAAGTTGAGAGTATTGTCAAGTTGTGACAAAGAGAATACTCTTGAGGAAATTGTAATCGATTGATTATAGTGAAAATCCTTCAGGAACGAAGGGACTAGACGTAGCTATCAGTTTGGTAGTGAACTAGTATAATTTACGTGTCTCACCTTTCTTGCTTTCTATTCATTTTTATCATGTTTGCGTTAAAAACAAGTTTTATCAAATCGCTTTTTCCAAATATCAGGTTATACCCAAAGATCCGATAAACAAACAATTTTGATAAAACTTGTGTTCTATAGTGTTTCTAACTTAAAGTTTACGAAAAGTTTGTAAACACAATTCAACCCCTTCTTGTGTTCACGCTCAATGGTACCAGAGCTCGGCCTCTTGGTTGAGCACTTAACAAAGGTCAAGAGAAAAGATTCTATATTGTGAACATGTCTACTGAAGGTGGTCATATGAACCGTCCTCCTCTATTCAATGGAGAAAAATTTGATTACTGGAAGGATAAGATGAAAGCATTCCTTGAGGCACAAAGTCTTGATTTGTGGGATATAGTTGAAAGCGGATACATTCTTCCCGCTAATGCCCTTGGCGTTGCAATATCAAGTTAAAACTGGTCTGATGATCAGAAAAAGAGATATCAAACCAACCAGAGGGCCAGATTTATTCTCATCTGTGCTATGACAGAAAGAGAATTTGATAAATGTGGCAAGTTTGATACTGCCAAAGAAATCTGGGATTCTCTTGTGTTGTCTTATGAGGGTTCTGCCCAAGTAAGAGAAACAAAGGCTAGCATGATGGTTCGCCAATATGAACTATTCAAAATGGAAGATGGAGAAAACATTGAAACTATGTTTGGAAGATTCCAAACACTTATTCATGGGTTGCAGGCCCTTGGAAAAAGTTATACCACACCTGATCATGTGAGAAAGATTTTGAGAAGCTTGACAAGGCAGTGGAGACCCAAAGTCACTGCTATTCAAGAAGCAAAAGATCTGAATGTTCTTCGGCTTGAAGATCTTATGAGTTCCCTAAAAGCTCATGAACTTGAGCTAAATGAAGAAGAACCTACCAAGAAGAGTAAGTCTATTGCTTTAAAAGTTAATCAACACAAACCTAGTACTTCTAAAGCTTTTCAGGCTGAAGAAGAAGAATCAGATGATGAAGCTTCAGAAGGAGACTCTGATGGATCAGATGATGAGCTTGCATTCATATCTAAGAAGATCCAGAGAATGTGGAAGAAAAGAAACTTTAGAAGGAAGTTTCAGAAGAAAGATTCAAAGGACAATAAGGAGAGCAAAGACAAGGACAAAGCCCAAGTCATTTGCTATGAATGTAAGAAGCCTGGACATTTCAAATCCGAGTGTCCTAATCTTAAAGAAAATCCCACAAGAAGCCCCTTCAAGAAAAAGAAGAAAGGTCTCATGGCAACATGGGAAGATCTTGACTTATCCTCCTCTGAGGAAGATAAAGAAGAAGCTCACATTGCACTCATGGCAGACACTGACATTGAGTCAGAATAAGATGTTGAAGAGGTAATAGTATATGATTCCTACTCTGAACTTCAACTTGCTTTTGATGATCTTCTTAAGGACTCTGCCACTCTCTCTACTGAGTATAAGAACTTGAAAAAGAAATTTTTAAAACTATCACAAGATTTTCATTCCTTACGTAATGAAAACTCTGTGCTCAGTGAAGAGAACCAGGAAAATCGAAAATCAGCGTCAGGTTGATAACCGGCGTCTGGAAGCTAACAACCAACCGTAGTGAGAGCTCTCAAGCTAAGAGTTACGTAGTTCTGAGTGATTCTAATCGCAAATCAAATGACTATGAACAAGCATTTCAAAAGTTTCTTGCAGAGAGTGTAACTCGAAGCAAGCAAGCTTCAATGATCTGGGGTGTCAGTAAAACGACAACTCATGGTCTTGGCTATATACCAGATGAAACCCTTTTGGAAAATAATTTAGCATCTGATAAATTCCATAGTCATAGTAAATGCTTACATTGTACTTATTGTAATAAATCTGGTCATTTGAAAAGTGCATGTAATGTTTTTAAAACTAAGAAGGATAAGCCTCCTTCAAGAACTATCAAGAAAGGACCCAAAAAGATATGGGTACCTAAAGATAAAATAGTCTATGTTGCAGACATGCTTAGCAACAAAGTCAACACACCAGTCTTGGTACTTAGACAGTGGATGCTCGCGTCACATGACGGGAGAAAAGCATATGTTCCAAGAACTAAGACTTAGAGAAGCTGGATTCGTTGGTTTCGGAGGAAACCAGAAAGGTAAAATAGTCGGAATTGGTCGCATAGGTAAAGGCTCTCTTCCTTCTATTGATAATGTTTTATACGTTGAAGGACTGAAATATAATCTATTGAGCATAAGTCAATTATGTGACAATGGTTATGAAGTCATCTTTACAGAAACTGGATGTTTAGTAAAAAGCAAAAACGATGGATCTATATTCTTTACAGCAAAGAGGAAACAAAATGTTTATAAAGTTGATCTTTCTGAACTTGAAAAACAAGATGTCAAGTGTCTTATATCTGTTGAAGATGAGCAATGGATTTGGCACAAAAGATTGGGTCATGCCAACTTGAGATTAATCTCAAAATTAAACAAGCACAATCTTGTTAAAGGCTTACCAAATCTTAAGTACAAATCTGATGCCCTTTGTGAAGCTTGTCAAAAAGGAAAACAAGTTAAAACTTCCTTTCATTTAAAAAATGTTGTTTCAACTTCTAGACCACTTGAACTTTTACATCTTGATCTTTTTGGTCCCACAAGGACACCTCTTTAACTGGAAAGACATATGGTTTAGACATTGTGGATGATTTTACTAGATGGACATGGGTTAAATTCCTTGCACACAAGGATGAGTCTTATAAGGTATTTCTTGTTTTCGCAAATCAGTTCAAAATGAAAAAGGCATTTGCATTTCCTCTATTAGAAGTGATCATGGGGGAGAATTTGAAAATGAGAACTTTCAAAAATTTTGTGAAGAAAATGGCATCTCCCACAATTTCTCCTCTCCTAGAACACCTCAACAAAATGGTGTTGTAGAAAGGAAAAATAGGTCCCTCCAGGAAATGGCCAGAACCATGATCAATGAAGCTGATATTGCAAAACATTTTTGGGCAGAAGCAGTAAACACAGCTTGTTATATTCAAAATAGAATTTATATAAGACCTATTTTGAATAAGACTCCTTATGAATTGTGGAAAGGAAGAAAACCAAACATTTCTTACTTTCATCATTTTGGTTGTATTTGTTATATCCTGAATACTAAAGATCAGCTTGGTAAGTTTGATTCCAAGGCTGACAAAGGAATCTTTTTGGGATAATCTGAAAGATCTAAAGCTTTTAGAATATACAACAAAGAAACTTTGACAGTTGAAGAGTCCATTCATGTCAAGTTTGATGATAAGAAGCCTGACACTACAATGTCAGAGCTAGATGAGTTATTTTCAGATTTAAACCTCAATGACAAGCCAGACGGTGAATATACATCTTCATCATCCGGTGGTGACAAGACGAAGAATTCGACTCAAGCGGAAGCTGAAGCAAGAAAAAGTCGAAGTACAAGACCAATCATCCAAAAGATCAAATCATAGGAGAACCTGGTGACAAAGTACGAACCAGATCCTCTTTCAAGGAGCATGCTGACTTTGCACTTCTCTCTGAGATGGAACCTAAGACGATTGATCAAGCCTTGGAAGATGAAGGGTGGATTCTAGCTATGCAAGATGAGTTAAATCAGCCCAAAGGAATGATGTCCTGAAGCTAGTCACTCTACCAGGAAGATAAGCAAGCTATTGGTACTAAATGGGTATTCGTAAATAAGCTTGATGAAGACGGTAAAGTTGTGAGAAATAAGGCAAGGTTAGTTGCTCAAGGCTACTCACAAGAAGAAGGTATTGATTTCATCAAACTTTTGCACTGTTGCAAGATTAGAAGCTATTCGTATTTTACTATCATTTGCAAAGACATCATGAGATAACTTTATATCAAATGGATGTGAAAAGTGCTTTTCTAAATGGTTTTATAATCAAGAAGTTTATGTTAAACAACCTCCTGGTTTTGAAGATATTGAATTTTCTGAACATGTTTTTAAACTTAAAAAGGCACTATATGGTCTTAAGCAAGCTCCCGAGCATGGTATGATAGACTAAGTTCCTTTTTAATGGAAAATGGATTTACAAGAGGTTTAGTTGACACTACTCTTTTCAGAAACCTCAAACAAGCATTTCATACTTGTTCAAATATATGTTGATGATATTATTTTTGGAGCCACTAATGAAAGTCTTTGCAAAGAATTTTCTAAGCTTATGCAAAGCTGAATTTGAGATGAGCATGATGGGAGAATTGAAGTTCTTCCTTGGAATACAAATCAAGCAATGCGGTGATGGTATTTATATTCATCAAAGCAAATACATCAAAGAATTATTGAAGAAATTCAAGATGCTTTGGATTGCAAGCCGATGAGCACGCCTATGCATCCTACCGCTTCTCTGAGTAAAGATGAAATTGGTAAGAAGGTAGATCGAGAAGCTATACAGAGGTATGATTGGATCTATACTTTATCTTACGGCTTCAAGACTGATATTATTTTCTGCACTTTGTGTGCTAGGTTTCAATCGGATCCTAGAGAATCACACCTACGTCTTTGTTAAAAGAATATTTAGATATTTACAAGGAACTACTAATCTTGGTTTGCTTTATAAGAAATCAAAATATTACCAATTAGTAGGTTTCTGTGATGCTGATTTTGCTGGAGATCGAATTGAAAGAAAAAGCACAAGTGGAGGCTCCCAATTCCTTAGAGCTAATCTTGTGTCTTGGTCAAGCAAAAGGCAAAGCACAATAGCACTCTCAACGGCAGGTTTAATACATCTCAAGAAAGAAGTTGCGCTCTCAACTTCTGTGGATGAAGTATCAACTTGAAGACTACTTGATAAAAGAGAGTACATTTCATATCTTCTGTTATAATACATCTGCCATATGTCTTACTAAAAATCCTATATTGCATTCTAGAGCAAAGCACATTGAGATTAAGCATCATTTTATAAGAGACTATGTTCAAGGGTATTTTAGAAATAAAATTTGTAGACACCGATCATCGGTGGGGTGACATATTTACAAAACCCTTGGAAGATAGATTCAATTTTATAAGAAGAAATTTAAACTTTCATCTTATAAAAGAATGATTAATCTCGGCGTCGATGATAAACTAAATCTCAAAGATCGATATGACATAAGCATGTATGTGCATCAAAGATCTTATCCGCCATATGCATCATAACTCATCATCCGGTAAGTCGGTTGCGTGCGTCAGAGCACACCCACACGTGTCACACGTGTTAAGGACTCAGCGTCTCATCATATCTACCGAGTCATGATTATTTACGTTTTCAATAAAATCTTTTACTTTTATTTTGGCCCGTCGCATTTAATGAAAAAGCGAATCTTTATTTTCTTTTCTTTTTGATTTATTTTTATAAGAGAATACAAAGCGATATTTTGAAAAATAATCGTACCATTCTCCTTTAACTTTCCCACTACTCCACATTTTTCGCTTCCACTCTGTGTTTTCGCAAAACTGCACTCGCTTTTCTTTTTCTCTATCTCTGTGTGTGTGTTTAAACCCTAAAACCTCCATCGCCTCCATCTCTCAACCGCAACCATGGCCGAGTAACAACATATGAATATACAACTATCTATAACACCATGATCAAGGAAAAGTCACATTAGAAAATCGAGTTGATTTGGAAAACTTCAAGCTCTATGGCTTCGACTTCTTCAATGGGTTCAAGGCAATGGGTCGGGAACAGATTTCTTCCGAATCCGGTTGAGGTTCTGG
This sequence comes from Calophaca sinica, assembly GCA_037113605.1. Lineage (NCBI taxonomy): Eukaryota > Viridiplantae > Streptophyta > Magnoliopsida > Fabales > Fabaceae > Calophaca > Calophaca sinica. The sequence continues at coordinate 49,037,621 of CM073736.1, forward strand.
TGACTGCGATTAAAGAACTTTGGGGTAACGTTCGGTTACATAAAGGTGGAATCTTTGAAGGAACAGTGAAAGGTTTCAAGTTTATTTTTTCCATCAAAAATATTTCTGAAGTCACTGGGTGTCTGTGTGAAGGCATCGTCTTCTATTCAGAATGGGCTGACGCATTTCATGGGATTGAGAAGGTCAACAATGATCTGTTTGAGAACTACCAAAGAGTGAAAGAATATGGTGAAACACTCATCGCTAAGAATCAAAAGTCATTTCAGAGTTCTTCATAAGATAATCACCAAGAGCGTCCTGTTGAAGGCTGGCTCTAGTGACTTTGTCAACTACGAGCAGAAGTTCATCATGAGACATTTCATGGCTGGAAACAAGGTGAACCTGCCAAGGTTAATCCACAACAACCTGCTCAATGCTCTAGTCAACTCAAGAAAAGGTGTTGCTGACAAGAAGAATACCTACAAGTTCATTCCGTATGGTGTCTTGCTCACCAAAATGATGGACAAGAATCTGGTCATAAACAAGCTGACTGCTTTACCAGATCAGGAGAAGGCAAAGTATTTTGGTGCTGATAATATTGTGATTCCTGACACTTTTGGAGTCAACAGCCTGGTAAGAATGAAATTGCTTACTGGGTCCATGATGAAGAAGGTGAAAGTTGAACAACAGGAAGAGGAAGCGGAAAAGAAAACCACCAAGCTCAAAGCCTGGTGAGAAAAGACTGCCGAGTCTCCTTCGAGAGAGACCGGAAGAACAAAATGTAAGGTGGCTCCTGCACTCTTGTTGAAGAACCGTAAGATGAGGACCGAGTTCCCATCACCAGGTTCTCGAGAAAGAGGAGCAAGCCGTGGCGAGAAGCCAGCCTCGACATCCGGACAATGTAAGAAGGACATTCAAGATCCGCTCCAAAGATCTCGCCTCGCATGTAAGCTCAAAAGATCGGTCAGGCAATCTGAACCTGAACCAAAGGTACTGAATTCTCCTGATGAAACTGGATCTGTTGTTGCATCTGATACCATTACTGCTCCACCACTATCCTTTGCTCAACCACCACAACATCAAACCCTTACACAGAAAACCTCCATTGTCCCTAAACAACTTATCCAACCATCATCCACTACACTCAATCTTAACCTACCACAAATTTCCCCAAACACTTCACTCACTACATACATTTCCAAGCTTCATTCTCATCCTTTTAACCTACTTTTCAAAACACCCCCATAAATCCCTTCAAACCCCACTCACCAAAAGCCTACAAAATCACCAAAGCCACTCCCACCTTACTTACCCTTACCATAAAACCAACAGACGCTGGTGAAAAGAAAATATCTCATACAAACCTCGGTTTGTAAAGTATGAGATATATAACAAGATCTATAACCGCCCCTCAACCTGGCATTTAAAAACCTTCACTTCGAGCCGCCAGATTGGAAATTGCGGCTCAATAAGTGCAACCTTCAAGGATGGGGAAGATTACGCCCAAATGTCTTTCAAAGGAAGGTTGAGACCAGCCTTCAGGAAGCGAGCAATTCCTTCTCTCGCTGATCTTCCTAGATCTCTACCTCGCTTGAACCGCTCACATTAGAAGAATGCGGAAGATGGATCACAGATGAAGAAGTCGCCTTCATGGCACAATCGCCTTGAGCAGAAAGGCTCAAGTCATAAGTCAATATCGTGACCCATCATCTGCTTCGCCAAGATAGTACCGGATAGACAAAGGTGGCTACCTTGGTCTATCCCCTGAAACTAAGGAACTTGCTCCTGGCAAGCGACCTTCAAAGAAGATCGGGCTAAAGGAATATGAGAAGGCACCTACCAAGTACAATATTAAGGATTTCTCTCACCCGATTGCCAAGATCTCTCGAGGATCACGCCGTAAGGTTTTACCCGACTTCTCTCGAAGAAAGATGAATGGAGAACTGCTCCTCAAACCGCCGTGATCTTTGAAGGCTACTATTTCAACTGTTGGGAAAATCAGCAGAGTTACTGACATCAACCTTAGAACAATGTACTTCGATGATATGTTCAGATGCTCAGTAATCAGACCCTTGGACTGCATGAAGATTTATGATCAATGGGCTGCTGTAACCAAGCATTTCGACATTGGTTTCACTTGGAGTCAATGGTCTGACTCATGGAAAGCCAAAGCCATATTACCATGCCTCGACCCCTAGTGCTAGAAGAATATGACAGAAAAATCGAGAAGAATCTACCTGGCAGAAAATGAAGCACTCTCCTTCACCCGTGAAGCCTTGAGTGTCTTTATCGTAAATTTATGGGGAGAAGACGCCGGGAATAGGTTTGACTCTTACACACCGATGTTGTTCTTCATAGGAAACCATCTTCTTGCATTTGCTTTATCCGTAAGATGTGAAGCATCAATGGCGGTCGCATGAATCAGAGCTCAGAAGACTTGGAAATTTCATCAAATGGGTCATACCAAAAGATGCATTCTTCTTGAGAGCTCAAAGGAAGAAGGATTTGAGACTGAAGTTATCCAACTGGGTGCTAGCAGAGCATCAGAAGATGAAGTCTGCATCTGTACCAGAAGCTGGACCTTCTGCTTCTTCTTCTGCAATGGAAATGGTCACCATTCCCAAAGCAGAATTTGAAGAATGAAGGCTACAAACTTGAAGGTTACTCAGCTAGAGACTGCACTGAAGCTACTCTACGAACGTCTCAATATCCCACCTCCACCTCTTCCAAACCCTTGATTTTTTTTACTTGTGTGTGATATAAAATCTATTTGGTTGATACAATTATATATATATAAATATGTTTGATCTAATTATCTGTCTTTTGTTCAAATTTTTCTAAGTCTTATTTTGACTATGATGTGTTTTTACACTCTTTTTGTCTGATGACAAAAGGGGGAGTAAAAGAAAGGTATGATGAACACGAAAGAAAGGTATATTGAACACGTGAGAATCCGATTATCCACCATCCGATGGATACACTGGAACTAAAGTATCATGCATATCATTTCATACATAGCATTTTTTTGCGCTAATATTCATTGATCTAGTGCTATGATAATGTTTAATAAATTTTCGGTACAATGAAATATATTTGATTAAATCAATCTATTTGGAATATAATCAGCATCCGATCTCACTTTATTAAATACATGCTCTGATACATTTACTGATTTTTCGTAATCACTTAGATGAATTTGCTTACCAAAAATTGCTTTAAAACCTGAATTGTTCATATATATCTAAACTGTTAAATTCAGGGGGAGACCCTTAATGTCTTTTTGAAACTAAATTGTTCATCTACCTTAGATGTTTGTCATCATCAAAAAGGGGGAGATTGTTGGAACCTAAACGATTGAGATGTTTAGACCCTCATTAATTTTGATGATAACAAAGTATTCACAAGAGAACAATTTATGTTCTAACATTTCTTGAAGTGTGCAGATACTAATAATACATATATTCTAAGCCACTCAAGCAAGAAGAAAGTAATTCTCAAGAGAAGGATTCATTCTATGTGTCAGCATCCGGCTCATCCTTGTGAGCGTCTGGAATTTCCTCTTTATACACTATGCTTATCCAATTGCTACAAGCGTCCGAACTTCCGATTCAACGAAGCGTCCAACTTCCCATTCTGAACGAGCGCCCGACCTTCCGATTCTGAGCGAGCGTCTGAACCTCACTTCTAATCACGTGTTAGTCACGTTGCTGCTCTACCTCTCAGAAGTTTCTGGAACGGATTTCAAAATTGATCTTGAGCGCTAAAATTGTTGTACGAGGTATCAAAGGTGAAACCTTTAACTACAAGACAAAAATCGTGAAGCAAGGTAGTACAAAAATGGTAACATGTACTCTTGGGATATTCTCTGCAAAGCAAGAAAGAGACAAAGATTTTGAATTTACCTTACTCAATGGTAAGAGCCATTTTTACCTTAACAGTTATATCCTTGGAACTCCTATATATACCTCATGGTATCCATTGAAGAAAAAGAAGGAACGTACTGTGAAAAAGCTTGGAAATTCTCACAAATATTTATCGAGAACAAGCATCGCTTCGTGAGCAACCAAGTCTCGTGCTAAGTCTCTCGACTACGTAATCGAACTCGGCCCGACCACTTTCTTTAAGAAAGTTTTTCTATAGTTGAGCTTAATCTTTTATCCTCTCTGTGAGAGTTATTTTTAATCGTACTTCAACTCTTTTGTAAAAGTTGTTTTGGCCTAGTTAAGGTCATATCCTCAAAGGCTCGATCAGATCGAGTCGTTTTGAGAAGTTGAGAGTATTGTCAAGTTGTGACAGTAGAATACTCTTGAGGAAATTGTAATCAGATTGATTATAGTGAAAATCCTTCAGGAACGAAGGGACTAGAAGTAGCTATCAGTTTGGTAGTGAACTAGTATAATTTCTGTGTCTCCTGCTTTACTGCTTTCTATTCATTTTTATCATGCTGCGTTAAAAACAAGTTTTATCAAACTGTTTTTTCCAGCGTCCGGTTATACCCAGCATCCGATAAACAAACAATTTTGAAAAAAACTTGTGTTCTATAATGTTTCTAACTTAAAGTTTACGAAAAGTTTGTAAACACAATTCAACCCCCCTTCTTGTGTTCACGTTCAGGAAATACGCGAGTACTAACGTAATAAAGATCCTATGTTATTTAGATTAACAAAGGTTGTGGTTTAAATGTTTGCAATAATTAACTCAAACATAATAAAGATCAAAGGGTGCGCAAGAATGAGATAAGACAAGTATGAGAAGCCTAGGGGAACCGGGTTCACCAATATTTAGTTCCTGAATTTACTAGTTAATAACTATGAGCTATATTTCCTGGTTAAAAGCTAATCTTCCACTCTAATACTATTAATATCCAATGATCATGTAATATTAACAGTCTTCTTCCTAACTAGTACCCCCAATGATCATGCAAGACAAATAGAAGGAAGAGCATTAGGCAACAGTGGAATTATCAATTTAATAACCGATTAGAAATAAGCAATTATCCTTGATCCGGCATAATACGTGAGTTCAATTATTCCTAGAGTTTTGTTAACTAATTGTGGTACGATCGCCTCCAATTAAATTAACTTCTTAAAGGGTGATCAAGCCTTATAGGATTAAGCATGCTAAGAACAATTCAGTCAACAAGATAATAGGAAAATCATATAATTAACTACATAAATATCAAAACATAATAAAGGATCCCTCATCACCCCTAGTGATAGATTTAGCTACTCATGGTAAGTGTAAATAGCATATATTCCTCTAAAAAGCTGTAAAAACCTATAATAGGAAGAATTAAATCTAAACCGGGACACCCTTTTGGTATAACGACGGTCCTTAAGCATGTTCTTTGCATTCCTCACGAGCTCCGGCAGCAAAACAGGTCTGGGCAAGAGGCTCCAAGGTTCGAGGATCAAAAATCAGCAAAAGGTCCTGAATAGAGGCTAAGAATGCCTATTTATATGCTAGGCAGCGAATTAGGTCAACTGGCTTCAAATCTGGGCGATCTGGGACTATGTACAACCGTACTGCTTTTATACACAGTCGTATCGCACTTGAGTTGCGACATTGGCCCATACTTGTGCATTTAGCACCACCTAACATCAATTGTGTACGGCCGTACTGTCTTTGGTACGGTCGTATTGGACTTTTTCTTCGACGTCAGGCTGTATTGACCATAAGGTACGCCCCTACTGCTGTGCTTGACTAGGTACGGTCGTACCGAGTATATGTCAAGCAGTACCACTTGTCCAGAAATGCCAAAAAATCTCCAAAACATGCCAGTTTTTTGTCCATTTTCGCATCTTTTGCTCCAAGTGTTGTCTTTGTAATATTTCTGCAAAATGAGGCATAAGTGAGTACTTTTATACTTTTAATGGTGCAAAATAACATGTTTTAGTACTAAAAATATCCCATAAAAAATAGACACATTGGAGTGTCAACAATTACTACTGCAAACGGGGTGCACTTGCCCTTAAGTGTGATTTGAGCACAACACGTGTCTGCCCGAACATGCCTGAATTACACCCAAACTTTTTGGTCTTGCTCGATAAAGCTCGTGACCTGTTCAGGTCGGCCTAATGCGTGCCAAATAACACGTTTTGCCAGCTCTAGTAGGAGAATATAGAATGATTACTTCTAGGGGTGCTTATGTCTTTCTAATCCAAATTGACGCTTTTCCTCTAGTTTCCTTCTCACATCAGATGTAAAAAAAAAAAATTATGTGGGGTCTACAACAAACTTTCTTTTCTTCTCTTGTAGAAAGAGAACCAAACAAGAGAAATTATGTTTTATCATCTGTTTTCCTTCCTCTCTTTTATTTCTTTTTGTTTTCAGCACAACCAAACATAATGTACAGTCTGTTTACATATATAAAAAAATAACTAAATATAGATTTAGAATGTCAATTTTTGGGTATATTAATACCAAGGAATTTTTGTATAGGAAAAAACTTAACAATTCATCTTTATATGCAACAAATTACAAAGTTATAACAAATAAAATAAAATAAAAGTAAAAAATCTATTCCCACTCCAATGTCATGTGTTTTCCCCATGGCTTGTAAATGGTAGGCTTGACGTAAGTTTGGGGGAGATAACCACCACAATGAGAGGGATAGTGGAAAGGGGATTGTGGCCACTTAGCCATAGTGAAGTAGCCATGGAGGTCGCGTGAAAAAAGAAGACCTACAATAGCAGGGCTGCACGCAGTGGCCGAACGAGTTGTTAAAGGATGAGGTGTGAGGTAGGGAAATTAAAAGGGAGGTATCTACGGTTGAGGGTGGCGCAACACCACCGGTAGAGGTATCGCAAAGGCATAGAATAGTCACAAGTAGTGGAAAGGACGACATTACGTTGTGCGCAATGGTGGGGAGAGGACGTGCGCACGATTGCACACGACGACATTAGTGACCGCATGTGTGATCACCTGCCACCCCTCCTCTCTTAACTTATGTTACTTCCCTAATCTTTTATTGCAACTTATTGCTTCTATTCTTCTTGCTATTCTTTCAAAAGCTCATTAGTTTCTTTTGTTCTAATTAATTGTTGTTGTTTTGGTTCTTGATGCAATCATGGTGTAATACGGAAGTGGTGTTGCAATGAAAGAACGGAAGGTATAGTTTGTTGGAACCTAAACGATTGAAAAGTTTAGACCCGCAATAATTTAGATGATAATAAAGTATCTGTGTGAGAACAATTTACTTTCTGATAAGTCTTGAAGTGTGAAGGAAATAAAATCATTCATATTTTATAACATCACTTAAGCAAGAAGAAGAAGTTTACAAGAAGATGAATACATATATGTTGTGTCTGCATCCGGTTGACCCTTAGCATCTAGTATATGCAATCAAGCGAGTTTTCGGTTATCTAAAGACTAAGACACGTGCAACTCTAGCATAGCAATGAGCATCTTATGCTTTTGAGCGAGCATCTGGTCTCTTTAATGAATCGCATGCAAGTCGTGCTTATCTTATCTACTCAATGCCTCAGCATATCCTGAAATAAATTCAAATTCGATTTATGCGCTAAATTCTATGGTACGAGGAATTAAAGGTGACACCTTTGGGATAAGACAAAAGTTTGTACGCTTTCAAATTGTGCCAGGCTGCAAATGATTGGAAAAGAAAATAGTACAAACGGTCATAAAGTGTACTATTCTGATATTCTCTGAAAAAGGCATAAATGATATTTTCAAATTACCTCACTCAATAATTTGGAGCTGATTGTTTCTGCAACGGTAATATTCTCAAGGAAGTCTATAAATACTCCAAGCTCTTCATTGAAGAAGGTTACAAAATTTTACTACAAGTGATCAACCTACAATTCTGTGCCAAGAACACTGAGAATCGGAACCTGAACTTCAGCATCTTATTCTTTCTTTTAGAAAGTTATTTTCTTTGTGCTTAAGTTTTCCATCCTCTCTTGTTGAGAGTTATTTGATTATATTCAAAACATCTTTGTAAAACTTGTATTTCCTTGTGATAGGCTGCTTCCTCAAAGGCTCGAACGTCTAGAGTCGTTTTGAGAAGTTAAGAGTATTGTCAAGTTTGTGACAGTAGAATACTCTTAAGGAAATTGTAATCAGTGTGATTATAGTGGAAAATCCTTCAGGAACGAAGGGACTAGACGTAGCTACCAAGTTGGTGGTGAACTAGTATAAATCTCTGTGTCTCTTTCTCTATATTGCTTTATCTTTACTTCTGTCTTGCAAGAAAAACAAGCTTTTACTGATTTCATTTCAGCGTCCGGTACCCTTTCAGCATTCAGTTACAAAACGTTTTCAAAAGAACTTATTTTCCAGCATGTTTTAACTTAAAGTTTGCGAAAAGTTTTTAACACAATTCAACCCCCTTCTTGTGTTCACGTTCAGTTAGTACCAGAGCTCGGCCTCTTGGTTGAGCACTTAACAGTGTGAAAGGAAAAGATCCTATCTTTACAAACATGTCTACAGAGGGTGGCCACATGAACCATCCTTCTCTATTTACTGGAGAAAAATTTAATTACTGGAAGGATAAGATAAAATCATTCTTTGAATCTCAACAACTAGAGTTGTGGGACATGGTTGAAAATGGGTACATTATTCCCACTACTACTACTGGTGTTATCTTATCTAGCGAAGAATGGAATGATGACCAGAAAAAGAGATATCAGCTAAATAAAAAAGGTAGATATATTCTCATCTGTGCTATGGCAGAAAAAGAATATGAGAAATGTGGTAAATTTGAGACTGCCAAGGAAATATGGGATTCCCTTGTTTTATCTTACGAAAGCTCTGCCCAAGTCAGAGAAACAAAGCCTAGCATGTTGGTTTGCCAATATGAGCTATTCAAGATGGAAGAAGGTGAAAACATTGAGACAATGTTTGGAAGATTCCAAACTCTTGTCCATGGGTTAAAAGCCCTTGGAAAAAGCTATACAACGCCTGATCATGTGAGAAAGATCATAAGAAGTTTAACTAAGCAGTGGAGACCTAAGGTCACTACCATACAAGAAGCTAAAGATCTCAACACAAGCTAAAGATCTCAACACTCTACGTCTTGAAGATCTTCTAAGCTCTCTAAAAGCACATGAAATTTAGCTAAATGAAGAAGAACCTGCGAAGAAAAGTAAATCTATTGCTTTGAAAGTTAACAAACATAAAGCTAGTTCTTCTAAAGCCCATCAGGCTGAAGAAGAATCAGAAGATGAAGCTTCAAAAAATGATAGTGAAGGATCAGATGATGAGCTCTCATTCGTATCAAGGAAGATCTAACACATGTGGAAAAAGAAAGAGAACTTCAGGAGACAGTTCCAAAAGAAAGGTTTCAAGGATAAGAAGGAAAGCAAACACAAGAATCAAATCATTTTTGATGAGTGCAAAACTCCATGGCACTTCAACTCTGAATGTCCTAATCTCAAGGAGAAGCCTAAAAAGAGTACTTTCAAGGGAAATAAAAAGGGTCTCATGGAAATATGGGAAGACCTGGACTCATCTTCCTCTGAAGATGATGAGGATGAAGAAGAAGCAAATGTTGCTCTTATGGCAAACACAAAATCAGATTCTAAAGAAGAAGCTGGAGAGGTAATCTATGATTCTTACTCTAAACTTCAAAATGCATTTGATGAATTTCTTAAGGATTCCTCCACTCTCTCCATTGAGTACAAAGCTTTGAAAAAGAAGTTTTCAATACTATCAAAAGAATTTCAAATTTTGAACAATGAAAACTCAAAACTCAATGAAGAGAACCAGAAGCTGAAAGTTCAGCGTCTGGTAGCTAAAAGCTCTCAAGCAGTAGGTAATCCTAAATGCAAATCAAATGAATATGAATGTGATTTTCAAAAGTTTCTTGCTGAGAGTATAACTCGTAGCAAACAAGCTTCAATGATTTGGGGTGTCAGTAAAACAACAACTCACAGTCTTGGATACAAACCAGATGAACCCACTTTACAAAATGAAAATCTAGCATATGATGAAACCAATGACCATAGTGAAAGCTTGCATTGCACACACTGCAATAAACATAGTCATTTGAAATGTGCATGTACTGCTTTCAAAATTAAGAAGGACAAGCATTCTTCTAGAACTAACAAGAAAGGACCCAAGAAAATTTGGGTACCTAAAGATAAAATAGTCTATATTTCAAATATGCTTAGCAACAAAGTCAGCACACTAGTCTTAGTACTTAGACAGTGGAAACCAAGAGATGATGGTTTTGTTGGTTTCGGTGCAAACCAAAAAGGTAAAATAGTTGGAATTGGTCGCATTGGTAAAGGCTCTCTTCCCTCTATTGATAATGTTCTTTACGTTGAAGGTCTAAAGCATAATCTACTTAGCATAAGTCAATTATGTGACAGTGGTTATGATGTTATCTTCACAGAAAAAGGATGTGTAGTAAAAAGTAAGAAGGATGGTGTAACGACCCGTTTCCGAACCGCTACAGAGCTAAACTAAACCTGTATGCGATGCATTTTAAAACGGTACTCTTGTGCCCTTTAGAAAAATGCGGTATTTTTTTTTTTAAACATCAGTAATTCCCGCAAGTGCACATCAAAGTAATTACAACTTTCCGAAACATGGTGCAACTAGGACACAAGACTCAAATACGAATAAGACATACATGCATAATACATATATATATATACATACACAAGTCGTACTAACAGTGTACGCAAAATACAGGGTAGTAAATGTACAAAGAAATACACCTATGGTATGACGACTCTTAAGAGAGCAATCATACCCTGGGGGTACTTCCAGCAGACACCCACGCAGGGGGCTGCTCCAAAAGTGAGACCGCCAGTCTACCCTGTAACCAAAATAACACCTGGCCCGACTGGTCACGACACACGGAACATAAAAGTCATAAATACAGTCATCCCAAATATATACAACAGTCTACCGACAAAAAGAAAGCATAACGCAGCAGTCAACTAACACCACAGCTACAGGTAGCTACCCAAATCCTCTGACGGGTCCTCCTCCTCCTCCTCCTCCATCAGGTCCTCGCCTGTCAAGTCAATGAAGGGGGCCGCAGCTGGCACGTCCACAGGCACATCACTCGGGGTATACTCACCCGTCAGCCACTCCTCAGTCGATCTCGCTCCAATGCAATCCGCCTCGTGGCACACAGCACAAACGGGAGGGGAAGCCACAGGCGGTGTAGGGGTCCTAGCGACAGTAGGGGAAACCGGTACTACAGGGGATCTCGGAACAGCAGCCGCCCTCGAAGTGGAAGCTCCTGCAGATCCTCGGCATATTACGCTCTTGCGGGCGGTCCATCTCACTCTGGGTCCACGCCCTCTGCCTCGGCCTGCAAATCTGGTAGCAGTGCTCCTAGGAATGTCATGAGGTCCCTCTGGTGAAGAAGAAGAGGCTCTCATGGCCCTCTCACGCTCGCTGGCACGCCACGCCTCCACCACCTGTCTCATCCGGATCAGGAAACTCACCGTACGTCATGTCACATCCTGCCTCACAGCTATGCCATCCTCTCGTAGGGTCTGCACCACGTCCCCAGTGTATACCACACGGCGGGAGATGGGGTCGAACTCCATCGCCACGGGTTGCTCCATATCAGGGAAGTCAAAGAAAATCTCTGGCGACGTCCTCATCGCCGGAATCCAAACGCCCTTCGCCATCGCCTGGGTAATCGTCATGAATTGAAGGCACCACGGGAAAGGGTCAACTTCTCAACAGATCAAGATAATCAATGCATAAAGCAATAAGCAAACAACAATGTATATCATTCACAGAACGTGACTCAACTCTCTCACTCTAGACTCGACTTGACTCTCTACTCATTTTCTCTCGACTCGACAATTATTCCAGAAAGCAGACGCAGATCCATCAACTGACATACCAGCCGTAGCCTTGGGATCTTTCGCTTCTCCCTAGGTAAGCAGCCCCGGTTCCTACGCTGCGACGCCTAGCTAATCTCCAGTAAGCGAAGGGGACCTAGCACCCTCAGTTATCCGGGTCACAGCTCAAAAACGTCACGACGACTCGCCTAGCTCTCTCACTCGATGAACAGTTTGCCGCTTACGATAGTCAAAGAGTGATACACAAGATTACTTGACCGCATATCAAATAAAGAGAGCATGCTTAACATGAAGAAATGCAATTCAACAATTTAAGCAATAAAGCAATCTGCATGAAGAAACGCAATTCAACAAGCAATACGCAGTTCGCAGCATATGTTCAATCTCATATTAAATATTGCATAACTCAATCATATTACAACATCACATGCTTGACACGCAAATCAAGGAATCCATCCCTCTGCAACTCGATGGAATTAACAGAGAGGTACAAACAAGTGGGGGGTTGGGGCCAGAAGACCAACTGCACAATTTTTCACCCACAATTGTTGACAAGTGACTCCAAACACAAGAGGGGGGTGAATTGTGTGTGAACGGTGCTTTCAAAAACTTTTGGAGAAATAAGTGCTAATTATGAGTTGCGGAAATATTAATGTGAAATAGATAAATCACTTGAAGAATAAATTGCAAACGAGTTAAAAATAAAGTAAATAGTAAGATATAAATAACAATAAAATAAAGTACAGAAATTTAATTGACCAAAAGTAGAGAGATAAGGAGTAAAAAAGCACACAACAAATTATCCAGGTTCGCCACCTAACACCCCCTGTGGCCTACGCCCCGTCCCCAAAGCAAACCACTATGGGATTTTCACTAAGACACTAGCTTTTAAATCAGGTTCAGCTAGAAACCTTTACAACTCTAAATCAGAGCAATACGTTCAAGAGATATCACCTCTCTATGAACACCTTAGGATTCCTACCCAAAAATAAATGATTTTCACAAATAAAATGAGACGAGAAAGATACACTCAATAGTGCAGATATAACAAATTGAAGCTCAAATAATACAACTCAAATTATGTAGAATAAAAAGGCTCTCAGAAAATTGTGCTCAAATAAGTGTGAGTGATGAAAAATATTTGATGTAGTTTTTGGCACAAAAATTAAGCATCAAGGTTGTTGTATTAAAACAAAGCTCACGAGCTCAGTGTTTATATAGGCAATGGAGGAGCGCCACTTTAAGAAGATTTGTTCGTTGAGGATTTGCCCGCTATGCAGTGGATCTGCTCGTTGGAATTTGTCCGTTATGCTGAACATGAAAGAATTGAAAACACTGAGACGGCTCGGCATACGACCTCAAGACGGCTCGGACGACCTCTGAAGACAGCTCGGCAGACGACCTCGCCACACAGCTCGACAGACGACCTCGACAAAGCTCGGCATACGACCTCTGAACAGCTCGGCAAAAGACCTCGGCACACGACCTCGGTACGCGACCTCATCAGCTCGACACGGGTCATCAGCTCGGCACGCGACCTCATCAGCTCGACACCCGACTTCCTCCTCAGTTCGACATACGACTTCCTCAGAGCTCAACATCCGACTTCCTCCTCAGCTCGACATCCGACACGAGATATGCATGTCAAAATATTTTGTGCGTGTGTGATTTAATTTTAATTGAGAGCTTTTTATTACTACTTACAAATTGTCTTAATAAAAATAAATAAATACCCAAAACCCAAAGACTTGAGAAACTATCATTCTTGATACGCGTCTTGGTATTCTTTTCCACTTTTTGCACGGTTGACTATTTGCAAAGCTCCCTTTTGTCAATCATCAAAATCATCCTGTCAAGGCATGTATTCACAGACTCCCCCTTTTTGATGATGACAAACATCTCATGGAGGGAATTTAGTAAAATATAATTATGATATAGCAATGAGATATAAGCATGGTTTTTCAATAAAAGATATCAGAGTTTAAGCACAATATTTAGAAAAACTCCCCCTCACAATAGGCAATACTTAAAATATCACTCCCCCTGAATCATGCATTCATGTAACTCTCCACCTTTGGCAACATCAAAAAGTGGGAAAGACAAATAAAGCAAGGCATATATTCAGGATTAAACAAGCATATTTTGATAGTTACGTGATACCAAGCTTGGTGTGTGACAGATGAGCTGGTTGGACATGATTAGCTAGTTGCATAAGACAAATGCGGCACCCACTCATTATTCCGGACTTAAAGAAAAAGGAAGGAGAAAAGACTGCATAAACTCGTTAGCACACTCAAACGCCCAAGTTAGAATTTATTCAAAAAGAAAATGCAATCACAAAAATACTCAATGCATGATTGGTCTAAAATTCCCAATTCAGTTCTAATAAAAAAGAAAGTTTCCTTAGGCAAAGGTTTAGTAAAAATATCTGCAAGTTGTCTAGATGTTTCCACAAACTCAATCATGCAATCACCTTTTTGAACATGATCTCTAATAAAATGGTGCCTAATCTCTATGTGTTTAGTCCGAGAGTGATAAACCGGATTTTTCGTGAGGTTTATGGCACTAGTATTGTCGCACTTAATTGGAACAGTTTTCAGATTGATTCCATAATCATTCAACTGTTGTTTCATCCAAATGATCTGTGAACAACAACTACCTGCTGCAACGTGTAACGACCCGTTTCCGGACCGCTACCGAGCTCAATATACCGAGCTCGAGTTACCGAGCTCAACACACCGAGCTCAACATAAACCTGTATGAGATGTGTTTTAAAACGAAACTCTTGTGCCTTTTAAAAATACGATATATTTTTTATAAAACCAACTCGTGCACATCAGAGTAATTCTGACAAACATGGTGCAACTAAGACACAAGACTTAAATTCTAATAAAACATACATGCATAACATACATATATATATCACTCGAAATAATAATGTATACCAAATACAGAGTAGTAAATGTACAAAGAAAATACACCTAAGGTATGACGACTTCAAAAGAGCAATCATACCCTGAGGGGACTTCCAAACTCCCACGCAGGTCGCCCAAAGTAAACCGCCAATACCCTCAGAGCAATAAAGCATACCCGCCCAAACCGTCACAACCTCGAACACAAAGAAAACAAAAGTACAGTCATCAGAAAACCAACCATCCAACAACATAATCAATCACGACAAGTAGAGGTCGTCGCTCGGGTCCTCGTCGAGCTCCTCCTCGGCATCATCTGGCCGCCGAGTTCCCTACGCCTCGACATCGCTGGGTAACCGCCATGGATTGAAGGCACCACGGGAAAGTGGTCAACTTCTCGACAATTCAAGATAAGCTCGACATAAAAGATATAAGCAAACAACAAGGTATAACATTCACCGACGTGACTCGACCATCTCACTCTAACTCGACACAACTCGCAAATCCATTTTCTCTCGACTCGACAATTTTTCCGGAATGCACACGCCGTACCGTATGTCGGAAAGTCCAAAGCCTTGGGATCCTCGCTCTCCCTAGGATACTAACTCAGGTCCCATAGCATGGCGACGTCTAGTCAATCTCCCAGTAAACAAAAGGGACCTAGCACCCTTAGTTATCCGGGTCACGGCTCAAAAACGTCATACGACTCACCTAGCTCGCTCACTCGATGAACAATTCGCCGTATACGATATTCAAAGAGTTAAACACAAGATATTCAACCGCATGTCAAATAAAAAGAGCAAGCTCGACATGAAGAAACGCAATTCAACATGCAGTACACCATTCACAGCATATATTCAATCACATATTAAATACATGCAAAATCCAATCATATCACAACATTTCATGCTCGACACAGATCAAGAAATCCATTCACAAGAACATATAAAATAAAGTCTTAATAATGTCTAAAAGTTGCCCTTACCGAACTCCAAGTTAATGCTGCTCGACAACGACCTTGACACGGCTGTCTTCAACGAGCTCGACAACGACTTCGACACGTAATGTCCTCAATCGACCTCGACACGTACAGTTCTCGATCTGGATTCCGCTGCTTCCACGTCCTTGGATTCGCTTTCCCGTACACCTCGATTCGGAAATCACACGATCTCGGGAATCAGACTTCCTAAAACAAACACAACTCAGTTCGATCTATGGGTTCTAATACACTTAGCTCTCTTCCCAAACTTAACCACAACCCAGAAAATATAAAAACTCAAGAACTGAAATATATTTTTCCTCTAACACAAAGTTAGGGTTTTGGTCAAAAGTTCATGAAAAAGGCTATCCGATGCTACAAATGATAGATCGACAACAACAACAACTGTACAAATAAACGAAAACAAGAAATCGAAACAAACCAAAAATGGTGGGTTTTTGGGCACTGCTGATTGCAGAAAAACAGAGGAAGAAAATTTGTATTACAAGCCCAATTAATCCGGTAGAAAGATAGGTAATATCGTGAAGAAGAAAACCCATCGCTTGACATGATTTGGAAGTATAAAATCGCTAAAAATGGAAGGAAAAAGTAGCGCTAAACAAAGAGGACAGAGGAAAAGAAAAATCTGCCTTCATACCTCAATGGTGATGGTCGACAAAGCGAGATATGTCGAGAAGATAATGAGGAACAAGGTTGATGAAGAAAGCTTATGCAGGCTCGATGGAACTCAAGGTTTCTTCGATGGAAGTTTTTGGAGAAAAACAACGAAACTCGCAGGCGTATGAAGGAAGAAGAAAGAAGAAAAGAGAAAGAATGATTGTTTGAGGAAAAACCGATCGTGGGATACATTTGGTGAGAGAAGGGGCATAATCGTAACTCCTATAAGATGCCAATCCCATCAATCATTCTACCCATCTAATCGTTCCTCTCATAATTACCTCTACTCGCTTGGCCAACGATCTAGACACGCGCTGACGAGAACTAGTCGACAATATAATTATTACAAACAATATAATAATAACGCTGAATAACGTTCGAAAGAATACGAGTTATCATCATCTCGACACGATGTCGACTAGGGTGCTCGTGCAAGCGCACAAGGTTCTAACACGAGTTCGTGAACGCGGCCTCCTCAGCTCGGTACGCGACTTCATCAGCTCGACACGCGATCTCCTCACCAGCCTAGTGCACGCAGCCTCCTCACCAAAGAAATGACCTCAAAGACGCGATCTTGGCACGGGATCTCGACACAAGGTCTTGGTCGAGGTCTCGATACGTCGTCCTAATACGATGTCGATCTCGCCCTCAGGTGTTACAATCTCTCCTCTAAAAAATTTCGTCCTCGAAATTGCAAATAAGATTCTTACCTCGGAAAAGTTCAGTGGTAATCGAAGTCTTCATCTTCTCCTCCAGCTCCCAAGTCGCATCTCCGCCTTTCCGATCCCACACAACTTTGACGAAGTTGAATCTCTTTGTTCAAGAATCGCTTGGCTTTCCGATCAACGATCCTTCGTAATGCTTCAAAGATAGGTCGCCCTTCGCTTGAATCACATCCGCTCGATGACATGAGAGGGCCTAAACATACTTCCGCAATTGTGAGACGTGGAAGACGCCGTGAATGTTCGACAAGAATGGTGGCAAGGCAACTGATATGCCACCGACCAATACGACGAAGAATCGATAAGGTCCAATAAATTTAGGGTAAGTTTCTTGGATTTGATCGCTCGACCAACTCCGGTGAGTGGGGTGACTCTAAGAAATACATGTTCTCCTTCCTCGAACTCGAAGTTGTCGACGCCGTTGGTCCGCATAACTCTTCCGCCGACTTTGAGATGTTCGTGATCCGATCTCTCGATCAAACGGATCTTCTCGGTAGTCTGCTGGATCATATCTGGTCTCTGACGAGCGTAACGCCGCCCTGGTACCAACAAAGAGGCGTCGACATTTCCGTCCATACGTTGCTTCAAAAGGTGCCATTCCAATACTCGATGGAAACTGTTATTGTATGTGAACTCCACCAATGGTAAGACGTCGTCCCAACTTCTCGGTGATCTAACGTACACGCCGCAACAAATCTTCAAGTGAATGGATCGTTCTCTCGGCCTCGACCGTCAGTGGATGATATGCCGAGCTAAGCTTTGAAGCTCGGTTCCCATCGCCTCTTGCAATTCCTCCAAAATGAGACGTGAACTTGAATCTCGGCCGACACGATCGAAGAGGGTATTCCATGAAGTCGCATTTATCTCCGCGATGTAGATCTCTGGCCACCTTTCCACGTTGTATGTCGACCTCACCGTAAGAATGGGCGATTTGGTCAATCGGTCGACGATCACCCAAATCGAATCATTCCTCTTCTGCGTCTTCGCAAACCTACAACGAAGTCCATGGAAATACCGTCCCATTTCCAAACCGGTACGCCGATTATCAGAACATTCCCGCAGGTCGCTGGTGCTCCACCTTCGCTTCGACACGTTAAACACGGTTACGTGCTCGGCCACTTGCTTCTTCATTCCGACCACCAAAAATGCTTCTTCAAGTCTTGATACATCTTCAGAACTCCTGGATGAATACTAAAGTTGCTCTTATGCGCTTCGTCGAGAATCAACTTCCTCGGCTCGGATCGTTAGGTACGCACACTCGGCCATTGCACCTCAAGATGTCGTCGCTCAGGCGTGAAATTGTCGCCTTCCTTGCGCTATCAATGAATCTTCTCTTGCGAGCTCGTCATGAACTTGCTTTGGTTTCGGATCTCATCCAACAACTGTTAGAGATGGTAAGCATACCAAACCTCGCCTTCCGGTGAAACTTCGACACTCGACTTCAAGTCTCTAACTTCTCGAGCATCTCCAACTCCTTGATCATCATCGCCGAGGTTAAAACGCTCTTCCTACTCAACGCATCCGCTACTACGTTAGCCTTACCGGATGGTATTCCAACGTAAAGTCGTAGTCCTGAGAAATTTCGTCCATCTACGCCGACGCATGTTGAGTTCTTTCGGTCGAACAGTACTTCAAGCTCTTGTGATCACCGAAAGCAGAAGAGTGCTCCCATAAAGGTAGTGTCTCCATATCTTCAGAAAAACTACTGCGCCCGGCTCCAAGTCGTGAGTTGGGTAGTTCCTCTCGTGAATCTTAAGTCGCCTTGAAGCATACGCGACCACCTTCCGATGTTGCATCAAAGACGCATCCCAATCCCCTGGTGTGACGCATCACAATACACCTCGTAAGGCTCTTCAGTTGAGGCAAAATCAAGACAGCGCTGCCGCCAAAAGCTCCTTCGCCTTTGAAAACTCGGCTCACACTCTGGCCCAGGCAAAAGGTTGATCCTTCCTCGTCAGTCGTGTAAGAGGCGCGACAATCTTCGAGAAACCTTCAATGAATCTTCGGTAATATCCTGCTAAGCCGACAAAACTCCTGATCTCGGTAACCGTCTTCGGCTGTTCCCACGCTAACACAGCTTCAATCTTAGTTGGATCCACAGCTATCCCTTCTTTGGAAATCACGTGACCAAGAAAATTCACCTCTTCAAGCCAAAATTCACACTTCGACAGGTTGGCATAGAGTTGCTTATCTCGTAATATCTGCAGTACTCGACATAAGTGTTCTTCGTGCTCTTCTCGGTTCCCTCGAGTAGATCAGTATGTCGTCGATGAACACTACAACAAACTGATCCAAGAACGAATGGAAAATCCTGTTCATGTAGTCCATAACACAGCTGGCGCATTCGTCACTCCAAACGGCATCACCAAGTACTCGTAGTGACCGTATCTAGTCCTGAAGTCGCTTTTGGCGACATCTTCCTCCTTCACGCGAATCGATGGTAGCCGGACTTCAAGTCTATCTTGGAAAGATCGCCGCTCCACGAAGTTGATCCATCAAGTCGTCGTCAATACGTGGTAACGGATAACGGTTCTTCACAAGAACCTTGTTGAGCTCGCGGTAATCTACGCACGCCTTGATCGCCCATCCTTCTTCTTAACCAACAACACCGGAGCTCCCCACGGTGACACGCTCGGCCGTATGAATTGCTTCGACTCCAAGTGTTCGATCTGGGACTTCACTCTTTCATCTCGGCAGAGACATCCCAGATGGCGCTTTGGAAATCTGGCCCCGTCCTGGAATCAGTCGATGGAGAACTCGACCTCATCTTGGTGGTAACCCTGGCACGCCTTCTGAAAACGCCCTCAAAGTCACACACCACCGGAACATTCTTCACGCCGATCCGCTGAAAACTTCCGAACCAGCCGATACATGTATTCCCTAGTTCCTTCTTTCAAAGAAACTCCAATACGTTCGTAAAGATAATTGGAGATTCCAAGGTCCTGGAAAAATTACGCTTTACGCACAAAAAGGACATGGTGGTGTGACAACCAATCCATCCCGAGAATGACATCTAAGCCCTTAAGAGGCAAACAAACCAAATTGACCACAAACTTTCTACTCAATAACCACTACACAATTAAGACATGCGATGTTTGTGACTAAGGTTTTAGCAAATGGGTTGTAACTACCAATTTAAACGGTAAAGCGATCCACAGCAAGTTCAAATGGTTCACACAATCGTAAGAAATAAAGGAATGTGTTGCACGAATCAAAAAGAACGGATAAGGATTTACCCTCGATCTCACATTCACCTTGGATAAGATCTTCACCGATCGCTTCCTCGCCACTCATGCGTAAAACTCGCCTTTAGCTACTGACGCTTCCCTTTGGCCCTTACGCAAGCATCGTTGGTTCGGACTTTAGGTGTAGGACAATCCTTGGCAAAATGCCCTGGCTTCTTGCGGTTGAAACACACCTCCTCCTTCGAGTACGATTACTCGCGTAATGTCCCGGCTTTCCACATCGATAGCAAGTCACCTCGACACCGGTCGACCTCCCGCTCCTCGCTCACCTGGGTCATCGGACGATCTGTCTGTTGTCGTTCCCCGAGGTCGGTCGTAAGGCTTCTTCTGCGGTTGTTTTCCTTTACGTGCAAATCTACGCCCCGCACTCTGGGTCTCACCGGTCCGCCTACAATCTTCTTCTTATGGCTTACTCCTTCTACCTCGACACGATCAATCACTCTTGGAGGTTTGGATCCTCAACGACACCATCGACTTCCTGTCGAATCTCAATCCCCGTTGGAATCTCTCACTCAACCATCTCTGGTCAACTCGATCACGGAATGGACTCAAATACCTCGCAAGCGACTCGAACTTGGTCGCATACTCGGACACCGTCGAGTTGCCTTCGCAATTGAAGAAATTCCTGCTCCTTCTCGGCTCGTGCGATCTGGAAAGTACTTGTCCAAGAACCTTTCACGAAAAAGCTCCCAGGTCATCTCGCGACGTTCGCTTATAAATGTTTGCTTTACTCCTCTCCACCAATACTCTGCGTCTCTCCCAGCGTAGTAGGTGGCGTAGTCAACCTTCACGTTGTCCGCAATGAAGTGCCTCAAAGATCTTCTCGATCTCTTGCATCCAAAGATCGCCTTTATCCGATTTGGTTCACCATAGAACTTGTGGATCATGCTTCACGAAGTCTGCTAATCCTCAGCTTGACATTTCGTTACGCTCGTTCTTTGTTCTTTGCAAGTTCTGTGAGTTAACGGCTGCGTCTGTTGAGCCATCGCGTTAAGCCTGTTGAGTTACGGCGGTGATTGTTGAGTCATAGCTGCCGCCATCTTGGTCATAGCTTGAATTGCTCGTTCCATGTCGACGTTCTCGGTTGCGGTTTGTCGTATTCCTACGAGGTGGCATTAGATTCCACAAAGTTCAAAACCCCGCCGAATCTCACAACAAGGATGTGTTAAAACACACCGCTTCAATTAAGAAACAAGCTCAAACAATTTTTCAAGCAATAAGTGCTTCACTTAATCAAACAAAGAATCAACATATTACAATTAGGTACCCACACACATAACCCGACACGACGACCCAAATCTCCTATGCACAACTGAATCAGACTCTCGATACTAACAATGTAACGACCGCTTTAGACCGCTACCGAGCTCAATATACCGAGCTCGAGTTACCGAAGCTCAACACACCGAGCTCAACATAAACTCGTATGAGATGTGTTTTAAAACGAAACTCTTGTGCCTTTTAAAAATACGATATATTTTTTATAAAACCAACTCGTGCACATCAGAGTAATTACAGCTTTTCGAAACATGGTGCAACTAAGACACAAGACTTAAATTCTAATAAAACATACATGCATAACATACATATATATCACTCGAAATAATAATGTATACCAAATACAGAGTAGTAAATGTACAAAGAAAATACACCTAAGGTATGACGACTTCAAAAGAGCAATCATACCCTGGGGGTACTTCCGGCAGACTCCCACGCAGGGGGCTGCTCCAAAAGTAAACCGCCAGTCTACCCTGTAGCAATAAAGCATACCCGGCCCAAACTGGTCACAACCTCGAAGACAAAGAAAAACAAAGTACAGTCATCAGAAAAACAAACATCCAACAACATAATCAATCACGACAAGTAGAGGTCGTCACTCGGGTCCTCGTCGAGCTCCTCCTCGGCATCATCTGGCCGCCGAGTTCCCTACGCCGACATCGCCTGGGTAACCGTCATGGATTGAAGGCACCACGGGAAAGGGTCAACTTCTCAACAATTCAAAATAAGCTCGACATAAAGAATATAAGCAAACAGCAAAGTATAACATTCACCGACGTGACTCGACCATCTCACTCTAACTCGACACAACTCGCAAATCCATTTTCTCTCGACTCGACAATTTTTCCGGAATGCACACGCCGTACCGTATGTCGGAAAGTCCAGCTGAAGCCTTGGGATCCTCGCTCTCCCTAGGACAGTCAACTCAGGTCCCATAGCGTGGCGACGTCTAGTCAATCTCCCGTAAACAAAAGGGGACCTAGCACCCTTAGTTATCCGGGTCACGGCTCAAAAACGTCATACGACTCACCTAGCTCGCTCACTCGATGAACAATTCGCCGCATACGATATTCAAAGAGTTAAACACAAGATATTCAACCGCATGTCAAATAAAAAGAGCAAGCTCGACATGAAGAAACGCAATTCAACATGCAGTACACCATTCACAGCATATATTCAATCACATATTAAATACATGCAAAATCCAATCATATCACAACATTTCATGCTCGACACAGATCAAGAAATCCATTCACAAGAACATATAAAATAAAGTCTTAATAATGTCTAAAAGTTGCCCTTACCGAACTCCAAGTTAATGCTGCTCGACAACGACCTTGACACGGCTGTCTTCAACGAGCTCGACAACGACTTCGACACGTAATGTCCTCAATCGACCTCGACACGCATAGCCTCGATCCGATTCCGCCGCTTCCACGCCCCTGGATTCGCTCTCCGCACACCTTGATTCGAAATCACTCGATCTCTGAATCGACTTCCTAAAACAAACACAACTCGATTCGATCTATGGGTTCTAATACACTTAGCTCTCTTCCCAAACTTAACCACAACCCGTAAAATATAAAAACTCAAGAACTGAAATATATTTTTCCTCTAACACAAAGTTAGGGTTTTTGGTCAAAAGTTCATGAAAAGGCTATCCGATGCTACAACAGATAGATCGACAACAACAACAACAACCGAAACAAACGAAAACAAGAAATCGAAACAAACCAAAAATGAAGGGTTTCTGGCACCGCCATTGCATAAAAACAGAGGAAGAAAATTTGTTTTACAAGCCCAATTAATCGGTTAGAAAGATAGGTAATAACGTGAAGAAGAAAACCCATCACTTTGACATGATTTGGAAGTATAAAACTGGCTAAAAATGGAAGGAAAAAGTAGCACTAAACAAAGAGTACAGAGGAAAAGAAAATCTGTTCTTCATACCTCAATGGTGATGGTCGAGCAAAGTAGATATGTCGAGAAGATAATGAGGACCAAGGTTGATGAAGAAAGCTTATGCAGAAGCTCGATGGAACTCAAGGTTTCTTCGATGGAAGTTTTTGGAGAAAAACAACGAAACTCGTGAGCGTGGAAGGAAGAAGAAAGAAGAAAAGAGAAAGAATGAGTGTTTGAGGAAAAACCGATCGTGGTATACAATTTGGTGAGAGAAGGGCATAATCGCAACTCCAGCTATAAGATGCCAATCCCATCAATCATTCTACCCATCTAATCGCTCCTCTCATAATTACCTCTACTCGCTTGGCCAACGATCTAGACACGCGACGAGAACGGCAAGCCGACAATATAATTATTACAAACAATATAATAATAACGCTGAATAACGTTCGAAAGAATACGAGTTATCATCATCTCGACACGATGTCGACTAGGGTGCTCGTGCAAGTGCACAAGGTTCTAACACGAGTTCGTGAACGCGGCCTCCTCAGCTCGGTACGCGACTTCATCAGCTCGACACGTGATCTCCTCATTTCGGCTAGTGCACGCGCGATCTCCTCATCGGCCAAATGACCTCGGCACGCGATCTTGGCACGGGATCTCGACACAAGGTCTTGGTCGAGGTCTCGATACGTCGTCCTAATACGATGTCGATCTCGTCCTCAGGTGTTACACAACGTATTTCGCTTCAGCAGTGGACAAAGCCACACTGGCTTGTTTCTTACTATGCCATGAAACCAAGGCATTCCCAAGTAAGTGACATGTCCCACTAGTGCTTTTTCGGTCCATTTTGCAACCCGCAAAATCCGAATCCGAGTACCCAATAAGTGTGTAGTCAGCACCTTTGGGGTACCATAAACCCATAGTTTGTGTGCCAGTGAGATATCTCATGATGCGTTTTACCGCTAAGAGATGTGATTCCTTAGGATTTGCTTGAAAACGTGCACACATACAAACACTAGACATAATATCGTGATCGACTTGCGGTGAGATAGAGAAGAGATCCTATCATACCTCGATACTTACTTACTTCGACCGACTTACCACCTTCATCTTTGTCAAGATAGCATGATGTGCTCATGGGAGTTGAGATTTCTTTGGCGTTGCTCATTCCAAATCTTTTAAGCAACTCCTTGAAATATTTGGATTGATTTATAAAAATTCCTTCTTTTGTTTGTTTGATTTGAAGACCAAGGAAGTAGTTGAGCTCTCCCATCATGGACATTTCAAACTCACTTTGCATGATTTTGGAAAAATCTTCACACAAAGACTCATTAGTAGCACCAAAGATGATATCGTCAACATAAATTTGAGCAAGTAAAATGTCATGATTTTTGTGTTTAATGAAAAGAGTGGTATCAACTTTTCCTCTTTCAAAACCTTTTTCAAGTAAATATTTGCTCAACCTCTCGTACTAAGCTCTCGAGCTTGTTTTAAACCATATAAAGCCTTTTTCAATTTGAAAACATGATTTGGAAATTCAAAATTTTCAAAACCGGGGGGTTGATCAACATATACTTCTTCTTGAATAAAACCATTTAGAAATGCACTCTTAACATCCATTTGAAAAAGTTTAAAATCCATGATGCAGGCAAATGCGAGAAGCATGCGAATAGCTTCTAATCTAGCCACGGGTGCATAGGTTTCATCGAAATCTATGCCCTCTTGTTGATTATAGCCTTTTGCAACAAGTCTAGCTTTATTTCTAACAATGATACCGTTTTCATCAAGCTTGTTGCGAAAGACCCATTTGGTCCCAATGACTAGGTGATCTTTAGGCCTAGGGACAAGTTCCCAAACATCATTTCTCTCAAATTGATTTAATTCCTCTTGCATAGCAAAGGTCCAATGCTCATCAAAGATGGCTTCATTGACGTCATTTGGTTCAATTTGAGAGACAAAGGCCATATGATGACATGCATAATTAAGAGAATTTCGAGTCGTTACCCCTTTTGAGATATCACCTATTATGTTGTCAAGAGGATGGTTCTTGAGACTCTCCATTCTTTTGGAAGATTTGAGTGAGAGAGTTCTTGAGAGGGTTGAGGCAAGGACTCTTGATCCTCCTTTTGAACTTTTGATCTCTCTTGTTCCTCTAAATAGGTATCTCCAAATACTTCTGCAAGATCATCAACACTTTCTTCTACTGAAGATTTGGGGTTAGATTCATCAAAAGAAACATGCAGATTCTTCAACAGTCAAGTTCTTTTATTAAAAATTCAAAAGCTTTACTAGAAGTGGAATATCCAAGAAATAAACCTTCATCGCCTTTAGCATCAAATTTACCAAGGTTATTCTTACCATTGTTTAGGACAAAACACTTGCATCCGAAACGTGAAGGTGGGAAATGTTGGGCTTCCTTCCTTTGTAGAGTTCATACGGTGTTTGTTTAAGGATCGGCCTTATAAGAACTCGATTCATCACATAGCAAGCGGTGCTCACTGCGTCTGCCCAAAAGTACTTAGGAAGGTTAGTCTCATTGAGCATCGCCCTCGCTAGCTCTTCAAGAGACCGATTTTTCCTTTCAACCACTCCATTTTGTTGCGGTGTCCTTGGAGCGTAAAAGTTATGATCAATGCCATTTTCATGCAAAATGCTTCAAATGCTTCATTCTCAAATTCCCTACCATGATCACTTGAATGGAAGCAATGTTAAGTCCCTTCTCATTTTGTATAACCTTTGCAAGTTTTCAAAAGCATTAAAAGCATCATTTTTGTGAGAAATAAATAAAGTCCATGTATAGCGAGAATAGTCGTCCACAATAACAAGAGCATAGTAATTGCCACCAAAGCTTTTAGTTCTAGAAGGGCCAAATAAATCCATATGTAAAAGTTGTAAAGGCCGGTTTGTAGAAACAATATTTTTAGATTTGAAAGATGCCTTTACTTGTTTTCCTTTTGACATGCATCACAAAGTTTATCTTTTTCAAAACGAAGCTTTGGTAAGCCAATTACTAAGTCTTTACGAACCAATTTATTAAGATGATCCATGTGAATATGAGCCATTCTTCTATGCCATAGCCAAGATTCATTCTCTTTACTAAAAAGACAAAGATGCATCATTTGAAGGTAGTTCATCTAAATTAACCATATAGATATTTCCAATTCTAGATCCAACGAAACTGTACTTTTATTAAAAGAATTTACGACCATGCATTTTGAAGAATCAAATATAACATTATTGCCTTTGTCGAAAGTTGACTAATACTTAGCAAGTTATGTTTCAAACCTTCCACATACAAGACATTCTCTATAATGGGATTAGGACTCTTACCAATAGTACCAATCCCAAGAATTTTACCTTTATTATTATCACCATAACAAACATAACCTTTATTTTGGGTTCCAAAGAGAGAACTTGCTTTTGTCTCCGTCATGTGCTTTGAACAGCCGCTATCAAGATACCAATTTGAATCTTTGGCTTTCAAGCACACCGCAAAATAAAATCAGGTTTTAACTTTTGGTACCCAAACTAAGTCAGTCCAGATGAGTTAGTTTTTGGCAAAGTACCCTTTGGAATCCATATCTTTTTGTCAACCACATTCTTGTTCTTTCTAATATTGCAAATGGAGGCAGTGTGACCATTTCTACCACAGTGAAAGCATTTAATGAAAGGACTACTTGAGGGTTTGTTGTGATTGACGAGTTTAAAAGATTTTTCATGAATTTTTGGATGATAACCTAAACCACTTTTCTAAAAGTACCTTTTGGTTTCCTAAAATAATGTTTAGATTATCTCTTCCCATTGTAAATTTTGCAAGAGTGTTATTTAAATCCTCAACCTTATTTTTCAAAACACTACACTCATTGCATTTTAAAACTTTATCTTTTTATTTTCACAAGATATGGGAGGAGAAGTTTCAATCACAACAACTTGTTTTTCTTTAAGAATCACTATCTCTTTGTTTAAAATTTCAATTTTTGGTTCAAGAGAAGAGATGGTTTTCTTAGAAGAAAGAACAATTTTTCCAAGTTTAATCGTTTCATTATTTAATTCTTCACAAGCAATAAGCGACTCATCATAAGTTAAAGGAGATTCGAGTTCAAGAGCATTTACCTCATCCTCCTCGTGTTTTGCCATGAGACATAAGTTGGCCTCAGTAGTACCTTCATGGGTCAATAGAAGGGTGTCCCACATTTCTTTAGCAGTCTTGCAATTTGAGACCCTATAGAACTCATCGTAGCTTAAAGCAGAAGTGATGATGTTCTTAGCCTTCAAATTGTATTGGACCTTTTTCTTATCATCTTGGTCCAAAGTGATCTTGGTTTGTCTACCACCGCATCATTAATTGATTGAGTGGGACAAATGGACCATTTTCCACAAAGATCCCAAATATCAAGATCAACACCCTCAAGAAAGATTTGCATTCTATCCTTCCAATAACCATACCCTCACCATTGAAAAATGGGGGTCTGTTTCATGGAAGTTCCTCAGAATTGTTTGAAGTCATTCTCTTGAGACGGTTAAGTCCTTTATACAAGATTCTAGCTCGATGCCACTTGTTGACAAGTGACTCCAAACACAAGAGGGGGTGAATTGTGTGTGAGCAGTGCTTTCAAAAACTTTTGGAGAAATAAGTGCTAATTATGAGTTGCGGAAATATTAATGTGAAATAGATAAATCACTTGAAGAATAAATTGCAAACGAGTTAAAAATAAAGTAAATAGTAAGATATAAATAACAATAAAATAAAGTACAGAAATTTAATTGGTGAAAAAGTAGAGATAAGGAGTAAAAAAAGCACACAACAAATTATCCAGGTTCGGCCACCTAACACCCCTGTGGCCTACGTCCTGTCCCCAAAGCAAACCACTATGGGATTTTCACTAAGACACTAGCTTTTAAATCAGGTTCAGCTAGAAACCTTTACAACTCTAAATCAGAGCAATACGTTCAAGAGATATCACCTCTCTATGAACACCTTGGGATTCCTACCCAAAAATAAATGATTTTCACAAATAAAATGAGACGAGAAAGATACACTCAATAGTGTAGATATAACAAATTGAAGCTCAAATAATACAACTCAAATTATGTAGAATAAAAAGGCTCTCAGAAAATTGTGCTCAAATAAGTGTGAGTGATGAAAAATATTTGTGAGTTTTTGGCACAAAAATTAAGCATCAAGCGTTGTTGTATTAAAACAAAGCTCACGGTGTGTTTATATAGGCAATGGAGGAGCGTCACTTTAAGAAGATTTGTCCGTTGAGGATTTGCCCGTTCTTGCGGGGATCTGTCCGTTGGAATTTGTCCGTTGCGTTGAACATGAAAGAATTGAAAACACGAGCGGCTCGGCATCACGACCTCACGAAGGCGGCTCGGCCAGGCGACCTCACGAAGGCGGCTCGGCGACGACCTCGCCCACCACGGCTCGACCAGGCGACCTCGACAAAGCTCGGCATACGACCTCTGAACAGCTCGGCAAAGACCTCGGCACCACGACCTCGATGCAGCGACCTCATCCCGATTTCGACCACGGGTCATCAGCTCGGCACGCGACCTCATCAGCTCGACACCCGACTTCCTCCTCAGTTCGACATACGACTTCCTCAAAGCTCAACATCAGACTTCCTCCTCAGCTCGACATCCGACACGAGATATGCATGTCAAAATATTTTGTGCGTGTGTGATTTAATTTTAATTGAGAGCTTTTTATTACTACTTACAAATTGTCTTAATAAAAATAAATAAATACCCAAAACCCAAAGACTTGAGAAACTATCATTCTTGATACGCGTCTTGGTATTCTTTTCCACTTTTTGCACGGTTGACTATTTGCAAAGCTCCCTTTTGTCAATCATCAAAATCATCCTGTCAAGGCATGTATTCACAACAATGACTCGGAATATGTTCGACCGCACGACAAAATAAACGAAGGGGTTCGAAGACCCTAACTTCGAACTCGTAGAGTTCTCAGACTTCTTCGTATTTAAATAAGCATTTAAATAACAAGACAAGAACTTAAGCATATCTAAAAGTTGCCCTTACACAGGGACATAAAAATAAAATCCTAAAAATGTCTAGAAGTGCCCTTACCGAACTCCAAGCTACGCGTCCACGTGCTTCTCGATTTCCACACCGCACTGTCTCGGGTTACTCGAGCCTAACACATAAAACAACTTAGCGAAATTCTAAAAACTTAGTTCTACAATCTTAGGCACTCAAACTTAACCCTTTCCTAACTAACCCCTTTTACTAGAATTTAATTTAAAATACTAACATATGTCTGAAAGGCTTGTTTCAAAGAATAGTTTACCCATATAACTTAATTCGAAACAATAAATTACAAACTTGAAAAGTAACACATTAAACACAACTTAAGCACTTTCAAGTTCCAAAATCTTAACACCTATTGGTCAAGAATTCAAGCAAGTTAATAACTAAATTTCTTTTCAAAAATATCCCTAGGCCTCACGGCCTCTACCTTTTTCTTTTCCAAAATATTTGCAAAACTTTTCTTTCCAGAACAATAGCCATTCCAAATCCACTTCAACATGTTACAAGTATTAAAACAACAACCCATATCTAAGACATACTCATGCTCTTTCAAAGCTTTGTTTCTAAAACAATTACTACAACAATGAAATACCATTTCCATAGCCTTTTCTTTCAAAAACAATTTATTTTCAAGACTAGTTCATAAAGCTTTATAGGCCACTTACTCAAAATTAGTTCCAAGAATAAGAGTTCAATCAATTTGTCCAATTCCAAAAATCCTTTTAGTCATACCATAGGAATGCTAAAAATTAAAGAACACTTAATTCATGCCATCACCATGTCAAGAATTTAAAGAACAAGGGATCATTTCCTTACATGTTATTCTAACCTCCAAAAACCAAATTATGCATAAAACACAAACTAACACTTAAGCTAATTCATGCAAATCTATTCCAACAACTTTAAAATCAACTTTAACATGCTATTCAACACTTATACACAAAATCAAACATCACATCCTCATGTTCTTCATGGTTCAAGAATAGGCAAGGTTCTAAAACTTTCATGTTACATATGCTTAATTTAAACTATAACTTAAATCAACATCAAACCACTTCCAATAACACACTTTGGAAATCAATTAGTTGATTCCACAAGGATCACATCATTTTCCCCCTTTCTCACCACCTAGGGTTTCGCCCTAAGGCTTTAAAGAAAGGATGGATGATGTCTCATCTCCTATTAATCATCAACCAACATCAAACAACCACACAAATCATCAATTAATTACAACTAAAACAACAATTCAACAAACACAAGGGGGCTGTTTGGGGCGCTGTTTTAGGACTTGAATGGGGTGGAAAATTCTGTTTTCATGCCCAAATAAATGCTAAGAATAATAGCTAACACAAAGAAGAACATAACCTAGCAAGGAATCAAGTATTGGAAGCAAAATCAAGATGGAAAAAGGGGGAGAAAATCGCGACCAAAACAGAAAAATGGGGGAAAGAAAAACTGATTTTCCTTACTTTAGATGATGATGAGGATGAGGAACTAGATATAGGAGAAGATTTGGAGCAACTTTGATGAAGAAAGTAAGACCAAAATCTCAAGGGTTTGGAAGTTGTTGGCTATGGAAACTTGAAACCCATTCTTTCTCTAGAGGTGGAAGAAGAAGGAGATGAATAGAGAAATGGGGGAGGGAGTCACGAGATTTGGGAGCTGAATGGGGGTCTCTCTTTTATTCACTTAACAATAAATAAACAATTAGTTAGTAGTAATAAAAATAAGTAAAAGTGATAGTTTTTGAATTAAACCACACACTTAGTGACACCTAACTCACTTTATTAGATGCTAATCCCATCACTCACACTACTCATCTAATCTCACCTCTCTCAAGGTTACCCTCTAATCTAGAGTCTTAAAATTTAAAAGCACGGCGACGAGAAACCGAAAAGCCGATTAATTTCTTGCCGGAGAAAGCCCAGAAATTAATTCGCGAGAAATTAATTCTCCGCGTGATAATATTATTTCATACATAATAAAAATAATATCAAACATACAAAAATAGTCACAACAAGTTACGATTTGATTTTCATCAAAATCGGGGCTCATTTTAAATTTTATTTACGGTAGAAACTGCCCGGCGATTTGAAACGTGCCGAAACTTCGTTAGAATTTTTCGACGATCTTCAAACCGTGAATCAATATAAAAATATTAATTCTTAATTATATTAGCTCTTGATTTAATTAAATCACTTACTTAGGGAACAAGCAACTGCTTTATTAAAACATAATTACGACAAAAATACAATATTACCGCTAATTAACGTATCGTAAAAATACGCGTGTTACAGATGGTTTTGTATTCTTTACTGCAAAGAGGAAACAAAATGTTTACAAAGTTGATTTTTCTGAATTTGCAAAACAAGATGGCAAGTGTCTTATGTCTGTCGATGATGAGAAATGGACTTGGCATAAAAGATTAGGTCATGCCAGCTTGAGATTAATCACAAAGTTAAATAAGCATGGTCTTGTTAGAGGCTTGCCAAATCTTAGATACCAATCTGATGCTCTATGTGAGGCACGTCAAAGAGGAAAAACAAGTTAAAATTTCTTTTCATTCAAAAAAGGTTGTTTCAACCTCTAGACCACTTGAGCTTCTGCATCTTGATCCTTTTGGTCCTACAAGAACAGCCTCTTTGACAAGAAAGAAATATGGTTTGGTCATTGTAGATGACTATACTAGATGGACATGGGTTAGATTCCTTGCCCTCAAGGATGAGTCTAAAGTGTTCACTGTTTTCTGCAAAACTGTTCAAAATGAAAACGATATTTATATTTCTTCTATTAGAAGTGATCATGGGAGAGAATTTGAAAATGAAAGCTTTCAAAAATTTTGTGAAGAAAATTGTACCTCCCACAATTTCTCCTCTCCTAGAACACCACAACAAAATGGTGTTGTAGAAAGGAAAAATAGGTCCCTCCAATAGATGGCCAGGAACATGATTAATGAAGCTAACATTTTTTGGGCAGAAGCAGTAAACAAAGCTTGCTATATTCAAAATAGAGTATACATAAGGCTTATTTTGAAAAAGACTCCATATGAACTGTGGAAGGGTAGAAAACTCAATATTTCATATATTTCACCCCTTTGGATGTATATATTATATTTTAAATACTAAGAATCAACTTGGTAAGTTTGATTCTAAAGCTGACAAAGGTATCTTTTTGGGATACTCTGAAAGATCAAAAGCTTTTAGAGTATACAATAAAGAATCCATGATAGTGGAAGAATCTATTCATGTCAAGTTTGATGACAAGAAGCCTGACACTGAAATGTCAGAGCTAGATGTGTTATTTTCAGGTTTAGACATTGGAGGAACAAATGATGAGCCTGCCAACTCGGCATCTGGTGGTGATCACCAGATACAGGATTCAGCTCAACCAGAAGCTAAAGCTAGAAGAAGTTGGAAATTCAAAACCCATTATCCAAAAGATCAAATCATAGGAGAACCTGGAGACAAAGTGAGAATAAGATCCTCTTTCAAGGAGAACGCAGATCTTGCACTACTCTCTGAGATGGAACCTAAGACGATTGATGAAGCATTGGAAGATGAAGGTTGGATACTAGCTATGCAAGAAGAATTGAACCAATTTCAACGCAATGGTGTTTGGAAGCTAGTTAATCTACCAGAAGATAAAAAAGCTATTGGCACTAAATGGGTATTTAGAAATAAGCTTGATGAAGATGGAAAAGTGGTAAGGAATAAAGCAAAGTTAGTTGCTCAAGGTTATTTACAAGAAGAAGGTATAGACTTCAGTGCAACCTTTGCACCTGTTGCAAGGTTAGAGGCTATTTGTATTTTACTTTCAATTGCTGCACACCATGAGATAATTCTTTATCAAATGGATGTCAAAAGTGCTTTCTTGAATGGTTCATTACTGAGAAAGTATATGTGAAATAACCACCTGGTTTTGAAGACATTGAATTCCCAGAACATGTTTTTAAACTTAAAAAGGCACTATATGGTCTTAAGCAAGCTCCTAGAGCTTGGTATGATAGACTAAGTTCCTTTTTAATAGAAAATGGTTTTACAAGAGGTCAGGTGGACACTACTTTGTTTAGAAAAACTTCAAAGAAGCACTTTATACTTGTTCAAATATATGTTGATGACATTATCTTTGGTGCTACTAATGAAAACCTTTGCAAAGAATTTTTTAAGTTAATGCAGGATGAATTTGAGATGAGCATGATGGGAGAATTTTCACCCCTTTGGATGTATATATTATATTTTAAATACTAAGGATCAACTTGGTAAGTTTGATTCTAAAACTGACAAAGTTGTCTTTTTGGAATACTCTGAAAGATCCAAAGCTTTTAGAGTATACAATAAAAAATCCATGATAGTGGAAGAATCTATTCGTGTCAAGTTTGATGACAAGAAGCCTGACACTGAAATATCATAGCTAGATGAGTTATTTTCAGGTTTAGACATTGGAGGAGCAAATGATGAACCTGTCAACACAGCATCTGGTGGTGATCACCAGATACAGGATTCAGCTCAACCAAAAGCTGAAGCTAGAAGAAGTTGGAAATTCAAAACCCATCATCCAAAAGATCAAATAATAGGAGAACCTGGAGACAAAGTGAGAATAAGATCCTCTTTCAAGGAGCATGCAGATCTTGCACTACTCTCTGAGATGAAACCTAAGACGATTAATGAAGTATTAGAAGATGAAGGTTGGATACTAGCTATGCAAGAAGAATTGAGTCAATTTCAACGCAACAATGTTTGGAAGCTAGTTAATCTACCAGAAGATAAACAAGCTATTGGCACTAAATGAGTATTTAGAAATAAGCTTGATGAAGATGGAAAAGTGGTAAGGAATAAAGCAAGGTTAGTTGCTCAAGGTTATTCAGAAGAAGAAGATATAGAATTCACTGCAACCTTTGCACCTATTGCAAGGTTAGAGGCTATTTGTATTTTACTTTCATTTGCTGCACACCATGAGATAATTCTTTATCAAATGGATGTCAAAAGTGCTTTCTTGAATGGTTCATTACTGAGGAAGTATATGTGAAACAACCACCTGGTTTTGAAGACATTGAATTTCTAGAACATGTCTTTAAACTGAAAAAAGGCACTATATGGTCTTAAGTAAGCTCCTAGAGCTTGGAATGATAGACTAAGTTCTTTTTTAATAGAAAATAGTTTTACAAAAGGTCAGGTGGATACTACTCTGTTTAGAAAAACTTCAAATAAGCACTTTATACTTTTTCAAATATATGTTGATGACATTATCTTTGGTGCTACTAATGAAAACCTTTGCAAAGAATTTTCTAAGTTAATGCAGACTGAATTTGAGATGAGCATGATGGGAGAATTAAAATTCTTCCTTGGGATTCAAATCAAGCAATGCAATGACGGTATTTACATCCATCAAAGCAAATATATCAAGGAGTTGCTCAAGAAATTCAAGATGGTTAATTGTTAGCCAATGTGCACTCCTATGCATCCCACTTGCATTTTATGCAAAGATGAAAATGGTAAAAAGGTAGACCAAAAGCTCTACAAAGGTATGATTGGCTCTCTACTCTATCTAACTGCTTCAAGACCATATATTATGTTCAGCGTCTTCCTGTGTGCTAGGTTTCAATCTGATCCTAGAGAATCACACTTGAGTCCTGTAGAAATATTTTTTAGATATTTACAAGAAACTACTAATCTTGGTTTGCTTTATAAGAAATCAAAAGATTACAAATTAGTAGGTTTCTATGATGCTGATTTTGCTCGAGACCGCATTGAAAGAAAGAGTACAAGTGGAGGCTGTCAATTCCTTAGAGCAAATATTGTGTCTTGGTCAAGCAAAAGACAAAGCACTATTGCACTCTCAACAGTAGAAGCTGAATACATCTCAGCAGCAAGTTGCAGTTCTCAACTTCTGTGGATGAAATATCAACTTGAACACTACTTGATTAAAGAAAGTAACATCTCTATCTTTTGTGATAATACCTCTGCCATATGTCTTACAAAAAAATCCCATATTGCATTCACGAGCAAAACATATTGAGATTAAGCATCATTTTATAAGAGACTATGTTCAGAAACGATTATTTGAAATAAAATTTGTTGACACTGATCGCTAATGGGCTGACATTTTCACAAAACCAGCTGAAGATATGTTTAATTTTATAAGAAGAAACTTGAACTTTCATCTTATAAAAGAATGATTAGTTAATCTCAGCGTCTTATGCATCATGCATCTGATTGTTTGCATCTAGTAAAATTTCAGCATCTTGATGAGTAAGCATCTTACGTGTCATTCACTTTGCATCATTCAGCATTTGATGAATATATGCTAGCATCTGGTCACACACGTGTCAAATACGTGCATACTGGAGTGTCCCTTTTTAACCTACTGAGTCATGATTGTTTTTACATTTTCAATAAAGTTTTTACTGTGTAACTTCTATTTTTGGCAACTGCGCATTTAATGAAGGAATCTTTTTATTTTATTTATTTTTGATTTATTTTTATTCTTTGAAAAGTTGAAACGATTTTGCAAAAGAAAGCTGTACTATTTTGTTCAAAACTTTCCCACTACCTTTCCCACTACACTACTATCTTCGTACTATACCTTCCCTCTGTTTTGTGCAAACTGCTCTCTTTCTCTCTGAAAACCCTAAAACTTCCTCCGTAAGCTTTCACTGCTTCAATGACATTCTTTGTGTATGACACTACAAGAATTTTCGCTTAGCCGTCGGTATGCACACTACTACCAAAAACACGGCAATCCCGTGCCTAAGCAAACCGCGAATCCTTTTTATTTTTTCATTTCTCCCTCCATGTTTCCCTCCTTA
The DNA here is from genome assembly GCA_037113605.1 of Calophaca sinica. NCBI lineage: Eukaryota > Viridiplantae > Streptophyta > Magnoliopsida > Fabales > Fabaceae > Calophaca > Calophaca sinica. The sequence continues at coordinate 49,073,970 of CM073736.1, forward strand.
ATTTTCATTCCCTATCCCCCTGAAATCAGGAAACCCTGGTTTTTCCCCCTAATTTTTATTCCCTTTCTCACCTGAAATAGAAAACCCTTGGTTTGGAATCCGCAAGCAAGGACCTCGATATGCGACCTCCGTCGACCTCTGAACACATTCCACCGGCGGGTTCGTGCTGTTGCAGTGGCGGCAACTGGATTTGCGACGGCGATGCGCATGGGCCTTGTGGAGGCGCGAACATCGCGCACACGACAAACGACGGAGAAAAGAAAGAAGAAGAGAAGAAAGAAAGGATTTGCGCGGCTTCACCGCTGTAGTTGCGGCCTCCTCCCACTGTTAGCTGTCGTGTCTTCTGCCGCATAGTCATCGTCGCTGTTACAGCCTCCGGCCACCACGTGTGCGCGTAGCTTCTTCTACGTTTGATTTTTTTTCCGTCCCTGTCCCTGTGTGTGAGCATGATTCCACTGCGTGCAGCCATTTTGTGGCCTCCCCTCATCTCTGTCTTCCCTCTTTCTTTTGATTTGCATATTTTGATTTGTAGAAGTGTTTCTCCTCGCAAACAACGAAGTACAAGTGATGTTCGGGATAGAGGGAAAGCGAGTGAAATGCCAAAGGGGAAGAATGCTGGGTTTGATTACGTGAAGCTAATTGAAGGCTAAGACAATATGGTAGGTACCTCCAAGCCTCTTAATTTCTATATTATTGTTTTCTTGTTGATTTAATTTTTATTCATGCCACTTGGACCGGAATTGAATGGTTTATTTTCACTTTATGAATGTGCGTGATTGACCTTAGGTGATTGGTTTTGAGTGTTTAGAAGGAATGAAGCTGATTTCTAGCAAGTGATTATAATGTTGAATACAGAACTCGGTATGCTTCGTAACTTCTATATTTCAATTTGGATTTAAATGATTATGCCATGGAAGGCTAATTGTCTGAACGATGTAAGTAATAGGCTTACTGTTTGTAACTTGTATGATTGTGCAATTAGTATCTTGAAACCCCAATTATGTTGTCATATAATAATGGGAGGGGCTGAATTCTGTAGGACTTCTCACTTTGAGATGTTACTTTTGAGTTTCAAGTGTCATGATCATCTGTTTTGTAATTATCCATAGCATTACTTGTTTCAGAGATGGTTTGAGTTGAATCAGCCAGAGTGTCAACAAGCTCTTGATTATTATTATGAGAGCAAAAATGGTGAACAATTACTTGGCTACTTATTAATTCAAGATTAGTGTTTACATGCTTTTAGAATTGGATATTCTTTTGCTTGGTTTGATGTGTTGCCTTTATTTTGAAAAAATCTGCCAAAATCTCATATTCTTTAGTGGTAGACTATTACTTTGGTATCACAAATGCATGTGGTTAGCTAGTAGGTGTATGCCTTGTCCCTAGCTTTTTAACTATTGGTATACTCTATGCAATAATGCTTGAACAGGTATACAAATCATAAGGATTATTTAAATGGTTTCAAAATGGATATACATTCTGTCCTTGATTCTATTGTGCTATTTGATTATGCTTAAAAATTAAGTCTCTTTCTGCCAAGTGTTGATTCTGCTTTCCTTATACAGACCATGTAGTCTAGCCTTTAGGTTCCAGCGCGTATTCTTGCAGTTTTTATTTTGTAGAATTGAACTCCTTTTGTTTTATGTTATTTCTCTTTTTTATGTGACAGGCAAAATTAGCTTTGAACGCCCTTGAAGTGCCTGTTGGGTAAGCTAACTTTGTAATTTCACAATGCTTGAATGCTATCGGAAGTATAACTTGTTGTGATTGATTGAAGTTGTTAGGATTAGAAAGTATTAGGTGGCAAATGTATGCAATTTGTGTTTTTTAATATAGCATATAGCATTAACAAGAAAATGGTTGTGGTGGATTTCTATAATATGAGATATACTTTTATAGATGATGGTTAGAGTGAAGTTTGAGCGGATTGGCTGCCCCCTCATGCAAATGCTTTTCAGCTTGAAGCATGGAAAGGGCACAAGTTTACCCAAACCTTTTGACGGATTTTCTTGAGAAATAAAAAGGGCATTTTTTGTTAAAAATATACCATCAAGTTGAAGACTATATTGCTCAACCTTAAGTGTGACTATATGGGATGTGGTTCCTATAGTTTAGGCAACTGATATGTGCTGATTTAACAATACCCTTTCTCTTTACTTTATCAACTTTTGGTTTTTAAAATTTCCTTTTGATATATGTTATTGTGTTTCATCTTTTAACTTCACTGTGTCAATTAACATGCCCCACTTTTCTGTTTTAGAGCCCTCCATAATTAGATATGCTCAATGGCTTAATATATACAATGTATTTCAAGTTCTCAACTTAACTTAATTGTATATATTGTTCCAATTTTATTGAGTTGGATTTGATTTAGTTGCATAATTTTGTATTTTGTTGTGAATAGTAATGGATTTTTTGTTGTCCAGAGGTGTATTCCGTGAATATAGATGCAGAGCAAGGGAAAGTGTTGGTGGCAGGTGATGTGGATTCAGCCAAGCTCATATTTTGAGGTTAAATCATATTCAACAGACTCTATTGATAATCTTGGAGGATATAATTATGTCCCTTAAAAGCATGGCTCCACTAAATGTATGCTTCCTAATCGTGAAGCTGGAATATTTATTATGATATTAGAAATAATTAACTACCTCTTTACTATTTTCCTTGTTTCCTTATGTTAAATTTCATTATTCTTGACAGGAAGAAATGATGAATGAAATTAACATTAAGCTTCTGATAGAGTGTGCCCAGACTTCCAATGTTGTAGTCACCCGCAACCATATATTTTCTCTGCTTTCTGCTGTTATTAGAGTCTTCCCAGAAAAAGTTTTTGGGCATATACTTGATATTCTGCTAGTTATTGGAGAATCAGCTGTCACACAGGTTAATGCTTGTTTTCCCTTTACTGAACTTAGGATATTTTGTGGGCAGAATAGCTTATAATATCTTCCCCCCTATTTTTGGTTTCCCTGCTTCTTTTCTTCCATCATTGCTTTTCAGTCACCAATTGATATTTGTTTTAAAACTTTGAGTAACTGAAGTGCATGCTTAGATTCATATAAAGCTTGCAACTTTTGTAAACTTTCTTACAAAGTTTTTGAGAGTATGATTCTTCTTAATCCAATTTACAGTAAGGACTGCTCTAATTGCACTGATTGCATTCATGCCCATCGTGTGTGAGATTTTTTTTGTCTTAATTTCTAAATTTGGATCTGTGTTTTTTTGTTTTAATTCGTGAATTACAGTGGGCTAAACCGTCGGTAAAGGACAAAAAGGTTGTTTTCATGGATTTTACCGACGGTCATGTGGCGACTTACCGACAAGGCCAAATTTTGGCCGTCGGTAAATTTTGCGACGAGCGAATTACCGGCGACTTTTAAGAATTACTGACGGCTTTTGGCCGTCGGTAATGGCGAGAATTCTTGTAGTGTGAGACCACTGCTATGTTGAACACCATGACCGATGGAAAGGTTCTCATTGAGAATAGAGTCGACCTCAACCACTTGGCTAAGTTTGGGTTTGACTTTAGTGAAGGATTAAATTGCATGGGCTGGAAAGAATATCTTAAATGGGAAGCAAAGGAAGTTCTTCTCGATGCTGTTCGAGAATTCTGGGGTACTGCTAGACTAATCACTGGAAGCATACTGAAGGGATATATAAATGGTTTTGAGTTGGTTATAAATCCAAGGATTATTGCCGAACTCATTCGATGCCCTGATGAGGGATTGAATCTTTCTGAAGGCTGGGAAACTCAATTTGGAGCTCCACAAGCTGTGGATGAAGAACTGTTCGAGAATTACCATGCTCTCAAGGCTTCGAAAAAGCCTTTAAACACTGTTTATTTGAAGAGCCACTACAAAGTTACTCATAAACTGATTACAAAGTGTGTTATTTTGAAGGCCGGTTCAACTGACATTATGAACCGTGACCAGAAATTCATCATGAGGCACTTCAGGGCAGGCACTCAAATCAACTTCCAAGATTGATAATGAACACCCTGAGGAATACTGTTGCATCCTCAAGGACTGGGTACTCTGAAGACAAGTACGTCAACAAGACCATTCCATATGTTGTTCTCCTCTCTGAACTCTTGAGGAAGCAAAAGATTGTGGAAAAGTTGGAAACTTTGAAGGGAGAAGAAAATGAAAAGTATCTTAGAAAGAATGCTATATGTGTTGCTAATGTTTTTGGGAAACAAAACCTAGTCAGAATGAGTTTGTTTTCTTCTCAATTGATTCGCAAAATGAAGGAAGAAGAGGAAGAAGAAGCTGTTGCTGTTGATGTAAAAGCTTCTACTCAAATCGTTATATCTAACCGTCAGAGGAAAACCACCAGAAGCTCACCAATAAAGCTTGCCTTTGGTGTGAAGAGACCTGCTAAGCATCTGGCCACGTCAACTAGAAGCAAGAAGCAGAAGATGCCTCCTGCACAAGTCACAACTGTTGAATCAGACGATGAAGAAGACAAGGCTCCTCTCAGGAGAATCCTTGAAAAGAGGAAAGCAGAAGCTGTTTAACAAACTTCTGCATCTGGTCCATAGAAGCAAACTCCTACTCCACCTCCTGTTGTAATTCCACAGAGACAACACAAGTGTAAGAGACTAGTCAAGACCTCTGAAAAGGAAAAGGTATTTGACTTTACCACTGATGACTCTGTTGTTGCATATGATAGATATGATCCTATCACTGCACCACCTTTATCAGTTTCATCACCACCGATCCCACCTAGAAAACCACCAACACCATAACCTCCACAAGCAACCACCAAGAAACCATATTCACTTTCTGGTGCCTTAATTTTATTCAAATCCAAAACATCGTCCACTCCAAAACAAACTCCACCACCATCTCATTCTCACAAACAAACACCTAAAATCTCCACTGTTATCTCTACCTCCACCACACCCAAACCTTTAACCATTTACAAACCACAACCTAATCCCTCTCCTATCACCTCTCTCACTTCTGAAATTGCATCATCCCTCTCTCGCCCTTTCAATCAACTTTACCGATTCCCCACCATTCACAGAAACACCACAATCACTACCACTTCCTATTCCACATCATCATCAACACCCTCCACAATAGAGACTGCTTACTTTGGTCCTTATAGAATTAGACTAGAGCCTGAACGGCTTGTCCCTGTCAGAGAAGAGGAGTGCCATTCTATATATGATCATCCTTCTCTATGGCATCTCAAGACTTTCACTTCTGGGATTGCAAGACTGGAGATTGCTCCCATGGCATACAATGACATCAACAAGATGACCTTTGGTGGAAGACTCAGGCCACCTCCAAACCATGGAATTGTTCCATTATCATTTGACCTACCCCTATCTCTTTCACAAAATGAACCTCTGACTGTTGAAAAGTGTAGAAGATGGATCACAGATGATGAAAGAGCATTTTTGCTTCAATGCTTGGAGATGAAGCGTTATGAAATGGCTCTGCTTCATAGGGATCCTTCTTTGGTCTCTGTGAAGATTGTCCCTGACAGGCAAAGATGGTTGCCTTGGCTAATTCCTGAGAAGAGGAAAAACAAAGTTCCTTAGAGGCATCCCACAATGCTTACTTTGGAAGATTTGGAGAAAGCCCCAAGAAGGTATCAAAACAAATATTTTCATCTTGCACCTGTTAAAAAGAGTACCAAAAATCATGCAATGGAAGTTTACTTCAACAAGGTCAAAGTAGATTCCAAAGGCACTGGCTCTTCTGGTCTCTCAGATGCAGAGAAAATGGAAATTGAAAGAGTTGGTTCTATAAGCCGCATTTGGGACACCAACCTAGCCATTCAGCACTTTAATGACTTGCTGCAATGTGCTGTTATAAGACCTCCTTCTATGTTGAAGATTGAAGCTGAACAAGCTGACATTCTCTATGAACAATGGTTCTATAAGCCGCATTTGGGACACCAACCTAGCCATTCAGCACTTTAATGACTTGCTGCAATGTGCTGTTATAAGACCTCCTTCTATGTTGAAGATTGAAGCTGAACAAGCTGACATTCTCTATGAACAAGAAGCTGAGTTTAGACGAGAGCTGATGATCTTCAAATGGATTGACAAGGCCTATCTTGATGGTTTAGAACCCATTGTCTTAGCTATAGAGGAAAAGGAAGATTTGAGAAGACGTTTTAAATTTGAAGAAGAGCTTATCAGCATCTACTCTGCTGAAGCAGAAGCTGACTTGAGGAGAACTGCTTCAAAAGCTGAGATATTGCTCTTTGATGATATTGTTGTTGCGCTTTTCAAGAAAAAGAGAAGAGGACTTGCTAAAATTGATTGACCCAGAAGAGCTTGAATATAGAAGAGAAATGGAGCTGGATTTTGAAAAGAAGAAACTAGGAAGATTTATCAAATGGTGCATACCAAATGATAAGTTCTACCTAGAGGCTCAAGAGAAAAAAATAGAGAAGGCCAAAATTGTCTCAAGGAGTTCTCATGGAACACATCAAGAAGTCTACTCAGAGATGGCAAAGGGCTATCTCTTGGCCTAGACCTGCTCAAGCTTCTCCTCCTGCTGAATGGATTCCAGAAGCTCCTGCACCTCCACCAGATGATGAACTTGTTGTTATTTCAAGATCTCAGTTCAATCACTTTGCGGAAGCATCAAGAAGAGTTGAGCATCTGGAGAGTGTTGTCCAAAGCCTTTTGGATCGCCTTAACCAAAACCTTCCACCTCCTTAGTTTTTCTTTTCTTTTAAAATACTTAAGTATTTTTTGTTTGACTCTAATACTTTAGTTTTTATATATGTCAAATTTTTCTCTTTTATTTACTTTTGTTTTGACTATGATATCTTACACTCTTTTTGTCTGATGACAAAATTGGGAGTAAAGGATAAGGATTGATGAACGCCAAAGTAGCACGTATCATGCATTACATGGCATCATTAACCATGCATTGACACACTGTATAATTTTAAGCATCTGATAAATTCTACTATGCTCTGATATACATTATATGTTATTAAGCATCTGTTCACTAATATTCGTATATCATATTGAAGCTCAGATACTAGGAAATGCTCCGATACATGGATATATTTTTTTTAAAAAAAAAATAACTGGTTATACTTGGCTGTTGAACTCAGGGGGAGATCCTTGAAGTTTTTTTTAATAAATTTTTCATCAATCTTGGATATTTGTCATCATCAAAAAGGGGGAGATTGTTGGAACCTAAACGATTGAAAAGTTTAGACCCTCAATAATTTTGATGATAACAAAGTTTCTGTGTGAGAACAATTTACTTTCTAATAAGTCTTGAAGTGTGTAGGAAATAAAATCATTCATATTTTATAACATCACTCAAACAAGAAGTTTACAAGAAGATGAATACATATATGCTGTGTCTGCATCTGATTGGCTCTTAGAATCTGGTATATGCAATCAAGCGAGCTTCCAGTTATCTAAAAGACCAAGACATGTGGAACTCTAGCATACCAGTGAGCGTCTTATGCTTTTGAGTGAGCATCTGGTCTCTTTAATGAATCACGTGTAAGTCGCACTTATCTTATCTGCTCTATGCCTCAGCATATCCTGAAATAAATTCAAATTCGATTTGTGGGCTAAATTCTATGGTACGAGGAATTAAAGGTGACACCTTTGCGATAAGACAAAAGTTTGTACGCTTTCAAATTGTGTCAGGCTGCAAATGATTGGAAAAGCAAATAGTACAAATGGTCATAAAGAGTAATATTTTGATATTCTCTGAAAAAGGTATAAAGGATATTTTCAAATTACCTCACTCAATGATTTGGAGCTGATCGTTTTTGCAGCGGTAATATTTTCAAGGAAGTCTATAAATACTCCAAGCTCTTCATTGAAGAAGGTTACAGAATTTTACTACAAGTGATCAACCTACAATTCTGTGCCAAGAACTCTGAGAACCAAAACCTGAACTTCAGCGTCTTATTCTTTCTTTTAGAAAGTTATTTTCTTTGTGCTTAAGTTTTCCATCCTCTCTTGTTGAGAGTTATTTAATTGTATTCAAAATATCTTTGTAAAACTTGTATTGCCTTGTAATAGGCTGCTTCCTCAAAGACTCGAACGTACTGAGTTGTTTTGAGAAGTTAAGAGTATTGTCAAGTTTGTGATAGTAGAATACTCTTAAGGAAATTGTAATCAGTGTGATTATAGTGGAAAATCCTTCAGGAACGAAGGGATTAGACGTAGCTACCAAGTTGGTGGTGAACTAGTATACATCGTTGTGTCTCTTTATCTATTACTTTATCTTTACTTCTGTCTTGCAAGAAAAACAAGCTTTTACTGTTTTCATTTCAGCGTCCGGTACCAATTCAGCATTTGGTTACAAAACGTTTTCAAAAGAACTTGTTTTCAAGCGTGTTTTAACTTAAAGTTTGCAAAAAAATTTCAATACAATTCAATCCCCTTCTTGTGTTCACGTTCATACTTGATCATATAATCTGTTACAGTGAGATGTTTAGGATGTCCAATTAAGTATCCAACATTGATTACATCATCTATTGTGCTATTTATAGGCAAGTAAAATTGGGTCAGAAAATTGGTGATGTGGCAAGTAAGAGACTGATGTGTCTTATCCCTTGACTGTACAAGTGGCTTATTTACTTGTCAAGTCATTTAATCCATTTAAAATTATAAAACTAAATCATTTTATTTTATTTTTCAATTAAATAAATAAAATTAAATAAATAAAATCATAAAATTAAAAGAGGATTCTGATGAACCCTAAATCCCATCCATGGATTCACCGCAAAGGAAACAAGGTAACCCATTGAAGAGATGGTCTTGTTTAAGGGAAGTGAAGCAGGAGAGGCAATCCTGTACGACGAGATCCACGCTAGGGACGAACGCTCTAAGGCCTTGGGAGTGTCCGTGGCCTTATAGGTCGAGGGAGAAGCAAGCGAAACCCATTTGGGCTAAAAAGATTGGGGTGGCTTGGAAGGTCCAGGAGATGTCGTTGCCGTAGCCATGGACCATGAAGAAGAGGGCACGTGGTGGGGTGTTATGGTTTGGGAGCCATGACCTAGTGAAGAGGGTTAGGCCTCTTGTTGTGGTGAAGGATGATTGAGCCTCTGATTCCTTGTTGCTTGTAGTAATCATCTTCTGGTGTGTACCCCCAGTAGTAGGGGTAGGATTGGAGAAGCTTTTGGTGGTGTTCTTTTTCTTCCATTGATAAGGGAATTGTTGTGCAATGTGAAAATGCTGCAACGGTGGTGGTTCTGCTTCTTGTTTTTGGATGGTGTGTACACCACAAAATGAAGATGAGAAGAAGAAGAAAGGCAACGCGAATGTTTGGGGATTTAGGGTTCATCAAAATCCTCTTTTAATTTTGTGACTTTATTTATTTAATTTTATTTATTTAATTGAAAAATAAAATTAAATAATTAAGTCTTATAATTTTAAATGACTTGGCAAGTAAATAGGCCACATTAGAGCTGTCAAACTAGCCCACAACCAGTGGGACAGCCCTCTCAGCCCACACTTGTAGCCTAGTTTTTTTAGCCCACTTAGTAGTGGGGCTTTTAAGCCCCCAACCCACATATCCCACAGATTGGAGGGACTGGGGCCAGGGCTTAGGGGGCCAGCCCACAACTTCCCCATATGCACGACAATGTGGGACGCATATTCAAACGAATGCATTGAACAATGGTTTTTGGCCGCTGGACGGAGGGAATTAGAGAGAGAGAGAGAGTCTCTCTCTCGATGGTACCCTCTGCTAGGGTTTTTGGCCGTTGCATCATGGCGGCGTATGGTCGGTGGTTCTAGCACCGTTCTCTGCCTTCTTCTCTCGCCTCATGTTTGTTGTACATATAGGGTTTTGGTGTGGTGTGGTGGTGCCGCCTTTGAACAGTGACGTCGCGTATCTTCTCTTGCTGATTTCCACTGCGATTATCACGGTGGAGAGGGCCTTGTCAGTGAAGTGTATTTGGTGAAGGGGAAGGTGAAGTAAATCGCAATGGCTGCAGTGGAGGTCTGTGATTTCAATCGGTGTGATCTGTAGCAAATCCCAAAAGTCAGATTCAAGATCGGATCAACTCGTTGGAGCTCCGCCGTGTCGGTATTCAACCTCACCGCCTTGACCAACCCCTAACCTAACACTGGACACGGTCACTAAAGTTATGGAACTTGGGTTATGGAGAACATCAGTTTGTCGTTGCTGTTCTTGGTATCATAGTTTGTTGTTCCTGTTTGTTGTTTGTTGTTGTTGTTGTCGTTGTTGATATTGTTTCTTCCTGACTGTGTGATTAGTTTCATCTTTAGGGTAGTTAGTTTGGTTTCTTTGTATGGGCTAGTTAGGCTAGTTAGTTTGTTCAGCTGTTGTCCTGATCTCTATTGATGCATTTGTTGGAGACATTGCATAGGCTGATGAAGACAAGTTTTGCACTATGCTTTCGAGACTATTTCACGCTTGATGCAATAGGTATATGGAAATGTTTTTGGCTAGTGGATTTTCTAGATAAATTTAAAACTGGTTGTTGTTTTGGTTTAGTCACAAATACCTTTGTAATCAATTGAGATAAAAGAAACTAAACCAAATAGACAGACTACAGTTTTTAATGTTTCATTCCTCTGCTAGTATTCATGTCTCATCCTTGAGAGTTTCAATTGACATGGTCTGGCACTTCAGAGAAGTTGCGAAGCAAGACTAGTGGAGTTGAAGATGGTAAAATTAGTCTTGTCAGTCCAATTTGTTGTACTGTGTCAACATTGATAGTTTTGTAAGCTAGTGTCAACTCCTGTAATGTACCTCGATAGTGGGTGGAGAATTTACTCTTCGTGTAATGTTTTAAGGCAATTGCCTTTGAATGAAATATTATACTATTGACAACAAAAAAAAAAAACTAATAACAAAACTAGCTAATGCATACTGCACATTAGTAATAATGATTATGACATGTGGATGCCATGTATATATCTCGCAACCTGTAAGAATATGTAGTTTGCGAAACATTTAATTTAATCTTGGAAATTCTAATTAATTTTGTGACGTGATTCTTACCTGCCAAGTTTCCCATACTTTTTTTTTTTACTTTTTTAAGCAAAAGGACGGTGCAAGAAGGTAGTAGATAGAAAATACAAAATTAATTAATTAAATTAAAGCCATAACAAGTGTAGATAAATTGCAAAAAGTTGTCAAGGGCATTATTTCGTTTTGTTGATTTTTCCGATGCTACGAGGTTTGACTCTAGCAGTAAAGCGCATATGGAGCCTCCTGTTTACATTGCGATCTCCACCGTAAATTTTCGGATGTGGAACAAGGCTATTTGGTTTGTAATTGTGATTTTTGCTGTAATTTTAATGAGCAAGAATGTCTCTTAGATGAGAAAATTGATGGATTTTAGATGTTTCTTTTTTATGGTGTGCTGAGCCAAAAAAAAGAATAGGCCAAAAGAATAAAAACTAAAAGCCCAAAAAATGGACTAAAAGAAATATTTAAAAATAAACAAAATAAACAAAATAAAAAGATAAGATATAAAAGAAAATTAGGGCATGTGGGCCAGCCCTAGCCCATAGGGCTTTGGGGGCTTTTTGGCCTTGTGAGCTTTTACATGAGGGGGCTTTTTGGCCCTAGCCCATGTGGGTTAGGGTTGGGCTGGACCAAATGGGTCAAATTGACACCTCTAGGCCACATGTACAGTCAAGGACGTCACATCAGTCTCTTACTTACCACATCACCAATTTTCTGGCCCAATTTTACTTGTAGGCAAAATATCAGAAATTTTAAAAATTAGGAGACCAAAATTGCGAAATTAAAATATGGGGGACTAAAATTACGGATTGATCAAAATAGGGAGACCAAAACTGCAGTTAAGCCAAATATAAACGAAGAACGTGGCTATTTTGTAATTATTTAAAAAAACCACTTGTTTCTTAAAATACATCCAACTCAATATATCTCAACGTAGGTCTCAAGTAAAATAAGAAGCGGTAATAATATGGATAAAGATTCCTTACATTAAAACATTTATAGGATCCATGATGTTCATAGCTAAACCTTTATTCACTAACTCATGTCTAACTCTAGGCATCTTAAACAAATCTTTCAACTTCAGTATCAGTACTACCGATGGCACTCACATAATAATAATATACAGAAGATAGATCCTGCATTACATTAATCTGCAGATGATACACTTAAAAGTTAAAACTATCATCAACATCATTGTCACCTTATTTAATTACCCTTCAACACTTATCACTCAACATTCTGATAAACAGATTGTTGATTGATCCTTAGACCCTTTCTTGTAATCAATTGAAGAATTTTGATTCTTGTCCGTCTTCTTGTATTCCTTCTCTTCAGGTAGTGTCTGTGGCATTTTCAGTAGCTTCAATAAAGCCTTTATCCACACAAACATGGAGCTTCCCAAACTAACCCAAGAAATAGCTTTACCAACCTCTTGAGTATAAATCTGTCCAGTAAAAGACCAACTCAAAAGCAATACATTTCCATTACAGAACAAGGAAAAAAAAGCTTCCAACATCTTCAAAAATATGTCTTTGGAAGAAACTGGTCTTATTAGTAAAGGGTGGTGCTGATCAGAAAAGGTTGGAGATTCCAACTTTGAAGTCACAGACCCTTTAACAGTGTGATCCTTCACCCACTCAATTAAATGATGGATCAGCTTTGACACCAACATATGTAACAATCCAATAAAAATGTTGAAGAAACCAGTTTTCATAATCTCAATGTTGAACTTCAAGACAATTTCCCAGTACCAATCTATGGGGCTGCGAGTGGCGCCCCAGTAAACTAAAGAGGGTAATCCAATCCCAACACAGATTCCTAGATGAGCATGAAGCTCAAGTGCAAATTTGAAGTATAAACTTATGGGAATACTTAGACCCCATGACCATGGCTCATTCATGAAGCAGCTAGTGAGTGAGGAAGAGCCTTCATTGATGAAAGCAAGGATGCAGATAGAGAGGAAATGAATGATCTTTTCAATGTCAGGACCTTGCAAACCCATGTTGGTTGACATGGAAAAAAGGAGGGAAGGTGTAACAAAGTGTTTTTTGATCGATGGTGGGTCATTTGAAGAATTCGTTGAGCAAAAAAAGGGTCATTTATAGAACTTAAGAAACTTCCCAGAAATTTCCATCTTCATGATATAGAAACAATGAAGTACCTGCAATTTGTTTATGTATGTAATTAAATTCTTGTAGTATTGATGCTTTCAAACTGCTAAGTGAGCCAGAAACTTCAGAGAACTTTCTTGATGCTAATTTAGCTAGTGTCAAAGTAATAGTGATTACAATATTTAAAATCGTCGCTTGTTATAGTTCAATTTTCCAATGGATCGTACAATTTCAGTTGGTAACCTCACTTTAGCAGGAAAATTCTTATAACTTTTTTTTTTTATCTTACACTTCTTTCTTATTTAAAAAGAAAAAAAGAAGAAAAAGAAAAATCATTTTCCCCTTTCCTTTCCCTCCATAAATAAAAGTACAATGCATGCGGCGTGCATGTAAAAATTATGGGTGGGCAAGAGTTGGGTTGGTTCGGATTTTGGGAGATTTTAGACTTAAACTAATCAAATTTAATCGGTTTGGGTTGGTTTGGTTTTTGAAAGATTTGTTAAAGGACCCGAACAAAACCAACTCAATCACATTTGGGTTCGTTTAGGTCGAGTGATTGAGTTTAATAATAAAAATATAAAATTGAAAAAAAAATAGGAAAAAATGAGGGAAAAAATTATTAAAATTATGGTGATATGTTGAAGTTTCAATAGCATTTGTGGTTACTTTACACATACAATTTGGTTTCTCATACTTTGTATTTAATAATAACTATTAGAATAAGCTAGAAAGTTCTAAAACTAGTATTAGAAAGAAATTAAGAGATGTTGTTAAGAGTAGAGTGTACACGGGTTCGGGCCGACCCGGTGGCCCAACCCAATCCAAAGCGTTTTTTGCACAAAACCGTCTTAGTTCGAGTTTGACTGGAACCAACCCAATCAAACCCAAAGTGGTTTGCTTTGGGTAATGGATTTTTCATTTTGAACTCGTGAACCCGTACGAGCCCAACCCGGTGACGTAGTGTTTAATATTTTAATATTTTTAATACACTTTATCACAATATCACTTACACTTAGCGGTCTGCACAAAAAATAAAATTCATTTGGAGTTAAATTATTTATATTTTTTGGGTTATATAAGTTTTTAATCCCTATTAAATTATGATTTTTCAAGTTTAAACCATGTATACTTTTTTATTCCCACTTTTTACAAAACTGCATTTTTTAGTCCCTGAAGAGAGACTAAAAAACATGCAGTTTTGTAAAAGATAAGGGCTAAAAATAGATAAAATTTTTATAGGGACTAAACTTGAAAAAGTCATAATTTAATAGGGACTAAAAACATATTTAACCTTTTTTGTTTTCGAATTTTAAAATCTGATTTTGTATCTCATGACCTGCGAGCCCAACTCGAACTAATCGGCTCATCACCAGGTTGGTTTGGTTCGGATTTTACAATAAAAACTACGGGTTTTCAACCCAATCCAAACCAAGAAAAAATAATTAGTTTGGCCATCGGATTTGGCCAAAACCGACCCAATCCGACTCATATACACCCCTAGTTAAGAGACTTGTCTTATCATCATATTGATATGTAACGCTCTTGCATAACCGGTACCATTAACCTAGGAGATATAAATAAAATTGGAAAATGTAAGAGTATCCTGATAAAGGAGTTAGGTGTTTAAATAAATTAAACCATGCATGAATTACTCCATCAAATGGGAAAGTTAATCTTATAAAAGTAAAAATGGAAAAACACCTACCGAAGCAAGCTGGATTCCTAAATTTGAATTGATCCATGTATCCTTTATTATTCTAATATGATGAACGAGAATAGAAAATAAAAGGATGGAAAAGTGTAAAGTGAAGACTCTAATTTAATTTGATGTGTGAACTGTGAACGAAACAAAAATGTTAAGCAGCATAACGTGTTTCAAATATATTTTTGGTTTGGTTCGGGCTTGAATTTATGGAATCCGGTACCCGGACCACTGACCTTGTGTTGGCTATTTTAAAAATTGAATTGAACCGATCACGCGAATCAACCCGATTTTTTGGTTTGGTTCGATTCGAATTGGTCGAGTTGGCGGGTCAACCCAAACCCATATCCACCCCTAGTAAAAATAACATTGAGCAGGAAAATGGTACCATAGTGTGGTTATATATGTATAATTTGGATTTTTCCCGTTATATAGATACGTAGCATCTTTTTAGCTCGTGAAACTTATGTTTGGAGTGTGAGAATAAGAGCTGGGACACAGCCACACAGGTAATTAAAATGTGATCTCTGCTTTGAGGACTATAAACTTACACTTCTTTTTGTGGAGAAACTTATCTAGAGTGGTGATAGTACATATTTAAATAATTTTTTGGATTAACTTTTTTCCTTCTCTTGAAAGCATGAAAAGTAGAAATAAAAAACTTTAGGCAATTATGGTCTAGTGAAAACAACTTCTTCCCATAAAAAAGAAAATCAGAGGAACTTGGGTTTAAATCATTATGAAGTCATCCTACTAAAAAACTGAGAATTAATAGGTAAAACTTTGCTTAATCAATCAAATTGAATATTAATCTAATAGCAAATCCGAAGGGCATAAGCCGTAAGGATACTATAGTGAAAGGCTAATGGGTTCGGGGAAAAAAAATTAGGCTGTTTCTTTAAGTGAGAAAATATGTATTCACCGTAAGTACCGTAAGTAAGGTTTGAAGTACAAAATCGTATAAAGACAATTGTTAAAAGAACGTCCTTACCCGTAACCTTGGACTGATCTATTATTGACAAAAACTCCGGGAAACTTGTGGGCATAATCCTCATTTTTCAGTGCACATAAACTTCAAAGGGATAAAATTTGAAGATATACTTTAGTTACAGTTACAATTAATTATTAATTCCTTACATTATCCTAAGGTTGGCTTTAGTGTCATCTAGCTATATCAGTGTTGTTACGTGTTATATATTCTAAAAGTAAGTTGAAGTCCCATTCACATATTAAAGAGAACGGTCCCGTTAATTGGACGCACAATTTGGACAACCATACATGACGCCATATACGGACCGTATATCTGTATATGTACGGATTTTTTTTTAAAAAAAATATTACAGATTTTTTTAACTGATTAATCAAGCTCATATATCTAGTTAATGTTATTCATTATCTGGTTAATGTCAAATCCTGAAACTTTTGGACATCCCATTTTCTTATCTGGTTAATCACGTTCACATATCTGGTTAATGCTATTCATTATCTGGTTAGTGCCAAATCCTGAAACTTTGGACATCTCATTTTCTTATCTGGTTTATCAAGTTCAAATATCTGATTAATGTTATTCATTATCTGGTTAATGATCTCATTTTCTTATCTGGTTAATCAAGTTCAAATATCTGGTTAATGCTATTCATTATCTGGTTAATGTCAAATCTATGTTAACCAGTTAAAAAAATCTAAAAAAAGAAGCAAAAAAAAATACCGTACGGATTCCGTACGGTTCTGTACATGTCCGTATCGTACGGACATACAGTATCGCGTATTGTTGTCCAAATTCTGTGTTAAAAAATCATTTTCCTAAAGAAAACTCCGAAACATGAACACATGTTACACAATTTGAACTCTTGTCCTTGTAGTTTTTACCAATGTTTTTAAAATTGGAACACTCATCAAACTGATAAAAATATAGGTTTATAGTTTACTATAAGTATTCTTTGCATACAGTCAAAAAAAAAAAGTATTCTCTGCATTGCATGGGTATTTATGTAAAATGCAAAAAAAAATGAAATTTAAAAAATAAATTAAGATATAAAAAATTTGAAATGTTCAAAAATTTTCATTTTAAAAATTTTCAAAAAATAATGTAATTGATAGAAAATTAATTTTGGTGTAAACCAAGTATCCCACATGTGGAGACTAATCACTCGATACGAGAAAAACATGTGATTTTACGAAAAAAGAGAGAACAAGAAGGATTAATGAGATTTATGTATAAGGATTCAAATTTCATGTTAACCAAAATTTCAAATTTATATAAAAGATCATATCATATGATATATAAAAACCATCCATGTCTAGATCTTTATTTAGCTAAACAAATATTTTCTTGTTGAATTTTTCTAAAAAAAATAAAACTAAAATCATTTCAAACCAGCTCTATTACTTGTTAGCTATCAGTTTTTAACTATTTGACTTAATTGTATTTTTAGTCTCTCTGGTTTAGGCTATGTGTGTAACGCCCATAATTCAATTGACATCGAATTAGAGTCATTAAACAAATTATGATACAGCAAAACGCGGATAAATTAAAACTTGATAACAAGTCGATAATTCATAATGAGTTATATATCCATGCGAATACAACTCAATAAAAGTGTGTTTCCAAAATAACACATTACAAACGTCTTAAGTACTTAATTTACATCAAGGTTTGTCAACCTTCAAAATAATAATACTTAAACAAAAGATAAGAAGTCAACTCCTAAATGAACTCCTCAATGCTTTCATCATTCACCCTGAGCCAGCTTGTCTGAAACAACAAATTGAAAGGAATGAGATTTAAAAATCTCAGTGAGTCCTCCGCGGACCCCTCACTATCACTTTCCTCAAATAATATAATTTTGTAAGATGTTCCTAAAACATTATCCACAATGCAAAACATATTTTACAAGGAATTCATAGATGTACCCCCTTGGCTCAATTGTAATTGAGTCCCATATTAATTGATGGACAATGACTAAGAGGGTCCCTGCCACTGAACCTTATAGCAAATCTGGACTAACGGGTTTGCCGCCGAACCTTATAGCAATCCGGACCGACAAACATCCCATAAACAAACAATCTTAACAATCAGATACATCAGACATAAAGCAATTCAATTCATTTGAAGTTGTCTAATAACTAGGGCTGAAACTAATGGTTTAAAAACCGGACGGTCCGATCGGTCCGACCGTCAACCGGTAGTCTAAGCGATCGGTTCAACCTCAATTGGATCGCAGTCTGGTTGAACCGCCCAGAATCGGGTTGAACCGGATTGAATTGCGGTTGAACCGGGTTGGACCATTTTAACTTTTTTTTTGTTATTTTTACTTACTTTTTCCTCAAAATTAGTACTTTATTTATTTATTTATTAGTCACTCGGTTCAACCGGTTGAACCAATTAAACCATGACCCGAAAGTCTTGTCGGTTCGATCTCCGGTCCGGTTTTTAAAACATTGGTTGAAACCCTATTAACCAAGGACCAAAATCATAAGTCTAACCTCAATTCTTTAGGATTTAGAGCACTAAAACAAGTATTTATGGCCGTAAAAACCCTTAAAATGTGAAAAAAAAATACATTTCTTCATAAACTAGCGCGCTTGGGATGGGCTTCGCACGCACCAGAACCCTGTGGTCCTGTTTCTGCGAGCTTAGGATGCACTTCGCGCACACCAGAACCATGTGGTTCTGTTTCTGTGCGCTTGGGGTGCGCTTCATACGCGCTTTGCGCGCACCCTCTACACAATTCTGCAGAAACCCATTTTTCTGGTTTTTAAACCTTCCAACTTCAATTCCTCTCAACCCCAAACGAATACCAATGAAATTTAGGATCAATATCAAGAATTAAAGCATGAAACAAGGAAGGACAACACATTCAACTTATAAATTTCAAGTAATCACATACTTCAATCATTATCAAATATGTCAAACAATGATCAAATCTTGTATTTCCCAAAAACCATTGCATGCTTTCCATAACCCACACTTTGAAGCTGAGAAGAACACACAACATGGAAGGGGAAGAGGAACCCTAAAGGTGGGTCTTATGGGTGCCCAATCACTAAATGAGAAGAACTCACACAAAATCAAAGATTTGAACCAAAGATAAAGAAGCTAGATCTCCTCTTTCCTCCTCTTCTACTCAAATTCGAGCTCCCCTCCTTCTTCTCTAGGGTAAACCCAAATCTTCCACCAATGGCCAAAAGGTTAGCCCCAATCTTCTTCTCAAGCAAGGATTGAAAAGAATACTAAAGCGTTCCTCTTCTTGTCCTCCAAAACCCTTGAAAACCCTAACCTTCTTCTCTTTCTCTCTTAGGCACAGGAAAGAAGAACGAAAGAAAAAAAAATAAAAGATGAAGGGAATGAGGGAGAGGGGCTAATCGTGGGAAACAAAAGGGAAAGGAAAAAAATAAGTGTTTCTCACTTAGACCATCTTGTCCCTCTCTATGATAGGCAAAGTACTTAATTGTCCTTTCTTTTGGCTAAAAAATCTATTTTGCCACTACTAATTACACACCCCTAACTTAATTAGTGACACCCAATTTAATTTCTTAACCATCAATTTAAAGCATAGTAAAGCCTAAATTAATTGAGCTAAATAATTAAATTAGGCGGGATGTTACAATGTGCGATTTTGGTCTCTCTAATTTTTTTCGAGTGATTTTAGTCCCTCAAGTTTTCAATTGTCACAATTAAGTCCCTCAACCCCTTTTCATTTATTTACAACTTTCAAATTCTCATAATCTATTAATATTTTCATAAATTGAATTGATTAGGTTGTTTTAAACATCATTTGACTTAAAACTCACCAGCTAAAAATATCAAACTTAACTCAAAATAAAAAAATTCCAATTTTTTTCTCTTGAATCCCTAATTCCACTTCCTACCAAATTCTTCAAACTCTATCAATTTTTTTACTTTAAAACTTTTGTAGTTAATTTATATGTCAAGTTCATCATCAAGCCCAAAATATTGTGGTAAAAAAATTAGATTTTAAGGGTTTTAGGTGAAAAAAATTGACAGTAGGACTATATTTGCTTAATTTTAAAAATAGAGGGACTAAAATCGCTCAAAAAAACTGGAGGGGCCAAAATCACACATTGCACAAACTAAAGAGACAAAAAATATAATTAAGCCTAACTTTTTATGTCAAATACTTATCTGGTCAATCTTTTAACCAATACTTGACAATAGGTGGTAAAAATTGAAAAGCTAATGATTGTTACTTATTAAATAAATTTTTTCAATATTTTATTAATAAAAGAGTTTAAGGTGGAAACCAAGGTGCATAACTTTAAACACGGTGCACCACTGCATCTCTATTTTTACCTATCATAGCAGGTTATATAATTTTTTTATTATTTGTAATTTAGTCCTTTAACCAAAAAGGATATGAAGAGTTAAAATTACAGAATGATCTATTTATAAAAATTGTGGTGATAAGCCTAATCTCAAATTATCCTTCAGTTGCAGAAGAAGAATGACTAAAGTATGGCAGAGGAAACATCTTTAGGTGTCCTTTGTTCACCATTTCATCCACTTTATTTGCGATAAGACCACGGTTTGCTCTAGGGGAATAACAAGGCATCCTCCTCCTTACATGACACAAGCTCTGATTTGGTGAACCCCAACTTTAGTTTGTTTAGTGACTTTCATATTGGCAAAACTAGCCACTACCAAAAAACAACATATTAGTGTCGGCCAAAAGCCGAAGCTAACTGTGAAAAAGAAAAACCCACGCTAATTAGAGATTAGCATTGGCGTAGCGCTGGCATTGTGGCCAATGCTCCAGAAATCGACGCTTGTGTTTTAGCATTCGTCATTTTGTGGCTGACGCAAGTGATCCACGCTTTAACTGCGGCTAGTTGCATAGGCTTGGGCGACGCTAATACCTTTTCAGTCAAAAAAAGAAAAAGAAAAAGGCAACATTCTCTACTTCAGGTAATAATTCATTTTAGGTAATAGCTTTGCCTAAATTTATGCACAAGTATTTCAATCATTTTTTGAATTAAGCTAAGGTTAGATCATGGCAAAGTAGTTAAAAAATCATCTATCAATCATGTTCATCCTAGCCCGTTGAACCAACCCCCATATCAAACCACATATCAAATAACTTATGCTTATTATTGATGATGATCGTAAGTTAATTAGTAACCAGCCTTAAAATGTCCCTAAACATTCGATCATTTCATCAATATCTTTACATGTTTTTTGTAATTGTAATGCTACTTAGAATGAGCATAACGTAAAGAGAAACCACTCCTTATCACAACTAAGTAATTTTGAAAAAAAATAGATGGCATTACGTAGGATGAGTTCTACAGCAAGAATGTACCAAATAAGTGAAGTACAAATATGATGGAAAAAGGGACACCATAAAAAAAAAAAAAAAAAGCAACAAACCCTCGGGCGTTTGATTCACTTTTTAAAAAGTTTTTTTATTTTTAAAAATTAAAAAAGAACAAATTTTGTTCAAACCAACGTCCAGCTTACCTCGTGCTTACCTGGATTTAAGCACTAGAAGCAAATTAAAATAATTGCTCAGAAAACAAAATACAGAACTAGAAGCAAATGTGCACTTGAAAATAGAAATTTGTTTCTGACAAACACAGTTCTGTAATAGATGTTTCGCACATCTAAAATATAACATTCTTGATCAACTTATCCCACAGCAACCATAACCTATAATACAATCATCCATTTTGTTCGCACGACTTGAATTTCAACAGAGATCATTCTTATGCGAAAGCTTTGCAAACAAGGTATCATTTTCCCTCCCCAGGCCCACCAAAGAGATAACCCAGAGAAGAGCCACCACCAGGGGCAGCATGGACTTTGGTTGAGGGTCGGTCCTGCAGCCAAATCAAAAAGGAAAAATATCAATCAAAATAACTTAAACATGAGCTGACAAGCTATAGAAGAAATGTTAGGAGCTGAGCACGATCGACATGAGCTAAGCAAAATGGGACAAAATGAAATATCTAGTTTTCATTTATTTCTTCAGACTGTTTTGGTAAGTATGTCTTAATGTAGTTGAAACTTGCAATATATCACTCTATTATAACAACAATAACAACCAAACCTCCATCCGCCATGTTAAATGCCAATCTCCTACATGCAGGATCGAATTCAGTTTACAAGACAAAACAGATGCTCTATCACTGACATAAAGGTAATTAAGTAATTTTGACACTACAGTTTAAATAAGCATACTTAGGTCAAGATTCAATATCAAGTGTAGGAAGGCAACTTTGAGCATTATGGAATATGAACATACTTCAATCAGTGCTGATATGCAAGGTTACTCTCATTGAATATGTAGATCAATACTTTTAATTTTGTACGGAATTAAGAATCTAACTCAAATCATATTATTTTTTTTCAAATATTTGATAATTTCCACACTTTTACATGTATTAGTACAACTAACCATATTGAGTCAACCATACCTAATTTCATTTTGAATTTCAACAGATGAGGGGACAAGGAAAAAACATCCTCTACACTACAGGAGTTCATAGCAACAAAAACGACTGCCGAATAATACGTGAGAGAATCTAAACCTATACTTGGGATAGTCAAATATTACCAATCAACCAAATTTACTTTTACAAGTGTGCAGTGTACAGGATTCAATCCCTCATAGTGTTTTCATATTCATGATTTTGTAAAGCAGTTCAAAGCATTAACTATCATCCTAACACTTAGCCTGGAAGAGAGGGAATTAAATATAACAAGCACAACGAATACCGTGATGAAGTTGCCGGTGTTCAGGCCATCTATAGAATTACTATTGATACCAGCAGGCTTGCTTGGGTCTATCGCTTTAGGAGCAGCTGGTTTTGAAGGAGGCGCATTATTTACAGTCTGCCCTTCAGGTTGGGCATTATTTGTTGCTGGTTTTGGGGCCTCTCCACTGCCAAAAAGATAACCCAATGAACTTTGACCACCACCACTGCTAACTCCACGACCCATGATGTTCAACTGCTTTCTGAAAGGTAAAATCTAGTCTCTGCCTTCACATAGGAGAAAAAGATTACAGAAAATTAGAAGTAATAAAATAAGTATAACAAAAGAGAGGAGACAGACTGAGAAACTACAAATATTTATTCACACAACAATCGCTGACATGTACATACTGAAAATTAATCAAATGTATTTGCATTCAAACAACTAGCACATACTTTTTCATTTCCTTCTTACAAAGGACACAGCCATCAGTAACGACTAGAAAGTCGGCAATAATACACCACAGATAAAATGACCAAGTCGAAAATGTACAAATTGTTCGTCAAAGTTTGTGGACGCCAGTTCTATGTTTTACTACCATAGTTTTCTTCATCAAGTGGCCAATTGGTCAAGTAATTACCATTAAAAACATCTTAAGATATATCTTATCCAATTCAGCCAATATACAATACAATAGAAGTAGCAATCACATAATTACAAAATGGAATAAACAGTCATTTTTTTTCTCTTGTCATTTTTTACAACTAACAAAGACATCTTTTTCTTCTCCCTCTCCCCATCCTTCTTTCAATTTCCTTTTCGTTTTGAATCTTTTCCATTACATAGATTATATATATGCAATGCCTCCTCACGTACCCTCCCTTTTCCGCCCATCTATTTGCTTGAAAGCAGGGAAAAAGTAATCAATATTTCTATTGTTGGCAAACGAAAGTAACATAAAAAAAATGAGACATGTTAGCAATGCGGATGACTTTGAAATATCATAATCGAAGCTTTGATAGGAACAGTAGTCTCAGAGGAGTGCAAGCTCTCTAAATCACACCTTCTCCAAGTTCTTCAACGAAGCCTGACCTAAGGAAGCATTCCCTTGTTCCCTTTCCCTTCTTATACAGCCTTCCAAACGAACCACACAACATGCACAAGAACAATACTTAAGGTCCAATAATCTTAACCATTCCCTTCCATCTCTTTAACTTTCACTTTCCCATTTTATAATAATACCTCATTTCTTCTCTTTCAGGAATCCTTACCCTTCCACAGCACCAAGGTAAATCTCTAGATGACTCAACGCAAGGAAAGCAACAGCAAATAAAAGCCTACACTCTCTAATCTAAGAAGCCCAGTATTATAATTCACGTTTCACAGTGTAAGCGCAAAGACATGGATCAAATCAAATAAATCTTCATCTTCGAAGGCATAAATATCCATTATCTCGAAATGCGCAATTCATACACAAAGAGTTCAAGTAAAATAAAATAAATAAAAAATAACAATAGAAAATTGAACATAGATCTGAACAAGGGAGATTACGCCAGGAAATCGATCTTACGTAAAAGAAGCATAGATCAAACGAAATAAGAATGGCGTACAAGGACAGGGGATCCCAGATCCAGAAGAAAAATGCAGAATAGTAAGCGAAATTTTGGTGAAAATCGAAGCAAATGAATGAGATAAAAACCCTAGTTGGAAATGAAAAGGGCAAAAAGGAAAGAGTTACCTGTGGCTATGGGAGAAGCAGATCTGGAAAACGCTAGTGCCAAGGCAGAGTATTATAAGATGAGATGTATGAGATGTATACGTTATAAATAGTGCTCCGCACACTTCAATAATTCATATATAAACTTTTTTAAATATAAATAAATTGTAATACTAATAACTTTTTGAATAATTAGTAAAAAAATTTAAGTTACAAATTATTCAATCAAAAAAATAAAAAATTATAAATTAAATCGAGACTGAGTATCATCCTATATTTTTTGACCGGGAGTATCATCCAATAGAGAAGTGTTAGTAACACACTTGCTATCACTCTTTTTTGAACACACACTATTTTATTGGTTGAAATCAAGTGAGACCCATATGATTTGATGAGACTCATTCCCCAAAATAGTGGAATTCACTTGAATTTTAACCAATAAAAAAGTGTGTATTCAAAATAGAGTGATAGAGAATGTGTTGTTGTCATTTCTTAATCCAATATTACACTTTCTTTGTTTTTAAGATACATAAATTTGTTCATTCTCATAAAAATATTGTTATTCCTCAGTGATTTTTTTTATTTTAAAAAACTCTCAATTTATTAATTATTTTAAATTTTTCATGTTATCTTTTTTTTTAAACTTTAGTTTTCACAAAATAATTTTTACAATTTTTTAGGGGAGTTTTTACAATTTGTTGTTTACACTAAAATTTAGATTTTCATCTCAAAACTCATTTATTTATGTATTTTTACATTTTTATTTTCATTCAAGTTTATTCTTTCTTTAAAAATTTTATTAGTTATATTTATATAGTTTAATTATGTGATTAATTCTTGTAATTTTAAATATTTTTATTAAATTCATATTTTTAAATTGTATTTTCATTTATAAATATTCGTACAATGTATTAAACATTTGTCAATATTTTTATAATTTTAATATGTATTCTAGACAATTTATTGAGTTATGCATCCTAATAATGAGTTAATGATTGTTTAGCAAAAAAAAATAATGAGTTTATGATTATGATCGAGTTTCATTATAAAAAATATGGTTATGAATGAGATTGACTTTGCTACATATCTCATCATATAGACGTTTGTTGAGATATTTTAGAAAATGATATAATAAAGCGATACAATGATAATATATGATTGAATAATAGTGTAAAACTTTTTTACTCTGTTAGTGCACATCAATTAAACTCTATCAAATAATGTCTCAAACATTCGTTATATATGTCTTAACAGTGTAAACCTTTTTTACACAGTCATCCAATCAAATTTTACTATAATGTCACATTTGTTATAATATTTCTTAAAATATTTCAACATACATTGAAATAGTGTGATCTAATTAAATAACGTTGTAAAAAAATTATACTATATGCGCATATTCCTTAAACTCCTATCATTTTGTTACATAAGTTTTGGAAATAGGAAGATTTCTGGAAATAATTCAGGGTTTTGCATATTTGAGCAAATTATCACCGTACTCACATATGCCAACAAAGGATTACTAATAGAAATTAAATTTAAATCTTTCTATTCCTACAAATCTCTTAATTAAATAAAACAATAGTTTCTATATTTTTCCATCATTTTGTATTTTAAAAAACTTTTTTTTTATGGGAATCAAATATAAAAATAACCCAATTACTAATATACAAATACTTTTTTCAAAATCCCGTCAAAAAAAACTTTTACAAAAAATATAAAAAATACTTAAAAATTTTAGTTTAGTTTATTAAAAAATAATGATAATAAAAAATATAAATAGATATCTAAATTTTTGAAAATTTCAAAAAATAATCTAATGAGTGTAGAATTATTTATAAACATTTGCTAGAATATTTTTTTTATCCATCGCAATGCCTTTCTTTGCAATGGCTTTAAAACCATTGTCACAGTTTTCATTTTGTTGGTTTAGCGCAAAAAACAAAAAAAAAATTATGTCTTTCATACACAATGGTTATGTTATACCCTAATTTTGTTCATTCTTTTGTTTCAACAGTTTGTTTATTTTTCCCTTTTAATTTCATTTATTTAAAAAAAAGTAGAAAAAGAAAAAGGAAAGGATTAGCAATGATGTACACGCTCTTGGTTTTGATCCTTGGCCCAACTGGAAGCCCATTTTCATTAAAGCAGCACTTATAACAATTAATCATGATTACAAGGCCCATAAGTACACGTTTGGTTAAAACAGAAATTTACAGCCGAGAAAAATTAGATAAATTTGAGATGATGTGACAACAAGAAGAGGACAAATTCTCCTTTCTGAGACAACCAGTTCTATCCTCTCGAGCTTTGTTCCACCATGGAGAAGACCACCCAAAGCTACGAAAGGAAATCTCAACCTGATAAGAACAAAAGGGTTTTAGTTAATTAGACAAAAAATGACAGAGAGCAAAGTCAAACCAGGGACTGAAACATGCATACAACAGGGGATTGGGAGAAACAACCATCCTAGATCAGAGTATTAGAGCACCGAAGAGTAAAAAGTGGGATAAGGCAAAATTATAGATTTTGACCCAACAAAAATAGGAAGACGTTGGTCTAATCAAGAAAGAGGAGTGAAGAATAAAAAAATCAGCTTACACAATAATCCTCATTCTCTATAAATACAGCTTCAATTCAGAGAAAAGGGAGGGGAGAACAACAACAAAAAATTTCTGAGACCTCTACCACCAATCAAAGAATTAGAGACTTCACATTGGAGTCCTAATTCAACTCAAGCACAGAGAGAAAATTAAGAAAGGAACGAGGCAGTGGTATAGGAGAAGGATTCGCAGTAGCAGAGAAGAGAAAATTAGTGTCATTACCTTCTACAACAATCATGCCTACTCTACAGATCTTGGAATCCAGGTAGTCCATTAAACATTTTTCTGTGCCTTGATTTAATCTTAGAATGCCGTAAATGAGTGTTGTTGCCATGTCCATAGCCTATTAATAAGGTTTTCTAGGATCAAACGAAACAACAATAAAGAAACCAAGGCATAATCAGAAAAAGGATGAGTAACAGAAAAGAATAGGAAAACAAAATGGAAGAGAAGATTGTTAGTAGAATCAGAAATAAAAAATATATACAAATAAATAAGAGGATTTGAGAGGACCTGATGAAGAAGAAAGTGGAATCGCCGCCCGTCGCCGCGCCGGTGAAAGGCCACCACCGTGCACGCGGCCACCATCAGTCACTCCCACGAGCCACCGTGTTCGCGGCCTCGCCCTTCCACTTCGCGATCTCCTCGCCTCGCCGCTGCAACCTCCATCAGTGCCGTCCTTTTCCCTCATCGCGCCCATCTCTTTCCCAGTCGCGGCCGTGCGCGGCCAAGGATGGCGCGCCGGCAACACTCCCTCTCAACCGCTTCCCGTTTGATCATTATGAACGTTAATTTTCTAAACAAAAATGGGGTGTTAATGAGGACGACTCTTGAGTGCTTCTTGTTTGGTCCCCATGAAAACCTATCTTCTTTATAAAATTAAAATCAAGTTATTTTTACCAGTAATAATCACTCGAGATTGCTTCCTGTTTGATCATTACGAACACCTTAACTTTCTAAACAAAATGGGTTATTAGTGATGACCACTCTCGATTGCTTCCTGTTTGGTCCCCACGAAAACCTACCCTTTTTTCCATAAAAAATATACAATTAGAATCAACTAACACGCAATTATTTTATACCCAAGAACTAGGTAGCCTTTGATTCTCCACTGCACCCGGAGATACGTAGGAGCAGGAGCTCATTCCTGTCAAGCGCAAAAACAAAATACTTTTATTAAGTCTTTTTTTTTTATCTTTGTTAATTCTTGTCTTTTTTTAATAAAAGGAAAATAAACATTTTTTAGAAGTTAACATAATTTTGCACAATTAATTAGATGTAACCTTTTTCGAAAGGATGTCGTAGAGTGCTAATACCTTCCCTACGCGTTATTCGACTCCCGAACCCAAATCTGGTCTCAAGGACCATTTTCTTCAAAAAGAGGTTTTTTCCAATATTTTCCCCAAAAGTAAATTATTGGTGGCAGCTCCATTAAACTCGAATAATCCCTCCGGATTTTTCAGTCGCTACAGCTGGCGACTCCACTGGAGACATTTTGAGAGTCAAACCTAACATGATTAAATGTGCAAAGTAGTGAACTTTAATTTTTTTAATTCCCCTTCTTTTTCATTTTTTTCTTTTGTAAATAATTATTTTTATTTATTACGTATTTGTTTATTTTTAATTTGTTGTGAATATTATGTATATGTTAAACATTAGGATAGACGACTATATTTGTATGCTTCGGTTGTTTTGCAGCTTGGGTAATGTTAGGGTGTTGCCCCTCTCACACACCACACCTACATGTTTGCACACACATATGAGTAAGACCCTATACATGGGTCAGAGCAAAGCTTAAGTTGAGTGGAGGTTCGGTGATAGTCAATTGGAATTTGCTTTCCTTCTGGCTATTGCGAGAATCTCATCTAGAGTGTGCTCCTTCTGGGTATTCTGCACCAGATAGTTATCTATCTTTGCAGTTAATATTCTGGAGGAGACTTTAGCTCTAGAGGCTTTTGGTGAGAATGTGATTAGAGCCTCCCGTGAGACCTATCACTCAATACAAGACTATAGACCCCTTAGGTTAGAAACTCTCCGACTTTAGGTTTAACCCATTTAAGACACAAGGGGCATCATGTCATTTTTGATCTTCCATAAAAAATTTGTTATATCAAGTCCATGCATAAAAAAGGTCTACTAAACCGCATATCTTCATCCATGCTACACAAATAATCATCATCATCACTCAACATTATATCTTCATGCATTCATACTTCCAAAAAATAATGTTGAATTTAAAAAAAAATATCATTCATTCTCATTTCATTTTAGGTTGCCAGGGAATCATAGGAACTCAAAAGTTTGGCTGCAAGTATTTTGTGAGGTAATATGGGATCAAGCGGCGAAACCGTCCCTTTGAAGAAGCACATACATCCGAGAATAAAGAAGCCTGAAGTAGAAAGCCTGAAGAAGTGTGCCAATTTAATGACGACAAGCATTCAGCGTATAACCTTCATTGGAAAGTATGGGAATATTCTCAAATTGCTAGAGGTGGACATGCAAGTAGATGCCATTTCTGCACTTATCCAGTTCTATGATTCTCCCATGAGATGCTTCACTTTTAGGAATTTCCAAATGGCTCCCACACTGGAAGAATTTGCCCGGATTTTAGGATACTCAACCGAAAGCATGAAACCATACCAACGCACCCGAGATTTTGATCTCCTGCAAGAGGTTGTTATAATTCTGAAAGACAAGGAGGACGAATTAAAGAAAAGAAAGTTAAACCGAAATGGTGTCGAAGGGTTTCCACTAGAGTATTTTGAAGAAAAGATGACGCATTTGGCTAATGTTCAAGATTGGGCTCTTTCATGGAAGTGTTGGCTCTTACAATTTTTGCAATTATGTTATTTCCATGCATTGATGGTTATGTAGACTTGGCCTCGATCGATGTGTTCCTAGCCTTTAAAAAAGGGAAAGAGAGCCCAGTATCAGCCATTCTCGCGGATACTTACTGTACCCTCACTCATTGTCATGAAAATAAAGGGAAGAAGTTGTCATGTTGCTTATCCACTCTTTATGTGTGGCTTGTCACCCACGTATTCAAAAACAGGAAAATATCACGTCCCTTCACAGACTTTAATACATGTGATATAGGGATCAGAGATGGAGATCGGTGGGCTGTAACTTTGGCAGATCTTCATGAAAAGTCGGTCCGATGGTACCCAGGGTGGTTGGATATACATGAAGTGATCTATCAGTGCGGGAATTTCCCTAATGTTCCACTTATAGGAACAAGAGGATGTATTAACTATAATCCTTCTCTGCTGCTAAGACAACTTGGTTACCCTATGATGAATCCACCGTCGGATCAGATGATAATCCCCTTTGTGGTATACGAGTCGGATCAAGGAAATGGTGGAATGCTTAAAAAGGTCCGACATGCTTGGGACCAAGTCACTCGGAAAGGAAAAGTTCTCGGAAAAAGAAGCATTGGTGCTACGGATAGTTATCGCCAATGGATCGAAAGTAGGGTTCAGGAAATCAAATTACCATTCCATGGTACACCTCCACCAGAGCAAGAAGCACTTGAGCCTACCCCTATTATGAGTGAAGAGATGGAAGAGCTTAAAACAACATTGTCAAAATCTAATGAGGAAAAGAAAGAATTGCAAGTAAAGTTAGAAAAGGTACTTCAAGAGAACAAGAACTTGCATTCGGAAAACATTCTAAAGGGGAAGTTCATCGAGAGGAGCAACAAAAGGGCAAAAGTAGAAGACAAAAGCAAACGTGATATACAACTTTGCCTGAGAGGTGCAAACGAACAGTTGGGGTTGCGTAATCAAGAAAGGGATAAGGCTATAGATAATGCTTATATGTGGAAGGAATTGTGGACAAAATCTTTGGTTGCTGAAAAGAATTTGCAAAAGGAGCTTGAAGGCTTGAAACAACATCTTGAGAAGGTGGTAGCTGATTATGAGAACCGGGCTGAAAATGAGAAACATTACAAGGAAGAAATAGAAGAAATGCTTGTGAAGTATCAAGATGCACAGAAAAAAGAACAAGTGGATGCAAATGAGTTGCGGAATTATATTGAATACCAAGAGAAGATCCATGACAACTTAAAAAATGAAAGCATATATTGGGAGGGTCGTTTCACAAAACTGGTCAGTCAGATGGAAAATCAAGAGCTCTTTATTGAACTGAGGAATGAAGGCATGCATTGGAGGGACTGTTTTTCAAAGTTGGTAGGGTTAGCCAATCAAGCGATCGTAGATGTCCCAAGGCGTCTAGAAGAGGCTGATGCAGCGATGCACCCACTAAATACTCCAGTCAATGTTTACAAGTTTATTGAATATTGAAAAAATTTGATAGAAGAATTGAGAGAGAAGGATGGTTGTCACATTAAGAAGAAAAAAAGGGCGGCTAATTGATGAAGTCTTAATTTGAATGAATTGTACTCTTTTTTCTCATCAGTAAAGGATTTGTTACTTTGCTTATTGATCCCATATTATTCTCCAAATTGCTTAATGCTTTTAAAGAAATAAGCGAATAACTATAACAAAGCAATGAGGCCTACGGTTCCCTGGCACAAAATAAATAGGTTAATGCATCTACATTCATTCATTTTTCTTTTCTTACGTACTCATATCATTTTTTAAATCACCAGAAAATAATTGAACAAACTGGTTCCTCGACACCCTTATTGTATTCGATCTCAATCAAAGATCATAGATGACCAAGAGATGAAAGATGACGTCAACCAGCTGAAGGAACAAATAGGTAAAGTTTTAGAGCTTCTGCAGTCTCTCGAGAAAAACAAGACCGCAGATGGGACATTTCCAGTAGTGAATGATGAAAGTCAAGCTACACCTCCCCACCCGCCTGGCTTCAGTCCAATGCAGTTGCAATATGGTCTCAATGCTCAAGGGATGATGGTACTTTTCGCAATTTACCCGCATGGTCCTACACATTCACCAACTAGAAACCCTCAGAATCAAATACCGCAATTCCCACTTTACGGTCTTCCACCTGGTTATACGCCACCTATAGCCAGTGATGATTCTGCAAACCATAATCCTCAAGGCCCCCAGGCATAATAGTTCCCACTATTTGGTCTCCCGCCTGGTTATACACCGCCAGGTGCTAACAATAACTCTGCAGAAACTGACTCTCAAGCACTTATTGTACAAGATATAGCTCAGCCTCAAGGATCTGGTTCAGGTACTGAAACCATACCAGTTCAAAGCTCGCCTCCTGTCTTCATGACATACACCTTTCCACCTAGTTA
This sequence comes from Calophaca sinica, assembly GCA_037113605.1. Lineage (NCBI taxonomy): Eukaryota > Viridiplantae > Streptophyta > Magnoliopsida > Fabales > Fabaceae > Calophaca > Calophaca sinica. The sequence continues at coordinate 49,105,999 of CM073736.1, forward strand.
TGTTCCACCCCATATCGGGAATACTCAAGGAGTCAGTATGCCTGTAGTGACCCCCGTGGTGAATCCCCGACCATTTGGTCACCCCCATTATGTTTAAGGAAACCCGTTAAATCCCCAGATTAATTGTGTTGCTGGATCTCCAGCTATGAGGGGATCCAATCTAAGTGTCCCAGTTGGGAATCAATGGTCTGATACAAAGTTGCAAATCCTCAAAGATAGACTAAGAGCTGTAGAAGGAGTGATTTATCTCGGTTCAAGTATTGCTTCAGATCTTTGTCTCGTACCAGATGTGGTCGTACCGCCGAAGTTCAAGGTGCCAGACTTTGACAAGTATAAAGGGACAACTTGCCTGAAAAGCCACTTGACCATGTACTGTAGGAAGATGGCGTCTTATGCACATGATGACAAACTTCTGGTTCACTTTTTCCAGGATAGTTTAACAGGGGCAGCGTCGAGTGGGTATACACACCTTGAGCGATCTCATATTCGCTGTTGGAAGGATTTGGCGGATGCTTTTATGAAGCAGTATAAGTATAACATTGATATGGCTCCTGATAGAATGCAGTTGCAAAATATGGCAAAAAGAGACAATGAGACTTTTAAGGAATATGCCCAACGATGGAGAGGATTGGCAGCCCAAGTGGAACCGCCTCTGATCGAAAAAGAAATGGTAGCTATGTTCATGGATACTCTTCAATCACCCTTCTATGACAAAATGATCGGAAGTGTATCATCAAACTTTTCAGATATGGTCATCGTAGGGGAAAGAGTTGAAGGAGGAATGAGAAACGGAAAGATTGCCCAAAATTTTGCTGGAACCAATAATGCCAAGAGACCCCCGACAAACTTCGTAAAGAAGAAGGAAGGGGAAACCAATGCTATGATAACAAGCCCGGGAGGACAGACCCAAGGAAAACCACCCCAATTCTTTACCAATCTCCCACATCCTTTTCCATACCCCTACTTTCCACCTCCATACATTGCCGCCGCCTCTCATAACCTAACCCCCCGGCCAAATCAACCAATAATGCCCTTTCGCCCGCCTTTCCCTGTCCAATCACAAGAACAACTAGTTGCTCCCACCCAACCGAATCAAAACCAGAAACAGCCAAATAACCAAGAAAAGAAAGCAGTCCAATTTGACCCTATTCCCATGACATATACAGATTTGTTCCAGCACCTCATCAGCAACTCCTTGGTCTCCCCGCGCTCAACGAAATCACTTCAACCTCCCTTCCCAAGAGGGTATGACCCAAACGCCAAGTGTGAGTTTCATGCAGGGGCAGTAGGTCACACAACTGAAAATTGCAAAGCTTTGAAGTACGTGGTTCAAGATCTGATCAATGCCAAATGGTTGAGTTTTAAGGAGGATGGTCCTAATGTGGGTAATAATCCCCTTCCAGGTCATGGGGGTTCAGCAGTTAACGCAATTATTGAAGAGTTTAGGAATCAGCCCCTGATAACGAAAGTGGAAGATGTCGGTACTCCCTTGAGGATCATTTATGCCGAACTCTGCAAGTTCGGTATAATTGAGATGAAATATGATGAGAGGGACTTGTGTAACTTGCATCCTGATGGTAATCATTGCATAGAGGAATGCGAGGAATTCAGGAAAATTCTTCAAAAACTGTTAGACAGACACTTGATATAGGTAGGTCGTGTGAAGAAAGATGAAAACATATTGACCCTTCAGTCAAGTGAAAATAAAAACATGACCTTCCCAAAGCTGTTGGAGATTTGCTACAATAAGGGGAATCCGAAGCCAGACGTACCTAAACCGATAACTATTCATGTACCGACTCCTTTCCCTTTCAAAAACGTTAATGCAGTGCCATGGGATTACAGTATGAAGGTCTTTGTGGACAATTCAGGGGCTGACCAGCTAAAAGCGGCGTCTGAATCTGGCAATTCTGCTATCACTAACATCTCGGGAATCGGTGGGATGACCTGAAGTGGACGAATCTATACCCCTGTCGGACCCATGGGAAGAAAGACGTAGGAAGAAGAGAAAGCTCGTAAGGGAAAGGATAAAAAAGAAGAGTCCATTGATAAAAATGTGGGTAAGAAGGCAAAGAAAGAAGAAGAAAACAAGAAAGTAGTGTCTGAAGAAGAGGCTTGTGAGTTCTTGAAATTTATGAAGCAGAGTGAATACAAGGTGGTGGATCAGTTGAATCACACTCCCGCAAAGATATCTATGTTATCACTGCTGTTGAATTCCGAGCGTCATAGGGAATCGTTGATGAAAGTGCTAAATGAAGCCTATGTCACCCACGACATCACAGTTAACCAGTTCGACGAGATTGTGGGTAATATTGCTGCTAGTAACTATCTTACCTTCACTGATGAGGAAATTCCAGCCGAAGGAATGGGGCATAACAAAGCACTGCACATTTCTGTGAAATGTGGAGACTATCCTTGCTAGAGTACTCGTCGATAATGGTCATCTCTGAATGTTATGCCAAAATCTACTCTAGCAAAGTTGTCTGTTGATGGATCGTACATGAAGCCTAGTTCCATGATAGTAAGAGCCTTCGATAGGTCTAGAAGAGAGGTTATCGGAGAAATCAAGCTACCTATACAAGTCGGCCCTCGCACATTTGAGGTAGTCTTTCAGGTGATGGAAATCATGCCAGCATACAGCTGCCTCCTAGGGAGGCCATGGATCCATACAGCTGGAGTTGTACCTTCAACCCTACACCAAAAGCTGAAATTCATAATGGATAATAAGTTGGTGACTGTCTCTGGCGAAGAGGAAATGCTAGTAAGTAAGCCATCCTCCGCGCGCTATATCGAGGCTGCAGAAGAAGCTCTTGAGACGTCCTTTCAAACGTTGGAGATTGTGAATGCCATCTTTGTGGGGGAAGGAATCATAATCATGAAACCAAAGCTGTCTGAAACCTCCATGATGATCGCTAAAGTTATGATGAAAGGAGGGTATCAGGCCGGATGTGGATTGGGAAGATATGAACAAGGGATTGTGATGCTGGTAGAACTTCTAGATAACAGAAACAGATATGGGTTGGGATATGAACCTAACAGGTTTGACAAAAAGAGAATTGCCAAAGAAAGAAAAGAAAAGAGGATAGCTAGATTGGAAGGCAGGGAACCGAAAGATGAGAATATCACCATCTGCGATATCAGTCAAAGCTTTCAGAGTGCAGGAATGTTGAATCCAAACCAGATAGCAGCTATCAAAGATGATCGCGGTGCAAAAGACGACATTGTCAACCTTGTCCACCCCTGCCCGTCGAATGAAGAACTTGGAAATTGGGAGATTGTTGAGTTCCCCATGATTTTTGATTCAAAGTAATTATGTAATGCAAATTCTATTGCTCTGCCCAAGGCTTTAGGATAATTTATTGTCAAAAGAGCACACATGTTTCCTTTCAATATCATTATCAATACAATGCACTTTGAATTGTCCAATCATTTCCCTTTTTTTTTTCCTTTTCATCTTTTCCACCTCTTCTCATTTTTTTTCTTTCTTTTTTTTCCGCTTTTCATTTCGTTATTTCTTTCAACTAATGCAGATCCAAAAACAATGTCTTTGAAAATAACAACGCCAGTAACTCATACTATAATTTTGAATACCCCATTAATCATACTGAGGAAGATAATGAGGACAATTGGGAAAGCCCTCCTGAATTAATGAGGTTAATGGAACAAGAAGCTAAAGTGATTCAATCCCACGAGGAAGAAACTGAAACAATCAATCTGGGCACTGAAAACGAGAAGAAAGAAGTTAAGGTTGGCACCGCGATGAAAAGCAGTGAGAGAGAAAAGTTGGTTAAAATCCTATTTGAATATGTTGACATTTTCGCGTGGACATACCGAGACATGCCTGGATTAGATACTAGCGTAGTCGAGCACAAGTTGTCGTTGAAACCTGAATGCCCACCGGTCAAGCAGAAGTTGAGAAGAATGAAGCCATAGATGCCACTCAAGATTAGGGATGAGGTTAAAAAATAGTTCGATGCCGACTTTCTAGCTGTAGCGAAATACCCTCAATGGGTGGCTAACATTGTTCCAGTCCCAAAGAAGGATGGAAAAGTCTGAATGTGTGTTGACTATCGAGATCTAAACAGGGCCAGCCCTAAGGATGACTTTCCTTTGCCACATATCGATGTCTTAGTAGATAGCACTGCTCAACATTCTGTTTTCTCCTTCATGGACGAATATTCGGGGTATAACCAAATCAAGATGGCTCCCGAAGATATGGAGAAAACCACGTTTATCACCTTATGGGGAACTTTCTGTTACAAAGTAATCCTGTTTGGATTGAGAAATGCTGGGGCAACATACCAAAGAGCAATGGTGGCCTTGTTCCATGACATGATGCACAAAGAGATATAAGTCTATGTGGATGACATGATTGTAAAGTCCAAAACTGAGGAAGATCATGTTATTAACCTACAAAAGCTTTTTGAACGGCTGAGGAAGTATAAACTCCGGTTAAACCCAGCTAAGTGTAGCTTTGGTGTAAGGTCAGGTAAGCTGCTAGGGTTTATAGTCAGCCAGAAAGGAATAGAAGTTGATCCAGCTAAAGTGAAAGCAATCCTGGAAATGCCAGCTCCTCGCACTGAAAAAGAAGTTCATGGATTCCTAGGAAGATTAAACTACATCGCCAGGTTTATATCCCAGCTAACTGCTACTTGTGAGCTAATTTTTAAGCTGTTGTGTAAGAATCAGGAAACTAAATGGAACGACAATTGCCAGAAAGCTTTTGAGAAAATCAAATAGTACTTACAAGATCCACCAGTTTTGGTGCCTCCTGTGCCAGGGAGACCCCTCATCATGTACTTGACAGTGCTGGATGAATCAATGGGTTGTGTGTTAGGACAACATGATGAATCTGGTAAGAAGGAACACACCATTTACTACTTGAGCAAGAAATTCACTAGTTATGAGATGAGATATTCATTGTTAGAACGAACGTGTTGCGTCTTAGCCTGGGCTGCACATCGGTTGGGACAATATATGCTATCCCATACGACTTGGCTGGTGTCCAAAATGGACCCGATCAAGTATATCTTTGAAAAGCCTGCTCTCGCAGGAAGAATTGCTTGTTGGCAAATGTTGTTATCCGAGTATGATATTGTGTATGATACTCAAAAGGCGATTAAAGGCAGTACCTTAGCCGAATACTTGGCTCGTCAACCCGTAGAAGACTATCAGTCAATGCAGTGTGATTTCCCAGATGAAGACATAATGGCTCTATTTGAAAGAAAAGAACCCCCTGACAGTGAAAAATGGATCTTGTTGTTTGACGGTGCTTCTAATGCATTGGGACATGGGATTGGAGCTGTGCTAATTTCCCCAAAAAGTCATTTCATCCCATTTACTGCAAGATTGTGTTTCGATTTTACAAACAATATGGCAGAGTATGAGGCATGTGCTATGGGCATTCGTGCAGCCATTGAATCGAAGGTCAAAATTCTCGAAGTATATGGAGACTCGGCTTTGGTTATCCATCAGTTAAAAGGCGAATGGGAAACTAGGGATTCCAAATTAGTTCCTTATCACTATCACATCAAAGAATTGACGGAGCAGTTTTATGAAGTCACTTTCCATCACATTCCCCGTGAAGATAATCAGCTAGCTGACGCCTTAGCTACTCTATCATCAATGTTCAAAATCAGTAACAATGAGAACCCGCCACTCATAAAAATACAAAATCATGACCGGCCAGCACATTGCCTAGCAATAGAAGGGGAGCCTGATGGCAAACCCTGGTATTACGACATCAAACGATACATCATAAGTAGATAATATCCATCGAGTGCCTCAGAGAATGATAAAAGGGCATTAAGGTGGTTGGCAATGGGTTTCTTTTTAAATGGTGAAGTGCTTTACAAGAGAAACCATGACATGGTACTTCTCAGATGTGTTGATAAAACTGAAGCAGAAAAGATTATGCAAGATGTTCACGAAGGTTCCTTTGGGACTCATGCGAACGGGCATACAATGGCAAGAAAGATCTTAAGGGCTGGCTACTATTGCTTGTCAATGGTGATTGATTGCTTTGGTTATGTGAAGAAGTGCCACAAATGTCAGATTTATGCTGATAACATCCACGTGCCACCAGTCTCTTTGAACGTCTTAACAGCACCATGGCCATTCTCAATGTGGGGATTGGATATCATCGGACCCATCGAACCTAAGGCATCAAATAGACATCGCTTCATTCTTGTCGCAATCGACTATTTCAGTAAATGGGTTGAAGCTGCTTCATATACGAGTGTGACAAAAAATGTGGTTATCAAATTCATCAAAAGAGATTTGATCTGCCGCTATGGTCTGCCAAATAAGATCATCACTGATAATGAGAGTAACTTGAATAACAAGATGATGAAAGAACTGTGTAATGATTTCAAGATCCAACATCATAATTCCTCACCATACCGCCCAAAGATGAATGGGGCAGTTGAGGCTGCAAACAAGAACATCAAGAAGATTGTCCAGAAGATGGTCGTAATATTTAGAGACTGGCATGAAATGCTCCCTTTTGCCTTGTATGGTTATCGAACTTCGGTTCGCACCTCAACGGGGGCAACCCCTTTCTCACTGGTGTATGGAATGGAAACAATACTTCCCATTGAAGTCGAAATCCCCTCGCTAAGGGTATTAATGGAGACAAAACTGGAAGAGGCAGAATGGTCAGGCTCGGATGGATCAGTTAAACCTCATTGAAGAGAAGAGAGTAGTGGCTTATGTCATGGACAACTGTTCAACACAAGATGAAGAGGGCTTACGAAAAGAAAGTTCGCCCTCGGGAATTTCAAGAAGGAAACTTAGTGCTCAAAAAGATTTTGCCCATCCAAAAGGATTCTCGTGGAAAGTGGACCCCGAATTACGAAGGCCCGTATGTTGTGAAAAAATCTTTTTCGGGAGGAGCCTTAATCCTCACAAGGATGGACGGTGAAGATTTCTCACTCCCAGTAAACTCTGATGCAGTCAAAAAATACGATGCCAAAAAAAAACAACACATAAAGAGCCAAGCAATAATGAGCTTGCTAGGTTGGGTTGAAAACTTGAAAGGGCAATCCAAGCAGAAGTTAGGGTCTGAAATTGGACATTAAAGTCAACTGATGCATGAAGAGACTCTTACCCAATTGGGGCAGTTCTATATGTTTCCAGAAGTTGAGTAATGAGTATTCAAAGTTATGGATATGGGAAGCCGGCATTTATTCCTACAGAGACACAAACTATAAGAAATCTGCTTAGTTATTCTTTTCTCTCTGTTTTTCCTCCTTCTTGTATTTTTCTTGATATATCTTCAAGTCTGTGTGACTTCATTCTTTGAACACATGACTGTTCTTTGAATATCAAACACCTTTGTTTTCCCCCCATAATCTCGTGTTTCAAAATGTTGCTTTATGATATTAGACATTGAATTGTGAAACATGTGATGATACTGAAAAACATTATGATTATTATATACATTCTAAGAATCATGAGGAATGCTAAATCTCAACAAATAAGTTTCAAAGGGTGATGAGTGCATTTTAATGCACTCTTTATAGCTTTGCATTTGGTGTTTTTGATTGTGTTCTGTACCTAATATCTAAGTCTTAGCACATTTCTAGACTTTGGGTCTTAATTGAGCAGTATAGTAATTTATTGATTAACTTTTGTGTTTACTGCATACTGACCCCTGTCTACTCTGCAGGCCATAACTTTGCCTACAGTTATCCGATTGAGGCGTGCGAGCATGCGTTGGAAAGCTAAGGAACAGAGCTACAATTCTTCTGTTGGGCTCGAAACCAAATTCTGTTGTCTTCAATGTCAAAACTGCGAATTACAGACGCAATAAAATGTAAAACGGGTTTTGGGCCTAATTTTGGTCGTTTATCGGGCTTTTATCTTATAACCCGTTAAGGGATTTAGGTTGTTCTTTGAGCTGAGACTTAAAAAGGACTAATCAGCCATTTTATCCTATCGAACGTTTTATTTTACAAAACTGTTGTGCCCTAGCCGTCATGGAAGCCTAAGCTCCTAAGTTGATTCATCGGTGAAAGGTTGTCGTTACAGATTTTGAGGTTCGGTGCATAATGTTTAATACAATTTTGTTTTAATTTCTTTAATTCCATCTCTATCAATTTCAAATTTGGTTTGAATGTATGCAATCTATTCAGTTCGTTTTCTGCTTAGTTAATTGTTCTGTCTTCATTGTGAAATGCGATTCAGTTGTGTATGAACGCTTGATTATATGCATCTGTTTCGTAACTTTTATTATTTCGAATTAGTTGACTGCTTAAATTAATTGATTCGAGTAGAAATTGATAGAGGGTTGATTAGAATTCTGTTATGATATTGGTTGTGTTTTTAAACGGCGCTTGTCCACTCCCGTGACCGATTGAACCCGTTGTTTTGGCGCTTGCTTGAAACGGTGTGAATTCGTATAAACTGATTAACGCTTGTTTAGTTAGTTTATGTCAACTGTGAATTTGAAATTGAATGAATTGTTGTTATTTAGAACCTGTGATAAATCCAAGACGAGCACCCGGAAACCGGTGAATCAATTGTCTCTCTAATCTGATAATTCTCTCAACAGAAACTGTTTTCACAAGCCCCCCTTTTCGTTATTGTTAATTTTTGTACTTCCTGAATTTGGTAATTTTGGTGTTAGAGGTTCTCGTGAGACGACCAAGGTCTCTTGCCTTGAATACTATAAGTAAATCTTTTAATTATTTTGACCCGCGTACGACCGCTGATCAAAGGGCAGTAACAAAAAGGATTACCTTTAAAAAAATTGATTAGCGCTGCATCGATAATTTGCGCTTCCTCCCAGTCAAAAGCATATTATGAATGAACCCGATGAATCTTGGTTTGTCCCATATCTTTAAACACTAGAGATCATATGGGCTGAGGAGCCAGTACAATAAAAATAATTGTCGCATTGCATACATGCATCACATACCATATATTCATGCATCATCTTCATATCACCACCTTTTAGCTGTTTTGTTACACCTGGTTCGTGCACCAAGTTTTGATCCTTCACTTTTGTTTTCAAACAATGCGCCGAACATTGGTCCTTTATTTTACTTTCTAAGCGACGCGCCAAGTATCGCTCCCTCTTTATCACTTTAAGATTACCGCGTCAGTACACGACCTGGCGGTAATCCCTCATTATTGCTTTTTGACCAATATAACAGTTCCAGACCTAATGTTGATCCTTCTTTATTACTTCCTATCAACGTGTCAATACCTTACTAGGTATCGAACCCTCATTATTGCTTTCCGATCACCGCGTCAGTACACGACCTGGCGGAGATCCTTCTTTATAGTTTTCTGATAAACGCGCCAAGTGTTAATCCCTCATTATTGCTTTTTGATTACTGCGTCAGTACCCAACCTGGCGGTGATCCTTCTTCATTGCTTCCCGATGCACGCGTCGAGTGTTAATCCCTCATTATTGCTTTTCGATTATCGCGTCAGTACCCGACCTGGCAGTAATCCCTCATTACTTTCCGATTAAATGCATCGAGCGTTAATCTCTCATTGTCATTCCTCACCCCGTCCTTTGCCTATCCTGGTTCGGGACAAAATTAGTGTCTTTATCTTTACTTCTATTTTACAAAGAAAATACGACAACCATTGTTGTTCACATTTTCTAATAAAATATAACTAAAGAGGGACAGCTGTTATACCCTAATTTTGTCCATTCTTTTATTTCAAGTGTTTGTTTATTTTTCCCTTTTAATTTGATTTATTTAAAAAAAAGTAGAAAAAGAAAAAGGAGAGGATTAACAATGATGTACATGCTCATGGTTTTGATCCTTGGCCCAACTAGAAGCCTATTTTCATTAAAGCAACACTTATAACAATTAATCATGAATACAATGCCCATAAGTACATGTTTGGTTAAAAAGAAATTTACAACTGAGAAAAATTAGATAAATTTGAGATGCTGTGACAACAAGAAGAGGACAAATCCTCCTTTGTGAGATAGCCAATTCCATCCTCTCGAGCTTTGTTCCACCATGGAGAAGACCACCCAAAGCTACGAAAGGAAATCTCAACCTGATAAGAACAAAAGGGTTTTAGTTAATTAGACAAAAATGACAGAGAGCAAAGTCAAACTAAGGACTAAAACATGCATACAATAGGGGATTGGGAGAAGCAACCATCCTAGATCAGAGTATAAGAGCACCGAAGAGTAAAAAATGGGATAAGGCAAAATTATAGATTTTAACCCATCAAAAATAGGGAGATGTTAGTCTGATCAAGAAAGAGGAGTGAAGAATAAAAAAATCAGCTTACACAATAATCCTCATTCTCTATAAATACAGCTTCAATTTAGAGAAAAGGGAGGGGAGAACAACAAAAAAAATTTCTGAGACCTCTACCACCAATCAAAGAATTAGAGACTTCACATTGGAGTCCTAATTCAACTCAAACACAGAGAGAAAATTAAGAAAGGAACGAGGCAATGGCATAGGAGAAGGATTCGCAGTAGCAGAGAAGAGAAAATTAGTGTCATTACCTTCTACAACAATCACGCCTACTCTACAAATCTTGGAATCCAGGTAGTCCATTAAACATTTTTCTGTGCCTTGATTTAATCTTAGAATGTCGTAAATGAGTGTTGTTGCCATGTCCATAGCCTGTTAATAAGGTTTTCTAGGATCAAATGAAACAACAATAAAGAAACCTAGGCATAATCAGAAAAAGGATATTTAACAGAAAAGAATAGGAAAACAAAATGGAAGAGAAGATTGTTAGTAGAATCAGAAATAAAAAATATATACAAATAAATAAGAGGATTTGAGAGGACCTGATGAAGAAGAAGATGGAGCCGCCGCCCGTCGCCGCACCGGTGAATGGCCACCACCGTGCACGCGGCCACCATCAGTCACTCCCATGAGCCACCGCGTTCGCGACCTCGCCCTTCCACTTCGCGATCTCCTTGCCTCGCCGCTGTAACCTCCATCAGCGCCATCCTTTTCCCTCCATGCGCCCCATCTCTTTCCCAGTTGCGGCCGTGCACGGCCAAGGATGGCGCGCCGGCAACACTCCCTCTCAACCTCTCCCTCTCGCGTTCTCGCCATGTTCTTCCCTCGCAGCTCTGCCGCGGTCTACTCCCAGTAGCGACCGCGTGCGGCCAATGATGGCGCGCGCCGGTCACCTTCTCCCTCAACCTCTTCCCCTTGCTGCGATCGTCCCCCTATCTCACTTCTTTTTTTTCTTTCTCAGCCAAAGTTGTGGCTGCTACTTGCAACACCTCAATTTAGGGTTTCTGAATGAAACCCGTGTCTTTTAACCCCCTCCTTTTTTTATTTCAGCTTTTTTATTTTTATCCTTTTTGTCTTATAATAATTAGTGATATTATTATTATTATTATTATTATTATTATTAGTAGTCAAATTACGAAAATAAATCTGACCTCATTTCATTCAATAGGGACAATTTCCACTCAACTAAATTTCAATTTATCATACAAACTTTGAGACTATGTTTTTCTTAAAAAATATAATAAAACTACGAAGATTAATTACTAGTAATGATTACTCGAGATTGCTTCCCGTTTGATCATTATGAGCGTTAATTTTCTAAACAAAAATGGGGTGTTAATGATGACGACTCTTGAGTGCTTCTTGTTTGGTCCCCATGAAAACCTATCTTCTTTATAAAATTAAAATCAAGTTATTTTTACCAGTAATAATCACTCGAGATTGCTTCCCGTCTGATCATTACGAACACCTTAACTTTCTTAACAAAATGGGTTATTAGTGATGACCACTCTCGATTGCTTTCTGTTTGGTCCCCACGAAAAACCTACCCTTTTTTTCATAAAAAATATACAATTAGAATCAACTAACACGCAATTATTTTCTACCCAAGAACTACGTAGTCTTTGATTTATCTATTGCACCCGGAGATACGTAGGAGCAGGAGCTCATTCCTGTCAAGCGCAAAAACAAACAACTTTTATTAAGTCCTTTTTTTTGTCTTTGTTAATTTTTGTCTTTTTTTAATAAAAGGAAAATAAACATTTTTTAGAAGTTAACATAATTTTGCACAATTAATTAGAGATAACCTTTTTCGAAAGGATGTCGTAGGGTGCTAATACCATCCCTACGCATAATTCGACTCCCGAACCCAAATCTGGTCTCAAGGACCATTTTCTTCAAAAAGAGGTTTTTTTCCCAATATTTTCCTCAAAAGTAAATTATTGGTGGCAGCTCCATTAAACTCGAATAATCCCTCTGGATTTTTCTGTCGCTACATGTTAAAAACTAGTCTGAAAAATCAATGTCGGCCCAACATAGTTGTAGGCCTAAACCAAATATTAAGGTGACACATTTTTAAAAGTAATAATAATATTTTATTAAAATTATTATATTTTTATTTAAAATTTAAAATATAACTGAAGTTTCGTCAAAAAAAAATACGACTCACGAATGAATTTATTACAGTATTTAATGTTAGTAAATAATGTAGAGCTTTTTTTTGGTTACAATAACGAATAGAGCTGGTAACAATAGATAATTATTATTTTGACAGAAACAATAAATAAATATTATTTGTTTGATAAGGAAACAATAAATAATTATTGTAGAATGGATATTTTGACTATTAATATTAATTTTGAATTTTGATTCTTGCATATGTTTTTGTTGCATTGTTGTGTTTGTCATCTTATGCAACACTTTTTATTGACTCTTGTTGAAATAAAACGAGAATGTTCCTAAAGATCATAGCACTGCTACGGAATTTTCTTCTTTCCCTCCATAAAATTTTTATTGTGTTTGTTATCTTATGCAACACCCTTTATTGACTTTTGTTGATGTTACACCCACAATTTTAATATATATATATATATATATATATATATAAACATAAGAAAAATAATTTACTGATTGTATAATAAATTCAAATCTTAAAACAAGATTTCACAATACTTTTATATAATTTTATGATATTTAAAAAGAAAAATTAAAAATGAAATGTTTGGAATGTTAAGTATAATATCACACACAACAATAATTTTTTTTTCCCGATAAATACGCAACAATGAAATTTATAACTATCTTTATTACTGAAAATAATAAATATTTAAAAGGAAATCTTATAAGAAAAATAATATATAACTAATTAGATTACTTATGGGAAAATTAGTCATGTAAAAATATTTATGATGTCAAAATTATATTTGTACATAAAACATAATATCAACATGATATAATATAATAAAAAAACTTTCGTAATATATCAAATTAGAGTTTTGTTAAGTTAAAGTGATATCAATGTATAAGTTAACGTAATATATTACAGCTAATGTAAGTAATATCAATATATAAGAATTGTTTGTTCAAAAAAAAAATATAAGAATTATTTAGTTAGAGAATAAAAAGAAAAGGTTTTACAGAAAACAAATTTTGGCTTCTACAAATAGATGTACCATGTGCCCTCATCATAAACATTCTTGATGATCAAGAATTAATCTTAGCCATTCAAACAATTAAGCACATGATAAACTTACACTTGGATACAATTTTTGCCGCTTTGCACTATTATTAGCCATTAGATTGGAAACTAACAAGTGAATTGATCTTCTGCCATACAAGTGTTTAAGTGATGTCACTATGATTACATCATCCTAGTTACATCATTTAAACTAATGATTACCAAGCTATTTAATTAAACCTAAAATAAGTTGATTTTTCTTCTATAAATGTTCATTCACTCATTCAATTCAATGACCATCAAATCTCGTACAACTAAACTCACAGCTACTCCAACCTCCAAATACTGATCACTTTCATTTTTATTCTCTTCTTTTTGTCTTCCTTGTTGGCCACACCTTTAACACATAAAATATCACTTTTCATCTTCCACTTACTAAAACAAATTTTGAGAGTAACATCCACAATGATGTACGAAGAGTAGTAGAAGCAAGAAAGAAAGGCCAAAAAAAAATAGAAGAAGAAAATTAAGAGGAGGAACCATGACTCTCACTCAAACGCAAGGAGTTTGGATTGGAGTTTTCCTCTTCTTCAAGAGGCTTAAGGTAACAATAGATACCCCTAAAAACTTCAAATCCTCCCTATTGGTGTGGCTTATGAGTTAGCTAGTTTAGGAATGATAATTAATTTATTTTAATATTCAAGTTATTTGATAAATTTTTGTTTGAGCATTGTTTTGTTTATTCTTAAAGATAAATCTCTTTGCTTTAACTAATATCATATAATATTATATAAGTTATAATATATATTGTATAAGTTATATATAAGCTGTATATATATAAGATGATATCTAATAACAACCTTAAGTTATATCTATATGTAGCTCCTACGTCGCTATAAAATTTAGAAAGTAATATATCTGATATTATTAACATTAATTAATATATATATATATATATATACTTGTTAGAAAAATATTATAAATTAATTTGTATTTAGTAGATATAATATTATAAAGTGAGTTAGTGAATGAATGATACAAGATTGACAGAGTATATATGGAGGATTGAGATGTCAATGAGGTGAAACCCATTTTTTGTTAATTTCTCTTTCTCATATACTCATAGAAATCAATGGGTATATGTTATTTTATATTTCCTTTTACCATGACATATAGGCATCCATTTTCTACCCCTTTTTACATTCACGTGATGGTTTTCTCATTTAAAAATCATCCATCTTTTTTTTTTTTTTAAATTTAAGAGTGATCCTCATCTGTCTTCCTTGTCATTTTAGGTGAAAGATTTTTCTTTAATTTGCTGTCATTATTTTTCTAATAAAGATAAGAACAAGAAAATTCATATATTTTGAAATAAAAAGATGCTAGAATAATTTCTACTTAAATTTGACAATGCAGTTGAATTCAATTGATTTTATCTTTAGTTATAGATATCTTTTTTGAGTGAAACTAATTGCAAGGCTACTTATAGCATAATAATGTAAATTTTTTATAATTTTATACCAATCCCATAAGTTCGGTAATTTTGTTAATATAGATGTAGATTGTTTTTATACAAATAGACAAAATATAACATGAGTTATAGGGATGATTCTTATATAAAATTTATTTTATAATTTGAGGTTCAATACCAAATATAGAATGCACGTAAATTTCCTATTGTCATAGTTCAAACTATTTTATTAAAATTTTCTATTGTCACCGAGAGTTACTCATTTTTGGGGTTTTCTGACATTTCCAGGTCTCATATATATGTGTCATTGTGTTCTTGATGGAATGACTGATAGATCCCAATGAGGAAAAGTCTTTCAGTTAGGTCAAGTCGGACCAAGTGTTTCTAGTTGGTCTACTAATTTTCTTGTAAACAAAGTGATTTATATTGATCAAATTTTAATTTTTGTATTCTTTACTATTATTTTAAGATAGCAATTTGTGATGTGATTAAGTTTGAAAATTAAGTGTGGTATGAAGGTTTTAAATTCTATTGTAGTACTACAAAGTTGTTACAAGCTACTTTGAAAAGAAATATTTATATAAATTGTCACTAAGTTCAATTTAAGGATATTTATTTATGAATAATAGTAAGTAATATTCTTATTTTTTAGGGATGTTACAGTTGAAATGGAACGAGATTACCCCTAAAAACCAGCACATTGTTAGGGATTTTTCTTCTTTTCGTCTAAAAAAATGCAAAAGATAGCAAAACATAGGCGGTGGGACTTAAACCTGAACGTGGCAAAAACACAAGAAAGGGGAGGTTTGAATTGGGTTTTAAAAACTTTTTGCAAATATAAGTGTTTATGAAAAACTTCTTCTAAACAACTCTTTAATAAAACAGTGCAGTAAGTAAAGAGAAGAGAGAAGAGAGTGACACAGTGATTTATACTAGTTCACTATCACCTGATAGCTACGTCTAGTCCCTTCACACACTTGAAGGATTTTTCCACTATAATCAACCTAATTACACTTGAGAGTATAATACTGCCAAACTGGCTATACTCACAACTTCTTAGAACCACTTAGTACAGTCAAGCCTCTATGGAATACAGCCACTACTGGGCTTAATACAAGTTCAAAGGAGTTTTGAAACAATACAAAAATAACTTTCACAGAGAGGATTTACAATGAAGAACTTTAGCACAAATAATAACTTTCAAACAGAAAGGATAAAACATTTAAGTGCTTTGTTCAATGTGATCCCAGAGACTTTGGAAGATTTCTTGGTTGCTCACTGTCTCAGAAAATAGTGATTTTCAGTTTGATAAGATTGTAGGCGCTCACTATATGATCACTTCGTACTTTATTGCGTTCACTTTCTTTTCAATCGTTAACCTACTTCAGTGACTGAAGTAAGGTATATATAGCTAGGGTTGAAAATAGTGCCGTTGTTACAAAACGTCTCTTTTTACCCTAGGTTAAAACCTCAGATCCCGTTTTTGTGGCTTTTGCAGGTCACGTCGCTTTTCAGACTGTATAAAGCATTTTGGGCACTGCACACAAAATCAGAATCTTTGTCTCTTGTGGGCTTTTTGAATATGAGACACTTCGAGAGCAAGTTTCCTTGATGATTAAATTCGTTGACATTCTTTTTGACCTTTGATACCTCGTACATTAAAATGCTTAATCAATGAGGTCTCTTAAATACTTGAAGCAGCCTTAAATATTCTTTAGTCTGTTTCCTAACAGAGCTATACTGTTCACCAGAGTTAAGTACTGTACTTCAGAGTGAGCTTGAAATAGAGTTGAGTTCTTCAGCATAGAATTCAATGGGCTTTCACATAACAGAGTCTTGTGGTCATGCACGAAGGCTTCTATAGTGTAGACTAACCAAATTCTGTTGAATGTGTTGACCAATAGCCAGAGCTAGTTTTCAAAGCTTGGTTCATAAACAGAGTTGACTGTTCAACATAGTTGACTAAGTCAAAATCTAATCTTAGGAGTCACCAGAGCGTTGACTGAACAAACGGAGTTGACCAACTTCAGAGCAAAACTTCACAAGGTGACGTCAGCATAAGAACAAAGGCTCACTCCCAGACTTAGTCATGTTAAATTCAAGATTTCACCAAGTTTTCTGAGATAACTACTTCTAATGAATAGTGATTTTTGCATACTAGCAAACACATTAGAGAATAAATTGTTCTCTTAATCATTTGTTATCATCAAAACAATTAAGGGTTATTGTTCTTGAATCCACTTGATTCCAACAATCTCCCCCTTTTTGATGATGACAAATTCATATATTGATGAACAATTTGCTTTTAGAAAAATATTTGTTTAAGATAATTTCAGAGGCTCCCCCTGAATTAAACACATATAAATATTTTCTAAGTGTAAATATCAGACCATATTCAATACAGTATCAGAGCATATATAGATAAATAGCAGTTATAGAGCATCGAAGCACTTATAGAGCATCGAATACCTTCCAAGTTAATATATCAGAGTTAATGATGCAGGAAATGCAATGCATGGTGACACTTGGTTGATACATCAGTTTCATCAATTACTCTATATCTCTATATTCTTCTCCCCTTTTTGTCATCAGACAAAAAGATTATGACAGAAATAAAGAACATCACAGTCAAAACATTATAAAGACGATAAAGTTAAACCAGACAGAAAGTGCCAAAACAGTTTCATTAAACTAAAAGTATTAGTGTACAAAAGAAAATACTGAGAACACAAGAACATAAGGGGCTAAAAGAAAAAAAAAGGAAAAAAAAACCTAAGGTTTTCTATGGCTTGTCCATCTTGGCCAAAGTCTCTTGCAATAGATTAGCCAGCATATCATGCCTTCTGTCAGACTCTTCAAAGTGCCTTTCAGTGGCTTCCATAAACCTTGAAAATTTATTACTGTCATCAACAAACCTATCATAGACTGCCTGAGGAATCACAACTGAATGGCTTGCAGAGGCAGAGGCAGACCCAGAAGTGGATTGTTGAACCACCAGTGCAGTAACAGCAGGAGGTGGAGTGACAGGTTCTAGTTCAGGCTCAGGTGCATGATTAGGAAGGGTTGCAGGAGCTGGTTCAGGTTCCCAAACTACAGGAGTGGTTTCCTGTTGAGGTACTTGTTGTTTCCATTGAAGAGCCGTAAGCCACCTTCTGTTTCTTTCAAGTTGATCCCTTTGGTGCACTTCAAACCAATAGTGCACAATTTGCCAATTTGCACGTCTATTCTCTTCCGCCAAGACAGAGTTAACTTCATCAATTATTGCAGCTTCCATAATTTTGCAATCCTCATCCTCACGATATATTTGAGCCTTGAGGCACTCAAAATTAGCAATCAGGTGAGGATACCTTTCAGACACTACTGTTGCTTCCCTATGATCTGGTGAGGGTTCACATCCAATTTGAATAACTGGTCCAGGGGGTGCTTGCAGAATCAGAGTTGGAGGATCAATGATGGCAACATCAGAATCAGAAACAGAATCCAACTCAATACCTTGAATTGCCTCAGAGGCAATCATAGCAGTGACTGCGATCTCATCTATATCCATAGATGTTGTAGTAGTAATAGGTTCTGCCGACAGAGGTGAGTGTGGTGGTGTAAAAGATTGAGCCAGAAATGGTACACGTATTGGGAGTCTGAAGGAGGGATCAGGTATAGGTTGCAACATTGCGAGGGGTTGTGCCTCAATGGCCTAAACAGAATCAGGTTTAGTGTAACATCCCAATTTTTATGAAAATTATTTTATAGTTTACTACTACTTGAAAATAAATCATAGAGATTGATCACCTCAATGGTTTGTTAAAAGTACGAAGAACAACAAAGATTTATTGTAAACAATTTACTGTTTTAGCAATTAATTCAAATTAAGAGACAGTGTAGACGTATACTGTTTTTAATATGAATTAACCTTGAAAAATGTGAAAGGTTGTTGTTTGATTAAAGAAAATTATTTTATTGAAAGAGAAATAATTTTCAGGATTTAATAAATATTTTCAAGTCATATTTTGAATTTTCAGGGTTTAGTTATTGTACTAATTGTCTGTTTTATGTCATATTTAATATGACTATTATTTTAAAGATTTTTTCTTGATGATTTTATTGTTTGACTAATATCTAGTTGATAATAGAAATTGAAATTAGTGATCCTCACTAATTTACAGTTTTTATTACGCTGCGAGAATTCTATTGAATTTTGCCATAACTAGGCTATTGTGTGTGTTTCTAACTGAAACATGCCCAAACGTGATCCAAATTTTATAAAATTTGAGATCTTAGCATTTTTCAATATTTAGAATTTATTATAATTTTTATAGAATTTTTGGGCATCAGAAAATATTTAGTGTATTTTCTATGGCCAGAAACTGTCTTATCGCAACGTTTCGGTTCGCATTTCGAGAAAACGAGAAACATGGGTACTTTTCTCATGCCACGAGGAACATTTGTAATTTTTGGGTGTGGGGTTATAATTAGAATTATTTTTGGAATTTTTAGTATTAAAACCTAATATACGCGTAACGTCGTGCACCCGGTTGAGCAAAAACGTGTCGTAGTGAAACCCTGAGATATTTTGAGCAAATGGCTATCACACATGGACCAATGGGAGGCCAGCCATGTGCTTGTAGCCTAAAATTTTGAAGGAAGTATTTTGATTAGTTTAGGAAGTAATGGGTAGTTAGTTTGTTAAGTTAGTTTAGTTAGTTTGTAACTAGTTTGGTTAGTTTCTAACTAAATGACCAAATTTCTTCCATCCTTGTCCCTAAAATTTCGTGGCTCCTTCTCCATTTGGCTGGTCCATTTCAGTTTCCTTTCATTTTTGGAAAGCTTGAGAAAAAATTTTAGAACGAGAAAGCTTGAGTTTTTGAAGTTTTGGTGATCAAAGTTTCCATCTTTACTTCCTTTCTTCTCAATCCTTGTTCTATCACCTCTAATCTTCTTGGTAAGGATCCTAATTCCTTTTCCTTTCTCCATGGCTGCCATGGATGAGTTTTCATGGTATTTGTGTTGTTTCTCATGATTTTAGTTTTGATTCTTGAAGGAAAGTGATGTTTAAGCTTCAATCTTCCATCCTTTCTTCTTAATCTTTGATCCATCACCTCCAAACTTCTTGGTAAGCTTCATACCCATTATTTTCTCTCTTGAGTTTCATGATATGGGTTTGGTTGGTTTTAGGAATTATTTTTGGGCAAAAGTGTTAGATTTTGCTAGATATGCATGATTAGTCTTAAAGCACTTTATTTTTTTCCATGATTCACTTTGTTTTTAGGTATTTTAAGTTTGGAGAAACCCTAACCCTATGTTGGCCGAACCTAAGGGCTGCTAGAAGCCTTGGTTTTGATTTGTTTTTATTAATTTGGAGTTAGCTCTTATGGGGTTATAAGTGGTATGTTTGGAAACTAGTATTATATGCATGTTAAACAAGTTTTGAGAAATTAAATTGGTTAAATTTTGGGGCTGGATGTCATGGCCATTTAGGGGCTGATTATGGTGTTTTTAATTAAGTTTTTGTTGCTTAAATTTTATGATTAACTTGTGTTAAGATGTAGTAATTAGATTTAGCAATTTTAGCAACTTGTATGGTTTGAAATAAAATGAATTTAGGGGCTGTTTTAGGCTTCCAAAAATCGTGACTTAAGAGCAAGTTTTTAATGATGTTTTAACTTGTGTTTGGAGAAAATATGTGACCTGTTTTAGTTACAAAATGGTTGTGAAAACTTGTTTAAATTATAAGTGGTTAAATCTTGTTGTTTATGTTGAAAAACAAGTTGTTTTATATAACTGAAAAAAATTATTTGGTGGGGCTGTTTTGAAACAGATTTTTTAGATGTTTTAGGATGAGTTTTAACTTGATTTTAATTGTATCAAAGTAGCAAAGAAGATGTCTTATGGTAAGAAGTTTTGATTAAATGAAGTTTGTAGGATTTAGGA
Source organism: Calophaca sinica (assembly GCA_037113605.1). NCBI lineage: Eukaryota > Viridiplantae > Streptophyta > Magnoliopsida > Fabales > Fabaceae > Calophaca > Calophaca sinica. Next base: position 49,126,808 of record CM073736.1, read on the forward strand.
GTTAATGGCTTGAAATTTTGAAGTTGTTTTGGAGCTTTGAAAACCGTGGCCTTCAAAGGGATTTTGTGACTTGTCCTTGACTTGTTTTATTCTTAAATATGTTGTAAAAAGTGGTTGTTGATTTGGTTTAGCAAAACAATTCAAAGAAGCATGATTTTGGAAAAAGTTTTGGGATAAGTCTTAAGAATTGTTTTAAACTTGTAATAAATTTATTTCTAGAATTTTGTGACATGTTTTAGTGTTTTGAAAAGTTGTTCAAAGTTTGGAAAACACTATTTATTTGGTAAAACACTTTTCCAATTGGTAAATTTTGGTTTAGCTATTTTTCTAAGTGTGTAGCTTTTGTAAAAGCTTGAAAACTTGCATAGTTTGAACTTGTTTCATGATATGTGACTAGGTGTGAACCAAATGGGATTAAGTGAGTAATTCTTAGGCTTTAGGAACCTTAGAGCCGTGGCTGCCCTAGGGGTATTAGGGCTTAAGTTTTGGTTTTAATTGATTGAAACTTGTGTTGTTATACGCGCGAGGTACGACTTGACAATAGTTCGAATTTACCTTGCTTGGATTGTTAAAGCGCACAAGGTAAGGGAAATTCTTACATAATGAGTTTGGGCTTTTCGCCTTGTGTGTTGTTTGCTTGATTGTTGATTGATTGTGTGGTAGTACTTGTAGTATTACTATGTACTGTTGAGATGTTGTAGCATGAACTACTGTGTATCGATTTGGCCCTGTGTGGCAAGACTGAACTATATCGTGTGACTTAAATCATACTTGATTGATTTAATTGGACTTGAAATTGATGATAATATGTAGCATGTTCTTGGCCCTTGTAACACGCGTATTTTTACGATGCGTTAATTAGCGCTATTTAGTGTATTTTGTCGTATTTATGCTATAATAAGCAATTTCTTGTTCTCTAAGAAAGTGTATTAATTAAATCAAGATCAAATTAAATTTGAGAGTTAATATTTTATATTAACCCATGGTTCGAATATCGTCGAAAAATTCTAACAAAGTTTCGTCGCGTTTCGAATAACCGGGCAGTTTCGCCGCAGATAAAATTCTAAATAAACTCCGATTTCAATGAAAATCGAATCGTAACTTGTTGAGACTATTTTTGAGTAATTGTTGTTATTTTTATTATTTATGAAATAATATTATCATGCGAAGAATTAATTCCTCGCGAATTAATTTTTCGGGATTTTCCGGCGAGAAATAAATCGGTTTTTCGGTTTCTCGTCGCCGTGTTTTTAAATCTTAAGACTCTAGATTAGAGGGTAATCAAGAGAGATGTGAGATTAGATGGGTTAGAGTGAGTGATGGGATTAGCATCTCTAAAAGTAATTAAGTGTCACATGTGTGTGGTTTTAATTTAAAAACTATTACTTTATTCTATTTTTTTATGCTAGTTTTATTAAATAAGATTATTTAAGCTTGATGAAGGGAGAGACCCCCCATTTCAGCCCCATTTCCACGCCACCTCCCTCCCAAAAAGCCCTCATCTTCTTCTTCTTCCTCTCCTTGAGCAAGACAAACTCCATGGAAGCTACCTCCACCTCCATTGAGTTTTTGAGCTAGATTTCTTCATCAAACTTGTTCTAGATCATCACCTCAACATAGTTCCTCATCATCTACATCATTTGGGTAAGAGAAAAATTAAATTTTCTCCCCCCAAGTTTCTGGTTTTTAGGACGCCATCCACCCCCCTTTTGTACACTTGATTTTGCTTCCAAAACTTGATTTCTTGCTAGGTGATTCTCTCCTTTGTCTTAGCTATTCTTCCTAGCAATTATTTGAGGAGAAAAACAGAATTTTTCCACCCCAAAATGAAGCCAAAACAGCGCCTAAACCCTCCCCCTTGGTGTTGTTTAAATTGTTGTTTTAGTTTGATTGATATTGTTGATTTGTGATGTTGTTTGGGTAGTTGATGATGAATATGAGGAGATGAACATCTCTAATCTCTCTTTGGTACTTGAGGGTGAAAACCCTAAGTGTGACAAAGAGGGAAATGGTGTGATCCTTGAGGAATCAACAAATTAAGTGCTTAATTGTGTTATTGGGATTGATTATGTGTTGATTGAAGTTGTTGTTTAAATTAATTAGGTGTAACATGATAGTTCTAGTATTTTTTTTCAATTCTTGAACTATGAGAACATGAGGGTGTGATGTGTAATTATGTGTTAGATGTTTAATAAAGTGATTAGAATTATTTTTAAGGGTATTAGAACTTGTATGCATGAGCTAGTTTGATTGAAAGTTATGTTTTATGCAAAAAAAAACTAGTTTATGGAGGACTAGATTGACATGTGGAGCATGAATAGGTTGTTCTTTAAATTTTAGTGTGGCATGAACATGACTTTTAGCATGATAAGGGCAATGTGTTATGTGCTTTAGGATTCTTGAAATTGGGGTTTGGTTGATTGAAAGAAATTTTGGGAAAAACCTATTCTTGAAAAAGTTGAAAATGAGTTTTTGGGAACTTGGTAATCTAGTTTAAATGGTTAACCCATGTGTTGATTGATGTATAGCATGTTTGGTTAATTTAATGGTTATAAGAATTGAGTTTTGGAATGAAAATTGATTTAGAAAATGTTTTACAACATATTTCAAATGTGTGTGTGAATGATGTCTAGATAAGAATTGATGTTTGTTGCCTTTAAATGTGATTGAATGGCTTGAAAATGTTAGTAGTAATGAAAAGGAGTTTTGGCAAAAAAATTTAAAGAAGAAGGAGTTATGGCCGAGAGGCCTAGGAGTTTTTTTGGAAGGAATATTTTATTTGTGAACTTGTCTAAATGATTTCATGAGTATGTGTTCTAGACTTTAAAGTTTATGAAAGTTGTTAATTGCATGGTGTTTGCTTAAAGCTTTCAAGAAAAGATTTTAGTTTCAAACTTTACTCTTTCAAGTAAGTTAGTATTTTTCTAAAGTAAGTGTGTTATATTGATATGTGTTAAGATTTAAAAAAAAAACATGAGAAAATGATTTATTATTTGGCATTGTTTGAATTGCAAGAAAGCTTTTTAGTTTCAAAAACTTTATCTTTTTCAAGTAAGTTAAGATTTCTAAATTGTTATGTGTTATGCTACCCTTTCAAAAAGTACTTGATTTTAAAACCTTATTTATTTTCTAGTAGCTAATTATTTAAAATGCATAAATGAGTTTGGTTAGAGAAAGGGCTAAGTTGAGGGCTTAAGTTAGTTAGAACTTATAGATTGTGCTAAGTTGTTCATTGTGATAGGAATCGTGATTCCGAAGACCGAGCGACGCGGACTTGAGGGTTTTGGAGCGACGTTAGCGACTATTCGTGGTAAGGGCGCTTCATATTCTAAGTGTTATTATTTATGTATCTATGTGTAAGGGCAACTTAGATATTTTTAGGCTTTTTATTATTTAAATACTTATTTAGATACGAAGAAGTCTGAGAACTCTCCGAGTTCGAGGTTAGGGTTTTCGAACCCCTTCGTTTATTTTATTGTCGTGCGGTCGTCCATTTTTCGAGTTATTCGTGGGTGAAAACTTTGTGGTTGGTCTCCTGAACCCAACCCCCCACAATTGTGTACCTCTCTGTCAACTCCATCGAGTTGCAGTGGGATGGATTCCTTGATTTGCGTGTCAAGTATGTGATGTTTGCCGATATTATTGATTTATGCAAATATTTAATATGTGATTGAATATATGCTGCGAATTGTTTATGCTTGTTGAATTGTGTTTCTTCGTATTAAGCTTGCTCTAAATTATTTGATATGCGATCGAATAATGTTGCGTACCGCTCTTTGAATATCGTATGCGGCGAATTGTTCATCGAGTGTGAGAGCTAGTCGTGTCGTTTTTGAACTTCGACTTGAATATCCTAGAGTAGTGGAAGAGCTCAAGGTTTCGGCCGGATGTTCAAGGGCGTCGTTCCTTGTCGAGTAGTGGGTGAGTTCGACTTGAATATCCTAGAGTAGTGGAAGAGCTCAAGGCTTCGGCCGGATGTTCAAGGACGTTGTCCATTGTCGTGTAGTGGGTGACTTCGACCCGAATATCCTAGAGTAGTGGAAGAGCTCAAAGCTTCGGCTGGATGTTCAGGGGCGTGGTCCATTGTCGTGGCGTTGGGTAACTTCGACTTGAATCTCCTAGAGTAGTGGAAGAGCTCAAGGCTAAGGCCGGAATTCAAGGGCGTTGTTCGTTGTTCCGAAAGTTGTCAAAGTGTCGAGAGAGAATGAGTCGTGAGATGATTCGTGAGGTGAGTTGTGAGAGAGTTTGGAGTTGTGCCTTGAGAAATGTGTATGTTGTTGTTTTTTTATCGCTTTGTGATTTGCTATATCTTGTTGCGATGAGAAGTTGACCCTTGCCAGTGGTTCCTTCAATTAATGATGGTAACCCAGGCGATGACGAACGCGGTGGAGATTCCGGCGACGACGACATCACTGAAGGTGGCTTCTGACAATCAGAGCATGGAGATTCCCTTGGCTTGGAGTTAAACCCCACTCTCGGCCGATATGTTTGTATAGAAGGCGTGTTAGAAACCTTCGCGTGGAGGAACTGATGAGGATATGAATGACCAGACGGAGGAGGACTGCCAGGAAATTGGTGTAGTTGTGTAGTTAAGAATGTTTAACTATTTTATTTATGGTTTTGGGTTGGTGACCAGTCTGTCATTTTGTTTGGCTTTGTGACAGTTGTTATTTAGGTGTCAAGGTTTTGCTTTTGGAGCAGCCCCCTGCGTGGGTAACTGCCGAGAGTACCTCATGTAGTAACATTGTAGGGTTTTCATACTTAGGGTATATTCTTGCTTATGCATATTCATTTACTGCTTTCGGTGTGTAAAACTCTTCAATTGATTATCTTTTGGTAGCATGTGTGTATGTCTTTATTTAGCTGTAGTAGTCAATTGCATTTATAATTCCATCATGTTTCGAAAACGTTGCTCGTACTCTGAATGTGTGTTACAAAAGACGCTTGTTTATAAAAAAAAATCACCGCATTTTCCAAAAGACACGAAGAGTACTATTTCGAAAACCTACTTGCATTCAGAATTGTTCTAGCTCAGTAGCGGTCCGGAAACGGGTCGTTACAATAGTGGTATCAGAGCAGTTCGGTTCTAACCGGACTGTGAGTTGGGTATTTAAGCTGGTCACCGTGTTGGGTTTTGTTTCGTCGGGTAGCTAGTTGTGTTTGTGTTATTTTTGTTTGATGAGTGAAGCAGCTTTGCTTAAAATTTGTTGGATTGTTTCTTGATGGAAGCAATGTGTGTTAACACATCACTTGCGTGTGAGGTTTTGATAGGTTTTTGGACCTTGTAGGAATCTAATGCCACCTCGTAGAGACCGTACGTTTGGACCTGATAACTCCACCATGGAGAGAGCAATTCAAGCAATGACTGAGATGGCGGCAGCAATGGCTCAACAATCTGCTGCTGCGACCCAACAATCTGCTGTTATGGCTCAACAAACTACGGTTATGAACCAACATAATTTGCAGCAACAACAGAGGGCCGAGAGGAATGCGGAGGCTAGAGGATTGGCTGATTTTCGCAAGCATGATCCACCAAATTTCTATGGAGAACCGAATCCGGACAAGGCAGATCTGTGGCTGCAGGAGATAGAAAAGATTTTTGAAGTACTCCACTGTCCAGAGAATGTCAAGGTGAATTATGCATCTTATTTATCTTTGAAATGCGAATCTTGGTGGAAGGGAGTCAAATGTTGTTGACTACCGAAAGGCGTCAGGAGATTAGCTGGGAGATTTTCCGCGGGAGGTTTTTGGAGAAGTACTTTCCAGAGACTGCACGAATGGAAAAGGAGCAAGAATTCCTCCGTTTACACCAGGGTAACATGACGGTACCAGAATATGCTGCCAAGTTCGAATCGCTTTCAAGGTACTTCAGTCCATTTCGTGATCAGGCGGTCGTAATTGGTTGAGCGATAGATTTCAGCGAGGACTAAGATTCGACATCCAGAAGTCTGTGGTGTCTTTGAGAATTCGAAACTTCCAAGAGTTAGTCGATAGGTGCGTTGAGGTGGAAGGTGTAAGGAATCGCAAGACAAAGAATGGTGCAGGCGGGCCTATCAGATCGCAGAATCAAGGACAGGGGAATGGTCAGAAAGGGAAACAGCAGGGGAAACCCTACCACAAACCTCAAGAGAACAATCAGCGGCAGTATCACCCTATGGCTCAGAACTCAAGTGGTGGGAAACAGATTAGAGATGGACAAGTTTGCTATCGCTGCGGCAAACCGGGGCATTTTGCGGACAAATGCGCGGAGGAGAGCGATCTGTGTTACAACTGTGAGAAACCGGGACACGTTGCCAAGGACTGCAAGGCCCCAAAGGTGGTATCGGGTATGAGCGCAGCAAAAGCAAGGGGAAAGCGTCAGATGGTCAAGGGTAGAGTCCTCTGCATGGGCGGCAAAGAAGCAGAGCGATCAGGAGATCTAACTCAGAAGGATTACGAAATGAAGGGTAACTCTCTATCCATAATCTTCGATTCTAATGCCGCACATTATATTAATTCCTTGGATTGTGTGAGCTGGTCTAAAAATTTCTTTTGACTGTATTATTTTTCGACTTAGTAGTGGTTACTTCAACTGCTAAGACCCTAGTTCTAATACTGCATGACTTCGTTGTGTAGTAATTGTTGAGTATAGAAAATCCTTGTCAATTCGAGTCGCGTATCTTTAAAAGTCTTACCATTATTCTAGGGTCGGATTGGTTTTCGAATTACCATATCCTTCAGGACTGTGCCCAAAAATCGTAGTTTTTCCTAATTTTGGAGTCTTAACATACCTTTCTGTTAATTCTATCGAAGATTCTTGTAAGAGAGAGCTCAGGATTTCATATTCCCTCGCTAGTATAGAAGTTACCAAGCAACCGAGTTGAAGAATGTACCAGTTCGCGACGGTATCTACGGACGACATTTTGGTCTATTCGAGGAGCAGAGGAGAGCACAAAGAGCATTTACGTCAAGTACTGCAGATACTACGAGAGGAGCAACCTTATGCTCACCGGTCTAAGTGTGAATTCTGGCTTGAAGAGGTGAATTTTCTCGGACATGTGATCACCAGAGACGGTATGGCTGTGGATCCAGCCAAGATTAAAGCGGTGTTAAGATGAGGACAGCCGAAGACTGAGACAGATATCAGAAGTTTTGTTGGATTAGTAGGCTACTACCAGAGATTTATTGAAGGTTTTTCGAAGATCGCCGTACCGCTTACGCGACCTATGAGGAGGGATCAACCTTTTGCATGGACTGAAGAATGCGAATCCAGTTTTCAGAGACTGAAGGAGCTTCTAACGACAACACATGTACTGATTTTGCCTCAATCGGAAGAACCTTATGAGGTTTACTGCGATGCGCCACACCAAGGATTGGGATGCGTGCTGATGCAACACCAGAAAGTTGTGGCTTATGCTTCAAGACAACTTAAGAATCCACGAGAGAAATTATCCTGCGCATGATTTGGAGCTTGCTGCAGTGGTTTTTGCACTGAAGATTTGGGAAGACACCTTACAAAGCGCCGTATAGACGTAAGTGTCAGATACCTTTAGGTTGGTATCGGGACGATGAGGACTCTGTGGCGAATCAGACGTGATTCAGCGAAGGGATGACTTGTTATTGAAGTATTTCCTGCGAAGGTTGTAGATAGAGAGATCAAGCAATTGAGGAACAAGGAAATACAGCTTGCCAAAGTTGTATGGGATCAGAAGACCAGAGATACAACATGGGAGTTGGAAGAGAAGGTGAAGACTCAGTATCCAGAACTTTTTCACGGTACGTAACTCACCTGTAGTTTCGAGGACGAAACTATTTTTAGAGGGGGAGTATTGTAACACGCGTATTTTTACGATGCGTTAATTAGCGCTATTTAGTGTATTTTGTCGTATTTATGCTATAATAAGCAATTTCTTGTTCTCTAAGAAAGTGTATTAATTAAATCAAGATCAAATTAAATTTGAGAGTTAATATTTTATATTAACCCATGGTTCGAATATCGTCGAAAAATTCTAACGAAGTTTCATCGCGTTTCGAATAACCGGGCAGTTTCGCCGCAGATAAAATTCTAAATGAACTCCGATTTCGATGAAAATCGAATCGTAACTTGTTGAGACTATTTTTGAGTGATTGTTGTTATTTTTATTATTTATGAAATAATATTATCACGCGAAGAATTAATTCCTCGCGAATTAATTTTTCGGGATTTTCCAGCGAGAAATAAATCGGTTTTTCGGTTTCTCGTCGCCGTGTTTTTAAATCTTAAGACTCTAGATTAGAGGGTAATCATGAGAGATGTGAGATTAGATGGGTTAGAGTGAGTGATGGGATTAGCATCTCTAAAAGTAATTAAGTGTCACATGTGTGTGGTTTTAATTTAAAAACTATTACTTAATTCTATTTTTTTTATGCTAGTTTTATTAAATAAGATTATTTAAGCTTGATGAAGGGAGAGACCCCCCATTTCAGCCCCATTTCCACGCCACCTCCCTCCCAAAAAGCCCTCATCTTCTTCTTCTTCCTCTCCTTGAGCAAGACAAACTCCATGGAAGCTACCTCCACCTCCATTGAGTTTTTGAGCTAGATTTCTTCATCAAACTTGTTCTAGATCATCACCTCAACATAGTTCCTCATCATCTACATCATTTGGGTAAGAGAAAAATTAAATTTTCTCCCCCCAAGTTTCTGGTTTTTAGGACGCCATCCTCCCCCCTTTTGTACACTTGATTTTGCTTCCAAAACTTGATTTCTTGCTACGTGATTCTCTCCTTTGTTTTAGCTATTCTTCCTAGCAATTATTTGAGGAGAAAAACAGAATTTTTCCACCCCAAAATGAAGCCAAAACAGCGCCTAAACCCTCCCCCTTGGTGTTGTTTAAATTGTTGTTTTAGTTTGATTGATATTGTTGATTTGTGATGTTGTTTGGGTAGTTGATGATGAATATGAGGAGATGAACATCTCTAATCTCTCTTTGGTACTTGAGGGTGAAAACCCTAAGTGTGACAAAGAGGGAAATGGTGTGATCCTTGAGGAATCAACAAATTAAGTGCTTAATTGTGTTATTGGGATTGATTATGTGTTGATTGAAGTTGTTGTTTAAATTAATTAGGTGTAACATGATAGTTCTAGTATTTTTTTTCAATTCTTGAACTATGAGAACATGAGGGTGTGATGTGTAATTATGTGTTAGATGTTTAATAAAGTGATTAGAATTATTTTTAAGGGTATTAGAACTTGTATGCATGAGCTAGTTTGATTGAAAGTTATGTTTTATGCAAAAAAAAAACTAGTTTATGGAGGACTAGATTGACATGTGGAGCATGAATAGGTTGTTCTTTAAATTTTAGTGTGGCATGAACATGACTTTTAGCATGATAAGGGCAATGTGTTATGTGCTTTAGGATTCTTGAAATTGGGGTTTGGTTGATTGAAAGAAATTTTGGGAAAAACCTATTCTTGAAAAAGTTGAAAATGAGTTTTTGGGAACTTGGTAATCTAGTTTAAATGGTTAACCCATGTGTTGATTGATGTATAGCATGTTTGGTTAATTTAATGGTTATAAGAATTGAGTTTTGGAATGAAAATTGATTTAGAAAATGTTTTACAACATATTTCAAATGTGTGTGTGAATGATGTCTAGATAAGAATTGATGTTTGTTGCCTTTAAATGTGATTGAATGGCTTGAAAATGTTAGTAGTAATGAAAAGGAGTTTTGGCAAAAAATTTTAAAGAAGAAGAAGTTATGGCCGAGAGGCCTAGGAGTTTTTTTGGAAGGAATATTTTATTTGTGAACTTGTCTAAATGATTTCATGAGTATGTGTTCTAGACTTTAAAGTTTATGAAAGTTGTTAATTGCATGGTGTTTGCTTAAAGCTTTCAAGAAAAGATTTTAGTTTCAAACTTTACTCTTTCAAGTAAGTTAGTATTTTTCTAAAGTAAGTGTGTTATATTGATATGTGTTAAGATTTTAAAAAAAAAAAACTTGAGAAAATGATTTATTATTTGGCATTGTTTGAATTGTAAGAAAGCTTTTTAGTTTCAAAAACTTTATCTTTTTCAAGTAAGTTAAGATTTCTAAATTGTTATGTGTTATGCTACCCTTTCAAAAAGTACTTGATTTTAAAACCTTATTTATTTTCTAGTAGATAATTATTTAAAATGCTTAAATGAGTTTGGTTAGAGAAAGGGCTAAGTTGAGGGCTTAAGTTAGTTAGAACTTATAGATTGTGCTAAGTTGTTCATTGTGATAGGAATCGTGATTCCAAAGACCGAGTGACGCGGACTTGAGGGTTTTGGAGCGACGTTAGCGACTGTTTGTGGTAAGGGCGCTTCATATTCTAAGTGTTATTATTTATGTATCTATGCGTAAGGGCAACTTAGATATTTTTAGGCTTTTTATTATTTAAATGCTTATTTAGATACGAAGAAGTCTGAGAACTCTCCGAGTTCGTGGTTAGGGTTTCCGAACCCCTTCGTTTATTTTATTGTCGTGCGGTCGTCCATTTTCCGAGTCATTCGTGGGTGAAAACTTTGTGGTTGGTCTCCTGAACCCAACCCCCCACAATTGTGTACCTCTCTGTCAACTCCATCGAGTTGCAGTGGGATGGATTCCTTGATTTGCGTGTCAAGTATGTGATGTTTGCCGATGCTATTGAGTTATGCAAATATTTAATATTTGATTGAATATATGCCGTGAATTGCTTATGCTTGTTGAATTGCGTTTCTTCATATTAAGCTTGCTCTAAATTATTTGATATGCGGTCGAATAATGTTGCGTACCGCTCTTTGAATATCGTATGCGGCGAATTGTTCATCGAGTGTGAGAGCTAGTCGTGTTGTTTTTGAACTTCGACTTGAATATCCTAGAGTAGTGGAAGAGCTCAAGGCTTCGGCCGGATGTTCAAGGGCGTCGTTCCTTGTCGAGTAGTAGGTGACTTCGACTTGAATATCCTAGAGTAGTGGAAGAGCTCAAGGCTTCGGCCGGATGTTCAAGGACGTTGTCCATTGTCGTGTAGTGGGTGACTTCGACCCGAATATCCTAGAGTAGTGGAAGAGCTCAAAGCTTCGGCTGGATGTTCAGGGGCGTGGTCCATTGTCGTGGCGTTGCGTAACTTCGACTTGATTCTCCTAGAGTAGTGGAAGAGCTCAAGGCTAAGGCCAGAATTCAAGGGCGTTGTTCATTGTTCCGGAAGTTATCGAAGTGTCGAGAGAGAATGAGTCGTGAGATGAGTCGTGAGGTGAGTTGTGAGAAATGATTATGCTGTTGTTTGTTTATCGCTTTGTGATTTGCTATATCTTGTTGCGATGAGAAGTTGACCCTTGCCAGTGGTTCCTTCAATTAATGATGGTAACCCAGGCGATGACGAACGCGGTGGAGATTCCGGCGACGACGACATCACTGAAGGTGGCTTCTGACAATCCGAGCATGGAGATTCCCTCGGCTTGGAGTTAAACCCCACTCTCGGCCGATATGTTTCTATAGAAGGCGTGTTAGAAACCTTCGCGTGGAGGAACTGATGAGGATATGAATGACCAGACGGAGGAGGACTGCCAAGAAATTGGTGTAGTTGTGTAGTTAAGAATGTTTAACTATTTTATTTATGGTTTTGGGTTGGTGACCAGTCTGTCATTTTGTTTGGCTTTGTGGAGGTTGTTATTTAGGTGTCAAGGTTTTGCTTTTGGAGCAGCCCCCTGCGTGGGTAACTGCCGAGAGTACCTCATGTAGTAACATTGTAGGGTTTTCATACTTAGGGTATATTCTTGCTTATGTATATTCATTTACTGCTTTCGGTGTGTAAAACTCTTCAATTGATTATCTTTTGGTAGCATGTGTGTATGTCTTTATTTAGCTGTAGTAGTCAATTGCATTTATAATTCCATCATGTTTCGAAAACGTTGCTCGTACTCTGAATGTGTGTTACAAAAGACGCTTGTTTATAAAAAAAACCACCGCATTTTCCAAAAGACACGAAGAGTACTATTTCGAAAACCTACTTGCATTCAGAATTGTTCTAGCTCAGTAGCGGTCCGGAAACGGGTCGTTACAGCTCTGCGTGGCATTATGAGTTGTATTGTGTTCCTTGAATCACCTTGGATTTCATTGGAACTTGGTATTGAATTGGAATATGAGAAATATTATTGTTGATAATGGATTAATTAACAATGCGTTGATCGACTGCTATTGGTTGATGATTTACATCGGTAAATCTGATGCGATTCCACAAGCCGAATTCTGATTTCGTAAACAAATTGTTAAGGGCATTTTGAGTTAAAAGTAAGTGTGAGGGTTTTAGTACAACTAGCCAAATCTTGCAAGGAAATTTCAATGGAATAATAGTGGAGAAAAGAACTTGAAATAAATAGTACAATTACGAAAACGGTTGAGTTAAATGATGCGCCTGGGAAAATTCTGGCTAGGAAAGACTTAGTAATTAAGAGTGTTCGCACCGCCTCTCTTTCCTGGGAATTCTTCCAGTGTGTTATTTAGCACAACTAGGGTTTCAACGACCTAGAACTCAAAAGTATTTTCAGATACATAGGAGTGATACAAGAACTGAGAAAGAAATTTCATGATTCAGGATTTCGAAAGAATAAAACATAGGGAACCTAGTGTTCCTATTGAGCATATGGGCCATGTGTCCTGTGCTGGGACTTAATGTCCTACTTGCGTGCGCTTTTTCTTGATTAAGGAGTGGACCTAGTGTTTCGTACGGCGTGCCTAGTATTTCAACCTAAAAAATTGAGCCTAGTGTTCCGCATTACGTGCCTAGAGTTCTGATCTAAGATTGGGACTAGCGTTCCGCAATTGAACACCCGGACTTTGTGTCTTGTGTTGAACTCTTAGTTAATTGAGATTTGGAAACCCACTAAGTTGAGTGAGTGAGGGTTCGTCGATCCACATTGATTAATTAAAACATTACTCGGGCGTTCACTACGGTGAGCATGCCATATTATAGAATTTGTCGGATATCACTTGGGCGTTCACTACGGTGAGCATGCCATATTGTTGAATTTGTCGGATATCACTCTGGCATTCAACATGTTGAGCATGCCATATTGTTGAATTGTTTGGATGCGTACTAACCATTGAGCATCGACACTCAGAGCATTTGATTGGTCTTAAAGACTTCAAAAGACGAGTTGTCATGTCACTCGTAGCGTTTGATTGGTCGTACAGACTTCAAAAGGCGAGTTGACACTGCATTGCCTAAGTAGAGGCAAGCCAAAGTAGTGGCAAGCCTAAGCAAAGGCAATCTTGTTCGGAGGTTGGGAAAGTAGTCCCCGTCATACTGCTGACCTATTAAGGCTGCAGGTGTATACACAACTGGTCATACTGCATTGACATGCATAGCTAACCACATTTATGATATGTGATGAATTTGATATTGTGATGACTTGATCACTGGTCTGTTGATAGACTTGCCTGCTCACATGCAAAAGTTTGATATTGTAGTGACTTGATTGTGGATCTGTTGGTTGTTTTGTTTGTTCACATGCAATAGTTTGATATTGTAGTGACTTGATTGTTGATCTGTTGGTTGTTTTGGTTGATCACATGCAATGCTTGATATACCATGCTGATTGTGTGCGGTCTATTAAGTATGTATATGTATATAAAAGCATGTTGTTGTATTATATATGTATATATTGTTTGCATGCGACATAGCCTATGATAAATCGTGGACAAAGGATTTACCCTTGCACTGTTGTTGGATTGGATGTCCTTATGGATGTCATTTCCAGATGGAGTTCGGTAGCTGTTGCAGTTTCGTCCTCTAGGGAGCATTAAAGATTGAGCCAGTGGAGGAAGATTTCTTTGAGTACTTCATGTTTGGTCTTGCTGAGCTGTTTCTCAGTAAGAGTTATAGTTGTTGGCCAGCTTAGCTTAGGATTTTGTATTTGTTGTTTTGTAATTACTCTTTTGAGAAAACCTCGCCTTAGTGCGAAATGATTATGTTATGTGAAGTATTATTTTGTGATGTATTATACTCTGATAATTGCAAAAGTCTGAATTGGCATCATTTAGAAAACTGTAGTACTCTATGTCTCATTTTGAAAAGGGTTTCAAAGGAAAGAAAATGAAAAAAAAATTTACTCCTATTTTTCCATTGCGAAATACATAAGAGTACTCTTTAACTGAAAGCATACAAGCATTTAATGTTTTCAGCATTAGATTGGGTTGCACAGTAACGCTCCGAAAATGGGGTGTTACATTTAGAACAGAAAGGTTCCTGGAAATATCTGTTTCTGGTTCAAGTGTGGGTTCGGTTTGGAGGGGTAGGTTAAGGTCAGGTTGAACAGAGGGAGGTGAGGCCGGTCTAGGTGGTGATGAAGGTTGAGGTGAAGGTATTTTGGAGGGTTGTGATTGGGGTTGAGGTACAGAAGTGGAGGTATTAGGAAGCTTAACCGCAAGTGGTTCAATGTAAGGAAATTGAACTTGGGGTTGTGGTCTCTGTCTAGGTCTCAAAGGTTCATGACTTTCTTCACTGTCATTTGAAGAAGAGTCAGAGGTATCAGAGAGTCCAGGAGGTGTGGGTAATTTAGAAGGTAAAGGTTTCTTTGGAGGGGATGATTTATTAGGTTGTGCAAGTTTGGCTTGTGAGGGTTTTGGTGAAGGAATTGGTTTAGGGACAGGTTTGGAAGATTGGGGAAATAGTTTAGGCAACTGTGGATTAAGTGGAGGTATCTGGTTAGGAGGTATAGGGTTTGGCAGAACAGGTTCTAAGACAGTAGAACCAGTGGGAGCAGAACCAGTTTGGTAAGTAGCATCATACAAGTCAGAAACCTTATCCAGTACCTTGGTTCTCTTTGCTGCTGGGAGGTTAGCAACCTTGATGATTCTTTTCGCTCGAGCAAAGTGCGAGTAGTGGAGGTTCCTGGGCAACAACAGAGGGATGCATTGCAGTAGCTTCTCTCTGTAGCCTTTCCTTTCTGAGTTTCTGATGGAAAATGTAGCACTCTTCCTAACTTTTGGCTTTCATTTCATCAAGAATATTCTTCTTCTCCTCTACCTCTTCAGACATATCAAAGTCCATGAAGGCAGGTCTTACTGGATGTACACACTGAGAGGGTTCTGAAGCAATGTGAATTCCAGTGCTTCGAGTGACTCTCCTGGTAGGTACAGTACTTCCAGTATCAACCACTTTCTTCTTTCCTTTTCTTACTGCTTTCCTTCCACCTTTTTCTTCCCGTAAAATTTCAGCAACTACTTCTGTTGAAAGAAGTTTCATTATTCTCAGATTTTCAGTTGAGAATGTGGGTACCACCATTGTCTTTAGGGCAAGTCCAGCTTCCTCAGTGTTAAGCCCTTGAAGCTGCCTAATCAGGCCTTGATTTTCCATAATCGCAGAAAGCAACCTTCTATAGGGAATATTTGCATTCTTCCCTTTTCTGGAGTATATCAAATCTCGTCGCAGGTGGTCAAAAACGAGATTCGGAAGATTGATCTTAGCCTTTAGTTCATAATACCACATTATGAACTTGTGGGTATTGCTAACAGTATCCACAGACCCAGACTTGGGTACCAAGCAGTGCATGATAATCCTGAAGAGCACCCTGAAACGATTCTTCATATCCACGACCTTGGTTCCACCAGATTTCTCAAAGATTGTGTCATTGACAACGCTCCAGCCACCAGCATTTTTTTCCCAAACTTCGTCAGCAATAGCTCCCTTATTAGGGCATTTAGTGATATCAGCAATTAAATCATGGGTTACCAAGATGTGCCTTCCTTGAACATAACTGTGGATGGTTCTGTCTTTACTCCATGCATACATCCAGAATTCTTTGACTAGGTTTTCATATACCGGGTAGTTGTCCATGAGAAAGAAGTCCATTATTCCAATTTCAACGAAATCATCTCTAAAAGCGTACCCTTCATGAGCTAAATCTCCAAAGTTCACTTGGTGTTCCACCAACACCTTCAGCTTATTTGGATGTAAGTTTTGTAGAGTAACTTGAGGTTCCTCCTCAGGACCTTGAACTAGTTGTTGTTGTTGTTGTTGTTGTTGTGCGGCCATTGTAAAAGCAGAGAGAGTTACAGAGAGCAAGTAGAAGAGAAAGGGATTTAGGGCTCAAAAATCGTGTAGGCTTCTCTTAGAGATAGTGTGGGTAGTGGGTGAAGTGAGTGAGCGAGTGGGTATTAAACGTGTTTCAAAAGGCAAACCGCCTTTACCAGTTACCAAAACAAACAGATTAAAAACTTTGTCATTTCAAAATTGAAGCGTGCCACACTTAGAATTAAAGAGGCGCAGTAAAACTATCCTCGTGCAGTAAAAGCAATAATGACTCAGTAAGAGTAAATACTATCTACTAACGCAACAACCAGTCTCAGAGAGACACGTCTACACAAAGATCCCCAGAGGCAACTTTGTGTTAAAGAGCAACAGATTCATGAATACGAACAGTTAACAAAAAAAATAATAAAGAATAGCAATTAATAAACTAATAAACAGAGCCAACATGCAACCAGAGTCAATATGCGAACAGAGTCAACACACAAGCGCGTGTGTGACAACAGAGTGCGTGTGCCAAGACAGAGTCAAACACCAATACAGAATCATATAGTCAACCAGAGTCAAATATATTCAAATTAAACACTCATTCCTTTATAAGATAAAAGTTTAAATTCTTTCTTATAAAGTTGAATCTATCTTCAGCAAGGGGTTTTGTAAATATATCTGTCCATTGATGGTCAGTATCAATAAATTTGATTTCAAGTATCCCTTTCTGAACATAGTCTCTAATGAAATGATGCTTAATTTCAATATGTTTAGCTCGTGAATGCAAAATAGGATTTTTAGTTAGACATATAGCAGAAGTATTATCACAGTATATAGGAATGTTACTCTCTTTAATCTAGTAGTCCTCAAGTTGATACTTCATCCATAGTAGTTGTGAGCTACTGCTTACAGCAGATATATACTCAGCTTCTGCAGTTGATAGTGTAATTGTGCTTTGCCTTTTGCTGGACCAAGAGATAAGGTTTGCTCCAAGAAATTGGTAGCCGCCACTTGTGCTATTTCTTTCAATTCTATCTCCAAAGAAAGTCAAGATCACGTAAAACCTACTAGCTTGTAATTTTCTCGAGTTCTTATAAAGCAAAGCAAGGTTAGTAGTTCCTTTGAGATACCTAAAGATTCTCTTACTTGATTAAGTGAGATTCTCTAGGATCAGATTGGAATCTTGCACATAAGCAGACACTAAACATGATATCAGGCCTTGAGGCAGTTAGATAAAGGAGTGAACCGATCATACCTCTATACACCTTTTGATCTACCTTTTTACTCGATTCATCTTTGTCGAGAGCACATGTTGGATGCATTGGTGTGCTCAAAGGTTCAGTTTCCTCAAGCTTGAACTTCTTTAGGAGTTCTCTCACATATTTAGTTTGATGGATATAGGTTCCATCTTGACATTGCTTGATTTGAATACCAAGGAAGAATTTTAATTCTCCCATCATACTCATTTCAAACTCATTCTGCATAAGCTTAGAAAATTCCTCACAAAGAGATTCATTAGTAGCACCAAAGATAATATCATCTACATATATTTGAACTATAATGAAATGCTTCTTAGATGATTTTCTAAAGAGGGTAGTATCCACCTGTCCTCTTTCAAAACCATTTGACATTAAAAAGGAACGCAATCTGTCGTACCAAGCTCTTGGAGCTTGTTTAAGACCATAGAGAGCCTTTTTAAGTTTGAAGACATGCTTTGGATAAGCAATATCTTCAAATCCAGGTGGTTGTTTCACAAATACTTCTTCACTTATAAAACCATTTAAAAATGCACTTTTCACATCCATTTGATATAAAGTAATGCCATGATGTGCAGCAAATGATAACAATATTCTTATAGCTTCAAGTCTAGCTACTGGAGCAAAGGTTTCAGTATAGTCAATACCTTCCTCTTGTGAATACCCTTGAGCAACAAGTCTTGCCTTGTTTCTTACCACTTTGCCATCCTCATCAAATTTGTTTCTGAAAACCCACTTGGTTCCAATGGCTTGCTTATCCTCTGGAGGAGGCACGAGCTTCCAAACATCATTCCTCTGAAATTGATTGAGCTCTTCTTGTATAGCAAGTATCCATCCATCGTCTGTTAGTGCTTCATCAATTGTTTTGGGTTCTATTTCTGACAGCAAAGCAAAGTCAGAGTGTTCTCTGAGAGATGATCTTGTTCTAACTCTATCACTTGGTTCGCCAATAATCTGATTCTTTGGGTGATGAGGTTTAAACTTCAAGTCTGTTATTGGTTCTTCTTGGGTCTTATCACCAGACACAGAATCAGAGTCAACACTTGTGACACCTTCATCTGTTTCTTTGTTAATCTGTAGATCTGAAAGGACTTCATCTAGCTCTGACGTTTCATTATCAGACTTCTTGTCATCAAATCTCACATGCACAGACTCATCAACAATTAATGTTTCATTGTTGAATACTCTGTAAGCTTTAGAGCGTTCAGAATATCCTAAAAAGATAGCTTTGTGCGATTTTGAATCAAATTTTCCAAGACTGTCCTTTGTATTAAGAACAAAGCAGTCACATCCAAATTGGTGAAAGTATGAAATGTTGGGTTTTCTTCCTTTCCACAATTCATAAGGAGTCTTATTCAAGATAGATCTGATATAGATTCTATTTTGAATATAACATGCAGTGTTTTTTGCTTCTGCCCAAAAGTGTTTTGCAATGTTAGTTTTGTGAATCATGGTTCTGGCCATTTCTTATAAAGATCAATTTTTCCTTTCTACAACACCATTTTGTTGTGGTGTTCTAGGAGATGAAAAATTGTGAGAGATGCCATGCTCTTCACAGAAGTTTTGAAAAGAATCATTTTCAAATTCTCCACCATGATCACTTCTAATAGTTGTAATACAAAAACCTTTTTCATTTTGCACTTGTTTGCAGAAAACAGAAAATATTGCAAATGACTCATCCTTGTGAGCTAAGAATTTTACCCATATCCATCTAGTATAGTCATCAGCAATAACAAGACCATATTTCTTTCCAGACAGAGATGCTATCCTAGTTGGTCCAAATAAATCTAAATGCAAAAGCTCAAGTGGCCTTGAGGTGGAAACATTGTTTTTGGATTCAAAAGAAGATTTTATTTGTTCCCCTTTTTGACATGCTTCACAAAGAGCATCAGATTGATACCTAAGATTTGGTAGCCCTCTAACAAGTTCTTTCTTGTTAAGCTATGAGATTAACCTCAAGCTGGCATGACCCAATCTTTTGTGCCAAGTCCATTGCTCTTCATCTACTGACAAAAGGCATTTTACATTTTGATTTGCCAACTCAAAAAGTTTTATTTTATAAATGTTGTTCTTTCTCTTTGCCTTAAAGAAAATGGATCCATCCCTTTTGCTTTTGACTGTACAGGCATTATCACTAAAGCCAATATCATAACCACTATCGCATAATTGACTTACACTTAGTAGGTTATGCTTTAGGCCATCAACCAATAAGACATTATCAATAGAAGGTAGGAGTTTCTCACCAATTTTTTCACTTCCAATGATTTTAAATTTTTGGTTTCCTCCGAAACCTACTGTTCCACTTTCTTTAAGTTGGAGTTCTTGGAACATACGTCTTTCTCCCGTCATGTGACGTGAGCATCCACTGTCCAAGTACCAGGACTAGTGTTGTAACTCTGTTGCTAAGCAAATCTGCAACATATATAATTTTGTCCTTAGGTAGCCAAATCTTTTTGGGTCCTCTTTTGTTAGTTTTAGAAGGAAACTTGTCCTTCTTATTTTTCAATTCATAAAAAGTACTTCTAATGTGTCCTTTCTTATTGCAAAAGGTACAAAGCATACAGTCACTATAATTGTTGGTATCTTTGGTTTTCAAATTTGTGTTCTGAAAAGTGGGTTCCTCTGGTTTGTAACCAAGACCCTTTTTGCCATTTTGGCTTACACCCCAAATCATAGATGCTTGTTTGCTTCGCGTAACACATTCAGCAAGGAATTTTTGAAATCCCTCTTCATATTTTGAAGATTTGCATTCAACCTTTACCTCAGTCTTAGAGCTGTCATTCACCAAACGGTGATTTTCAGCTTTGAGCTTCTCATTCTCCTCATTGAGTATTTGAAATTCTTTTAAAAGTTTTGAAAATTTCTTTTTCAAAGCTTTATACTCAGTGTTGAGTTTGGAAGACTTATCTAATAGTTCATCAAAAGCTATTTCAATGTCAGAAGATGGATTAAAATCTACCTCTTCATCTTCTTCTTCACTGTCTGACCCTATGGTAGCCATTAGAGCCATGTTTGCGTGTTCCTCATCATCATCAGATGAAGATGAATCAGAATCATCCCATGTTGCCATGAGACCTTTCTTCTTCTTGCTTTTAAAACCAGCTTTCCTTGGTTTCTCAAGCTGTGGACATTCAGACTTGAAATGTCCTGGCTTTTTGCACTCGTAGCAAGTAACTTGGCTTTTGTCCTTGTAGTCCTTCTTATCCCTTGAGTCTTGCTTTTCCCTTGAGTCCTTTTTGTGGAACTGCTTTCTGAACCTTCCTTTGTTTTTCCACATGCGTTGAATTTTCCTTGATATTAAGGAAATTTCTTCGTTTGTGTCTCCATCGCTCTCATCAGACGATGCTTCGTCTATTTCAAGTTTAGCTTGTAGAGCTTTGGAGGAAGATGCTTTGTTTGTAGATTTCAAAGCAATAGACTTGGATTTCTTGGGAGGTTCTTCTTCATCTAGCTCAAGCTCATGAGCTCTCAATGAACTCAGAAGATCTTCAAGTCGCAAGACATTCAAGTCCTTTGCTTCCTGAATTGCAGTGACCTTAGGTCTTCACTTCTTTGGCAGACTTCTTAAGATTTTTTTAACGTGATCAGCAGTGGTATAACTTTTCTTAAGAACCTTTAAACCATGAACTAGTGTTTGGAATCTTCCAAACATAGTTTCAATGTTTTCACCCTCTTCCATCTTGAAGAGTTCATATTGTCTCACTAAGATATTAGCTTTGGTTTCTTGCACTTGGGAAGTACCCTCATAAGCCAAGGCCAATAAGTCCCAAATTTCCTTGGCGATATCATTTTTTCCGCATTTCTCGTATTCCTTCTTGGAGATAGCACAGATAAGAAAATATCTTGCTTTCTGATATAGTTGATAAGCTTTCTTATGCTCTTCTGTCCATTTATCCCTAGGAATGGGATTTTCTTTGGAATCAACCGATTCGGTGTATTGTTTTTGAACCATATCCCAGAGTTCGAGTTGTTGTGACTCGAAGAAGGATTTAACTTTATCTTTCCAGTAGTCAAAGTTTGTTCCAGTGAACAAAGGAGGACGGTTAACGTGACCACCGGCTTCGTTGCTTGCCATGAATAGAGAATAAGATCTTTTCCTCTTACACTGTTAAGTGCTCAACCAAGAGGCCGAGCTCTGGTACCAATTGAACGTGGTAAAAACATAAGAAAGGGGGGGTTTGAATTGGGTTTTAAAAACTTTTTGTAAATATAAGTGTTTATGAAAAACTTCTTCCAAACAACTCTTTAATAAAACAATGCAGTAAGTAAAGAGAAGAGAGAAGAGAGTGACACAGTGATTTATACTAGTTCACTATCACCTGATTGCTACGTCTAGTCCCTTCACACACTTGAAGGATTTTTCCACTATAATCAACCTGATTACACTTGAGAGTATAATACTGTCAAACTGGCTATACTCACAACTTCTTAGAACGTCTTAGTACAATCAAGGCTCTAAGGAATATAGCCACTACTGGGCTTAATACAAGTTCAAAGGAGTTTTGAAACAATACAAAAATAACTCTCACATAGAGGATTTACAATGAAGAACTTTAGCACAAATAATAACTTTCAAACAGAAAGGATAAAACATTTAAGTGCTTTGTTCAATGTGATCCCAGAGACTTTGGAAGATTTCTTGGTTGCTCACTGTCTCAGAAAATAGTGATTTTCAGTTTGATAAGATTGTAGGCGCTCACTATATGATCACTTCGTACTTTATTGCGTTCACTTTCTTTTCAATCGTTAACCTACTTCAGTGACTGAAGTAAGGTATATATAGCTAGGGTTGAGAATAGTGCCATTGTTACACAACGTCTCTTTTTACCTTAGGTTAAAACCTCAGATCCCGTTTTTCTGGCTTTTGTAGGTCACGTCGCTTTCCAGACTGTATAAAGCATTTTGGGCACTGCACAAAAAATCAGAATCTTTGTCTCTTGTGGGCTTTTTGAATATGAGACACTTTGAGAGCAAGTTTCCTTGATGATTAAATTCGTTGACATTCTTTTTGACCTTTGATACCTCGTACATTAAAATGATTAATCAATGAGGTCTCTTAAATACTTAAAGCAGCCTTAAATATTCTTCAGTCTGTTTCCTAACAGAGCTATACTGTTCACCAGAGTTAAATACTGTACTTAAGAGTGAGCTTGAAACAGAGTTGAGTTCTTAAACATAAAATTCAATGGGCTTTCACATAACAGAGTCTTGTGGTCATGCACAAAGGCTTCTATAGTGTAGACTAACCAAAGTCTGTTGAATGTGTGGACCAATAGCCAGAGCTAGTTTTCAGAGCTTGGTTCACCAACAGAGTTGACTGTTCAACAGAGTTGACTAAGTCAAAATCTAGTCTTAGGAGTCACCAGAGCGTTGACTGAACAAACAAAGTTGACCAACTTCAGAGCAAGACTTCACAAGGTGACGTTAGCATAAGAACAGAGGATCACTCCCAGACTTAGTCATGTTAAATTCAAGATTTCACTAAGTCTTCTGAGATAACTACTTCTAATGAATAGTGATTTCTGCATACTAGCAAACACATTAGAGAATAAATTGTTCTCTTAATCATTTGTTATCATCAAAACAATTAAGGGTTATTGTTCTTGAATCCACTTGATTCCAACAAAACCTACAACGCCAAATTAGAAATTAAGGGTCTTATTTATTAGGCCAGAGGCTCTTCTTGTCTTTGTCTACTCGATATTATAAATATAAATAAATTATAAGACCGGTGGGCCTAAAACAAGGGCTTTAGCTGTTATTCGGTCAACGCTGTGAAAATTTGATAAGCAATAATTTTTAATCATAATATATACTTTTAACCGAAAATTATTTAATCTTTGGCTGGTGTTCGCTAATAATTTATCACAGATGACTGCGAACTATCTCATAAATATATTTTCTTTTTAGGTTTAATTTTTTTCGAATAAAATGAAGGCGATGAGATTTGAACCTTAGACCTCATACATAGTAATCAAATCACTCACCACTAGTCTAATCCTAATGACTTAAATTTAAAATCTTTTATTCACTTTTGGCTGCTTCTCTAAAGGATTTTGCTCACTTTGAATCTAAATCCACATTCATGATTTTGCACTCTTCAAACACAAATATGGATCCTTTCTAGCAACCCTTCTCTAGTCCTCTTTCCAGTCTATCTATCTCTCTCCTAATTGCGCTCTATTATCCCTACCCTCCCACTCTTTTCTCTTGCTGTAGAGGTAGGATGCAAGAGAGGATCCAAGTACTTCGAACAGTCATTCTCCAAATCCAATGCTTGCCTTGTTCGATGTGACCTAAGCTTCATGCTTTAGCACTTTAGGCTCTACGCTAGTGTAGTGGAAGATGAAGGAACAATGGCATCCATGACCTTTTATGGTAGTGTCTGTAGTGGCAAAGCTTGGCTGGTTTTTTTAGGGGACAAATACATGTATACATAAATTATGTGTAATTTTAATATCAATCTAACCCCAAAGGGTTGGCCTAATGGAGCATGACAGGACTTGTATCTGACATGTCGCGGGTTCGAGTCCCCACTAGTCCCCATGGGGTGAGGTAAATGTAACGTAAGAGTTTAAAGAGCCCGAGTGTCTTCCCTGCATTGGACTGAGGCGCCATCCCCTCAACCTAAATTTTTTTATATCAAAACAAAAATCAATCTATCATTGCGGCGCGACGGTTAGAAACTTCTTGAAAACAAAGAGCGTTGTGCTCGATTCAATGAAAAGTCGTTTGTTATTTTATGACCAAATTTTTAGTGCGCATGATTCAACAAAAATGGAAAAAAAAAGTATCAACATATTCGATACCAGGACCTGTCATTTGCAAAATAAAGCTTAGCCACTATGCCACTTGAAATCAATGTTTTAAAAACCGAACCGGACATCGAATTGGCCAGACCTCCGGGTCATAGTTCAACCGTTTTCAACCGCTTGAACCGAGACGAAACCGTGGTCGAACGCCAAAATAACCGAACCGTAGACAAGACCGATTGACGGTTCAACCGATTGAACCGTCCGGTTCAGTTTGACTTTTAAAACACTGCTTGAAATACTTATGTTGTGTGGGTGGTGTGTGTACTGTGTGTATATATATATATATATATATCCTCTCTCTCTTTCTATATATATATATATATATAGAAAGAGAGAGAGAGGGGGGAGAGAGATGACTCCAACCTGTCACCAGAAAAAGCTCCACCTTTATATGTGTGTTCATGTTAGTTTCTTTGACGCTTTCGTTCTTAAAGTAAGTCTATTGTTAACTATTAATTTGCTTTTATTATTGCTTGTGATTGTCTCACTTTTTTTTTTGTCTATTTAGATTTTTTAATTTTTCTAAAATTTTATATCATGATGATATTCATCTTTCTTCTTATTGCTAATAGCATTGGTTGGAAACCATGGCTTTTTTTCTGTTTTTAAAATTATTTTTGTTACTTTGAAAAGCTTAATTTTATTATAACTTACAGATATTTTATATTGCCTTGTTTCCTGCTAAGAAAGAGAAAATGTGTTAAGAGCAAGGTTATTAAAACCGGACCGAATGTTGAACCGGTGTAGGTACCGGTTCAAGGTTTAAAAGTCTAACCGGGGTTGGACCGGGGTTAAACCGGTAATTAAATTAACTTGAATAACATAAATAAAATAAAACCTAAACAACATTGATATAGATATCTTTCTTTTTTTATTGAAACATTGATATAGATATCTTATACATTTCCTAGATAGATGCATAAATGTGTTTGTTCGCATTTATTTTTTTGCTGTCTAATCGTTTTCTTTTTCTTTTTTTTTTAATTTCTTTCATCAGATTTAGGTTTATTTACTAAGGCCCAAGCCCAACAATCATAACCCTAAATTCCTATCCCCCTCTTTTGATACCCATCTTCACAAACGTCAAGTTGCCGCCGTTCTTTTATGCTTCTTCTCTGTTTTCTATCACTTCATCTCCTTTTCTTCATTCTCTATTTTTTGATTTCCCTTCATTTCTCCTTCTTCTCCTAGCATGCATCTCTTCTTCTTCTTCTTCTTCTTCTTCTTCTTCCATTCTTTGCCTCTCCTGCGTTTTTTTTTTCTTTTGCCTTTTCTTCATTTTTTTTCTTTTCTTTCATTCTCTGTTCATCTTTTCTTGTTTTGCCGAGGCAGTGAAGCATTTTCTTCCCGATGGCACACTACGATCTCTATTTCCATTTCCCAGTCACAGAAATTCTGAACCGTGGCAAACCGGACAACCGCCGGTATTGCCCAGTTTTGGCGGTTTTGGAACGGTTCAGCGGTTTGCAGACCGGTTTTCACACAAGGCGGTTTACAGGTTTAACTGGACCGGTACTAGGTCCGATTTCCGGTTTAATCGGTCGAACCGGCCGGTCCGGTCCGGTCCGGTCCGGTTCTGATAACTATGGTTAAGAGTCGTAATAATGGCTAAGGCAATACCAAAAAAAAAATAATGGCTAAGCCCTGTTTCGGATGGTTTTTTGTTTTAAGTTTTCAAATTTCAAAAAACTAAAACTGGTTTTCAGCTTTTAGTTTTGAGTTTCAGCTTTTTGTGATTTTCACTTTTAAAAAGTTGTTATCGACATTATAATTTTTTTTTTAAAAGTTATTAACAACAACAATTCTTTCAGAAAATAATAATAAGTGTAAATAATAATAATAATAATAGATAAACTGTGATGTCGCATTCAGCGCATTTGTCTCTCGAGAAGAAGGATGATAGAATCTTTCAATCTTCCTGATTGATGACGGAGATTTAAGAGGGAGAGAGTGGGGTTAGGTTGAGAAATCACAATGGAGGAGAAGGAGATACAAGAATAAGTATAGCTGTAAAAATGGGCCCGACCCGATTGACCCGATATAAAACATGGGCAAAACGGGTTAGCTCGACCCAAACCGGTCGGCCCGACGTGGGCCTGCATAAAACGGGTCGGCCCGTCCCGGCCCATCAAAGGGTTATGGGTTGACATGTTGAACCGGCTCGTCCCTTCACGGGTTGGGCGGGCTAGCGAGTTGTCCCGTCTAAAACCACAAATAACAAAAACAAAACAAAAAATAAATAAAAAGCAAAAAATTGAATAAAACAAGCCAAAATGGGCCACAACAGTGGGTTGGCCGCCAAAAAATGTAAAAAAACAAAAGAAAGAATTGTTTAAAAATAGAAAAAAATAAAAATTATATGTGTTGACCCGGTCCGGCCCACTCGTGGCCCGCAGCCTAACAGGTTGGCGGGCTAAACGGGTTAGACTAGATGGGTTAGTGGGTTGATAAAACTTATCCCAGCCCATTTTAAAAGGGCTGGCAGTTTGCCACCCCTTTGGTGGTGGTGGCTGCAGTGGCAATGTCAGTGGTGATGGTGGTAGCAGTGGCGGTGGCGATGTTAATGGTAGTGGTGGTGGTGGCGGTGTCGGTGTTGGTGGTGGCTGCAGTGCCGATAGTGATGGCGGTGTCGATGGTGGTGGTGTTAAGTGATGGTGGCAACAATGGTGTCGGTGGTGGTGATCATTGTGCCGATGACGGTGGTGGTGGTGGTAGCCTGGCGATGTCAATGGTAGTAATGGTGACGACAGAAAGAACTATTGTCAAATGTAGTGAGAATGGTTTTTTTAAACCAAAAACCAAATTTACAAATCTTTTTTTCTTGGTTTTGAAAATGAATGTAAAAGTGTTTTGAAATTGAGTAAAAAACCATTTCAACTCCATTTTAGCCGAACGTGTTTTGTTTTAAAAATTACATTTGAAAACCAAAAACCAAAAACTCCCAACCACCCCAAACGGGGCTAAGGTTTTTCGGTGCTCAATTGTTAAAACATTAAACAATGCCATATAATATCATGGTTCAAAAGCCATTGCCAAAACAAAAAATATATTTAACCGCTTATTTTTGTTGTAGACCATGATTTTGAGACGTTATCATCAATATATATTGTAGTGATTTTGTTACATTCTACATTGGTTAAAGAAATTTAAATATTAATGGAAAAATAAGAGAAGTAAGAATCTCACTTGATTGACTAATTAATTAAAAGTAATATCTATTTGATTTGAAAAGTCATTAAACATGTAATAATATAAAAAAACGTGCATTTTAGGAAATGGATTAATAAGTTTGGCCATTCAGTAATTCTGTTTTTAACAAAAGTACCTTTGAACAAACAATTAATCTTAAGGTATTAACCAAATTGGTTTAAGTGTGTAGAGACTAATTATTATGTATACTCGGATGAAAAGGAAGCAACTATGCTAAAATTGTATATATCTTCACTTCTGTCTACAATGGATAACAAGTGTATGTCTGCCTAATCTTGTGTCTAGCGCCTGTCTATAAGAGCTTGCGAGTAATGATAGTTTTGAAAGAACTCAAGCATACGTCTGCATGATGTGTCTAAATAATACTCTCAAGAGTGTTAAAGAAGATTCTTGTGTCTGCTTATGCAAAGATGAAGAAGTACGAGGATTCAAATTATTGACTAGTGGACAATAATCGCTTTTAAATATGTCAACTCTAAGGAGACAGACTACCTAGCATGGGAAATCGACAAAGAGGGTTTTCAGTCGTATTTGCTTTGTCTAAGAGCAACAACAACGCTGGTGACTAAAGCGTGTTGTCCAACCAAAAAGTAGAGCTTTATCAGGAAAGCTCGTTATTCAATATTAGTGGGTATTGTTTCAGTTGTTACTTTGACTGAGATTTAAGAAACGTTGGGAGACACGCTAGAGACCACGTCGGCTGCAGTCAGTTTAGAAACGCTAGAACAATATTAGAGTACCAGCGATAAAGTTGCCCTAAGAGAAAAAGAGAAAGCTTGGAAGCAAGTTGCGTATAAAACCGTACAATGCTCATAATAGTACAATCTTTTCTGAAAAATAGCCACCATATATACCACAACCTAAGAAAAAGACAAGTCAATAGTACAATGCATTTAATGCTATTCAGTGTAAAGAGAAGTGTATTTCACAATTGAAAAATGCTCAAGTCTAACCCCTAAACGAATACTTCTCATGATTGACTATAAATACAAGAAGAAGGTCGTACATGTTAACATACATAAAAACATAGTGGATAAAGAAGATGAAGAATGAGAAGGCTAAGAGAGAAAGAGCCCTTGCTAGGGTTTCATAAGGCAACAATGAGCAAAAACATAATAGTGTTGGCTTACAAAAGGAATAAATACTAGAGACTGAGAAAGACTAAAATACCCTTACTACTAACTAATAATAATAATACTTAACATCTCCCCTCAAACTCACGATGCATTAACAGGGAGCATCGAGAGTTTGTCAACCAGAAAACGAAAACGTTTAATGGAATGCATCTTCGTGAACAAGTCCGCAATCTGCAAGGAGGAGGAGATAAACGGTAGAGTAATTGTTCCATGCTGAAGATGATGACGAGTAAAATGACAATCGATCTCAATGTGCTTGGTGCGTTTATGGAAGACCGAGTTATGAGCAATTTGAATAGAACTCTTATTATCACAAAGTGCATCTGAGTTGGCTCGAAAAGAGATACCCATATCGGATAAAAGCCAACGCAACCAAACTATCTCAAAGATGGTGGATGCCATAGCACTGCACTCGACCACGTAGAAGAGCGAGAAACAATGTCCTATTTCTTACTCTTCCAAGAAATAAGAGAGTCTCCAAAAAAGATACAAAACCCAGTGGTGGACTTACGATCTGTAGGATCACCAGCCCAATCAGCATCAGAATCAGCACGTAGCTCCAATGAGGATGATGAGGGAAAGAGAAGGCTCTGAAATTGAGTTCCCCGATGATAACGAAGAATACGAAGAACAGCTGCCCAATGAACAGTAGTGGGAGAGACAACAAACTGACTGACAACATGAACAGCATAAGCAATGTCAGGTCTGGTAATTGTAAGCACTACAAGAAAACACGGGATTACCGACGGCCTAACATAAAAGCCGTCGGTAATCCAGTTTTACCGACGGATCACCGACGGCCTAAAACCCGTCGGAAATATTGTCGTCGCAAAGGATTACCGACGGACTGTTCTTTACCGTCGGTAATACCGACGGGTATAACCGTCGGATGGTGAATTCCGACGGGCAAAGCATTCGTTAAATTTTCGACGGTGTTGACCGTCGGTCAATCTGAAACGTTTTCCGACGGCTTAGACCGTCGGTAATCGGAATGTTTTTTTTCAGAAAAATAAATAATTTATTCTCATATTAAAAAATATTTATTTATTAAATTAATTAAAAACTACTTGTAATTTAATTTAATTTAATTATTAATTGATTTCCATATATAAAAATGTGATAACGTAAACTAAAAAGCAAATTAAAAAAAGAAAACATAATAAATAAAAAATTAAATTAATAAAAATCAAGAACTAAAATAATATCCGAAACGAAAAAAATGATATCCAAAAATATGAAAAAATATAAGTACAAATGTAACTAATAGTCCTGGTATTCCCGATCATGATCGAGATGCTCTACATCATCCGCATCATCGACATGACCATCAAGATGCGGAGGCGAAGGCGAGGCGAGGCGAGTCGATGGAGTAAATTTCTTTGGCGAGCTAGCAACTGGTACATCTGCTCCTGTCGCTGCAGCACCGGAGTCAAAAGCTCCTGCTGCTGGGCCACGGTCAGCTTCAACTCGGCTATCTCCTGGTCTTCCGCGGCAGAGCGACCAGTGGCAGCAATACTACTCGACGACTCTCCAACGTGTAGGCGACGGGCCCCTTTTTTGTAGTTGCTGGCAAGGTCGCCAGCACCATATAGGCGACCCTTCTTCTTTCCGCCAACCACTTCCGCCCAAACCCTCAACGGTGTAGATAGATCATCAGGGCTCTGAGATGGAGAACATGATGAGCTCTGAGATCTAAGCTGAGACATCCTCGCCTCAAACTCCTCCTGTTAAACAAACAAATAAGTCAAGTCTTTTTTTTAACAAAACAATATAAACATTATTAAAAAAATATTTATTATATTTTATAATTACCTGAGTCCGCCTCGAACGCTCATCAACGAAATCACTAGTACTCCTCTTCATATGAGTTGCAAGATGGAGCTCGTGCAACTGAACTTCTCTCCCCAACCTCTTCGACCGTGATTGTATTAATAAAAAAACTTAAATAAAGAATAATAATAATAATAATAATAATAATAATAATAATAATAATAAAATAATAATAATAACAATTTTATAACACGTACAAGTCTAACTGCGTCTTTCTTTGGTGAACCTCCGATGTGCAAGTGCCACCCTTCTCGAGGCCACTATTCTTCTTGGCCTTGTGTTTGGTCGCCTGGAACTTCGGGGTGTTCGAGTGCGCTACATTTCTTTGCCAAAGCTCATCCCCTATCCAATCTGGTGGCGATCCACGATGCGGGCATCTCGAAGCATGTCGAGAAAGGCGGTGGGAGGCCTTCATATGAAAGTTCTTCTCGATCGCCTCCTCATCTTTTTCATCCCAAGCAACCTCGCTCAGTATCAATATAAGACATTATTAAACATAATTGAAATTTACGAAAATAAAATAATATGCAATAAAATAAAAATTGCAGCTTACTCTGAAAGAATTAAACATATGGTCCCGCTCATTATCCTTCAGCGTCCCCCAGGTGGGCCAAAACTCCTGGTAATTCTCCTCAATTGTTGCTTTGATAGCTAACGCAATGGCTTTGAGGAAGAAACTGAACAATAAAAACATGTTAAATAAAAAAATATATATATATACATGTAAATTATTAATAACTCGAAAAAATTGCAAATACTTACCCTTTACCAGATGGCCTGATAACAACTCGGCCATCATACAGCATCTCAAGAGTATCAGGCTCCTGCCCCCCCCTGCTCAAGAACCTCCTCCTGCTGAACCTCCTGCTCCTCCCCATCCTGCCCAACATCAGTGTGATCAGGTGTATGGCCCGTACTATAATCATGGTCGGACTGATGAGCATCGGCCACCGGATCAGGCACAACA
Source organism: Calophaca sinica (assembly GCA_037113605.1). Classification (NCBI taxonomy): domain Eukaryota; kingdom Viridiplantae; phylum Streptophyta; class Magnoliopsida; order Fabales; family Fabaceae; genus Calophaca; species Calophaca sinica. Next base: position 49,158,000 of record CM073736.1, read on the forward strand.
TGGGAACTCGAAGCACCATGTGGCTGCTCGAACCCCGGGGTGGGGATCATGTCAATGTGAGGCAATGGTGCCGAACGTGCCCGAAGTGTGTAGCCGTGTCGAATGTGCCCGAAGTCCGTAGGTGGTGCGTAGGTCGCCTAGGTGCAGGAGGTGTATCAGTGTCTCGGCGTAGATGTACTAGGGCGACGTGTAGATGACAACGCCGAAAACCCAGAGGTCACGCCTAATGATGGTCGGTCTCGACGGCGAGGGTCGAGGGCGATGCCTTTCCTTCCATTTACCACCACCGGGTGGTCTGGGGGTCGGCTCTGAACCTTCGATGCCATATATGTCTATAGAGCAATTGAATAATACTTGATCATGAAATATTATATTTAAACATAACAATATTACAAATGAATTCCATAAAAATAAACAAGTTATGAAAATAACTGACAAATTAAAATATATTGTTACACATTAATTTCTCAAATTGTAAAAAGTTAAATAATTTCAATTTGCCCATTCTGCCCACTCAATTTCGGCATCGTCTTCAGATCTTGATGGTTCTGCCACTTCTTCATTTAATTCCTCATCCCCATCTACATCTTCATATGTGATTGGATTGTCACGTAGTCGAGTACTGGGTTCCACTTCATTTACTACATTGACATGAGACATCTCATCCACTTGATAAGCCATTTCTTCCTGTGTATCATCTGCTTCAATGCGACCCCGTGGTTTTATCTTTATTGCGACACACCAACCTTGTTTGTCCCTTCGAGTTGATGGATAAGGGACATAATACACTTGTCTTACATGTTGTGCCATGATAAACGGATCAAACATTTGGTATCTTCTGCTCATGTGTATGTCAACAGTATTATATTTTCGATCCACTCTTGTGCCTCTATTTGACGGATCAAATCAATCACAATAAAATAACACTATTTTTTTAGTATAGTCTAAAGTATTGTACGTCAGTTCATATATATGTTGAATCACGCCGTAAAAGTCATCTTCACCTCCATCTGTGGCACCTTTTACATAAACCCCGCCATTAATCGCTTTTGTCCCCTCTGTTTTTGACTGGGTTTGGAATTTGTATCCATTTACAAAGAATGTGTGCCATTCTTTTACACGTGATTTAGGACCATAAGATAAATTTCTCAAGTGTTGGATTTTAGGGGATTCTGCCTCGCTATACACTTGTGTACACACCATGTGCAAACAAATTATGGTTCCTATTTTCAAACAATATTTTTGTATTTTCAAACAATAAATAATAATAATATATATATGACGACTCAAAATACATACCTGGTTCCTAAACCACGTTGGGAAATATTCATGAATATAGGCAGAAGAGTCTTGTACGCTTGTGGGCTTAGTTAACAAGAATGCCCTGATCAAGTCATTATCAAACAAATGATCAAGAGCAATTGTGGATTAAAGAAATTGAAAGTGGTCAAAATGATACATACGTTAGATACAGTGATACTTCTGCACAGTTGATCAACACGTGAACGTGGGCTGACTTCTACACTTCGCCCGTTATCCAGTTATCCACCTCCTTTCCACCATGACGGCCGGAAAGGAAAAATACTGATAAGGCAAGCAGGTGTCTTTCACTTTCAATTTCTACTTCATTCCTACTATTTGTTGGTGTCAACATGAAGTTCGTAAAATAATGGGAACAGAAATGGATTGTCTCACGGTGTAAGTAAGTTGCACAAATAGATCCTTCAACCCTGGCCTTATTTTTCACCGACCGTTTTGAGTCACCAATAAATCTACAAAATAACAACATTGATGATAAAAATTGATACATTTAACCCTTCAAATAAATATTTATTTTAGAGAATACTTTATTATAGTACCTTTCGAATGGATACATCCATCTGTATTGAACCTGGTTCACCAAGCCTAGCTTCATGTGCAAGATGCACTGCTAGATGCTCCATAGAATCAAAGAAAGCAGGGGGAAATATTCTCTCCAACTTACAAAGAATGACTGGTATGTTCTGGTCCATCCTTATGAGATCATCCTCTCTCAATGACGCAGAACACAAATCTTTAAAGAATTTGCTGAGTTCAACAAGGATTTAAAACATTTGACGGCAAGGAACTAAATGCAATAGGAAGTAGACACTCCATGAATACATGACAATCATGGCTTTTCATCCCAATCATGGTTCCTTTGTTCACATCGGCACATCTTGCCAAATTAGAAGAATAACCATCTGGCATCCGAAGTTCTTTTATCCACCGACAAACTGACTTGGCTTCCTCAGCAGTTAAAGAGTAACAGGCTTTCGATTTCAGGGTCTTCCCATCCGACCGATTCGTCAAATGCAAGTCCTTTCGCCTACAAAGAAGTGGTAAGTCTAGTCCGCCTTCTCATTGTCTTTTGTTTTTCCTCGACGTTCATCAATGTGAGAAAAACATTGTCAAAAAGTTCTTCTCAATGTGCATAACATCAAGGTTGTGTCTCAATAAATTATCTCTCCAATATGGCGGATCCCAAAAATACTTCTTTTTGTCCAATTATGCCATTGTCCATATCCTTCAAATCGATCCAATTTGCCAAAATCTGTGATTTTGGGCGCTCCATAACCACTTTCCCGGATCTGTTCGGTGTCAACCTTGAGGCGGGCCATCTAATTCAACTTCCCCTTCTTGAAAGCGTTCTTATTCCGTCTAAATGCATGATCATCGGGTAAAAACTGCGATGTGAGTCAAACCAAGAACTCTTCCCCAAATTTCAAGGTAAAGGCCTTTGTATGCTCCATGCAATGCGGACATGCCATTTTACCATGAGTACCCCAACCGCACAACATGCCATATGCAGGGAAGTCATTAATGGTCCACATCAGCTGCCCTCATTGTAAAATTCCTCTTTCGTGCAATATCGTGCGTCACAACACCATTCCACAACCTTTTGAGATCGTCGATAAGAGGCTCTAAATAGATGTCAATATCATCCGTCGGATTATCTGGACCGTTATAACACAAGTCAAGAACATATAAGGCTTAGACATGCACATTTCGGGAGGAAGATTGTATGGGTAACGATAATCGCCGGCAAGAATAAGGTTTCGCTGTGGATTGAATACATACGGTAAAACCATCGAGCATAAGCCAAGTCGTACATTACGTGGATCTGCTGCAAAATCAGGATGCACACGATCAAAGTGCTTCCAAGCTTCACCATCAGAAGGGTGGCGCAACATACCTGAAGTGCTTCTATTCTCATAGTGCCATGTCATTTTGTCTGCAGTCTGTGGTGATGCAAACATTCTCTGCAGCCTTGGAATAATTGGCAAATAAAACATTGCCTTCACTGGAACTAGTTTTTGTCTACCCTTCCGATTATTAGTATGTGACATATACCTAGGCTCACCACAAAATTTGCATTCAACTAGCGCACCATCGTTTTTACCAAATTCATTGTCGTAATACAACATACACCCTCTTACACAACAATCAATCCTTTTAGATTCTAGCCCCAACTTGGACACTAAGCTTTTAGCCTCGTAATAACTTTTTGGAAAACCATCTCTGATAGGTGACGAGTCCAACATCATTTTCGTTACGAGATCCAAGCACACTTCGGTAGCACCACAGTTGGACTTAAGAGCTAAGAGCCTCACACACATTGATAACTTAGAGTCTGTAGACCCTTCAAACAACGGCTTGTTTGTTTCTAACAATAGATTATAAAATTTTTGTGCTGTCTTATTTGGAAGTTCATCTGTGTCATCATATTGTTGCTCCTCGAATGACACGTTCACCCCCAAGGCATCACAAACCATATCTTGCATCAATTCAATCTGCTCACCACATCCCGAATCTACATAACTGCTTGAAGCACCTTCGCAATTATCACCAACCCCTAAATCAACGTGAGGCAACTTTTCACCATGTCTAGTCCAAATCCAGTAATTAAGCCTAAATCCAACTGTATACAGGTGGTGCATGACCTCACTTGGGCTCTTAATCCTTCTGCAATCGCAATTAAAGCACGGACATCTAATCCCTCCATTAGTTTTGAAATCTTTATGTGCCATTGCGACTTGGACAAAGTACGCAATCCCAGCGCAAAAATCTGGTTTCAAACCCCCTCTCCCCGGATACAACCTATCGTACATCCAACTACGACTCAAAAGAAAATATTCCATCTTCTGCATGTAAAAAAAAATGACAATTTCAGCAGCACGATGTTCTTACAACCGCTCTCTTTCTTTAAATGGTATGACCCTATCCCATTCGAGAAAAAACTTTTTCAGAACTCGTATAATAATCATTCCTTAATTCTCGTATCTTATACTTGACAAAATTTCGGCAGTATTTCCCATTGGTCTCTGAGTACACAAAATGAACGCAGTTATGAACACCGCAATCAAGTATGCACCCAAAGAACAAAAGGAAATGAATCGAACCGAAATTTCATCAAATATAAAGATACGAGAATTAAGCAACAACTATTATACGAGTAAAGAAAAAGTTTTTTCCCAAACTGTCCGACTTGGACAATTCAAGGTTCAATATACAATGAGCACATGGTACCCTAAAAGAGTATATGCACTCAATAATATATTAAACCTCAAACGGGAAGCTAAGGCTTCTCTCCGATACTAATAACAAATATCAAACATCCATTCGATCAATGATTAACATAACAATTAGACAAGCAGAAGTGACAAGGGTAGAATTAGTTTTATTATATATATATATATATAAATAATAAAAAATATTTTATTTTCCTTTTTCATTTAATTTTTTATATGATAATTTTTAATGTTGTTATTTTTTATTTCTTTTTTATTGAAATTTTTTTAATTCTTCTCTTCTTCAGATCTTTTTTCATTTTTGTTATATCATATTTTTTAACGATTGTTTCTTTTGTTTCTCTTTTTTTTAATTCTGCTCATCTCTTAATTATTTTTTCAATTCTGTTTTTTGAATCCTTCTACTTTTTAATTATGTTATTTTTCAATTCTATCTCATTTCGTTTTGTTATTCTCTTCTTTCTTTTTAAAATCTGCTTTTATTCTATTGTTCTTAAAAATTCTGCTTTTTAATTATTTTTATTTTAAATCTATTTTTTAATTCTATTATTATTTTTCTTTCCAATTCAAATCTGCCTTGTTTCTTTGAGCAATGGTCCATTTCTTGTGTGTGTAGTTTTATTAATCATTTAGTTGCCACTACGCCATCCGCCATATATAATAAAAAATATTTTATTTTTCAATAAATAATAATTATTAACAATTCAATCAATATTGCAATTTTAATTTATATATTTTATTTTCTTAAAACGGAAGAGCTACTTATTCATTCAGGGTTTATTTAAACTTATTTTACATTTCATTCAGGGTTTATTTTAACTTATTTTACATCACTTAAAATAAATGCTGATATTAATATTCAAATATATCAATATAAAAAATATTCATATGCTCTCTTCATTTTATTTTAATAAGCCTCTAAAGTAATTTATGAATAAATAACCACTTAAGTTTCTAAAAATAGCTCATTAAATAAATATTTTATTATGTCATTTCAGATTTTGTGCTGAACGTTAAATATTATATGTCACTTTTTAATATATAATTTTATAATTTTATTTATTTCACCCGCTATTTAACTTACGCTATCTGCCCGCTATTTTACGCTATCCTACCAATTTTACGCTATTTTTCGCGATCCTCGATTAACAACACTGGAATTAGAAAATCGACTTGGTCATTTAAAGAGGATAGAATTAGACAAGCAGAAGTGGCAAGGGAAAGAAGTACAGAGAGATGTGCAAAGCAAATTGCAGCCAAGCAACATCACCAATATCCATATCCATGAATGAAATGGCAAGCATAAATTAAAATTGCACTCTTTACTCACAAGCATTGTGACTGATGAGTGATAGCAGAACTGGCAGACAATTACACAGTACATATCATTTAGACAATTACACAATACACTTCAAAATCCCCTCTGTGGAGAGAACTATGAACGAAAACAAATAAATATGTCGGTGTGGGGGTCAACAGACAACCCTTTTCCACCCAATGAGTTAACCGACATTTCGTTAGAGTGCATACCTAGTGGTACAAGTGGCGAACTGGTGGAGGTGGCGAACTCAGAGGCCTATGAAACAGAGCTTTTTGTGTTAGCAGAAACTAATAAGATATAAATAAGAATATCAAAACCAGTAGATCCAGAAACTCAGGAATCCAAAAAACAAGGGATGTGGTTTGTGCTCTCATTCTCAACCTGATGCTTCTTACAGTATTTATTTTTATTTGCTAATTTAATCACCCATGCAATACACATCATTGAAAGGGATGTTTCTTACACCCATGCAACACAACTTTTTTACCGTATTGCCAAATACTATTATGTTTATAAATATATGATCACTGGGACCACAATCCAGAACCTCCCCACTGCCCCCTGTAAGGTTTATAAATATTGTTAATGCCTTCACCAATATAATCCTGCCATAAAACAGTATGAGACAAACTTAAATTTCCTCAATTCATATAAGTGACCAATCCCTAGTATCTACAACACTGCTGCAGGAGCATATTGAAATACCTCTGAACATGATAAAAATTTATGTCCTTAAATAACAAAGAAATAAATAAACACACGTTAAGCACCTTTATTCATGATACAAAACACTGTCACCTAAACAATTTAAACGTCAAGATCCATAAGTATTGGTTCAAATACTTCTTCATGCTTGCAGCCAATAGTTTCTTATCCTAATACGATTCAAAACAAATGACACAGAATCGTGTTTAAACATTTACACACCCTCCCAACCCTGGTTCAAAAATAAGAACCAAAATGTGAACAAGTTCGAATGCAACATACCTAAAAACCAGTAGATCCAGAAACCCAGGAATCCAAAAACCTAAAAAGAAAGAAAACGAATGCAAGTGATCTGACGAGGCTGAGATGGAAATCCGGCTTCTTGAGGTTGCAAGGGTTTAGGGTTCGTTTATGCAGTGCAAAACAAAACGAATCCTGAGAAACAAAAGGAACAAAACAAAACCAACAAAATGATCAGAAGTTAGTAAGTGAGCAATACGGTTAATTTTAATTAAGGTAGCAAGCAAGCAAAAGGTAGCCTAATGGGACTTCAAATACTTAAGGACAACACATGGGTCCCTGTTGAGCCAATTCCAAATGCTCTTGTCATCAACATTGGAGACACAATGGAAGTATGACCACTGCACTTTTCTCTTTTCCTTTTTTTTTATTTTTTTTCCTTGTCTACAGAAATTTGACTTCTCTTTTATATCTTCAGTTTTCTCTTCTGGACTTGTTTCTAATATGCATTACGCAGGTTCTTACAAATGGAAAATACAAGAGTGTGGAGCATAGAGCTGTGGCTCATCAAGAGAAAGATAGACTCTCAATTGTGACATTTTATGCTCCTAGCTATGAAGTGGAACTTGGACCAATGCTAGAATTTGTGGATGAAAACCACCCATGCAAGTATAGAAGATACAATCATGGAGAGTACAACAAACACTATGTAACAAACAAGTTACAAGGAAAAAAGACCCTGGACTTTGCCAAGATGGAAATCAAAAATAATACAAAATAGGAGTCTAAGTCAGTTCCCCAACTAGCTAGGAGTACTATAATTAGACTATGAGTATATGTAAAAATCAACCACATAAAAGTATCAAGGTCAAGCTTCTCAATAATGCACCACAGAAGTTAGATCCAGTAATCCACGATAATGCACCATACATTGCCTCTGATTAGCCAAATTGAAGAGGAAATATACGGTTATAGTGAGAAAATACCAGTTGTGTGTGAGACGGGGAAGCACGGAGGAGGCAAGCCGTTTAGAGTTGCAGTGGACGATGGCTGCTTCGATGCCTCATGATGGGTGATGGAGTAAGACGCACGATTGGGAGAGAGGCACGATTGTCAAATGAGGCGATTGGTTGAAGCGGTGGTTCCCTTTCACGGCGCTATGATGGGGACAGATGATGGGGGGAAATCTGAGAACGATGGAGCTTGAGGGAAACTCATGGAAAGATGAACATGGATTCGATGGGGAAGGTCTTAGGGTTCAATGGAAAGCATGGATTCGATGAGCGACGACGGCGATGAGCGACGACGGCGAGGGGTTTCTAAAAAGGGAGGGGTTACGACATCAGGAGAGTGATGAAGAAGAAGGGTTCTGTTCTGCCCAAATAAAGAGCTTACCGACGGCCATTTTAAACTTACCGACGGTTTAACCCGTCGGTAAACGACACGGGATTAGCGACGGGCTAACCCGTCGGAACCGACGGTCAATGGCCGTCGGTATTCAAAAACAAGCGGGAATTTTCCAAAAGTCACGGTTTACCGACGGAAATTCACCGACTGCTTGTGTCCGTCGCTAAAAAAGTGGTTTTCCGACGGCTTAACCCGTCGGTAATATCCAGAATACGACGAGTCGCGTTTTCCGAAGGGTAAAGCCGTCGGAAATCCCGCTTTTTTAGCGACGGACTCAAGCCGTCGGTGAATGTCTGTCGGTATCTGAACTATTTCTTGTAGTGAAGGTACACCAGGCTGCCAACCAAAGTACGGTATAAAGTAGGATCTGGTAGAGGCACACCATCAGAGGGAGCATATTTCACATTCAACTCAAGTGGAGTATCTGCTGCTCTAGTATCAGAGAGACGAGCCTGTTCAAGAATGTTGGCTATGTACTTGGATTGAGAGAGAAGATAGCCTTTAGGAGAGTATGCAACTTCAATCCCCAAGAAGTAGCGAAGAGTGCCTAAATCCTTCATCTCAAACTGCTTGGCTAACTGAGCTTTCAACTTATTGATTCCACTAACATCATCACCTGTAATTATCATATCATCAACATACAAGGAAAGTATAATGCGACCGTGAGTGGTGGACCTGATAAACAATGCAGAATCATGGTCACTAGAACGAAAACCAAGAGATGTGATCACAGTAGAGAATTTCTCAAACCAAGCTCGAGGAGCCTGTTTAAGACCATAGAGAGCCTTTTTTAGCTTACACACTTCCCCCTGATTATGAGAAACACCCTGTGGAGGTACCATATAGACTTCTTCATGAAGCTCACCATTTAGAAAGGCATTTTTGACATCCATTTGAGAAACATCCCACTGACGAATAGATGCAACTGCAATAAGAGTACGAATAGTTGTCATCTTAGCCACAGGAGCAAAAGTTTCTTCATAATCCATACCATACTGCTGAGAGAATCCTTTAGCAACAAGACGAGCTTTGTAGCGCTCAACTGACCCATCAGACTTAGTTTTGATCTTGTATACCCAACGAGACCCAATAGCACGTTTTCCAGGAGGAAGAGGTACTAAATCCCAAGTATCTGTTTTGCGCAATGCAAAAAGTTCTTCTGCCATAGCCTGCTGCCAAAGAGGATCAAGGATAGCCTCTTTATAGGAAGATGGCTCAGACAAACTGTGAATAGAGCTTAAGAAAGAAGTAAACGAAGCAGAGTAAGTGGAATAGACAAAATCAGGCAATTGAGTAGACTTACGGTGACGAGAGGGATAACGAGGAGGCGAAGGAAGAGGCAAAGGATCAACAATCGCAGGAGGTGGTTGGGCAGTCGGGGGGGCAAGAGTGATGTCATCATCTGGAGTAGTAGTATTTGTCCTGCAATTCTCAACATTACAATCACTAGAAGTACTATCATTAGGACCAAATGGATCAATATGGGTTAGTTCTGAACTGTTAGTAATCGAAGACTCGGAAGAAAAGGAGTAGAATGGAATATGCTCAAGAAAAACAACATGACGAGAGACATAAAGTTTTCTTGCATGAGGATCATAACAACGATAGCCCTTTTGACCATCCCCATAACCAAGGAAAACACACATGGCAGAACGAGAAGACAACTTACTACGTTCTACTTATGGACGGAGAACAAAACAAGTAGAGCCAAAGACTTTTAAAGAAGAGTAATCAGGGATAGAAGCATACAATTTTTCAAAGGGAGACAAACCTGATATGACATTTACGGGATTACATTAATAGCATGGACATCAAGAAGAACAGCCTCTCCCAAAATTCATCGGGAACCGGCCGACAACAAAAGAGAACGAGCAGTCTCAATAATATGACGGTGTTTCCTTTCAGCAACTCCATTCTGTTGAGGAGTATCAGTACAAGATGTCTGGTGGAGGGTGCCATCATAAGCAAGTAATTCAGAAAATTTATTAGAGGTATATTCACCACCTAAATCACAACGAAAACACTTTATAACAGCGTTGTGTTGAGTCTTTACTATAGCACGAAACATATGATAAATATCAAGAAATTCAGAACAATGTTTCATAAGATAAACCCAACAATAACGAGTGTAATCATCAATAAATGAAACATAATATCTAGATCCACCTTTGGTAGGAACCGGTGATGGACCCCAAACATCAGAGTGAACTAAATCAAAAGGTGCATATGAAAGGGAAACACTTTTACTAAACGGTAAAGCTGAAAATTTAGCAAGTTTACAACCACAACAATCTGAAATATCACTGGTTTGTAACTTTCCTAAAGCTCCAGTAGAAGCCAAATACTTTAATCTAGAAGCAGAAACATGTCCAAGGCGGGAATGCCATAAATAAAAACTAGAAGACGAAGAATTCAAACGAAAACTAGATAGTAAATCAGTGGATGTTGAGGCTGCAATATCTGGGACTCTCAGATCATCCAACACATAAAGTCCCCCCTGTCTATGGCCTGTCCCAATTAGCCTCCCGGAATGTTAATCCTGCACACAACAAGAAGTGGAAGAAAACTTAACTGAATAATCGGAATCGCACAATTGACCAACTGAAGCAAGACTCAAAGTGAGGTTAGGAATATAATAAACATCAGAAAAAGACAAGTTAGGCGTGGAGACAGAACCAATGCCTGCTAATGGCATAGGAGTGCCATCAGCAGTCATAACTGACATAGACGAGGTAGGACTCACTGACACAAAAGATTTATTATCATATGACATATGGTGCGATGCTCCAGAATCAAGAATCCATATGGAAGGAGATATACCTGACAGACTAGAGGACTTCAAACCTGTAGTAGAAGAGGCAGACATGGCATGTGGCTAAGTAGCAAGAAGCTTTTGAAGTTGTTCCGCAATATCATGTATTTGAGAAGCAGTCTCATGTGGGTATACAGAACCAGTACTAGAGCCAACGAGAGGAGGAGGAGGAGCAGCAGCATCGGCATTGGATGATGGACCCCTAAAGTTCTTCTTATTTGCTCTCCTTGATTTCAGACATTGTGCTTTCCAATGACCTTTTTCTTTGCAGAAAGCACATTCATCATTACCAAGTCCAATCCTCCCTTGAGGTTTTCCTTTTTGAGCAGGAGCAGCAAAAACAGATGGAGGATTAGGGAGAATTCCCTTATCCGACACAATGGAGTGGGTCTTAAGTCTGGTTTCTTCAGCCAACAATTCATTGACTACTGATTCAACATTAGGAAGAGGAGTACGATGAAGAATACCCCCACGAAGGCCCTCAAAATCATCACAAAGAGCCATCAGAAACCAAACCAGACGCTGCTCTTCTCGCTGATCAATGTATGCTTTGTGACTTTCAATTGATCGATTCCATAAGAGCCAATTGATCCCACAAATTAGTCATGGCCGAATAGAATGCCTGAATGGTCATATTGTTCTGTTTAAGGGCCCTAATGTCACTTTCCAGCTGATACCGTCTTGCAAAATTAGACTGAACATATAGGCGTTGCAAATGATCCCAAACCTCTTTAGCCGTATCATACTTGGCTAGTTGCACACCAATAGACATTTCAACAGAATTGTTAATCCAAGTAATGATTTTCGAATTAGTAACCATCCAAGTATTCAAATCAGCAGTGTATTTGGCTACATCCGTTTTATCTGTGGGCTTAATAGAAGTTCCATCAACATGACTCCATACATTTTTTCCAATCAAAAATTTTTTCATCACATAACTCCAATAAGAGTAATTCAGTCCATTGAGTTGGACACTAACAGCTTGCAAAGAATCATCCTTAACACCACCATAGCAAACAATCACAAAATACGATGAACACAATCACCGAGAATGTAAGAAATTAGGGATAACACATGCAGTCGAAGCGAAGAAGCGAGCGTATCGAAACCCGCCCGGAGCGAGAGGAGGAGAACGCGCCGAAAGCGAGAAGCGAAGGAGCGTAGGAATCGAGAAGCGGAGGAGGAAAACCGAGCAGAAATCGATCTTAGGATCGCAAAACGGCCAGAAAAACCGAACCCCGAACCCCACTAGTTGTGGACCACTTTACAGTAGATCCCTGAATCAACCAAAGCTCTTTGATACCATGTTAACATACATAAAAACATAGTGGATAAAGAAGATGAAGAATGGGAAGACTAAGGGAGAAAGAGCCCTTGCTAGGGTTTCATAAGGCAACAATGAGCAAAAGCATAATAGTGTTGGCTTACAAAAGGAATAAATACTAGAGACTGAGAAAGACTAAAATACAATTACTACTAACTAATAATAATAATACTTAACAGTACAATGCTCAAGAATAGTACAATTTTTTTCCTGAAAAGTAGTAACCATATGTGCAGAGAGACTACAAGTTTTGTAAACATTTTAACTTACAAGAGACTAAGGTGTAACCTGCGTATGGTGAAGTCAAATGTGTCTGCACTTGCTGAAAATCCTCGTTAATGCTCTAAGCGTTTCTGCATCTAATCGTCAACATGTGCTTTGAATACGTTTTTTACGAAAATATTTTAAAAACACAATTCAACATCTATTCTTGTGTTTTTTCTATTATATTTCAATAAAGTGATATGATGAAAATAAAAAAGATACATATGTTTGTGATCTCTATAAAATTTATAAATTTTAATTTTAATTCCTATAAAAATATTATCTGTTTTATGTTCTTATAAAATGCGAAAACTATATGCTTTTAGTCCCCGCAATAAAAAAAACACTATTTTTATATTTTATAAAAACTAATAAAATTTGTACAAGGACTTAAATAAAAAATTGTCATTTTTATAGGAATGAAAGACATCTTTAAGTCAAATAAAAATATTGATTTGAATTTAGTATATAAGAATGAACATAAACTTACTACAAATAGAATTAAGATTTAATTGTTATGTATTAGTAATCATTTGGTAGCAAACCTCTTAAAATCATATGGGTAATGCTCTGTGCTTGCACTGTCCTAATGATATGAATGCGTTTGATTAATCCCACCACAAAGAACTTTAGACTTCAAAGCCAAGCAATATATGTCCTACCACAATAACTATGTTCTGTTAGAATTTTTTTCTAATAATTCTTGTGGGCTACAATTAATTGTGACCTTTTAGTTTTTCTAAAAACGGGTTAAAGTTATGATCCAATTGATGATTTTTTTTTGATAGACAAATGTTAGTGGTTAGTTTTGTTAGAGGGGAGGGGGATTTTGTTAGTGGCAAGGATCTGAGTCATGCATCTCCTGCTTGCAACTTCTTCATGTCCCTTGGCTTAAGCCCACAAATAAGTGATCAATTGTAATGGGCATTTGGACACCTAATTCTGATTTATGTGAGAGATAGTATAGGCCCAATCACTAGACCCATGATGGGAGGTGCCTAGGGTTAACAAATAGAGAGGCTAGGTCCTCTTTGCCATCACGCTATTTATACGCTCGTATGCGGTTTGTCCCATTAGGAACCGAGAACCTGGAGTTTGTGACCAGGCAAAAAAAGGCTTAGTTCGTGATTTCAGGAGTTCAATGAGATAGAGGTGATTTTCAGTAACCATAATTATGTCTACAACAAGTAAGTGTTCTAATCGGTGTTCTAATTTCACGTGGTATCAGAGCGGTTATTATATGATTTAGGACCTAATTGTTGAATGAAATCATCCTCTTTTATTTGAATATTTATGAGTTTCAAAAAAAAATTGGGTAATTTTCGTTTTTCACTATGAGTGAAATTTTGAACTGTGATTTACAATAAATCGGGACTTGAAACCATAGGAGTTTTGTAGAGGATGATTATACGAATCCATTGGCACCGGTTTCATAATTTTTTGTTATCCATAGAGGGAGAAATTCGAAAATTACATCAACATAGTTAGGGTTTATGTTTACGATTTTGCAGCTTATTTTCAATGTTTTGGTTGTTTAAAATTGGGGCTTTTGTGATGAAATGATTATAACACTACAAAAAAACAGTCAATTTGCGGCAGTTTTTTTGTCATTTTGCGGGGGTTTTCGACCCCCGCAAATTGATTCGCGGGGGTTACGAAAACCGCCGCAGTTACGTGTGCCGCAACCTTTTTGCGGGGGTTTTTAGAAAACGCTGGTATCGTACTTATTTGAGGCGGTTATTTTGCGGAGGTTTTTAACCCCCACAGTTAGTAGCGGTTATATTGCGGGACCTGAAAACCTCCTAAATGTGAAGTGATTTTGGGGCGTTTTTGTTGCGGGAGTTCTAAACCTCCTAAAATTTGAACTTATTTTGAGGGGGTTATTAACCTCCTCTAAACGTTCTGTAGAATTTCAAAGAGACTTTTTTTCTCCCTCATCTCATTGTTAACACTTTTATATACCTTACAATTTGGAATGATTTTGTTACAAAATATTTCCATTTTTGGTTTTATATTTTCCTAATTTATGACAATTATAAAACATTCAATAAATTTAATCTCAATACTCAAAATTCCATTAAAAATATAACCATGATAACATAAATGTATTTCAAACATTTGTAGCTTCATCAAAAGAAACATTTGTAGTTCAAATATGTAATGTAATACAACTCAAAACTTATAATATCTTAAAAGAAGTCTTATACTAAAAGATCCTAAAAAAACATCAAATGTTGCTGGCACCAGATGATCCTCTTGCATCTATAGGTGAATTAGGCTCACTTGTATCAACACTTGCCTGAGATAACAAAAGAAAAATAATGAGTTAATTGCAGCAAGTTGGTAATTATTTAGCATGCTATTTCAATAGATCCATTTTGTGTCATGAAACAATGCAAGTCAATTCATGAAGCCGCATCATCCAACTAAAGCAAAAAATTAGATTTAAGTACACCTGAAAGTCTATTCTGTACATCCCTCGGCATGAAATGAAAAGTGGAAATCATTCATTATGCATGACAGTATTGAGAATGAATCATGAATTGAAAAATATTACCAGATTAATAAATCATTCCACATCATGATTATCAATGCACAGTTGAATACTATGTCAGTCATCCCTCCCCTTACCATCCCTATATCAACACATTAGCTAGAGATCTTAATCATACAATCAAGTTAATGAAAAGGCTATAATTGAACACAATCACAGATACACATAAATATATAGCAGACCAAAATTAAACCAACGAAAAATTGAAACAAACCTCATTCCAAGCGTACAGAGTACGCACAAAAATATAAGGCAAGACTAAAAAAAATTGAAACAAAAAGAATAAAATAAAACTAAAATGGGGCTGTGAGTAATAGGACTGGGAACACAGAACATATTTTACCAATAAATAATCCCAAACTTGCCTAAGTTTATTAAGGAAAATGATTGGAGGTTTTTTAGCTTGAGAAGTAATTAAAGAAGCAAGTCAGCATATAAAAATGAACTAAACTACCATTTCAGGACTAGTCTAAATCTAGTGACTGGTTTGTGTTTTTCCTTTGTTCAGATTTTCTTAACAGACTCATAAACTCTTTTAGTTACACTTTTAGAAGGCCAAGTGCAGAGAAGAACTAATGGGTAGAAACACTGAGTTCAAGCATTTTTTTTTATTCCAATCACTGAAGGTTATTAGGCTCCCCATGTAACCAGTTTGTTACTACTATGGCTAGATGATCAAACACGTGAAATATATCTCTTTTTTAATTTTGCTCTCTTGTTTCTCAATTTAACATGTTCATAATGCAAAGGAACCAAAAACTACACCTTTCAATCACATACATATGACGTAAAAGACTCCAGCAAATTTCATATTTATGAACTAGAGGGAAAGTACTTACATTTGATGAACCAAAGACTCCAAAGAAATTCTTCGGGGATCCTTCCTTCTTTCCTTATCATGTAAGCTTTAAGTGCACCCAAGGTGCTTTGAACTTGGGATTCTAAGTTTGTGTACTTCTCTTGCCATATGTTAGAAGATGATGTAGCAGCACAGGATGAAGAAAGACTCAAATCCGAAAGTCGAAGCCTGGTATTCCTAAATGTATTAGTAGGAGCTGCACCCATACCCATGCATCGCACTCTTCCAGAGTGTTCAGGCCCCAACACTCTACCAACAACATCATTGGGAGAAACTTCAGCTTCATCATTACTGATTTGGGTCAAACCCACTTCGATTTGTTCCTATGAGCATACAAGATTTTGAAGTTAAAAACTATTATGATTAAAATCCAAAATGCAACCTAAAGACAATATTTTTCAAGTTAAACTTACCACTATAACTTTTGCTGCATCATTTACAACCGATCCATCCTTTTTTTATGGGTTTCAATATACAATTTTCCTCATTTGGGATGTTGTCCAGTTTCCAAAAACTAAAATAGGAAAAATGTCACAATAGATAAGAAACTATAATATAATAAAATTTATTAGGTTAATTAATATAACTACTTAATTAATATAACTACCATCTCATGTCTTTTTCTCGAGAGAGGTTTAGAACCACCAGTATGAGGAATCACTTGCTTGCTCCGTATTTCTTTATTTCCTTGACTAGTCTCCTATGAATAAACAAATAAAAGTTCACGTATTAATCAAATAATTTACTACGCCAACAATAATAGACCAAAGTAATCTAAATCGTACCAGTGTTTGTGGTTTTAGACGATAGGTAACAAATTGAGCCCATTGAATTTTATCTATACCAACTGGCACGTTACTTATGATTTCATCTCTAGTTTTGGTTTGATCATAGAACTCGTACCACAATTTCTGCCTACTTGCAGCCCACTTCTTCCCAAGGCTAAGTTTGCAATATCTCTTTGCAAGGGCTTCAGTAGTCTCAAAACAAAATCGAGGCTGCCAAAAAATTCCAAGTCAGTCTTTATGCATTCAAATGATGCATATAAATTTAGTATAAATGGAAAGTTACACGTGTATAAAGCTAACCTTGATGTTTGTGTTAAAGCACTCCTCAAAATAATCATTCGGAATGCCTGTTGGTCCATTCCACCTATCAAAATTAATTGGAAATAGCCTGCAATCAATTGCTAATGTTCCCAAATATCCTGCAAGCAAGCCTTGTGCCTCACCATATTCAGCGCCTTGGTCATCAAAGTGCACAATTATGCGTTCCCCTCTAGGTAAGTATTCGACTTGCTTAACCTTGAGTCTAATCGTCTTTGTAACTTCTTCCGAGTCTTTAACAATAAAAGACTTAATTTAACCAAAAATAAAATAAAATAGAAGGAATTATGACAAATGAAAGAAAGTATAACGCATATACCTTTTGATTCAACAGTCCAATATTGGGTAGACTCACGTCCAATACATGGCCTAGAGGTTTGAGATTCTTGTGGAATCCCAGAAGTTGACGAGGAAGAATGAGCAGGAGCTTTAGTTGTAGGATGTCCTGCACTCTGAGTGTGAAGTGAAGAATGGTTTGGAGCTTCAGTTGGAGCATGTGTTGGTGCTTGAGTTGGAGAATGAGTTGGAGCATGTGTTGGGGCTTGGGATGGAGAATAAGATGGAGCATGTTTTTGAGTTGGAGGGTGTCTTGCACTCTGAGTGTGAAGTGAAGAATGGTTTGGAGCTTCAGTTGGAGCATGTGTTGGTGCTTGAGTTGGAGAATGAGTTGGAGCATGTGTTGGGGCTTGGGATGGAGAATAAGATGGAGCATGTGTTTGAGTTGGAGGGTGTCTTGCACTCTGAGTGTGAAGTGAAGAATGGTTTGAAGCTTGAGTTGCAGCATGTTCACTTGCTTGAGTTGGAGGGTGTCTTGCACTCTGAGCATGAAGTGAAGAATGGTTTGAAGCTTGAGTTGGAGAATGTGTTGGGGCTTGATTTGGAGTTGGAGGATGTGTTGCACACTGAGTTTGAGGTGCTGACTTTAGTGGATTTCGGAAACGCTTAGTCTTTGCCATGACTGCATATTCATGAAAAAGGAGAAACATAAAAGGTGAAATGCAAATCAAATGTGTTATATTGTCAAATTTGTTAGCATGCATATAAAGTATAAAATATAAAGTATTACCTTCATATAAAGTACAAACTATAAAGTACAAAACATAAACAAAATAACCACAACTTAAAGTAGAACGAAAGTATTACCTTCATATAAAGTACAATATTAACTATATTTTTCTACTCAGACATGTGTGCATTTGTTGCCAAATCAGCAGGCATGTTTGACTCAACTACATCATCATTTAAATGGTTTGAAGCCAATTGCACATACTCATCGTCAATATTACCAAATTGCTCAAGTTGTTGCTCTTGGTACGGCTCATTTTCGTAAACTTCATCTTCTACTTCTTCTCCCATTTCATACAAATCTCTTGGCTTTAAGTGCACAACAACACTCCATCCCTTATTAACCACATCATCTACATAATACACCATTTGTGCTTGAGATGCCTCAATGTAAGGATCATGTTCTTCACGATCACCAATATGAATCAATCTTTCAAAATTTACACAGTTAAAATTCCAACTATCCTTTTTGTACCCTCTATCTCGTGTAGTTTCACCATTTGCATTTGAAAAGAATAACCTTGAACTGACCATAATAGTTAATCTCAATGATATCCTCCAACTTCCCATAATAAGGTAAGTCTGCTTGTCTTGAGTTCCTATCAGCACTACTCGAAACACAAGATGTGTTGGATGTTAAAAAAACTCCACTATTTTGTGTTCTCAATCCCTCTTCTCGAGCCAAAGTGCGAAATTTGAACCCATTAATGTTGTAACCAGTAAATCTTCTTGCATTGTCCAAAGGGCCACGTGCTAGAAATTTTAGATCAGCAGACATTGTATTTATTGTTTCTGGATTCATAATCTAGTAAACGCAATTGTGTCAGTCAAATATGAAAGCAAACAAGAAAAGGAAGTATAACTATTGAATTATAACTAACCCGCTTTTGGAACCAATCACCAAATTCTTTATATACTCTCTTTTCTATCTCCGTAGCTGAAGATCTTCTTGATCTTGAACCTCTTTTTATGACTTGTCTAAATTCACTACATGAATTAATTATATTGCAATCAATGCAAGTGATTAGTATATTTAATCATGTAATAATGAATGACATAAAGTTTATTCTAATTACTCACTCAACAAATGGTGCAACTATTGCACAATTTAGAAGCACATATCGATGAGCTTGTAGTTTTTGCATTTGAGTTAATGCGAATATTGAGAAAGCTCCTACTGGTTTTCCAAGTTGAGGGAAGATGGAGGATGCATAGGAGGACTCATTCTCATTTGGGTCATCACAAACACGTCTAGGCCTATTGAATCTTGTCTCTATATCTTGAAAGTAGCGAGAACAAAAAGTAAGAGACTCTTCAGCTAAGTAACCCTCAGCTATAGAACCTTCTGGTTGAGCCTTGTTACGTACAAAGGACTTTAAATGACCCAACTCCCTACAAGAATGATAGAGAATTAGTGAATACAAGTTGGATATATAGAACAAGATACCTTAAGTCGAAGGAGCAATTATTTTACCTCTCTACAGGATACATGTATCTATAATGCACTGGACCTCCAAGCTTTGCCTCCTCTATTAGATGGACAGTTAAATGAACCATAATCGTGAAGAATGATGGAGGAAATAACATTTCCATATGACAAAGTGTAATCACAATGCGATCTTGGAGACTTTGAAGGTCCGAAAGACTCAAACTTTTACCACAAAGAACTCTAAAAATGAAACGTAATTCCACCAAGACTGTGAACATGGTTTGGCAATAAATTGCGAATTGCTAATGGTAGAAATTGTTCCATTATAATATGAGAATCATGACTTTTCAACCCAAATATCTTTTGTTTTGCCTCATTAACACATCTAGAAATGTTACTTGAGTAACCATCTGGTACTTTAACATTCTTCAAAGTTTTAAGAAACAACTTTTTGGTATCAGGTGTTAGTGAAAACAAAGCAAGGTGATACCTCCCATTTTCATCAGGCCAAAGATCATGCCTTATACCCATACCTTTCAAATCTTTTCGAGCATTGAGATTGTCTTTTGACTGAGGCTTCTCAAGGAGCAAAGTATACAAAACATTGTCACATACATTTTTTTCAATATGCATGAAATCCAAATTATGAAGCAACAAATTAGACTCCCAATATGGAAGTTCAAAGAATATGCTTCTTTTATTCCATTGCTTAGTTTCTTGTCTAGATCTTTTTCTCCTACCATCCAACATTAATCCTCTCTCAGATGTAACATTAATGTTTTCCACTTGCTTCAAAACGTCAGATCCTGATATTTTTAATGGTGGACTTCGTTCCTCTGTGCTTCCATCAAAGCGAACACGGTTCAGTCTAAATCTATTTCTGCTCAAAAAACGATGATGACCCATAAAACACCACTTTTTACTATGAGGGAGACAACATGGCTCTGCATCAAAATTACAAGTTGGACACGCCAAACCTGTATGAGTGTTCCAACCAGACAGATTTCCTAGGCCAGGAAAGTCACTAATTGTCCACATAAGAGCCGCCCGCATTCTAAAATTTTCATTCATTGATACATCAAAAGTGACCACACCATCATTCCATAGCTCATTTAGCTCATTTATAAGGGGTTGTAAGTAAACATCTATCTTATTTCCTGGAATGATCATCGATAAGATGAAGGAAGTGTGATTCATACACATCCAAGGAGGAAAATTATATGGAATCAAGAACACTAGCCAAATGCTATAGGAAGAACTCATGGTCCCAAAAGGGTTAAAACCATCACTGGCAAGGCCTAAGCGAACATTTCGAGGATTTAAAGCAAATTCAGGATGCATCAAATCAAATGTCTTCCATGCCTCACCATCCCTTGGATGCCTTATCAACCCATCCTTATTGCTCTCTGTGGCATGCCATCTCATATGCTCTGCAGTCTTACAACACATGAACAATCTTTGCAATCTTGCTTTTAATGGAAAGTAACGCAAAACCTTTAAAGCTTGTTTTTTCTTCTTCTTGGGGTTCCATCTGGATGTTCCACAATGCTTGCATGTTTGCAAGTCTTTTTCGTCGTCTCCCAAATATAGCATACAGTGATTTGGACACGCATCTATCTTGGTATAATTAAGACCAAGTTTGTTGATGATTTTCTTCGCCTCATAAAAAGAAGGAGGTAACTTTGCTTGTTGAAACGCATTTCTCAACAAATCTAGTATCATAGTCATTGCCTTGTCACTCAATCCACACAAAACCTTTATATGATATAATTTGATTATAAATTCTAGTTTTGTGTACTTGCTCCCTTCATTCAATATCTGATTTCCATCATTCATAAACTCATGAAAATCACTACAACTCTCCCTTGACTCTTCGTTTAATATTTCATTTGCGCCTAATGGTTGTGGTTCATCTATATTAGCGGCTTGTTGCCTATAGTGCCCAAATGCATCATTGACCATTGTTTCTATCGGATTTTCATAATGAGATGCCTCTTGCACAAGATCTTCATTCCTAGAAGACCCTGATACTTGTTTCTCACCATGACGATTCCATATGACATAGTTTTCGGGGAATGGTCTGACCTTTAAGTGATCCTCGGCTATCTCTCTAGTTTGCCAACCTATAAACCCGCATTTAGAACATGGACATTGTATCCTATTTCCAACAGCCGCCTTCTCAAAAGCAAAATCCAGAAATTTACCTAAGCCAATTTCATATTCATCTGTAGCTCGTGGCTTAGAAATCTTAGATTTATCCATACTCAAGATACCTAAACAAGTTATCAATGATAGTTCATAAAACCAAACTTCATAATATTCCAATACAAAATCATCATCATGATTGAAGCAATGCTTCTATATAAACAACATAATCTAACTAAAGAAAAACAAGTCCTCTACAAATATATTTATGTCAAACCATTTAATAACAAGATGTGTGCGTGTATATATCATAAGTGCGAAAAACAAGGCACTTAATTTGGCTATGCCCATTGACATGTCTTTTTATAATATTCACAGAACCAATGAAGCTATAGTAAACTAAAAAATGAAATCATATAACACAATTGAAGGTGCCTTTAGGAAATAGCACTAAATGAAATCACTAAATGACTTTGTTGGTTTACTTGATTCTGAATTTAAATCCATGCAACATGAACCCTTCAAGTTGGCTTTAAAAACAGAATTTATGAACTGATTGTGTACATGCATAAGAACCTAGCTAAATGCTCATGTCAAGCTCATAACACACTCAGTTTCAATTGAAATGGTGATATCTTTTCATGAAGTTGATTTCAAGCAGCGTATTTTTATCAGGATAGTTTAAATTTTATAGGCTTAACTGAAATGAAGCAGGTTTTTTATTTTTAGATTACTTGTTGATGACATGTTGAAGGTCTCCCAAATGTAAATTCATAGAAAATTTCTTTATTGTTGTTTTTTGTTGCTTCTGATTTCACTTCTTGCATTTTTCATCTTATTCTTGTGCTTCTGATTTTTTTTTTTTTAGTGACTATGACACATGATTCAGTGTTTTCTGTGTTGTTTGAGTTGGGTTTCTGGTTTAGTGGTTTGTTTATGATGATTTACTTTATATATCTTAGATGCATTTTGTTTGGTATTGTTGCTTCTTTTACTCAGTCCATTTACTTTTTTCAGTTTGTGCTTCTGGTGGTTGTGATTTATCCTGTTCTGTACTATTCTATTTTTAATGGTAAGGCACTGTTATGTCTGATCTTGTGCTGTTTTAAGGTCTAGTATTTAGTAATGATGGAGCTGGGTCCTTTCACCACCTTGTGGCATTTGTACTGCATTTTGATTAAAAGGGAATGTAGTGCTGCGTTTTGCTTTTTGGCATTTGTCCACCTTCGACATTTTGCATTTTATCATATCATTTTGCTTTTATCATATATGATGACAGCATTTTGGAGAAGAAAATATGTAGATTCTATGTGGCAAAAGCAGTTGCATTGCTCGACTTGAGGTCTAAACTTGTCACGGTACCATACCTTCTCACTAGCTACTACTACTAATATATGAAAAAATTTCTATTGAAAGCATGTTTATGTTTTAATATTAATTTGTATTCTGCTTGCTACCTCCTTGAATTTTTTCTACAATTGAATAGGCAAAGGAAAAGTGGATGGTGTTGCCTGGAAAGATAATGGCTTTTATTGGTTCTGATATAATGAAAAAGGAAGGATATGAAGGCATCATTGCTAAAAGTAAAGATTTGAAGGTGAATGATCCAAATGAGGAAATTGAAAAAAATGATCTGAATGGAGTGGAGTTAAGCAGGGAATTATGAAGTGGAGATGCAGGGATCACAAAAAAGGCTGACTAAGTGGAGGATGTGGTAGTGGCTATGGCAATGGCTGTGGGAATACACATCAGAGTTGTAATTCATATTTTCTTTATATGATTTGCAATTTTCTCTCTTATTATTTGGGTCTTGGAACTCCGTGGTGGTGGACTGAATATGCTTTATGCTTGCATGATAGAGAAGGGTTATATACCACTTAGCTCAAACTAGATTGACACAAGAAACTCGATTTTCACCACATTAATGCATTGACCGGAAACATACCATGTTGTCTCTCTAACTTAAATATTGTTTGTGCATTTATTTATATATTTATTGTTTGGTTATAGGTTTCAATAAAAGTTTTATGATTAATTAAATTCATTTGAAATTGATAAATGTCCATGGTTTAAATGTGTTAAAATATGCAATACATTTGGGATGGATTTGGGACGGAATTACATTTGGGACAAAATTGATCACGGGTTTTTACTCGTAAACATTTGGGACGGATTTGGGATGAAATTGATTACAGGTGTATGTTCATCTAAATTTTGTTTGAAATTCGTCTGAAGCAAATTTCGAACGGACTTCAGACGGAACTACTCATTTAGTGACCAGGGTTTTCTAGACGGGAGTGGGTCCGTTCTAATCAAAGAGGGCAAAGCAATAATACCAACTTCTTTAAACAAACATAACATGCAAGAAACCGTTGCTAATTCCAGAAACTACAAAAGATACAATTAAATAAATGTAATTCAAGAAACCAAACATAACCAAAGTAATAGTTAGAAAAATCACCTTCAAAGAAGCTCTGACAGTCCGGTCTCGGTAGTGTGACAGCAACACACTGGATTTCAAACCAACAAATAAATCAGGTGACACTGTTATATTGTTCCCTGCAACAAGAAGAAGAAAGTGATGAAGAAAGGGACAAAGAGATGAAGAAAAAGAGGGGAAATAACCCAATGGAAAGCTTAAACGAATTATTGTCTCGCCAAGAGTGAGAACGATTGAGTGAGAACCATTCAGCAGCGACGAAGCAAGAAGAAACGGCAGAGGGAGAGACTGGTGATGAAGGAAGAAGCAGTGGCAGAGGGAGAGACCAACGACGAAGGAAGAAGCAGCAGCGGAGGAGAGACAGGCCACGAAGCAAGAAGCAGTGGAGAAGGGAGAGAGATCACGAAGCGAGAAGTAGCGACAAAGGGAGCGTTTCGTTTTTCCAGAAGCAACCACAAAGCAAGATCTAAAGAGAAAGGGGTTTCATTTTTGAGAAGAAACAAAAAGAAAAGGATGAAGGAATGTAAGGGGTTTCGATCGGGAGCGGGATAATGAAAAAAAGAGGGGGAATGAATTGTTTATTTAGAGGGGGTTTTGTAGCCTCTGTAATTTAAACAAAAAACCCTGCAGGTTTTATTATCTCGGGTGTGGGATGCAGAGTACTGACGCTTTTAAATTATATTGGGGGGATTTTGTATGACCTCCGCAGAAAACCCCCCACAAATTAGGCCTTTTTTTGTAGTGTAAATTTGATTCTGATCGAAACCCATGCATAATCACAACAAAAACGATCGAAATCGGAGCCAAAACAATAGTAACCATTTTTTTTCCTTCTAAAAACACGTTCTGCACAAACTTGAGGTTGAAGATGAACTGCACCATTGCGCAACAGGCACTCTCGGCCTATGGAGAGTGTGAAAGCTATAGGTGTCAGCTTTCGATGCCCTTTTTTTGCGCTGTGCTCTATTCTTCGAGCTTGATTTTTCAATCTACTTTCCAGAATTTTTTTCGCTGCGTTAAATATTTTTTTATAAAATACAACATATTAAATTGTTTTTTAATTATTTTTCTGGCAGAAATTAAGTTGAAAATTATGTTAGAAAAATAATATGTTATATTCTGGATCACATGGTACTATTCACTCTCTATATAGAGTTACGCATGATTGTATGCTACTATTTTTATATACGTGCTTTAATAGATTAACTTGTTACGCTGTAAAGTACAAAACATGTTAAGAATGTGGATTGAATTGATGTAGAATCAGTAAAGGTGCTCATTTAATGATGTATTTGCTTGCTGATTGTGTCGTATGTATGGACAAGAGAAAAATGATTCCTATGCAAGAGTTTTTATGCGTCGCTATGAGCCGTTACCACCAAAGTGAGACCGCTTGTATTGATTCATGAAAATTTCTTTGTAGTTTGAGGAATGCTTTTAACCATTTCATGCAATTACCTGCCCAAAGGAGGTGGTTGCAAGTTGTGGTTGAAAGTTGATTGGAGATGAAGTTATTGGGGAATGCATTGGGCAAAGGGATTGTTTGTCCAAATGGGACAATTTTCTGAACCCAGTGTATGCTCATGGATTAACCCATCCATGGTTTTGACCGAGGTTACAACATTGGTTGGTGCATTCTACCCAAAGGTGAATGTGCTATTATACTGGCCTCAATGTGATAGCTTGTTTTATTTTGAGTTATGTCTTGTCATGTTACATGTCTTAATGCATTCGTGTTTTGTCTTAATAGTAAACCATTGAATATTACGATGTAAGTATTATTGCTAGTTTGATAAATTTTAAATTATTGAATTTTTTTTGTTCTAATTTATCAAACATATTTGGATTTATGCTTCAGGACGTATGGTTCATTTTTAACTTATTTGTTGACAAGCAATAAAAGTTGTACTTAATTATATAAAATTATTTTTGTAATGACTTTCTTGTCTTTGGTGGTTGCACGCCACATTGAAACTTGAAAAACGTTAATTTGTGAAAAATATTTTCAATGCACATCATATTATTTTTCATTGATTGTGATCATTGTCACAGTAAATTTTTTAAGTATTTGAAAATATAATATTTGATATATGTATATTTGTGCTCCTTTTGAGTTGTACAAATTGTATAAATTTGGAGATATTCATTGCATGATTAATTCGGCAAGTGAATTTATGTGATATTGCATGTGGAAACGTTTCAAGTGCTTACTCTTGATTTTTGATCAATTGTTTAAATGTGTTTATGGTAAAATTGTTTGTGTTTTCCGCTGCACAAATATCTCTATTGGAAAATGATCCAAATATGTGTTGTAATTTATTTATTTTCTAGCTGATATTTTATAAATAATATACTGGAAAGATAATATACCATGGTTTAGATATGTACATGATATATAAATGCTTGGATGGTGTCATGAAAGTTAATACTTTTAGCCTATATCATGTGTTTTAAGGTGTCAATTTACTTAATTGTGAGCTTTTGTTTCGATTGTTGTAAGTGCAAAACTTGTAGAATGCTAATGGATTTAAAATTCATGATCAATAGGGGTGTTTATTTATTTATTTTTCAATGCACCTTCTTATGGATTGCATCATGGTTAAAGGCAAGAGATATTAATTCCTGGGTAAAAGCATTTCACTGATTATAGTGGGGATTCCCGTCAAAGTGGGATTACTCATTATTAATTGGTGGAATTTCTTTTTATCATTAGAGGAATGCTTCTGATTGTCGCGTATAATTTCCTGCCCAAAGGGGGTTATTGTATGTCATGATTAGAAGTTGATTTGCGATATAGTTATTGGAGGTACACTGGTCTAGAAGATTTGTCTGCCCAAAGGAGATAGATCTCTAAACCCAATGTATGCTCATTGAATAACTTATTATCGACTATGTTGGGTGAAGTTAATGGAGGTGCGTTAGTGTAAGGGATTTGTCTGCCCAAAGGGGACAATTTTCTGAATCCATTGTTTGCTCATTGATTAATTCATCTGAGGTTCTGACCACGGTTGCAACTTTGATTGCGCATTCTACCCAAAGGGGAATGTGTTGTTATGTTGGCCTCAAAATAGCTTGATTTAAGCTGAAGTCATGTCTTGCTCTGTTCTTACTTTAAGCATTCCAAGATTTGCTTAACAATAATTTTTCAAGACAACTGTGTTGCTTGGTTTGTTGTGGATCATCATTGTTCCTAATTTTTGAAGATATGAAGTTAAGTTTACTTTGTTTTGGTATGACATATAAGAGACTTTTAATTTAACCAAAATATTATCAACATTATTGCATTTATTTGTAGATCTATAGATCACAAGAATTTTATTATTTGTCTTATCTTAATTGATTTCCTACTTGAAATCATGATTTACTACCAAATTTATTTCATGAAAGTTCGTGATAAGTTATTAGATGCTTGTGTTAGTTTACTACAAATTTTTTGTAAATTTAATATGGTTGGATCTTGACAACAGTGGGAGGATTTTGACTTAAGTCATTATTTGATGTCAAGAGTGGTAGTAAAAATAATTTACAGAAATATATGATTTTTGGAAATTTTTTAAGTTTGTGGAATTGAAGATATTGTTGATCCAAAGAGCTATCATGAAATTCGATGGATTCCACGTTGGTTAATCCTTTAACTAAGGGACTTTGCCCATAATTATTTATTTATCATTATTTTTTGTGAACATAGGCTTTATGAGTTTGTATAATATGCTTGGTTAGTGGGAGTTTGTGCTTTATGTCATGTAGCACGATATCATTAGGGCCACTATGCCGGTGGTCGATGCCATGTTGGAGCTGAGGCATGAGTGCTAAAACATTAGAGCTCGGTGTCAATGGGATCACTGTGCCGGTGGTCGACACCATATCAGAGCTGAGGCATGATGGTTTCTTATGAACCATATAATTTCTCTGGCTTTAATGAATTAGAGAGAAATTGAGGACTGACAAAGAAAATGACAGTATGGCTGTAAGATCACATTGGCTTGTCATTTTCTTGCTACACTCCACATAAATGACTAGTCGACAGAGTTGGTGGTATTTGTAACCATGGAAGGTGTTATGTCGATATAAGATATGACTACCGCTATGATTCGGTATCATTTAGCTTTTGTTGGATGGAGTCTTAATTAGTGTTGCATCTTGGGATCATGTGTTTAGTGGCCATGTTAGGAAGTATGTTATTAGCCCGGGAGTCGTTTTCAAAATGTTTTCTACAAATTAAAATTGTACAATTGATTTTGCCCAAGTGGGAGAATGATAGACTTTTTCCTAATAATTCTTGTGGGCTACAATCAATTATGACATTTTGGTTTTTCTAAAAACGGGCTAATGTTATGATCCAATTGATGATGCTCAAGCCCGCAAATAAGTGATCAATTGTAATGGGCCTTTGGACACCTAATTCTGATTTATGTGGGAGACAGTGTAGGCCCAACCACTAGGCCCATGATGGGAGGTGCCTAGGGTTGACAAATAGAGAGGTTAGGTCTCCTTTACCGTCATGCTATTCATACGCTCGTATACAGTTTGCCCAATTGAGAACCGAGAACCCAGAGTTTGTGACCGGGCAAATGAAGGCTTAGTTCGTGATTTCAGGAGTTTAATGAGATAGAGGTGATTCTCGGTAATCGTAATCATGTCTTCAATAAATAAGTGCTATAATCGGTGTTCTAATTTTATGTAATAGATCTGTTAAATTTTACATGTTCCACCACAGCCATTTCAATTTCAATTCAAGGGCATATATGCCCACGTTGGAAGGTGCTGAAAGCGCAATACCCACAGCAACTCAAGCACCACTCAATGTCCGACTCCCATTCCTAAGATAGCGTAGTGAATATATTCGATATGCATTTTGGACTAAAACATGTCTATTTGGATTATAAATGGAATAAAGAGGAAGGCAAAGCAAATTCCAAGCATGTTTAGAAGCACCATGCCCATTCCACATGTATTCTGACTTGTCCTTTTATGTTCCTCTTTATTAGACATTTATATATATATATATGTTTTATATTATTTATTTATAAAACTTAACAAAATTAAAGATACATGATAAAAATTCATTTATTCATTTTTGTCAAAAACTATTTTTATACAAAAAACTTAACTACACTAGATTCTACTTTTTTTTGTCACTCGTGCTGAGCACGGGTTCTTTCAACTCAATTATCTCTATTTATAAAACTTAACTATAGTAAGGATCGATACACGACAAATTAAAGTTTATTTATAAGTTTTCCCACAAAAACTATTTTTTCATAAAAAACTTAACCACACTGGTATCTATTTTTTTTTTCCGCCCATAGTGAGCATGAGTTCTCTCAGTTAGTTAGATAAAAATTGAAAAATTCAGCCATATGGTGCTTGATGAATGGTCACTACAAGAAATTTGACTTTCATCGACGGACGTCCGAAATCCGTCACTAGAACTCAAAAATCTGTAGGTATAAGTTATCTTTTTTTTATTACTTTGACCGACCAACGGAGTGCCGGAGTCCCCGACAATTCTAGTCGACGCGTTTTAGTCCGTCTGTCAAAGTTTGTTTACCGTCACTACAGGTTTTAGACTTTTACCTACGGCTGCCACCTGCGGGTGAAAACAATGCAAGGAGGTAAAAAATTGACTTCTGCCTACGGTTTTCGTCTATCACTAAAACCTCTTACTATTTATATAAAAATTATTATATTTTGATTACTATTATAAATTCTAATTAATCAATAAATTATTTGTAATACTACTACTTTTTGACTGATTGTAATATTACTACTAAAATCAGTTTCCACGATAAATATATTAAACTATATTAAATAGTTTGGTTTGTTGATCAGAATATTAAATATCTTAAAAATATCTCGGGAAAGGAAATAAGATTGCAAAGCATATTAGAATATTCACATTGGAAAAAGGGTTCAAATATTTCAAATTGATAATCAGGAAACTAGAACCACTCATGCATAATAGCACATAATTACAAATTTGATACCAATAAGGAGACTAAGATTTTACCATTTGTTGTGTGGATTATGATATATGAAAGAAGGGTTTGAGAAGCAATTTACTTCAGTGCTTCTATGTCCAAGCAGTATGGAAATGGAAATCAATTAAATCATGTTAATTCAAAAATGAATAACTAGTGATTTTCAAGCTTTAGCTGTGGGGTAAAGTTTAAGCATGCCAATGAAGTAAATCAGAGAGTTATGGCTCACCGAGAGTTTTAGTGCTTAATATTGAACAGATGAACATAACCTATGCAGATTATTTCAATCATACTACACATAACCATTGTCATCTATATGCATTTGACATGAATACAAAACCACCATATAATGCTGATGGAAAAATGATCTTTCGTCCAGAGATATCCAAGCATTGATTTATCTTTAGCCAATGCAGTAATATCACTGATGATGAGAAAATAATAGGCACATATCATATATGATCGAGGAAAACTTTCAAGGTGTAAATATGAGAATCACACACACAAGGACAAAAAAGGGATGAAAAACATACAACTCATTGAATATATTGTTATTTTAACAGGATCTAATTATATGAATTTAGAACACCGAGTATTTTCTTTACTTACTTGTCGAAGACATGATTGAGGTTGTCGTTGTCTCGGAGAGCACCGCAGCACGAGCGGCCAAGTCTTCCTTTGCCTGGTCACACACTCCAATTCTAGGTTTTCAATGGGGCAAACCGTAGACGAGCACAATCTGTGTATATGATGGCAAAGGGGACCTAGCCTATTTATTTCACAACCCTAGGACCACCCATCATGGGCCTAGTGATTGGGCCTACACTGTCTTCCACATAAATCTAAATCAGGTGTCCAAAAGGCCCAATACAATCAATCACATATTTGCGGCCTTGAGCATCATCAATTGGATCACAACATTAGCCCGTTTTGTAAAATCCAAAAGACATAATTGATTGTAGCCCACAAGGATTATCAGAAATAATTCTAACATTCTCCCACTTGGGCAAAATCAATTATGTAATTTTAATTTGTAGAAAACATTTTGAAAACGACTCTCGGGCTAATAAACTATTTCCTAACGTGGCCACTAAACACATGATCCCAAGATGCAACACCTAATTAAGACTCCATCCAACAAAAGCTAAGTGATACCGAATCATGGCGGTAGTCATATCTTATGTCGACATAACACCTTCCATGGTTACAAATACCACCAACTCCGTCGACTAGTCATTTATGTGGAGTGTAGCAAGAAAATGACATGCTAATGTGATCTAATAGCCATGCTGTCATTTTCTTTGTCAGTCCTCAATTTCTCTCAAATGCATTAAAGCCAGAGAAATTGTATGGCTTATGTGAAGCCATTATGCCTCACTCAATATGGCGTCGATCACCTGCAGAGTGATCCCATTGACCAGAGCTCTAATATTTTAGCACTTGTGCCTCGGCTCAATATGGCATCGACCACCGGCATAGTGGTCCTAAAGATACCGAGCTCCAATACTTTCGCATTTGATATACACATATAAAATTAATCATAATAAAATTCATTTCATCATTAATCATAAAATCAAATGCAAAGTTTACATCAATATGCTAAAAGTAAATAATTTGAAATAAAATGTTCAATAACATAAACCAACATAAAACATTGAGCTCCCACTAACCAAACACATCAAAAGAACCCACAATGCCCATGTTCTCAACATGTCTATTGAAAACAACTGCCCGAGTCCTTTGGTTAAGGGATCAGCTAACATGGAATCCGTGCCAATATGTTCCACCATTATAGCACCCTCTTTCACAAGGTCTCTAACGGTTAGGTACTTCAACTCCAAATGTTTGGATCCAGTAGAAGTCTTATTATTTTTCGTATAAAACACTGCCGCACTATTATCACAGAAAATTCGCAGTGGCCTGGCAATGGAGTCCACAATGCGAAGTCCTGTCACCAGATTCCTCAACCAAACAAAGATGAGTGGCGGAAGAAACAGGCAATGAACTCGCCGCATAGTAGAAGAGGCAACAAGAGTTTGTTTCTTACTCTTCCAAGATATCGCACCTCCGGCCAACATAAAAATGTATCCGTGGTCGACTTCGTCATCGTGGCACCCGCCAAGATCTGAATCTGTGTACCCCACGATTTCCAAGTTGTCCACCCTTCTGAATGCAAGCATATACTCTTTAGTCCTTTTCAAGTACCTCATCACCTTCTTGGCGGCCATCCAGTGATCATTCCCAGGGTTTGACTGGTATCTACCTAGGGCGCCAACCACGAAAGCGATGTCGTGCCTAGTGCATACTTGGGCATACATGAGACTACCCAAGGCACTCGCAAATGGTTTATCATTCATCTCTGCCGCTCAACCTCATTCTTAGGACATTGATCTTTGTTGAATTTGTCACCTTTAACAACTGGAACATCACCAGATTTACAATTTCGCATATTAAATCTCTCCAAGACTCTATCAATGTAAGCCTTCCGAGATAATCCGAGTATGTGACGTGATCTGCCTCTATGAATCTCGATTCCCAACACAAAAGAAGCCTCACCAAGATCTTTCATGTCAAAGAATCTAGTCAAGATCCTTTTCGCCTCATGCAAAGACACCAAGGTCATTAGAAGCTAATAATATGTCATCGACGTACAACACAAGGAAGATAAATTTGCTCCCACTGACCTTGAGGTATATACATTGGTCAACTTTATTTTCCTCGAACCCCATAGAAGTCACCACTTCATCAAATTTCAAATACCACTGTCTAGAAGCTTGTTTCAGGCCATATATCGATCTCTTCAGCCTACAAAACAAGTTCTTACTATCACCAACATGGAAACCTTCAGGTTGATGCATGTATACTTCCTCACTCAAATCACCATTTAGAAAAGCTGTCTTCACATCCATTTGATGCAGCTCCAAATCAAAGTGAGCCACTAGAGCCATAATGATCCTAAAGGAATCCTTTGTGGATACTGGCAAAAAAGTCTCATTGAAGTCAATACCCTCCTTTTGTGTAAAACCTTTTGCCACTAGTCTGGCCTTGAACCTCTCAATGTTGCCCTTGGCATCCTTCTTTGTCTTAAAGACCCATTTACAACCAATTGCCTTACAATTGACAGGCAACTCAACAAGCTCCCATACACCATTGACTGACATAGATTGCATCTCTTCATCCATCGCATGCCTCCACTTATCAGACTGAGAGCAAGTGATAGCTTCCTGATAGCTCTTTGGATCAACAATGTCTCCAATGTCATATGCATCCTCACTGAGATAGACGATGAAATCATCACCAATGGCAGATTTCTTTTCTCTAGATGATCTTCTCAAAGGAATCTGTGCCTCAGGCTCTGTAGGTTGTGCAACCTCAACCACAGCCGGAGGATCAACAACATCGTCGGTCTGAGGAACGACTACATCCTCAGTCGGAACAATCATCCCAACTGGAGTAACTGACCGAACACTGACAATGGAAACAGGTAAAGGTAAAGCAACAGTCTCAGGTGAAAGCATGTCGGTCTCATCGGATGGAGCAATGGGGTCTGCTACATCAAGTTCCAAGAATTTGGCATTTATGGACTCTACTATCCTTTCCCCTTTTCCAGGACAGAAGAACCTGTATCCTTTAGCACGTTCTGGATATCCAATGAAAAAACAACGACTAGTCTTGGGGTCTGTTTTCTTCTGCAAGGGATTATAAATTTTTACTTCAGCCGGGCAACCCCAGACTCGAAAATGGTTCAGGCTGGGTTTTCTTCCTGTCCAGAGTTCAAAAGGAGTTTTGGGAACAGATTTACTAGGAACTCTGTTAAGAATGTAAAGAGTTATTTTCAAGGCTTCACCCCACAGATATTCTGGCAAGTTACATCTACTCATCATGCTTCTCATCATATCCTTAAGAGTCCTATTACGTCTTTCGGCTACACCATTTTGTTCAGGAGTCCCAGGCATGGTGTATTGCGGAACTATTCCGCAATCCTGCAAGTATAAAGCAAATGGTCCCATATGTTGTCCTGTGGCACCATATTTACCATAATACTCTCCACCACGGTCGGACCTCACAACCTTGATCACTTTTGCCAACTGCTTCTCAACTTCAGTTTTAAACACTTTAAATTTTTCAAGTGCTTCAGATTTTTCTTTAATCAAATAAAGATACCTAAATCGTGAAAAGTCATCAATGAAAGTAATGAAAAACCTATTACCGCAGATTGTAGAAGTAAGAGGCCCACTGATATCCGTGTGAATAATCTCTAAAAGATCAGAACTTCTAGTTGCACCTTTCCTTTTGGTCTTCGTGAATTTTCCCCTGATGCAGTCCACACAAGTACCCAGATCATCAAAATTCAAGGAAGGTAGAATATTTGCCCTTGTCGATCTCTCAACCCTTTCCCTAGAAATGTGACCTAAGCGCTTGTGCCATAGCAAAAAAGATTTTTCTTCAACTTTGGATCTCTTAGCAACAGAACTCTCAACAACTAAAGATGAAGCAACATTATCGGAAGCTAGAGACAATTTATATAAACCATCAACCAAAAATCCATAACCAACAATTCGGGAGTTCAATATCAGACTCATTTCACAATTACCAAAAGTAAAACTGAAACCAAGTTTATCCAATAAAGAAATCGAAATTAAATTCCTCCTAAAAGAAGGTACATAAAAAGTATTCTTCAAAATGAGTTCAAAACCAGATCCTAAAATTATGCTGACGTCTCCCACTGACTCCACAGCTACTTCAAGATCATTTCCTACCCTTAGCTTGCTTTCCCTCAGACTGGGATCCCTCAGATTTCTGAACCCCTGTAAGGACACAGCAATATGGGTTGTGGAACCACTATCAAGCCACCAAGAATCAATTGGGACATCAACTAGATTAGACTCAAAACAAACAAAAGCTAAGTTATTACCTCCAGATTTCTGCTTGTTCTCTAGCCAAGCTTTGAACTTTGCACAATCAGGTTTCTTATGCCCCTTTTCCTTACACCAGAAACACCAAATAGTTCTCTTAAAAGCATCTGGCCTGGGACCTCCTACAGGATGACGTTGACCCTTACCTGGTTTCCTTAATTCCTGATTCTTGTGAGAAGCATTAGGAGTATTCCTGTGTTTCCAATTGCCCTTCCCAGAATGGGGTTTGGTATGGATGACAAGAAAGCTACATCACTCTTTTCATTCTTGAGTTTCTCTTCCTCGGCAACACACTTGGTAATAAGATCATTCACACTCCAATTCTCACCAATGGTATTGTGGGCGCTTAATTTGTGTGAAATTAGCAGAAAGCAATTCAAGGCATGACCGACAATAAATTTTTCATTCACTTTCAATTTTGTGGGATTTCACTTGGTTTGGATGTGAACTATCTTCGTAATAAATTCCCTTACACCTCCAATATTGTCATACTTCATGTCCATTAACTCTTTCATTAGACATCCAGACTCAAAGATTGTCGGATACCTTGTACCTGCTGTTCTAGAGCGTTGAGGAAGTCCTTTCTTTGTCCCTTTGTCGTGCGGACTCGAGAAGGTGTTCAGAGACAGTTCTCTTGATAGCGATCAGACCCAATCTATCAGACCTCTCCCACTTGGCCAAGAGTTCTTTCTGTTCAGGTGTGCTCTCCGCAGTGATCACAGGCTTATTCTCGCGCAAGGTTGAATCTAAATCAGCAATTCCTAGAGAAAACTCCAAGTCTTGCTTCCATTTCTTAAAGTTCGATCCGGTCAAGATCTCAATGGAAGCAGAAGAATTATTCATAGAGAAAGTCACTGTTAAAACAAAACATGAATGCATCAGATCATATCACAAGACAAGATATAGCTCAATAATAACGAAATAAGCTATCATCGTGAGGCCAGTATAATAGCACATTCCCCTTTGGGTAGAATGCACATACCAAGGTCACAACCTCAGTCAAAACCTCAGATGGGTTAATCTATGAGCATACATTGAGTTCGCAGTTGTCTCCTTTGGGTAGACAAGTCCCTAGCCCAATGCATTCTCCAATAACTCCATCTTCAATCAACTTTCAATCACAACACATAACAACCCCCTTTGGGCAGGCAATCACATGCAATGACCAAAAGCATTCCTCAAACTACAAAGAAATTCGCATGAATTAATACAAACGGTCCCACTTTGGTGGTAACGGCTCATAACAACGCATGAAACTCTTGCATAGGAATCAATTTTCTCTTGTCTATACATACGACACAGTCAATGTGCAAGTACATCATTTAAATGAGCACCCTTCATCGTCATGTAACAAAGTCAGTAGCATTCCAAACTGTTTTGCAATATACAGCGTGATAGACTAGACTAACGAGAGCATGTATATAAAAGTAATAGCACGCAATTATACACAAATTTATAGGGAGAGTGATTATCACCATTAAATCCAGAATGTATCATATTATTTTTCTAACAAACATTTCAGTTTAATTTCAGTCAGAAAAATAATTAAAATTAATTTAATGCATTATATTTTATAAAAAAAAAATATCTAACGCAGCGGAAAAATTCTTGAAAAAATATAACAAATACAAGCATTAAATTTAGAGCGCAACACAAAAAACCGCGTCGAAAACGGGTCCCTGAGGGCTATACACGCGCTACCACGCGCTTACACCCGCGAGTGGGATTTTCGCGCGCGTGAACAGTACTCGTCTTCAACCTCTGGCGGGTCACGAACCGGGTCGCGCGCTCCATTCGGGTCGGACTGGTTTTCTCTCTCGTTTCTCATCCGTTTCACGCGATTTTTGTTAGGTTTTGTTCAGAATCAAATTTCCAATCATTTGAACTTAAAATCTTGAATTATAAGTACTTAAATCGTGAGTTATTCGTCGAGAAAAACGCTGTTACGGGTCGCGATACGGGTTGCGATTTCAGCAGCCATTTTCGTTGATTCGGCTCCGTTTTCATGTGATTTTTTATGGGTTCGATTCACAATGTAGTTTACAATCATTCTAATACCACAACAACAAGTTTTAACCGACAAGGATGAGATCCAGAAAACCAAAACGTGAAACAATGGAACCCTTGAACAGTACTCGAATTTTACCGATTTCTCACTTTTACATTGACGAAAAACACGAAACTAGCGTCTTTCAATTCAGATGAGCATGATTTGTAATAACCCCATGGTTTGGGATTCTAAAACTTTGTTGTTCATGGATTGAAAAATTCGAATCTGATGTAAACGGAAAACATGAACACTGAACAGACCGAAAACGAAATCGTACAGTAAAAAACACAAGGGTTCTAAATCATACAATATTAAGCTCTGATACCACATGTTATTTTAACAGGATCTAATTATATGAATTTAGAACACCGAGTATTTTCTTTACTTACTTGTCGAAGACATGATTGAGGTTGTCGTTGTCTCGGAGAGCACCGCAGCACGAGCGGCCAAGTCTTCCTTTGCCTGGTCACACACTCCATTTCTAGGTTTTCAATGGGGCAAACCGTAGACGAGCACAATCTGTGTATATGACGGCAAAGGGGACCTAGCCTATTTATTTCACAACCCTAGGACCACCCATCATGGGCCTAGTGATTGGGCCTACACTGTCTTCCACATAAATCTAAATCAGGTGTCCAAAAGGCCCAATACAATCAATCACATATTTGCGGCCTTGAGCATCATCAATTGGATCACAACATTAGCCCGTTTTGTAAAAACCAAAAGACATAATTGATTGTAGCCCACAAGGATTATCAGAAATAATTCTAACATATATATCAAGCAATGAATCATCATCATCCACAATTGGTATTAAGCTAACTTCAACTGCAAAGAAAAAGCATATTCACAATTAATAGGGTATCGAAAGCTAGACAAAAAAATTGAAGCATTCAGATTTTAGTAAAATTGTCTACAAGTTCTCATATTTGTGTAAACTAGTATGCTCATTGCTTATGTAGATATATTGATTGAATAGCGCTATATAAATGTATATATATGTTGTAACTTGTATGCCCATTGCTTACACTATGTACTAGCTAGACTGATTTAAAGCCTCACATGCTTTCAGATTAGGAGTAGAAGGTGATTAATACATATATGACACATGGGAAGGGCACGGCTTTCACTTTGAGCAACTAGTCCATAAAGAATAGTAGGCCATGCAAAGTCACGAAACTTTCATGACCAAGTACCTTAATCGGCTACTCCATCCAGTCTGAAATATAAGCAAAATTTGCTTATATTTTAGGCCGGAGGGAGTAAATCATATCTTTCCAGGTAAGATAATTGACAGAGCACATCTGTGTCTCCTTACCAAGCTCCTAACACTAGTGGAAAAAACGGATTCTACATCGCCCTTTTACATCGGTTATATTTACAACCGATGTAAAAAGTGACGCGGTGGCAATTTTGAAATTAAAACTAAAGTTTTAACATCGATTGTCTTTGAAACTGATGTAAAAAACACCTTTTATATCGGTTAAAGGAAGGACCCGATGTAAAAAGTGTGTATTATTTTTCATTTGCTCGCCTTTTTACCTCGGTTACTCACCCAACTGGTGTAAAATGTCTATGATTCTACTATTTCTTATTCGCGTTTCGTCTCTCGTCCAAATTCACGCAGACCAGCCCCACTTCTTCATCTTAACTCACACTCGTATTTTTGGTCACATTCGATCTCGGCCATCTATTTTTCGGTCACCTCTTCTCCGCCACCGAAGATTCTATTTCTCCGGTGGAGATTCTTCGTCTCTATCTTATTTCTCTGTCAGGGTTCCAACATCTTATTTAATCGCTCCGAATTAGGGTTTCTATTTCGGATTCAGTGCGCTTCGTCCGATTTGAATTCGCCGAATAGGGTTTGGTGGTTTTGCTACTGTGATGCCACGCAATTCGAAGCACAAATCCAGCAAGCACAGTTCGAGGGACGCGAGGGAGTTTTCGGACTCCGAGAGAGATTCCGGCGCGAAGGATCAGAAGAGCAAGGAGGAGAGCGCCGCAAAGGCGTCGAAGGATTCGAGTTCCGTCGAGAAGCGGAGGCTGGATTCGAAGGACGTGCACGGGAACGGTGAGTATTCCGATGAGTACGGTTCCTCATCGAAGCGCCGCAAAGAGGGTGGAGGAGGAGACAGGTGAATTGGATGAACTGAGAAAACCGTAATCAAATGGGTGCGAGTCGAAAGCTTCAAGGAGAGATAGATCACATTCTCAAAAAGGTCCAGGAAGGCGTTGAAGTCTTCGATAGTATCTGGAATAAGGTCCTTCTTTTTCTTCCCTCACTCTTTTCGCTTTTCATCTTTTTTTATTTACTCCGATTTCCACTGATTCCCGAACAAAAATGACGTGAGCAATCGATTCTTCTTCTATGTGATAGGTTTACGACACAAACAATGCTAACCAGAAGGAGAAATTTGAAGCAGATCTCCAAAAGGAGATTAAGAAGCTCCAGAGATATAGAGACCAAATTAAGACTTGGATTCAATCCAACGAAATCAAGGACTATTTGCTTCGCAACTGCTGAATAAAGCAGCCAAAATGCTGAACTTCTAGTTCTGAAAATGCTCTGCTTAAGATTTTGATGTAAGCTGTTTTGAACTTAAAATGAGTTAACCGAAACACACACTCTTGGGAATCATAGATGGATGTGTTTCTGTGAAGTTATATTTTATGGATGGATATATGTTTGTGGCAAGGGATCTGTAATCACGTTGTGTCATACTATTATGAATGTGAACTGAGTGAATTTTGTTAAATGTACTCATTAAGTGATGCTAAGTATTGTTCTGTTTGATTTGATGGTGTGCTAGCTTAGGAAAACGATTGGCCTTGTTTACCGTAACATCCCAACTTTCCTAAGCCTAGTAATTAGAGATCCTAAGTTAATAAGGGGATTTAATCCCTAAGGATTAAATAGGTTTATAGCCTTTATTTTAGTTATTTTAAGTAAGGTTTGAACTCAAGGGTAAAATAGTAATTTTACCCAAGAATTTAGGAAATGTGGGACTAATTAATTAGGAGTAGTTTTAATTGATTAAAATTACTCAAGATGTTATTAGAAACCAAGAGTTAAATTAAGGAGGTTTAATAGGACTTGTTTGCAAGATTTTTAATTAACTTTAGACCTAAGTCCCACCATACACTATGTTCCACTTAAATCCACCTTATCACTCCCCAAACCCTCATCTACTCCCTCCCATCGTGACCCCTCTGCAGAACAAAAGGGAAAGAAGAAAAATAAGAAAGGAAAGAAAGAAGAGAGGAGAAGAAGGGTGTCGAGGAAGAAGAAAGAAGGAGGAGCCACGATGGCTCCAACCCATCATCCACGGCGGCGACGAGAGTGGTGGCGGCGCGCCACCCCTCACAGTGGGCAGAGAAAAACGAGAGAGAGTCAGGGGCGAGGTGGAGAGAGAGAGAGAGAGAGAGAGAAAGAGAAAAACGAGAGAGAGGAAGAGGGCTCTTGGAAGATGAAGAAGAATGGAAAGAAAGATCCTATCTCAGAAGCAAGAAGAAGAGTAGAATCAAGACTCATCAACCATTTCTTCATCTCCATCAATTTTCCAACTTGGGGCTTCTCCTTTAAGAAAGCAATGTGAGTTCTCTTTAGGGGATATTTACATTTAGAGGTTGGGAACTTTGATAAACTTGTTAATAGGGTGATTAATCTTATTTGTATGTGTTGAGTACTTGGTTGACTTGTATGTGATGGTATTGTTGTATGTATTGTAATTTCGGGGTTGTTGAAAGAACCCCCAAATGCCTTACAAAGTGTTAATTTGTGTGCACACCAAGTGTTTGTGTTATGTCCTCAAGGGCCTTTATTGTAAGTGTTGAGTATTTTATGTTGATTGAACCCTTAGTGGTTTGCAAGTTGGGATTTTAATGTATCTTGATGTGTTATGGTTATTTAAAGGATTCTCATGGATGTTGTATTTAGCTTATTTGGTATGCACATAAGGTGTTTGAGGTATAACCTCAATGAATTTTCTTAAGAAATTGGTGATAGGAACCATGAGCCAATTTATAGGCTCATGGAAATGGTTATGATTCTTCATGAATGCTTACAAGTCAAACAAGTTATGATTGTTGTTACTGTTTTGTTGGATGGTTGATTATTTCAACTTCAATCCATGATTAAAATCAAAGATTATGTCAAGTTATCACTTTAAACAATTGACTAGTAAAATTCTAAGTTTTGGTATATAGGTCTCATGGACTTGGTTTGGATTCTTTTAAGGATGCTTAAATTCATGTATCTTGTGACCATATTAGAGCTATGGTTTGATTGATGTGCATAATACCTTCAATGCATGATAACCTTCAGGATTACATTGTTTGACTAATTTGGATTATTGACAAAGTAAAGATTAGGGTGTTCTTGAGGTTTAAAAATAAATCATTAAGAAGCATAAAAGAATGAGTTTGGATAGATGCATGGTTATTATTAGAACCACAAATTAATTAGTGAATATAGCCTTTAGTCCATGAGAAAAGTAAGGATTGGTGTGTATGTATTATTCGATGAGTTTAAGTTGGAATGTCTTGATAAACTCCTTGATTCTTTAAATGTATTAATTAAGCTTGTTTGAACCACCATGGTTTGGAACTTGGTTGAGATAGTAGGATCCCTTATGTTTGACTTAGTGTTGTCTTGATAAATATTTTGGATAATTGATAATGATTGAGTGTGCTGTACTACTTGCATCCATGGACGGTATGTAATGGGGTGGGGTTAAGGGGACTCACTGAGATTTTATATCTCACCCCTTTCCTTAATCTATTTCAGATGACAGGTACACCACTAGCAGAGGATGTCCGTCTATATGTGATACCGGATCCCGAGTCGTTGTATTGAGTATTAAGTTAAGTCTAAGTGATGTTGGCAACTAAATTGTAAATTTAATTAGCTTATTCGTTCATATTACCTAAAAGTACTGTATATGTGTTTATATGTACTTCCACCATACTACTCGCTTTTGAAACTCTGATGTACGCATTATAGCATGAGTATATTGAAAAAGGAATTTCGATAGGGTCCTTAGAAGCAAATTTAACTATTACTCTTTATGTACTTTTAAAGTTTTTATTTAATCAAAGTTTGGTATTTCTATAGTTGTAAATTGCTATTTCTTATTATTATTCCTCATTAATGGAGAAAAATGTTTTCCGCAATTACCTTCAATCCTGGTTTAATTAGTAAGAAATCCCCTGATTAGAGTCGGGGTGTTACATTTACCTTGTATATAATGTTCATTGCAACATGATAGAAATTATAGTGTGTATTTTTTGAGACATTTCCACTGTTAGCAATGCATAAGTTCATTTGGTTTTTAAGATTTGCTTCTCTTACTGTTTGTACTTGTAAGTGCCTGCTTTCACAGCGATGTAATTTTTAAGTGAGATCATATTAATTTGACTCATGTACTTATATCTCGCTTATCATTTGCATTGTGTTCTTCTTATTGTTTTTTGAATATTTGAGTAGGTTGCAGAATTAGAATCTCAGATTGATAGCTTTGAAGCTGAGCTTGAAGGGCTTTCTGTCAAAAAAGGAAATGCAGGCCTCCCAGATTGGTATGGAGTAAAGGACATATATTTTGTGGGAATGATGATTTCCCTTTCTCATGGCCATTGACATGTTACTTTTGTGCTTGATATTTCACAAGCATTAATTTAGAGCGATTAAATATTTTAATTTGAGCTTGATATTTCACAAGCATTGATTTTTTTTTCTTTAAACCTCTATGCTTCATTTTATGCAACAAGTGCATTAACTGGCTTAATGCTATTTCCCTTTCTAATTTGCAGCATAGGACAGTTCCCTGAATGGGAACTGATGGTAGTGAAGCAGTTGAGACATTACCAGATCCCCGATCTTGTAAGGTACATAAAGTAATTGAATTTAACTACGTGTTAATGGAGATGCTTTATAAAATTGTACTTTTTTCAATACCTATTGTATTTATTGGACTGATTCAACTATGATAAAAAAAAAGTTAGAAGCCTGTTACCCAATCATCAGGTTGTTCTTTTCAAATTAATTGCCTTTGTTTTTCTTTCCCAATATTTGTTTGACCTAAAAGAAAAAACAACTGATTTTGTGACTTAGCTTTTTCTTTTAGGATATGTTGGTGTTTTTTCAATTACACTCGGATATTAGAACAAAGCATTTTATTGATTGTAATTCACGTTAAAAGGTACACCGTAGAATGTGCACAGATCTCGAGCTTAATATCGGTGTAAGTGTTTGTTAATATTGGGAGCTTCTACTTAAAAGTAGTTGATGATGGTAATTTTTCTTTTCTTTTCTTTTTTGTAGAAATGTCTATTTATATTTTCATGCTAAAAATTGGTAACTACGTGTCACATTAGCTTTTCATACATCTTTATGGTTTCAATGTATGGGTTTGTAGGAGATGGAATTACTCGAGAATGACTAGACTTGGTGGGAGAATATGGTGTGTATTTCTTTATTTTTCTTCCTTTATATTCTACCTCTTGAACTTGTTGCTAGTTGATGCCTATGTTCATTTTTGATATGCTAGCATGCTCCTTTTCTTGTTGGTCCTTTAAAGTCCCTAGGCCTATCATACTCCCATCAATCCTTTTATTATCTTGTGTTGGTCACCTTCTAATTGCTTTTGATGTCCCAAATGGTCTATATGCAGCTTCAATTATAATTGGTTTTTGTTTTTTTGATGTTACCGGTCCCTCCAACAACTTAGAGGCTTTGTTGCTGATTCAACCTGCTATTTTAGATGTTGTTGTCTTACTGTAAGCTTTTCATTTACCACAGACATCTATGAAAA
The DNA here is from genome assembly GCA_037113605.1 of Calophaca sinica. Taxonomy (NCBI): domain Eukaryota; kingdom Viridiplantae; phylum Streptophyta; class Magnoliopsida; order Fabales; family Fabaceae; genus Calophaca; species Calophaca sinica. The sequence goes on from CM073736.1 coordinate 49,201,977, forward strand.
CTATATATGAATTAATATCGTAATTTCAGTTTGTCTGATTTGATTTAATAAAAGTATAAAGAGGAGGAACCTTAGATCCTTTTTTTATTAGGTATCCGGATAAAAACTAGAGCTTTTTCCTTTCACCTACTATTTTTATTGTGTTATAAATAGCTTGGTCAGTCCTACTGCTACACGTTTAATAGAATTTTCAATAAGTTATATTAATTATGTTTTTATTTAGTTGATGGGCTAATGTTTTGTGTTATGTCATTTGAACTTGTAGAGATTCTTCAATAAGAATCCATTCTTGAGGATCTTCACGACGTTCGGAAAAGTTGGATAAAACTCTTGAGGTTTATCCTAGTCGTATTATTAGTTAGTGTTTACATCATTTTGTATTTTTTATGTTTAAGTCATTATTGTATGACATTGTGTGTATATTAGTGTAAGTTGACATTGTAAAATAATTAATGATCAAATTTCTGGTTTAGATAGTTTAGACTATGATGACAGTGTTTTGTTTTATGGGTACATATGTCGTTTTGTTGTGATTGGGCTGATTTGGTTTGCTGCCAAATTTTACAGGGAGAAAAGGAGAAAGGACAATAAACAAATGTAATATTAATAAAATTACTTTTTACATCGGTTCTTTTTATAACTAATGTAAAATGTCATTTTTTACATCGGTTATATTAGGAATCGATGTAAAAAGTGACTTTTTACATTGGTTATAAAAGGAACCGGTGGAAAGAATGTTCTTTAGATCAGAAATTGGCTTTTAAGAGAAAGACTTTTCACTTCGGTTATATTACAATCGATGTAAAAAGTTCTCACTTTTTATATCGGCAGAATCTACATCGGATGCATAACCGATGTAAAAAGCCATTTTTTAACCAATATAAAATGTCTAAACTGCAGTAGTGTAATTGTATTCAGCAAAGTTTTTCCTTCCCAACCCATGGGATTTCCTAAGGGTATAGTTGGATTGATGGAATGGGATGAAATAGAGTGAGATGGGACGGAATGGACTTATGCTCCATTGTTTGGATTTTTAAAAAAAGGGGTGGAATGGAATAAAATGGAATATGATGGAATGTATCCCATCCCATCCCACCACTTACCCTCAATTTTCTTCCCCTCCAATTTGGGGTGTATGAGATGGAATCATCTATTCTTTTATTTTTTTAATATTAAAATACATTCTTACCCCTGTATTTTTTGCGTTGTTGACAATTCTTCACGTCCAGCGTTTTTTCTGATTCCTCTGTGCGTTTCTTCGTCTTCTTTGCATTGTCGTGCACTTTGCTTGATGGGATGCAGGCGCTGCACACGCACATGTCCCAGCTACACACGCAGCTGGTCTTCTTTTTCCGGTGTTTCTATGTTTCCTCTTTTCGTATACGTCTTCATCCAACACATTTATTTATTTATTTTAATTCAAAGCTCATTTTGGGTAGGTCTTTAATCAAACGTTGTTTAACAAAAACTATTTAAAAAATAAAAAATACATTATTTAGATAAATACAAATAAAACAATTTTTATTTTTATATAAAAGTAATTAATACTTACACCTCTTGTCTAATAGTTTCAAGAATTTTTATAAGAATTAATAAATTATAATTTATATTTGTGTTTTATTTTATGTCATTTGTATGTTTAAAATAAAGGTAAGAATGGAATAAAAAATTATAACACATTCTATTCTATTCACTTTCCAAGCAATGGAATGGGAACTTTGTTCAGTTCCATCATAAAATACTCAAACAATGGAATGGAGATTTTGTTCCGCCCCGCCCCGCTTGTTTAAAATATCCAAACATACCTTGAAGGATCTACTTGACAGGAGCACATTGGTGTCTCCTGACCAAGCTCCTAATTGCATTCAGCAAAATTTTTCCTTCCCAACCCATGGGATTTCCCGAAGGATCTACTTGAGCAATTATGAATTCTCTAGCCGGCATGTCCCACACATCTTGCATGTGTGTATAACCTCTGGTCCTCTTTTCACCTAAATCATACATTAATGGATTAAATACTAAGAAGAGAAGAGAATATACTTATGTTAAGAGAATTGAATCGTGGCACAAATAGCCAAGTTGGCAGTTCTAGCCAAGTTGGCAACCCGTGTAAAGAGGTTGAGAATGCTGAGAAGCAATTGGAGGGAACTCACTTGGAGGGAAAGTTAGTTAGTTAGTTTCCATTTGAATTTCAGAAATAATTGTCTACAAGTTGGCTTAGTGTATGATAAGCTACAACCTTTCTTCTCTATATAAATAACTCTTCGGTGTATTGATCAATTCATTCAGTAAATGATGCATTTCCATTACTGTTTCATTTCTCCTTTCTCTGCTTATTAGTTTCTTAACATGGTATCAGTAGCTTTCTAAATTTTTTCGTTGCTTTCTCTCTGATTCGTCATGGTTCAAAATAATTCCACTAATTCTGGTGTTTCCAATGTCAATGGAAATAACCAGAATCCTCTTGATCCCTCACAAAGCCAAACCAGTCCCTACTATGTTCATCTAGGAGATGGTCCTTCTTCTGTCACCGTTACACCAGTGCTTAATAGGTCCAATTATCATGCCTGGGAGAGAGTTATGAGGAGAGTTCTTGGAGGCAAAATGAAATTTGATTTCATTGATGGAACTATACCTGTACCTACCGATCTTTTCGATCCGAGTTACAAATCTTGGATTCGTTGCAATAATTTGATCCACTCATGGATTATGAATTCGGTCTCTGATTCAATTGCACAGAGCATCGTGTTTATTGAAAATGCTGTTGATGTGTGTAATGAGTTTCAAGAACATTTTTCTCAAGGAGAACTAATCAGAATTTCTGATTTGCCGTAAGAAATCTATGCTCTTCGTCAAGGAGAACACACTATTACTGATTACTTCACTGAGCTTAAAATGCTCTGGGAAGAATTGGAGGCATACATGCAAATGCCAGTTTGTACATGTCATCATAAGTGTTCCTGCTTGTCAGGTATGTGTAATGTTCGCCATACGATTCTTAACTGGTTTAAATGAGAACTTCTCCACTGTGCGATCTCAGATTTTATTGATGGATCCCTTGCCTAATATAAATTGTATTTTCTCTATGATAATTCAACACAAGAGACAAACATGTACCTATAATGATGATTCAAAAGTTCTTGTAAATGCTGCTGCAAAATCACAAGGAGAACGAGGAGGATACTCTGGAAATGCCAGTGGTAGAAATGCCAATAGAGTATGTACTTATTGTGGTGGATTTGGACACACAGTTGATATATGCTATAAGAAGCATGGTTTTCCACCAAACTATTAGAAATTTGGAAATTCTTCAAGCATTAATGCTATCGCAGAAGTCATTGATTCAAAGGAGAGTGAATCTCTCTCCCCTAGCTTGGTTGATGAGTCTGCTCGAGGATCTCCTTCTTTGACTAATGATCAATATGAAAAACTCATGGAATTAATTCAAGGAATGAACAAAATTCCAAAAGCTACTTCTTCTGCAAATAAGGTCACTGTATCTTCTCTATTTAACTGTGGTTCTTATGACAATTTCAAATCAGGTAACACTAGTATCATGTCTTCTTTTAATTTCTGCTCATTTGATTCATGGATTGTTGATTTTGGAGCTAGTGATCACATCACTTCCTCTCTTCATCATTTGAAATCCTACACTGAAATTAAACCAATCTTAGTGAAACTTCCAAATGGACATTCCTCTTTTGCTAAGTTTTCTGGCATAGTTTAGTTTTCACCAGGATTTGAAGTCTCAAATGTTCTTTTTGTGCCAGATTTTTCACTCAATTTGTTATCTGTGTCTAAACTGTGTGCTCAGCTTAATTGTACATCTTCATTTACCTCTTTTGCTTGTGTAATTCAGGACCTGTCACACAAGAGGATGATTGGTTCGGCTAAGCTGTTTGAAGGTCTGTATCACCTAGTCATTGAAAGAAAGGAATCGGCTGCTTTGAGCACACAAGTAGCTGGTTGGCAGACTTTGCCTGAAGCTGCTCTATGGCACTTTAGACTAGGACATTTATCTCAAACTAGGCTTTTAGATTTACAATGTCAATTTCCTTTCATTTCTGTTGATCATGGTTCAGTTTGTGATGTATGCCATTTGGCAAGGCACAAAAGAATACCTTACACTTTAAGTCTAAATAAAGCTTCCAAACCTTATGAACTTTTGCATTTTGATATTTGGGGACCACTTTCCATTTCCTCCATACATGGTCATAGATATTTCCTCACTATTTTAGTTGACTATAGCAGATTTACTTGGATTCTTATGTTGAAATCTAAATCTAAAGTAAGAAGCCAAAAGCAGAAATTCATTGTAATGATTGAAAAACAGTGTGATGCTGTCATTAAAACTATAAGAAGTGATAATAGACCAGAATTTTTGATGAATGATTTCTTTGCCTCTAGAAGTATTTTGCACCAAACCAGTTGTGTTGAATCACCTTAACAAAATGGTAGAGTTGAGAGAAAACACCAACATATTCTCAATGTTGGTAGAGCCTTATTGTTTCAATCAAATCTCCCAAAATCCTTTTGGTCATATGCTATGCTTCATGCCACTTTCATCATTAATAGAGTACCTAGTTCTGTTTTGCAGAAAAATCTCCTTTTGCTATTTTAAATGGATCTCAACCTAATTTACATGATCTAAAAGTATTTGGTTCTTTATGCTATGCTTCTACTCTTCATTCTCACAGAACCAAATTAGAACCAAGAGCTAGAAGATGTGTTTTCTTAGGTTATAAGGTTAGGATGAAGGGGGTCACATTACTAGATCTTGACAATAAAGAGGTTTTTGTTTCTAGAAATGTAACCTTTCTTGAACACATACTGCCATATAAATCCTCCCAACCTATTTCTACATGGAACTATCATTCATCTTCCATAAACGAAATTCCCAAAAATTCTTCTCCCTCCACAAACACTGACATTGAGACACTTAGAAATGAGGATCCAGCATCAAATGCTGCCACAGAAATGAATGAAATAGCACTTGATGTCAGCAAGGAACCAACCAGAACATCTTCAAGAGAAAGGCACAAACCAGTACGTTTAAATGACTACGTGTGCAACCTTGCAACCAGCTCAGCCAAATCAAAATCCTCAGGTATATCCTATCCCATTTCACATTTTCATTCCTTTTCTAGAGTCTCTAAATCACAAGAACATTTTGCTCTTGCTATCTGTGATGTAATTGAACCGAATAGTTATGGAGAGGCAAGCAAACATTAATGCTGGAGAGATGCTATGAAAAAGGAATTGGAAGCATTGAAAAGAAATGGTACATGGACTATTGTTGATAAACCATATCATGTCACACCCATAGGCAGCAAACGGGTCTATTGAATCAAGCATCGAGCAGATGGCTCAATTGAAGGATTTAAGGCAAGATTAGTAGCAAAGGGCTACAATCAAGTTGAAGGTCTAGACTTCTTTGATACTTTCTCACCATAGCTAAACTCACAACAGTGAGAGTTCTACTTGCCCTAGCTTCATCACTAAATTGGAATCTACATCAATTAGATGTAGACAATGCTTTTCTACATGGGGATTTGAAAGAAGATGTGTATATGTCAATTCCTCAAGGTGTAGATCATGACAAACCGAATCAGGTTTGTAAACTATTGAAATCATTGTATGGATTAAAACAGGCCAACAGAAAATGGTATGAGAAATTAACAGAATTGTTGATGAAACAAGGGTACAAACAGTCAAGCTCGGATTACTCACTCTTTACTCTTAAGTCAGGAACAAAATTGACTACTTTGTTGATTTATGTAGATGATGTTATATTAGTAGGAAATTCTCTGAAAGAATTCGACAGAAACAAAGCAGTTTTACATGAGAATTTTAAGATTAAAGACTTGGGAGTTCTTAAATATTTTCTCGGGCTTGAAGTAGCACACTCTCAGAAAGGGATTTCAGTGTGTCAAAGAAAATACTGCCTGGATTTACTTGCTCAATCTGGTTTATTAGGATCAAAACCTGCTATGACACCACTAGATCCTTCAATTAAACTTCATCAAGATGGTGGAAAGCCTTATGAAGACGTTGGAGCATATAGAAGACTCATAGGAAAATTGCTATATCTAACAACAACTAGACCAGATATAAGCTTTGCTGCTCAACAATTTAGTCAATTTCTAAGTTCTCCCACTATGACACATTATAATTCAGCTTGCAGGGTTGTGAGACATTTGAAATCAAGTCCAGGCAGAGGTCTTTTATTTCCTAGAGACTCTTCTTTACAGATTTTTGGCTTTTCAGATGCTGACTGGGCAGGGTGTTTGGACACAAGGAGATCGGTTACTGATTATTGTTTTTTTGTTGGAACTTCTCTGGTTTCATGGAGAGCAAAGAAACAGCAAACTATCTCCAAATCTTCATCAGAGGCGGAGTACAGGGTTCTTTCAATAGCAGCAAAGGAATTGCAATGGTTGTTGTATTTGTTTCAAGATTTGAAGATCAAATACACCAGAGATCCGGTTCTCTATTGTGACAATCAGAGTCCCATATACATAGCGACAAATCCTGTTTTCCATGAAAGGACAAAGCACTTGGAAATCAACTATCATTATATAAAAGAGAAAGTGCAGAAGGGTGTGTTTCGATTACTGCCAATTTCATCAGAGAACCAGCTTGTAGATTTCTTTACTAAAGCACTCCCAACACCCAAGTTCCTACCCTTCATCTCTAAGCTGAATATGATTGACATATATGAAGGTTCAGCTTACGAGGGGGTGTTAAGTGAATTGAATCGTGGCACTATTAGCCAAGCTGGCAGCTCTAGCCAAGTTGGCAATCCGTGTAAAGAGGTTGAGAATGCTAAGAAGCAATTGGAGGAAACTCACTTGAAGGGAAAGTTAGTTTGTTAGTTTCCATTTGAATTTCAGGAATAATTGTGCAAAGGTTGGCTTAATGTATGATAAGCTACAACCTCTCTTCTCTACATAAATAACTCTTTGGTGTATTGATCAATTCATTCAGTAAATGATGCATTTCCATTACTGTTTCATTTCTCCTTTCTCTGCTTATTAGTTTCTTAACAACTTGCATTGTTGAAAAGACCAAAGTTGTATTTACCTTCACTCGAACTTTCACCTTTACTATCAAAAGAAGTGTAGGACTCAATGTGACTTTCCTCTTGTATTTGTTGCTCTGATTGTCATCGGTCATTTTGGTGACTAAAATTTGACACAATTAGTTTCCCTCTTATATCTAGTATAAAGAACTCAATTGAGCTAATAAATTTTTTTATACCTCCTACTAATTTTGCATTTTCTTCAATTATAGAGCTATTACTTTGGTTGACTTCACTGCAGCTATCGACTGATTTCTCTTTTGCTTGTGATTGACCACTTTTTTGAAAAGTATTCAACTTTCAGCACCTCCCCATAGTACATGCTGCATAAAGCCAAATTAGTGCAATTAATTCTAATAAATATACCACAAGAACTTAATATAAGCTTGCAGCGATTATGCTTTAACTAGTGCAACTAACTCTAATAAATATATCACAAGAACTTATTGTTTGTGTGTTCACTAAGCTACTTACACAGTGAACTGTTTCTATAAAAACAAAATAAAAAATAAAAAATGGAAATGACATATAATCCTTTTCAGGGCACAAATATCTTCTAAAGACAGCTTGCAAAGTATTAAAGTTACAAGAAAACTAGGTATGTATCTATATCATAGTGCTAACATAACCATAAATCTAGCATCCAAAAACCAGAAATTCTTTGTTGATCGTGTCAGTTGGTCACTGGAGCTTTAGGTTCCTGAGCCTGCAAATGAAAAAGAAAAAAGGTTATAAGTTCAATAAAAAAAAGTTACTTGCAGAATCAGGTCCAAATTAGATTTGTTTTTAATTTCATGGGAGCTTTTCAACTAAGACAAATATTTGATTTCTATCTCACAAAAAAGATAAGAGAGCTTTAAAAAAATTGTGGTGTAGAAGCTGCTTTCAACTTATGCGGAAAAATCAGTCCTTATGAGATCATTTCTAATTTTTGGTTGAAAAATGATTCTAAGTAGAATTAAATGGGAGCTTTGCATAGCATATACATAGAATGCACCCACTATAATTTTTCATCAAACAAGGACTTAGCACAAGCTACAATAACTTTGGAAGTGATTGATTTATGAACAGATCGTCCTATTGTATGTGTGTGGAAATTTCCCAACACTGGTATCAGAGATTCTTAGGTGTGTGTGGGGAAATCAGAATGCTGCGTGCGGATTTTTCCCAACAGCAGGGTATATAAATATGTGGATTTTGAAGGGGGGAAAAAGCCCTTTCCAGATTGTCACACTTACATATTCTTTATGTTAAACTTGCTGGCATGACATCTACCATTAGCACTCAGGAAATTCGCCTACTCATCAAGTAATTTTTTGGCTAAATTATATTTTTGGTCCCCCTATTTTGACCAATTTTTATTTTAGTCCCTCCATTTCTAAATTCAGACATTTAGTCCCCCTATTTTTTAAAAATTCAGACATTTAGTACATCTGTTAAGTTGACATCCAAAATCAGTGGCGTGGCTCTCATTAAGCTTAGCTGGCATCTGACTGTGTCCCCCCTCCTTTAGTGCCATGTCATCAAATAGGCCATGTCATTACCCTGGTTGTAAAATGCATGTCATTACCCTAATTTAGAAAATAAAAAATTAAACCCCAAAATCCTAAAATTCCTCAAATAAAAAAAAACCCTAAAATCCCCAATCATTCGATGATCCCAAATCATTGGGATTTTAGGGATTTCACACGAAAATTGACAAATCACTACAAGAACAAAACAGAATCGGAAATAACAGAGGCATCTTCACAAAAAAAAAAAAATAGAGCCTAGAATAACAGGGTATTCAAACATCCCAGATTTCTTCTGACTTGAACAAACAATGTACAAAGACATAAAAACACTTGCAGTGTAACTGTAATGAATCAATCATCTAGATCGTCTAATATCACTTTCCAAAGAGCCATCAAAGTTACGCCCACCATTCCAATCACTCGAACCAGAGCCCCGCCTCTTCAACTTCACCACATCACCACCACCTTCAAAAGCCTTCCCAATCAACCCTTGCAACCTCTGAGGACTCGAATAAACTTTCCTCTGTAACAACCCCTCATAAAACTCCAAAAACTCTTCATAAGCCTGCGTCACAACCTTCACAGTAGCTTCCCTCATCTGTTCCCTCAAATCAACATCAGGCATACTATAATACCCCATATGCTTTCACAAATCTCACTCAAACACTTAAAAAACGTCTCAATCTTCTCATTCACTAATCTCCCAATACTTCCCTTCCCTTGTTCCCTTACATGTTCTGCATCCAAAATCCTCACCAAAACCCACCATGCTTGCTTCTGATACATGTATGTAGATTCTTCCGCCACTGCTTTATAACTTTCTTTCATGCAGATTCTTCTGATACACGGGATTTTAGGGATTTTGCGTTGTTCATGCTAGGGTGCTGAAGATGATTCTGCGTTTCTATTTGGGATTATCGAAAGATTTGAGATTTTAGGGATTTGTTTTTTAATTTGAGGTATTTTAGGATTTTGGGATTTAATTTTTTTATTTTCTAAATTAAGGTAATGACATGGATTTTACAACCAGGGTAATCACATGGCCGATTTGATGACATGACACCAAAAGGGGGGACACAGTCAGATGCCAGCTAAGCTTAATGCGAGCCACATCACTAATTTTGAATGTCAACTTTGAACGTCGCAAAAATACAAGAAAGGGTGGGTTTAAATTGGGTTTTAGAAATCTTTTTGCAAAACTTATGTATTTTTTGAAAATCTTTTCAAAACAACTCTTTAACAAAATAGTAATGAAAACAAGTAAAAAGAAGAGAAGAGAATGACACAGTGATTTATACTAGTTCACTATCACTTGATAGCAACGTCTAGTCCCTTCACACACCTGAAGGATTTCTCCACTATAATCAACCTGATTACACTTGAGAGTATACTACTGCCAAACTGGCTATACTTACAACTTCTTAGAACGGCTTAGTGCAGTCAAACCTCTAAGGAATACAGTCACTACTAGGCTAAATACAGTATTAAAAGTAGTTTAAAACAATATCAAATAACTCTCAACAGAGATGATTTACAATGCAAACTTAAGCACAAAGAATAACTTTCAAACAGAAAGAATAAAACATTTAAATGATTGTTCAATGTGATCTCAGAGACTTGGAATAATTTCTTGGTTGCTCATTCTCTCAGAAATTTGAATGGTTTCGTTCTTAAGCGTTCTCATTAACCTATGATAAACACCAATATTGTATCATTTTTACAAAGATATTAGAATATGATTTGAATAATTATTGAATATTATCAATTGAAATTCACTCTCTTTTAATCTACATTGTGTAGAAATGGAAGATTAGGGAATATGGTGGTCAAATACAATTACGGGCTTGAAATTGGGTCAAAAACTAGGCCCAGAATGCTAAACCAACCTTCAACACGGCCTGTACATGGCAGCACTGCCTTGAGGCGGTTTAAGAAGCAGAGCACGGCCTCTTCATTGACCAGCACAGCCTCTTCATTGACCAGCACGGCCTTTTCATTGACCAGCACGGCCTCTTCATTTGACCTGTACATGGCAGCACAGCCTTGAGGTGGTTTAAGAAGCAGAGCACGACCTCTTCATTGACCAACACAGCCTCTTCATTGACCAGCACAGCCTCTTCATTTGACCAGCACGACCGTACTCAACCAAAAATATCAGAAAATCATGTCGGCAAGGTCGGTGACGCGTAAACAGATGTATAGGGAGCACGACCTTGGAGCACGACCGTGCTGGTGTCGTGCTGAGCCCAAATTTTGGCTATAAAAGGAACGCTCAGCAGAACATTTGAAGGTTCCCCGGGATTGATTCTCTCCCAATTCTCTTCTTTTCTCTGTAATCTTCTAGTCTTACTTTATAGTTGTTCTGCTAGTTTTAGTTTTAAATATGTCTTTTATAAACATGTTGTTGCTATCTTCAAATATGTTTAGAAACTAATGTGACACTCTAATCCCCGTTTCGAAAATCGTTAAATAAAATGAATCAAATAAAAAAGATCAACGGATAACTCGACGAATAAATCAATTTCAGATATCATTCAGTTTGCAAGTATTTAGTAATAACAAGCATAGTAAGTATTTTTCTTTCAAAGGTCTTATTTGAAATTGTGGAATAAAAATAAAACCAAACGACATACGAACCCCCAAAGAAAAGAAAACCTGTGTCACATAGCCTCAGAGCTTTACTTAACCCAAATTTACACAACAAAGAACGAAATACATAAAAGATTCGACGTCTCACTAAGAAAATGTTCGAAATAAAACTATAAAAATTCTCCATAAGAGGCCTTCACCACTAGCTACGTGTCCTGGTATTAGTAGTGTCTGCAATCGAACATGGAAGAACAAGAGACAAACAACCATAGAGGGGTGAGTACGTTGAAATCGAGTTATAGTGATATTTAGAGAGAGAAAAGGTGAACAAATAAATAATATATTTATATACGTATACAGATATATATATATGTATTTTCACACCACACTATAACAATCAATTCACATAAAGTAGCAACAACATCTCGTATCATCCACGAGTACACGCAGAAAATTTCATTATTCCTCATAGTCACATAATTATCAAAAGAAAATAATGCAGATGCTAACGACACTACTTCTTATGCATGTGGTACCATCTACTACTCCTGGGAAGTCTCCTAGGAGTACATATTTGGTTTATTAGAGATCACCTCGGGTGTTTTACTCTATTACCGCATACTCTCAACTAGGGATGATAATGTCCTAGGACTGGCCAGGTAGCTAAGTCCGATAAGTGGTCCCCACCCAAGGCGACACTCAAACTATTAGGGAACACAAACTCAAGCTTCTCACCCTCTAGGCCGAGGTATTGCCACGCAGCTCACTCATATTGGCCTCCACCTTTCATTTCAATAGTGCTTCCCCATCCTGTTACAAGGGTTGTATGACAAACAAACACACAAGGTCGGGTTTCCTCCGAACGTCATAGTTCAATTTTTCATCGACAATCCATCATGGCCCATATGGCTAGGATCATCTCACAAGGAATGACTCAAGTCCCATTATGGCTACTAATAGCTAGGTGACTTGCACAAAAGGTCATTTATCCTTTCAAGGTCATTGCCACAAGTGTGGACTTTTCACAACCATCATCACAAAATAATAAACGGATCAAAGAATAAATCATAAGAAATCCACGACTTGTCTTAAGAATAATTATTTCTTGATCATGTAATTAAAATCTGTAGCAACGCAACAAACACCGCAACAACGCAGCAACAACAACAAAAATCGTACAAAGACAGAAACTGCACAGTACAACGTAAATTCTGCAGCAGAAAATTCTGCAGCAACAGAAACAGGAACTGCACTAAAAAAAAACTACCGCAGCCAACGAAAATTCTGCAGAAAACAGAAGCAACAACAACAGAATTTTTCGCAGCAATTTAAACAGCAGAAATAACAGGATTTTCGCAGTAATTTAAACAGCAACAAAAACTGCAACAAAACTGCAACAAAACAGAAACAGCAACAAAACAGAGACAGCAGCAAAAACAGAAACAGCAGCAAAAACAGTAACAGCAGCGAAAAACAGAAACAGCAGCGAAACCGAAAACAGCAGCGCTACTTTGCTGTCTTAAAAACGTTTTCGCCTATTTTTCTTCAATTCTAAATATTTAGGAACATCACAATTAAGACTAACACTTAGGGAAAAATCTTAATTAGTATTTAGGAGTAATTCTTAAAGCTCTAACCCGGTTCTCGAATTTCAAAATAGTTACGGCAACATTATTACAAGGAAAATAATATGAATTAAAATATGAACGCAACAAGTTAAATTATTCTAAAATTTTCCATTAACAATATCCATAAAACAGCATCTATTTTAATCATTTAGATAGTCTCAAGCGCAATTCACCCATTCCAACATTGAAGTTCATCTCCAAATTAACGAACATATCAATTTGGTGCTCTAATAATTCAACCACGTCCTAGGCATCAAAACAGAAATTTTTCTAACACTTAAAACATATATGAACAACCATGGCAGCCACATAATTTATTCAAACCATAGTTATAGTGTCTATAAGCATGTAAACCAGAATTTTTTCGATTAATTATCAAACAACGGGTTCAAGGACAACCCCTTCACCTATTCCCTCAAATATCCCCAATTTCAATAATCTCCCCCCCTTACCTTTGGGTCCTTGCGAAATCCTCTTGTGGAAGAGAGATGATGATGACTCCGAACCAATCCTACGATGAGTTTGCTACGAATGGAAAAGAGGCTATAAGAAACATTGGAAATTCTCAAACTCGAAGTCTCTAGGATACGAAATTTAGGAAGGAAAAGAATCATGACTTACCCAATTTCTGATGAAGAACAAAGATGGAGTTGCTCCTAACCTTGGTGGCCGAATTATGCAAGAGAGGAAAAATGTGGATTGCTCCCTTCAACCTTGTGTGGCGCTAGGGTTTGGAGATAGGAAGGAGAAGAAACAAGTGAATCAACTTGAGAGAGGGAGAGAGCTTGAGGCGCTAGGGCTTGAGGCGTCACATGCCCTTCATACGCCCATGGTTCTATTATTTGGGTTGGGTTGGTGAGAGCCCATGAGTGTTGGTCCATTAGGTAGGTGGAAAGGAATATAACTATGCATACAAGTGCTAGCCCAAGGCGTCCTCATCCTTTCTTTTTCTTTTTAACAACTCTCAAGAATTATTCAATTAAATTAAAAGTCTCTCTTTTATGCACAAACATGTAATGCAATTAATTAAAATAACTGCTACCAAAAAATAAAATAAAGAAAATGAGGGTCGTTACAACTAATCCCATCATTGAGGTGACGGGGGATCTTTTACTTTATCTGTGATATCTTTATGATTTATATTATGAGTGTTTAAATCCTTTTGATAAAATTATTCCTGGTAATATTACTTTAAAAAGAATTAGCTACTCTTTACACAGATAATTAATTGTTCGACGATCGTACCTTGAATTAATTAACAGAGCTCTAGGAATAATTAAATCTGCATGCTCTGCCGGATCAAGGATTGCATGTTTATTTCCAGTCAGTCATTGAATTGATAAATCTATTGACACTTCATGCTCTTTCTGTTTAATTACTTTGCATGATCAAACTGAGTAATAAATTAGAAAGAAGACTGTTAATATTGCATGATCATTGGGTATTAATAGCTTTTAAATAGGTGATTGCTAATTAGTAAGAATTGTTACTCATGTTATAAATTAATCAAATACACAGATATAAGTATTAGTGAAACCATTACCTTAGTGCTTTTATTATCTAATTCCTTTCTAAAATATTTTATAATTCCTTTTCTACTTAATTTTTATACACTCTTTATTTAAAGTTCACTTCGAATAATTTGTCTAAATAACAAATTGATCTAAGTAGAGCAGTAATCATTTCAATTCCCTGTGGAGACGATAATCTTTTATACTATAACTTGACAAGATCGTATACTTGCGATTTTGACCGAATAAGTTTTTGGCGCCGTTGCCGTGGAGTTGTTAATGATATTGATCGAAATGATTAATTGTTAATTTAGACGCTTTTTTGTAATTATTTTCCTTTTTCTTATTTTTATTATCACCTCCTACATGGACGGTTAGCTTTTATTTTTATATTTCGTCTCCTGGTTGGAAGACTAGATTTTATTTTGTGTAGCGTCTCCTGGTTGGAAGACTAGATTATTTCTTCTTTCTTTTAATTTTTCTTTCCTTTACTTTAGACTAACCTTAAAAATAATTAAAATTTCAGTTTTTGATCACGTGATCCAGCTTTGTTGCAGTGTATGCTAACATGCTCTCAAGATCCTATCCTTCAGTTTGATCCTGAAATTGAAAGAATTGCAAGAGCTCTCAGAAGACAATGAAGAGCTGTTAGAAGACAAAGAAGAACAATGGCAGAACAGGAATTGACTATGAATGAATACTTCACACCGACTTGTGAAGAACATGATAGTATCAAATATCTAGCGGTGGAAGCCAACCATTTTGAGCTTAAACCAGGCCTAATTTCTATGGTCAAAGATGTGCAATTCTCAGGCTTACCACATGAGGACCCAAATACCCATCTAAAAAGATTCCAGCTGATTACAAAAACTGTAAAAATTAATGGGATTCCTCCGGAAACCATTAGACTCCGCTTGTTTATTTTTTCTTTGCAAGGAAAAGCTCAACTCTGGTTGGACTCATTGGAAGCCAATTCCATCACAACTTGGACATATCTGAAGAGTAAATTTTTGAACAAATACTTCCCACTTGGGAAGTCTGCTAAACTAAGAGCAGAAATTTCTGGATTTACTCAGAAAGATGGTGAAACTATGCATGAAACATGGGAACAATTCCAAGATCTAATCTTAGGCTGTCCCCATCATGGTTTTAATAAATCCCTTTTAGTTCAAATTTTCTATAATGGTCTTTCTTTTCAAGATAAGGCAGCTATAGATGCAGCATGTGGAGGATCCTTAGGCTACAAAACACCATTTGAATGCTATGAGATCATGGGCAGGATTGCCCAGAATAATGTTCAATGGGCACAAGGAGAGAGACATATCTCGAAAAAATCTCCGCAACCAGGTATGTTTAAAGTAGATTCTAATACTGCTTTAGAGGCCAAGATTGAGGCAATGAGCAAGAAGTTAGAGGCTCTCTTAGCCTCAAAGTCTAAAACAGTTGCCTCAGTTTCTCATGACAATGATGAATGGCCTATTGAGTTTAGTGGCATGACTGAAGAAGTTAACGCCATCAAAGATTTTAATCCAAAACTTGAAATGCAAGAAGCAATGCTCAAATACATGCAAAGGCATGGACATCCGTGTATGGGTGTCTTGGCTAGTTATATGGAGAAAACCAATGAAAGGCTAAAAAGCATTGAGAAGAAGGGCCCTATGGCCTCTTGTAATTCTTGTGGAACAGTGGGTCATGAGACCAAGGATTGTTTAGAAGAAATTAATTTTGTAGGCACTAGCTCTAGGCCTAGAAATGATCCATATTCTAATAACTATAATCCGGGTTGGAGGGACCATCCTAACTTCGCGTGGGAGGGCAACAAAACCAGAATTAGAATCAGAATAAAAATCAGATTCAAACCCCCTACAAACCCCCTAACATGCAAGTCCAACCTCAACCACAAAGAAGGCCATACCTTCAAGATCAAATTGATAGCCTTGTGGGAACTGTTAAATCACTAGAAATAATAGTAAATACTTCAGTTTAAAATTTAGAAAGCCAAGTTGCCACTCTGGTGCAACTAATGACCAAAAGGGAGCAAGGGTCACTCCCCAGCCAACCTGAACAAAATCCTAGGGAGCAAATGAAGGCCATGAGTACTAGAAGTGGTAAAATTCTTAATTCACCGATAAATGAGAGTAGTCTAGTCCCTACTGAAAGGGACTTAAGTGAGAAAATTGAAGAAAAAGAAAAAAATGAGCAAACTTCACTAATTCCTGCAGTTTCATCACTTCCACCCCAAAACCCTAAGCCAAATATCCCATTTCCACAAAGGCTAAAAGGTAATATAGTAGATCCACAATTTGCCAAATTTTTGGATATGTTAAAACAACTAACAATTAACATACCCTTTGTGGAGGCAATTTCTCAAATGCCCAAATAAGCAAAATTTCTAAAGGACATTGTGTCCAATAAAAAAAGGGTAGAGGAATTTGCCACAGTTAAACTTAATGAGGAGTGCTCTGCTATATTTCTGAATAAATTACCTCCTAAATTGAAAGATCCATGTAGAACTTGTTTTGCATGTTAGGTTAGGTCTATTTTGCGTGATTCTGGTTCAAAAATGGTGAAAGTTGATGTTTTTCTCGATCTGAATTGTTTTTGTGATCTGGAAATCGTATCTGACAAGGGAGCATGGCCGTGCTCCTCATGGACAGGCCGTGCTTCTAGGTCGTGCTGACTTTTTTCAGCTTAAAGGCCCTAAAATGTTATTCTGACAAAATTATATTTTTCCTTGTTATATTGTTTAATCTATTTTTCAGGAAAAATGCCTAAAAGGGCCAGACATGACCATGCTGTCAGATCCAGAGTGCTAGGTCCTGTTCCAGGTCATATCCCTCTAAATATGAGGGAAAGATACTGCCAGGTCCGAGGATTTGAGTTCCATCCTACCAGGTACCTAGACGAGCACACCTTAGACAAATTTCATATGCTAGGCACAGTCACCACCTGGCTGGAGAGGATCAAATGGGCGAGGGTTGCTGCCATACGACATCCCACTTACACAGAGCCGGTGATCGAGATTTTAGGTACACTGACGTACTACGATGCACCAAACCTAGATAAGGAGTACCGGGTCAAATTCATGTTAGATGAGGTGGAGCATGATTATTCTTTAGCAGAGTTTTCAACATCCATCTGGGGTTCCACACACTAGAGGAGGTCCAGACACATGCATATGAGGGGCCCACCATGATGTTCCTATTCAGAACTGGTCTGACGGAGTTACCTGGGCAGAGATGACAGGTGAGCCAGCTACTGCTTACCATCCCAGACAGTCCAAATCAAGTAAGCTTCGCAACCCTATTTTGAGAACCGTACACCATTGGATCTCTTCGTCGGTGCACGGTAGGTTCTCCAGTGAGGGGGTTGTCTCTAGAGGCGACCTTTTCCTCTTATGGTGCATGACTAGGGAGGACGGACAGCCCTGCAACCCTGGTATATGGTTCTTACGTACGTGCACTAATCTAGGCAAGAGGTTAGTTGCCAATAACACCTGACATGTGGTGTTTGGGTCATTCTTATCCCAATTGGCTGTTAACCTCGGTTATCAGCCTACTGAGGAGACCACTACTATTCCAATGGAGGGGATTACTCAGACTACTTTATTATCCATCGGTGTTCTCCGACGGAATGACCAAGGAGTCTTAGTTCTAGATGATGCTGCAGAGGAGCCCCAGCCTCTTGCTGAGATGATGGATCAGGATGAGGGGCATGATGAAGATCAGCCAGAGGACCACGGGGAGGATGATGAGGACGTAGTGCAGGAGTTTGATCAGGCACCACCTCCACCTTCACCAGCTCATGATCAGGCACCACCTCCACCTCCACCACGTCATCAGTAGCCTTATGATGATTATTTTCAGGGGCTGGATCAGTGATTCCATGCCATGAGGCAGTATTATGGCGCACGGTTTGACCAGATGGCTGTAAACTTTCAGGGAATACGGCAGGATTATACCGCTCGATTTGATCAGGTAGACCAGAGCCTACAGAGACTAGACCAGTCACAGGCTACCATCACAGAGCTTCTCCGGCAGATGCAGCTGCACTACCCGCATCCACCCCCGCATTGATGCCATGCTTTCATGATATTTTGTACAAAACGTGTTTTGCTTTTGTATGATTTGTTCCAGGACATCTCAGGGGAGTTTTTATCGCTTTATTATATTTTGGTATTTTATTTTGATATTTGGATAGGTGACGCCATTGATATTACAAATATTAGACGTTCTTTTATTTTTCTTTTACTAGCTTTTTGGTATTTAGCTAGTAATAAGTGTGGGGGGGAGAACAACATGACTCATGAATTCTCAATTAAAATTGGAAAATTGAAGTTAATAATTTCTGGGGAAATTAAAATTTCTAGACAGCTTTAAATCTCTTAAAAGAAAATATATTCTGAAGAGCTGAAAAATTAGAATAAGCCCTTCATTGACAATCTTTCCAAGAAAAAGCTTCTATATGTGAGAATTCAAACATAATCTAGGGGTTACACTAAACTGATTGATTTTAAAACCTCTATTTTTCATTGAGTTGTTTTTCAGTGACAATTGTGTTCTAGAACTTGACATATGACCATTCAAAGCGAAACTAATTCACAAAATTTTTGAAAAATGATTAGGCACTTAAGATTATTTCTAGCCTCCAACACTTTGAATTGAAATTTTTTACCAATTAGTTGCCCACTTTGAGCCTTAGAAATAAAATTCTTTTGATACCTCTGATTTCTTTGAAAGAACTTAAAAATTGGTTATCCTTGAGTTAAAAAGAGCAACTTGGCATTGGTGAAAAATAAATTGAAAAAAAAAGAGAGAAAGAAAAAGAAAAAGGAATATTTTTGTGATGAGGAAGTTCAAAAAAAAAAGAAGGGTGCTATATACCTAAAAATGCTAAAGTTGTGAAGCAAGGACATATGCTCAAAAATAATTACTGATTTTAACCCTTGTAATATCCTTTTCTTGAATCTTCATACCTTGAATTTTTTCCCATAGCCTCATTACAACCTTTTAAAGACCTTTGATTTCAATGTTTTCTGTGAATTGTTAGTCGAGTTTTGGTCTATTGTCAAGCTTATGGTAACATATTGTCTACGAAAATATATATATATATTGTGAGAATTTCTCTTACCCATTGATACACTTTAGAGATTGAAAGAGAGTGACATATTCTTGGTTGGTTTGATTTTAAAGGTGCTTATTTTTTCTAATTAACCAATCAAGTGAAAAATATATTTTTAAAGAGATAAAAAGCTATCTTTCAAAAAACATTTATTCTGCCCCATTAATTGTCAACTATCCTTGATAATATTTTTTTGAGAATTCATAAACCAATTATTTTTGCTTGAGGGCAACCAAAATTCAAGTGTGGGGGAATTGATAAACACCAATATTGCATCATTTTTACAAAGATATTAGAATGTGATTTGAATAATTATTGAATATTATCAATTGAAATTCACTCTCTTTTAATCTACATTGTGTAGAAATAGAAAATTAGGCAATACGGTGGTCAAATATAGTTACGGGCTTGAAATTGGGCCAAAAACTAGGCCCAGAATGGTAAACCAACCTTCAACATGGCCTGTACATGGCAGCACAGCCTTAAGGCGGTTTAAGATGCAGAGCACGACCTTTTCATTGACCAGCACGACCTCTTCATTGACCAGCACGACCTCTTCATTTGACCTGTACATGACAGCACAGCCTTGAGGTGGTTTAAGAAGCAGAGCACGACCTCTTCATTGACCAGCACGACCTCTTCATTGACCAGCACAACCTCTTTATTTGACCAGCACGGTCGTGCTCAACCAAAAATATCATAAAATCATGTCGGCAAGGTCGGTGACGCGTAAACATTTGTACAGGGAGCACAGCCTTGGAGCACTGTCGTGCTGGTGTCGTGCTGAGCCCAAATTTTGCCTATAAAAGGAACGCTCAGCAGAACATTTGAAGGTTTCCCGTGATTGATTCTCTCCCAATTCTCTTCTTTTCTCTGTAATCTTCTAGTCTTACTTTATAGTTGTTCTGCTAGTTTTAGTTTTAAATATGTCTTTTGTAAACATGTTGTTGTTATCTTCAAATATGTTTAGAAATTAATCCCATCATTGAGGTGACGGGGGACTTTTACTTTATGTGTGATATCTTTATGATTTATATTATGAGTGTTTAAATCCTTTTGATTAAATTATTCCTGGTAATATTACTTTAGAAAGAATTAGCTACTCTTTACACAGATAATTAATTGTTCGGCGATCGTACCTTGAATTAATTAACAGAACTCTAGGAATAATTAAATCTGCATGCTCTACCGGATCAAGGATTACATGTTCATTTCCAGTCAGTCATTGAATTGATAAATCTATTGACACTTCATGCTCTTTCTGTTTAATTACTTTGCATGATCAAACTGAGTAATAAATTAGAAAGAAGACTGTTAATATTGCATGATCATTGGGTATTAATAGCTTTTAAATAGGTGATTGGTAATCAGTAAGATTTGTTACTCATGTTATAAATTAATCAAATACACAGATATAAGTATTAGTGAACCCATTACCTTAGTGCTTTTATTATCTAATTCCTTTATAAAATATTTTATAATTCCTTTTCTTCTTAATTTTTATACACTCTTTATTTAAAGTTCACTTCGAATCATTTGTCTAAATAACAAATTGATCTAAGTAGAGCAGTAATCATTTCAATTCCCTGTGGAGACGATAATCTTTTATACTATAACTTGACAAGATCGTATAGTTGCAATTTTGACCGAACAACCTACTTCAGTGGGAGAAGTAAGGTATATATAGCTAGGGTTGTGAACAGTGCCGTTGTGACCTAACAGCTCTATGCACCAAAGGATAAAACTTCAGATCCACCTTTTGTGGCTTTTAGCAAGTCACGTCGCTTTCCATTTTGCGCTTGTACACTGACATAACAAACAATATCAGGATCTTGTCCCTTGTAAGCTTTTTGAATATGAAATACTTCTTGAGCTATTTTCTGATGATTATATCTGTTGACATTCCTTTTGGATTTTGATTCCTCGTACATTAAAATACTCATCAATGAGGTCTCTTTAATACTTGAAGTAGCCTTTAATGAACACTCAGTCTGATTTCCAATCAGAGCATTTGTTAAACAGACAATGCTTGTTACTGAGATACTCTGTTCACCAGAGTGAGCTTAAAACAGAGGCAAGTTCTTCAGTACATAATTTGTTGGCCTTTCATATAAGAGAGTCATAGATAAACGGGCAAAGGCTTCCACTGTGTAGTCTATTCATAGTCCGTTTGAGCGTTGACTAGCAAACAGAGCGTTGACTAATGACAAAGCATGGTCTCAACAGAGCATGGACTACCAGAGCATTGACTACCAACAGAGCGTTGACCTTTTTCA
Source organism: Calophaca sinica (assembly GCA_037113605.1). Classification (NCBI taxonomy): domain Eukaryota; kingdom Viridiplantae; phylum Streptophyta; class Magnoliopsida; order Fabales; family Fabaceae; genus Calophaca; species Calophaca sinica. The sequence continues at coordinate 49,223,697 of CM073736.1, forward strand.
AAGTGAGGCTGCAAGACGATGAGGTCAGTAACACTTTTCAGACGATCAGTGCCAGATTCAGACTTATGAAACTGAGAGTGAAGTGCACACTTTAGCTTAGTCTTCTGAGATGATTCCTTTTGATGAATAGTGAAATTTGCACACTAACAAGCACATCAAATGATAAATTGTTCTATTAACTATTTGTTATCATCAAAACAATTAAGGGTCATTGTTTCTGAATCCACTTAATTCCAACAAACTTAACAGATGTACTAAATGTCTGAATTTTTTAAATAGAGGGACTAAAATAAAAAATTGGTCAAAATAGGGGGACCAAAAATGTAATTTAGCCTAATTTTTTTCTCCCAAAATTCTTAAAGTGGGATTAAATTTGTTCCTTTTATTTAACATGAATTAAATTTGAAGATTCTCCTTTATTAATAATCATTTTCTTTTACATATACATATAAAATTGTCACAGATGAAATAAAATTATCTCATAGTGTTAAGCTAAATTACCTGTATAAGATTCAAACCTTCTATGTAACCGAATTAGACCGGACCTCAAACGATTAAGGCCTAAATCCGCAGTAGCAGAAAATCATAAGGCATTGCTATTCTCACCCTCCTTTTTTCTTTTGCCACCCCTCATGTACAAAATTCTCATATTACCCCTACCCCATTAACATTACCCTCACCCCGTCCCTCACCCCCACACTCTCAATCTTCTCCATCTGTTTCTCTTCTACCCTGTCACACCCCTTCGCGTCTCTCCCTAGTCCGCCTGTTCTTCTCTTTGGCGAATTCTCGACGCGAAGCACCCCCTCCAACCGTTTATTGTTCTCATCGTCGTTTGTGGTTTGAGGTAAGCTCTCACACCCTTATTTTTTCTGCGTTTTTGAATTCCCCGTAAAGTAATAATTTCCAGGCACATAAATTGTGGTGTCCCGGAAATTAGTTTCCATATGTTATAATTTTATGTTATAAATGTCCAGAAGCTAATTTAGTGTAGGTATGACACGAACCAAAGGGGCTTATGACAACACCATATGGGCTCATGTTGATTAGCAAGGCCAACCCCTTTTGCACGCAGTCAATCTAATAATGCGGAATATCAAAAGCCTGCACCTGATGCGCCTAAGATGCCTCCACCTGTGGTGCTTATAGCCAGGGACGCTACATCTACAGAGTCATTCCTAGAAGACCCTAAGGACACCTCGGTCCTCATCACATATGCCAACCATAATGCCACTCGCTTGTGGAGTAGAGATGAGGAGGTAATGAATCGTATACTACAATATTTTTATTTAATGTTTGAATGAACAAATAACAATGATTTTATTGTTCCAGGATCTCGAATCGCTGAGAAAGTGGACCATTGAAAGGAACTAAAGGAATGTGTGATCTAACCAGAGATTCTGACTATAGTAGATGCATCTAGAATGGAACCACTCGTGCGCTACAGCTACCAGATTGTGGACAAGGGTCTCTTGTCTGTATTTGCTGAGAGGTGGCAATTAGACATCTCCAGCTTCCAGTTGCTCGTTAGGGAGCTGATCGTGGCTCTAGATAATGTCTACAATTTAGTGCATTTGCCGATCGTTGAAGTCTTTTTCATGCATTCTATCATCGATAGAGACATTGTTGGTGGATGGTTGTATGACCTATTAGGGTTGAGCTATGCGGATGCAGTCGTAGAGTGTCACGCCACTAGGGTGTCCATGTTCATCTAAAGTAGTTGTTGGAGGTCTACCTAAAGTGGTGCGAGGGCTGGTGGTGGGACATGGCAGCGAGGGAATTTCCACTACATTTGGTCGGTGCTACCATCTTTACTAACAAGAGTACCACACATGTTAGTGTGGCATACTTGGACAAGTTTTAAGACCTGAAGACTGTACATACTTATGGATGGGGTGTCTATACCCTTATCTTTATGAGCACCTCTATGATGCTAGCAGGCATCATACAAAATAGTTGGCATCTTATATGATGTTGTTAAAGGTATGGATGTTATTATTGTGTAATGCATTTAGATTCATGAAATTTAAATTAACTATGTTAGTAATTTTTATACAAGCATGGGTCTACGAGCACATCCCTGACATAGGCACCAAGGAGCTGACCGAGGGGTGTGTTGAGTAGCCATCTCGAGCCACTAACTTTGTCAGGGGTGCGGGTCTGGTGTAGCCATATCGAAAGGCGCTGGATGAGATGTTTGAGGATGACGTGTGTTGGACTTCTTACGACTCTCACGGAGCACATAAACCATTTGCGCCCATCCCGTTGTTTAGAGGATTCATTAGGTGCGTTCCTATCATGCACGCATGCTTGCCAGATAAGGTGTTGCGCCAGCATTGACATGTACATATCATTCCCTACTCACTGCAGGATTTGAGAGTCCAGGAAACATCTCCAGTTGAGATTAATGAGAGGTGGTTAAATTTTACAAATCATTTGATTGATGTTTCTACCAAAGGTCCTCGTGTCACACATTCGATAGACTACATTTATGGGCACATGTAGTGGTTTCATAAGATCTCTCATTCGTAACTCATACCATTGAGCGAGGATAAGCATCATCGGGCGCCAACTGCTTGGTCTAGTGATGCTCATGACTCAAAGGTAAGTTCATTTTATATGCCTATGTGTTCCATTTTATAATATGATTATTAGACATTAATCTGATTTGTTGGCTTTTGTAGGGGATGTTCAAGAGGATTTTTGAGATTGTGCAGATAATGATGAACAGACACCTCACAATAACTGAAGACACTGATGGTTGGGATTTGGCACCAAAGGCGTTGACCTTAGCACATACATAGTTGTAGTGGAAAGGGTTGTGTCAATCAAATGAGGAAGAGTCCTCAGCCAATATAGTGATGTATTATAGTATTTTAGGCTCCATGTGTATTGACTTCTTGAGTATTACATAACCATTTTAGTATTATTGATTCTTTACAAATTACACTTTTGTATATGCATTTAGCCGGTTAATTATTAGCTATATTTTATAATAATGTGCTACAGTTTTTTTCCAAATAAAAACTGTGTTATTGACATAAAATGACTAAATAACTCGTGCAACTAAGTATTTTTAAAACTCATTATTTTTCAATTTTAAGTTACTCCCAAATATTAATTTTCGAAAGTTTTATTTCACATGTTCCAGAAACTAATTTTCAGATTATGTTAACACACCAAATTGTCTACTTTTATGTGGCATTTTTAGTACTTATTTATATCATTTTGTGCTATTTAATGTATAAAAGTACTTACTTATGCCCCATTTTGCAGAAATATCATAAAGACATCACTCAAAGCGAAATATGCGAGAATGGATCAAAAACTGGCAAGTTTTGGAGATTTTTAGCGTTTATGGACAAGAGGTACGGCCTGACACTCAGTCACTACGCCGTACCTATGCTAGAGCAGCAGTAGGGGCGTACCCCCTTGGTCAATACAGCCTGGCGCCGACGAAAAAGTTCAGTACAACCGTACCAATGGCAGTAAAACCGTACACAATTGCTGTCAGGGAGTGCAAAGTGCACAAGTACGGGATAGCGTCGCAAACAAAGTCCGGTACGGCCGTGTATAAATACGGTACGGCCGTAACTCAGCCCATAACGTGCAGATTTGAAGCCAGATGACCTAATTCGCATCCTTGCCTATAAAAGGGTAGTCTTAGCCTACTCTAGAGACCTTTTGACGAATTTCTGATTCTCTGTCCTCTTTTTCGAGAGTCTCTCATAGATCCCTTGCTATTTCATTGAGCTTTGATTCCTTAGAGCTTCCTATCAATCTTGTTTTGCTGCCGGAGCTCGTAAGGACGCAAAGAACGTGCTTAAGGACTGTCGTCATACCAAAAGGGTGTTCCAGTTTAGACTTATACTCTTTATTATGGATTTTTATGGCTTTATTTATGAATTTAAGTTATTATCATTTAGGGTTTAGGGTTAAGGGTGTCCCAGTTTAGGCTTATACTCTTTATTATGGATTTTTATAGGTTTATGTATGAATTGAAGTTATTATAATTTGTCATGAGTAGCTAAATCCATCACTGGGGATGATGTGAGATCCTATACTATGCTTTTGATATTTATTTAATTAGTTTTATGAGTTTCTAGTGTTCTGTTGATTGTTTTATCCCTAACATGCTTAATCCTATAAGGCTTGATCAACCTCTAATTAGTTAACTTAATTGGCGGCGATCGTACCACAATTAGTTAACGAAACTTTAGGAATAAAAGAATTCGCGTTTTATGCCGGATCAAAGATAATTGTTTGTTTCTAATAAGTTGTTAGATTAACAAACTCATCATTGCTTAATGCTCTATCCTTTAATTGCCTTGCATGATCAAACTGAGTAGTTATTAGAAAGAAGACTATTGACATTGCATGAATAGTGGGTGTTAGTAATTTTAGAGTGAGTGATTACCTTTCAATCAGGAATTATAACTCATAATAATTAATTAGTAAATTTAGGAGCTAAGTATTGGTGAACCCGGTTCTCCTAGGCCTTCCATAATAGTTTTAACTCGTTCTTGTGCATTGTTTGAATTACTATTTTATTTCAGTTGTAATCCGTGCAATTCTTACTCACAACCTTCGTTAGCCCAAATAACATAGAGTCTTTATTACATTGGTACTCGCGCATTCCCTATGGATTCGACATTCAGAGCCTTAAATATACTCCACTATTATTACGAGTTACGATCAGGTGCATTTGCCTGAGCCACAACAAGTTTTTGGCACCGTTGCCAGGGAATGTTTTAGCGATATTAATTGAACGAGATTCTAGTTACTTTAGGCATTTTATTTTGTTTATTTATTTTTCTGTTTTTTAAATTAGCTTATTATAATTATTAGTTTTTTCATTGAATTTTGAATCCTTGGAGCTTCCTACCAATCCTGTTTTGTTGCCGGAGCTCATGAGGACACAAAGAACATGCTTAAGGACTGACGTCATACATAAAGGGTGTCCCGGTTTAGACTTATACTCTTTATTATGGATTTTTATGGCTTTATGTATGAATTTAAGTTATTATCATTTGTCATGAGTAGCTAAATCCATCACTGGGGGTGATGTGAGATCCTATACTATGCTTTTGATATTTATTTAATTAGTTTAATGAGTTTCTAGTATTCTGTTGATTGTTTTATCCCTAGCATGATTAATCCTATAAGGTCTTATCAACCTTTAATTAGTTAACTTAATTGGCGGCAATCATACCACAGTTAGTTAACGGAACTCTAGGAATAAAAGAACTCGTGTTTTATGTCGGATCAAGGATAATTGCTTGTTTCTAATCAGTTATTAGATTAGCAAACTCACCATTGCTTAATGCTCTATCCTTTAATTGTCTTGCATGATCAAACTGAGTAGTTATTAGGAAGAAGACTATTGACATTGCATGATCAGTGGGTGTTAGTAATTTTAGAGTGAGTGATTACCTTTCAATCAGGAATTATAACTCATAATAATTAATTAGTAAATTTAGGAGCTAAGTATTGGTGAACCCGGTTTCCGTAGGCCTTCTACAATAGTCTTAACTCGTTCTTGCGCATCGTTTAGGTTATTATTTTATTTCAGTTGTAATCCTTGCAATTCTTACCCCCAACCTTCGTTAGCCCAAATAACATAGAGTCTTTATTACGTTGGTACTCGCGCATTTCTTGTGGGTTCGACATTTGGAGTCTTAAATATACTCCACTATTATTACAAGTTACGATCAGGTGCACTTGCCTGAGTCGCAACAACTTACATTTCATATACTTCTGGAAATTAAGCGATATACGTTTACCCTTTTGGAAAATAATTTCCAGACACATCAAATTGTGAGTCCAGAAATTAGTTTTTGGGCAAAGAGGGTGGGAAAGTGAAGGAAAGGGGTAGGGGTAATTTGGGGATTCAATTAGATTCAAGTGTGGTGGGGTGGAAAAAGAAAAAAGGGGTAAGGATAGCAATTCCCTAAACCATATAATGGGCCCAAACCCTCAAAGGCACATTATTGGGCCTAACCTATATGTTCGAGCTCGATCCAAGCATTGAAACCTCACATTCTTAGACAACCTTTGCTTCTGACCAAAAAAATATAAAAATAAAAAAGACAACCTTCGCCAACCCAACAATGATGTAGGAGGAGAAGATGACGGAGTAAATGGTCGTGGTGGTCCCCGAGACCTCTCCCGTATTAGCTTTCCCTCTACATTTTCCCTGCTTCCTTTCTGTTGGGGTATACAGTCTCCTTTGTAATTCTGTTGCCATCTTCTTCCCGTATGCGAGTGTGTGCATTTCTGCTTATTCTCTCTAGCTCTCTCCCTCGGCTTTTTCACATGTACCCCAAATGAATGTTTCTTTTTTCTTTCTGTAATCCTCCTTGTGGCCTTGTGCGTGTCTTCTTTTTTCAAACAGGACCCCAGTGTGTGTATGTGGCATTTGGGTAGGTAAGAGCTGCCAAGCCCCGCAGCCAATGCCAAAAACATTAGTGGGTTGTTTATCATATTCACTATGATTGAAAAAGAAAAACGCAACTTAAAATATAGCTAAAGTTTTTAGTAAAAAAATAATTTTTTGTAAGAAAATAATTTTTACATATAAAAGGGAAACAAACTATCACAAAGAGGTAAGTTGTTGTTCCTATTCTCTAACCTAAGGCTAAAATACTTACTACCCCGTCGATGTTCAACCAGGCCAGACCGGAGAAAAACGCTTGTGGATATACATCAGAAAGGTCATTCCATTGTCTAGTCTACTAGATAATCGGGACATAGCAGTTTCTACTTACCAAGAATGGGTCTACTAAAGAATCGGGACAGAGCAGTTTCTGCCAACCAAGAAAGGGAACAATTCTATTCTTTTTCTTTCATTCAAAAGAAACATAAAATCACATTATTTTCTCTTCATTTTTCTTCTTTTCATTTTTTCAATATATTTTTTATCTTTTTTGTTTCTCCTAATATCCAAACAAATTCACGACAATTATTGCTTTTTAGACGATAATGTCTACTAAATTCTCAACTTTAGTATTCTAGTTAGAGTCTTGCTAACATGTGTCCTAAGGGCATTAGTTAAAGAATCAATAAAAGAAAATTTTGTCTTAAAAATACAAGTTAAACACTTTTCAATATAATAAATACACAATTTTTCCATACAAATTTACCTCAATGTCTTGTGTGATTCACATTATTTTAACTTGTACTAAGAGATAGAATCCAAATTACAATAAAATTGAGCCTCCGTTCATCATCCCTTAACATATAAAACTTATAAGAAAATGTCTAGAAACAAAGAGACAAAGAGGAGTTAGTATGAAAATTATAGATAGTGTATTAATTCCGAATCAAAAATCATTTCCAAGGGCTTCAGAACTTCAATAATTGCAAAATTATCTATTCTTGTTGATCTTTCTATGTCTATATCCAGAATTTTCATTCAGAATATGTACTTATTTGAACTAAAAATAACCATCATTAGTGTGTGTCACTTACTTGAGCAACGATTGAAAGCCATATTCAATGCTTTAAAGCACATTTAGAACAATGGTGAGGTATGGATTATGGGGCCTGGCATGCTAAGTCCAGCGCTTGATGTTTTTAAGTAGAAGCAAATTGCAATTATATCACTTTGTACTTCCCCTCTAGTGCTTGCCGTCCTGTCATGTAGCATAGACACTGCCAAACAATGTCAAAATGTTGGTTTTATCATTAGGACATTTCCAACTGGAGAACCTAATTTCAGTTCTTAAATAAAATTTATTATTTGTTTGGAACCACGGCCAGGATGCAGCAAATGCGCGACTACTCAAAAGCTATGAGTCTTAGCTTTTACGGTGAGTTGGTATTAGAACGCGGTTCCAAACACACATTTAATGGGCCAGCTTAGGCCATATCACAGGTAAAAATAGGGAATTGTTAAATGCACCCAACAATTGTTGGGTACACCCATCATTTGACAAAAATACCCTTGGGTACATAATAACACGCGCAAATAAGTTATTTGTGCGTGTTAAAAAATTTGAATTCTGACACGCAAATAAGCTATAAATAGCTTATTTACGCTCTCCATGAGGAGTATGCTCGGTCTTTCCGACGAGGCTCTCTATGCCTGTGATACCGAAGGTACGGAGTGGTTTGGGAATAGTCGGTGACCTTGAGGTTATGTGTACTCGGTCATCCGGACGAATCTCCAGGACTCCACGTCTGATAGGCGGACAATCTTGACCATTCTTTATAAGGGAATGTTGTCCTTTGTGCACGGGACAGTACCTTACTCCTGCAATCAAACATGGTAGTATGGGATGCCATAACCGATAATCGGAGATGGTAGCATATCGGGATATGTTCATGAGACAACCAACTTACCTTACTCGGTGCCCTAAGACTGGTGATCGGTCTAGGGAGTAGGGCGGTGACCAGCCCGAACGATCAGTGGCACTTGTCAGTCTGTGATGTGACCGTATGGTTGAGTTTGGCAGTATGACGTATCAGTATGGTTTGGTCTGTGACCATGTGCTCAGGAGTCTGTGATGACAATTATGTAGATGATTATATATATGCTGGTATGCATGATGGCAGTCTATTTACTATGCTATTTTCCTATTTGATGGAGATTAATGGATATCTTACCCCTGTGTTTTTCTTGTGTATTGTATTAAATGCATATGATAACTAGATGACCAAGATGAACCTGTGCTCAGAAGTTTAGGAACCTATGGAAAGACCATCTAAAGTTTGGGGGCAGATACTGTTGTCATGGCCAGTGGGGATTTTGTCGCCCTTATAGGTGTTAGTTTTTAGTTTGTACTTGTATAATAAACCATGTATACTTTTCTTTAATAATAAATAAAATATGTGTTTACTCAAATATGGACTACTATTATATTAAATAAATAAAGTCAAAGCCCTGTTTCGGCGGGGTGTTACATTAATGGTATCAGAGCAGTTCGGTTCTAATCGGACTGTAGGGAGGATCTAGTCACTGGCCGTGTCTACAGTCTAGTTGTCTCCACATCGGATGTCAACTATGGGGATTGGGTAGAAGGTTTAACATTAGGAAGACATAGTAATAAGACGCCCTGATCTAATTGTTATGTTCCAGGTAACAAATGGCTCGACGAACAAGAAATAGAGGAAGTAACATCCGGAAAAATGATGAGAGACTAGGAGGGGCTAATGGAAATCGAGGGTTAGAAAATTTGGTTGTAGCCATGCTACAACAGGCACAATAGAATGCTTTGCTGGTACAACAGCTAGGCTAGTTACTGCAACACCTATTGAACCAGAGAGGCGGAGGAGGGGAAGTAACTGTGGATGCCGGACAGGCGGCGTTCATGAAGAATAAACCTCCGCAATTTAAAGGAGAGTATGATCCAGAAGGAGCAGAGTTATGGCTACAAGAAGTTGAGAAGATCTTTGCAGCACTACGTTGCCGGGATGAATGAAAGGTAACTTATGCAACCTTTCTTTTAGTTAGAGGAGCGAAGAGTTGGTGGAAGAACAAACAACGGATGTTGGAAGGTGAAGGAAGAGTTATCACCTGCGAATTATTTTCGGAACAGTTTCTTAGAGAAATATTTTCCAAGTGCACTAAAACGAGAAAAAGAGAAGGAATTCCTAAGTTCGAAACAAGGAAAGATGTCCGTAGGAGAGTATACTGTAAGATTTGAAACTCTGACAAAATACTCTAGGTTTTATCAGCTGAATCCAGATGAGGAATGGATGTGACGACAGTTTGAGGATGGATTGAAACCCGAGCTACGCAGATCTATGATTCCTTTAAAGATCAATCGATTCTCTGAATTAATGGATAGAAGCATTGAACTAGAAAATCTTGACAATAGATTGGGGAAAGAAAGACAGAAGAATGGAGGACCCATGAGGAACAATAAGAGGAATAAAGATGAGAAAAGTGGTCGAAAACCTTATGATCATCCCAACCAATCACTCACAGAAACTGAAAATTAACAATCAAGAACAACAAGATGTACTCGGTGCGGAGGAAGACATTACCTCCAAGAATGTCCTGAAAAAGAACCAGTTTGTTATCGATACAAGAAACCAGGACACATTGCCCGAAATTGTATGCAAGAGACAACAGCCGGGACTGAAGCTGAACATCAGAAGAATGAACATATCGCCACAACTAAACCAACCATACGAGCTAGGCGAGTGTTTACAATTAAAGGAGCTGAGGAGACATCAGATTCAAGTACTTATTGCTAAATTCCGAGGACGAAATTTATTTTTAGGGGGATAGAAATGTGACATCCTGATTTTTTTTGTAAATAAATCTTAAATAACGATAAGAATATTGATTAAATAGTAATTGAATATTAAGAACCTTAGTTGGAATTAAGTTGGATTTAAAATGACTCATTGGAGGCCTAGAATAGTTTAGAATACCCTAGAATTCTCAAGGGTGGACAAAACTAGAGTTTTCTGGAAGTGGTCCATCGCGACACGATGAGACTAGTGTTGATTGGCTCGTGACGCAAACTCGCAACGCGAAGAACAGAGAGTAGATAAGGCATTGTAGAGAAAAAGGAGGGTTCTGGAAGTTTCTCCTCGCGACGCGATGGCCTTGCCATCGCGACGCGATTGAAGTCCGTTTAGAAAGGGGGAGCTCTCTATTCGCCTATAAATAGGCCTAAGGCCCCCATTTCATCCCAAGTGCTTCCAAAGGCCTTTGGGAGAGTGTGGAGGGCATGGAAGACCTCCGAGGACGCCAGGAACGCGAGCGGCAACAGTCTTCTAGGCTAGGTAAGGGGGAAGATACCTTAATCTCTAGGAAAAATAAGTAGTAGAGTAGCACTGTTAGCATGAGTAGGGTTCCTTAGCCTTACTAGGGGTTGGTAGTAGAAACACCTCAGGAGAGGGGTTGCGGTGTACTGTGGCTAAGGATAGTCTCTGTAGACCTATCAACTAACATAGGCTGTGTTTATTTGATTAACCTATGAGATTAGTAGACAGTCGCTTATTCGACGTAGGGAATAATTAATATGCTATTAAATATGATAAATGATGGTTAACAATAATTGGTTTTATGTGTAATAGTAATATGATGGTTATATATGACACATGAGAGTCTGATGCAAGGTTTTAGAGTCAAGGGTTCCGCCCTCTAGATAGAGGTTTGCGAATCCCTAGACGGTAGTAGCGAGTATTACCGTTAAAACACTGTTTGTGGTGATATCCGGGTCGGTGTACCCGAGGTTGGTGTGCCTGAAGAATTGATGAGATGGTAATGAGATAAGTCGGTGGCCTTGAGGAGTATGCTCGGCCAAGAATACTCCACCCAAATGCCTCATTGTTCTCCCGTAGGACCCTTAAAAGCTTTTCCTCCATTGTACCTATTAAAGAAAATGAAATTATAACTGGTAAGGATGACGGTGGGTGTAAAAACACGTATTTAAGGTTAGCGGGTATTGGTTTTAATTCAAGCACTAGTGGTTCTTCTAGAGATGATTTTATTGCGGGAGTTTCAGGCCTTTCTAATTTTTCAAAGCGTTGCACCTCGTTCCATGATCTAGGTACCATGCCTGCATCCAGTGCCAGAACATCCTCCTTCACTTCTTCTATATCGGTGATATTCTCTTCGCTGCAGGTTAGAACTCTTTCTAGAGGGTCCTCAAGCAACTGTCTCCGCAGTTCAGAAGATGTTAGTATGGGCTCTTCTAAAGTATTAATAAAATTGCAAGATTGAGAGTTAGAGGAGGTTTTTAAGGAATCAAACACTCTGAAGACAACTTCTTCATCGTTAAGCCTTAATGTGAGCATTCCTTGGTGGACGTCAATAACTGTTTTTCCGGTTGCTAAAAATGGCCTTCCCAACAAAAGTGGGACTTCCTTATCTTCTTCCATGTATAGGACTACAAAGTCAGCCGGAAAAATAAATTTTTCTACTTTCACCAATACGTCATCGATTATTCCCTTTGGGTGCACTACGGACCTGTCTGCTAATTGCAATTGAAGTCTTGTGGGTCTAGCCTCCTTCAAACTAAGCCGCTGAAAGATGGATAAATGCATCAAATTTATGCTAAAGCCGAGATCGTAGAGAGCTTTTTCGAAATAAGAATTCCTGACGGTGCATGGAATTGTAAAGCTTCCTAGATCCTTCATTTTAGGAGGTAACTTCTTCAAGATTATGGCTAAGCACTCCTCACTTAATTTAATTGTGGATAATTCCTCTAACTTTTTCTTGTTGGCAAGGATATCCTTCAAGAATTTGGTTTATTTGTGCATTTGAGATATAGCTTCCACGAAAGGTATATTGATGGTCAGCTGCTTCAGGACATTTAAAAATTTTGCAAATTGGGGGTCCAGCAAGTCATTCTTTAATCTTTGTGGTAATGGTACATTGGGAGTTGTGTTAGGTGAATTAACGGGTACTGCCATTTACTCCTTTTCAAGTTCCTTGCTTCCTTTGTCTCTTTCTTCGGTCTGAGCAAGTGGCTCTACATGGGTATGCATTGACGTTGCCTTTGGTTTATCCTTCGTAGATGCCCTGCAAGTATTGTTCCTCCCCTCGTAGTTATCAAGTTAGATTGTACTTCTTGGGTGGGTGTTTTCTCTTCATCCAGCTTGGTCATATGGCTCATCAGGGTGGCTACTTGCTCCTTCAACTCTCTCTGACTTTCTGCAATGGCCATTACCATCTTTTCTAGGCACTTAAATCTCTCATTGAATATCTTCATGTATCCTTGCATCGCTTCGGATAAGCTAGGACTTCCTTTTCTTTGAGCTTGACTCTGTAAATATGAATGTCCTTGATTTCTCCACACCAGGTTATTATTGTTTGAGTAGGAACTATTTCGAGTCTCAGTGCTTATAAAATTGACTTTCGCAGTTGGGTCCTTAGTTGCCATAGGTTTCTGGTTGAGATTGTTCCTTGCAACATTAGTGTGGGCACGTGATGCTAGCAAAGCTTCAAATTTTTCAGTAAGTGCGTCTACTTTGGCTTCTAAAGACGTGTGAGTTTGCATCCCACAGAATTTGGATTCCGAGTTAAGTTGTGGCTTTCTTGATGACCATTGAGCATTATTTTGAGCCATCTCTTTAATTATTTCGAGAGTCTCGGATGGTGTTCTTGTTCCCAAAGATCCTTCACACGCAACATCTATAGCAGCCCTGCTTTGCGCATTGAACCCATTATAGGCTATGTGAACTAGTTGTCATGTAGCAAACTCATGGTGTGGAAAGTTTCTGAGTAGTTCTTGAAATTACTCGCAAGCTTCATGCATTGGCTCTGATTCAAGTTGCCAGAAGTTGACTATTTTAGCTCGCAATTCTGCGAATTTGGCAGGAAAGAGGTATTTATGAAGAAACTTGCTCTTCAAATCTTTCCAGGTAGTGATTGAATTCAGAGCTAAAGAGTCTAGCCAAGCTTGAGCTTTCCCCTGCAATGAGAATGAGAACAACGTTAGTTTAATTGTTTGAGATGAGTGTGTGGGTCTTCCGAGGGTAATCCCGAAAATTGCACTGTAGACACCAGCGAGATTAAGGCTGGTTTGAACTCAAAGTTACACCATGTAATGGCTGGGCAGTTTATGCTATCCTAGATGTTGATCGCAGGAGAAAAATATTCTTCGAGAGTGAGTTCTTCTTCCATTGCTCTTGGTTTCTGTAGTGCCTGAGTATAATAAAATTAATTAATTAAAATAGTAAAAGTAAAACAAATATAAAGAAGAAAAATAAAATAGAATATAGAAAAATGCTTAAAGTAACTAAGACCTTGTTAAGTTAATATCGCTGGAACATTCTTTGGCAACAGCGCTAAAAACTTGTTGCGGCTCAGGCAAGTGCACCTGATCGTAACTCGTAATAAAAGTGGAGTATTTTTAAGACTCCAAATGTCGAACCCACAGGGAATGCGCGAGTACCAACGTAATAAAGATCTTAAATTCTTTAAGCTATCAAAATCAATAGGTTGGGATTAAAACAGAAGAACTAAGAGAACCAGAATAAAACTAAGATGCAAGTACTGGAGTAAGATTGAATAGGAAAAGCCTAGGGGAACCAGGTTCACTAATACTAGTCCCTGAATCTATTATCCTGCTATTACGAACTATATCTCTTTATCGAAAGCTAATCACTTATGCTAAAATTATTAACACCGTTTCGTCCAGGATTGTTAACAGTCTTCTTCCTAAATAACTACCCCGTTTGGTCCTGGAAGGCAATTAAAGGAAAGAGCATTAAGAACTAGTAAGCCTATCAATTCAATGACTGATTGGAAATAAGCAATTACCCTGACTGAGCACAAAAAGCAAATTCTGTTAATCCTAGAGTTTCATTAACTAATTGTGGTATGATCGCCGCCAATTAACTAATTTATTAAGGACTGGCCAGGTCCTATGGGATTAAGCAAGCTAGGAAAAACATATTCATAAGGATAATAAGAAGTTCATAATAGCACTCAAATAAATAGCAAGAACATCATAAAAGACCCCCCATCACCCCTAGTGATGGAGTTAGCTACTCATACAGTTTCTTAACATAATAGAATAACATAAATCCAAATATAAATTCCTAAAAGACATGATAAAAAAGAACCGGGACACCCTTTCGGTATGATGGTGATCCTCTCGTTTGTTCCTCACGTCCTCATGAACTCCGACAGCAAAATGGAGTTGGCCAGAAGCTTCAATGATTCAAAACTCACTCCAATATCAAGGTGTTTGTGAAGAACTCTCAAAAAAGGGGCAAAGATTCAGAATTTCGTCAAAAGGTCCTTCATCTAGGCTAAGACAGTCTATTTATTGGTTGGGATGCAGATTAGTCATCTGGCTTCAAATCTGCACAATCTGGGACGAGGTACGGCCGTATCAAAAATATACACGGTCATACCGAACTTTTCTTGCGACGATGGCCTGTACTTGTGCACTTTACACTCCCTGACATCATCGTATGCGAACGTCTTTGTCTTTGGCTTGCAGTCGTCTTGAACTTTTCTCGGCGCCAGGATATCTTGACCAAGGGTACGCCCTCGCTTCTCGATATAGGTACAATCATCTTGGTATTTGTCGGTAGTCAGCTCGTCCAGAAGTGCTAAAACTCTCCATAACTTGCCAGTTTTCAGTCTATTCTCGCATTTTTTGCTCTGAGTGGTGTCTTTATGATATTTCTGAAAAATAGGACATAAGTGAGTACTTTTATGCTTTAAATAGTGCAAAATGATATAATTAAGTACTAAAAATGCCCTATAAAAGTAATTAATTTGGTGTGATAACAGAACTGCAAAGTTCTTTGAAGAGATTGAGTTTGGGGGAGAGATAAGATTAGAGAACAAAATTTAGTGTGAAAAAAGCGGTTCTAATTCTTGAACTAATTCATACAGGTACTATTGGTGTAGCATATTTGAATCCTCGTGAGGACATTAATGTTCTTCCACCCAATCAAGTTTATTCATGAAGATCAAACTCAACATCCTCAAGAACTAGAGCATCAGGAGCCATAAAAGAAAGGATTGACTGTAAAGAGTCATTCTATTTAGTTTTATTGAAAGACTCTTTTCGGACAATCACAGCGCTCATTGCTCATTATAACTTTGGAGCTGCATAAGATGAATGTCAAGACGGTGTTTCGTAATGGAAATATTAATGAAACAAATGTATATGATGCAATCGAGATACTTTGTGTCGATAGATCCAAAGATGGTTTGCGAACTGACAGAATCCACCCATTAGCTAAAGAAGTTGACTCGTTAGTGATACCACAAAGTCTCATCAGGTAATTGTCTTATTTGGTCTCAAGATGAGTACTGTGGATGACTGTGTGTATTACAAGGTCAATGGGAGTAATTTTGTATTACTGCTACTATATGTCGATGATATTTTATCTAGTGAATAACGATATAGTCTAGTTGAGCAAAACCGAGAAATCTCTAACAAAATTTAGAGATGAAGGATCTTGGGGACGTCTCTTTTGTATTAGGAATCCATGATACTTAGAGATCACTTTCGAGGTGTCCTTGGGTCATCACAAAAGAGCTATATCGATAAGGTTTAAATAAATTTGATATGAAAAATAGTAAACCAGGGTATACCTCAATTACTAAGGGAGACAATTTTACTCTCAATTTTGCCCAAAAGATAATCTGAAAATTTAGGAAATACTAGGAGTTCCCTATGCTCTAGCTATGGGAAGTCTGATACACGATCTTATCTGTATGCATCAGGAAACGACGAACATTGTGGGATCATGTGGCAAATACTTGAGCAATTCTAGTTTGAATTATTGCAAAAGGCAACCATAAGGATCATTAAGGAGAACAAAAGTCTATATGCCCACATATCAGAGATCTAAAAGATTAGAGATCATCAAGAACTCTGACTCTGATATTTAGGATGTTAATATTATGGACATCAAATTATGGGATATGACTGAGATATCTATGTCACTAGGTTGCATATAGTAAAAGGTATTAAAATATAACTTAACTTACAATGTGACAGATAAGTCAGTCGTATATCATACTTCAACAACAATAAAGAATTCTACAATGTCTATTGACATAAAGGTATTCGTTGTTGAAATAAAGAATTCAGGATAAAAGAATTTCTATAGAGCACATAGAGGCTAATTCCATGTTAGCTATCCACTAACTAAAGGCTTGACACCAAAGGCTTTTTTCATGAGCATGTTGCTCATGTGAGTGTGTTGTCACTAAGGTTGTCTTAGTTTAGCGGGAGTCTTTATTTGTGTTCTATGTTTGAGATACAAATTTTATGCTATTTCAGTTTTTCTGTAGAAATAAAGTTAGTTCATTATAAACCTTTTTTTTTGTATCTTGTTGTGTGTAAATTTTATTTACACATTAAGGACTTTGGTTTGCAAACTTAAATTTTGCAAAATTGATCTCACTAAAGTTTTAAGTAGGACCAGTTGGAAATAGGCATGATTGAGATCACATTCCATGTAACTTCCATGCTACTCATCCATATTGATCTATGTCATCAAGTGTGTTGATGTGGTGATCGTCAGGGTTTAGTCGCAATTTACGGAAGTGACAAAAGTCGTGGTAGTTTCATTGTTGATACATGAGGTGGACCAGATTGTAAGGAGGAAGTCTAAAGATAAAAAGCATTCGGATATGCGCACTAAGGAATTCTGATGTAATTATTACGATATGCAGCCCAAGTGGGAGATTGTTAGAATTTTATATTCCAATAATTAATATGGGCTGATATCATTAATAAATATATTATCTATTTATCTTAAAGGAGCTATATTTTATGTGATCATATAAAGTTAAAATAAGGTAAGCTCATTGGACTCCTAATTTAATTGATATGGGCCTTATATTAGTAGATGTACGTGTGGCCCGATAAGGAGATAATGGGTACTCTGTTAGGTTTAACACACTATAAAGAAGGCTATGGTCCCCAATACACCGAATCGCCGTAATCCATTCTCTTCTCCCCATCTGAAGAGAACCTAAAGTCTCGTGAGAGAGCTCAAGAAGATTCGGTTGAGGAAGAACCATAAAGCCACCGCTAACGTGCTTGATGTTTGTTGTTATGGATCCAGATGCTCGTAATTTGTTCGTGATCATTCCTTTGGTATTCCACTTCAGGTGATTGATTGCTATGGATCCAGGTATTCTTCTAATCCTTGATAATCCAACATGTCGTAGATCCTAATGGTAGAAAACATTTGTTCTTGTTGAGTATGCTTGTATCTCTTTATAGCTTCCGCCTAAAGTATTTCTTCTATGAGATTTAAGCATGCTTATTCTTGTTGTTGTTATTAATAAGGACTTAATTCCAACTTATATATAATAAATATTTATCAATAATAAAATTTAAACATAATTTTACATAAATTATTTCTTTGCATGTGACTTGTTGCTCTTTTTTTGGCCTCACCTTCTTTTAAAAAAATATTTAATACTATTTTGATAAATAATTTCTTAAATAGATTATAGATGTGTCTTGAATCAAAAAATTATTATTGTAAAAGAGAGCTTTTAAAGTCTCAAGTAATGAAAATAAATTTAAAAAAAAAGAAAGTAATGAAAATAAACAAGTCAACATAACTGAAATCATAAAAAATTTCATATATTCCCTCGTATTTTTTTTTTTTTGGATACTGAATGTAAAGACCCAAAACAACGAGACACTAACTAACAAAACTAACTACTCTGAATGCTTATTCTTGTTGTTGTTATTAATAATGACTTAATTCCAACTTATATATAATAAATATTTATCAATAATAAAATTTAAATATAATTTTACATAAATTATTTCCTTGCAGGTGACTTGTTGCTCATTTTTTGGCCTCACCTTCTTTTAAAAAAATATTTAATACTATTTTGATAAATAATTTCTTAAATAGATTATAGATGTGTCTTGAATCAAAAAATTATTATTGTAAAAGAGAGCTTTTAAAGTCTCAAGTAATGAAATTAAATTTAAAAAAAAAAAGAAAGCAATGAAAATAAACAAATCAACATAACTGAAATCATAAAAAATTTCATATATTCCCTCGTTTTTTTTTTGGATACTAAATGTAAACACCCAAAACAACAAGACACTAACTAACAAAACTAACTACTCTGGATGGGCATGGAAGCCCATGATAATATAAATCAATTGTTGCAACTAGAAGGTTGCTCCACCACTTGAAATTCCATAAAATGTAAATACATAGTTTTACATAAATCATCCAAATAATTTACCATCAACTTTTAGTGTTTTCTCTATCTCTCTCGTGGAGAGCCTAGGTATAACATCCGCTATTTTACTATATGTTATTAACGTTATGGTATTGTAAATTTGTTGTATTTATGCAATAAATATGTAATTTTTATCTATTAATAAAGTGAATGAATTTCATCAAGCTAAAATTAAATTTAAGAATTAATATTTAGTATTAATTCATGGTTCAAAACTCGTCAAAAAATTCTAACGAAGTTTCGCTATATTTTAAATCGTCGGGTAATTTTTATCCGCAATAAAATTTGTAAAGAATTTCGATTTTGACGAAAATCGAATCATAACTTCCTATGATAGTGTTTGATTGTTTTAAATTGAATTTGTGATTTATTGGTAAATAAATTATTCGCAGATAATTTCTTAGTCACGCAGTGAATTAATTTCTCAGTATATTAATTTACGTGGACTATCAGTAACACGATTACTCGACGTCGTGATTTTGTGACGCCGAGACTCATTTGACCAATGAATCAAGATTTGACTATAGTTAGTAAGGGAGAGCATGGGCTTAGTATTAGGTTCATGATTTAAGTGGCTTAGGACTAAATACCCACCAAATGACATGGTGAGAGTATGGCCTAGGAGGTGAGCCACTTCTTTCTCTTTTTCTCTCACTTGTGGCCTTTCTCATCAAAAGGAAGGGAGGAGAAGAAATTTCGTCTCATTTGCTTATGTTTTGATAAGTTTTAGCGTGAGAAAAACCAAACTTTCCTCTTTCATTTCTTCCATTGGAGCCGTGAGCTCCCTTGCTTCTAAACACCTCATTTCTTTTGATTTTCTTCTTCTAATTAGTGTTAACACATTGGTCTTGAGTGTGAGGGTGTGAATCAAGCTTTTTCTCCCTTATTTTTGTGCCTAAAACCGTGAGCAATCTTGGTGATTTTGAGTGAGGAATTTGTTTCCTTTGCTTCTAATTTTACATAGTTTGTTGATGAATGATTTTGGGTGATCAAATGGTAAAATTTTTCCTCTCCTTTGAGCCCTTGTTGGCCGTGACCTAGATGATGAATTTGGGAAAAAAGTACTTTGAATCACTTGTTTAAATGTTGTTGTTTTGTTGTTGATTTTGTTGATGATTTTGGTGATGATCAAAGAAGAGAAAAATGATTTTTTCTCCTCTTTGGAAGCCTAGTAGGCCGTGGCCTTACAAGAGAAAGAAGGGGAAGATTTCAAGTTTTAAAACCTTGTTTTCTTTTATGATTTTGTTTAGGAGTTTTTGGAAAAGTTTGATTTAGTTCAATGATGATTCATGTGTTGTTTTTATGATTTAAGACCATGAACACCTAACTCTCAAAAAGATCTATGTATTTCCTGAGATAGGTGGAGTCTTTAGAATTTTGAGATCTTACTTTGTTGTTGGAAAAGGTTTGAAAAGAATGAAAAATTTTCGGGCTGGTGTTTAAGGTTGTAGTTGTGAGCTACTTAGGGTTTTAAGGTTAATTTTCAAACTTTTAATTGGGTAAAATGTTTATAGTTTGATAACTAGGTATTTTGGGAGTTAGATCCATGATTTATTTGAAAAAGAAAAGGTTTTAGTTGATTTTAAAGTTAAAAGTTTATTGATGTAAGGTTGTAAAGATTTTTGAGAAGTTGTATAGTTTTAAAACATTGTTTTTAACCTTGTTTTAGTAGTTTAAGTGTGAGTTGTAAATTAGAAAATTTTTATAGTTGTGTACCCTAGTAACTTGGTTAAAACCGTAGCCCTAGGAGTAAACTTAGTGGTTTAGAAGTTGTTTCTAAATCCTAGTGTTGTTGTTTTAAGGTTGTAGAGGTCGTGGGTGTGTGCGGGGTCGTGTTCGTGATCGTTGTTATGACATTAGCTTGGAAGGAATGCTCTATGGTAAGGGCATCTTCCATTAAATTATTTTAAGTGTGATTGTATTTTGTTTTAGTGATAATGATGTTGTTTGGGATATTTAATAAAATATGTTGATGAATCTTGAGTTGTATGATTCAATGGTGAATTGTATTATGGTGAATATTGGATATCATTTGTGTATGTATGTTCAATAATAATGTGGGTGTTGGAATACGCTGATGAGTCGTTTAAGCGTTCTCGAATAAAAACCTAAAGGGATTTTAGTTAAAATCAACGCGACACTTGTGGATTTTTTTTAAAAACCCAAATTGAGTAACGGATTGACCACTTTTTCTAAAAAGAATAAAGTGAGAGTTAGACTAATTAAAAGTAATAATTTTTGAACTAATAGCGAAGTTTTCAAACCCCAAAGTTTTGTAACTAATAGGAGTTTTAACAAGAACAGAGATTTTGGGGAGTAAAAGTGAGGTTTCGAGACGTTGAGGCGGAGTTTCTAAATTATGTGTGTCTAGGGTTTGAGTGGTTATCTCGGACACTCGAGGGGAGTGATCCGTGTTTTGGTGAACTAACAATGGTGCTGCATTGGCACACATATATATAGAGATGTCGACCTAAATAAATCCTATGTGTGGATCAGTGTCATTGATCCCTATGGGGAAAAGAAGAAGCCAGCCTGTTGTATCTTATGTGTGGACCAGTGCCGATGAGCCCTTTGGTATGGGTAAGTGTTGTGATATTCCAGAATCATGTGCATTGGCATGTAGATTAACCAATAGTCAATTGTGTGCATCCTTGTTGTGATTATTATTGAAATGTTAAATGCCATGATTGCTGTCATGTGTTGTTGTACTGTGATATATATATATATATATATATATATATATATATATATATATATATATATAATTGTTGTTATATATATGTTTTGTTTGGGAAGATGACCCTTTCTATATATGGATATTCTCATGGACGCCAACCTCAGCTGACGACGACGACTTTGGAGGAACCGGCGATGCAGATGTCGTCGGAGACAACATTTGAATTTCCTGATATGGACATACCCCTGGCCTGGGAGGTTGATCACACTTTCGGCAGGGTAGTGTACAGAGGCGACGTGATCGAGACGACGCGGGTTGATGGGCAGGTGCCTAGAGTGGAGGTGACTTGCAGGACGATGGTTTTCCCTGTACCTGTTAAACAGATTGTGGACGCATGGCTGGGAGCTCAGCCTGACAGAGATACCACTGCTGCTTCAGAGGATTCTTCAGATGCCCCTCAACGAACTACTTTTAGGGACGAGCCCCGAGTTGGAGGCTCTTTACTGTGCCGGACCACTCGCAAGAGCGTGGTGTCCCGAGGTTGGGATGCAGAAGTATCCACATCTTGCACAGTAGTCGACTCACTGGTTCCATTAGTGGAGCCAGAACCAGTTCCGGAGTATTCTCCTACTTCTCCTATTCCCGTTCGAGAGCCTACTCCCCAGGCAGGTCCCCCAGTCTGCAGATTCTGTGGCGTTGTAGGTTGTGGATCCGGTGGGTGGATAGAGGACATACCTATTGAGGAGGTTAGGACTGAGGTGGTACCTCTCGCTATTCTAGTCATCGACCTTACGGGAGATGATGAGGATGACGGGGATGTAGAGATGATGGAGGAGGAAGAGGATCCCTCCAAGGACCTTGGCAGTGAGTGGTGGAGGTGGTAGTTTTTGTCTGTCTTGTTGGTGTTAGTGTTTTGGGGTGACCAATCTAGTGTCCAGCTTAGTGTTGTTTTGGCATTGTTTTGGTGGTGGTTTTATGAGGATTTACTTTTGGAGCAGCCCTCTGCGAAGGTATCTGCCGGAAGTACCTCAGAGGTGTGAGTGTTCTTTGTTAGAATATTCATACTTCAGGTGTATTCTTCTTTTGGTTTTATATTGGGTTATCTTGTATAAACTTTGACAAGTTGTACTGCTATTGGCATTTGTATATATATATATGTGTGTGTATGTGTGTGTAAATTTCTGTTTGTATTCTCTTTTGCATTATTACACCATGTTTCGAAAAGTTGTAATACTCTGACTTGTGATTTTTGCAAAAGAGTTTAAAAAAAATTACCCATGTTTTCAAAGACAAGGCGAGTATTATAATTCTAAATTATTTTGCATTTAGAGGTTGAGTTAGATTAGTAGTGCTCTGGAAATAGGGTGTTACAATTGTGGTATCAGAGCAGTTCGGCCCTCACCGGACTGTGAGTTGGGTAACTAAGCTGGTCAAGTTGTTGGGTTTTGTTGCGTCGGGTAACAAGTTGTGTTTGTATTGAAATGTGTCTGTTGAGTGAAGCAATTTTGTTTATGATTATTTGAATTGTTTCTTGATTGAAGCAATGTGTGCTAACATACCTATTTGTTGTGGGGTTCTGATTAGTTTTTGGATCTTGTAGGAACCCAATGCCTCCGAGAAGAGACCTTACTGTGGGATCCGAGAACCAAGATATGGATAGAGTAATCCAAGTGATGGCTGATATGGCAAAGAAATGTGGCACAAAGAATCGCAGCCTATAACACAACGTGATTTACAACAAAGAATAAATGGGTTGAAGCGTAATCTTTGGCGAGAGGGCTGGTGGACTTTCGTAAGCATGATCCGCCCAAATTCTATGGAGAACCTGATCCTGTGAAAGCAAATCTTTGGCTGCAGGTGGTCGAGAAGATCTTCGAGGTGATTCGCTGTCTTGAACATGTTAAGGTTAACTACGCATCATACTTACTGTTGGGTGATGCTGAATACTGGTAGAAGGGAATGAAGCAAATGTTGGCTGCTGAGCACCGGGAAGCAAATTGGGAGGCTTTCTACGGCAGATTTCTCGATAAACACTTTTCGGAGAGCACAAGGATTGAGAAGGAGCAGGAATTTCTTCGTCTGTACCAGGGGAACATGACTGTGTCGGAGTACGCCGCCAAGTTCGAGTCACTGGCGAAGTATTTTCGATTTTTCTGTGATCAAGTTGATGAACGGTGGATGAGTGAGAAGTTTGAACGTGGACTGCGTTATGACATGAAGAAGTCGTTGCTACCATTGGGAATTCGACAATTCCAACAATTGGTGAAGTGTATCCAGGTGGAGACAATGAAGAGTGGCAAGAGGAAAGGCATTTCTGGAGGACCTATTCGATCACAACTGCAGGGTCAGGGTCAGAACTAAAAGGGAAAACAACAACAGAAGAAGCCGTATAACAGACCCCAAGGGAACAACAAAGGCCAGTATCGTCCTATGGCTCAGAACTCAGGAGGTGGAAGTCAAAACAGAGATAGGCAAGTTTGTTATCGCTGTGGGAACCCATGGCACTATGTAGACAAGTGCACTGTGAAGGATAACCTGTGTTGCAACTGCAAGAAACCGGGGTATCTCGCCAGGGATTGCAAAGCGTCGGAGGTGGAACTAAGTGTGAATGCTGCAAAAGCTAACCATCTGACTACTAGAGGCTGAGTCTACTGCATGAGTGGAGAAGAGGCAGAGCGTTCTGATGATCTGATTCAGGGGGAGTGTGAAATTGCGGGTAATCTTCTATCCGTACTCTTTGATTTCGATGTAACTCATTCGTTCATTTTCATGGATTGTGTGCATCGTTTGAAATTGCCAATGAATGCATTGCCTTTCGACTTAGTAGTTGCTACTCCAGCTGCTAAGACATTAGTTGCCAACACTGCATGTCTTCATTGTGCTGTGGTTATTCAAGGTAGAAAATTCTTTGTCAATTTGATATTCCTGCCTTTGAAACATTTAGATGTTATCCTCGGAATGGATTGGTTGTCATACCACCATGTCCTTTTGGATTGTGCCCGTAAGACCGTAGTTTTTCTCGATCCGGTTGTTTCCAAATATCTATCTGCCAACCCTATCAAAGTTTCCTTGAGAGAGTGAGCTCAGGAATACATATCACTCGCTAGTTTGGAGGTCACTCAAGAGATTTAGTTGAAGGAAGTAGCGGTGGTGAAGGATTTTTCGGATGTTTTTCCTGACGACATTTTGGGTTTGCCGCCAGTAAGGGAGATCGAGTTTTCTATCGACCTATTTCCTGGAACAGGCCCGATTTCGATAGCGCCTTATCGGATGTCTCCATCCGAATTAGCCGAGCTAAAATCACAGATAGAAGTTTCATTGTCGAAGCAGCTCATTCGACCAAGTGTTTCACCGTGGGGAGCTCCAGTGTTGTTAGTGAAGAAGAAAGACGGACGTTCAAGACTTTCTGTAGATTATCGGTAACTCAACGAAGTTACTATCAAGAATCGATACCCGTTACCGCGTAGTGACGATATGATGGATCAATTGAGGGGAGCTAATCCTGATTGAGATACCACTACTGCTTCAGAGGATTCTTCAGATATCCCTCGACGAACTGCTTTTAGGGACGAGCCCCGAGTTGGAGGCTCTTTACTGCACCAGACCGCTCGCAAGAGCGTGGGGTCCCGAGGTTGGGATGCAGGAGCATCCATATTTCGCGCAGCAGTCCACTCACTGGTTCCCTTAGTGGAGCCAGAGCCAGTTTCGACGTATTCCACTGTTTCTCCAATTCCCATTCGAGAGCCTACTCCTCAAACAGGCCCCCCAGTTTGCAGTAGGGGTGCTCATGGTTTGGATATTGATGTATCCAAAACCAGATCCAAATAAAACCATAATTATGGATTGGTTTTCAAAGCCACATTTCTAAATCCGGATCCCAAATGTGGTTATGGATATGAAACCGGTTATGTCTCAAAATCCGGATTCATAACCGGTTTCATTAAATCCGGTTGCGAAACCGGTTTTGACACATTCCAGTCATAAAATCGGTTTTTGTATATATAAATCCGGTTATGAAACCGGTTTACATCCATAAAAATCCAGTTTTAAAAGCTTTTTTTCCTATAGAAATCCGGTTTAAAAACTGATTTTCAGCGCAAAAAAAATGGATTTACAACCCGATTATCAAAATCCAATTTTACTCAGTTCAATGTTGCTTTTGCTTTATTTGCAGACTGAGGTCTAAGCATGTGTTTGGAAAATCAGAAGATACCATTCCGGTTACGAAACCGGTTTTGACACATTTTTACTTCCTGCTTTGCATAAAAAATAGGGACATAAAACCAATTAGTCCCTACAAATAGAAACAGATCAGACCTCATTAAAAAAATTTAATAAGCCTATTCTTTCCTACACAAAACCCTAAAAGTTAAAATCTAGTTAAACCAAGCATATAATCTCACTAAATAGAAGAAACAAATACTAATATACTAAATAACAGCCTATGGCTACTCCTTGGATGCTAGAAGTTTCACTAATACATGATCAAATAGCTACCATTCACTAGGTTCTCCAAAAAATGTTACGACAATAATTAATCAAATGGAACTGGGACAGCAAGGGATCAAAGTCTAACAATTATTGTTGCAAATACAAGCACAAATGCACAATGAAAGAGAGACAGATTAGATAATTGCTAGAAATTAGAAAAGGAGAATTTGGAGTCCAAATCCATTTTTATTTGCTACACAAAAAAGGACTAATCAAAAAAACATTATCCATAATAGGACAAATCCTTTCTTTCAACCTTGTGCTATTTCCTACATAATAATAGCAAAAAATTAACTTTGTTTTATGTTGCAAGTGTCACGAAAGTTGCATAGACAAGTGAGGCAACTAAATTTAACAACAAAGTTTAATGGATTCACTACTGATTTTATTTGAGTGACACAAAATTGACATGGATGGGTGGTGGAGACAACAGAAATTCGAACAAGATTTGGGATTACGGTTCTCTAAGAGTCTGAGATTTTGGGTATGTGCGATCTATTGAGATTATGAGAGAGACTGAGAGTTTTTCACCTTCAGAGAATGCCGACAAACAAACGGAGCACTCACAGCCGATTTCCTTCACATGAGAGTCCTTCTGATACCTGAGTTCTGACACGGCAGCGGCTTCAACTTTGCAAGGATCATCGGTGGCGACGGAGAGTTCGTAGGAACTTTGCTCCGATCACCGGTGGATTAACGGGCACCCAAAGCCAAAGATGAAGATGTAGATCAAGGCGGGGATGGTGATTACGACAATGAGAGCGAGGAGGAATTCGAGCAGAGAGAGGTCGACAGAGTGAGAAGGGCCAGGGAAGGGTGGTGGTGGTGCTATGAGGATGGTGATTTCTGTTGCGGTGAGCGGCGGCGCTGAGAAGGGGAGCGGTGGTGAGTGTGTGGTCAGATTAGCGGGAGGTGCGTGTTCCATTGCGAGACCATAACACAAGTCACAGACTCACAGGTGTGACTGGCCATGTGTGACTGTGTGGTTTTATTTATTTTTACATGGATATCCAATGACCCAACCGGTTAAGAAACTAAGACAATCCAAATTATGAAGATATGGACCTGATATGGATCCAAATAAATTTATGCAGATATTTTTTAACCGGATTTGGATCTGGTTATGGATTGAGCTCATAACCAGTTATTTTGAACACCCCTAATCTGCAGATTCTATGGCGTTGTAGGCTGTGGATCCGGTGGGTGGATAGAGGAAATACATATTGAGGAGGTTAGGACCGAGGTGGTACCTCCCGCTATTCCAGTCATCGACCTTACGGAGGAGGATCTCTCCGAGGACCTTGGCGGTGAGTGGTGGAGGTGGTAGTTTTTGTTTGTCTTGTTGGTGTTGGTGTTTTGGGGTGACCAGTTTAGTGTCCAGCTTAGTGTTGTTCTGGCATTGTTTTGTGGGTGGTTTTATGAGGATTTACTTTTGTAAAAGAGTTTAAAAAAAAATTACCCGTGTTTCAAGAGACATGGCGAGTATTATATTTCTAAATTATTCCACATTTAGAGGTTAAGTTAGATTTGTAGCGCTCTGGAAACGAGATGTTACACTAGGTCTTTTTCTCTTTTTGGAGAGTTATTCATATTCTCTCAGAACCTATCCTTTTCAGTGCCGTCATGGACCTAAGTCTAGAAGGGCTGGCACTCGTTGATAATGAGGATGATAGCTTAGTGTTTGGAGTCTAGTATTCAACTATGCTTAATCGGTAGATTTTCGATGTCTAGGGATATTCTTCTTAATATTGTGAAGGAATGCATGGATAACATCTGGATGCCGGGCAAGGGTGTTTCGATCACAGAGACAGAGAAAGGCCTCTATTTGTTCCAGTTTTATCATAAACTGGACTTAGAAAGGGTACTTAACGATGGTCCTAGGTCGTTTGACAACCACCTCCTGATCCTTGGTAGGGTGCATCTTGGTGCTGTCCTTTCCTCTATTCCCTTGTTCCATGTTGCATTTTGGGTTCAAGTACACAACCTTCCCCTATGTTTCATGACACCTAGCGTTGGCAAGCACATTGGAGACTTTATTGGAAGTTTCATTGAGTATGACACCGTAAATGGTACGAGGTTATGGAGGAAGTATATGCGATTCAAAGTCATGGTTGATGTTCGACAACCCCTGAAAAAGGATCATAGGGTCTAAATACAAGGTGGAGAGTAGAGTATTGTGTTATTCAAATATGAAAGACTTGGAACCTTTTGTTTCCTCTGTGGTATCTTGGGTCATAGTGAGTACTTCTGTGAGCTTCACTTTACTATGGACAATGATAATGGTGTTCGTGGATGGGGTGCAGATCTTAGGGCACCAGTACGGCGTAAAGGTGACAACAGAGGTAGTCGATGGCTAAAGGAGCCTACTGGGAAGGTAGGCGCGCAAAATCTTGAGGCACCAATTAATCAGGCCCGTTATGCGGGCGGTAATAATGGTAATAATGGTAATGACCATAATTCAAGTGTGCATGATCCAGCTGGAGGGACGTCAAATGTTTCACAATCAATTTTGAGTGCACGAAATGCTGTTACGGGGATCACGCAGATTCCAAGGGTCTCGAACCATAATTTTCAAGATATGACGCGTCAATCCAAATCTGCTTACCAGCATCACGATCAACCCTACATTTCGGGATCGCATCATTTGGTACCTAATGATGAGTTCGTCGAGCTACACGTGCCTCATAATGACAAGAAGCACCGCCACAACGTTCATGAAATGGTCAAAGCTATTGAGAATGGCAGCCCCTCGCATTGATGTTATGGATGTCACTGTGGTGGAAACTAAAGAACCCACACCCTATCATTTTTTATTGGCTAGCCCTGGTTCCTAGACCGGCTAGTACCAATGAGTATTCTCAGTTGGAACTGCCGAGGCCAGGGTAACCTGCGTGCAGTTCCTACCTTTCGTGACCTCGTTCAGGTGCACCAACCGGACGTAATTTTTCTTATAGAAACGTTGGTGCATGCTAACAAAATTGAAGAGATCTAGAGACAAATAGGTTTTTATCATTGCTTTGCTGTAGACTGTGAAGGCAGAGGTGGTGGTCTTGCGGTCTTTTGGAAATCTTCTACTAATTGTGTTGTTTTGAACTACTCTCTTAACTTTATCAATTTGGATTGGAGTTTACTGACCCGGTGCAAGGTAAGTGGTGGCTCACGAGGTTCTATGGTATTCCTAACAGTACGCGAAGCAAAGTGTCTTGGGACTTACTCAGGAGCCTTAATGGTATGTCTTCATTACCTCCGTGTGTTGTGGGAGACTTCAATGACATTCTTTCAGCTGATGATAAATGTGGTCGAGTTGAGCGACCAGACGGGTTGATTAACAGGTTCCGAGAAGCAGTGCAAAATTATAGCCTTGTTGACATTCCTTTGGAAGGTTACCCGTTCGCTTGGATTAAAAGTAAAGATACCCCCAATTAGCAGAGGAAAGACTTGACCGTGCCATGGTTAACTCAGCTTGGTTGGATCTGCTTCCTCAGGCTAGACTTCACAACCTATGCACCTATTCTACTTAATTACAAGCTGACTATTCATAATCTCTATCAGTGAAAATTTAAGTTCGAAAATGCTTGGTTGCACGAACCTGATCTTGACACTGTTGTTGGAGCGAGTTGGAGCACCATTGCAGGGGTTGATATTGTGTCAAGACTTCACAGTTATGCCGTTGATCTAGACTCTTGGGGCAAGCATCTGAAGTCTCATTTCTGCGACTAAATTGAAGCTGAAAAGCGGAATCTGGAGATTTTGAGGTACCAGACAGATAAGGTTAGGGTCCAGCGCTTTAATGCGAGCCGAACGAAGCTTACGGATTTATTAATCCAGGAGGAGACTTTCTGGCGACAACGGGCCAAATCTTTTTGGCTTCAAGATGGGGATCAGAATAGTAAATATTTTCACCGGACAACTATGGCTCACAAGCAGCATAATCGAATCCAGAAGCTGGTGGATGACGCTGGCAATCAAGCTATGACCCAACAAGACTTGTGTTTATTGGCCCGTAACTATTTTGAGGACCTATTCCAATATAGGAGCGAGGTTTATGACCCAGTGGTGCAGGTTGTGTCCATTAGAGTTTCTCGAGAAGATAATTTATTACTTTGTGACCTATTCGTGGAGACTGAATTTCATGAGGCCATTTACCAGATGCATCCAGATAAGTCTCCTAGCTTGGATGGCTTGAATCCGGCTTTTTATCTGTGCTTTTGGGATTTATGTCGTAAGGATATTTTTCAGGCTTGTTGTAACTGGATAGATGGTGCCTCTTTTGCTCAGACCCTTAATGATACTAATGTGGCTTTAATTCCTAAGTGTGAGGCTCCCCAATCCATGAATGATCTTCGTCCTATTTCCTTGTGTAATGTTCTTTATAAGATTGTAGCAAAAGTCTTGGCTAATCGTTTAAAGAATGTCTTACCTCATTGTATCTCTGAGGAACAATATGGTTTTGTTGTTGGGAGGTATATTCTAGATAATGCTCTCATTGCTATCGAGACCATTCACCATATGAAGTGTAAGCGGGCCGGTAAGATGGGAGAAGTAGCTTTAAAGCTCGATATCAGCAAGGCCTATGATCGAGTTGATTGGGGTTACCTCAAGGCCAGTGGCAGAGCTTGGACCAAAATCACGGGGGAGCCAAAAAATTTCATTGCATAACACAACATAAATAAAATATGTAATATCATGCTTTTTTTGGAATGCAAAAGATAATACATTAATAAGAAGTATGGTGCTTAACTTGAGCATAAGTAGTGCTCAAACCAAGAACCACATCACAAAATGAGTACAAACAGCAAGCATTTGATAGAAATAGGGGTAAAACATATACAAACAGTACCAACAACCCATTAGAAAAGTGACCAAACAGCTCAAGTTTCCTCAGCAGTTCCAAAACTGATCTACAGGCCTTCCCCACAGCTTTCCATGACAAGCAAAATTTTTATGTTATCTACTAGAAGGCCAAACCCAAAACCACCAGTAGAAGGGAAGAATAAACAATATAATAAAATAGTATAAGCTTATACTAAACAAGATAATAGTAAGAATAATATATCAAAATAGTATAATAATAAAATTTTGAAAAAAAAATGATTTATAAAAATATATAACTGAATACCCGCGCATAGCACGGGATTTACGTCTATTTTATTTATCATATATAATGCCTCTGCTTTTAAGATTTTGACTCACTCTTTTCATTGGATATTTTATATGCAGTGTGTTGCGGCTCAGGCAAGTGCACCTAATCGTAACTCTTAATAATAGTGGAGTATAATTAGGACTCCGAATGTCGAACCAACAGGGAATGAGCGAGTATCAATGACTTAATATTATTATATTATATTAAGCGAGCAAAAGTTGTAATTACGTAAGTAGTGAAAGTTGTCGATATCAAAGCGATAAGCAAACTGAATGAGAGAACGGTTTAACTATGTTATGGGAAGCCTAGGGGAACCGGGTTCACTAATACTCTACTCTTGAGTTCACTAAACAATTGATATGAGTTATCTATTATGAAAGAGAACTAATCACCCACACTAAATTATTAAGGGCTACCTAGCTTGCAATAGCCTTCCTCCTAACTAATTACTCTGTTTGGTCCTAGAAGGTAATTAAAGAAAAGAGCATTAAGCACAGGTGGGTTTGTTAATATAATAACTGATTAGAAACAATCTATAACCTATCTGGCATATAAAGTGAGTTCTTTTATCCTATAGTTCCATTAACTAATCATGATCCTGTTACCACAATTAAGCCAACTAAATAAAGGTTAATCAGACCTTATAGGATTAAGCACAATAGGAATAAAACACTCAAACATTCAATAGAAACTCATATAATTAAATAGACAAAGCATCAAGAGTATTGCAAATGATCCCCCATCACCCCTAGTGATGGGTTTAGCTACTCATTATCAATGATAATAACATAAACTCGGATATAAAATCAGAATAATCCATAACAAGAGAATAAATCTAAACCGGGACACCCTTTCGGTATGACGACAGTCCTTAAGCACGTTTTTCACGTCCTCACAAGCTCCGGTAGCAATTCGGGATGGCACCAAGCTCCAAGGAAACACACAGATCAATGGAAGAGGCAACGAATTGATGTGACTTGTCAATAGGGGGCTCTTGAGTTGGGAATTCTTCAAAAGGTCTTTAGAAAATGTTAAGAGCCCCTATTTATAGATTAGGCTGCAAACTAGGTCATCTGGCTATCAAATCTACACTATCTGAGACAGAGTACAGCCGTACCACATGTATACACGGCTATACCGACCTTCGTTGATGATGTTGGACCGTACCCATGTGTGTTGTAGCCCTGACATCACTTGTGTACGACCGTACTGCCTTTGGCACGGCCGTACTGGACTATTTCATCGGCACCAGGTGGTACAGACTGAGGGGGTTCGCCCTTACTGAAGTTCTGCTCTAGATACGGCCGTACCGGGTATAGGTCAAGCCGTACCACTTATCTAGTAGTGCTAAAACTCTCCAAAACTAGCCAGTTTTTTGTCCTTTTTTGCATCTTTTGCTCTAAGTGGTGTCTTCACGATATTTCTGCATAATAGGACATAAATGAGTACCTTTGTGCTTTAATTAGTGAAAAATGGTATATTTAGATACTAAAAATACCCTATAAAAGTAGACAAATTGGTGTGTTAACACATCCCCACACATGAGCTTTGCTTGCCTCAAGCAAACTACTTGGGTAATTATAGTAAGAAAACAAACTATTTTCACTTGAATAGGGACAAAAATATAAGTAAGACAACAACGTGATATCACAAAACGTGTCAATAAATAGAATGTCCAATTAGAGGTGTAAGTTCAAATAAGCCAACAACATGTGATTTTCAAGTCACACTCTCACCAATCTCAAAGTGTTTGTAGGTATAATCATTAACACTCAGATTTTTCAAATAAAGTGGCATTACCATAGGCTTGTACATTGACCAAAAACTCTACTATTAGAATCTGTAAGACATGCAAAAGAGGAATAAGGTTCTTTCATTGGTTGTAATGGGGCCAAGGTAACAATGTTTGGTATGATAAAACAAAGAAAAGGTCATGCAAAGAGATCATGAGCATGATGAATAATTTTTTGTTGTTGTATGATGCTCTTTCTTTTCTTTTCCTTTCCTCCCTTCATGCATTTATGCAGCAGTCAACCATTTTTAAGAACTAGGAGGGGAATAAATTGCTAAGCCTTCTTTTTATAAACATATAAGAGGGATTCAAAACATTATTCTTTTGATTGTGCCACTAATTACTCTTAAATAAAATTTTCCAAGGTTGCTTTCGCATAAAATAATCAATAGTAACAAGAAGGATATCAAGAAATTAAATAGAGAACTTTTAGGCAGAAAAGTGGGCAGCTAGTGGTATAGTGTATTCAAAATGGTAGTGGCCTGAAGAATTCCTAAAAATTACCCTTTCCAAATTCACATGAAAATAAATTCATATTCGCTTCGTAATGGTCTCAGCACAAGTTCTAGAATGCACATTCACAGAAAATATCACTCAACAAAGAAAAGAGGAAAAAGCATGATGAGGCCTCTTATTTAAGGCTCAAAACTCACATTTAATAGCTTATACAGAAAGTCAGAACTTACAGAACTTCAATGCTAATTTTCAGCAGATTCCAATTACTAGCAACAAATTGATTCAATCATATGTTGTCATAAAGAAAAAATTTTGCAGCCTCTAATCAGCAAAAATTTAAAGTTCTTCTATAATTATAAGCAGTTATAAGCACAGCCAAATAGTAAGCGCAATTTAAGATTCTCTCCCCACACTTATTTCTAGTAGTGTCCCCACTGCGATTAAGTTAAAGCAAGCACAAAAGATAAAATAAAAGAAAATAAGTGCTATAAAAGAATGTGGAGAGAGACTACCCTCTGAAAAATATCACGAGCAA
Source organism: Calophaca sinica (assembly GCA_037113605.1). NCBI lineage: Eukaryota > Viridiplantae > Streptophyta > Magnoliopsida > Fabales > Fabaceae > Calophaca > Calophaca sinica. Next base: position 49,257,449 of record CM073736.1, read on the forward strand.
ATTGGATGGGGGTATGGGCAAAATATGTTGTTTCCTTGTCGCAATACCGATGGAGCTGGTAAGCGGCGGAAGAACTGTACAACACAAAACTCAAAAATTTAAAAACAAAATAAAAAGAAATAATAGTAAAATATAATAACAAAACAAAAATTTAAAAGCAATAAAATAAAATGTATCCTGCAAGTGTGCCCAAATTATGTGAATCTCTTTTTAATACAAAAGCAAAAAGCCTAAGTACTAAAAGAGAAAAATAAAATGTTGTCCCGCATCACTCAGCAGGAGGGAAAGGCTGGATGCGCTATAAGTGCTCCAAAATGAGTGTCAATTGCTGATCCATGTGGGTCCTATGCTCCACAAAGCTGGACTGCATCTCGTTGAGACGCATCATGACATCCTCGTAGGAGTGGCCCTGTGCTACTGGCTGAGGCTGTGGCTGTGGTGGTGGTGGATGCTCCTCTGCTAGTGGGACAAAATCTGTAGCCTTGTTCTGCTGCTGCTCCAGTCTGATGACCTCGTAGTCCCTGTGCCCCAATCTTCGCAGAACACTAATGTTAGTGAGGGTAGAGAGTCCAATGGGCTCCATCTCAATGATTGTGGCTCCTGCTCCAGTGCGAACTCCGAGGTGGGATGCAGGCGGGAGATGAAAGAACCCAAGACAATATGCCTGGTGTTCTAAATCTGAAGGTGAATGCCTAACTGGGTGCACGTCTGCAAGAAAAACATCCCGACATCGCAGCATCGTCCCTGTGTCATAGCCCAAAGCAGAAAAAGATCTGGTCTCGTGACCGTGCCGTCATTCAAGGCTCTCCCGTTTATGGAACAGGAAATCCATCTGTGCACTGTCCGCATAGCTGGGTCTCTAATCCTGTTCGCCTTGGCACGACTGGGAATGTAGTGGCCATCCCCAGTTAGGCATGGCAACGGGCCGGGTCGGGGGCGGGTTTTGCCTCCCCCGTCCCCGTCCTCATTTCCAACGGGTTCGGGTTTTGCCTTTCCCATCCCCGTTTCGATAGGGTCGGGTTTCCCCGTGGGTCCCCAACTCAGCTCTAAATATGTAGAAAAATTGAAAAATTATAGTTATGATAATTAATAAAATAAAATCATAATTATTATACAATGATAAAATAAAATAAAAAAACATTAAAATAAAATGTTCTATTGAAAAGAGATTAAATTAAAAATAAATAAAATATATGAAACAAAATGAATGAGTATAAATGCATAAAATAAAATAAAAATTAACAATTTATATTTAATTGGGCGGGTTCGGGTCGGGGGCGGGTTGGGTATCGACATCCCCAACCCCGTCCCACCCCCGGTCAAAGCGGGTTTTCCCCGTCAAAATCGGGTCGGGGTCGGGTGGGTACCCGCGGGTTTGGGTTCTGTTGCCATGCCTATCCCCAGTGAGAGCTCTCCAACTCTCAGAATCCTGCCATCCTTCCAGAATCTCTAGAAGGGCCTCCATATACTCCGACGTTTGAACTGACTGGGCCATCTCAAATCCTAGCCCAGTGTTGAACTCGGCCAGGGTGATCTCGTGGTGGGTCCCACGGATCTAAAAAGTGACCACCAGCTCCTGCTCCAGCTCGTCCTCCTAGTCTGGGTGCTGAGGCTCTCTGTCTCTCATATGATAGCCACAAGTGGCTAAGAAGTCTAAAACAACCTCCACATAGAAGGGATGTCTGACAGAGACTGCCTGGAGCCACCCTATCCTCTGCAGCAAGTTCTCCACCTCCTCCCGCAGGCCAACCTGCTGGCGGACATCAAAGTCCAAATACCTCTGAGTGTGGGTGTGGAAGGCCCACAGCTGCCTGTATCTATCTCTGAATTGCTCGGGAATGTAGTTAGGCATGGCCCTAGAGCCACGTGCTGCTGCTGAAGATGAAGAGCCTTCGGTTTTCTGGCGTTTAGGCATTTTCCTGCAAAAAAAAATAGAAAAAAATTAATTTTTAAACAGAAACTGTATTGGGTACGGCCGGGCTTTGTGAGGTACGGTCGTACTGCATCTCTAAGTATGCCCTGATTCAATGGGTCAGTACAGCCTGACTAAATGTTTATGTACGGCCGTACTATGCCATAGGTATGCCCATATCTATGGTCAGCTAAACCCTAAGGCCGCTAGTACGGCCTGTTCTTGGTAGGTATGGTCATACTGCGCTCTACCCTATGATCAGATTTTCTCAATTTTAAGCCTAGATTATAAGTCTCTAATCATTCCTAGGGTCTCTAAGCGTGCAAAACCGAGCCAAAACTATCCTAATTACCTAAAGTTAGAGTTAAACAAAACTAAAAACCTAAACTAACTAAAAACTTGAAACAACCAGTAAATCAGGCAATTAATCCACAAATTAAGTTTAGAATAAGTACCTAGATGATCTTGTGGATGGAAATGCAAAGAAATTGAGAGAAAATGGTGCTTGAATGGAGAGGTTTTGGGCGTACGAGAGTGAGGTACGCCCTTACCTCTCACTGTTTACCTTATATTCTGCCTCTGGACATGGGGTACGGCCGTACCTGGTTTTATGTCCGGTCGTACCTGTCTATTCTCCGCGTTATTAAAGATGAAGCCGTGTGGTACGGCCATGCCTGATGTAAGGTACACCCACACCTACTGGTTTTCCAGTTTTTTTTTTTTTTTTGATTTTTCAAAATTTTTAATTTTTTTGTATTTTTAAATAAAAAAAATAAAAATAAAAATAAAACAAACAGATAAGAGATAAATAAAAATGTTAATAACCACAAGTGGCCTCCTGGAAAGCGCTTGTTTAACGTCCCGAGCCTGACGATTCGAAGGACTTAAAAATTAGTCCTCAGCGGGCAATGTGCCGTCCTTGACATTACTTTTTGTCTTCTCACCATTGGGAAACACAGCAAAGTAGTCACATTTTTCTGAGTGGTCCATTCAAGCAGGACCTGAGCACTTTTTTGGTGGGTTCATTGTGTACCCATAGTCTTTACAAAGGCAAATTGGCTCTTCAAAATTGGGTGAAAATGTCCTAATAAATTTCTTCACTAAGTCATTCCATGTTTTTATTTTTCCAATTGGTAGGAGATAGAGCCATAGTTTGACTTCCTCATCTAATGAGAATGGAAAAATCATTAGCTTTGTCTCATCTGGAGACAAGCCTTCATACTTTGCCTTTCTCATCTTCTTACAAAACTGTCTCACGTGCTCAATAGGATCTTATCCTGTTGTTCCTTTAAATTGAAATTGTGACACCTCCGAGATGATAGATGGGTTTAATTCAAAACCTGTAAATTCCTCTGGAGTGTCCTTCTTTAGTCCTTGAAAACCTTGGATTTTGTCCACTTTTTCTTCTTGTGTAAGCTGGAAAGTCCTTACGAATTCTTCCATTAATTCCTCCCAACTTGAAAAGTGAAACTTGGGGTATATTGAGAACCATTGCTTAGCTAATCCTCCTAGGGAAAGACGAAATAACTTAAGTCTTATCCTTCCTACAGTGGTCGCTGCAAAATTGTTAGTTTTAACCAAGTCATAAAAATTTAAAATATGAGGAATAGGATCCTCTCCACCAAGTCCTTTAAATTTAGGCAAACAAAGTGCATCCAATATCAAGGAAGGGATTATGTCCTTATCCTGTTCCAAAGAGTTGCTATCTTGTTCTTCAACTTGCTCTTCTTTTTCTTTTTCCTTTTTAGTTTCCACATCCTACAAGAAACAACAAGAAGCACTAGAGGGAGAAATTTTGTTAGAATTATAAATATTAAATATTTCTTCTTCATCCTCAATTATCAGAGTTATGGTTCCCTTCTTCACTTGAATAGTAGCATCTCCAGTTGCCAAGAATTGTCTTCCTAAAATAATAGGAACATCTCTGTCTTCCTCCATATCCAGAACTACAAAATCCACTAGAAAAATAAATTTTTCCACCTTGACTAGCATATCCTCTATTATTCCTCTTGGGTAAACAAGAGTTCTATCAGCCAACTGCAAGGACATCTTAGTAGGTTGTGGTTCCTGCAAATTCAATTTTCTCCATACAGACAGAGGCATTAAATTGACACTTGAACCCAAATCACATAGTGCCTTAAATGTATTATTACCAATTGAACAAGAAACAGCAAAGGTTCCTTGATCTTTAAGCTTAGGTGGTAATTTTTTCAATAACATAGCAGAGCAATCTTAATTTAATTTAACAGTCTCATCTTCTATCTTATTTTTGTTAAAAATTATTTCTTTTAAAAATTTAACATATTTAGGCACTTCAGAGACAATTTCAGCAAAAGGAATATTGACATGCAACTTTCTCAGTTTTTCTAATAATCTCTTAGCTTGTCTATCCTTACAAAAAATTTTAGAACCTTGGAGAGAGTTACTTACCTGCTAAGATTCAGTTTAAGCCATCAGCTCTTTTGGTTACTCCTTTTCCATGAAGACTACATTGCACTTCTTATTGGGATTTGGTTCCACTTGACTTGGGAGTGCTCCTTTTTCTCTTTGAGTCTCCGCATTCAACACAGTTGCCATTTGTTCTCTCAATACTTTCTGTCCCTCTGCATTGGCAATAACTAACTTTTCCAAGATATTATATCTTTCATTCATTTGCCCCATAAAGTTGTTAATCTCATTTTCTCCGGAACTTCTATCATTCTGAGCACGATTTTACAGATGTGGGGGCTTTTAAGTATTCTGATTTTGACCTTGGGATCTCTGTTGACCTCCTCCATGAGAAATTTGGGTGGTTCCTCCATCCGGGGTTGTAAGTGCTTGAGTATGGGTCATTCTGTTGCTTATTCTCAAAAAAAATCACTTCCTCAATGCAGTCCTTTGAGTCACGACTGGTTATTCCACAGAAATTGCAAGATGCTTTAACAGCCTTGGTTTCTATAGCCTTTAGTCTTTCTTCAGTTTTCTCCATGAAACCGGGAAGAACTCCCATACACGGATGTCCGTGTCTTTGCATAAATTTCAATATAGCCTCTTGCATCCCTGTTTTTGGATCAAAATCTTTCTGGCCTATAGCATTGGCTTCTTCTAATTGGATTTCGATTGCCATACATCCCCAATCATTATTAGCATTAGATTGACTTTGCGCTGCCATCAAAGTCTCTATTTTTTTAGTCATTACCTCCAATTTTGCTTCTAGAGCTGTGTTGGCTTCCACTTTATAAATTCATGCCTGCTGGTTCTTTCTTCCGGTTTCTCTATCACTAGCTGACCACTGAGCGTTATTCTGAGTCATTTCAGTCATAATTTCAAAAAGCCTTAGTGGGTGTCTTCTTTCCGAAAGATCCTCCACAAGCAGCATCAACAGCTCCTCTTGTTTGCATTGTAAAGCCATTATACAAAATCTGTACTAACTGCCACTTGGTGAAACCATGATGAGGGCAGCTTCTAATTAAATCCTGAAATCTTTCCCAAGCCTCATGCATTGATTCTCCTTCATTCTGGGCGAATCCAGACATGTCAGCTCTCAACTTTATAGATTTTGCGGGAGGAAAGTACTTGTTTAAGAACTTAGTTTTCAGGTCCTCCCAAGTAGTAATAGAATTTGGTGAAAGTGAATCCAACCATAATTGTGCTTTCCCTTGCAGTGAGAAAGAAAACAATCTTAATTTGATGGCCTCCGGTGTCACACCTTGACACTTGACAGTATTAGCAACCTTCTGAAACCTCTTAAGATAGGCATTTGGGTCTTCAGATGATAAGCTAGAGTATTGCACTGCAGATACCATAGAGATCAATGTTGGCTTTAATTCAACGTTAGTGGCCTCAATTGCCGAATAGTTGACATTGTTCGCTACATCCGTAGTTGGTGTGAAGTACTCGTTCAACGTCAGTTCGTCAGCCATTGCTAGATGCTGTCTTCTCAACAATCTAACTGTTCTTTCAATTTCATGATCAAAAATCAATTCAGGATGTTGAGACCTTGTCAGCATACACCAAAGGAAACCAAATTAGAATGTCTTAGTACTAAATAAAAATAACATAAAATAAATAACTAAATAAAATTATGCCTAATGCAAATAAAATCTTTAATTTAATTAATATCACAATCACTCCCTGGCAACGGCACCAAAAACTTATTGCGGCTCAGGTAAGTGCACATGATCATAACTCGTAACAATAGTGGAGTTTAATTAGGACTCCTAATGATGAACCCACAGGGAATGAGCGAGTACCAATGACTTAATATGATTTTATTCTATTAAGCGAGCAAAAGTTGTAATTACGCAAGTAGTGAAAGTTGTTGGTATCAAAGCGATAAACAAACTGAATACGAGAACGGTTTAACTATGTTATGGGAAGCCTAAGGGAATCGGGTTCACCAAAACTCTACTCTTGAGTTCACTAAACAATTGATATGAGTTATCTATTATGAAAGGGAACTAATCACTCACTCTAAGGAAACCAAGCTCTAAGGAAACACACAGATCAATGGAAGAGGCAAAGAATTGACGTGAATTCTCAATAGGGGGCTCTTGACTTGGGAATTCGTCAAAGTTCTTTAGAAAAGGTTAAGAGCCCCTATTTATAGATTAGGCTACGAACTAGATCATCTGGCTATCAAATCTGGACTATCTGAGACGGGGTACGGCCGTACCGCATGTATACACGGCCGTACCAAGCTTCGTTGATGACGTTGGGTCGTACCCATGCGTGCTGTAGCCCTGACATCACCTGTGTACGATCGTACTGCCTTTGGCATAGCCGTACTGGACTATTTCATCGGCGCCAGATGGTACAGACTGAAGGGATATGCCCTTGCTGAAGTTTTGCTCTAGGTACGGCCGTACCGGGTGTAGGTCAGGTCGTACTGCTTATCCAGTAGTGCTAAAACTCTCCAAAACTAGCCAATTTTTGGTCCTTTTTCGCATTTTTTGCTCCGAGTGGTGTCTTCAAGATGTTTCTGCATAATAGGACCTAAATGGTACCTTTGTGCTTTAATTAGTGCAAAATGGTATATTTAGATACTAAAAATATCCTATAAAAGTAGACAAATTAGTGTGTTAACACAGTGTTATGGTTTGCTTTTGTGTATGTCAGTGCTGAGTGCTCCATGTTCAGAAGAAAAAAGAATCATAAGTTTGTAGGTGGCATTTGATATACTAGTTTTTAATTCAATATTGGGTTGGGCCTATTTTAAAAAAGCAAAGCTACTAACTTCTAATTATCCATCTTTTACGCTTCCACTTTTCCATGAGATGTGCTAATAAATCGTTTTACTAATACACATCAGTATATGAAAATTTTTATTAACAATTTGTTAAAGGTCCGGGGGAGCCACGGCTCCCCATTGTCAACTCAAAGCTCTGCCCTTGCTCAAGGCCATTCTCATGAAAATGGGGTTTGATAATAGGTGGATTGGTTGGATTAAGCAGTGCACAGAGACTGTTACATATTCCATTGGTGAATAATGAGTCTGTTGGCCCTATCCAGCCTAGAAGGGGCCTCCGCCAAGGGGAACCCCTATCACCCTACCTCTTCATTTTATGTGTGGAAGGCCTAACATCTCTTATTCATCAAGTAGAGCACCGTGGTGATATTCATAGCATCAAATTGTGTAGAGGAGCCCCTATTGTATCACACCTGATTTTGGCTGACTATTGTTTTTTTTTCTTTTTCAGGGATACTAATAAGGAATCTGAGGTGATGAGAACTATTCTTACTACTTATGAGAGTGCCTTTGGTCAATCTCTTAATTATCAGAAGTCTGAGATATTCTACAGTGCTAACACAGATTCTGCTACTCGAACTAGATTATCCACCACCTTGGGAGTGAACATTTGTCTTGGCACTGGTAATACCTTGGTCTTCCTTCCATGGTGGGTCGGAGTAAGAAAGCAATCTTCCGTTATATTCGCAACCAGGTGTGGTAACGGCTTCAATCTTGGAGTGGTAAGGCCCTCTCGAGAGCAAGTAAAGAGTTACTCCGTAAATCTGTGGTGCAAGCTTTGCCAGCATATGCTATGAGTATTTATCTTTTACCTCTCCATTGCTTGCTGAAGAAATTGAGAGGATGGTGAATTCTTTTTGGGGGGTACAAATGGATCTACTGGGAAAGGTATTAAATGGTTATCGTGGGAGAAATTTACCACTCGGAAGATCCACTCGAAAACTTACCAATCTCATATTCTATGGTGAACCTTCGGGTGAAGCATTTTTTACTACCTGGGCTTAAGAGTCGGAACACATCGTTGTTACATCAGTGCCTTCCGCCAGCAGATGTTGCTGCCATTCTCTAGGTTCCCCTTCTGTCTTCTATTCGTTCGGACCACTTGACTTGGTGGCTGGACAAACATGGGTCGTACTCTGTCCGTAGTGCTTACTCTCTTTGTATGGATAGATTACTGGACACCGATCACTTAAAGGTTCCTGGCTCTTGGAAATTAATTTGGAGACTCCATATCCCTCCTAAAGTCAAAAATTTCTTAAGGAGGTCTTGTTGTGACTGCATCCCCACTAGAACTCGTCTTCAATCCAGGGGTATCCCCTGTCCCCTCGCTTGCATCTTCTGTGCTGATGATATTGAGACGGCCTGACACTTATTTTTCGTATGTCGGAGCAGTGAAGAGTGTTGAACTAGAGCCGGCCTGTGGAGCCGTATTGAGCCATTATTGTCGACCTGTGATTCTGTCCGATAGTTGATCTTCTTGTTGCGGATCAGCTTGACAGTGCCGGCAGAGAATCTCTAGCCATGATCTTATGGAGCATATGGCAGAAACGCAATGAGAAGCTCTGGAATGATAAATTGGAATGCGCCGCCCAAGTCATCCATAGAGCTAGGACATTTCTGGAGGATTGACTACTTGCCAAGAGTTCGATTGCTGCCCCAAATTTAATTGCTGCAACGATTGCACTGTCACCAGTCAGGACTGCACCTCCTTCAAGCCGCTTGAAGTGCAATATCGATGCGGCATTCGTTGCTAGTGAGAATCGCACTAGCTTGGGTCTATGTATTCGTGATGAGGTAGGCATGTTCATGGGAGCAAAATGTTTGTGATAGGAACCTTGTTTAACACCAAAGGAGGGTGAGGCTCTAGCTTTACTGGAAGCTTTAAATTGGACGCTTGAGCTGGGTTTGGAGCATGTGATCTTTGAGTTGAATGCTAAAGTAGTTGTTGACAATGTTCACAGCAACACTAACGATGCCTAAGAGTTCGGTTCAATAATTTTTGCCTGTAGAGACGCCCTAAAGTCTAGACAAAACTGTTCATTAGTTTTTGTTAAGCGGCAAGCAAATGAGGTTGCTCATACTATTGCAAAAGCGACTTTATCTAAACCTTGTTACTATGTTTTTGAGTTTGTTCCCGATTTTGTAACTGACATTATTATCAATAAAATGAAATAAGCCTCTTTGTGTTAAAAAAAAAAAAAGTCATCTAAATCCTACAAGGGTTACTTGTTGCACTTATTTTTACCTCGCATTTTTTTTCAAAAAATATTTAAACTATTTAGATAAAATATTAATTTCAAATGCCAAAACATTTAAAAGATGACACGTGAGCGTCATGACATAATCCTGTTGGCTCTAAGCAACTCCGAAGGGTCGGTCGCTCTCACCGCATGGGGATTGATGTACTGTTCTATGGTGTCCTCTCGTCACCGTACTGACACGAGTCATCATGTGTTTATCAAACACGTGGCGTCCGCACATACAACAGTCCTTTTGCGTGTCCTTTATTTTTTTCCTGACAGACCTTTATTAAAACCCTCTCCTAACTTCTTGTTACTTTTTCTTTTTTATTTAAAACGAAAAAAATTAGTGCAACTTGGTGAGTGGGTCCCGCCTCAATGATGACCCTACCTTTCGTATGGCTTTGGGACCACGTGACGTGTCTCACGCTCTTCCTCCTTCACTGATTCGCCCGGCCACCCGCCACTTCCATTGGGTCTGCTTGGTTGACTTGTGTATTTTGTTTCTTCTCTTTTTATTTGACTGCGATATTGGGTCAAGGGTCAAGATTCCGGTTGATTCTTTCCTTATTTAAAACAATGGCATAAGAAATTTTTGTATCAGATTTTGTTTATACAAATTAAATCATGTTAGCTAAATTAATCGACAAGTCAATATATATTTTTTAATATTAAATATTTACTTAAAGATTTCTGCTATATATACAATTATTTTATCTTTTAAATAAAATAATAATTATTTATTTACTTAGTTTTAGAACCATCCCAACTTACAAGAAGATAAAGCCCTTACTTACTCTAAATCCTGTTGTTATCTCTCCAAAAGAAATAAAAGAAAGTTAGTAATTAGTTGATAAATAATATTGAGAGTAGTTATTATTTTTATGAAAAATAAGTCTCTCATCCTATAAAATCCCAAAAAATATACTTTAAAGATAAAATAATAATTTTAAAAAAATATTTTAGTAAATTTGAAAAGGAGTTATTTTAGAATTTATTTTAGGTTTAGATACACATTGAGTCGCACTTACTTAGTTTACACCATTCATGTGTCTATGGCTAATCGTTCTTTTTATTTGCATTCGGGTTACATTATCTCTTTATATGGATATTGTTGGGTACAAAATAAAGGAAAAGTTGCATAAAAATGTATTATTTTTTATTTAATTGTGGAAAGAAAATAAAATATAGAAACAAAATGATGTAAGACCCATTGAAGTTTTCTTTTCCAAAGTAGAAAGAAAAATACTACTAGAAAAACATTTTGCTCTTTCAAATTTTAATCATTAATTTATTTCTTTTATATATTTAACGTGAGTTTCACTTGATTCTTTTATTTTTATCAATAAGGTAAAATATGTCTTTTTTTAGTGAGTTATACGGTACAAAGTTGTGTACAAATACCAAAAAGGGTAAAATAGGAATATATTCATTTCTCTTTCTCTCCCTCGGTCCCCTCCTAACCCATTTTCTACCCCTCCCACACACCTTGTCACATCCCCGGTTTCGAAACCCTAATTTCTTCATGTGGTTATGTGTCTATGTGTGATGGCATGTTTGTTTGTATACTTGGCTAGGACCTTGAATAAGGGCTAGAACTTGGCATAGAAGAACAAAGGAGAACAGAAAACCAAAACACTAGGTTGTGGTCCACATGCTCAAGCGCGGCTGCATGGGCGCTTGAGTGTGGGGTGCACGCTCAAACGTGTTGTGTTGATGTGTCCAAACACGTGTCGTTTCACATGGTCCACTTGGACATGTGTATTACCATGTGTCAGGGTGCACGGGGGCCTTATTGACACGTTGTGTCCATGTGGCATCACGAGAGAATGATATCACAAGCAAGGCCCGCACTCAAGTGTGGAGGGAACCCACGCTAGTGCTTAAGCGCCCACCTTTCCATTGCTTGAGCGTTGGCCTGTGCTCTCAAAACTATAAATTTCAAGTTCCTAAACACTTTCTTCTCACCTTAGAAACCTTAGCTAAACATCTTAAGCTTGGTTTCACTTTAATCAAACACAAGAACCTAATTATGTCATCATCATTGTGATCGTCGTTTTGTCGTTGTTGCGGCGCTTCCTTCGTTTCTCATTTCGCGACTGTGTTGGTAAGAATTCAGTAGCTCAATACCTCCATTTTCTTATGGTTTCGGCTTGTTTTTCATCAATCTTAGTGTTAATCATACTGGTGAATTAAGGTTCGTATTAGCTTTGAACACATCATGATTCTCGAAGGTGCTTCTGATCCCTTAGGGGATGATTTATAAAAACTCCAAATCTAGCTTTGTTTCCTCTGTTTGGTGGCTGTATTGTTGATTCATTTGATCTCTAAATTGATTTATGTTGTTATCCTTATGTTATACGCAATTTGTGGTTCTCGTCGGCGTACTCGGGTTCTTGACGTTTTTCCTGTGACTATATCGTTTGGGGCAATAGCTCGTTTGGGTAAACCCTTGTTATTTTCTTTTATTTTGGTTCTTGATTCACTTATGGTTTTGTTCGCAATATAGTTTCAATGTCGTTTTAGTGTTTTCGCTGCATTCCAAGACCCGTAGGTGTGTTCAGACTGAGGAACAGAACAAGAAGCGCTTGGGAACCTTTAGTGCAAAGATTACACTAAGGATTTAAGAGTGTGTGCATATCCAATTCGATCCTTACTAAGGTGGGGGGAGGCTGCTATCACGTTTGGGAGGCAAGAATAGATTTTAGTGTTTAATGCGATGTGAGGGGATTACAAGCCTCTGCCCTCAGTGAAACTACGATATCTAAGCCAACTTGGGGCATTCAATTGGGAATAGCACCAAATAGGATTAGATGTGGGAAGTTTTCATATCATAGACAACTATTATGCCTAATTGATGATTGATATGCCTTATGATTGACTGTATGATGATGCATGCTTTTAAATGCCTGATTTGCATGTTGTGACTATTGTGCCTGAGTTGTCTCTGATTGACTGATTGGTTGGCATGCTCTTGGTATGAATAACATGCTTATACATAATTGCATGATGATTATTATCTTTGTTCAAGATTTGGTTATGATACCAACTTCCATCATTATAAAGAATTGTTGTTTGACTTAGATGAGTTTATGTATTCGACCTTATGATAAGATATACAATTGATTGAGATTTAAAGATAGGTCATATAAGTAAAGATTATGATTTGGAGGTCATAATATCAGGCTCATATGTCAGAACTGAGAAACCCAATGGATGCATTCATGAAATTGTATGTGCATAATGCTCTTTTCAAAGAGGTTTGGTTTTTGGCACCTAGGCCCAATGGGTAAGGTTGCATGATTTGATTGGTCTAGGACTGTGGTAAGGTCAATCCTTGTGATCAATATGGTAAGTAAATCATCACGAACGCTTATGTGAAACAAGATTTTTGCCAACATGCATTTAGAATTAGTTTAATGATAGATTAGACCTTTGATCCTACAATGTATTCCATTACTTAATTACTTAATTGTGTGTGTAATGCATTAAGCTTTCAACTGGTATTTCTTAAAATTCTTATTTATGATGTATAATAGCCTTACCCTTGCATTATTTTGTATATGTTTCCTTCACTACTACTTCCATGGATTCCGACCTCAACTTGAGATATGGCAATTAGAGTGAGAATCAGTTTTCCTATGTCTGGTCAAGTAGACTCGAATACGAATGTTACTTTCCACAATGAAAGGGACGATGTTGGAGCTTCTACTTCTCTACTTTCACAATAGTGTATATAGGATGAGTCACATGTCATTGCACCAGGAGTGGCGGCTTTATGAGAACTCGTCTTGGGATTTACAAGGTTGTGCTCAGGTTGCCTTTTGAGGCCATGTGGCGAGGAGGATACACCCGCCCAGAGCCTTCAGTATATGCTAAGAGTCGTATTAGGATAGTCTTAAGAGGGGATAAACCGAGGGCCTATGTGGCTAAGGTAGAGGCGTTGAGACATCTTATCGAGAGGAGGATGCATAGTGCACTAGTGATGCACGCGTATGAGCCACAGGGTAAACCCCCAGAGGAGGTTAGGGTCCCAGGGACCCTTCACTTAGTGCTTATAGGAAGATGATGGTGGTTAAAGAGTCTGTGAGGGTGTTTTGGGGGAAGACCAGTATGTGCTAGCTTTTTCTTGTATGGGACGGGTAGTCTAGGGGTGACTAGGTTCTGTCACGACCTTTTTGATATATTTTGAGTCCTCTATCTCGTGGCCTTATATATGAACCATACTTCTATTATGTAAATATCATCTGTATACATGTTCTCGCTCTTGTGAAATTTTTTCCTTATGTTTTTATGTTTATGAAATGTTAAAATATGTTTGAAAAACTATGTGCTCGATAACATTAAATTACAAAATTAAGCTAACCAAATAGGATTAAAGTCAATGTGGCACTGAAGGGTGTTACGCACCTAGTAAAAGTCTCTGCTGTCACGACCATCCTTATCCCTCTATCACCCCAATTAAACCAATGGGCCTCCATAATCACTTATAGAAAAATAGGGTTTTTCTTCACTCCATTTATTAGATCTCCGTCCACCATGTTCTAACTACAATAGAAAATCTTGATGAGTTCGATCAAGTAATTTTAATTCAAAGAGACAAGGGTTTTGTTGGAAAAAAAGATTGTTGACACATCTAATTATATCTCAGAGTTTTCATGATTACAAACAGAATGAAAAAAAGTTAAATGAAGCACTCAACAAAGGATATTTATAAATACAACCATATATCAATAGCTATAAAGATATTTTTATAAAAAGGTCATCCATCTATGAAATAGTAACGTTGTGAGTCTTAAATAGATCAGTCTTATGATCCTTATCTTCTATAGTTGATCCGTCTTGTGAATCATAATATCATCGAATGCATATCTGATTTATCTGTCCTACTCATTTTCTATGAGAAGTAATAATTATTTATTGTTGTGACTATCTGACTAAATAAATATGAAGTCCGTCTCTTATACATTTTTGACTTTTTACATGAGACAAAATTGCTACAAATTAGAAGCCTACTTACCAAATGATGATATGGTACCAAAAAAAAATTTGGTTCACCTTTTGTAGTTGGTAAATAGAGGAAATTTAGGAAGCTCAAATATCTCCATTAGAAGAACAAATGGTTACAAAACATCTGATACTAAATCAGAATGGTGATATTCAAGACTACCCATGGCCTCAAAAAAAAAAAAAAAAAAAAAAAGACTATCCAAAAAAAGCTCCCGAAAGCTATAAATACTTGAAGATTAGCAGAAGTCAAGAAGAAGAGCAAGCATCAAAACTACAACACACAAATACACAAACAAGCTATCATTTGTGAAATATTTTTAGCAAGCAAAACATTATCTCTATATATCTATTATTGCTTGTTTTTTGAAAAGATTTTAAATTGATATTTTTTTCCCCCTCTCTTAGGGAGTTCATTTTTGAAAACCTATTGAGCTTCAACCTTCACATTCTCACTGGTGTGAGTTAATAAGATAAGAAATTGATACAGATACATTGGCCTGCATCTAAAAGCCAGGCATGCACCACCACCAACCCCTCCATGTGAAGACTCATCATTTTCAACTCAAAGGCGCTATTGTTGACAACTTGCATTTTTATACAACTAGCATTCACATGTATTTTCTTTTGTATTACAACTTTATCCATCTACCTAAGGCCTCTAGGATTAGTATAAAATGCCACTCTCCTCCATGTATTGGATATCTTGAAGTTTATGAGAAATTGAGTATTTTGAGTTAGAGAGTTTTTCTCTATTGTTCCTGAGCCATTTTGGCATCAGAGCAAGTTCTTAGATCCCGGAGTTGAGTTTGAGTGAGAACATCAACGGAAAGTTGAATGTTTTAGGTGAGTAAGAGAGTTGTCCGCCCAGAAACTCCACTTTACGGCCATTTTTTCGCAAAACTAACGCCGCCATCGCGTCGGAAGGGCCGAAAACCTTGGAAACCCAAGTTTTGCGGCCAACGGAGCCTCCACGCGCCTCCACGAGCGTCGCCGAAAAGTTCGCCGGAAATTGTTCCGCCGCTGCCGGTGTTTCAGAACCACCGTGGCTGGAGTTGCGGACCATTCTTGAAAATCGAGGTTGAAGACGACCACGTCGGCGTGCCACATCACGCACACGTGTCACCTTGAGCCACTCTCTTCACGCCCACGTGTCAAGGAGCCACATCACCGATCAAAGTCTACCTTTGACTCAACACCACCTCACCACCCACGCCATTCCGCCACCAACCAGAATCGCCACGCCACGCCGACCTACCAACCTCCACGCTGTCCAAAGTTACTGAAATTATAGATAAGCCCATATACTTTGCAATATTTACATTTTTGCCCCTAATCTTTTGAAAATTGTAATTTAGCCCCTAAACTTTTGAAAAATCACAATTTGGCCCCTAAATTTTTCATGAATTGTAATTTGACCCCTAAACTTTTGTAAATTACAATTTGACCCCTAAACTTTCCAAATTTATAAAATTGCCCCTTTGTATTTTTCCCACACATAGTACCAAATTGTTCTTTGTTATTGGAAAAGAAATTGTAGAATTATAAAAAGTGCATTTCAAGAAAGGTCTGGCTAAGGAAAGACAAGGTTATTAAGTACGCTTAGCGACACCTCTCTTTCCTGGGAACTTCCTTGGTGTTCTAGTTATAAAACTACAATCTCCAATCTGGTAACCCTAAGATTTCACCAATTTTATTCTACTTCCAAAATGCCTCCCCGAAGACAACCTCTACGAGACCTTGAAATGGCAGAAATGCGAAGACAAATTCAGGAGTTACAAGACGCTTTACAGGCACATCAGGTCCTATTAGAGGAACGCCACCAGCCTTCAGAAGAGGAAGAATATTCCAGTGATTCCTCATCAACCCGACGTCCCCAGAGACCACCAGTCAGACATGATGACATCAAAGTTGATATTCCAGACTTTGAAGGAAAACTTCACCCAGATGACTTCGTTGATTGGCTTCAAATAGTTGAAAGAGTGTTTGAATACAAGGAGATTCTAGAAGAAAAGAAGGTGAAGATTATTGCTGTGAAATTAAAGAGATATGCTTCCACTTGGTGGGAAAACCTTAAAAAGAGACGAGAACGTGATGGGAAAAGCAAGATCAAGACATGGGAGAAAATGCGTGAGAGCTAACTGTAATGTTCTTACCTCCTCAATATTATCAAGACAAATTCATCCAACTAGAATCTTCGTCGGAAGAATTTGTCGATGAAGAATACACTAGAGAATTTGAGAAGGCGATGATGCGATGTGATGTACAAGAGAAAGAGGAGCAAACAATCGCCTGCTACCTTGGAGGATTAAACAACGATATTGCCGATCGTGTTGAACTTCAGCAATATTGGTCGTTAGAAGATGTTATTAAGCCTTGCTACGCGAGTAGAAGCGATTGCCAGAGATCCACCTACGTAAACTTCTCCTCCAATAATCCACCTTACACTCGTAAACCACCCACCGACCAACCTAGTTCATCTAGTAAACCTCTGCCAAACCTACCACCATGAAAACAAAACCAAGGTCACAAATGTTTCAAATGCCAAGGCTTTGGTCATATAGCCTCCAACTGCCCAACAAGGAGAACCATTACCATCATCAAAGGAGAAGCTTATGAAATTTTAGAAGAAGAGGAGGCTCGAGTAGAACCTGAAGGAGAAGAAGAGTTAGATCCAATATACGATGAAGAACTCACTGTTGCTGACCATGGTGAATCCTTAGTAATCAGACGAAGCTTGCATACAGTATCAGCAAAGGAAGAACCTTGGTTGAGGTACAATATTTTCCACACTCGTTGCACTTACGCCAAAAAGTTTGTGGCGTTATTGTCGGCGATGGAAGTTGTGAAAATGTTGTTTCCAACTATATGGTGGAAAAATTGGATTTACCAACCCAGATACATCCACACCCTTACAAGTTGCATTGGCTCAGCAAAGGAAGTGAAGTGAAAGTTGACAAGCGATGCCTTGTGACCTTTTCCATTGGCCGAAATACCAGGATCAAGTGCCGTGTGATGTTGTACCTATGGATGCCTGTCATCTCCTCCTTGGAAGACCACGGCAATATGATCGTCATGCACTATATGACGGTTATACCAACACCTACTCCTTTGTCAAAGATGGAGTAAAGATCAAGCTAACTCCTTTACCGAATGAGCTTGATAAAGGCAAGAAAGAAGCCAAACCATTGGTGTCCTTAGTCACAAAGGAACAACTCAAAGAAGGCTGCAAAGGAAGTTCAAACCATGAGCTTTATTCTCTTTGTTCGAGTCAAATAACGAGACTATCATTCAAGTGGAAATTAAACACTACTTGAAGAGTTTCCGGATGTTATACCGGAAGAAGTTCGGTGGACTACCGCCAATGCGAGACATCCGAAGACGCCATTGACTTCATTCCTGGGCGGTCATTCCCGATAGACCAGCTTACGGAATGAGTCCCAGGAGCATCTTTGAAATCAGCGCCAAGTTGAAGGATTGTTAAAGAAAGGATTGATACAGGAAAGTATTAGCCCTTGTCTTTGTTCTGCAATCCTAGTGCCCAAGAAAGATGGAAGTGGAGAATGTGTGTTGATAGTCGAGTGTCAACAAGATTACCATCAATCACCGGTTTCCCATACCCGGACTTGATGATTTATTGGATCGATTACATGGTGCCACTATCTTTTCAAAGATTGATCTTCGTAGTGGATACCATCGATCAGGCTAAGGCCCGGAGATGAATGGAAGACTGCCTTCAAAACCAGAGATGGCCTTTATGAATGGACTGTTATGCCTTTTGGGTTGTCCAATGCCCCAAGTACATTCATGCGCCTGATGAATCAAGTCCTTCGACCCTTTATTGGTAAATTTGTCGTCGTCTATTTTGATGACATTCTGATTTTTAGCAAGGACAAAGAAGAACACTTGGAGCACCTTCGACAAGTGCTACAGACTCTTCGTGAACAGAAACTCTATGCCAACTTGAAAAAATGTTCTTTCTTAACCAACGAAGTTACTTTTCTTGGTTATATCATCACATCCGAAGGCATACGAGTTGATCCAGAAAAGATAGAAGCGATCAATAGCTGGCCTGTCCCACAATCAATCCGTGAGGTGAGAAGTTTCCATGGATTATCCTCCTTTTACAGAAGATTCATCAAGAACTTCAGCTCAATTGCCGCTCCACTCACAGATTGCATAAAAGGAGACAAGTTTCAATGGACAGAGGTCGCACAGAAAAGTTTTGACGAACTGAAGAAACATTTGACTGAAGCACCAGTGTTAGCCCTTCCCAATTTTGATCAAGTGTTCGAAGTTAGCTGTGACGCTTCCAACACTGGAATTGGTGCTGTTCTAAATCAAGAAGGTCATCCCATAGCCTTCTTCAGTGAGAAGCTCAACAATGCTAAACTCCGATATTCTACATATGATAAAGAGTTCTATGCAATTGTTCGTGCTTTGCAACATTGGAGCCACTACTTGTTGAATAAGGAATTCATTCTTTATTCTGATCATGAAGCCTTAAAGCATTTGAACTCTCAACAGAAGATTAGTCGCAGACATCTTTGCTTGAGTGAGTATTTACTGACCTTTTCCCTTTCTCGATCAAGCATAAAGGTGGAGTTCAAAATATTGTAGCAGATGCCCTCGATGGCGTCATACTCTACTTTCCACCCTACAAACAAAAGTAGTTGGCTTTGAAACAATTAAAGAGTTGTATCCGGATGATCCTGACCTCCAGAAAATTTGGAATGCCACCGAGTTTCATTCTTCACAAGACTACTATAGGCATGAGGGATTTTTATTCAAAGGAAAGACCTTGTGTATTCCTCAATGCTCGCTACGAGAAGCTATTATTTGGGAAACACATGATGGAGGATTAGCAGGTCATTTTGGACGAGATAAAACTGTGGCTTTAGTAAAAGAGAATTTCTATTGGCCAAGACTGGAAAGAGATGTCAACCGACATATACAAAGATGTAGAATCATCATTTGGCCAAGTCTAAAGGCCAAAACATGGATTATATATGCCACTTCCAGTTCGAAGCACCATGGGAAGATGTTAGCATGGATTTCATTCTAGGACTCCCACGAACTCAACGTCGGAAAGATTCCATTATGGTTGTGGTAGATGATTTTCAAAGATGACCCATTTCATTCCTTGCCAGAAGACCAATGATGTTGTTCAAGTTGCTGATCTGTATTTCAAAGAAATTGTTCGTCTTCATGGAATTCCAAAAACCATCACTTCCGACCGAGATGTAAAGTTCTTAAGCCACTTTTGGAGAACCTTGTGGAAAAAAATGGGAACTAAACTTCAGTTCAGTAGTGCCAGTCATCCCCAGACAGATGGACAAACAGAGGCCGTCAACAGGCTTTTGGGAAATCTACTTCGAAGTTTTGTTGGTAAAAATCTGAAACAGTGGGATCTTATTCTTGCACAAGTTGAATTTGCTTACAACAATTCAACTAATCAAGCCACTGGAAAATGTCCTTTTGAAGTAGTCTATGGCACTCGTCCGTTGAGTCCACTTGATTTAACTCCTTCAACAGACAAGCAACAGTTTAGTTCAGATGCAGATAACCGAGCAAAGGAGATCAAGAAACTGCATGAACAAGTTCGAGAGCGGATTCACACACAGAATTCAAGGTACAAATCTCAGCGTGACAAACATCGAAAGCGACAAATTTTTAAAATTGGAGATTTGGTATGGATTCACCTACGGAAGGAACGGTTTCCAAATCAACCAAATGCTAAATTGTCCCCAAGAGCTGATGGACCATTCCGAGTCATGCAGAAAATCAATGACAATGCTTATAAGATAGAACTACCAGGATCATATGGTGTTTCTGCAACTTTCAATGTCGCTGATCTTTCACCATATTTAGATAATGAAGCGGATCTAAACTCGAGGACGAGTTCTATCCAACCGGGAGTATGATCTGAGATACATTGGCCTGCATCTAGAAGCCAGGCATGCACCACCACCAACCCCTCCATGTGAAGACTCATCATTTTCAACTCAAAGCCACTATTGTTGACAACTTGCATTTTTATACAACTAGCATTCACATGTATTTTCTTTTGTATTACAACTTTATCCATCTACCTAAGGCCTCTAGGATTAGTATAAAAGGCCACTCTCCTCCATGTATTGGATATCTTGAAGTTTATGAGAAATTGAGTATTTTGAGTTAGAGAGTTTTCTCTCTTGTTCCTGAGCCAGAAACGTTCACTCTCACTAATAGTGAGTAATCTTTTCTTACAAAGTTGAGTAAATCTTGAAAAAGCTTGATCGAAAGAATACTTGTAACCTGAAGCTGATGAGGTTGATAATACTGTGGTAACCTGAAGAGGTTTGAGACTACTAAAAACATGAAGAGATTTGAATATTTAATCTAAAAAGGTTGATAATACTTAACCTGAAGAGGGTGATAATACTTGTATGAAAATTTTTCATGTTGAATGGACTAGACGTAGCTCTTAGGTTAAGAGTGAATATGTATAAAACCCTCATGTTATTTTTCTTCTAAACTCTTTTTATTTTTGTTGAAATATTATTTATTAAATTGTTTAATGAAAAGTTTGAAATAATTTATCTCTCATTAACACATTAACATTATGGTTTTGTCTTAAGATAAAACAATCTTATTTCATAATACTCTCGATACTATCGATCTATAACAAGAAAATGTTTGCAAAAATGTTACACAACATAATTCAACTCCCTTATTGTGTTATCATTTATTTACTTCAATTGATATTAGAGCTCAACCTCTAGGAGGTAAGCATCTAATAGTGTAGGGGGTTAACGATCCAAGGGAGAACTATAAAGCACAGTGAAGGACAATCTATTTCCAGACTACCATTATTTTATGGTGAGGACTATGACTATTGGAAAACCAAAACGAATCTATTCATCGAATGTAAAAGCATAGACTTATGGCAAGTTATTGAAGATGGTGTCTACACGCCAAGAGAAGCAAATGTTCTATTCAGAGAGCCAATAGGACTTATGCACAAAAGAGTAGGGTGCAACTGAACTCTAAAGCAAGACATGATCTAATATACACGTTATCTAAATTTGAATTTGAAAAGGTTCATAGTTGCATAACAGGTAAAGATATAAGGGGTACTCTTGCTATTGCTCATCAAACCAATCAAGTGAAAGAATCAAAAGCTAGTGTTTTGGTTCATCAGTATGAGCTGTTCAAGATCGGTGATCATTGAATAATAGTTAATTTAGAAGAGTAATCCAAACAATTAATAGTGGTCTCAGATCTCTTGAAAGAAATTACGACAATCAAGATCATGTTCACAAGATCTTGAGGAGTCTGCCAATTAGGACTTGTCCACTCTGAGATTAGAAGAGGTTCTTGGATCTCTAAAGATTCATGAACTTAAACTTGTTAAGAATATGAATCAATATCTATTATTAGAGTATATTAGAGTTTATTGTAGAATTTTTATGGTTACGAATGTTATGAGCTTTAACTATAGGAATTATGGGAAGTAATGAGTTGTTACAAATTTATAGTGGGTGGTTGCAAATTTATGGGTAGATTTATTTTTATTAATATTTGGTTATGAGTTTCTTATATTTAAAGGTCGTTAGTATGAATGAAAGTATGTGTGTTTCAGTTTTCATTCCCATAAGCCTTGTAGAATCTTTTTCTATTTTCCAACAATTGGTATCAAAGAGCTATATTGTTCATGAGGGACCTGGTAAGGTTGAGAGTTTCACCAAACACCCAAACACTTAACCCAAGAGTTGAAAATGCAATCTGATAACTTAGCCATAACATTGCCAATTTTTTAGGGTGAGAATTATCACTTATGGGCAATCATAATGGAGGCTTATCTTGATGCTAACGATCTTTGGGAGGCTATTGAGGAGGATTATGTGGTTGATCCATTACCAGAAAATCCAACGCTTGCAAAAAATCAGGAATCATAAGGAAAGAAAGCAGCGAAAATCAAAGGCAAAGTCTTGTCTATTTTTTGCTGTTTCTCGAGCAATTTCTACCAGAATCGTGACTCTGAAATCAGCAAAGGCAATTTGGGATTTTCTCAAGCAAGAGTATGAAGGAAATGAGAAAGTCAAAGGGATGCAAGTGCTGAATTTGATGATGGAGTTTGAGATGCAACGAACGAAGGAGGTAGAAACAGTCAAGAACTATTCTGACAGACTTCTAAGCATTGTCAACAAGGTGAGGCTGCTTGGAACTGATTTTTCTGATACAAGGATAGTTCAAAAAATCCTTATGATAGTTCGTGAGAGGTTTGAATCCACTATTTCTTCTTTGGAAAATTCCAAAGATCTATCAAATATTACTTTGGCAGAATTAGTGTATGCTTTGTAAGCACAAGAACAAAAAAGGAGACTGTTGGTTTTGGGATTAAACCACTGCTCCATTATGTTCTGCTTGCTGGACAGTGTTCATATGCAGGTCTCCTATGTTTATCAGCTTCTGGTATATCAGCGTCTGGTCTCCTATGCATACCAGCGTCTGGTCTCCTATGCATACCAGCGTCTGATTGATGGGCCTCGATCACACTCCACTGCTGGGCTTTGTTTATGGGCCTTAGTTTAGTTCAGTTACTTTCTGTTATTTGTTGTTCTGGTGAAGTAACAGAATTGCTTCCTCTATTTGTTATATATAGAGGATGATAAGCAATTGAGTGATATCTCTTGTAATCTGAATTTGATAGTGAATCTCTCTTCTTCTCCTGCCCGTGGATGTAATCCTCACACTGAGGGTGAACCACGTATATGCTTGTGTTGTTTTCTCTATCTCTTTCTCTGTGTGTTCTTGTGAGTTTTGAGTGCCATTTTCTAACAAATTGGTATCAAGAGCAAGACGCGATCCAAGCCTCACATTCACTCCTCCGCTGCGCTCTCGGTGGATGTTTAGGATCCACTTTGCATTCTGTTAATCTTGTGGCTCAGTGTTTGTTCAGTTTGTGGTGCTTCTCGGTGCAGGGCATCACTCCCAGTTCTTTCTTGCTTCTCTCTTCTGTTTTTACAGTGGAGCTTCTCCACTATCTGTCCAAGAAAGATGTCAAACACAATCAAGATCGAGAAGTTTAATGGGAGGAACAGTTTCAATCTCTGGCGCATTTAGATGCGTGCACTTCTCAAAGAATAAGGGGTTTGGGCCCCTCTGTCGGGCCAAACTGGAAAGGCTGTCAAAGATTTGTCAACACAACATGAGGAGAAGGCTCACTCATTGATTCTCCTATCCCTATCCGATGAGGTTCTCTATGAAGTTGCTGAAGAGGACACTGCTGCAAAGCTATGGCTCAAACTGGAGAAGCTATACATGACCAAATCTTTGAGCAACAAGTTGTTGCTAAAGAGGAGGTTATTCAGCCTTCAAATGAAAGAAGGGCCAAAACTGAAAGAGCATCTAGATGAATTGAATTCAATCCTGCTTGAATTGCGGGACATTGATGTCAAGATGGAGGATGAAGATATTGCCATGGTTCTTTTAGCTTCTTTGCCACCATCTTATGAAAACTTTGTAAGTTCTATTAGTGTTGGTAAAGAGAGCATCACTCTAGAAGAAGTCAAGACAAGCTTGTATTCTAGAGAGCTTCGATTGAAGGCATCTGGAACAGGTGATGATTCTGCCTCGGGTCTGTTTGTCAAGAACTCATCAAATTCAGCAAACAATCAAAACAAGAAGAAGGGAAAGAGGAAGAA
The DNA here is from genome assembly GCA_037113605.1 of Calophaca sinica. Classification (NCBI taxonomy): domain Eukaryota; kingdom Viridiplantae; phylum Streptophyta; class Magnoliopsida; order Fabales; family Fabaceae; genus Calophaca; species Calophaca sinica. The sequence continues at coordinate 49,281,524 of CM073736.1, forward strand.
TTTCAAAGGAAAGGTTAATCCGAAAGATATATGCAACTATTGCAAAGAACTTGGACATTGGAAGAAAGACTGTCCTAAGAAGAAGAAGAAGGAATGCATTCTTTGCTCTTTGCTCAAGAAAGGCGCTCATCGGATTACGAGTATGCTCTCACTGTTAATGATGATCAAACTCGATGCGAGCGATGGGTGCTAGACTTCGAGATGTTCTCATCATATGTGTCCTCACAAGGATTGGTTTGAGAGCTATGATGAGAAGCTTGGAGGAAATGTGCTCATGGGAAACAATGAACCGTGCAAGACAATTGGTATAGGTTCTATTCAAATCAAAATGCATGATGATGTGATTAGAACCTTAACCAATGTCAAGCATGTTCCTGGATTAAAAGGAAACCTCATCTCTGTTGGTGCTTTGGATTCAAAGGGCTTCATATGCAGTGTTCAAGGAGGGATTATGCGGATCGAAGCAGGAAAGGGACAGTGGTGTTCTGGGCTCAAAACACGTAAATCTATACATTCTTCAAGGGACAACTCGATTAATCACGAAGCAAGCTGTTTACGTGGCGAAAGCGAAACTCGACTTCTTTGCGGTGTGGCACATGAGATTGGGGCACATGAGTGAAAAGGGCTGAAAGTTCTCATTGATCAAGGTCATTACAAGGTCGAGAAAGGAGGGCATTGGAATTTTGTGAACATTGTGTTTTTGGTAAGCATCACAGATCCAAATTTGAAGGCTTCACACACAACCAAGGCTACTTTGGACGAGATACACTCAGTTGTTGGGGTCCATCAAAGGTTCCATCTATAGGTGGAGCTAGGTACTTTCTTTCCATTATTGATGACTATTCTCGCATGACTTGGGTTTATATGATGAAACACAAGTCTGAGGCTTTCCAATGTTTCAAGAATTGGAAAACTTTGATAGAAAATCAAGTGGGAAGAAAGATTAAAAGACTAAGAACCGATAATGATTTAGAGTTTTGTTCTGAAGAGTTCAATAAATTCTGCACAGCTGAAGGTATTGCTAGGCAATATCTGATGAGGAACACACCTCAACGAGAATGGCATAGCAGAGAGAATGAACCGGACCTTATTGGATAAGGCTAGATGTATGCTATCCAATTCAGGGTTGAAGAAACATTTCTGGGCTGAAGCGGTTGCTACAGCATGCTACATTGTCAACAGATCACCCTCCTCATCCATTGACAATAAAACTCCTATTGAGGTATGGTCTTCCAAACCTGCTGACTATTCTAGGCTTAAAGTTTTTGGTTGTCCTGCTTATTACCATGTTAGTGAGGGCAAACTTGAACCTAGAGCTAGAAAGGGAATTTTTGTTGGATATGGTGAGGGTGTCAAGGGATATAGGATTTGGTCACAATCTGAAAAAAGGGTGATTTTGAGTAGAGATGTAAACTTTGATGAGAGGTCTCTACTGAAAGTTCTCATTGATCAAGGGCTGTTACAAGGTCAGAAAGGAGGGGCATTGGAATTTTGTGAACATTGTGTTTTTTGTAAGCATCACAGATCCAAATTTCGTAAGGCTTCACACACAACCAAGGCTACTTTGGACAAGATACACTCATTGTTGGGGTCCATCAAAGGTTCCATCTATAGGTGGAGCTAGGTACTTTCTTTCCATTATTGATGACTACTCTCGCATGACTTGGGTTTATATGATGAAACACAAGTCTGAGGCTTTCCAATGTTTCAAGAATTGGAAAACTTTGATAGAAAATCAAGTGGGAAGAAAGATTAAAAGACTAAGAACCGATAATGGTTTAGAGTTTTGTTCTGAAGAGTTCAATAAATTCTGCACAGCTGAAGGTATTGCTAGGCAATATCTGATGAGGAACACACCTCAACAGAATGGCATAGCAGAGAGAATGAACCGGACCTTATTGGATAAGGCTAGATGTATGCTATCCAATTTAGGGTTGAAGAAACATTTCTGGGCTGAAGCGGTTGCTACAGCATGCTACATTGTCAACAGATCACCCTCCTCATCCATTGACAATAAAACTCCTATTGAGGTATGGTCTTCTAAACCTGCTGACTATTCTAGGCTTAAAGTTTTTGGTTGTCCTGCTTATTACCATGTTAGTGAGGGCAAACTTGAACCTAGAGCTAGAAAGGGAATTTTTGTTGGATATGGTGAGGGTGTCAAGGGATATAGGATTTGGTCACAATCTGAAAAAAGGGTGATTTTGAGTAGAGATGTAAACTTTGATGAGAGGTCTCTACTGAAAGTTCTCATTGATCAAGGGCTGTTACAAGGTCAGAAAGGAGGGGCATTGGAATTTTGTGAACATTGTGTTTTTTGTAAGCATCACAGATCCAAATTTCAGAAGGCTTCACACACAACCAAGGCTACTTTGGACAGTATACACTCAGATTGTTGGGGTCCATCAAAGGTTCCATCTATAGGTGGAGCTAGGTACTTTCTTTCCATTATTGATGACTACTCTCGCATGACTTGGGTTTATATGATGAAACACAAGTCTGAGGCTTTCCAATGTTTCAAGAATTGGAAAACTTTGATAGAAAATCAAGTGGGAAGAAAGATTAAAAGACTAAGAACCGATAATGGTTTAGAGTTTTGTTCTGAAGAGTTCAATAAATTCTGCACAGCTGAAGGTATTGCTAGGCAATATACAGTGAGGAACACACCTCAACAGAATGGCATAGCAGAGAGAATGAACCGGACCTTATTGGATAAGGCTAGATGTATGCTATCCAATTCAGGGTTGAAGAAACATTTCTGGGCTGAAGCGGTTGCTACAGCATGCTACATTGTCAACAGATCACCCTCCTCATCCATTGACAATAAAACTCCTATTGAGGTATGGTCTTCCAAACCTGCTGACTATTCTAGGCTTAAAGTTTTTGGTTGTCCTGCTTATTACCATGTTAGTGAGGGCAAACTTGAACCTAGAGCTAGAAAGGGAATTTTTGTTGGATATGGTGAGGGTGTCAAGGGATATAGGATTTGGTCACAATCTGAAAAAAGGGTGATTTTGAGTAGAGATGTAAACTTTGATGAGAGGTCTCTACTGCAAAACAAAGCTGAAATTGCACAATCACCAAGCTGTGACAAAACCTATAAGCAGGTGGAGTTTGAAGAAACTGAAGGGCAGAATGATCAAGCTGAGAAAGGCACTGATCAAGCAGAATCGGGTAGTCAAGCAGACCAATCAGAATCATCACGCATTGCAAATTCTGCGGCGAAGCGAAGCGAAAGCGCAGTCTGAGGCATCAGAAAGTCTCAAAGGAATAGAAAGGCTCCAGAGAGGTATGGTTATGAAGATATGCTCTCATATGCATTTCAAGTTGCTGAAGATGTTGATGCACAAGAGCCAGCAAATTTCTAGGAGGCTATTACTTATTCAGAAGCAGAAAAATGGCTCACAGCCATGCATGATGAAATGCAGTCTCTGCACAAAAACAATACATGGCAGCTTGTGAAGTTGCCTGAAGGCAGAAAAGTGGTTGGGAGCAAGTGGATTTTTAAGAAGAAACCTGAAATCTCCAAAGTAGATGGAATCAAATTCAAGGCCAGATTAGTTGCAAAAGGTTTTAGCCAAAAGGAAGGTGTGGACTACAATGAAATTTTCTCTCCAGTTGTAAGACACACTTCCATTCAGGTTCTCCTTGCCTTAGTAACTAATATGGACTTGGAATTACAACAACTTGATGTAAAAACAGCTTTTCTACATGGGGATTTAGAGGAAGACATTTATATGAAGCAACCAGAGGGCTTTGTAGAACAAGGAAAAGAGAAATTAGTTTGCAAGTTGAAGAAATCATTGTATGGCTTGAAGCAATCTCCAAGGCAATGGTATAGGAGATTTGATCAGTTTATGATTCACCATGGATTCAAAAGAAGTCCTTATGATTCATGTGTGTACCTCGATGGCGAAAAATGATTCCTATGTCTACCTATTGCTCTATGTTGATGACATGCTCATTGCATCTCAAAACATGACTGATATTAATAGGCTCAAGTCTCTTGTGATTAGAATTCGACATGAAAGACCTTGGTGCTGCAGAGAGGATTTTGGGAATGGAAATCTACAGGGACAGAGATAAGAAGAAGCTTTTCTTGTGTCAGAAGTCTTACATTCAGAAAGTGTTAAATAGATTTGGCATGTCTACAGCCAAACCTGTTACCACTCCACTTACTGCAACCATCAGAATCAGTGAAGTGTTTGAGACTCAGTCAGAAACAGAAAGGGACTACATGGAGAGAGTTCCATATGCTAGTGCAGTTGGCAGCATCATGTATGCCATGGTTTGCACTAGACCAGATCTTGCACAAGCTGTAAGTGTCATAAGCAGATACATGGGTAGGCCAGGGAAACAACACTGGATTGCTGTCAAGAGAGTTTTCAGATATCTCAAAGGAACTAGTGATGTTGGTCTTGTTTATGGGAATGATTCTACTTGTTCTCTTACTGGTTTCTCAGATTCCGACTATGCTGGGGATCTTGATGGTAGAAGGTCCGTTACTGGTTATGCTTTTACAGTTGGCAAGTGTTTAGTAAGTTGGAAAGCTACATTGCAGCCCACAGTAGCCTTATCAACCACAGAAGCAGAGTACATGGCCCTGACTGAGGCAGCAAAAGAAGGCATTTGGCTTAAAGGACTTATCAGTGACTTAGGCTTTCCACAAGATAAAGCCATCATATTTTGTGACAGCTTAAGTGCCATTTGTTTGGCAAAGGATCAAGTGCACCATGAAAGAACCAAACACATAGATGTTAGGTATCATTTCATTCGAACTGAAAACAGAATCAAGGTGCTCAAGGTTGATACTAAGGACAATCCAGCTGATATCATGACCAAACCGGTTCCCAAGCGCAAGTTCATGCATTGCTTGGACATGCTCAATGTTGATAGCTGGAAATAACAGTGTTTTGAATGGCAGTTCAAGGGAAGATCTGAGCTTACTATATGTTTCTGATAGTGGTTTGACCCCAAGGTGGAGATTTGTTGGTTTTGGGATTAAACCACTGCTCCATTATGTTCTGCTTGCTGGACAGTGTTCATATGCAGGTCTCCTATGTTTATCAGCTTCTGGTATATCAGCGTCTGGTCTCCTATGCATACCAGCGTCTGGTCTCCTATGCATACCAGCATCTGGTTGATGGGCCTCGATCACACTCCACTGCTGGGCTTTGTTTATGGGCCTTAGTTTAGTTCAGTTACTTTCTGTTATTTGTTGTTCTGGTGAAGTAACAGAATTGCTTCCTCTATTTATTATATATAGAGGATGATAAGTAATTGAGTGATATCTCTTATAATCTGAATTTGATAGTGAATCTCTCTTCTTCTCCTGCCCATGGATGTAATCCTCACACTAAGGGTGAACCACGTATATGCTTGTGTTGTTTTCTCTATCTCTTTCTCTGTGTGTTCTTATGAGTTTTGAGTGCCATTTCCTAACAGAGACTTATGAGGGAGGAAAGCTCAATTGAAGGTGCTTTACAAGCTAAATTGAAGCTCAATCATGGTCACAAAGGAAAGAAGAAAAATTAAGGCCCAGTGGAACAACTTTGAGAAAGGAGAGAGTTCCAACAAAGGGAGTAAAGCTGAAGATGAGGAGGCAAACCATCCTCCATGTCAGCACTGTGGAAAAAGGAATCATCTGCATTTCAAATGCTGGAAAAGGCCTGATATACGCTGTAACAAATGCAACTAGCTTGGTCATATTGCAAAAATTTGCAAGAACAAAAGGTAGCCTCAAATTGAAGCTCAAGTGGTTGATCAACAGGAGGAGGAGGAGCAGTTATTTGCAGCAACCTGTTTTTCCACTAACAACAATGGTGAAAATTGGCTGATTGACAGTGGATGTACATACCATATGACCTATGATGAAGAGTGGTTCAAGGAGTTGGATAGAACAACTATTTTAAAAGTCATAATAGGCAATGGAGAGTGCATAGCTGTTAAAGGAAGGGACATTATTACAATTGAAAGCTGCTCAGGTACTAAAATCATTATCGATGTGCTTTATGTACTAGATATTAATGAAAATTTGTTGAGTGTTGGTCAGTTACTTGAAAAAGGCTACAAAGTTTTGTTTGAAGACAAAATGTGCCAATTAAAGATGCAAAAGGACATGATCTATTTAAGGTCAAAATGAAGGGAAAAAGCTTCTCTTTAGATCTTATGGAGGAGATGCATGCTGTTGTTTCTAGTCCAATTAACGCTACTGAGCTTTGGCACAAGAGACTGGGCCATTTCAACCATGCTGCACTGATGTATGTGAAAAAGCATAATATGGTGGAAGGCTTGCCATCATTGGATGACCATATGAGTAGCTGTAGTGCATGAAAATATGGGAAGCAGTCCAAATTACCATTTCCACAGTCTAATTGGAGAGCATCACAGAAGCTACAGTTGATTCATACAAACCTTGGAGGATCGCAACTTGAATTATCCTTAAGGGGAAGTCGATATTATATTGCCTTTATTGATGATTTTACTAGAATGTGCTGGATTTATTTCTTGAAGTTCAAATCCGAAGTTGCAGGAGTATTTTGGAGGTTCAAGGCTTGGATTGAAAATCAATCTGATTGTAAAATTCAGGTTATAAGGTCTGACAATGTGAAAGAATATATCTCAGATAAATTTAGTTCTTTCTGTGAAGAGGTCGGGATTGAGTACCAGCTTACTACTCCTTACACTCCAGAACAAAATGGAGTGAGTGAGAGGAAGAACATAACAATAATGGAGATGGCTAGATGTATGATGCATGAGAAATGTCTTCCAAAGAAATTCTGGGCTGAAGCTGCTAATACAGCTGTCAGGGCCGTCTTAAATATTTTGGAGGCCCTGTTCTAATCTTAAAAATTGGGCCCATAATAAAAAAAAGGCAATTTTAATAATTAAATTGGGCCCCATTAGGTAGCCATGCACTGAAACGTTTGATTTTCTGTGCGTAAGTTCCGTGTGTAAAACGTAATTTGGAGCCCGTGAAGCAATTTTTTTGGTGAAATGGTAAAACGCTTGAAAATTTCTCCCGTCAAATTTTTTTTTTGTTTGTTGAGCAAAATTTGGGGCCCTCAAATTTGGGGTGTGTTATTGGTCTGTTTATACAGCCCAATAGCCGGCCCTGATAGCTGTATTTATGTTAAACAGGCTTCCTATAAAGGCGGTGCAAGGGAAAACTCCTTTTGAAGCATGGTATGGACATAAACCTTTTGTTCAAAATTTTAAAATTTTTGGATGTGTTTGTTTTACCTGTTTCAAAAGTGAAAAGGGATAAACTAGATAAAAAGGAAGAGGCAGGAATTTTTATTGGCTATAGCTCAACGTCAAAGGCTTATAGAGTCTTCCAACCACAAACTGGTAAGATTCTAATAAGTAGAGATGTCCATTTTGCTAAAGATAAACAATGGAGTTGGGAGAATGATGAAGGGAAACAAGTTTCTGATTTTTCTTTTATAAATGATGAAACTGTTGATGATCCACCTGTTAGAGGAATCATATTACTTTCTGATATTTATGAAAGATGTAATGTTGCTGTGTTAGAGTCTGAAAATTTTATAGAAGCATAAAAAAATCCAAAGTGGATAGCTGCAATGCAGGAGAAGCATAACATGATCGAGAAGAACTAAACTTGGGAATTGGTTTCTAGACCCCAACACAAAAAATTTATTGGTGTTAAATAGGTGTTTAGAACCAAACTCAATGCAGGTGGTTCCATTAATAAGCACAAGGCCAGCCTTATAGTGAAGGGATACACACAAATATTTGGAGTTGATTTTTCTAAAACATTTGCTCTAGTAGCACGACTTGATACAATCAGATTGGTCCTTGCTTTGGCAGCATAAAAAGGTTGGAAGGTGTTTTAGTTAGATGTGAAATCTGCCTTTCTCAATAGTTATTTGTAGGAGGAGATATATATTGAGCAACCTAAAGGATTTGCAGTTAAAGGGCAGGAAGACAAGGTTTATTTGCTGAAAAAAGCCCTTGCATAGTTTGAAGTAGGCACCAAGGGCCTGGTATAGCAGGATCGATGATTACTTGCTTAGCATTGGCTTTATAAAAAGTCCCAGTGAGTCAACTCTTTATTTGAAATGCTTGAATTCTGACATTTTAATTGTTTCTCTATACGTGGATGATCTTTTAGTAACAGGTAGCAATATTGCATTTGCTGAGGAGTTCAAGAAAAATATGATGAAGGTCTTTGAAGTGACAGACTGTAGGAGAAATGGCTTTTTTTCTCAGAATGGAAGTCAAACAAAATGAAAAGGGAATCTTTATCAGTCAGAAGAAATACAGAAAAGAGATTCTGAAGAAATTTTTGATGGAGAACTGTAAACATGTGAGTACTCCAATGTTTCAAAAGTTGAAGCTATGCACGAAAGATGATGTAGGATGTAACACCCCGCCGAGATAGGGTATTTATTTAAGAAATAATAATCCATATTTAAGAAAAATACACATTTTATTTATTATTAGAAAAGACAAACATGTTACAAGTACACATCTAAATATAATCCTATACCCACATGGGGCGACAAAAGACCCAACTGGCCGTGATACAAGTGTCAATCCTCTGCCTCTAGTCAGTCTTCCCATAGAGTCCCCAACCTCTAAGTATAGGTTGATCTTGATCATCTGCTAATTATCATCATATAATAGAAACATACCAAAAAACAGAGGGGTAAGATATCCATTAATCTTCTTCAATTAGGAAAACAACATAGTAGAGTAACTATCATCATGCACAGCATATCAGTAGAACCATCAACATACCTCTTATCACAGAACCACACTCAGACTCTTGAGATCATGATCACAAACCAGATCGCATGAATACGTCATACTGACAAACTTGACCATACGGTCACTGGTCACATCATACTCACAGACTGATGCAAATCTTCGATCTTTCAGGCTGATCACCGGCCCTACAGACCCAGACCACAGATTGCTGAATAATATGGGCTGATCACCGGCCCTACTTCCTAGACTGATCACCAGTCTCAGGGCACCGAGGAATGAGACTTAAGTTGGTTGTCCCGGGAGCATATCCTGCTACGCTACCATCTCCGATTACCGGTTACAGTGTTCCTCGTACTGAGGATCACCACATCTAATTACAGGAGTAAGGCACTGTCCCGTGCATAAGGACGACATTCCCTATACAGGAACGACCAAGATTGCCACCAGTCAGATGTGGAGTCCTAGAGACTCGTCCGAATGACCGAGTACATACCCTCAAGGTCTCCGACTATCTCCAAAATACTCCGTACCTTTGGTACCACAGACATGGAGAGCCTCGTCGGAAAGACCGAGTCCATACCCTCAAGGTCTTGGCCGAGTCCATACCCTCAAGGCCACCGATTGATCCTATTACCATCCTGTCAATACCTCAAGTACACCAACCTCGGGTACCCGACCCGGCTATCACCACTAACAAATAGAGCATCGACGATAATACATACTACTACTGTCTAGAGATTCGTAAACCTCTAACTAGAGGGCGTCACCCTTGACTCTAGGACTATGCATCAAACTCACATGTATCATATACAACCAGTACTCATAAATACCAGACATAAAACAGAATATCAGGAACCATCATTAATCATATTTAACAGCATATAATTTAATACTAGCGTCGCATAGGTGACTGTCTACTAATCTCATAAGCATAACCTATATTGGTTAATAGGTCTACGGTGACTATCCTTAGCCACTGTACACCACAACTTCTCTCATGAGGTGTTGCTACTATCAACCCCTAGTAGGGTTAAGGTCCCCTACACATGCTAGCTATTCTACTACCTATTTTCCCTAGAGATTAAGATATCTTCTCCCTTACCTGACTTAGAAGACTGCCGCTGCCCGTGTTCCATCCCCGTGTCCCGTCGTGCCTCCAAAGCTCCTCCACGTACTCCCAAGAATACCTTGGAAGAAGGTGAGGAGTATGGAGGGTGAAGGGTGGTATTTATAGCCATTTTGGGTCCATCGTGTCGCGATGGTATTTAGGCACAAAGGCCATCGTGTCGCAATGAGGGACACGTGTCAGCAATCCCATGCCTCGGTCCACCGACTCATATCGCGTTGCGACCCAATTTACACTAGTCTCGTCGCGTTGCGATATAGACTGGCCGAAAATGTCTCATTTTCAGTGTTTTAGAAGATTCTCAGGTGTTCCACGCCTTTCTAGGGCATTCTAGATCTTTCTTAAACCTATTTTGTCCTTAATTAATGTTTCTAACTCCCATTTATCACTTGATTTTAGAAGTCTTGTTGGTTGTCTCATGTACCTTACAGCAACAAGGCCTGATATTTTGCATGCTGTAAGTGTTCTTTCAAGATTTTTACATTGTGCTACAGAAGTCCATCTTCAAGCTGCTAAACATGTGCTTAGATATATCAAAGGTACTCTTGATTATGGAGTTTAGTTCAATTATAATCAAGAATTTAATTTCCATGGATTCTCTGACAGTGATTGGGGAGGATCATTGGATGATATGAAAAGCACTTCGGGGTATTGCTTTACATTTGGTTCTGGAGTGTTTACTTGGTCTTCGAAGAAGCAAGATATTGTGGCACAATCAACTGCTGAAGCAGAATTCATTGCTGCTACTGCAGCTGTTAATCAAGCTTTGTGGTTGAAAAAAAATTTGGTTGATCTACAAATGGCTCAAACAGATTCAACTAAGGTGTTTGTAGATAATCAAGCAGCCATTGCAATCTCTAATAATTCGGTCTTTCATGGGAAGACTAAGCACTTCAATATTAAGCTCTATTTTCTTAGAGAAGTCCAAAAGGAAGGAGAAGTTTTGTTAGAGTATTGCAAGACAGAAGACCAATTGGCCGACATCTTTACAAAGGCACTTTCAAAAGGAAGGTTTGAGAACTTGAGAAGGAAGCTTGGAGTCAATAGTTATTGATACAAGGAGGAGTGTTAAGAATATGAATCAATATCTATTATTAGAGTTTATGGTGGAATTTTTATGTTACGAATGTTATGAGCTTTAACTATAGGAATACAAATTTATAGTGGGTGGTTACAAATTTATGGGTAGATTTATTTTTATTAATATTCGGTTATGAGTTGCTTGTATTTAAAGGTTGTTAGTATGAATGAAAGTATGTGTGTAACAATTAAGGGCACATCATACCAGAATGTCCACTTCTAAAACATGATTAGAAGAAGATAAATGTCAAAAACAAGAAAGATCTCATGGCTGCACAAGAAGCCTTTGACCTTTTTTTTTAAAAAACAAAAATTGATATGCAAAGGCATCACTGCAACAACTAACATCTAAACTATGTTGGCACCTCAGCTACTACCAATCATTTGCAGCATATCAATCAATTTATAATAAAAATGAAAAAGAAAGAAACAAGAGCGAGGGGGGACATAAACCAAATCCCTTGCGGAAACATTACCGTTGGCCTCTCTCATCAACTAGAGATGAAGCTTGTATATGCTTAATGGAAGACAGTTCATTCGAAAAAGACAATAAGGTAAACTATTTTGATCCGTCTGATTTAAGTTATGCCTTGTTAGGAAGACATAATGAGGACATGTACGCAAATGTATGGATACATTTCACTAGTACACAAGCAATCATGATATTAAGAGTTATTATTTATGTGGTTATGGGAAACATATTCATTTAATTATTTATTTGCACATATTGTTTTAATTAATAATTCTTATTGGTCAGTTTTGATAATATTTATTTCGTGGTTTCAGTTATTCAAATAATAAGTCTTTTGGTCTGTGTCAATTTTAAATTTTGTAGCTATAACTTTTTTTTTTACTTTTAAATCAATGTTTCTTACCAATTTGTTCAAATGAAAAGGAGCTTGATTTTTCTTAACCACTGTCCCAATTTCAAATCTTCTTGTTAATGGTAAAAATAAACGCCTTGCATGCTTAAGTTAGTCCTTGGCTTGACTATGTTTAATCGGGGTACAAAGTTGCTTTTAGAAATCAAGTAGTGTATTTACCCGTGTTCGCACGGGTTATCTGAATGAGTTGTAAAAGTATCAAACCTGCAAGAATATATCTGAAGTTATTTTTCAAAAAAAATTATTAACAGATTTAAATTTTTCAAAAAATATTATAGATCATTTATTATGAAATAGAGAATATGTGTATTTCTATATATACTCCAATTTTAAAAGATAACAAATAAAACAAATAATATTGGTTCTATTTTCTTTATATTTAGAGATGGTTTCTCAAATATGTGTTTCAACAAAAAAAAAATATAAAGCACACGATAGAATGATTTATCTAAATTACAGTAAGATAAATTAAAAATAAGTAGCAAAAAAAAAGATAATCAATTATCTATGTTGGACAACAAAATAATCCTAGAATAAATTCTGGTTTTTGTCACATATAATATCAAAGCTTTAAGAAAGAAAAAGATAAAAATACACATTGATTTAGTATTTATTATAATTAAACATAAACAATCATGTAAATGATGGAATGCTAGAAATATATATATATATTCCAATGGAATACTGGAAATTTTTAAATTTTAATAATATATAGGCTAAATTATACTGTTAGTCCCTTATGTTTATTTTATGTTTCAGTTTGGTCCCTTATATATTATTTATTTCGAATTAGTCCCTTATATCTAAAGATTATACCAAAGTGGTCCCTTATATTACAAAAATTATACCAATGTGGTCCATTTTTTTTGCAAAATAAGGGGAAAAAAGGACGATATTGGTATAATTTTTGTAACATAAGGGACTATTTCGGAACAAAAAAAAAGAATGATCACAATTAATACATAAGAGACTAATTTGGAACTTTTAATACATAAGGGACCAAATTGAAAGTTAAAATAAATATAAAGGACTAAAAGTATAATTTAGCCTAATATGTAAGAGATAAAATATAAAAATTATGATAAAAATATTAAATTTAACATTATATCGTTATAATTTTTAAATTAGATTTTATGATGTGAATAGTAAAATTAATCATTCATGAAAAGTCATAAAATTAAAAGTAACTAAATTTATTGTTAAAATAATGATGAATAGTGTTTGTCTAAAAACTATTGATGAACAATACTAATAATTGATATAAATAAAAAATAAAAATAGATAAGTTATTTAAGGGAATATATTCATAATTTAAACTGCGAAATTATTGTTTAACTTGACATGAGATAATAACGATTCCTATAATTAAAACAATAACTAAAAAATAAAAAATTGAAACTAAAATTGATTTAGGCAAAAAATTAATGATTCTTATGTTGTCACATGACTTAAATAATATTTTGATTGAATGAAAAAAGATCCTCGTATGAGAATTAATTGATTGATTTGCTATAATTTATTACATTTGAAATTTGAATTTGATTTAATTCAAATTTGATTGAATGGTAAAAGTGCATATATAAATATTGATTGATTGATATGCCTTAATTAATAAAATTTCATAAATTAAAAAATAAAAAATAAAAAATAAATTTATTTTGCATATTGGCAGAAAAAGAATAAATGTGGAACTATCATGTAACATGAGTCTGCGTGATAAAACTCTAGTTTATATAATATAATAGATTAGATCTAGTCTCAGATTAAAAAAGATGTTGTCCAAGTGAAAGAATGTTAGAATTTTTTTTTTAAGATATTACTTTTTCATTGATTTATAAAACATTAGTTGAATGACATATAGTCATGTCTTAGATTATCCATTTTGTGATCGTAGGTATTGGAAATCAGACATGAGTGTACTTAAATAAAATTAGCTATATATAGTTGAATGAACCTATAATCGATAGAACCATCATACTCTTCATGAAATGGTATGCTTTGGAGCAACAGGCTCTTCACGAAAGGTTACAAGTTTTATCATCGTAACCCTTCGTAAAAAAATAGGTTTCTTTTCCACTTTTTCAATAAATATGTCTAAAAAATATATATGGCTATTAACATAAATATATGCATCTAACCTTGTCTAAACGTGAAGAAGAAGGAGAAAAACATTCTATTCTATTATTAAAAGTAGGGGTTGGCACGGGTCGACCGACGAACCCGACATACCTAATCCAATCCAATCCAGAAAATTTGGATTGATTTGGGTCTTTGGGGTTGGGTATTAGTCTGAAGATTGCGAACCCGAACAACCCAACTCACTGTAAGTGAACGCATATCTTTTTCATACTTACTAAGTGAACGTGTTGCATAAACTATACAAAGTGACTTTTTTCCTTTAAGCCTATGTGAATGTTGAGTCACATATTTGGAATATGAAATATGTGTTTGTATTTGGAATGATTTATATATAATATGAAATATGAAATAATACTCTACAAGTGTTATATATTATGAAATATTGCATTACATATTTGTTGTTTTTTCAATCAAACTAGATGAATATTGGATAAATAAATGTTTAAAGCCATCATAATGGATTTTTTTCTTCAAAGAAATAAATATTTTAATAATAAACCTGATCACACGGTCCAAACCAACTCATATAAGGTCGGGTTGGGTTGGTTCGGGTTAGGTAAAAAGTTTCAACTAAACCGGCCCAACCCAACCACATACATTTGATTGAGAAGAGTATTTTAAATTAACATCTCAAACCCGACCTAGCTCGACCCATGCCCACACCTAATTAAAAGGTAGAGTGGGCATGGGTACGGGTCGACTTGCGAACCCGAACTACTCGATCCAACCTAACCCAGAAAAATTGGGTTGGTTTGGGTCATTAGGTTGGGTCGGTTTTAAAAGAAGCAAAGCCAAAGCCTATGGGTTGGGTGTCGGGTCTGAAGATTGCGAACTCGAGCAACCAACCCAACTCATTGTAAATGAACACAACTTTTTTTTTTACTTACTAAGTGAACGTGTCGCATATATTATACGAAATAACTTTTTTTCCTGTAAGCGTAAGTGAATGTTGAGTCGCGTATTTGGAATATAAAATATGTGTTTGTATTTGAAATGATTTATATATAATATAAAATATAAAATATGAAATAATGTCACTCTACAAACGTCATATGTTATAAAATGTGAAATATTGTGTTGCATATTTGTTGTATTTTCAATCAGGCTAAGTGAATATTGAATAAATTAATGTTTAAGGCTTGATAGTAGTTTTTTCTTCATAAATATTTTTCTGTTTGTCTTTGATTGTTATCCAAATTTTTTGTTTTTTCTTGAGAAATGAATATTTTAATAACAAACCTGTTCATCCTATCCAAACTAACCCATATGAGGTCGGGTTGGGTTGACTGGGGTTTTGCAAAAAAATTCGACTAAACCGACCCGACCCAACCCATGTATATTTGATTGGGTTGAGCCTTTAAATACTCCAAAACTCACCCAACCCGACGCGACCCGTGCCCACCCCTATTAAATGGCATTCAAATCAAGTTAATAGCAATGACAGTTTAAAAGGTATGCCATCATTCTTTTTCCTTTATATATTTGGTGTCTAGAGTTCTTGTAATTATATGTATTCCATGATGGAAATATGATTCACGTTGTACAATTTTGTAACACTACAATCATTTTTAAATTTTTAAATACCTAAATTAGCCCTTAACAAAAATCATGGAGACCAATTTAGTCCCTGAAAAATAAAAAATACCAATTTAGTCCTTAAAAGTTCTCAAATATTGGTCAAATTAGTCATTTCTTATAATTATATCCAATAATGATGTATTCCATGACGGAAATATGATTCACGATGTACAATTTTGTAACACTACAATCCTTTTAAATTTTTAAATACCTAAATTGGTCCTTGACAAAAATTACAGAGACCAATTTAGTCTCTGAGAAATAAAAAATACCAATTTGGTCCTTAAAAATTCTCAAATATTGGTCAAATTAGTCCTTTTTAAGATAATTTATAAGGACTAATTTGACCCATATTTGAGATTTTTAAGGACTAAATTAGTATTTTTTATTTCTCGGGGACTAAATTAGTCTCCGTAATTTTTGTTAAGGACCAATTTGAGTATTTACTCACTTTTTTACGTGATTGAGATTCATGTCAAAATTTCTAAATATTTGCTCATTTGAGCCATATCAAAGATCACTAAGATAAGAAAAATGTTAATTCCATAAGAAATGTTAAAATATAAGAAAACTGTCTCACGAAAATAGATATGAAAAATTGTCAAAAAAAGAAAAAGAAAATAGATATGAAAACACAACAATAAACTATATTCCTTCTTTTGTACTCTTTTTTTTTTTTCCGACTGAAACAAAGTTATATGTCATTTCACTTTCAATAAAGTGAGTAATACAAATTGAAATTGGAATAGTATCAAAAACTTCAGAAATAACCGTACATGTAGCCGTCCTAGCCAAAGTATGAGCTGCTCTATTAGCTGTCCTTCTAGCAAATACTACTAAGGATTGTGGTAAATTAGAGGAGAGTCTAGTTCTACAATTACTCATAATTGCTCCAAATTCAAAGATATCCGCACTAGACTTACTATTAACGTTATCCACGACCAATTTGGAGTCTAGCTCAAAGACCACATTGGTCAATCCGAGAGCTTTGACCCACTTCAATGCTTCTTGTAGCCCGAGTGCCTCCCCTTCGCGCGGTTGAAGAATAGGAGAGTACCTCATCATCTTTGCCAGCACAAATTACCCTTCAGAGTTGCAAATGCACATACCTAATCCAACCACACTGGACTGATCGTTGAACGTCGCATCCACATTGCATTTGAGGAAGCCATCACTGGGCGGACACCATCGCAGAGCTTCAGGGCCGAATCTGTTAGTGGTAGGGGAATCGAGATAGCCATTCGCACACTCCCATTGATGCAGATAAGACCGAGCTCTTTCAACTACCTATTGAGCTCCTTCAATGGTGTTCTCCCAAAGTTGTAAATTCCTGCAACGCCACCTGCTCCACATGAGAGATCCCCAAAGAGCCCTGTTGTGATGATTTAGTTTCTTGGCTACTTCGAAGAATAGCTCCGTGAACCCATCTGTAGTGTCTATCAGCGGCTCTATAAAGGTCCACAAACTGGTTATCTTCCACATTTCAACACTGGTGGGGCACATAATAAAGAGGTGCCAACAGTTTTCTGGGAAAACATCACATTTCAGGCACATAGGGGGACATAGAACGCCTTTGGAGTTGAGCCTTTGACGGGTTGGTAAGCAATCACGCGCTGCTCTCCAGAGAAATTTTTTTATGCAGGGCAGTGCCTTCATATTCCAGATCAACATCCAATCACCCGGTTTCCTAAGATGAGATGAATCCACCAGCTTATTTAGGCATATATGGTACGCAGATTTGATTGAGAATGTGCCTTTGTGATTTGGCTCCCAAATGAGAGTGTCTTCAGTGACCGCCTCTAGCAAAGGCGAATTGAGAACCGCTTGAGCAAATTCTGGGAGCATCACACTATTGACAACATTTGGGTCCTGTAATTTCTTGCCATCGAGTAACAGTTCTCGATCACGTATATAGTTTTGTACTCTTATAACTCACCTCCTTGGTTATTCTCCCCTTGGTTATAGTTTTCATATTTTTCGTGCTAAATTTTTTCATACCAATTAAGATAATAATGACACATATATATAAATAAATTTGTGATCACATGGAACAACATAATCAAGATAAGAGAAACTAAATATACTAACCTAGATTTTGTATGAATCTATATGTGGAGCACATAATTTCTATTGAGGATACATTTAATATAATTCATATATATTTCTCATAATTTCTATTGAGGATACATTTAAATTAAATATTGAGGTTAAAATGTCTCGTTTTAGAATTTGTCAAATACAAAGTACATAAACACAAAGCTTCAAAAAAATATTTAAGAATATTTTTATATTAATTATACAAAAGAGAAAGACTAGTGCTATTTATTACGCGGTATTTTTAGAATTGCATGAATGGATTTACAAGCACGCACTTTCACACGGGTATAATTTGTACTACGCCCAGCTTAAAGATTTTTTAAAGTAATTAAAATTTAAAAAAATTTAAAATAAAGTAAAATCCAAAATATACCACTGTCTCTCTAGAATAGTCACCTCCTGAGAACCTATCTCTCTATGCTATGAAGCTCTGTTATGGATAAGTCACTGCCACGCCTCTTCCGCAAACCGCCGTCGTCGTTATCACTTCATAGCTCCCATCACTTTTCTTTCATTATTCCATCAGCTTCATAGGTGGGGATGAGCCAATAGAAATGACGAGACGGCGAGATTTCCCTCCTTTGCCGGATGCAACGGCAGCAGCAAGATGGTGGCTTTCGTCTATTTATATAAAATCCACTCAGCTTCGGTGTCGCCTTGCCAGACAACGAGACCACAAAATTCAGAGAGAGAAAAGCAATTAAGAGAGAGAAAATCAATGTCCACGTTAGATGACAACTCATTCGTGTGATTAGTACGAAACTTAATTCGTAATATTTAGTATTTTTCGAAGAGAAATGTTGATTTACAGGAAATTTTTTAGGCACAACACTTGCACGAAACACGAATTTTCCACTTTTATTGTTACAATCAAAACAACTTTCTATCTTTTCTCTCTAATTAGGTGGTGCCACATAGTGAAATTATGTTGTCTCTTTTCATCTTTTGTATGATTCCTCTTCGCAGGGATGACTCGATACCGCAAATAATGGTTATTATCAAAACCGGATCGAACCGAGTAGTCCGATCAGAACTGGTCTAATATTTTTGTAGGCCTAAAGCTAATTTTTAGAGGCTTTTTTAAGTGAGAACAAGTAACATAAAAATTGACTAAAAAAGGACAAAAATTACAAGTCTTACAAAAATAAATAAAAAATGTATTAGATACTTGTGTATGTTAAAAATAAAATCTGATATGGACTATATTTATAACTTTTTAAACTACAAACTAGTAAAATGAAATTGTATTTTATATAAATTTATTAATTATTATATTAGATGTATGTATATAAATTGCTTTTGTGGCAAACATTTCATACTGATGAATTGGTGGAGTGGTAAGTCTTTTCCTGAAACTAGGGAACTTGAGTTTAAACCCGGTGGTGGACTTGTTTGTTATGCTATTTTGTTATTTTCTTAGGGAGAACATTTGCTTGGCGTGATTTTTTTTTTTTTAAATTTTAGTGGTATAGCATAGAATCGAACCCACGGCAATGAGCTTTCCAAATGCGGCACTATGCCACCTGGGCTGAAGAGACATCTTGGAAACATTTGGTTATCTAATTTACTAATAGAAACATAATTTGGAAGCTTTTTTTGCAAATAAAAAAAGTTTTTAATTTGAGGCCCAAAATAAGGGCTTGGGCCGCCTTATGCTTGGGCCGGCCCTGAGTCCGACTGGTTGAACCGGACCACTGTCTGGTCCAAATGAACCTGAGAACTGTTTTGCATGAAAATCAGAGATTTAACCAAAAACTGGGCAAAAACCGAGACAGGACTAGAAAACCGGGTAAAAACTAGGAACCGACGGTTTGATCAAAATCCATTTTTTCTAAAAAAAGGTAAATGACTTTGTTTTTTGTACATGACATGTTTTTTATTCATTTTTTTTATACATTAATGGATTAAATCAAATAATATAAAAAATTAAAAATAAATTTGTACGTTAATATTATTATGATAGTACTTTCGTTGTAGTATTTGTAATTATTTAATATTAGAATGTTATTATGACATATTTGCATTGGTTTAATATGTAATTTTGCATGTTATATGTTACCTTATAATATTTTAAGTGGAGCTTAATTTTTAATATTATGAAGTTATAAATATTATGTTATTTTTTGTCTATTATTAGTTGATATATTATATTAAAAATATATTATTTTAATTTATTTCTGATCCGACCCTAATTTAATCCCGATTGAATTCTTAAACCTTGAACTGGTGCTTTATCCGGATCAACGGCCGGTCTGATTTTAATAACCTTACAAATGATTACTAGTATGTTTTAAAAGTCTTCGAGTAGAACTGCTTTCACACCAGTATTGTGGATTGGAGCACACATGTCACACATTCTCGTGCCCGGTGCCCCACACACATATTTTTTTATTTCTCACAATTTTCTCACGCCATTTTTTATAAGTAGAAAATTTGTTTCATCCAACGTAAAGAGAAATTCCCCTGTACCAAACTCCTTGCGTCAAGGCACAATAATACTTTCGGGGCGAAGATTAGTGCCAAGTAAAGATGTGAGTTCGAATTTTACGGCCGATACGAGGATCTCATTTTGTAAGTGTTATGTAAGTATATCTGTTTTGAGCCTTAACGCTTTTTCTAACCCGACGAGTCCTCCGAACTAATTCACTTAGGATTTGTTTGGTTTATGAAAGAAAGATAGAAGAAAGGAAGAGAAAGAAAAGGTAGGGAGAAGAAGAGAAAATGAATAGAAAATGAGATAATTGTTTAGTAGTTTGGTTTGAGAAAAAATAAAAACAAAAAGAGAGAAAAAGAAAAAAATGTATTTATAAAATGACATAAATATTCTTAAACAAAAATGAAATATGATAAAAAGAATAAAAAAAAATAATTTATTAAAATCAAAGATAAATTAAAAATAACAATAAATAATAAAGAGAATAAAAATATATAAAAAACATATTTTAATTTATTTACAAACAAATAATAAAAAAATACGATTACATTATGTTAAAAAAAGTAAATATGTTAATGTTTTTTACAAATGAAATATAGGGTATTGGTCACTTAAATCTCTAGAAGTGTGACTCGGTGTCACTTTAGTCTCTGAAAGCATATAAACTCTAAAATAGTCCCTGTAAGTGTGCTCCGTCTATCACTTTGGTCCCTACTGTTAACAATTTCATTGACTCCGTGAGTTAATGGTCACATTGGTCGCTGAAAGTGTAACTCGGTGCCACTTTCGTCCCTAGAAGAGTAACAACTCCAAAATAGTCCCTGAAAGTGTTATACGTTTATCACTTTGGTCCCTACTATTAGTCATTTGATTATCTCTCGTTACAAAATAATGGCTAACGATAGGGACAAAAGTGACAAACGTAGAACACTTTCAATGACTATTTTGGAGTTTATATGCTTTCAGGGACTAAAGTGACACCGAGTTACACTTTCAGGGACCAATGTGACAAATTACTCATAGAGTTAATGAAATTGTTAACGGCAGGGATTAAAGTGACAGACGGAGCATACTTACAGGGACTATTTTGGAGTTTATATGCTTTCAAGGACTAAAGTGACAGCGAATTATACTTCCAAGGACTTAAGTGACTAATACCCCTAATGAAATATCGCATCGGTCAACAAAAAAAAAAATGAAATGCTCCACATTGCTATGCACTGCACGTTTAAGCAAAGAGCATCATTGTAATTTCGTAAAATTTGCACTTGTTTCCATCCATTTCTTGGCAAAACGGGAGGAAACAATTTGATTATAGGGCCCATGCATTTTTTTTCTTTTCCTTCCTGATTAACACCCATCCAAAGAGTGGAAAAGTTTTAAAAAAACGTGTTTTTCCTTCCCTCTTTTCTTTTCTTGGCACATTCATGTGTTCCAAACAGAGTGTTAAACTTTTTCTTAATAAAAAAACACAAGAATACTTCGAAATTTATTAATACTACTATTATTGAATTGAAGGAATAATGATGGGATACAGCTATGAATGTAAAACACTTGTTGGGCACATGGGTGCCAGTGAGCTTGACCAGTTGCAGAAAGTGAGAACCGTGAGGGCACGAATCAACACGATAAGCGACACGACCCATGCCAGAACCAGACAACCAAAGCCGCAACAATACGAGGAGGACCTACAAACCAACCCATCGCTGACGTTAGTGCCACGCGTCCACTTATCCGTTCTGGTATCTAAACCGACACGTGGCATCCCTACCGATGCAGTCTCTTTTATCGACACGTGTCCCCCATCTAGACAAGTTGCTCGACAGCGACCTCAATCGCAAAAGCACAAACATCGCAGTGAAAAATGTGTCACTCTCACCACGTGTCGATAACGTGCCCTCCCATGATCGCCTCTTGTCTCTTCCATCCACCCCCTTGTTGTCACATCCCAGGGGCATTTTCGGCATCCCATAAATATTCTCCCCTTTCTCTCACACCATCAAAGAAAAAGAAAAGATATTATTTTTTTTGTTGTGTTAAACTTTTTATTCCCGTTTCTTCTTCAAAAAAAATCGTTGTTTTTGTTTTTCCCGTTTCATCTTCCGCGGGTTGCATTCATTCATCTGTTCTGGTAAAGCAGAAGGGTACGAATTAAAACAAAAAAAAGCGGAAAATATTTTTTTGTGGGGATTGGTTGCTTTGCTTCCTGTTTTACCGGAATAAGGATATTTTATTTTTGTTTGAAAAAATTCAATCAATTTCAAATTTTTTCCCCTCAATTTCAATGGGTTTTTTATTTCCGCCAGAAAAGGAACGTTTTTGTGATCTGTGTGTATGCTATTCTGGGCGTTACTTGATGAGAGAGCTTGTTTTGTTTCACGGGTTTTGCCGATTTGAATAACCGCTATCAATATCATCATCATCATCGTCATCACTATTCCGTATGAATTTTTGATGGAGAATAGTCGCCATCGTTATCGTAATCAGAATCTGTTTGTGTGAAGATGGAGAAGTACCCTAGAGATCTGCTTCAGAAATTCCTTGTGTCAAGTGGTGGTAGTGATAATATTCACAACACAACAACAACAACACAGACACAACAAACCCAAAACGCACAGTATCATCATCAGCATGGTGAACGAGAAGAAGAAGAAGGGGTTGAGCTGAACCTTGGTCTATCGTTGGGTGGTAGATTTGGGGTAGACAAGCATGCCAAAAAGAACAAGCTCATGCGTTCTTCCTCTGTGGTGGGAACAATGCCTTTGCACCGGGAGGACGCAGCCGCGGCGGCCGGAGCGGATCCGCCAGCACCGTCGTATCATACGCTTGTGAGGGCGTCGTCGCTGCCGACGGAGACGGAGGAAGAGTGGCGGAAGCGGAAGGAGTTGCAGACGCTGCGGCGGATGGAGGCCAAGAGGCGGAGGTCGGAGAAGCAGAGAGTTTCCAAGACGGAGAGGGACGCCGCCGGAGGCTGCGGCGGCGGTGGTGGTTCGGAGGAAGTTGAGGGTGGAGGTGGAACAATGGGGTTGAATAGGTGTGATTCTTCAACGCTACCTTTTGGGTTGGCGAGTTGTGGTATGGCAACAACCAAAAAGCAAGTTGTTCTTGGTGCTGTGTTGGGGAAAGGGAAAATTGGGGTTGGTTTTCAGGGATTGTTTGCACAACCATCTTCTCAGGGTTCTTCAGCGGATTCACAAGGTGGAAGTTCCTCATCAGTTTCTGAAATGGATAGCAAGCCTTTTCTAGGTAATTCATTTAATTTTAAATTTTTAATTGTTTGGTTTTTTTTTTTTTTTTCAATTATGTTTTTCCTTATCTCTTGTTTGTTTTGCTGTCTTCTTTCCTTGTACGTCAGGTGTTTCTTGATGTTTTGGGTTATGCTTTGTGTTTGGTTTTGTGTGGTGGTGAAATTAGTTCTGTGCGGATTGTGTTTATTTTTTATTGATAAGGACAGGTTCTGTTGTCTATTTCTGATGTCGTGTTTCTTTTATTTATTATAATTATAAATAAATAAATAATAATTATAATCAGATAATCTGTGTGGCTTACTTGTTTCAAAGTTCCTATGGATTATGTGAATTGGTTGGTATGGTAGCAAGGCTGATGAAGGAAAGAGCATAAAAGTTTTGATTACGATGCCATTTGTTGCCACACTTTTTCTGTTCAATTTTAAAAAATACCTAGGTGACTCGTACGGGAACTAAATATTTAGCTAGATTCAAGAGTGGTGGTTTGCACGTACTGAATTTCAATTCACTAAAGTTGCTGTACTTGTCGGACTATTCTTTATTTGTTGTTTTTCCTTTTATATTGGTCACTATATGTCTTAACTCGAATGATTATAAACATGGGTCAATTCCCTCACAAATTTGGATTCACTGCAGTCATACATTCCACGAATTCACGCAGCAGTTTAGAAACGTTGGATCAAGATCGGATAGCTCCAATTTGAACTTGGTAAATTGGCTTTAAAGACAAACTCGAAATTGGAGCCATCCAATCTTGGTCCAACTGCTTCGAGCTGCTGACTGTGTGAATGCGTGAAATGTTCGATGGCAGGGAATCCGAATTCACACCCCCCATTCTCAACCACATAATACTGTAAAAATTGCTCTTTGTATCTCATTATATGTGATTCTAAGGTTTTGTATATCACTTGAGTTGTAGTCACTTTTTCTTCCCTCTTGGAGTTTCTCTTGCACATAATTGCTGATTTCATCATCAGAAGCTTTAGATAAAAATTAATTATGACACCAGAAGGGGAAAAGAACAATTGGTTTTTTTTTTTTTTTGGGGGGGGGGGGTGGGACGGGAAAGGGGAAGTGGAGCGTTCGAACCCGCATTCCCAATGCCCCACAGCAAGCCAAAAGGGGAAAAGAAGATGCTGGCTTTTCTTAAGAAAGCTCTTGCATTCTTATTTGACTTGCATTACTACTCTATTTAAGTATACCGTCACGTTCCTCCAACTTGATGTGTTATTGCATTGAAGACATAAATGTGACTTCGAGTAAATTTAGACAACTTTCTCTAGGAATGCTGACTCAGGCAATCATCCCTTTTTGCTAGATAGGTATTGATAAGTAGTTGTTTTGAAAATCATGGCCTCTTAATCTTTCTAACTACTTTAAAATCTGGTCTTTAAAGATCAAGGGCATGAAATCTCCGGGATTGTTAAATTAAATTTCCTATTATGGCTGCTTTTTGTTCACTCTTCCGAAGCAATAAGAATATGGTATTGAAAGATTTGTAATAGGCAGGTATACTTTACTTTCTTATGTTTGCTTCTTAGCACCTTTTTCCTTGCTGATAAATTTATATTTGGGTGGGAAAAAGAGAGTAATTCAGTTCCTTTTATTTATTTTAGCTATATCTTGGTATGTGGAATTAGGATTATTCAGTCTGGCTTTAGTTTCTAGATTTCAAATGTCCTTATAATGTCTACTAATGCTGCGATATCACTATCATGCTGAATGCTTGTGCGAACAATTTCCGTTATCATTTCTCTCTTTATTTTTTCTGCTTTTTTCTATGATAATTTTGGTTATGTTGGGCAGACTAGAACCAGAAGCATTGCACTCTTATGCCTAAAGGCATTGTAGAAACCAATGTGCTAGATATCGCGTGGTCATTTCATTATTTTTCGTTGATTTTTTTTCTGAATATTATCATCACAACTCTTTTTATCTGTATCACTTCGTTTCAGTACAAAAAAGGAAAGAAAATTGTCGACATGATAGTGGCAAAAAACTATGTCTTGGCAGATATTATTGAGTTTGCTTCTAAACAAATGTTTGGTTTAGGCGTTTAGCATATGGTAATAGCCTCATTTAGCAAAACACACTTAAAAAACATTGTGGTTTAACATACGCCATGTTTGGGGCTAATGATAGCAGACTAGTTTGACATGCTGTTTAGGACACAAAATTCCATTTAAGAACAATGGCATGCTTCAGGCATGGGGAAAAACAACCTGTCACTTGTGGACAACCAGTCCCATAAAAGCCATCAATCCTTACTAGTTCTACACTATGTAATTCATTGAACTCATCCTTTGCTTATGGTTTTGCATTAAAATTCTTCCAAATCCCCTACTTTTAATGCATGCATTCCTGTGAATGTTAGAATCGCTACGTTTAGCCGGAATTGTGTGTTGGGATTACATGAAGAAAATCATTTGTGTGTTTTGACAGTTTCTTTAGTTCATGTCATTTACTTTCTAAAAATCATTGATTGTTGATTAAAGCTTGCCACTGTCCTCCCAAGGATTCTCATGGTCAACTACTTTGTGGAGAATAAAACAAGACATAAATTGAAAAGGAAAAGGGAATGAAGGGAAGTAAAAATTCTCTAGTGTCATCTGGAGTAAATATACTGTTCCTTGCATTTGATTCCTATGTCACTTTGTATTGCTGAACTTTGCTTTAAAATCATCAGTTATCACTACATGGTAGAGGGGTAATATATGAAATCCGTCTCTAATTCCGTCACTAAGTGACGAGGAAATTAGTGACAAAATTTATTTTTTCCGTTTCTAATTTTGATTGCTAATTCTATTTTTCCTAGTAATGTATGCAAGCAAAATGTGTTTCTTTCTTATGTTTGAGCTTGCCTATCTTTATTTTATTAAGTGTACTTTTGTGTGTACTTTCAAAGATAAATTTTTGTATGCAAATCTATTACTTAGCTAAAAATATAAAAATAAAATTAGGAAAACAGACACCAAAGTGAAAGAAACCCAGTTAGTAATTATACACCTTGCTCTAATTATACACCTTGCTCTACATCACAGGATCAAGCAGTTGTGGTGAAGCAAGAAGCCCAGTTAGTAATCAGTCCTTACGGGAAAGAAGCAGCCAGGATGCTGTGGGTTCATCAGGGGCAAAGACAAATGAGAATATTATTACCAGAACTTCTTCCAAAGTTGAGTTGGAGAATGCATGTAAGAAACCCAATCCTTCAAAAAATATAGGGAGGGAAATTGGGACAAACTCAGTGGAAGACATGCCTTGTGTATTTACAAAAGGGGATGGCCCTAATGGAAGAAGAATTGAGGGAATCTTATACAAATATGGTAAAGGGGAGGAAGTGAGGATAATGTGTGTGTGCCATGGAAACTTCCTCTCTCCAGCTGAGTTTGTTAAGCATGCTGGGGGTGGGGATGTTGCACACCCTCTTAGGCACATTGTTGTAAACCCTTCCGCTGCTGCTTTTTTGTGATGGAGTATTGAAGAGAAGGAATGTTAATTAGTTTGATAGCTTCTTTAGTCTCTCTCTCCATTTTTTCCCCTAAACTCTTGAGAATGGAACAATAATATATAGTATATAAACACTTATTCCCATCTGGACTGGAATGTTAGATTCGTCACTTTGACAAATTTTTCCACCATGCAATTATAGTTATACCCAGAAAAAAACAATGTCTGGTGTGTGGGGTGTGGTGGTGTGACAAGTGATTTCTAGTTAGGGGTGAGAGTCAATCGGAGAAGCAATCTTTCTTTGGCATGAGTGAATTCAAGAATCTAGGTTGACTCGTTCAGCTATAAATATATTGCAGAAAGAATTGAAGAAAAACCGTCGTTCTTCGTCTTCTCATTTGTATCTATTGTTGTTGCTATCATCACCACTTGTAGATAGGGGTGTAAGTGATTCGTCAAAATCCGATCCAACCGAACAATTCGAACCGATCCAACCCGTAAAATACCCGCTATTATTTGGTTCGGGGTTAACCAAACATGTTTGGTTTGGTTGAAATCCAATGACCCGAACACTCGAACGGATACATGGAAAAACCTAAATTTACTTAGGTTACTCGCTTACTCTGCTCAGTCACACAACACAGCCGCACCTCCTCCTTCATCTTGCTGTGCTGCATCACTTAGTCACTCTGCTTGCACAGCTACACAGCCGCACGTCCTCCTTCATCTTGCTGTGCTGCATCACTTAGTCACTCTGCTTGCACAGCCGCACCGCACCGCACTATGCTCACACACAACCAAGCCGTGCCGTCGTGCTTCGTGGTGAGTTATCTAACTCTTCGTTTTTGGTGATCGTTTCTGAGCGTCTGCCAAGCCGCGCTGTCGTGCTTCTTTTCCTCTATGATTTTGAGTTTTGTTCCTTGGTTGTCCCTTTTTTATTTTAGCTTCTCTAATCATTGATTAGAAAACGTATTGATTGTGTCGGAGGCGAGTCCCCATTGAGCTCGCCGTCGATGGCACACTTTTTTCCCTTCAAGAAGGTCGGAGCTTAGTGATTGTAATATTTTATTTTCTTATTTTCAGTTGCCTGTGTTTTAGCTTTAGATTTTAGGCTATGATTTTTTTTTTTAACGATATTTCAGATTTTGCCCTCATTTGAAATCGGAACTTTATTTAGAGGCATGTGATGAATCTCAATTTGACAAATGGGTAATTGCGTCTGAATTAATTTCATTGATGCTAATGCTATCACCTTGGAGAACTGATGCCTATATCCTCATTTCATTGTTTCCCTTTGTTTATGATTTTATCCGTTCTACGTTAGGGGAGTATTGGTTTGGCGAGGTGTTTTGTGAAAGCCCACAGGGGAACAAAAAAAAAACAATACGAAATTTGCTCTCTATTTTTATTTTAGCTTCTCTAATCAATATGCCTCTGGCATTTCACCAGTCAGCAGCAAGTTTAAATGATATTCGAGCATACTGATCACATGGAGAACTAATTTATAATATATTTGAAAATAGTATGCTAGATGCTGTTGGGTTTAACTTCTTAATCGTGTTAATTTCTTTCCTAATTGTTTTGTTGTGCCTAAACAATAAGTCATTTAAATTTGAGACAAATGGCAAATGAAAGTGACATCAGGAGTTCAGCTCCTCCAGTTCCTTTGCAAGTAATGTATCCAACACAAGAAGGAACATAAGCTACAATTCCAACACAATAAGGACCGGAAGCTACAACTTTAGCTCAAGAAGGACCGGAACAACAAGGGAAGAACCTTCATCATCACAACCAGATGTATTGAAAAGGAAACCGAGTAGACCCCCTTCTCCTGCTTGGGCGCACTTTACAAAGAAAAAGAAATTGTTGTGTGTAGCTATTGTCAAAAAGAATACAAATGCGATAGTGCTAGCCATGGAACCAGTAACATGCTAAAGCATTTGTTAGTTTGTGTGAAAAACCCACATAGGGTAGTTGATAAGAGACAAAAAACAATTGCTCTAGGAAAGAATGATGATGATCCTAATGCAATTGTTAGTATAAAACTTGTTAAATTCAGTCAAGAGAGGACTCAAATAGCACTTGCAAAGATGATAGTTATAGATGAGCAGCCTTTTAAAAGTGTTGAAAATGAAGGATTTAGACTGTTCATGAGTGAGACATATCCTAGATTTTAAATTAAAAATCATTCGCGTGTCCTTGTTGCTAAAGATTGTATGTTGTTGTTTAATGATGAGAAGAAGTTGAAAAGCATATTTCATGCACATAAGCAAATAATTTCTCTTACCACTGATACTTGGACATCAATCCAAAATTTGAATTATATGGTTGTAACTGCTCATTATATTAATGGGGGTGGGAGTTACATAAGAAAATATTGTTGTTTGATTTGATTGTCGACCACAAAGATGAAACCATAGGGAAAGCCCTAGAGAGATGCTTGAAAGATTGGGGGAATAAAATGGTTGTTGTGTAACTGTTGATAATGCAAGTGCTAATGTTGTGGCTATCGCATATTTAATCAGATGAATGAGTGATTGGGATGGTCGTACTTTATTAAAGGGAGAGTATATGCATATAAGATGTTGTGCTCACATTTTGAACTTGATTGTTAGTGATGGATTGAAGGATATTGACCCCTTTATTGCTAGAATAAGGGATGTATGTAAGTTTGTTAAGGGTTCTCCGGCTAGATTGGCTACTTTTAAGAGGTGTGCAAAAGAGGCAAATATAAATAGCAAGGCATTGTTGTCACTAGATGTACCAACTAGGTGGAACTCCACATATTTAATGTTAGATGCTGCTGAAAATATGAAAAAGCATTTAATCGCCTTGAATATGAGGATACTTCATATGTGGTGCAGCTTGTTAGTGACGAAGTAAGATGTCCTAGTGATGTTGATTGGAACCGTGCACTATTTTTTTTGAAGTTTTAAAGATCTTTTATGGTGCAACTCTTTCTTTTTCCGAATCGTTGCATGTTACGGCTAATACTTTCTTCAAACATTTGTGTGATACTCAGAAATCATTAACCAAATGGAGGAATAGTAATGATGAGGTATTGAAAAGGATGATAGCAAATATGCAAATGAAGTTTAGCAAATACTGGGAAAGTAGTGGGATACATTATCTTTTGTTCATGGCTATTTTTCTTGATCCTTGTTTTAAACTGCATTACATTGAATTTTGTTTTAAAAGGATGCATGATCCTAAGATCAGCAAAGAGATGTTGAAAACATTGAAAGAACTTGTCAATAAATTTTTTGATGCATATGTGATTGTGCGTCCTATTCCTCTTGATGCTAATAAGTCTAGTAGCGTAGCTTCAACTATTGGCACACAGACTAATACTACCCATGATGCTAGTGATGATGTTGACAGTTAGGTTGATGAGTTTAGATTGACAATGAAGAAAAAACAAAGTGAGGTGAAAAATAATGAGTTGGAGAGGTATTTGGAGGATGATGTTGAAGATAGCAAGAATAAGGACTTCGATATTCGGTAGTGGTTGAAAGGGAAGACAGAAAAGTATTATGTCCTTTCATGCATCGCTAGAGATATATTGGCTATTCCAGTGTCTACCGGATCACTCGAGTCTGCATTTAGTATAGGAGGCCGAGTCTTTGAGCAATTTCGTACTTGTTTGCTTCCCACTACAGTTCAAGCTTTGGTTTGTACCCAAAATTGGATTAAAAAAAACTACTAAGCCAACTGATTTACGAATTGAAATGAATGAAGTGCAACACATTGAAACATGTATGGAGACTTTGTTTTAACTGTCAATTTTGTTTTTTTTATTTGATCACAATATCAAATTAATCTTGTATGTGTATGTGTTTTGTTTAAATTTCTAGAAATTTCTGGATTATGTTCAACTAGTGGTGGGGCTGATTGACAGGGCTTGACATAAATACAACCTAAGGTTACACACAATTTCATTGACTCAATTATTTTACAAATTATTCAATATTCTAAACAACTAACTATTTGTTGATCTCATTCTGGATGATAATGGAGTGACTTGCTTTGTACCACGTATTCAGTATTCGGGTGGACTATTTTGGATTGTTATGCATTTGATTTGTGGACTATTTTGTAATTTGTATTATGGACATGAGTTGTGATTGTATTTTGCATTGCTTTGGAAATTTATTATATGTATTTTGTTCTATGTTGGGTTGTTGTGGTTGTGGACATGATTTGTGGTGCTAAATCATGGCCTATTATGTATGCTAATGAAATTACGAATTTCAGCCATGTTGGATTATTGTGGTTGTGGACATGATTTGTGGTAATAAGTCATGGCCTATTGTTATGGACTATTATGTATGCTAATGAAATTATGAATTTCAGCAATGTAGAAGTTCTTTACTTTCTAAACCAACTTAAATTGCAATGTATTATTATGGACTATTATGTATGCTAATGAAATTATGAATTTCAGCCATGTAGAAGTTTTTTACTTTCTACCCCATTGTATGAAAATGCGTAAACGAGCATGCGAATAATACTAAAAATACGGTTTTATAAAACTTTCAACGGAAATAGTAGTTTCATATCAAACATAAACTCATATGCAGAATAAAAACATTTTGCGGAAATAAAACCATAACCCCGATGTCACATGTCTCAGAGCATTAACCCAAAGTTTACATCGGATAATAATAACGACACAATACGTAAATAAATCCGAAGTTAAACAACAACACATAGTCTACTCCCCAGCGTCCATGTCCACGTCATCACCTGCAAACTCACCATCTACTCGTACACAGGGTGTAAAAGTAGCCACAAAACACAGATGGATGATGAATCATACTCAAATGAAAAGAAAATGACATAGGCAAAATAACATGTTGCGTCAACAGCCAATCAAAAGTTTCAATAGTAGTCAAACAAGTCTCGATGATAAATCGTCGTGCAGTCATCAATCGGTCGACAATCCTATGTCGGCAACCAGCTAACTCGAACCTACAACTACTCCATCATAATTTCAGGATCCTTTTCCTTTTCGAGTGAACGAATGTGAGCGTCCTCAACATCCAAATACAACACCATTGAGCCATGGGATCCCCCCATCAGTGGTCTTGGGGATCGCGAGTGATCTTGGGGATGTCTTCTGACTATACACGAATCTGATGATAGCACGACCTCAGATCAATCTTTGAGAAGATGGAAGCTCAGATCAATTGATCCATTAGGTCGTCTATTCTTGGTAGCAGATACTGGTTCTTGATGGTAACTTTGTTGAGTTAACGAAAGTCCACACACAGTCTCATCGAGTCATCCTTCTTCTTGATAGTAGTATCAGTGCTCCCCATGGTGAGACGCTAGGTCGAATGAATTGCTTCTGCAGCATATCCTCAAGTTGTTTCTTCAGCTCTGCAAGTTCCAATGGAGACATCTTGTAGGGTGCCATCGAGATTGGTCTGTTCCCGGAATGCAGTGTCCCTCTCTGGCGGTAAGCTGTCAACATCAGAGAATACTTTCAAAAATTTCTTCACAACAGGCACGTCTTTCACTTCTGATCCCTTCTATGTTACTAGTGAGTATAACATCATATAAACACGTGCCCCTTACTTCAGGGATGATATCATCTAAAATCTTCCCGCCTTTAATGAAGTCATCTGCTGTTCAGAAATTATCTTAGGAGAAATCAAAGCCAACCTGTTAGCCAATACTTTGGCGATGATCTTGAACTAAAAATTAGCAAGATCAATTGGCCTATAGTCTTCAATTTTATCAGCTCCATTGAACATTGGAATTAAAACCACCATGTTAGAATTGAGATTAGGAAGCAGCCAAGATTATTTAAAGAACTATAAGACATAATTAAAGACATCATGACTAATAATATCCCAAAAGGTTTGGTAAAAACCACCATCAAAACCATCCGGGCCAAGAGCACCAAAGGCATTCATAGAAAACTTGTTATCACACAAATTTATCTACTTTTATAGGGCATTTCTAGTACTTAATTATATCATTTTGCACTATTTAAAGCACAAAGGTACTCACTTATGTCCTATTTTGCAGAAATATCATAAAGACACCACTCAGAGCAAAAGATGCGAGAATGGATTGAAAACTGGCAAGTTTTGGAGAGTTTTAGCACTACTAGACGAGCGGTACGGCTGACAAGATGCCGATCTGGCAGTACCTAGATCGGAAATCGATGGGGCATACCCCTTCAAGATCTGACTGGTGCCGATGAAAAATTTCAGTACAACCGTGCCAAAGGCAGTACGACCGTACACAGATGATGTTAGGGACTGCAGAACGCACAAGTACAGGGTCAACGTCGCAAGCAAAGTTCAGTACGGCCGTGTATATATTCGGTTTGGTCGTACCCCATCCCAGAATGTGCAGATTTGAAAGCCAGATGACCTAATCCGCATCTCAACCTATAAATAAGCCCTCTAAGCCTAAGCTTTTGACCTTTTGATGAAATTCTGAATCTAAAACACCTTTATGGAGAGTCTACATCAATTCCTTTGCCTTTCTATTGATTTGTGTTTTCTTGGAGCTTGGTACCAATCCGTTTCGCTACCGGAGCTCATGAGGACGTAAAGAACGTGCTTAAGGACTGTCGTCATATCGAAAGGGTGTCCCGGTTTAGATTTTATTCTCTTTATTATGGATTCCTATGGTTTTATGATTGTGTTTATGTTATTGTCATTGAATATGAGTAGCTAAGGGATCCTTTACAATGCTTTTGTTATTTATCTAATTAATTCTATGAGTTTCTATTTATTTGATTGATTGTTTTATTCCTAACATGCTTAATCTTATAAGGCATGATCAACCTTTAATTAGTTGACTTAATTGGCGGTAACAGGACCACAGTTAGTTAATGGATCTCTATGAATAAAAGAACTCACCTGTTCTTAATGCTCTTTCATTTAATTACCTTCCTGGATCAAAACGAAGTAGTTATTTAGGAAGAAGGCTGTTAACTGGATAGTTCTTAGTAATTCAGAGTGAGTGATTAGCTATCAATCATAAAATAGATCTCGTAGTAATTATTTAGTAAATTCAATAGTTGAGTATTAGTGAACCCGGTTCCCCTAGACTTCCCAGAATATTCTTAATCCGTTCTTGTACTTCGTTTGATTGCTATTTTAGTTACGTGACAACTTTTGCTATTCTCTAATTACAACTTTCGCTAGCCTAATAGGATAAATTCTTTACTTCATTGGTACTCGCGCATTTCCTGTGGATTCGACATTCGGAGTCTTAAAAATACTCTACTTTTATTGCGAGTTACGATCAGGTGCACTTGCCTGAGCTGCAACAAGTTTTTGGCACTGTTGCCGGGAAATATTTGGCTTTATTAATTGAACAAGATCTATTTACGTTAGGCATTTTATTTTATTTATTTATTTTCTGTTTATTTTATTGTTTTAAGGACATACTGATTTGGTTTCCTTTGGTGTATGCAGACAAGGTCTCAACATCCTGAATTGATATTCGACCCTGAAATTGAAAGAACACTTCATTTATTGAGAAGACTGCAGCTAGCAATGGATAACGAACTTACGTTGAACGAGTACTTCACTCCAACTACGGATGTGGCGGACAACGTCAACTATCCGGCAATTGAGGCCACAAATTTTGAATTGAAGCTAGCACTGATTTCAATGATATCTGCAATGCAGTTCTCTGGCTTACCTTCTGAAGATCCAAATGCTCATCTCAAAAGATTCCAAAAAGTTGCTAACATTGTCAAGTGTCATGGTGTGACACCGAAGGCCATCAAGTTAAGATTGTTTTCATTCTCACTGCAGGGAAAAGCACAATTATTGTTGGATTCACTTCCACCAAATTCTATTACCACCTGGGAGGACCTGAAAACCATGTTTCTAAATAAGTACTTTCCTCTCGCAAAATTTGCAAAGCTGAGAGCTGACATATTTGGGTTCGCTCAGAATGAAGGAGAATTAATGCATGAGGCATGAGAGCGATTCCAAGATTTAATTAGAAGCTACCCTCATCATGGTTTCACTAAACGGCAGTTAGTTCAGATTTTATACAATGGTTTTACCATGCAAACAAGAGGTGTTGTTGATGATGCTTGTGGGGGATCTTTCGGAAAGAAGACACCCATTGAGGCTTGTGATATAATGACTGAAATGACTCAGAATAATGCTCAACAGTCAGCAAGTGAAAGATAAACCTGAAGAAAGAGCCAGCACGCATGAATTTATAAAATGGAAGCAAACACAGCCCTTGAAGCAAAGTTGGAGGCAATGACCAAGAAGATAAAGACTCTAATGGCAGCGCAAACTCAGCCCAATGTAACTTCAACTAATAATGACTGGGGATGCATGGCAATTGAAGGCCAATTGGAAGAAGTCAATGTTGTGGGCCAAAAGGATTTTGATCCAAAGACAAGGATGCAAGAAGCTATGCTGAAGTTTATGCAAAGGCACGGACATCAGTGTATGGGAGTTTTGGCCGATTTCATGGAGAAGACTGAAGAAAGACTTAAGGCTATTGAAACTAAGGTAACCAAAGCCTTTTGTAATTTCTATGGAGTAATAGGTCATGATTCTAAGGACTGCACTGAAGAGGGGAATTTTATTGGGAATATGCCACAGAATGACCCTTACTCAAGCACTTATAATCCCAGATGGAAAAACCACCCCAATTTCTCATGGGGAGGCCAACAGAGATTACAAGGCCGGAATCAGAATACTTACAAGCCTCCACATTTGCAGAACCGTGCTCAAAATGATAGAAGTCCCGGTGTGAATGACCTTAACAACTTCATGGGACAAGTAGATGAAAGGTTCAAGAATTTAGAAAAATTAGTAACCATTAACACAGAAGACCAGAAAACACTGAAAGACCACAAGGCAACATCGATAAATGTAGTGACTTAAAGAGAAAAAGGAGCACTTCCAAGTCAAGTAGAACCAAATCCAAATGAGAAGTGCAATGTAATCTTTATGGCAAAGGAGGAATAAAGCATTACAATGAAGGACGTTCCGGAGGGAATTAAAGAGGAGAAGGCTAAAACTGAGCCTCAACAGGTAAGTAACTCTATTTTCCAAAGTTCTCAAAATTTTTATAAGGATGGGCAAGCAATGAGATTATTTGAAAAACTTAGAAAATTGCATGTCAATATTCCCTTTGCTGAAATTGTCTTTGAAGTACCTAAGTATGTTAAGTTCTTAAAGGAAGTAATTTTTAACAAAAATAAATTGGAAGAGGTTGATACAGTGAATTTAAATGAAGATTGCTTTGCTATGTTAATAAATAAATTACCACCTAAGCTTCAAGATCCAGGAACATTTGTTGTTTTTTGTTCAATTGGTAATAACTCTTTTAAAGCACTATGTGTTTTGGGTTCAAGTGTGAATCTAATGCCTCTGTCTATTTTTAGAAAATTAAATATGCAGGAACTACATCCTTCTAACATGTCCTTGAAGTTAGCTGACAGAA
Organism: Calophaca sinica; assembly: GCA_037113605.1. Lineage (NCBI taxonomy): Eukaryota > Viridiplantae > Streptophyta > Magnoliopsida > Fabales > Fabaceae > Calophaca > Calophaca sinica. The sequence goes on from CM073736.1 coordinate 49,317,737, forward strand.
CTCTTGTTTACCCAAGAGGGATAATAGAGGATGTGTTAGTTAAGGTGGGAAAATTTATTTTCCCAGTTGACTTTGTGGTTCTGGATATGGAGGAAGACAGAGATGTCCCTATTATATTGGGAAGACCATTTTTGGCAACAGGAAATGCTACCATTCAAGTAAAAAAGGGAACCCTGACTTTAAGAATAGAGGATGAAGAAGAGATTTTTAATATTTGTAATGCTAACAAGACTTTTTGCTCTAGTGCTTCTTGTTGTTTCTTGCAGGATAGGGAATCTAAACAAGAAAAAGAACAGCAAGTAGAAAAACAAGATAACAACTCTGTTGAGATTCAAACAAGATTAATGGAACAAACTTCAATGGCAACCAATAACTAAAAAATTAGCAATCAACCACTCAATCAACAAGGTGCAATAAAAACAAACAAACAAAGGAGATAAAAGTTGAGAAGAAGACACCGCAATTTGGTTACGCAGTTCGGCCCCAAAGAAGATGGCCTACGTTTGCGGGAGAGAGCAGCCCTCCGTTTCACTATCAATGAGTCTTACAAGAGATTACAATTGCTTTGAACCCCCTTTACAATGTCCACAAAGAACAAACCCAAGAGTTCCCAATCCCTCTCTCTTTCCCTCTATGATAAACTCTCAAGAACAACAATAGAGAAAGCCTTCAATCCTCCCTCCATTCTATCCTAAGATCCCAAGGTGTTTAACCGTGTTTCCCAGCCCCTAAAACCTCACAAAGACGCTCAAGAACGGCTGCACACAACCCTAGAATAAATCTGCTCATCGTCTGATTTCTGCAGCGCCGGTTTTATAGAAAAACCCGACTGTGAATCGATTCACAGTCTAAGGTGAATCGATTCACCTAGTACAAAAAGCTTCCCCTGCACGAATTAATGAAGTGAATCGATTTCTGCAGGCTTCCCATACGATTCACAGAGGCGTGCTTCGATTCCCAGAGAACCAAACATGCTTGAATCGATTCCCATAGCTAGGGAATCGATTCCCAGTGTTCAAGAAACACTTCCAAGCAATTCCATGATCTTCCAAACTGATTTTAAGGCACTCTAAACTCCACAATTCTCCACCTTGACTTCAAATCAGTGGTGATGCTCAACTTTATCCATCAACCACTAGCTGCTCTCTCCATCATTGAAATTACGTCTCAGAGAAATTCATCAAGTCCAAGCAATGCTTGAACTTTGATCTAGGTAATGACTTGGTGAATACATCCACCGGGTTGTCCTCTGATGCAACCTTCTCAACCACAATTTCCTTAGATTCCACGACGTCTCTAATGAAATGTAGGCGGATGTCAATGTGCTTTGTCCTTTCATGATACACTTGGTGATTTGCCAAGTGGATAGCACTTTGACTGTAACGACCCGTTTTCGGACCGCTACCGAGCTCCAGACATACCGAGCTCGAGTTACCGAGCTCAACACACCGAGCTCTAGTTACCCTGTATGCGATGTGTTTTAAAACGATACTCTTGTGCCCTTTAGAAAAGTACGGTCTATTATTTTTTTATTATTCTAAGACCAGCTCGTGCACATCAGAGTAATTACAACTTTTCGAAAACATGGTGCAACTAAGACACAAGACATAAATTCTAATAAAACATACATGCATAATATACATATATACCACACGAAATGATGATGTATACAAAATACAGAGTAATAATGTATAAAGAAAATACACCTAAGGTATGACGACTTCAAGAGAGCAATCATACCCTGGGGGTACTTCCAGACACCCACGCAGGTCGCTCCAAAAGTAAGACCACCAGTCTACCCTGTGCTCAAAATAACATCTAGCCCAAACCGTCACAACCACTATACACAAAACATAGACAAAGCAAATCCACGACAAGTAGAGGTCGTCGCCACGATCCTCGTCGAGCTCCTCCTCGCCATCATCTGCTGTCGAGTTCCCTGCGCCCTCGACCTCGCCTGGGTGACCATCATGGATTGAAGGCACCACGGGAAAGGGTCAACTTCTCAACAATTCAAGATAAACACGGCATAAAGAAATAAGTAAACAGCAAAGTATAACATTCACCAAACGTGACTCAACCATCTCACTCTAAACTCGACTCAACTCGCTATCCATTTCTCTCGACTCGACAATTTTTCCGGAATGCACACGCCGTACCGTATGCTGGAAAGTCCAGCCGTAGCCTTGGGATCTTCGCTCTCCCTAGGACAGTCAACTCAGGTCCCATAGCGTGGCGACGTCTAGTCAATCTCCCGTAAACAAAAGGGGACCTAGCACCCTTAGTTATCCGGGTCACGGCTCAAAAACGTCATAACGACTCGCCTAGCTCGCTCACTCGATGAACAGCTCTCCGCTTACAATATTCAAAGAGTTATACACAAGATATTCAACCGCATGTCAAATAAAAGAGCAAGCTCGACATGAAGAAACGCAATTCAACAGTCAATACATAATTCACAACATATATTCAATCACATATTAAATACATGCAAAAACCCAATCATATCACAACATTACATGCTCGACACAAATCAAGGAATCCATACATAGTAATATAACAATAAAAATCCTAGAATGTTTAGAAGTGCCCTTACCAAACTCCAAGCTACGCTGCTCGACAACGACCTCAACACAGCTGTCTTCAAACGAGCTCGACAACGACCTCGACACGGCTGTCTTCAAACGAGCTTGACAACGACTTCTCTTACTCGATCTCGACACGTACGGCTCTCAGTCAACCTCGGTTTCGTGTTCTCGTACACCCTGATCTCCTTGCAGCACGATCTCGGAAATCACACTGCCTAATACGAGTACAACTTAGTTCGATCTATGGGTTCTAATAACACTTAGCTCTCATTATCCCAATCTTAACCACAACCCAAGTAAACATTAAAACTCAAAAACTTAAACAAATATAACCCGAATTCAAACATTACAATTTAACTCCTTTTCTCTAAAATTTTATTAAAACTTCTTTCATACATCACCAGACAAAACCATTTTTCCTCTAACACAAAGTTAGGGTTTTCGATCAAAAATTCATGAAAAAGGTTCTATGATTCTATAACAAATAAATCAACAACAACATCGACAAGAAGCAACGTACAACATACTAAAACAAGAAATCAAAACAAACCAAATAGGGAGGGTTTTGGGCACTGCCTATTGCAGAAAACAGAGAAAGCAATTTGTTTTACAAGCTCAAATAATTGGTTAGAAAGGTAGGTCATGTCATGAAGAAGAAAACCTATCAATACGACATGATTTGGAAGCATAAAAACTAGCTAAAATGGAAGGAAGAAATGGCGCTAACAGTAACATGAAGGAAGAGGGAATTCTGTTTTTCATACCTCAAATGATGGTCGAGATGGTGATATATGTCGAGAAGATGATGAGAAACAAGGTTGATGAAGAAAGTTTATGCAGAAGCTCGATAAAACTCAAGGTTCTTCGATGGAGGTTTGGAGAGGAAGAGAAGAAGAAAGAAGAAAAGATAAAGTGAGAGTTGTGAGGGGCTGATCGAATACAGCTGGTCAAGAAACCCTTTAAAAGATATTTTTCTTTTTAAAACAAAACACAAATAAGTGACGTGTAACTACTGTTATGAGATGCTAATCCCATCAATCATTCTACCCATCTAATCTCTTCTCTCTCATGATTACCCTCTAATCTATAGGTTACAGATCTAAAACACAGCGACGAGAACTGCAACCGATAATATAAATATTACAAACAATAGAATCATCAACGCTAAATAACGTTCGTAAAATACGAGTGTTACAGTCTCGACACGAGGTCGATCAGGGTGCTTGTGCAAGCGCACAAGGCTCTAACACGAGTTCGTGCACGCGGCCTCCTCAGTTCGACATGCGACCTCCTCAGCTCGGTACGCGACCTCATCAGCTCGACATATGACCTCGGCACGCGATCTTGGCACGGGATCTCGACACGAGGTCTTGGTACGAGGTCTCGACACGAGATCTCGACGCGAGGTCTCGATACGACGTCCTAATACGAGGTCGATCTCGTCCTCAGGTGTTACATTGACTATCACAATGTACCTTCACACATCCTTGTGTAATTCCTAGCTCCCCAATCATACCTTTCAACCATATGGCCTCCTTCACCCCTTCAACTAGGGCGATATACTCCGCCTGAGTAGTAGATAGCGCCACAACGGACTGTTGGTTAGCCTTCCAACTTATTGCCGTTCCAAACAATGTAAATACAAACCCAGATAAGGATTTCCTTGTATCCACATTTCCTGCATAATCTGCATCTACATAACCCTCCAAAGCGTCTTCTCCTTGAGTTGCTCTTGTGTACCTCAAACCACCTTTGAGTGACCCATTCAAATACCTCAAAACCCACTTCAGTGCTTCCCAATGAGATTGGCCTGGATTTGCCATAAACCGACTTACTATCTTGTTGCATATGCTAAGTCCTGGTCTACTACAAACCATGCCATACATGATGCTTCCTACCCCACTAGCATATGGAGTAGTATCCATCTTCCTCCTCTCCTCTTCTGACTCGGGAGCTTGTGTCACCGAGAGCTTTGTGTGATGACCCAAAGGAGTGCTAACCGATTTAGCTTCATGCATCCTAAACCGCTCCACCACTTTCTTCAAGTACCCATGCCAGAGATAAGAATAACTCACCCTTCTTGGGTCCTCATGATATCCATCCCAAGTATCCTCTTAGCGGCCCCAAGGTCCTTCATCTCAAATTCTGAATTTAGCTTCTCCTTGAGAATGTTAATCTCCTCTTTGCTAGAGCTTGCCATCGGGATGTCATCAACATAGAGAAGTAGGTAGAGAACCACTTTCTCATCCCTCTTCAAAATGTACACACAATTGTCGTACCCACTTCTCACAAATCCCGTCTTGGAAGAAAATCGTCAAAGCGAAGATACCATTGCCTGGGGCTTTGTTTCAACCCATACAAGGATTTCTTCAAAAGACATACCTTAGACTTGTCCTCTACAAAACCTTACGGTTGTTGCATGTAGATTGTCTCTTCTAGGTCTCCATGTAAGAATGCGGTCTTCACGTCCATTTGTTCCAACTCAAGGTCGTCTTGATTCTGATTGCCATAAGAACCCTTATGGAACAATGTTTCACCACGGGTGAGAAAATCTCGTTGTAATCAATTCCCTCAACCTGTGTGAAACCCTTGGCCACAAGTCTTGCTTTATATCTTGGTTCTTCAATTCCCGGAATGCATTCCTTCTTCTTGAAGATCCACTTGCATCCAACCACCCTTTGCTTCTTAGGTAGTTTCACAAGTTTCCAGGTCTGGTTCTTCTCCAATGAATTCATTTCCTCATTCACTGCCTCTAACCACTTCGACCTCTTTGCTCTCATTGCTTCCACTGAATGTCTTTGGTTACGAGTCTTGCACATCTTCACCGCATTTAGAGCATAACAAATTAAGTCTGCATAGCCATATCTCTTAGGTGCCACGCTTTCCTCCTTTTCCTATCTCTTGCCAACTGATAGCCAGGATCCACTGTTGGTTGTCTTCCTCTAGAACCTGATGGTGGAGAACTGTTCTCCTCTTCATCATTCCCGGTCTCACTAGTGGAAGGCTCCACCTCAAACTGAGTCTTCTCTTCCTCTGTTTCTGAGTTACTATTCTCCAGGTCCTTGCACTTCATCCCCATACGAGTCTCATCAAAAGTCACATCCCTGCTTATTATGAATCTTGATCCCCCAGGCTCCATCTTCCACAGCTTGTACCCCTTCACACCTTCCGGATAGCCAATGAAGACACACTTCACAGCCCTGGCTTCAAGTTTGTCTTGTCTGACATGAGCAAATGCCAAAGCCCCGAAAACCTTCAATGTAGAATATTCTGCCGGTTTTCCACTCCAAACTTCCATAGGTGTCTTGAAGTTTAAAGCCGTTGATGGGCATCTGTTGATCAAGTAAGCTGCTGTACTCACAGCTTCACCCCAGAAACTTTTAGGTAGCCCAGCTCCCAAAGCATACATCGACCGCTCCAAAATAGTCCTGTTCATGCGTTACGCTGCACCATTTTGTTGCGGTGTCCCTGCCACGGTCCTATGTCTCTTAATTCCCTGTTTCCTGCAAAACTCATTAAACTGCTCTGAAACAAACTCCAGGCCATTGTCAGTCCTTAAAACTTTCAGTTTAGTTCCTATTTGATTTCCTATGAGAGTATGCCATTCTTTGAATTTTTCAAATGTGTCACTTTTATTTTTCAAAATGTGAACCCATACTCTCCTAGAGAAATCATCAATCATGGTGAGAAAATAGGAACCCCCTCCACAAAGGTCCGAGTGAATATACTCAAAAGGCTTGCTAGAATGATGCATGCCAGTTCCAAACTTAACCCTATGTTGTTTGCCTAGTATGCAATTATCACAAAATTCTAGCTTATCCAATTTATCACTACCTAGCAAACCTTGTTTAGCTAGTTCAACTAAACCTCTTTCACTAACATGCCCTAACCTTAAATGCCATAGTTTAGTTTTATCATGCGGAGCTTGACTAGCTAATGATGCATGCCCTATAACTTGATACAACCATCTAATATGTATAAGCCACACATTTTAGATCCTTTAGCCATTACTAATGCACCATTCGAAATTTTAATCATGCCATGTTCAATCCTAGTACTATAGCCTAATCCATCAAACATGCTTATAGATAAAAGATTTCGTTTGAGTTCAGGAACATACCTCACATCTTGTAATAGGAATTCACGGTTGTCAAACATCTTGAGACGAATCGAACCCATACCTTGCACCTTACAAGCTCGGTTGTCACCCAGGCGAACGACTCCACCTTCTTTAAGCTTCAAAGTCTCAAAGTATTCCTTCCTAGGACACATGTGATAAGAACATCCCGAGTCCATGACCCAGTTCTTTTCAGATTCCAAACTCGACACCACTAGAGCCCCCACACTCTCATAACCATCCTCCATAGCAATTGCAACATCCACAGAATCACCCCTGCCCCCTTTCTCAGGACAGTCCTTCTTCAAGTGACCGGTCTTGTGACAATTGAAGCACTTATACTTCTTATTGTTCCCCTTTGACTTGGACTTCGACCTAGAATTCTTCCCTTTGTTGTGGTTTCCTCTACTCTCACTTCTTCCCCTTGACACACTTAAGCCTTCACCACTATCATCCACTTTCAAGTCTTGGAGCTTGGTTAGCTCCTTGGTCCTAATAGATTGTTGGACCTCCTCCAAAGTAATAGTGGACTCCTTGCCATAGAGGAGTGCATCCTTAAAGTGTTCAAAGGATCTAGACAACGAATTCAATAAGAGTAGAGCCTTATCCTCGTCATCGAGCTTCACATCAATGTTCTGCAGGTCATCAATAATTTTGTTGAATTCTGCTAGTTGCTCCACAATAGGTTTGGTCTCTACCATCTTGAATGAGTAGAGATGTTGTTTCAGACATAACCTGTGGGCCAATGACTTTGTCATGTACAACGATTCTAACTTTGCCCACATCTCCGCCGCGGTCTTCTCTCTTGCAACTTCCCTCAGTGCCTTATCGCCAAGGCACAAGATAATGGCACTTCTTGCCTTATCTATCATCTCCTTCTTCTCCATTTGAGATAGAGTTGCCGGCATTCTTGCCTCTCCCTTCAAGGCTTCAAAACACTTCTGTTGAATAAGTATTGCTTCCATCTTCACCTTCCATAGACCGAAGTCGTTGTTACTGGGAAATTTCTCGATGTCCCATTTAGTACCCATGGTGCTCACTTGAATGATTTGTTCCTCCCCACAGACGGCGCCACTTGTTGAGATTGAAACAAGATTAATGGAACAAACTTCAATGGCAACCAATAACTAAAAAATTAGCAATCAACCACTCAATCAACAAGGTGCAATAAAACAAACAAACAAACAAAGGAGATAAAAGTTGAGAAGAAGACACCGCAATTTGGTTACGCAGTTCGGCCCCAAAGAAGATGGCCTACGTCTGCGGGAGAGAGCAGCCCTCCGTTTCACTATCAATGAGTCTTACAAGAGATTACAATTGCTTTGAACCCCATTTACAATGTCCACAAAGAACAAACCCAAGAGTTCCCAATCCCTCTCTCTTTCCCTCTATGATAAACTCTCAAGAACAACAATAGAGAAAGCCTTTAATCCTCCCTCTATTCTATCCTAAGATCCCAAGGTGTTTAACCGTGTTTCCCAGCCCCTAAAACCTCACAAAGACGCCTCGAAGCAGTGCACACAACCCTAGAATAAATCGCTCATCGTCGATTTACTGCGTAGCCGGTTTATAGAAAAACCCGACTGTGAATCGATTCACAGTCTAAGGTGAATCGATTCACCTAGTACAAAAAGCTTGCCCTGCACGAATTAATGAAGCGAAGCGATTCCTGCAGGCTTCCCATGCGATTCACCAGGCGTGCTTGATTCCCGAGAGAACGAACATGCTTGAATCGATTCCCATAGCTAGGGAATCGATTCCCAGTGTTCAAGAAACACTTCCAAGCAATTCCATGATCCTCCAAACTGATTTTAAGGCACTCTAAACTCCACAAACTCCATTGAGCAGGATAAGAACATAACCCCTTCCTTGATAGAGGAAGCACTTTGTTTGCCTAAATTCAAAGGACTGCCTAGGGAGGATCCTATTCCTCATATATTAAATTTTTATGACTTGGTTAAGACTGACAATTATGTAGGAACCACCGCAAACAGGATAAGACTTAAGTTATTCCCCCCTTTCTCTTGGAGGGGTGGCTAAGCAATGGTTCTTAGTTTACTAAAATTCCACTTTGCAGCATGGGAAGAACTAATGGAAGAATTTGTCAGGGCTTTCCAACCCACAGTTGAGGAAAAAGAGGATCATACCCAAGGATTTCAACAATTAAAGGATGACACTCCTGAAGAATTCACTAGTTTTGAATTAGACCCATCCATTATCTCAGAGGTGTCAACTTTACATTTTAAGGGAATAACAGGGCAATATCCTATTAAGCATGTAAGACAATTCTGCAAAAAGATGAGGAAGGCAAGATATGAGAACTTATCTCCAGATGAAGCAAAATTGAAGATCTTCCAATTCTCATTAGATGGGGAAGTCAAGATATGGCTATATTTCCTATCAGCTGAAGAAATAGAGACACGGAATGACTTAGTAAAAAAAATTATTAGGACATTTTTAATAATTATAAGAGAGCCAATTTACATCTGTAAAAATTGTGGGTACACAATGAACCCACCAAAAAAAGTGTTCAAGCCCTACTTGGATGGATCACTCTAAAGAAGGCAATTACATTGCAGTTCTTCCCCAATGGTAAGAAAACAAAAGGTAATGTCAAAGAAGGGCCATTGGCTGCTGAGGACTAATTCTAAGTCCTCCGAACCGTCAGGCTTGGGACATTAAACAGGCGCTTACCAGGAGGCAACTTATGTCTACTAACACACTTCTTTTTATTGTTATTTTATCTTATTTGTTTATTTTATTTCATTATTGATTTTATTTTTATTTTTTATTTTTGTTTTTATGAATTATTAAAAATACCAAAAAATGAAATATTCTGAAAAACCAAATTTTTTTTCTTCTGGAAAACCAGTATATACGGGCATACCTTACATTAGGCATTGTCGTACCACATGGCTTCATCTTGAGGAACGCGGAGAAATAGACAGGTATGACCGCACATATAACCAGGTACGGCTGTACCCCGTGTCCAGAGGGCGAATATTTAAGGTAACAGTGAGTGGTAAGGGCGTACCATACCCTCGTACGCCCAAATCCTCTCCACTTAAGCATCCTCTACTCTCAACTTCTTCACATTTTTTATTCCAAGACTATCCAGGTACTCATTATAAACTTATTTCTTGGATTGATTGCCTGTTTTACTGGTTGTTTTAAGTTTTTAGTTATTTTAGTTTTTAATTTTGTTTAATTCTAACTTTAGCAATTTAGGATTAGTTTTGGCTTGGTTTTGCATGCTTTGAGACCCTAGGAATGATTAGAGACATAAAATTTGGGCTTAAAACTGAGAAATCTGATCATAGGGTAGATTTTTCACAATACTCTAGCACAGTACGACTGTACCTATCAAGAACAGGCCGTACTGAAGGCCGTACTGGCGGCCTTAGGGTGGAAGACAGACCATAGGCACAGGCATATCTATGGCAATGTATGGACGTACATGTTCCTTAAGTCAGGCCGTACTTACCTTTTAAACTAGGGCGTACATATTCATTCAGTACGGCTGTACCACACGAAGCACGGCCGTACCCAACACAGTTTCTTCTTGAAATTCCAATTTTTCCTATTTTTATTTTTGCAGGAAAATTCTAAGCACCAAAGAGGCGAAGGTTCCTCATCTGCAACAGCACACACATCCAAAGTCGTGCCTTCTTATATCCCACATCAGCATAAGGAAAGATACAAACAGATGTGGGATTTTTACACTCACACCCAACGATACCTGGACTTCGAAGCCCTCCAGCAGGTCGGCCTGCGAGAGGAGGTGGAGATATTGCTGCAGAGGATTGGATGGCTCCAGGCAGCCTCTGTCAGACAGCCTACTCATGAGGAGGCTGTCTTATATTTTCTAGCCACCTGTGGCTATCACATAAGGGACAGGGAGCCCTAACATCCAGAGATGGAGGATGAGCCAGAGCAGGATCTGGTAGTGACATTTTGGCTCCGTGGGACCCACAACACGATGACCCTGACCAAGTTTAACATCGGGCTAGGATTTGAGACGGCGGAGACAGTACTGACGCCAGAGTATTTAGGAGTGCTATTGGAGATCCCAGAGGGGTGGCAGGACTTATAGAGTTAGAGAGCTCTCACAGGGGATGCCCACTACATTCCCAGCCGCGCCAAGGCCAGCAAGATTAGAGACCCAGCTGTGCGGGCAGTGCACAGATAGATAGCCTGTTCTATTAACGGGAGAGCCTTGAGCGACAACACAATCACCAGGCCGGACTTATATCTACTTTGGGCCATGACCCAAAGACACCACTACAACGCCGAGATGTTTTTCTTGTGCACTTGCACCTAGTTGGGTGTTCATCTACAGACCCAGAACATCGGTCACATAGTTCTGGGTTCGTTTATTTCAAGACTGGAAACTCATCTCGGAGTTCGCACCAGAGGCGGGGCCACGACCATTGAGATGGAGCCCAATGGACTTTCGACCCTCTGCAACATTGGTGTTCTACGGAGACTGGGGCATGGCGATTATGAGGTTGTCAGACCGGAGGAGCAGCAGGAGCAGCAGCAGGATCAAGCTGCAGATTTTGTGCCTTTTGCAGAGGAGCATCCACCACCACCACCACCACTACAACCACAGCCAGCACCATAGGGCCACTCCTACGAGGACATCATGATGCATCTCGATGAGATGTAATCTAGCTTTCAGGAGCATAGGACCCACGTGGACCAGCAGCTGACAGCTATTTTGGAGCACCTTCAGCATCTCCAACCTTACCCTCCTGCCGAGTGATGCGGGACTACATTTTATTTTCTCTTTTAGTACTTAGGCTCTTGCTTTTGTATTAAAAAGAGATATATATATTAGCATGCTCGCATGATACACTTTATTTTTATTGCTTTTAATTTTATTTTATTATCTTATTTCACTGTTATTTCTTTTTATTTTATTTCTAAATTTTTGAGTTTTGTGATGCACAGTTCTTCCGCCCACTTACCAGCTTCATCGGTATTGCGAAAGGAAACAACATATCTTGCCCATATCCCCATTCATTTTGCTTGTGATATTTTTCAAAGGGGAGTCTCTTTCCACCTTCTTTTACTTTAGCACTTATTTCATTCTCTTTTATCCTCTTGTACTCGCTTTATCTTAGTCGCAGTGGGGACACTGCTAGAAATAAATGTGGGGAGGGATTTTATATTGTGCTTATTACTTGGCTATGCTTACAATTGCTTATAATTATAGAGAGACTTTAAATTTTTGCTGACAACTTGTGATTGAATTAATTCTGTTGCTAGTTTTGGAATTTGCTGAAAATTAGCATTGAAGTTCTGTGAGTTTTAATTTTCTGTGAAAGCTACTAAATGTGAGATTTGACCCTGAAACAAGAGGCCATATCATACTTTTTGCCTCTTTTCTTTGTTTGAGTGATATTTTTCCATCAATGTACATTCTAGAATTTGTGTTGAGACCATTACAAAGCGAATATGAGTTTATTTTCATGAGAATTTGGAAAGGGCAATTTTTAGGAATTTTCAGGCCACTTCTATTTTGAATGCATCCTACCACTAGTTGCCCACTTTTGTGCCTAAAAATACTTTATTATATTTCTTTAGTACCCTTTCTTGTTACTACTGATTATACTTTTTAAGGCAACTTTAAAAAGTATTCTTTAAGAGCAAGTAGTGGCAAAAGATCAAAAGAATAATGTTTTGAATCCCTTGTATGTGTTTATAAAAAGAAGGCTTAGTATTTATTTTCTCTCCTAGCTCTTAAAAATGTTTATTTGTAACATAAATGCATGAAAGGAGGAAAGGAAAAAGAAAATAAAAACATTGAGAAAAAAATATAATTGTTTATCATGATAGTGCCTTCAGAAGATACCAAAAAAAAAAGTTGTTGATAAAAAATTTGGGGATTCTTGCCTGCTCTTCAGAATGAAAAAAAGTTATTGATCAAAAATTTGGGTATTCTTGCCTGCTCTTCAGAATGAAAAAGAAGAAGGTTGTTTGTTTTGGTTGATTTGTTTTTACCCTTTGCATGACCTTTTCTTTCTTTTATCATACATAATATTATTACCTTGGCCCTATTACAACCAATGAAAGACCATCATTCCTCTTTTGCTTGATAAATATATTTTAATAGTAGAGTTTTAGTCGATGTACAAGCCTATGGTATTGTCACTTCATTTGAAATATCTGAGCGTTAATGACTATATCTATAAACACTTTGAGATTGGTGAGAGTGTGACTTGTAAATCACATATTGTTGACTTATTTAGACTAACACCTCTAATTGGGCATTCTAGTTATTGACATGTTTTATGACATCACTTTGTTGCCATACTCGTGTTTTTGCCCCTATTCAGTGAAAATAGTTTCTCTTATTATAATTACCTAAGTGATTTGCTTGAGGGCAAGCAAAGCTCAAGTGTGGGGATGTGTTATCACACCAAATCGTCTACTTTTATAGGGCATTTCTAGTACTTAATTATATCATTTTGCACTATTTAAAATACAAAGGTACTCACTTATGTCCTATTTTATAGAAATATCATAAAGACACCACTCAGAGCAAAAAATACGAGAATGGACTGAAAACTGGCAAGTTTTGGAGAGTTTTAGCACTACTATACAAGCGGTACGACCTGACAATACTTCAGTATGGCCGTACTTAGATCGGGAAATTAGGAGGGGCGCACCCCCTTGATCAGTACAGCCTAGCGCCGATGAAAAAGTCCAGTACGGCCATGCCAAAGGCAGTACGGTCGTACACAGATGATGTCAGGAAGTGCAGAACGCACAAGTACGGGCCAACGTCGCAAGCAAAGTCCGGTACGGCCGTGTATATATTTGGTACGGCCGTACCCTGTCCCAGAATGTGTAGATTTGAAAGCCAGATGATCTAATCCGCATCCCAACCTATAAATAGGCCCTCATAGCCTAAGCTTTTGACCTTTCGACAAAATTCTGAATCTAAAACCCCTTTTTGGAGAGTCTACAATCAATTCCCTTGCCTTTCTATTGATTCGTGTTTCCTTGGAGCTTAGTGTCAACCCCATTTCGCTACCGGAGCTCGTGAGGACGTGAAGAACGTGCTTAAGGACCGTCATCATACCGAAAGGGTGTCCTGGTTTAGAATTTATTCTCTTTATTATGGATTCATATGGTTTTATGATTGTATTTATGTTACTGTCATTATATATGAGTAGCTAAACCCATCATTAGGGGTGATGGGGGATCTTTTACAATGCTTTTGTTATTTATCTAATTAATTCTATGAGTTTCTATTTATTTGATTTATTATTTTATCCCTAGCATGCTTAATCTTATAAGACCTGATCAACCTTTAATTAGTTGACTTAATTGGCGGTAACAGGACCACAGTTAGTTAACGGATCTCTAGGAATAAAAGAACTCGCTTTACATGCCCGGATAAGGTATTTGCTTGTTTCTAATTGGTTATTAGATTAACAAACTCACATGTTCTTAATGCTCTTTCCTTTAATTACCTTCCTAGATCAAAACGAAGTAGTTATTTAGGAAAAAGACTATTAACTGGGTAGTTCCTAGTAATTCAGAGTACTGAGTGATTAGCTTTCACTCTGAAAATAGATCTTGTAGTAATTATTTATTAAATTCAATAGTTGAGTATTGGTGAACCAGGTTCCCCTAGGGCTCCCATAATATTCTTAATTCGTTCTTGCACTTCGTTTGATTGCTATTTTAGTTACGTGACAACTTTTGCTATTATCTAATTATAACTTTCGCTAGCTTAATAGGGTAGATTCTTTACTTCATTGGTACTCGCACATTCTCAGTGGGTTCGACATTCGGAGTCTTAAATAAATTCCGCTTTTATTATGAGTTACGATCAGGTGCACTTGCCTGACCACAACAAAACAGAGCTGACTTTACTTCATCAATTGAAGGCAGATTGGTGAGCATAATGTTGTCCTCTCGAGAAACCGAATTAGGAATTACTCCATTATATTGAGGAATAAAGATCAGTATAATAATCCAAGACATGATTCTCAATATCTCTAGAATCCAGAATAGAATCACCAACTCTAAGCATAGACATACTTTTTAGAGAGTTGCCTAATCATAACAACCTGTGGAAATAAGAGGTATTTCTATTACCAGAGTGAACTAATTAAGCTTGGCATTTTCCTTCAAGAAATCCTCCTGGAAAGCTAAAGCCTGCTGAAGGTCAGCTTGAGCAACTCTCTCTTCATCATGCAGACTATCAATATAACCTGAAGAATCAGTAGTAGATTGAATTCTGTCAACAGTAGCTTGGGCAACTGCAACTTTCACATTTTTTACATCTCCAAAAACACCCTTATTCCAAGTTTTAAGCTCCTTCTTCAAGGATTTCAAATTTTGGGATAAAATAGGCATATAACAACCAGCAAATGGCCGACTCCAAACCTCTTCCACAATTCTTCTACAATCCGGATGCTTTGACCACATACTAAAGAATTTAAAAGAAGAGAGAAAAGAATCCATACCATCCAAAAGAGTAACCAATAGATGGTAATGATGAGATTTGCTTCTGGTCAATGTGCAACAAGTAATAGAATTCCGATGATTCATCCAAGAAATATTGCAAATAGATCTATCTAATCTTTTCTCAATATGATACTTGGTCGTCCTACCATTGGACTAAGTGAAAGCAGCTCCTTTAGTAGGGAGGTGGGAAAGATTATAAACATCAGTCCAAAGTCTGAAATCATTGCAAGAATGCAGAGAAGGAAGCTTGCTGCCCCTAATTTCATGAGAACCCAAAACTGCATTAAAATCTCAAATAAACATTCAAGGTCCAACAAAATCATCATGCAACTTAGCCAAGTCTCTCCTGAGATTTTTTCTTTTATTCTAATTGGTGCTAGCATAAACATATAACAGCTAGGAATTGTGAGAAAAGGAAACGGATACCTGCTGGTCAGTATTAGACACTATAGTCAGATCATGGTTAACAACAATCCAAGGTTCAGAAATAAAGATAAAATCTGGTCTATTAGATAAGCATAACCTTTTGAGAACCATCCTAGTGTCTAGGTTAGCAGTATCTCTCCAATTCCAGTAGAGGATCTTCATCATACCAATTGTCTAGGACCTGCCCAGTTATAAGTGTCTTCAATATTGTCTTCATCACTAATATCACCCCAACACTCGGCAATAATCCTTCCTCACCGTAAGATTATCATTATCGGATTTGGTAGGATTAGCTACTTCTTTGTCACTGACAAAACCAGCTGGATTTGCAATATTAGCTAAATCAGCATTAGTAGATGTAGAATTAGCAACAAAATCAGGAGAGGACATGAATGAGTCTGCTACAAAATTATTAGCCTCTTCCCGAACCTCCTGACAAGAAGAATTTGCTTTATCAGACAAAGTGTGATCCACTAGAGCGTCAACATTAGCATTGACAGCCGCATCCTGGCAATGAGCAATCTCCATAGCAGATTGGTGGCCTGGAGACATATCATTCTGCTCGTCGAAATTAACATCATAGATCACCTCATTATTGTTGTTAGTAACAAATCCCAATAAAGGATTGGGATTATTTGGCAAATCGTGGAGAGTTAAGAGGCATATTGTTAACACCATAAAAACCTGCACGATCATAAACTCTCTACTGAAATGAGAGAAGATTGGCCATTTGGATTGTTCCTGCTTGTAGAAGGAACAATTTCATTAGTTGCAACATCACTAATGAAACTATAATCACCTATTGTAGCAACACCTTTTCCTTTATCAGTCATAACAACATTAGTTGCTACCTCATGGACTTATATATTTTCACCGGAGGTGAAGAAGGTGAAGAAGAATGAAGAAGACCCAACAGTTTTTTCTTGGCCCATCAGCTTCATTCATTTTCTACATCAGATCATAGTAACGATGTTTATGTGACAGGTGACGGAAAAAGTTAACGTGATCTAGTTTGTTAATTTAAAAGACTTATTTGGCACAAAAAAAAAGTTATAGGACCAGATTGAATCTCAAAAATAAGTTAAGGAACCAAAATAGAATTTAAGCCTAAATATTAACTATTAAATAAAAAATTATATCATAATTTAAAAGTATAGTATAATACATATTAAAATGAGAAAGTATAGTATAATACATATTAAATATTTAATTTCAATTTTAAATATGATTAATATGTTCAAAAATTTTTAGTATTACCCAATGTTATACAAATTTGGATGTAATTTATTCTATTACATTAACTATAATAAACATATGTATTTTATATTCAAAATATCTCAATGATGATCAGCTTTCTTTTTTTTTTTTTGTCGGGAATCAACTCATATCATTTCATTCAAAATAATGTCCTTAAGACAGGGCAGTACAAAATCAAAGTCATGGCGACTAGCGTATAAACGAGACACCTTTGCAAGGGCATGAGCAGCTCGATTAGCTTGTCTTCTAATAAAACTTATCCCAAAGTTTTTACCCAAACCACTAACATTTTTGCTCCTAGAGATAATGTTCTCAACCTCACTGTGAAGGCTGGTTGTGCTGTGGAAGCACTACATTTAAGCAATTCATCTCTATATGCACATTGCTAGCATTCCTCTCAATCAACCACTCCAATACTACTAGAAGTGCTGCAGCCTCGGCCTCCATAGCTGGTGGAACTCCTTGCCGAACCAGTGAGCGAGCTGTTGTCAAATTTTCGTGAGCATCCCTCAAAATCAAGCCGATGCCATAGCTGTTATGCTCGACGAAGATTGCCGCGTCAACATTGCATTTCCAACTCCCAACAACTGGTTTAATCCACCGCGGGACTGACATGTTAATGATCAGCTTTCTTTAAATAGTTATTCCTAATACGTGAAAATATATAATCATACTATGAAATTCCTAATATGTGATGAATAAAAAGAAGGAAATTTCTAATATGTGAAAATAAATAGATAGCAAATAATACAAAATAATTAAATTATATTAAATAGATATTAGATTGATACTATGTGACATCGGGTTGCTTGGGATTTCTTCAATTCAATTGATACTATGCTTCCCTAAGGAGGGTTTTGCATCAGTAGGTTTTAACGAGGCTCCCTACCTCTCTTTTGATTAAATATATATATATATATATATATATATATATATATATATATATAATAAGTGAAATTAAATAGTAAAGCATAATCACCTCTATGTTAATATTAACCTTATTGTTTTTTAAAATTTCTTTAATTAGTTATGGCATATGCTCATATTTTAAAACAACTCGATGCACTCTTACAATAATATTTCTGTTAAGAGAATGTTTATTATTATTATTATTATTATTATTATTATTATTATTATTGTAACGCCCTACTTTTAGTAACATAAAGCTTAATATAAAATATAAATTCTTATAAAATACTCATGATAAAATTGTGAAGAAACACCTTTTGAGCAGATTGGAAATTACTTTTTTTCTCTTCTTGAAATTACTAACAGAAGTAAAAAGATAAACCGCCATACTTTAAATAAAACCACATTTACATAAAACACTATTACATAACTTCACGAATACAAACTACTTTTATATAAAGCACATAAAAGACTATATACTTGACTCTGATCCGGTGTAACCCATTGAACAACTATCCTCATGGGTTAAGTAGTCTAGCATCCCGAAAATGCTATCCAACTCTTAATGCCACCCATAATACATGAAAATGTCAAATGATACGTAAGTCAACTTGGGATGTTCGATTGGGAAAGACACCAAGTAGGACTATGCGTCAGAAGTTTTCTTAATACTGCAAATTGTTATGCCAATTTATGATTAATGCAATGTTTATTCGATTGTCTAATGATTTTTGCTTGAAATGTCTGGATTACATGTTTTGATTTCTATACTTGAAATGCCTTTGTTGAATTGACTCATTTACATGCTATACCTGAGAATATGAATAACATGCTCTATGAACCTGCATGATTGATCATGATGTCTGAGACTAAGTTATTATTGATGCTTCCATTATTACCATGTTGATTGTCTGACACAGATGAATTTAGGTATTCGATCATATGATATGTGATATAATTGATTGATGAGATAATCTGCGGATATCTAGTTGAGATAACTGAGAATGTGAGGTCAGATTATTAGGCTCATAGGCTAGGACTAAGAAGTAGGGTGGATGCTTCATAACATAGCATATGCATTATATTCACTTGTAAAGCGGTTCGGCATAATACATTCCTTAAGAGGTTGATTACAATACTTTCCGATGATGAGGTCGACTTAATACTCTTGTGGAGAGGTTCAGATTAATACTCTGCCAAAAAGGTTTCATAATACACCTAGACCTGATGGGTATATAGGTGGCAAAATAAAGATTTAGCCAACATGCATATAGGCCTAGAATCATATAGTTAAGATACGATGTATGACTAATAGTATATTGCATTAAACTACTAACTGTTATTTTGTAATCCCTATTTTATGACATTTAGAAGTCTTATCCCCCATACTCTTGTGCATGTACTTCTTCTTTGTTACCTCTTTGGGTCACGACCTCAGATGGACTCTAGTTGTAGCATTAGTATCCCTGTGCTTGGACTAGTTGATATGATTGTGGATGTCACCTTCCATAATGACCGTTGTGACACCCTTAAACCCTTTTCGTAATATTCATACGTAAAATGATTTCAAAAGATTTCTTGGTGAAAATAAAGGATGAGTTTTTGAAAACATTTCACATTGGTCAAGAGCACCACTTTGAAATAATTGAAAAAGAATTGAAGAAATCCCAAGCAACCCGATGTCACATAGTATCAGAACTTACAATCTCATGTTTGAAACTATTAATTTAATCAAGGTCTAATACATAATTCTAAAAAATGCTTATACACAAAGGCCTATTTCTAGACCCTTCAAAAAGTGTATATTGATGCTTCATCCACTATCCTCGACATCAGTAGTATTTGCAACCAAAAATATAGAACACAGAGAAATACAGAAACAAAGGGGTGAATACGTTATAGTTATGTTTGTTGGTATAAGATGAGAAAATGAATAAAAACACATCCAATACACACACACACACATATCATATATACTATAAGTCAAGTCATAAAGTCAAAATATCTCATGTCATAAGCAATGCAAAGTCTCGAGTCGTCAAGCATATGTATACCATGAGAATACGTAATCTCCAGTCGTCACTACTCCATATGCATGTGGTACCAATCTACTACTCTGGAAAGTTTGATTAGGAGGACATGTTCGGTTTATTGAAGAAGAGCATCTCGCTGGTGAATACTTCGTTAACCTTTCATTCTCGACTAATCATGATAATGTCCAGTGACAGTTAGGTTAGCTAAGTCTGATAAGTAACCCTCGACTCAAAAGATCAGTTCAAGCCATTGAGTGCTACGAATTCGAGCTTCTCACCCCCAAGATCGAGATGTTGCCACGCGAGCTCAGCCCTAGTGGCCTCCACCTTTCATTTCGATGGTACTCCTCCCCAATCCTAATCATAAGGTCAATATGACGTATGATCAATCAATAAAACCAAGGTTAGTTTCCCTTCTGATCTCCTCGTCTCAACATTCATAGATGTCCCATCGTGGACCATATGGCTAGGTTTGTCAAGAGGATAGGTATAACCCAAATCCCATCGTGGCTACATATAGCTAGGTGACTTATTCATAAGGTTACCATGTGGTCACAAGGTGGATCCCACTCGTAAGTGGTCATGGTCACCAAGTAATCATAATTATAAGGTAGTCATGGGAAAATCCTAATCACAATGTAGTCACTATCACAAGGTAGTCCTGATCGTAATAATCAGCACAACATCTCCAAAGAGTCAATCTTCAACATCTTATACCTTTATACTTAGTCATTCCTAGGCATGTCACCCTAAATCCTTCTCATAATTCCAATCTTTAAGGTTCCCAAAAGGTCCATTGGGTACTCACAGAACTATACATGTTTCATTCTTAATCATATTCCTATATTCACTTAGTCATTACCTTAACACTTAAAGTACTAAGATTAACACTTAAGGCACTAGGACTAACCATAACCAATCTTTTTTTGTATTTCCACATCACAACATAAAAACTGCACCTCGATCATTCACTCCCATTATCAACTTAACACTTAGTATGTCAACTCACATTACTCTCACAATTAGAATCCATCTCTCAAGATTGTAAGGTCAATCAAGAACTTAGGATGCTATCCAAATTCAATTTCACATTAGGTTCCTATTTTTTACATGGGGACTATTTCCAATCCTTCTATGACTTCC
Source organism: Calophaca sinica (assembly GCA_037113605.1). Classification (NCBI taxonomy): domain Eukaryota; kingdom Viridiplantae; phylum Streptophyta; class Magnoliopsida; order Fabales; family Fabaceae; genus Calophaca; species Calophaca sinica. The sequence goes on from CM073736.1 coordinate 49,338,697, forward strand.
TCAACTCATTGCTCAATGAACTAGGATCAACTTTAAAATAAAGCGTTTTAGTCCACATGAGGAACTATACTTGGAATTCTAGGAGAAATGCAAAGTGATAGGTTAAGGCTAGGCATGCACTTACTAAGACATTTGGGTCATAGTACTAAAGAATCTAATACATTAGGACATTCTTTTAAGCTTCCATAAATTGTATGTTGATCATCCAACTTAGGCATACTGATAAGCACCAAAATAATGTATTTTTATGGGATTTTAAGTGTGAATAATATCCCTTTTTAAGTGTTTTTATATGTGATTTACTCCTTTTACCTTTGATTTTGTAGAAAAGTGAGAGAAGTTATTTTGTAAACACTTTTGGACACTTTGGACGAATTCTGGGCATTTTCATGTGAAATTTAGAGATTATGGACATTATGTACGCCCTTGCTGCTTTTAAGCACATTCTAGTGCCGAAAAATAAAGTCATCATGGCCTGACAGAGCTCAGTACGGCCTGACATAAGTCAGCTCGGCTGTACATGACAGCAAGCATGGCTCAACGCTGAATTTTGAGGTCAGCACGGCCATATACAGGTCAACATGACCGTGCATAAACACGGAGCTGGGTAAACTTTAAGTGATATACGACTGTATACAGTTCAACACGACCGTACATAATGACGGAAATGTCAAATCCGTACGCGTGCTTTATAAAATTGAGACCGTGGAGACAAGGATCTAGGACTTTTGGTGTGCCGTCAGAGCAAGGAGAGAACGAGAACGAAGTGTTGCGCCATTCCAAAAGGGTGTCACGATTTAGTTTATTTTGTTTCTTTTATGGATTGCAAGATGTTTTTAGGTTAATCAATTCATGTTTCGAACATAAGTAGCTAAACCTATCACTAAGGTGATGAGGGATCTTTTGCCTATGGATTTATTTACTTTCAATTTATGACATGCATTTTTCCTTACTCGTATGATTGAATTTTTCCTATTGCGCTTGATTAAATAAGGCCTGATCAACCTTAGGATAGTTTAATTAACAAGCCTTTCTTACTTAATGTTTTTCCTGACCTTTTATCTTGCATGACCATTGAGGATAAACTCAGTGGAAATACTGTAACATTGCATGACCATTGGGTGTTAATAATATTAGAGTAAGTGGTTGGAAATCAAAATAGGAAAATGATGCATGTATTGATTAGTTGAATAATAATAAGGACTTAGCTTAAGTGAACCTAGATACCCTAGGCTTCTATAACTGAATCTCATTCTCTTACTTCTACGTTTTCTTGTAACAATCTCTACTTCTTGTTTTCGATCTGTGCATAAACCAATTTTCACTACCAAATTGAATCATCTAAATAATAAAAAAAATTAAGTAGTTTCATAATTTTTAACGCTCCCTGTGAGTTCGATACTCGGAGACCTAAATACTCCACTTATTACTTTTGCGATAGGGTGCACTTGCCCTTAAATGCCGAATTGAACAACACATACTAAGACATTCTCAAGTAATAGTGTTTTTCTACTCATTACTACATTAAAACTCATTAGGGCTGTAAATGAATTCCACTGAATCTCCCCTAATACCATACACACAACATAATTTTCCTTTTAATCTGATGTTAATCGATTAACATCCCTAATGAATCCAAAGTCTCAAGGGCATGCCAAAACATGGTCAAAATGCATACAATAATCAAAAGTACCAAAATGACTCAAAAGGATGATCACAAGGTTCCATTCAATAATTAATTAGGGTGCAATCATCATAAACATGAAACAACACATGATTCATAAGTCACATGCATCAAAATCACAAATTTAGCATTCTATGAAGGTTCTAGGTCAATGTCCTTCATCTACCGATCATTATACTCATAACCACAACAATCTCCCCCTTATCTGTGATGTAGAAATCTCAAGTCCCATAAAGAACAAGGGAGTTGGAATTTGGCATTGGTCCTTTGAGAAGAAGTTCACTTTGTAATGCGAGGAAACCAAAGGAACCATTAGAAAGTGATTCTAGAACACCCTAACCTAGAGAAATTGAACTCTAGGTTCATAGAGAACTTACCAAGGCTTTGGTTTGAAGGATTTCTAGAGTGACAAGAGAAATAAATTTATGTTGGCTTCCACTGGGTCAAGTTAGAGGCAACAAATTTTCAATGGGGGATGGCCTCCTTAAGGAAGATGAAGATGAAACCCTAGCAGAAACTTGGAGAGACTCTTGAGAGGTTAGGACTTCCAATGATGCGTTTTGGGAGTGTTTAAGTCGAGGGTTTTGGGAGTTTTTAAGGGTTGGGGCTTAAGGGTGCCGTTTTGGGTAAGTGAAAAGCGTTAAAATGGACTGAGTCGCAATTTAATCAATTAAGCATATGCATTAATTGATTGTGATATCTTTGGAAATACCACTGGAATGTTGAAACACGATTTAATTGATTACGGGTCAAGGCTAATCAATTAAAACCCCTCTAGAATCCATACCAAGACTGCAGGACACTCTCTAATCGATTATGACTCCATCCTAATCGATTAGAACATTCTTGGAAAATTTACCAAGACCCAAAGCCAACTCTTAGTCAATTATATCCCTATCCTAATCGATCAAAATGCTGTGAGAAAATTTGCCAAGGTGGAGAATGTCATTCTAACCGATTAGCATATGCTTGTAATCGATTATGATCATGCAAAATCATTAGAAAACCATTCTAAGACATGCCTAACACCTCCAAACTATCCATTAACACATTAAATCATAGAAGTACAAAAATGCGGAGTGTTACAACGGTGACACATGCTGGAGCTTCAACTTCTCTACATTTACTATAGTATATATAGGTAGAGTCACTTGTCACACCCATAAGAGAAACAGGTCTAGGAAGACTTGTGTAGGGTTGTATAGAGTTGTTCTTAGATTGCCTGTCAAGGCCATGTGGAAAGGAGGGTACACAAGCCCTAAGCCTTCCTACCACATCAGAAGCTGTATTGGGATAGTCCTATGAGGAAAAAAAAAGAGCCCATACAATAGGTGTTGAGGCGCTCAAGCACCTAAGTGAGAGAATGATACAAAGTGTGCCCCTGATGCACATATATGTGAGGAGAGGTAAACGTAGAGAAGAAGTTGGAGACTCAGGGTTACTCCACTAAGTAGTGTTGACACTCCAATTTGTCAATTTTTGTAGGGTATTTTTAGTGCTAAAACATGTTAATTTGCGCTCTTTAAAGTATAAAAGTACTCATTTATGCCTCATTTTGTAGAAATATCACAAAGACAACAGTTGGCCAAAAGATGTGAAAACAGACCCAAAAACTGGAAAATTTTGGAGATTTTGGCAATTTTGGACTTGCAGTACGGTTTGACATCCAGTCAGTACGGCCGTACCTATTCAAGCGCAGCAGTAGGGGCGTACGTCATGGTCAGCACAGCCTCGCGTCGAAGAAAAAGTCCAGTACGACTGTATCAAAGGCAGTACGGCCGTGCACAATTGCTGTCAGGTGGTGCATAATGCATAAGTACATCTATAACTAGTCCCAGATCGCCCAGATTTGAAGCCAGTTTGACCTAGTGCGTCACCAAGCCTATAAATAGGCATTCTTAGCCCTCTTTAAAGGACTTTTGCTGATTTCTGGATTGAAGAACCTCAGGAGCTCTTACCTAACCCTGATGTGCCATCGGAGCTTAGGAGAAGCATGAAGAACAAGTGGAAGGATCGTCATCATACAGAAAGGGTGTCCTGATTCTATTTAATTATGTCTCTTAGGAGTTTAAGTTTGGATTTATGTTATTCTAGCTTATTGAAAAATGCTATGAGTTGCTAACTCCATCACTAGGGGTGATGAGGGATCTTTTACGATGCTATTGACATTTATTTGATTACTATTATGAATTTCCTATTATCCTATTGAATGTGTTTTCCTTAGCATGCTTAATTTCATAGGATCTGCCAGTCCTTAATAAATTAGTTAATTGCAAGCGATTGTACCACAATTAGTTAATGGAACTTTAGGATTAACTGAATTCGCTAATTATGCCAGATCAAGGATAATTGCTTATTTCCAGCCAGTCATTGAATTGATAAACTCACTGTCTCTTAATGCTCTTTCTTTTAATTCCCTTGCATGATCATTGGGGGCAGTTCTTAGAAAGAAGACTGTTAGCATTGCATGATCATTGGGTGTTAATAATACAAGAGTGGGTGATTGGCTTTCAATTAGGAAATATAGTTCATAACAGTGGATTAATAAATTCAAGGACTAGTATTAGTGAATACAGTTCCTCTTGAATTCTCCTTATTTGATCTCTCTTTAGTTCTCGTGATATTGCTTTGATATCACTATTTACAATTTGATTGTCTTGCTCTTAAAATTATTACTTTCGACAATCTAAATAGCATAGGGTCTTTATTCCGTTAGTACTCACGGATTCCCTGTGGGTTCGACGTTCGGAGTCTTAAATACACTCCACTTTATTACGAGTTACGATTAGGTGCAATTTCCTGAGCTGCAACAAGTTTTTGGCATCGTTGCCGAAAAATGTTTTAGCGATATTAGAATAACAAGATCCTAGTTACTTTAGGTATTTTACTTTATTTTATTTGTGTTTAGTTAGTCTTTATTTCATTAGTAATTTTAATCATGTGGTTTTCTTATACTCAGGCACAGCAGAAACCAAGAGCAATGGCCAAGGAACTCACATTGGAAGAATATTTCGCCCTAACGGGCAACATGTTGGATAAAATTAACTACCCAGCCATTAGACTGTGCAATTTCGAGTTCAAACCAGCCTTGATCGCAATGGTGTCCACAGTGCAATTTTCAGGACTACCTTCAAAAGACCCACACGCACATCTCAAGAACTTTCAGAGGATACTCAGCACTGTCAAGTACAATAGGATTATTTTCATTCTCTTTACAAGGGAAGGCTCAAGCTTGGTTAGATTCATTAGCTCCTAATTCAATCACCACTTGGGAAGATTTGAAGAGCAAATTTCTTCGCAAATATCTCTCCCCTGCAAAATCTACAGAATTAAGAACCAACATAGTTAACTTTAAACAACTTGAAGCTAAATCAATACACGAAGCCTGGGAGCGATTTCAAGGTCTACTCATAAACTTCCCACATCATGAACTCGCTAAATGGCAACTAGTTCACATAGCCTATAATGGATTCAATATGCAGAGTAGAGCCGCCATAGATGCTGCTTGTGAAGGATCCTTGGGAACAAGAACACCGTCTGAAGCTTTTGAAATAATAAAGGAGATGGCTCAAAACAATGCTCAATGGTCATCAGCAAAGTTGCAACCGAGATTGAGATCCGAAGTTTATAGCATGGAAACCGATGCATCCTTGGAAGCTAAATTAAATGCAATAGCTGAAAAATTTGAAGTCTTATTAGCATCACGAATTCGAGCTAATGCTGCAAGGAGTATTCACAGCCAGGAGCCTTTGACAACTAAGGACCAAATCGAGAAAGTCAATTTTTTGGGAACTAAGACCCGAAGTAGCTCCTATTCAAACAACAACAACCCTATGTGGAAGAACCAGAGATCTTCATATTTGCATTGTCAAACTCAAAGAAGAGGAAGTTTCAACTTGTTCGAGACAATACAAAATTACATGAGGTCACTTGATTAAAGATTTAAATGTTTGGAAAAGATGGTAAGCACTACTATAGAAAACCAGAAGAAGTTACAAGAACAAGTCACCACTTTGGTAAACTACGTGATCCAGAAAAGTGACAAGAAAATGGACGCTTAAAAGAAATCAACCCAGAAGAACAATCTAACTTGATCACTACAAGAGGAGGAAAAGTGCTTGCTGGGCCCACTGTGAAGGATAACAGAAATTCATCACCAGCTCACATTCACGAAGAGCCACCTGTTCAGGATGAGAATAAAGATACATAAAATAAGGAACCTGAGGTGGAACAACTAGCAAGGCCTGCTAAAGCACTCGATACAACCCCCAATGTACCATTCCTAAAGAGGTGGAAGAATGATCAGCAGGACCCTCAATTTGCATAATTTTTGGAAGTCCTGAAGTAGCAGACCATCAATAAACCATTTGTGGAAGCTATTTCTCAGATGTCTAAGTATGTTAAATTCCTGAAGGACATCCTCGCCAACAAGAAGAAATTAGAGGAATTCTGTTAACACACCAAATTGTCTACTTTTATAGGGAATTTTTAGTACATAAATATACCATTTTACACTAATTTAAGCACAAAGGTACTCATTTATGTCTTATTATGCAAAAATATCATGAAGACACCACTTGGAGCAAAAGATGCGAAAAAGGACAAAAAATTGGCTAGTTTTGGAGAGTTTTAGCACTCTTTGGACAAGCGATGCGACGACCTACAAGCGATGCAGTAGTACCTATAAGCGGAACTTGATGGCGTACCCCCTCAGTCTGTACCACCTGACGCCGATAAAATAGTCCAGTACGGCCGTACACAAATGATGTCGAGGCTGCAGCACACATGGGTTCGGTCCAGCGTCATCAATGAAACTCGGTACGGTCGTGTATATATGCGGTACAGCCGTACCCCATTTCAGAATAGTGCAGATTTGAAGCTAGATGACCTAGTTCGCAGCCTAATCTATAACTAGGGGCTCTTAACCTTTTCTAAAGACCTTTTGACGAATTCCCAAGTCAAGAGCCCCCAATTGAGATTTCATATCAATTCCTTGCCCTCTTCCATTAGTTTGCATGTATTCCTTGGAGCTTGGTGCCATCACGAATCGCTACCAGAGCTTGTGAGGATGCAAAGAGAGTGCTTAAGGACTGTCGTCATACTGAAAGGGTGTCCCGATTTACATTTATTCTCTTGTTATGGATTGTTTTGATTTCAATTCTAAGTTTATGTTATTATCATCGATAATGAGTAGCTAAACCCATCACTAGGGGTGATAGGGGATCCTTTACAATAATCTTGATGCTTTGTCTACTTAATTGTACGAGTTTTTGTTAAATGTTTGAGTATTTTATTCCTATTGTGCTTAATCCCATAAGGCCTGATCAACTTTTATCTAGTTGGCTTAATTGTGGTAACATGATCATGATTAGTTAATGGAACTATAGGATAAAAGAACTTGCTTTATATGCCAGATAGGTTAGAGCTTGTTTCTAATCAGTTATTACATTAACAAACCTAACTGTGCTTAATGCTCTTTCCTTTAATTACTTTCTAGGAGCAAAAAGAGTAATTAGTTAGGAGGAAGGATATTGCAAGCTAGGTAGCCCATAGTATTTTAGAGTGGGTGGTTAGTGCTCTTTCATTATAGACAACTCATATCAATTGTTTAGTGAACTTAAGAGTAGAGTATTGGCGAACCCCTAGGTTTCCCATAACATAGTTAAACCGTTCTCGCATTCAGTTTGTTTACTGCTTTAATACCGATAACTTTCATTACTTGCACAATTACAACTTTTGCTCGCCTAATAGAATAAAATCTTATTTAGTCAGTGGTACTCGCTCATTCTCTATGGGTTCGACATTCGGAGTCCTAATTATACTCCACTTTTATTACGAGTTACGATCAGGTGCACTTGCCTGAGCCGCAACAAATTCTCTACCATTAAACAAAGTGAGGAATGCTCGGCCATAATTCTGAAAAAGTTACCTCCTAAAATGAAGGATCCAGGAAGTTTCACGATCCCATGCACTATCGAGAACGCTCACTTTGAAAAGGCATTATGCGATCTGGGATCTAGCATCAATCTAATGCCCTTATCTATTTTTCAGCGACTTAGTTTAAAAGAGTCTAGACCCATAAGACTTCAACTGCAACTAGCGGATAGATCTGTAGTGCATCCCTTGGGAATAATCGATGATGTCTTGGTAAAAGTAGATAAGGTTATCTTCCCGGTCAACTCCGTGGTTCTGGATATGGAAGAAGACAAGGAAGTTCCACTTTTATTAGGAAGACCATTCTTAGCCACAGGGAGAACAATCATTGACGTCCACCAAGGAAAGCTCACTTTAAGGCTAAATGACGAAGACGTTGTCTTCTGAGTGTTTGACTCCTTAAAAGCCCCCTCTAGCTCCCAATCTTGCAATTTTATTGATACTATAGATGAATCTGAACTAACATTTTCTGATTTACAAGGACACTTATTCAAAGACCCCTTAGAAAGAGTCCTGACATGTAGCGAAGGTAACATCAGTGATTTAGAACATGTGAAGAACGAAGCTGTGGCACTGGATGTGGGCATGATACCCAGTGGATGGAACGGGATGCGGCAATTTGAAAAATTGGAAAGATCGGAAATTAAGAAAGGAAAGTCAACCATTGAGGAACCTCCGGAGCTTGAATTAAAACTGTTACCTACAAATCTTAAATACATATTTTTACATCCACCATCTTTCTTACCGGTTATAATTTCATCTTCTTTAACACGTAGCATGGAGGAGAAACTCCTAAGAGTCTTAAGGGAGAATAAGGAAGCGTTTGGTTGGAGTATCCATGACATAAAGGGAATTAGTCCCTCAATATACTCTCATAGAATCTATATGGAGACAGACCATAAACCAAAAGTGCAACATCAGCGAAGACTTAATCCAAATCTGAAAGAAGTAGTGAAATAGAAAGTTATTAAGTTACTTGATGCTAATATTATTTATCCTATTTCTGATAGTTCTTGGGTAAGTCATGTGCAGGTAGTACCTAAAAAGGGAGGAACCACAGTTATGGAGAACGAGAAAAAAGAATTAATCACAGTAAAAAAAGTGACTGGATGGCATATGTGCATCGACTATAGGAAATTGAATGAAGCAACCGGGAAAGATCACTTTCCCCTTCCTTTTATTGATCAAATGCTTGAAAAACTCTCTGGGCATGAATTCTATTGCTGTTTAGATTGCTATTCTGGCTATATACAAATTCCTGTAGCTACGGAAGATTAAGAAAAAACCACTTTTACATGCCCCTATGGGACATTTGTATATAGAAGAATGCCCTTTGGTTTGTGTAATGCCCCTGCTACATTTCAAAGATGCATGATGGCTATCTTTTTTGACATTCTAGAAAATTGCATGGAAATATTTATGGATGACTTCTCTGTTTATGGGTCCATATTTGATGTCTGCTTGCATAACTTAAATCTTGTGCTAAAAAGATGTATAGAAACAAATTTAGTTTTAAATTTGGAAAAATGTCAATTCATGATTCAGAGTGCATAGTTTTATGACACAAGATTTCAAAAAAGGGTATTGAGGTTGACCCCACAAAAATTGAAGTAATTTCCAAACTGCCACCCCCAAACTCAGTCAGAGCAATTAGAAGTTTTCTGGGACACGTAGGTTTTTATCGAAGATTATAAAAGATTGTTCACAAATTACAAAACCACTTTCTAATCTTTTAGTTAAAGACATGCCTTTTGAATTTTCTAATGCATGCTTAGAAGCCTTCAAAACATTGAAGTCTCAATTAATTAATGCACCTGTTGTTATAGCTCCTGATTGGTCTATTACATTTGAACTAATGTGTGATGCAAGTGATGTGGCAGTTGGCGCAGTTCTAGGACAAAGAAAGGATAAAATCTTTCACACTATTTATTACGCTAGTAGGACCTTAGATGAAGCTCAGCGAAATTACACCACTACTGAAAAGAAACTACTAGCGGTTATATTTGCATTTGATAAATTTCGCTCTTATTTGGTTATGTCAAAGGTTATAGTCTATACTGACAACTCTGCAATTAGACACTTGCTTGCTAAGCAAGATGCGAAGCCAAGACTAATTAGATGGATTTTATTGGTACAAGAATTCGACATGGAAATTAGAGATAAACAAGGTGTGGAGAATGTTATTACAGATCACCTCTCGAGGATAGACCCAGCAGTGAGGCCTCCCGTCACAGAACGAATTAGAGACCTTCCAAGAAGAGCACCTATTTTCAATCTCATCAGCACCGTGATATGCAGATTTTGTGAACTACTTGGCGGGTAAAGTGCTTCCACCTAACTTAACATTTGCTCAGCATAAGAAATTTTTCTCTGATATTAAAAAGTATTTTTGGGATGAACCGTATTTGTTTAAAATCTGTGGTGACAAAATAATTAGGAGATCTATCCCAAAAATAGAATACCAATCTATATTAGAGCACTGCCACTCTAGAGAAGTAGGAGGTTATTATGGTCCCACGAGAACAGTACAAAAAGTCCTACAATGTGGTTTTTATTGGCCTACTCTTTTTAAAAACGCTTACAATTTTGTTAAGACTTGCGACCTGTGCCAAAGGAGTGGAAATATTTCTAGGAAACAGGATATGCCTTTAAATATTATTTTAATTTGTGAGCTTTTTGATATCTGGGGTATACACTTCATGGGACCCTTTCCTAAGTCATATAAAATGTATATATTAATGGCGGTAGATTATGTCTCTAAATGGGTGGAGGTGATAGCGCTCCCTACTAATGATGCAAGAAAGGTTATTAGATTTTTGAAAAGAAATATTTTTACTAGATTTGGAACCCTCAGAGCAACAATAAGCGATGGTGGTAGTCATTTTTGTAACAGGCAATTTGAAAATCTCTTAACAAAATATGGGGTAACTCATAAGGTAGTCACACCCTATAATCCGCAAACCAATGGCCAAATAAAAATCTCCAATAAGGAAATTAAGAAAATCCTAGAAAGAACCATTAATATTTCAAGAAAGGATTGATCCCTAAAACTTGATGATGCACTGTGGGCATATAGAACTGTGTTCAAAACCCCGATTGATATGTCACCATATAGGTTAGTATTTAGGAAAGTGTGCCACTTGCCTGCTAAATTAGACCATAAAGCTTATTGGGCTATTAAAGCTTTGAATTTTGAGATGTAGCTTGCATGTGAGCAACAATTATTACAACTCAACAAAATAGATGAATTTCATCTAGAGGCATATGAAAATGCAAAACTGTACAAAGAACGCACTAAGAGATGGCATGACCAGCGTATCCAAAAACAAAATTTCCAAATTGGAGACAAAGTGCTAATATATAATTCGGATCTCCGTCTATTCCCAGGAAAGCTGAAATCCCGCTGGTCAGGCCCCTATGAAGTGAAACAAGTTTTTTCCCATGGAGCACTAGAAGTGCGTAAAAGCAATGGTGAAATATATAAGGTGAACACATCGACAAAGGGCTAAATACTATGTTGAAGGGACAACAAGAGAAAGGTCTGTCATGCTCCTATAATCTCTACCTGCTTAACAAGGAGCAATGCATCAGGCTCGCGACGTTAAACAAGCACTTCACAGGAGGCAACTTGTGTTACTTAATTTCAAGTCATTTACTTTCATTATATATTTATTTAGTTCATTGTGATTCGCAGTATCTCCTGTCGTTCGATAGCTCTTTGGGTAATAGCAAGACAACAATAATTTAATCAACCCTTCATAACTTGCTCGTGAAATTCTCAGAATGGAGTACCTTTCCACCTTATCATATTTTCTAGCACTTATTTTATAAATGTTAGCAGTGAGGACACTGCTACAAATAAGTGTGGGGAGGGAGTTTTTATTTTATATTTCTATTACTTGGCTATGCTCATAATTGCTTATAATTATAGAAAATTTTGCTGATTTAGGGGCTATTAAATTTTTTTCCTGACAACTTGTGATTCAATTGAGTGTTGCTAGATTTAGAATTTATTGAAAATTAGCATTGAAGTTTTATGAGTTTTAATTCTCTGTGTAAGCTACTAAACGCGAGATTTGAGTCTAGATAAGAGGCCCATCATACTTTTTGCCTATTTTCCTTATTTGAGTGATATTTTTCCTTGTTGTGCATTCTAGAACTTGTGCTGAGACCATTGCAAAACGAATACAAGTTTATTTTCGTGTGAATTTTGTAGTTTTTAGGAATTTTTCAGGCCACTTCAATTTTGAAATACCTTATCACTAGTTGCCCAGCTTTGTGCCTATTATTATCTTTCTTTGGTACCCCCTCTTTATTATTGATTATTATTTTGTGGTGGTAACCTTGGAAAAGCTGATGCTAGAGCAATTAGTGGCAAAAAATCAAAAGAATAATGTTATGGATCCCTCATATATGTTTATGAAAAGGACGGCTTAGTATCTTTTTTTTTATAAGTCACCATAAATTTATTAAAAAAAAGGAAAAGGATAACAAAAGCATGGGGGGACATAAACCAAACCCATGCAAAGTAAGCAGAAATCAAGCAAACCTAGAATTAGGTTTTTTGTTAAGTCTCAGGTTGTAATGGTTCTGAGATTGGGATTTTGTTTTAGACTTAACCATCGTAAAACCATCGTCAGCAGCATTCTCAATGTTATGCTCTTCTTCACTAGAGGTACTTGCATCCTCCTGTTCTGTCCACATAGCAGATAAAAGTTTAGATTGTCGAATATCAGCGTTGTGTTCCTCAACCGTGCGCCATTTTTCCCTGCTCGAGCAAAGGTGTTTTTGACCATGCTTCCGAGCAACATACAGGAGTGCATTGCACTACCTCTTCATTAGGCTGCCTAAGGCCTTGGCATGATTACAATTCACATTTTGGTGCACAGCAACACCATGGTGAACCTGTTCGCCCTTCCTTGCCTCTTGTGTGCCTTGGTCCGCATGAATACCTTGAGCAACCATCAAAGGATTCTCACGACCAGTCTCAGTTTCGGTGAGTGGTGCGTTGTAACCAAATCGTTGTCAACCTCATGGTGCTCGAATTCAACCACCACAACTTCCTTACTTTTATCAATGACAGCAGCATCCTTTGCAGTAGAGGTAGAGGCCTTTTCCATTGTTGAAACCTTGCAACTAGTACTAGTATCATCTAAGCGTTGCATAGTCTGTACCAAACTAGCAGCTTGTTGTTCATGATCAATTATGACGCCCTTTTCCTTATGCAGAAAATCATCTTGTAAAATTTGTTGAGTCTTCTTGGAACCATCAGTCTCGGGAAGGGGAATATCCTTCTGATTTGGACGAACTGACTTCCCTTCAGTGTTGGCCGCAACCAGCTCAGAATTTTTTCTTTTGCAGGTCTCAACTTCATGCCCAATGGATTGACAGAACATGCAAATTCCAAGTCCACAGAGAATGCATAGCCTTGCCTTTCAATCCGAATTTTGTCTCTAGGAGTTTGTTTCAAATCAAGATCAACCAGGACTCTAGCAAAATGGCCGTACGATTTTTTCAATGTTGCCTCGTCGATAGCAATCGGATCACCCACACCACTTGCAATTGCAAACAGAATTTTATTCCTCCAGTATTCCTGCGGCAGCCCATGAATACGCAGCCAGCATTGAGCATGTGTTTGTCTATGTTTATGAGGGTGAAAGTCAGGAGACCACTTAAACAGTCGGAGTAGGCCAGGCTTGAGCACCCATGTTCCATTTGCCCACACCCTGCACCGATCAACAGCAGATGAAAAGGAAAACTCAAAAAAACCTTTGCCAAGGGAGATCATATTCCAAGCATCAGTGGGCTTCCAAAGCGCTGCAAGTTTTGGCGCAGGCATCGATTTTCGGAGGGAATCGCCTTTGACAGAGTGACTCTCCCATGAAGATTATCACGACATCCATCTAATCCGACCTGTATTCATCCTTGGGTATTTGAATGGCCAATTCCTCCCCTTTAGAACCGGGACAGAAGCACGTAAGGAAGACAAAGTCGGCGGTATGTGTAATCAAGTTCTTGAGCGAAGGTTTCGGCGTCGAGCCTCTCGTTGGAGATCAAGTGTTGTTTCCTTTGCGTGGTCAACATGACGGGGAGGAGGGTCGAGCGAGCAAGGAAGCTCCATGAGCAGATCGGATTGGTCGTCGCCGAGGAGTCCATGAAAACCCAGGACAGAGGCAACGATCCGAAAGAGGGTGAGAAGACAGACAGAGGGTGAAGGGGTGAAGAGGGCTGGAGAGGGAGGAGGATGAGGAATTGGCGATGGCGGCTAGGTTAAACAGGGCGAAGCCGTCGTGCGCCGCAGTGGGGGTGGCGAAGATCAGAAACCCTGAAACTCCGCCAAGGCCATGAACGGCGCACACAGCTAGGTAAAGGCGAAGAAATGAAGAAAGGTGTTGGAGATCGAGCGAGAAGGGGAAGAGATTGCTGCGGTGGAAGAGGGATGGTGGGTGGGGGTGGGTGGCGGCCGCTAGGTTAAAAGATGGTGGCGAGAAGGAAACAGAAGAGAGAGGTTAGACCCTCTCTCTCTACTCATTGAGAAGGAAACAGAAGAGGACGGCTTAGTATCTATTTCCCCTCCTAGTTCATTAAAAGTGTTTATTTGTTGCATAAAAACATCAAAGTAAAAAAAAGAAGAAAAAGCATAGAAAAATTATGTTATTGCCTTCAGAAAATATAAAAAAAATTGTCGATCAAAATCAGAGGGATTTTTGCCTGCTCTTTATAGTGAAAAAGAAAAAGGTTACTTGTTTTGGTTCATTTATTTCTGACCCCTTTGCATTACTTTTTCTTTCTTTTTGTCCCAACTAACATTATTACCTTGGTTTCATTAATAGTAGAGCTTTGGTCAATGTAAAAGCCTATGACAATGTTACTTCTTTGGAAAAAAAATCTGAGCACCTATAAACACTTTGAGAGTGGTAAGAAGCGTGACTTGTGAATCACAGATTGTTGACTTATTGAACTTACACCTCTAATTGGGCATTCTATGACTTGACACTTCTTATGATATTACTTTGTTGTCATGCATTCAATTTTGCCCCTATTCAGTGAAAGTAGTTTCTATTATAATTACCCAAATAATTTGCTTGAGGGTAAGCAAAACTCAAGTGTGGGGATATGTTGACACTCTAATTTGTCTATTTTTATTGGGTTATTTTTTGTACTAAAACATGTTAGTTTGTGCTCTTTAAAGTATAAAAGTACTCATTTATGCCTATTTTGCAGAAATATCACAAAGAAGGCACTTGGAGCAAAAGATGCGAAAACGGACCAAAAACTGGCAAGTTTTGGGAATTTTTGGCAATTCTGGACTTGCAGTACGACCTGACATCCAATTAGTACGGTCGTACCTATTCAAGAACAGCAGTAGGGGTGTACCTCATGGTCAATACAGTCTGGCGTCGAAGATAAAGTCCAGTATGGCCGTACCAAAAGCAGTACGGCCGTATGCAATTGCTGTCAGATGGTGTAAAATGCACAAGTACAGGCCAGCATCGCAACCAAAGTTCAGTACGGCCGTGCATAAACTCAGTACGGCCGTACCTAGTCCTAGATCGCCCAGATTTGAAGCCAGCTTGACCTAGTGCATCACCAAGCCTATAAATAGGCATTCTTAGCCCTCTTTCAAGGGCTTTTGCTGATTTATGGATTGAAGAACCTCTGGAGCTCTTGCCTAACCCTGTTGTGCCGTCGGAGCTTAGGAGAAGCGTGAAAAACAAGTGGGAGGACCGTCATCATATCGAAAGGGTGTCGCAGTTCTATTTAATTATGTCTCTTAGGGGTTTAAGTTTGGATTTATGTTATTCTAGCTTATTGAGAAATACTATGAATAGCTAACTCCATCACTAGGGGTGATGGGGGATCTTTTACGATGCTCTTGACATTTATTTGATTACTATTATGAATTTCCTATTATCCTATTGAATGTGCTTTTCTCAGCATGCTTAAATTCATAGGATCTGACCAGTCCTTAATAAATTAGTTGATTGTATACCACAATTAGTTAATGGAACTCTATGATTAACTGAATTCGCTAATTATGCCAGATCAAGGATAATTGCTTATTTTCAGCCAGTTATTGAATTGATAAACTCACTGTCTCTTAATGCTCTTTCTTTTAATTATCTTGCATGATCATTGGGGTAGTTATTAGGAAGAAGACTGTTAGCATTGCATGATCATTGGGTGTTAATAATACACGAGTGGGTGATTGGCTTTCAATTAGGAAATATAGTTCATAATAGTGGATTAATAAATTCAAGGACTAGTATTAGTGAACCCGGTTCCCTTAGGTTCTCCCTATTTGATCTCTCTTTAGTTCTCGCGATATTGCTTTGATCTCACTATTTACAATTTGATTGTCTAGCTCTCAAATTTATTACTTTCGACAATCTAAATAGCATAAGATCTTTATTATGTTAGTACTCGTGCATTCCCTGTGGGTTCGACATTCAAAGTCTTAAATATACTCCACCTTATTACGAGTTACGATCAGGTGCACTTGCTTAAGTCGTAACAAGTAGCCCTTACAACAGGCGATGGTCTGAAAGCCAACATGTGGGTTGAGGGACGACCAGTCTGTGTACTTATTATCTTTTGGATTTTTGAGGTACAGGGAGGGTAGTATTAGGGTGACTATGTTATGTCACATCTTTTTATGTACTTTGAGTCCCTATATTTTGTAAACTCTTATACTTAAGCTCTATTTTGACTGTGTAAATATAATACCAATATGTTCACATTAGTATATCGGTCAACTTGTTTTCTATATACTTGTTTTGTTTGGTAAAGTTTTTAATCATGTTTGTATTCTCCATGTTCGATAACACTAATTATACGCTTAAGCTTAATTAAGGAAGATCGGGTTAATCTGACAGGGGTGTCACAGAGGACACTTCTTATTTCTCTTTTTCTGAGCCCTTGTAGCCGCACATGGAATTCCCACCCTACATTAGACAAATAATTGATCTTTACAAACACTCACATCAAGATACCTTTCGATGCATAATTCAAGAGCAGAGTGTTTTCCAATACCTTTTATCCATTCACTCATGAGTCATTGGAAAATCTTGAAACATGTTTCAAATTCAAGGTTTCCTTTCATCCTCTCTTTCATGTCTTTCAAATCTCATATGGAGGGTACACATTCTGAAACCCCTATAAGTATCATCGTATATTTCATCTAATTCTAACAAAAAGAACAAAAAGAAGTTTGGATTTCAAAGAAAACAAAAACCAAGGGTTTGAGAAAAATGAAAAGCTTAACAGAAACAAACTTGAATGGAGAACCAAGTTACAACATGTTACAAACTACAATGAAGATGCAAACAACATAATTAAGAGCTTCAAAACACAAATATAGAAGATACATTATGAGAGTTCATAAAGAGCAAGAGTAAGAGAGAAGAAGAGAGCGAAAGTGAGAGCGAAGTAGTAGAGAAAGAGAGAGCGTGTGAGAGAATGAGAGTGAACTCCGAACTGAAAAGAGAATATAAAGAATGTTTGAAAAATTAACGTGACTCTTGGCAGGGATGTAGGCAAACTTCAATGTTGGGGGGAACTGTTAAAAATACAATTAAAAAGAGTAAAGTTCGTAAGTTATAAAATGTATTGTACTAGACAACGAGCCAAAGTCTACTGGATCCGTGATGGTGATTCCAATTCAAAGTTTTTTCATGCCATGGCAAGTCAAAGAAGGAGGTGGAACACGATTACTAAGCTTGAAAGGGAGGATGGTGTGGTGGTGCGTGATCAAGCGGCCATGGGGGTGGTGGCTAAAGAGTACTTCGAGGGTCTCTTCCAAAGGCAAGTGGGGGACATGAATGAGATCCTAATGTACGTGGAGGGCCGAATAACTAGGGGGATAATGAGATGCTCCTCTATCCTTTCACTATCTCAGAATTTAGGAAGGCACTCTTTCAAATGCACTCCGATAAGGCACCGGGCCCTGACGGGTTGAACCCAGCTTTTTTTAAGCGTTTTTGGCACCTAGTCGGGGTAGAAATCTTTCATGCAGGGGTTAGATGGCTCGAGCAAGGTGAGTTCCCCCCTCAGCTTAACGATACAAACATAGTTCTGATCCCAAAAAAGGAGGACCCATCTTCTATGAGGGATTTGAGGCCCATATCTTTGTGCAATGTCATTTACAAGATCATTTCGAAGGTGTTGGCAAATAGAATGAAAGGGGTGCTATCAAAATGTATTTCTCAGGAACAATCAGCTTTTGTGGAGGGTCGTTCAATCGTAGACAATGTCTTGGTTGCAATTGAGACGATTCACCATATGAATTGTAAAGTTAGTGGTAAGATAGGGGAGGCCGCCTTGAAGATTGACATTAGTAAGGCCTACGACCGGGTGGACTGGCTGTTTGTGAAGAACATGTTGCTGAAGTTGGGGTTTGAGGAGAAATGGGTGAGATGGATAGCCCTATGCCTTGAAACGGTACACTACTCAGTACAACTTAATGGGGAGAGAGCAGGCCACATTACACCAGGGAGAGGACTCAGACAAGGGGACCCACTGTCCCCTTATCTTTTTTTAGTGTGTGCTGAGGGTCTCACTACCCTTATAAAAAGAGCGGAAAGGAGAGGGGATATTCACGGTATTAAAGTTTGTGGGGGAGCTCCAATCCTCACACACTTGTTATTTGCTGACGATTGTTTCTTGTTTTTCAGGGCAGAGGAGCGGGAGTGCAGAGTTATGAAGAACATCCTCGGGACTTATGAGCGTGCCTCCGGGCAAGCTATCAACTTTCAGAAGTCAGAAATCTACTTCAGTAAAAATACCACCCAGGCTCACAGGAACACGGTGAGTAGCATCTTGGAGGTCACGGAAAGCCTTGGCACAGGGAAATATCTTGGATTGCCGTCCATGGTTGGAAGGAAAAAGAAGGCAGTGTTTAGCTACCTTACAGATAGATTGTGGAAGAAGATCCAACACTGGTCAGGGAGACATCTCTCCAAGGCGGGGCGTGAAGTTTTGGTCAAGTCGGTTGCACAGGCAATCCCCACCTATTGTATGAGCACCTTTCTCCTCCCTACTTCTCTCAGTGAGGAGATGGAGAGGATGATCAACTCTTTTTGGTGGGGTTCGAACAGAGGGGGCGGAAGAGGCATCAATTGGCTTAGTTGGGAGAAGTTATCCATGAAAAAAGAGTCTGGAGGTATGGGTTTTCGTCACTTCTACGGTTTCAATATTGCAATGCTAGGGAAGCAGGGTTGGAGAATTGCAACCAACCAAGATACTATTTTAGCAAGAGTCTTCAAAGCTAGATATGTCCCACAAGGGGAGTTTACTGAGGGCGGTTGGGTCACAACCCCAGCTATGTTTGGCGTAGTATCCACTCTTCCCAGGTGTTGATTAAGCATGGTATGAGGTGGCAAATCGGAGATGGTAGTCAAATAAATGTTTGGAAAGATCCATGGCTTCGCAACAATGAGGACCCCTTTATTAAAAGCCCAATCCCTCATGGCTTGGACCACTTAAAGGTAAAGGATTTGATAGACCCAGAGAATAATGCATGGCGTGTGAACATTCTCTCTACAATTTTCCAGTCGGGAGAGGCTCAAGCTATAAGCACGATCCCATTAGCACACCTAGGAGGGGAGGATAGAATCACTTGGAGACATCACAAAGGAGGTCGCTACACAGTACGGTCAGGTTACCATGCTATTATGGAACACATCGTCGATAATTCACATCTTAAGGTCGTTGGAAATTGGAGGGCGCTGTGGAAGGCTAAGGCTCCAAACAAGTTCAAACTTCTCCTCTGGCGTAGCCTGCGAGATGTGCTGCCAACGAGGGAAAATTTGAGGAAAAAAGGTGTAGCGTGCACACCTTTGTGCCCCCATTGTGAAGCTGTGGCTGAGAATACTTGGCATGTTTTCTTTGGCTGTGACAAGGCAGTGGAGTGTTGGACTGAGGCAGGGTTATGGGAGGCTATTAGAGACCAAATAATGTATGCTGATGGTTATATTGCTGCTGTTTTCCAGCTACTGGAATCACTGAACAACCATCAGATTGTGGACCTGATGAACACTATCTGGTGCATTTGGAAGAGAAGGAAAGATCGTGCATGGCGAGGCGAGAAAATTTCAGCAAAGGAGGCAGTGAGGAGGTTGAAGGAATTTCTGCAGGACTGGTGCCGCTTGAGGAGGGGTGATGGCCGCAACATTGATCTAACAGGGACAGCAAATCTCATTTGGACCAAACCAAAGCAAGGGGAGTTCAAATGTAACTTAGATGCAGCCATATTTCATGAAGAAAATCAGTTTGGAATCGGCATTTACATCTGCAACGATCAAGGACACTTCATTACAGCCAAAACACTGTGTTGCTCAGGGTCACTTCCAGCGCATGAAGCTGAGGCCATTGGTCTCTTGGAGAGCCTTATTTGGGTCAATAGCTTGGGGTTCAACAAGATGGTCTTTGAGATGGATTGCAAATCAGTTGTAGACGACATCTTGGAGGGTCACAACTACCACACAGAGCATGGGACAATTTTGAATCAATGTAGTTCTTTACTTAAGTCTTATAACAACTATGAGGTTAGTTTTATCAGGAGGCAAGCAAACTTCGTCGCTCATAGCCTAGCTAGGGCGTCCAGGCTTTATGCTAGCCACCACACGTTTAATTCAATTCCCTCTTGTATTCTTGAACTTATCATGAATGAAATGTCGTAAGTTTGTTGCTCTCAAAAAAAAAAAAAAACAGCTAATGAACTTAAACAAGATAAATCATTAGAGCATATGGACTAGGAACCTGATTGAAAATGACAAACACTTCGTAGAGTATATCTGTGTTTTAAAATAAAATATTTGCTTTAGCCCATTCATTTTGTGCTGTAAATTTTTGTCATGTTCTTTGTGGTTCTCTTTAGAATTGAAATAAAAACAGGGGCCAAGGCCCCCAAGCAATAGCGGATCTAGAAATTTTCTTTCATGGGGGCAATAAATAATTATAATATTTTCATATAAAAAAATATTATAAGTTTTTATAAAATACATAATATTTATGACTGAAAAAACATAAAATACTTAATCTTCTACAAATTACAATTATGTTCTACGCATTTTCATATTTTGAAAATGTTATATAATTTTTTCAATGTCAATACTATAAAAAATATATCTTATGTATGTAACAAATAATCGTTTAAACATTTTTTAAAGAAAAAACAATTATTTAACCATTCACCTCTCATATGTTCTTCACTGGTATCACTTTTTGTATATATCTTAATCTAATGATATTGATAAAAAATAATCAAAAATTTATCTCTACTCTCTGAGTTTTTTTATCTCTTTTTCTATCTTGAACGGTGTTTCTTTTTTGAAATCAATGTGTTTTGTCATTGTATGAGTTTAGCGTTTGAGAAGTGGTAAAAATTAGAAGGATAAAGAGATAAAATTATAACCAATTTATTATCTTTTATAACTTTCTTCACTTATTTTAAAAAAAAGTGTCTTATATAGGGACAACACCTAATTTTTTATGGGGACAAAATAAAAATTATTAAGTATATTCAACTAAAAAGTAAGGATATCGAGGGGATAATTGTCCCCAACTCTCTCAACATGGATCCGCCCCAGACTCCAAGTATCTTCGTCTCTGCCTCTTGGGATTTATAATGTGCCCATGAGAAATGTATGATCATTTCAAACGTTAAAAAAAAAAAAAAAATACATACATGTTGACGAATGACAAAGATAGCAGTTTCGCCCATTAACTATTACAATATTACAAAAAAAAAAAAAAAGTAGCAGTTACAAACAGAACTGCTACTGAAAACATACAATTTCATAGAAGTGATAGGACAGAATCACAATGAAATGTCCATGGAGATTTTTTTCCTCTAAAACTGTAACATTTTCATATGTTTGAGTGTTATATTATCTCAAATCTTATGCAATAATTTTTTTTTTTTTATCTTTTTGGAATTTGAAAGCAAGTTTTTTTTCTCTCGGTTTTATATGTACCTTCTCTAGGTTGTAGCATTGAAAGTGCATTCTAGATTTCTTTTTTAAAAAAAAAATTAAATTAAATGTTGTGCAAACATTGCGATTCTCCTCATTTCTGAAGTAAAACGAGACAGCAAAGAATCACTCTAGCCACTAATTATAAGCAAAGGTAAAGCCACCGTCAACATAAATTCATAACGTGTTTAACATCACAGAGGCACAGAGTTGAACTACTTATTATAGCCTCTTATTTGGATTTGCCATCACATTACATATGGTGCCATAAAATAAGAAACACAAACTTTGTGACCCCGGAAACGAAAAATTAAAATAAGACAAGCCAAACATGAATACTTAGTGATTGGATTAGCCAATTTTGGGCACCCGAGTCACAACGTCTTGTTTGTCAACAAAGACGCGAACCCTGTCACACCTGAAATCAGTGGTCACAAATGATCCTTCTGGCACAGTGTTGGCATTCACTCTCGGGTTTTCCCTCATCACGATTTGTGCTGCTGCATCTCCATTGATGCCCACCAATTCCGGCCACGAGCTTTTACCTGCATCCAATTTCATTTTACCATTAACACTTTGGATAGTTTAGTCAATAAAATTAGCAATCTTTTAAACACCGAACAAGATATCAAATCGGCGAGACATCTGAGTCATGGTTCAACCGCTTTAATTAAACCGCTCAAACTAGAGGTCAAACCGCCCAAATAACTGAACTGTAGACATGACTGATTCGCGGATCAATCAGTTCAACTGTTCGGTTCGGTTCGGTTTTTAAAATACTAAAAAATAGTAAAAATAATAATAATAACTTCACAATGAAAGTGGATGCGTATAATTTAACCTTTGCAGCTTGACATTTCTTCACCTTTTGGTTATCTAATCTATCTTTTGATGTGCTAAGACATGAAGAAGCGAAATGGTACTTATAGGAGAGAATCCATACTTCATACTTGGTTTGACATACAAAAGTAGTTTTTATTTGTCCTAAAAAAATGCACATAGCCGGCTAGCCTAGGTATTTTAGTTGGAAACAGAAGATTAAATTATTTAATTGTGCAAACGGAGATAATTATATTATTGTAGCTGTTCATTTTATTCTAGCTAATAAAGTATATGCTTCCTGTTTGGTGCCAAATCGGTAATCAGTGAGGCGGATGGGGAAGAGAGGACAAAAGGAAAAGTCACTTAAATACTGTATTAAATGATAAATTCAACAAAGCTACTTTGGACGGCATAATTGTATACGTATGACGTTTATATCGATCGGTTTATAAAGTCATGGATGGATATTACTTTCAAATCAGGGCATAAATAAGGACTAGGATATCTAGGGGTGGACAAAAAACCGGAACCCGAC
Source organism: Calophaca sinica (assembly GCA_037113605.1). Classification (NCBI taxonomy): domain Eukaryota; kingdom Viridiplantae; phylum Streptophyta; class Magnoliopsida; order Fabales; family Fabaceae; genus Calophaca; species Calophaca sinica. The sequence goes on from CM073736.1 coordinate 49,361,645, forward strand.
CCGAACCCGGTAAAACTGAGAAGGAATGAAGCTTCGCAGGCGGGTCGAAACGGGTAAGCAAACCCGCGGGTGGGACGAACGGGTCGTGGTGGGCTGAAGTGGACAGGTTCGGTTCCTGATATGAGAACCACCAGAATCCGAACCCGACCGGGCAATGTCATGCGATTTTTTTTTTTCAATATCGCGTCCTTACTTTACTAAATATGATTCACGAAGCCCACTCTCACACACTTCAGTCACTCTCATTTTCGAACCCTAACCATAGCATAGCAGTGCAGAGCGCAACTCTCTCCCTCAAACACAGAAACCCTAGCGGCAGCACCGCTGCTCTCTCCCTTCCTTCCTCTTCCATTCGCTTCCCCTCCTCGTTCCTTCTTCCATTCTCTTCCTCTTCCTTTCTTCCATTCCCTTAACGATTTTCACTTCGTCTTCGTCTTCAAACACAATGTTGCGCTTTGATTTCTTCAACTAAGGGCTTCGGCGGCGTTTGGGAACGGCGGCGGACGTTTGGGACAGCCTTAAAGGTAGGGCTTTTTCTTGCAACTAGGTCTATGTTTTATTTCTTGTTTTCTCTTTTTTGTTTTTCATTTTCACTAACTATGGATATATTACAGAACGACATTTGGGTTTGTTAATTGGGACAGCTCCAAAGGCTTAGGGTTTTTTTCTCGTTGAAGGTTAGGGTTTTTATTTTCATTTTCTAGCTTTGTTCATTTTATAGTTTATTTTTGTTTGATTTTGATTATTTTCACTAACATCATGATTTTGTTGTACACATTTTGATTTTGTTGGAGCAAGCAAGTGGTAAGGAAGGTGGAACAGGACTTGTGAGTTGGAGGCTTGGAGGTTCTGTGTTATAAGGCTATGTATGTGTTTCTGTTGGAGGTTTTGTGTGTGTTTCTGGATAAAATTATTGAACTTGTATGATTGTTGGTTCTTCTGAGTTTTTGATATTTTTATACTTTTAAAGGTTTTGTATTATAAGGCTATGTATGCTGAGTTGTATTTTGAGTTATATGCTGAGTTATATTCTGGACTTGTATTATATGGTTTGTTGTATGCTAAATGTATGCTGAGTTGTATTCTGGTTTGCCAAATTTAAGCATGATTAGTCAATTTGTTAATTAAATTGTTTGCTTACTTGCTCATATGTATGCTTATATGATCACTTGATGGTATGCTTATTGTTCTTGTATGCTTACTGCCAGTTCTGCTCTTGTACGCTTCTATGATCACTTGATGGTATGCTTACTGCTCTTAGATGCTTATATATGATCACTTAATGGTATGCTCATTGCTCTTGTATACTTATATGATCATGCTTATATGTATGCTTATTGTTACAATTAATTGGTTTAAACTTACACTTAGTTAAAATTAGTTTAAACTTGTAACGGAACTTAAACTTTAAAAATTAAACTTAGTTTAAAACTGAAACTTAAATGTTAAACTTAAATGTTAAATGTTAAATGTTAAACTTAAATGTTCAATGTTAAACTTAAATGTTAAAATTGGTTCAGCCTTGCAAGTTGAGAACATGGTTTAAGGACTTAATAATGTAGTTGGAAATTGTTGACTGCAACTTCTTCATTGTTTCAGTGATGGAGCCGTCTAGTCAAAACCTGCCTTCTATGTTAACATCACAAACCGTGAGTCAATCTGTAGAAGCTGCCCATACCACTCCAAATTCTGCACCAAATAATGAACAGGCAGCAACTGCAACAGTTGCAGCTGTTGCTAAAGCTAATGCTCGTCATCCTCCTCTTGCAAAGAAAAGAAAACAAAATGCAAATGGTTCTGGAGAACTTCTGTTTTCTAGGACTATTTCAATAAACTACCTGATGAAAAAGAACCAACAGCAGCTTGTAAGCACTGCCATAAACGGTATTTTTGTGACACAAATAAACATGGAACATCGAAATGCTTGCTCACTTGAAAGTCTGTGCCAAGTATCCATATGCTTTGATTAGTGACCCTAATCAAACAACTATTGCTTTGATTGTGCACATATACTAAATTTAGTGGTTAATGATGGATTAAAAGACTTGCACAGTTCCATTTCCAGCATTCGGACTGCTGTTAGATTTGTAAGGTCTTCACCACCTAGGGCTGCTAAATTTAAAGACTGCATAGAGTTTGCTGGAATTACATGTAAGAAATTTTGTGTCTTGATGTTCCTACAAGGTGGAACTCCACTTATTTGATGTTAGATGCTGCCGAGAAGTTTCAGGCAGCTGTTGAAAAGCTTGATGAAGAAGATTCAAGCTATAAAGGTTTCTTTGGGGTTGATAGTCCTCCCAGTAAGAATGATTGGGAGAATGTCCGTGTTTTTGTGTCCTTTTTGAGGATATTCTATGAGGCTATAAAGGTTTTTTCAGCATCACAAGAAGTGAGCTTACATGTCGCATTTCATCAATTGTCTTCAATATATTGTGAACTGAAAAATTCTTCCATGAATCTGAACACTATTTTGGCCACTATGGGTTTTGAAATGAAGAAAAAGTATGACAAATATTGGGGATCTGTTGCAAACATCAATCAGTTTCTTTATTTTGGTGTTATTTTTGATCCCCAGTATAAGTTAAGATTTGTAGAGTGGTCTTTTGAGGACATGTATGGTAAAGATTCTCACTTTGCAAAAGAGCTGTCCACCTCTTTAAAGACCAATCTGTTTAAGATGTACCACACTTACAAGAAAGCCTATGACCTGAAAAACAATGTTGGACAATCCTCTTCTAGCTCAACAGTAGGTGTTTCCCCAGTTGAAACACCTTTAGTTGCTGAAATATCAGCATCACAAGCAAGGGCTAATGCTTTTATGCAACACTTGAAGGAAAAGGATTCCATTGACAAACAAAATGAGCTTGAGAGATATTTAAGTGAGGCCAACATAAATCAGACTGAAAAGTTTGATATTCTTATTTGGTGGAAACATAACTCATCAAGGTACCCAATATTATCTACCATAGTAACAGATCTTATGGCCACACCAGTATCTACAGTGGCATCAGAGAGTGCTTTCAGTGCAGGGGGAAGGGTTGTAGACACATTTAGAAGCTCTCTTAAGCCAGAGATGGTAGAGGCTTTGATTTGTACTCAAAATTGGTTGAGGCCTTCCCTCTTCCAATTCAAAGATCTCCAACTCAATGATGAGTATGAAATAACTAAGAGTGTTGTGATAGGTAATATTTTAATGCATTATTTGCCTATGGAATTATTTAGAATTTGTGTGTTTTTAATTTGTATACTGATTAACTGAAGTATATTTTTTTTAATTGTGACATAGAATTTGAAGAAGTTGGATCTGGAACAGCATCTACAGCTGGGTCATCTCAGTAGTAGTAGGCTATTAATTTGTATGTTTCCTATTGAATTATATTCTTTCTATTGGAATGTTTTAGTTTGTATGCTACTGACTATCCATTGTGTTCTTCATGCAGGTTCTGTTTTGGTTTGTATGCTACTGACTATGCATTTTGTGCACCATATAGATGAGGGTAATTACTGTCTCCCTGAATATGCTTTTCATAAGTCTGTTCCTGTTTTGCTAATTATGTTCTTCCTGCAGGTTCTCTTGGTGACATTTGAGGAAACATCATTTTGAAGCAGACTTTTGTGATTAGTAATGGAAACTAATTTCTAATTGAAACATTGATAGCTGTCTAAGTTACTGTTTTACTGCCATTGGCTACTTAACTTTGTATGCTTAATCTATTTTTTGAGACTGCATAGTGTGGGTTATTTATAGATTGAGAAGTTAAATCATTTTATAGTTGTTTGTATGGTTTTTAACTTTGATAGATGCCTGTTTGTATGGTTTTGAGGCCTCTTTGTATGGTTTTAAGGCCTGTTTGTATAGTTTTTTGAGACTGCATAGTGTGGCTTATTTATAGATTGAGAAGTTAAGTAATTTGATAGCTGTTTGTATGGTTTTTAAGCTTTAATAGCTGTCTATTTGTATGGTTTTTAGGCCTGTTTGTATGGTTTTCAGGCCTATACTGTTAAAAAGAAAATGGCCCAATCATTTAAATTGAAATGACCCAATAATATGACAGCAAACTGACCCATGAAAATTGAAGTTTTAACTTGAGAAAACCAAAAAAAAGGCTCATGAATTTTAGTTAGTTAAATTCAATAAAGAAAATGGCCCATTCATGTAAAATAAATGGCCCAATTTAAAATGGCTCATTAAAATTGAGGTGTTAATTTTAGAAAAATGGTACAAGAATTATGTTGGGCCAAAAAATCGTAATGGGCCTAATAAAAGGCTTGACCCGTGTAAACCCAACCGACCCAATCCGCGACTCGCCCAACCCGCACCCGCCCAACCCGTTTGGACACTTGGACGGAAATGGGCCACATAATTTGTATCAAGGTTTGGGCCGGTTGGGTGGTTTTGGGCCCGAACCCACCCAAACCCGACTGGTATCCAGGCTTAGGATCATCTACAACGCGTTGCGGCCACCGCAACATCATTGAATTTAAGAGAGAGAAATACACATACACGTCAAAATCTAAATTTATTGCCATGTAAATATATTATGTGGAAAAAAAAGTAAAATTACTATAACTTTTTCTATTTTGCATTTCTTATATAAAACTTTCTTAATTTTTGAACCTGCATGAAAAAAACAACTATCATTTTCTGAATACGCTACATTTAAACTCTATAATTTTGTAAAAAAAAAAAAAACCACTATATATCACACGGGTACAAGTGTGAGTTATCAACGGATGTGATCTGTTATACATAAATCGTGAAAAACTGAAAAAGAATAAAAAAATTAAATGAAAAAAATAATATAAATAGATATTTTTAGAAATAAATTAAATTTAAATCTAAATATAATTCAGGTAAAATTGATATTCAATGAATCACACCAGGAAAAAATACATAAAAAATAAAATTGTTATAATAATGCATCAAAAGAAGGATCCCAATGATCCCGTTTAAAAATATAATAGATTCTTATAGTTTCACTAAATTTTTACTATAAGCTTTACAAATAAGAAGAAACCTAAATATCTCATTTAAATATATACTCATTGACTTTTAAATAAGTGTATACACATTTTTAATAGAGTTTGACCATCAGATAAGCAAAGTGTAATGTCTTGCAAGGAATTGTTATACATATTTATTTAATAAATTATTTATATTTTTAAAATTAATTTTTTTATTAAATTTAATCAACTACTCAATAAATTGAAGAAATTTTCAAATTTGAAACTATACATTAGAGCGTAGGCTAAATCAATGTTTTTTAAGAATGAGCCAATTTTGTACTGAAATTAAATTATTATATCATAATATTACTTGACCCAATGGTTTGGTGAACCTTCTAAATTTAGTATATTAAATTCAAATGGGTAGATTTTTAATTTATCTCATTTATAGTTTTCTTTTGAAATAAGATCATTAAATTTTTTTATTAAAAAATAAGATCATTAGATTGATTCTATATGAATAAGTATATATTCACTTGATTGATTCCATATGAATAAGTATATATTCACTTGATTGCTTGATAATTATATTAATTATGAAGTAATAATATTATGTTAATTGTTTAGATACGTATACTGTATTCGATCGAGATTAATATAAATAGTAAACTGAAAAAAGATGAGAATATATAAGTTTTTTTTATATGAAAAACAAAATGAGAATATATAAGTTGATAATTGAACACACAAAAAACATAATAATATTATGTTACAATGTTACATGAGAGTTACTACTTAAAACATTCTAAAACAGAAAATGAAAAAAGATAAAATATTAAATCAAATAACAAAACGTAAAAAGCAAACCATAGATAGGAGAATTTAAATAGTGTAAATTATTCATATTTTAAATTTTAAAAATTATCTAAAAAATTTGTTAAAAATAATTACGATTGTAAATGCCTTAGCATGTTTATTTTTATTTATACGAAAGTGATTACTAACAAGAAAACTACTCTAGGGGACAAACCCCCATGAATCATTACTAATGAGAATGTCTAATAGAGGAGAAACATTGTCAACATAAGTGACATTAAAAGAAGCTTGGTGGCCTTGATTTGCAACCATATCCGCACATGTATTTGCATCTCTACTAATGGTAGTGATTGAAGTAGTCCAATCCTACAAATGAAGGAAGTTCTTGATCTCTTTAAGAAGAGGGCTTATAGAAGGAAAAATAGAAAATTTCTTCCTAATCACGTCAGCTATCACAACGGAATCCGCCTAAAAAAACATGTTTTAAACCCATATCTCTTGTCAATTTAACTCCATGTAGTAAAGCACTCATCTCAGCATACAAAACATTACAAGGCCCAAGCTTATAGTAAAATCCCTTAACAAAATGACCAAACTCATTTCTAATAATCCCACCAATAGATGAACTACATAAAGATGACTTATGTGAACCATCTATATTAACTTTATAAAAACCCATGGTGGAGCAGTCCACCTAGCAGGATTTTTATCGATCAGACCTGAGTGAGATAAATTTGGCTTATGAAGCTCTTTCTCAATAACATGGACCTTGTTTGTTACATAATACTTGAATATGCTTCCCATCTCAGAAGCATTGTCAAAAACATGCTTATTTCGGTCCTTCCAAAGTGCCCAGATTGCCACACCAAAGAAAGTTTGCCAGCTCCAAGGCACCTTACGCATTTTCTTAGTATTTAGATTCCAATCCAGCCACTGAAAGATGCCTAAACTAAAGAACCTACTCCACTCCATGGGTACAATACATAAGTTCCAAAATTCATGGATAGCTTCACAATGCCTTAACAAGTGCATAAGTGTATAAAAGTTTATTAATAACAAAGTGCATAAGTGCGTAAGTGTACTTAAGCGTATTTAATTGATATATTAATAACAAAGTATTTAATTGATATATTTAATTGATATTTAATTGATAAAAGTGCATAATATAAATTTCTTGGATGCCTTAGCAGGTTTATTAATAAAAAATATTTAATTGATTGTATAAAAGTTGCCAAATTTTCATATACGTGACAATATCTTTCTAAATGAAATTTATATTATGAAATATATGTTTCACCGCAAATATTAAGTTAAATTTGAATATGAAATTAAATTATAAAAATTAAATTAAACTATTAGGAATTGTATCTTAACAACGATAAAAATAGCAATAATAGTAATAAGTAATAACGTTGTTTAGGACAAATTTTAATTCGAATGGCGCAGGTGTGTGTCGAACCAAATTTTTAAAGGGTCAGTCCCCAGCTGACAGGTTTATGGGCCTAAGTTCAATTCTACGTTGAGGACTAACGAGAAAACAAATGTGAACTAATGGCATAAGAAAGAATAATATGATTTGGATGAATAAAACAATAATGATATTGAAAAATGGACAAGATTTAAAACAACAAGCAAAGTAAACTATGAACAGCTCTTGAAACAATGCAATGTGTTTGATCCTAAACCTTGAAATTAAAGGAATTCGAAAGCTAAGTGCTAAAATTAAAGCTAACTAGTGGCGGAGGCAGTAGCGGCGTACATCACTTTCCGTGTGGCCAATGACCCTGTGTGAGCGGGCATGTTAGACGTGTTTAGGAATTCGTGTGTTGTTTGTGTTGTTTCGTCCATCTTTTCTCCAATACTCAAGACTCCTATTTATAGCCGATCACTCATCCTCAGGCCACTTCTTCTAGCAACCGCTCCATTATGCATCTCTCGTTGTCACGTTACCATAGTGGCTTCTAAAAACTGCCCACTACTCCGATCATCACTCTGGGTAACTGCCCTCGTTTTTAATGTTTTCTGATTCAACAATCTTCTGACCCCTTCTAGAAGCCTTGTCTTCGACCTCCTAATTTTAACCTATGTCTTCGATTTGCATTTCCTCGATTACATGTCTTCGACTCTTCCCCTTCAATCGATCTCTTTCGACTAATCGCCAGCGCCTCTTTGCTTTTTTCTTCGATCGCATGCATATCAATCGAAAAGGTCCTGCTTTTGAAAATTTGAATATACGCCTCAACAAATGTGATATGTTTCAAGGCAAAATTTTATTTGATAATTTTTTGAAGTGTTGGAATTACATTAAAATTTGTACATACTTCTGTCTATTGTTAATTATTTGCAATATCGATAGTAAATGATATATATAAAAATATTCAAAATAGGTAAGATATTGTAAGAGAATATATTTATGATTTGTATTATGATTATCGATTGATATGGTGTAATATAAAAGAACAATTTAAAAAAGAAATTGATTTAGGAAGAAAATTGAGTGACTCTGGTTTTGACATGCGAAATTATCTATGTGGAAGAAAACCTCGCTTTCATATATACTCGGGCTATGTCGATACCATAGTTTGTACATGTCTACTTCATGGGAGTTATCCGTGTAATGATATCAATTTTTAAAAGGAATAAAAGAAGTATAAAAAAGTAGAGACAAGGTAGAAAAGTGATATCGTAGAAAGAAGAGTTGAGGAGTCAAGAGAGAAATAGAATAAGAATATGTCAATCGAAAAAAATAAAGTGAGAAAGCAAGCAAGTGTGTATGTCAATGGAGGAAAATTCTAGGTTGCTCTAAAAATAAATTAACTTGCTTTGAAATTTGAAAGTTAATAATAACAATAAATAGTGATTGATGACTAATGATTAATCATGTATATATTAATTAAAATCAGGCAAGTCATGATATCATAGTTTGTACATGTCTCCTTCATGGGAATTATCCCTATAATGATATCAATTTTTTAAAAGGAATAAAAGAACTATAAAAAAGTAGAGAGGAGGTAGAAAAGTGACACAGTAGAAAGAAGAGTTGAGGAATCGAGAGAGAAAGAGAATAAGAATATGACAATAAAAAAAAAATGAAAAAGCAAGCAAGCAAGTATGTTGATGGAGGAAAAGTCTAGATTGCTCTAAAAATAAATTAACTTGCTTTGAAATTTGAAAGTTAATAATAACAATAAATAGTGATTGATGACTAATGATTAATCATGGATTTTTTTTGATCGCTATGATTAACTAATGATTAATCATGGATATATTAATTAAAACCAGGCAAGTCATTTAAGAGAATTATAATACTAATTAAAAACTGAAAATTTATTTAAGGAAATATAGTTAGGTTTTTAATTTTAATAATGATTGTATTAAAATAATAATTTTATTTTATAGGGAAACTGAATGATTCTAAGAGTGATACGTGGAATTTATTTTTTGAAATATATAGTTGCGTCGATAGGTTTTACATAGGTGGAAGATTTGATTATGATATTAAAACATGTAAGCAAATTTCATGTGTATGGTAATTTCTTTTGTTTAAAAGCAATGCGGATAATAATTGGAAAAAAATCAAATCAGTGTATTTTGGGGAATTAGACTGGAACATCACGAATATTTTGACCTATCACACACATTATAGATAATTTTTTATAGTTTTAGACCTGCATTTAACTCCTCACCAAAAAAAAAGACTTGAATTTAACCTAATTTGCCTCACTGTGTATGATGTTTCTGAAGAAATTCTGAGCAACTTTGAATGTAACTTTAACATTTGCAGGTATATGAAAAAGACATATAAGATACTATGCCCTTAGGTTATGATAATGAAAAGTCAAGTTTATTGACGCAGTTAAGATACTATGCCTTTGATATGCCCTTTACTTAATAGGTGTGTGATAATAAAGGCTGACTTAGTATAGATGACTTGCGGAATAATAAGAATGTGTATTTGGTGTCCATTATTTAATGTCTGAGAAATGCTAGGGACACACTCTTTAACATATTGGATAGTAAAAGGTCAAGTTTATTGATGCAATTAATTAATGTACTCTGCCTATCCTTTATTTAAGGGAAAATTGCTTTCACCTCTCCTGAGGTTTTCATAAACTACACACAAACCCCCTTTAGTTTTGGAAAAACACTCGCCTCCCCTGGAATCAAACGCCGTTTAGCCATCGTTAAAAAATATCTCATTTTTGTTTTGGTGATGCCTCTGAAACCTGAATTGTGCCTCACCATAGCCAAAACAAGCAAGAGGGAAGGAGCCAAGTGGTCACGAACGCACCAAATATCTAAATCGTGCTTACCCTCGGTGTAGTTATGGTCGCACGATAGGGAACGACTTCAGAAAGGAGGAAGAGGGGGGAACCTTGCAAAAAGCCGCTCGTAGTGGCAGTCTATGTCGATGTGGCTTCATTGGGGAGGATATTGGGTTTGTCATACGGATTTGCATCAGTTTCTTCCGGTTGATTTTAGAGGTTTTGGTTTACATAAAGAAGCTAATATTTTGTGACAAAGTTCTGACACTACAATTCTTTGTTGTTTATGGCTGTAGAGGAATACTGCAATTTTAAAGGGCATTTGTTTTGCTCTAGATTTATTATGCATAGGCTTATTTTTATTAGCCGCCTTTTGCTGTTCTGCTCATGGTGTTCTTAGAAATATTTCTTTCTCAGACATGCAAATATTGGCTTGTTGCGTGATTCAATCCCAAGGTTTTGTTTTTGCTTTTTCAGTATTGTTTTCTTGAGAAGATGTCTCATCCCTTTGCTTTGTACTATTATCTTCTTTCTTGATAAATTTCTTTCTGTAAAAGAAGAAGAGTACCCGAGTATATTGGAAAAGAGCATGATGTTTTATTTATTTTCTTTTGCTTTGATACAGTCAAACATGAAATTGTTGTACTTCAATATCAAAATCAAAAGTTGATATTGTTGATATTGGTACATTTGCCAAAGTAGGAGATTTTTCGGAAGAAACATCATGTTTTGCCTCCTTTTAACAGAGCAACAACAGAGTTATCTTGTAGGGGGTGTTTATGTCACTTGTAGAAACAAATAGGGGAGGTAAGTGTTGATTTAAAACTAGAGGGGTGTGTGTGTATTATTTAAGGAAACATTAGGGGAGGTCAATATAATTTCCCCTTTATTTAACCCTTTATTATTTAATATACGTGTGATAATAAGGCTAACTTATTATAGTAATGACTGACTTAGGATAAGTGACATGGGGAATACCATAAAAGTGTGATTGATGCAATTAGTATAGATGACTTGGGAAATATCAATACCAGGGACCTGTAGTTGATGTTTATCATTGAGTATATTGTGTAATAAAAAGTCACATTTATTGATGCAGTTAAGATACTATAGCAGATGTGTCCTTTGGAGTGTTAAATGTTTATTCACGTTTGTACCCTTTTAATTAATAGTATACCATTGTAATGATTGATTTAGGATAAATGACATACGAAACAACATAGAAGTGTAATTGATGCAGTTGATATATATGAGTTCGGAAATATCAATACCAGAGATTTGTAGTTGATGCTTATCATTGAGTACATTGGGTAATGAAAAGTCACATTTATTAATGCAGTTAAGATACTATAGCAGATGTGTCCTTTGGAATGTTAAATGTGTATTTATGTTTTGACCTTTTAATTAATAGGTGTACAATGCTAATGACTGACTTAGAATAAGTGGCATAGGGAATACCATAGAAGTGTAAATGATGCATTTAGTATAAATGACTTAGAAAATATCAATACCAGAGATTTGTAATTGATACTTATCACTGAGTACATTGGGTAATGAAAATTCACATAGGGAATGCTTCTATGGCATGCCTTGGTAGACAAAATGCATCTACACATAGATTGGTAGACGAAATACATCATGTCTTTTTATGTTTCAATACAACAATTTAACCACTTATGCAATTATTATTTAATACACATTCACATTTATCATACCAATAATATATAACACTACTCATATTTGAATCATAATTGCTACCCTTTCATATAGCAGACATTGAAAACTAAACAAACACCTCAAGACAATAATAAATTCGCATCATGCCTTGGTAGACGAAATAAGACACTCATGACATTAATAAATTCATATAATAATGTAATTTAATCACTCACGCGGTTAGTATTTAATATGCATTTATATTTCCTATAATAACAATAAATAACACTACTCATAGGTGTATTATACTTGTTGTCCTTTCATTTAGCTAACATTGGAAACTAAACAGACACTTCATGTGTCCGAGAATAGAAAATTAAGATCCACAATAATTATGAGATTTTTGTGCCTTTGTGCCCTTTTAATTCTGTTGACATTGAGACTCGATGGACACAATGATATCTTTGTGCCCTTTTCAATATCCAACTGTTTATCTCCTTATGCATTCATGGCAGACGATTTTTGGCCATCAAGAAGCCAAATTTACAGCCATCAAGAAGTCAGATTTTCGTCTCCATATCCAATTGTTTGTCTCCTAATTATGCATGGATATGACCTCTTCAAGGATCAATGTTTCAATGACATCATTTGTGCATTAATTTAGAATTGCATGTTCCAATACTCAAATTAATCACGCATGAAGTTAATAATTAATATGCACCTCCATTGAAAATGTGAAGCCGTGCAGTATTCATTAATATGAAAATTACTATTCATCGTAAGATGCACAATTACTGCCCTTTCATCTTACTTGCATTGGTAACTAAACAATCACCTTCCACAATGCACAACTGCCACTAGTAGTAGCTCACATTGGAAACTAAACAACAACAATAATTACTATTACTATGCCTCAATACCCAATGCTACTGACATCTCATGAAGTACTCAATAGCCACAATATTATAATAATTTCGTTTTAATAAGTTCACATTAGAAACTCAACAGATGACTGGGCCATCTTTCTGTTAGTCTCTCGTATATATATAAGACAGCAAAGACTGGTCAATAGATAATAGATTGGTTTCGTTTGTTATGTCATCTGCATGTGTATTGCATTCTAAATTGTTTTGCCTTTGATTCTTCATCAAGAAAGTTGCTTCCAAAATGGACTACACATAAGCCATGGAAACTTATGTTAACTACCGAACTTTCATTTGTGAATACCATCCAAATTCTTTAAGTATTGAATGAACTCAAAGATTTTTCTCCTATCATTTCTGAATAATAAATATTTAGGATGAGTCACTGCTAATAATTATTGTCTTTTTCTTCCAGGTGAGGGGAGAGTTGTTGTTACTGTTTTCGCTGGATTACTTTGATCAAATTAGGAATTCAGTCAAGCTCTTTTATCATGCTGATAATGAGTTTGAAATCACTGTTAAAAAGAAAAATGGTCGGGTTTATTTAGAACATGGATGGTAGCATAATGGGAGTGTATACAATCTTCCACTGGGGGAATGGGTACTAATGTTGTATCACGGTTCTGATGAAACGGCGCTTGAGGTAAGAGATAGAAATCGGAAAGGCGATGTTGAAAGTACTTCCCTATCGAAGAAACTGATAGGGAAGTACTTCCCTATCGAAGAAACTGGATGAGACAAGCTAAAAAAGAAACTGATGTTGAAAGAAGGCGATGTTGTCTGCCTTGGTGTATCGAAGAATGATCAGACTATCATTTTCTTTGTCTTAGATAAATAAAGAGTGGTGATGATAATCATTCTTTGTTTTTTTTTTTTTTGGAGCAGTAAAAGAACATTTATTTATGTGCTTACTTTGCTTTATCAATTTATGAACTGTTTTGTTTTCTATAAACTAGTGCTTTGTTTTTTATATAAATTTGCTTACTAATTCTGTTATCCAAATCACTCATGTAAATTTATTATATTGTCATTATATTTTTTTATTTATTTTTCTATTTATCTTACTTTGTTTACACCAAGAATAGTTTTCATATTTCATTTCCTAAAATAAAAAATGTATACCGAATAATAATGATACAATAGAATACCTAAATTTACAGTAATTATGAGTATATGATTAACGTAAATTATAATTTATTTCAAAATTTATATGATAAGAATTCTTAAACTATAAAGCATAATATATGCCCCGTCCATCACACGACACAGGTACATGCACTAGTAATATATAATTGATGATGATAATACCCCTGTTACATATTTTGACTCATTATATAAAATTCCCCATATTTGGTCAAATCATACACAAATCACATCATATTTCTAAACACATTAATTACAAATAAATCCCTTTTGTTAAGGTAAAACTTTGAAATCATTGAATACACAATTAATAAAAAATTTGAAATAACAATAGAGATATAAAAAAAAATTTTAGCAAAGAAAGGAAAGTTGTCTCATTAAAACCTTCTGATGCAAAACCCACCTTAAGAAAAAAATATAGAAGGAAAAAGAGTATTCTTCTTTTATTTTATTAATTAATAAAAACGTGGAAAAGAAAAAAACAAGGAAACACTGGGGGACTAGGCCAAAATCCATGAAAAAAAAATACAAGGGAAAAACATCAAGAAAATCGAAAATAAGGAAAACTAAACCGATTACAATAAAAGTCTTCCATGATAAACTTGGGGGTTAAATCCCACCATGAAAAGCACTGACTAGAGACCCATTGGGAAGCTAGCTTATCTGCACAAGAATTCCCCTCGCTCTAGATATGGGAGATAAAAAACTGCATTTGAGCAACGAGAATGGGGCAATTTTTCCAGCGATTTCTATATATCCTAGGTAGGCATGATTTGTGAAGGTTTGCACCACGAGCCCATGTCACACTCTAACCACAACTTATGCCAACCTTTTTTATGAGCAAACTCTATGGCCATCATAGCCGCCACTAGTTTCGCATGAAACAAAGGCTCTTCTCCCAAGTAATCAGCAAAGCAGCCCATGAAGGTTCCACTAGAATCCCTGAAAATAGCACCACAAGCCGCAGGGCCCGGGTTCCCTCTAGAAGCGTCATCCGATTTACACTTGACCCAACCACAGAGAGGCTTGTGCCAAGTCACTTGGATGATAGAGGGAGCTTTAGGAGCGTGGGAATCTGCTGAGAAGAATTTCAGAATAGAAAACTCATCAATAGAATTGGAAGAAGAACATTTAGATAATTTGCCAGATAAGGAAACTGCAACCACCACCAGATGAATGGATCTCTCAAAAGAAATTTTACTATTTTGGAAATATTTTTGGTTTCTGGCATACCAAATGACCCAAAAAATATGAATAACCGCTGAGAGCACCAAATCAGCGACCTGAGAACACCAACCTCTATCACAAATCTTGAAGAGTGTGTCCAAGGATGTGCAGTCCAGAGTACAATTCAAAGAAGATGCAAGCCAGTTCCAGAGATTCTCGGCAAAGGGACAATTCTGCTGAGCGTTGGCAAAGGCAAAAAATAGATACAACCACACAGCCCCTCCGACAAAGCTGCTCATTCGTAGGCATCCTGTTATGAAAAATGTGCCAGACCAAGAAAGACTTCGAGGGAGGAATAACTGAGCTCCAAATCTTCTTACCCCATGACATTGTATTCCCACTAGGAACAAGAGCTAGGTAAGCATCTTTAAAACTCAAACAACCAGAGTCAATGCCTTTCCAAATCAAATCATCCTTACTATCCTCATCACAGAGAAGCACTTGCTGAACATCATCTGCAATCTTGGGAAACCTGCGAACGAACGAGTAAGGAAGCACCCAATCTCGACCCTGTAAGAAATCAGCCACTTTGGCCTTTAAGAGACGATGCGCCAAGGAGGGAATATTAAGGAGGTCCACTATAGGTTGCCCAAGCCAGTTATCCAACCAAAAATTCACGCTATTACCATCACCAATATACCAGAAGCTACCTTGGAGGATGGTCTGAAGAAATTGCTGGATACCAGGACAAATAGACGATTTGGCGTAATAAGTAATAGGCTTATTAAAACGTACAAATCTAAACTTGAGTAGATTGGCCAAAGGTTGAGAAGATGCTAGAACATCCCACGTGAGCTTAAGCATTGCAGCTTCCTTGATTGACCTAAGAGGCCTAATACCAAGACCACCTTCGCTCACTGGGGCGCAAACTTTGTGTCAGGCCACAATGTAAATTTTCCTAGTGTGAATGTCTCCCGACCAGATAAAATTTCTAATCCAGTTGTCAAGCATCTTCAGAAGAGTAATAGGCCAAGCATAAGAGATATAAATTACTTGCAAGATCAATCAAAATTATTTTATTATAATTAACTTCTTAAGAATCAAATGATGAAAAAATAAAGTTTAAATTTCGTAAAACATACATCTCAGGACAATAATTAAGAAAAATATTATGCAAAAAAATATAATTTATTTCTTTAAAATTTTGCAATGCACACACACACATATTATTTAAAATTTTAAACTTATTTCTACCATTTAATTCATAAAAAATTGGTCTTAATAAATTATTTGCTCCCTTACTCTCATGTATCTTATTTTGCTCCTTTTTTACTTGGTTACCTGGCGTATTTTTAATCTTTGGTAAGAATTGGGGGAACCAGCTCTTACACGAAAACTTGAATATGTGAACTCAAAAGTTATCACGAATCTTACACGTGATAATATTGATGCAGATATTTTTTCTACCAAGCTGCCAAGGTTATTATATTATATGATGGAGACTGACCTAGAAATTGTAACGCCCATACTCTAATAATTATTGAAATAAAACAATTTATATTAAAGCACATGAATTACTAAAAATTTAAAACTTGATTAACATTCACAAGTCTAAACTTTAGTCTATGTTATAAGTCTAAGTGTTAGAATTACAACATAATCCAAGTCCAAAGCTTGGGAATACAAAATACATGATCAATCTTTGTCCTTAATAACAAAAAGAGTCAAGTACATCTCTTAAAATAACTTAAACTAGAAACTATAAGCCTCTAGCATCATCTACTTCTCCTCCGGTACCTGCTTATCTAAACAAACAAAGGAAAGATGAGATTATAAAATCTCAGTGAGTCCTTCACGGACCCCTCACTAATACTCGCCACAATCACAATAATATTCATTTACAAACATTAAAGCAAACATGACAATATCATACATCAATGATTGCTCGTGACATGGTTTGGTAACAGTGGTACAACCGCTCTGCACTTACAAATCCTTTGAGTAACAGCTGGGACGTATCATTTGGTAACAATGGTACAACCGCTCTGTACAACTAATTGTAATAGTCGGGACATGCCGTTACCTCACAGTGGGGAAACCGCTCTGCACTCATAACTATTTCGTAACTGTCGGGATGTATCGTTTGCTAACAGTGGTACAACCGCTTTGTGCAACCGTCATTACAACAGTCGGGACGTATCGTTACCGCACAGTGGTACAACCGCTCTGTATGACTATCTTAATAGAACCATTATAAATTCAATAGTTCTAATACCGTATCTTAGGGTTTTCAACAAACTTATGCTGTAACAACTTTTCTAAGGGATTCCAATGATATCCCTTCGGTCTCTTTGGATTTAGAACACTAAAAACAAGTATGCATAGCCTTACAAGCCCTTAAAATGTGACAAATCACAAAACTGCACAAACTGGAGCGCTGGAGCGCATCCTGGCGCGCGTCGCGCGCCTGTGTCCTGTGCTGCGCAATGTGTCACGCACGCTGGAGCACGCTCTAGGGGTGTCGCGCATGGTGTCGCACGCGCAGGGCCCGCTCAAGAGCTTTTGCCCCCTTTTGATTTTGTTTCTCCGCTCGCCGCACACGTCACGCACGTTTCTACGTGTTCCTGGCAGTGTCGCGCGTTGAGTCGCGCACGTAGGGCGCACTTGCGCGCTTTTGGGCCATTTGGCCTCTGTTTCTGGGTGCATAAAACGCACTAGAGCGCGTTGTTGCGTGCATTCTGCAAAATTTTGCAGAAAACCTGTTTTTCTGCACTGTCTCAATTCCAGCCTTAATTTCTCTCAATCCAAGACTAATCCAAAACAATTAGGACTCAAAAGCAAGGACCAAACATGATTAATGGAAGAATCAAAGCATTTAGTATAAGAATCACAACCAAAACACATAGTTCTCGTATCATCAAATACATCAAACTATGAATATAACAATTAAACCCAAACTCATTTCATGCTTTCCAAGCATTCATTCATAGAAAATAAGAAAACACACAAAATGAAAGGGGAAAAGAAGCCCTAAAGGAGGGTCTTTTGTGTGCCCATCCACTAAGTGAGAAGAACTCATAAATAAGCTTCAAGAACTTGAGCTATAGAGGTTGAAAACCTTGATTTCCTTCTCCTCTTCTTCTTCTCCAACTTGAGCTCCTCTTTCTCTCCAGTTAGGGCAACTTCAAATTTCTGAAAATGCCCTCGAATCAGCTCCAAATCTTCTCCTCTAACCAAGAATTGAAGAACTCTTACTAATTTTTCTCTTGTCTCAATCAAACCCTTAAGCCCTAGGTCCCCTTCTTCCTCTCTTCTTCCTCCCTTCTTCTTTTCTTTTCTTTCTTCTTTTCAGCAGGAAAAACACGAGGGAGGGAGTGAAAAAGAGAGAGCTGTGAAGGAATAAGGAGGGAAAAAGAAAAATAAGTGCGAACCATTTTGTCCCCAAATTAGCTTAAGTAAAATACCCAACTACTCTTCTTTTAACTAAAACTCTCTTAATACCATTACTTCATACACACCCCTAATTGATTAACAACACCCAATTTAATTACTCAACCCTTAATTTAAAATATATAAATGCTCAAATTAATAAAGCTAAATATTTAAATTAGACGGGGTGATACACTACTACCCACCTTTTAAGAGTTTTTGTCCTCAAAAACTAGATAAAACACATACCTATTGAAACAGATACGGGTATTGGTCTCGCATCTTTGCTTCAATCTCCCAAGTAGCCTCCTCAGGAGTGGATCCTTCCCAAATGACCTTGACCAAGGGGACGGTCTTGTGCCTTAGTGTCTTGAAGTTGCGGTCTACAACTTCTACCGACATGGGCTGGTATGTCAAATCTGACTGCAGTTGTACAAACTCATGATCCAAGGGTTGATAAGCGTCAGGAACGTACTTTCTGAGATGTGACACATGGAATACATTGTGAAGATTTGACAAGGATGGAGGTAGAGCGATTTGATAGGCAACGGAACCGACTCTTTGAAGAATTTCAAAAGGACCGATATAACAAGGACACAACTTTTTAGCTCGAAGTGGCCTACCAATACCTATCATAGGAGTTACCATTAGGAACACTTGCTCTCCCTCTTTAAACTCAAGAGGTTTCCTCCTCTTATCGGCGTAACCTTTCTGCCGACTTTGAGCAGTTTTCATTCTATCCCTAATCTTTTGGATTTGATTAGTGGATTCCTGGATTAGGTCTGGCCCTAACAACCTTTTCTCACCTACCTCAAACCAACATAGAGGGGTTCTACATTTGCGACTATAGAGTGCCTCGTACGGCGCCATACCTATGCTAGAATGGTAGCAGTTATTATAAGCAAACTCGATTAGAGCCAGATGCTCATCCCAACTTCCACCATCATCTAATACACAAGCTCTAAGCATGTCATCTAGGGTTTGAATGGTACGCTCTGCCTGTGGATGATAAGTGGTGCTAAGACTCAATCTCGTTCCTAGGCCTAGGGCCTATTGAAAATGTTTCCGAAAACTGGGAGTTAAACTTAGGATTCCTATCGGAGACAATGCGAGTGGGTACTCCGTGGAGTCTAACAATCTCTCTAATATAGATCTTAGCTAACCTAGCAGTGTTGAAAGTGGGCTTAATTGGTAGAAAGTGAGCAGATTTAGTCACTCTGTCCACAATGACCCAAATGGAGTCATACCCAGACTGAGTGCGAGGCAAGCCTATCATAAAGTCCACTGAGTGCAAGTGCGAGGCAAGCCTATCATACTCTGATATTCTATCTTGGTTTTCTCACAAATCAAGCATTGAGCTACAAATTCACCTACGTCATTCCTCATTCCCGGCCACCAGTACCTTTGTCTAAAGTCGTGATACATCTTAGTAGAACGAGGGCGTACCGAGAATCCACTCTTGTGGGCTTCTTCAAGAATTTGATTCTTGATTGTTTCATCATTAGGGATACAAATCCTTTGATGAAAGTGGATAATACCATCACTGGCTTTGCAAAATCTGGGATGGTGTCTCCTAGCTTGAAATTCCCCATCTAAACTCTGGGCATACCTAATTTGGTCTCTAAAACCACACGTGATCTCCAAATGGCTCACTATTAGGCTATCCCCTATTGAAAACATTCCTAAGTCCAAATCCTTAAAGGATTCTAATAACTTCATTTCCTGGATCATCATCGAAGATACATGAAGAGACTTTCTGCTTAAAGCGTCGGCGACTACATTCGCCTTGCCCGGGTGACACTGTAACTCAAAATCATAATCCTTGAGGAACTCTACCCATCTCCTTTGCCTCATATTCAGCTCTCTTTGATCAAATAGGTATTTTAAACTTTTATGGTTACTGAATATCTCAAACCTGGCACCATACAAATAATGCCGCCAGATTTTCAAGGCAAAGACTATAGCTGCTAGCTCTAAGTCGTGAGAAGGATAGTTTTCCTTGTGGGGCTTTAACTGTCTAAATGCATAGGCTACCACTCGCCCATTCTGCATGAGAACACACCCCAAACCTTTCTTATAAGTATCACTATAAACCTCAAAACTTAAGGTCGGGTCAGGGATAATTAAAACTGGTGCACTAGTCAGCCGGAGTTTGAGCTCTAAAAAATTTTTCTCGCAGCTCTTATCCCACACAAACGGTTGTCCCTTTTGGGTTAACCGGGTGAAAGGAAGAACTAACTAGGAAAACACTTCTATGAACCTACGGTAATACCTAACCAGTCCTAAGAAACTCCCAACCTCCGTAGTGGTATTCGGTCGTTCCCACTCGAGAACGACTTCTACCTTACTGGGATCAATAGCCACTCTCTCCTGGGAAATGACGTGTCCTAAAAACTTGACCTCGGTGAGCAAAAACTCACATTTTTCTGGCTTTGCAAACTTCCTAAGAGTGTTCAAGACAATCCTAAGATGTTCCTCATGCTCTTAAGGGTCCCTAAAATACATAAGTATGTCATCTATGAACACCACTACAAACCTGTCAAGGTAAGGCCTAAAAATTATGTTCATGTAGTCCATGAAAATTACTGGAGCATTTGTTAGACCAAAAGGCATGACAACATACTCATAATGGCTATACCGAGTCCTAAACGCGGCTTTTGGCACATCCTCAGCCTTGACTCGGATCTAGTGGTATCCTGACCTCAGATCAATCTTAGAGAATATCGAAGCTCCCCTAAGTTGGTCTAATAAGTCATCAATCCTAGGAAATGGATACTTGTTTTTAATTGTGACTTTATTGAGTTGTCGATAGTCTATTCACAAACAGCTGCTACCGTCTCTTTTCTTCACTAGGAGAACGAGTGCTCCCCAGGGTGAAGCACTAGGCCTAATGAATCGCTTAGCTATTAGATCCTCTAATTGAAAGTTTAAGCTCTTGCAATTCTAGAGGCGACATCCTATACAGGGCTATAGAAATTGGTCCTGCTCCTAGAACCAATTCTGTAGAAAACTCTACTTCTCTCTCTAGAGGTAAGGAGGTAATCTCCTTCGGAAACACATCCATGAATTCATTAATCACTGGGATGATGGTTAAGTCTAACCCAAACTCAGTGGTTGAAGAGAGCAACAAGATGTATCCTAAGTGTCTTTCTACTAGACATTGGTTTAACTGGGACACACTGGCCATCTCTTCTAGACACACCTGTTCAGCAATGCACTGTACAGATGGAAGCTAAATAGTTTTCAAGACAACTTGGTTGGCTGAAATCCAATCCATACATAAGATTATATCCATCCCTTTGAAGGGTAAAAAAACCAAATTGACCGAAAAAATCCTTCCTTGAATTACGAGAGGACAATTCTCGCAGATCAACTCGCTAGTGTTTCAACAATCAACGGAAAGGGTAAAGAAGAAAGGTACAATTCTAATCTCTGTGCACACATATAAGAGATGAAAGAGTGTATGGCACCAGAGTCATACAAAACAACCAAAGGATTATCATGTAAAAGGCATGTACCTTTGATCAGATTTTCCACACCCTTAGCCTTCTTGCCACTCAGGGTGTAGACTCGTCCTTGGATAGGATCATTGGGTTTGGAACCTGCTCTCGACTTGACTTTAGGACAATCCTTCATATAGTGGCCTGGTCGCCGGCATAAGAAACAGATGTCCCATCCTTGCATACATTCCCCTTGGTGGTTCTTTCCACAAGTAGGGCGGGCATCAGGCTTATAAACCTCTGAATGTTGCACTTGCTTCCCCTTGTTCCGGTTTCCCTTTACTTTCAGCGGTGAGGAAGTCTTGTTCTCGTCTTTCTTCTTTTGCCACTTCATTTTCCTCTCATCATGTATCTTCTTCAAACTTTCTTCGGCCACATAACTTTTGTGGACCACAGAAGCAAAGCTTGTGAAATCTGTTTGGGCCATATTGTTTTGGATATCTGCCCTCAACCCCCACTTGAATTGATTGATCTTCCAACTATCATCCGGTGCAAACCGGGCATATGAAGAGTATCTCGCCAATTCCTCGAATTTGGCTACATACTCAGTAACAGTAGCATTTCCTTGCTGAAGTTGGATGAATTCTCTATCCATTTTCTCCTTAACAGTCTGAGGGAAGTACTTTTCCAAGAAAGCAATTCGAAACTGTCCCCATTGTAGGGGTGTCCGCTCAGCCACCATTTAGGCCTATGCCCTATTCCACAAGTTCTCAGCCTCTTTCGCCAACATGTGTATGACAAAAGTGACTATCTGCTCTTCGGTACACAACACCACTTTAACGATTTTCTCCATGGCCTCCGACCACTGCTGGGATGCCAGGGCTTCAGATTTACCCGTGAAGGTTGGAGGTTTCATCTTGTGAAACTTGAAGAATATGTGGTTTGGATCCTCTGCTTGAACTGGCGGGGGTGGGGTTGTTGTGGAGCTTGCTGTTGTTGAGTCAAGTGGCTTATAAGGTCGTGAGTAGCAGTGGCTTGATTCTGAATGGCTTACAGTACTCCTTGTAACCAAGCATTATCCGGTGGCAGCGGATCAACCGCATTTCTCCTAGGTCTTCGGCGTCGTCCTGAACCCGAAGCCATAATTCTGCATAAAATTCGCAAAGCATTGAGTTGATCAGGCTCAATATCTTATATCATAATAAGAAGAAAGATAACAACAGATCATAACAACACACTAAATTAATTCTAATTATTCCATAGTCCGATAAGATCAAACTGCTCTGATACCAAAATATAACGCCTGTACTCCAATAATAATTGAAATAAGACAATTTACATTAAAGCACAGGAATTACTAAAAATTTAAAACTTGATTAACATTCACAAGTCTAAACTTTAGTTTATGTTATAAGTCTATCATCCAAGTCCAAAGCTTGGGAATACAAAATACATGATCAATCTTTGTCCTTAATAACAAAAAGAGTCAAGTACATCTCTTAACATAACAAAAACTAGAAACTATAAGCCTCTAGCATCATCTACTACTCCTCTAGTACCTGCTTATCTGAAACAAATAGAGGAAAAAGTGAGATTATAAAATCTCAGTGAGTCCTTCACGGACCCCTAACTAATACTCGCCACAATCACATTAATATTCATTTACAAACATTAAAGCAAACATGACAATATCATACATCAAGGATTGCTCATGACAGCCGGGACGTATCGTTTGGTAACAGTGGTACAACCGCTCTGTGCAACCATCGTTGCAACAGCCGGGACGTGTTGTTACCGTACAGTGGTACAATCGCTCTGCACTTACAAATCCTTTGAATAACAACCAGGACGTATCGTTACCGTACAGTGGTACAACTAATTATAATAGTCAGGACGTGTCGTTACCTCACAGTGGTACAACCGATCTGCACTCATAACTATTTCATAACAGCCGGGACGTGTCGTTTGGTAACGGTGGTACAACCGCCCTGTACAACCGTCGTTACAACAGCTGGGACGTATCGTTACCGCACAGCGGTACAATTATAAATTCAATTGTCCTAAAACTATATCTTAGGGTTTTCAACAAAACTTACGTTCTAACAACTTTTCTAAGGGATTCCTATGATATCCCTTTGGTCTCTTAGGATTTAGAACACTAAAAACAAGTATTCATGGACTTACAAGCCCTTAAAATGTGAAAAATCGAAAAACTGGCGCGCTGGAGCTCATCCTGGCGAGCGCCTGTGCCCTGTGCTGCGCACTGTGTCGCGCGCTCATGTGTGTTCTCTAGGGATGTCGCGCGCAGTGTCGTGCATGTAGGACGCGCTCAAGCACTTTTACCCCCTTTTGATTCTGTTTCTCCGCGCGCCAAACATACTGGAACACGCGTCACGCGAGTTTCTGTGGGTTCATGGCGGTGTCGCGTGCTCAAAGCGCATTTGCGCACTTTTGGGACATTTGGCCTCTGTTTCTGCGTGCGTAAAACGCGTTAGAGCGCGCTGTTTCGCGTGTTCTGCATAATTTTGCAGAAAACCTATTTTTCTGCACTATCTCAATTCCAGCCTTAATTTCTCTCAATCCAAGCCTAATCCAAAACAATTAGGACTCAAAAGCAAGGACCAAACATGATTAATGGAAGAATCAAAGCATTTAGCATAAGAATCACAACCAAAACGCATAGTTCTCATATCATCAAATACATCAAACTATGAACATAACAGTTAAACCCAAACTCATTTCATGCTTTTCAACCATTCATTCATAGAAAATAAGAAAACACACAAAATGAAAGGGGAAAAGAAGCCCTAAAGGAGGGTCTTATGGGTGCCCACCCACTAAGTGAGAAGAACTCACAAATAAGCTTCAAGAACTTGAGCTATGGAGGTTAAAAACCTTGATTTCCTTCTCCTCTTCTTCTCTAACTCGAGCTTCTCTTTCTCTCCACTTAGGGCAACTTCAAATTTCTAAAAATTCCCTAGAATCAGCTCCAAATCTTCTCCTCTAACCAAGAATTGAAGAACTCTCACTAATTTTTCTCTTGTCTCACTCAAACTCTTAAGCCCTAAGTCCCCTTCTTCCTCTCTTCTTCTTTTCTTTTCTTTCTTCTTTTCAGCCGGAAAAACACGAGGGATGGAGTGAAAGAGAGAGAGAGAGCTAAGGCGTGAGGGAGTAAGGAGGGAAAGAGAAAAATAAGTGTGGACGATTTTGTCCCCAAATTAGCATAGATAAAATACTCAATTACTCTTTCTTTTAACTAAAACTCTCTTAATACCATTACTTCATACACACCCCTAATTGATTAATAACACCCAATTTAATTACTCAACTCTTAACTTAAAACATATAAATGTTCAAATTAATAAAGCTAAATAATTAAATTAGACGGAGTGTTACAGAAATCATAAGACTTGTATGCATACTAATGTGTTGAACGTGTGATGCATAGGGTATACGTTTGGGTTATAAAAGTATCTATAAAAATTGAGAAATAATAATAAACAATGAAGGAGATTCAATTGACTCCGAGAGTAATTTTAAATAGTTACTCCAAATCTAAACTTTTCAATGTTTTTTAATTTGACCGCCATGATACAATTAATTACACTTCACGTGACCTAATTGTTTTGTACTATTACTCCTATCTGCTGCTAAGGCACGCAATCGAAAAGTGCTCCGCCTCATCCTCAGTCACATAGGTGCCGCCCTACACTGCTAGTACGTTCAATCAACCTTGTCCATGTCAATACAAGTTTTGTGAATACAGGTTTTTACTTTTTTATTATTTACGTTCTCGAAAATCAAAACCAATACAGTGTTTTTTCTTTAGCGGAGGGTGGAGAGAAAATAGAGGGGAAAGAAAATTTTTAGTAAAGTGTGAAAAAGATGCATTGATAAATGTGACAGACCAATAATAATATAACACATCATCAATTTTACACTTTAACCAATAAATTTTCTTTCCTCTCACTTTCTTTCCTCTCATTTTCTTACATACCAAACATACCATTAGTGTTACTTGCAGGAACATTTATTTTTTTAAATGATTTTTTAACACACAATTTTAATAATAATACGTGACATCGTATGTCCATTTTTTTTTAATTTTTTTTTAAAAAAAATAATTTTTTTTAAAATTTAACATTAATCAGATAATAAATAGTATTAACCAGATATTTGAACGTGATTAATCAGTTAAAAAAATCGGATCATTAACCAGATAATGAATAGTATTAACCATATATTTGAACTTGATTAATCAGATAAGAAAATGGGATATCAAAAAGTTTCAGGATTTGACATTAACTAAATAATGAATAGCATTAACCAGATATGTAAACGTGATTGACCAGATAAAAAAATCTGTAATATTTTTTTAAAATTTTTTTTTAAAAAATTTTTTGAAAAAAAATAGGGACCGTACATATACGGACATGTTGTCGCGTATTGTGTCTAACTTTTGTGTCCAATTAACACGACCATATTTTTTTTTTGCACTTTCTTTGATCATCACCTACTTTTTCACCAACGTTTCACTTTTATCATATCCATAATTCAATGATTAAATAATTTATAATTAAATTCTTTATGATTAAATAATTTGTAATGTTGATGTTTATTTTAACGTTTATTTTATTTAATTTTCAAGATTAAATAATTTATAATTTGATTCTTATATTTTTTTTGGAAAAAAAATTATATTTTAACATAAGATGAATTAATGTTATTTTATCTTTTTTCATCTATTAATCCTTTTTTAAAATTAAAAATTTCAGGTACAATAACTAGCAAGGATGATAATATTGTTAGTTCATCCAACAACAATATGGCAACTAATGCCAGTGAAGAATCGAATATCCAACCTCATGTTGGTATGGAATTTGAGTCTATTCACTACAACAAAAATCCGTTTAAGCAACGGCTAAAAACCGTGGTTGGAAGCAAGAAAACCGTTGCTGGAACCTTAGGCCACGGTTTGGCCACGATTTTTCTAGCGTGGAGTAGGTGGCCGTTGCCAATTCAAATAGGCCACGGTTTTTTCACTTTAGCCCACGCAATACAAAAACCGTTGCCGGAATTATGGAAAATGCCATGTTTTTTGTGAGCAGATTTGCGGCCCCGGTTTTTGCGTTATATTAACGCAACGCCTGAGTAATCGTGGCCTATATGTTTAATCCACGGTTGACTAACCGTTGTCTTGTACTTTAGGCAATACTTTTTCACGCGTGGTATTGGCTACGAGAGATTGTTTAGACCATGATTTTTTATTGAGATTGTATAGAAAAAAATCATAAATTTTAAGCAAATAGTTATTTTTAGTTATATTATATATATCACTATTATTTAGCGCTAATAAAAAATATTAGACAACATTTTTTAATAATTTTTAGTTTAGACATAATACTAATGAAAGAGAAACAAATTAACAAATATAAGTTATATCATTTCATCATGTCAATTGTCATAACTCAAAAAAGACATAGAAGCTTAAATTGAATCTAAAATATAAACTAGTCCAAAAAATAGTCTTCCATGCTTGTAGCAACATTGAAATCCAAAATGTAGTCTTTCCCACTAGTACCAACATCACTCTTCAAAATCTTCAAAATCATCTTCTGCAAGATCATCTTCGTTTCCGACCTATAAATATGAAAACAGTACAAAAAACATATCCATTATTTTTCATGAACATTACAAACATTATAAATATCATATTCTACAAGATCATATACCTTTTCATGAACAAGAGCATTGGTTGATATCGACGAACGTAGTGCTGCACTATTGTCATTTTTAAAAGCACGCTGCATTAAGTTATCCACAGCCTCTTCACTTAAATCTGGACGTTGTTGCATCATCACACATTTTAAAAGTGCATCATATATTTGCATCTTCTTTTCCAAGGCTGTAATTTTGTTAGAATATTGCTTCTTTATTGAAGCAATTTCTTCATTCTTTTTCATTATTGATGGAGTCATAGTTCTTCCATAAGAGCGCACTCTACCGGGCTTTTCTTTGCCAAAGAAT
Source organism: Calophaca sinica (assembly GCA_037113605.1). Lineage (NCBI taxonomy): Eukaryota > Viridiplantae > Streptophyta > Magnoliopsida > Fabales > Fabaceae > Calophaca > Calophaca sinica. The sequence goes on from CM073736.1 coordinate 49,389,458, forward strand.
GATTGGAATGCTTTTTCTACATCTTCACTTGAGTTTTCAATTGATTCTTGAAGAGTATCCTAATAAAAAAATATTAATATCAGGTATAAAGCTTAAATTTCTGATATGTAAGAAAAGAAAAAAAAATGAAACTGTCAAATTGAAACAGCATCTAATATTAAACCAGAAATTCTATTTAATCAGCACAAACAACACTTGATAGAAAACTGTTAAGTCAACAAGAAACAGACGATCACAATTATTGGCATCACACATCTTTAACTAATTATAACAAAAGAGAGAAGCAGCAGGAGCAGTAAAGAAAAATTGGCAATTCACAGAAGCTGACAAAACAACACTTTTTAGCAAGTTACAACTTTATCTTGTTGGTTACAATCCACAACTAATCAATGTTTTAAAACCTATTTACTTAAGAGATAAAGAAAGGGCAAAGGGGGAATCCATAATTCAAAGTTAATCAAGGTATTTAAATTTCATCAATAGCATCAGAAGAGAGAAAGAAGGGAAAAGATGGAGTTCATTAAACCCAAATACAAACCCATGTTTTATCACCCTGATGTTTCATCACTTCTAAAGGGAAATTCCCTAGAAGGTGCAGAAAAGAAATAACATGTGAAGCATAGTCATATTTGCCTATAAATATAATTGACCATCAGATATAATGAACAGAAATTAAAGACAAAGACCAATTAGTAAAAAAATTCAAAGTCAACTGAAGGGTGCATGTTGTTGTGTGATTAAAAGGAAGCTAGAGTGGAACTGAGAACATCAGCAGCACAAAATTCCACCCAATCATTTTCAGGTTCAATGATTCCATCAGTTTAAATATTACTAAGATACTTAATTAATACACATCTAGTTTAACTCCTTGAATACCTGAAAAACATTCGGTTCAAAAGAAAACCACAAACCAATTAACTAAAGACATTCTTTGGTAACTGAATCCCATCCCCAAGTGTATTAAATGCAAAACCCATTTTTCCATTAAGCACCACGCTCACATTTCCAAAGCAAAATCATGTGTTCCAAAATCGGACACACCACTGAAATACTAGAACAGATAGGCACCAAAACTTTTCGTCGGAATAATACACGTTCTACCAAATTATCGCACAAATTCAACAAAAACCAATCAAAATCAACACCTGCCCTTACTTTATTTAATCAAACACAAACAGACAGTTACAACATAACACAAGCAGTTACGAACACATAACACAAGCAGTTACAAACACATGACACAGACAGATAGAAGGAAGAAACCACTCATTTAATATTTAAGGTTCAAAGTTGAATTCTAAATTTCATATCTCTCTACTTAAGAAATTAAGGATCCCAACCACACTGCCAATAAATGTGTTTTGTGAAACTAGATACTTGAAGAATAACAATATTAAGCTTACAATTGCAATTTGTGTTTCTTCATCAACTGCTTTTCCTTTCCGACTTCTACGAGTCTCAATGAACATTTCAGCTTGGCTGACTTCTTCTCCATCCTCCTTCTTTGCAAGCTACATTCATCAGAGATTGAAAGGAGACTATTTTGTTTAGATATAGAAAATGACACACAAAAACACATAATTACCATACCAATTTTGCACGAATTCTAGCAAAATTTATTGGTCCCACACGATGCATGAACTTTTGCTTAGCCCTATTTTCTGCATTTGTTTGCCTAATGCTCTGCATTACAGAGAAGAATTAAAATCTGAAAATAAAATATAAATTTAAAATAATAAGCAATGCAGTTATCTTACTTGAATAGTGTCGTTTTTCCAATATGCCATGAGATTTTTTGAAATGAGACTTAGAAATGTTCTGGGGACGATGTTTTAACCTTTCCTTCAGACTAGTGTACTTCAAAAAATGCCTTCTTTTGATAAAGCTTTTGTAGCGTCTCCAAGCATCATTTATGCGAGAAAATACTGCTTTCTGTCCTTTATCAGAAATAATGTACTTACCCTACAAAAAATCATTATTGTCATCAACCTTTGACAAGTATTTGATCATTTCAAACAAATAAGAAACTTTACTTGATCATTTCAAACAAATAAGAAACTTTACTTCTCATACATTGACATATTTCCATATATGAGCCTTGTGATCTTTGAGCAAAGCTTTGAAGTTTGTGTAGATCAAGGGACAAAATTCTACATTCCTTGCTATAGTTCCAAGGAAATAGCTCAAGTCAGATACAGTTTTGTCATCGGGTTCAATTGGCTCTCCATCATCATCTAAAGTAACTTCTTGACGATCTTTGGTAGGTCTTGCATGTATTTTTAAACACCGTGTTCCCCGTGATCTTTTCTTGCTTGTCCCTATTTTGACATTAAAATTATGTAATGTAAGATAAAAATATCACCAGTGATAAAACTGGTAAAACAGAATCTAAAATATAACATGAATGGTGCTGTTTTTATTGAATAAACTTGAACATAACAAACATAATCTAAAATATAACACTGCTCTCTCCCTGGTAACCACAAACTAAAACTGGACAACCGTATACCCAAACTTCCCTTCCCTTACTCTATTTAATCAAACACAAACAGACAGTTACAACATAACACAGGCAGTTACAAACATATACAGTTATAAACATTGACAGTTACAAATACAATTAGGTTGGCCCAACATTATTGTATTTATGCCTCACATAAGTTCTCTTAAATGGAGGCCTGTTGATAACACATACATGTATAATAAATTAAAAAAAAATTAACAATCAATCATTTCCTTGCTTCTAGCAATTAAAAATTTTACCTTCAATTTCGTCACCATTAATTTCACCACCTTCCTCTTGGTGTTCACCACCATTAATTTCACCACCTCCCTCTTAGTGTGCATTTTCTTCTTCTTCCATAACATCATGTCCTTCATCTGCGCTTTCATTTTCCAGCTCTTCACTTACTTCTCCATTTTCTTTAAGAAACTCATCGATTAACATTGATCGACACAATGTGATCCTTTTTGGCTTCTTGCTTGCACTTTCTTGCCTTGCCCTTGACTCGTCTTCTTCAGCCCCCTTTTCATAAGCTGCTCCTCTTCCCTTGAAGTGCGATTTTTAGATATTGCCCTTTTTTTAGTTGTTGCTTTTCCTTTGAATGGTCATTTCCAGCCTTTGTTGTTTTCATGGTTTTTTGTCTATCCCTTGATCCACCATCTTCAGCCACTTTCTTTTTCATGGTCTGCCTCTGTGAATCTTGAATTTGTATAGGTCCTTTACCTTGAGCAAAAAATTGGCTTTTTGGATCTTTGATTGGTTTAGATCCTTTGTCTCTGGCCATGGATGCTTTGATTGTCGCTCTCCTTTGAGTAGGAACCTTAGGCTGAGTAATACTTGCATTGTCAGAATTTTTTTTGGTAGGTTCAAGTTCCCTATTTAAATCTAAATGGGTTTTGTTAGCTACTGCAAAGTTAGATAACTTGAATTGTGCTACTCCTTTGGCTTGGGAACTGGCTTGTTTAGTGGTTGGTAGCTTGTTTTGCTTGTTACAAGGTGCTTCAGTGCTGCCTTTATTTTGTTTGGCCACTCCTACAGCTTGGGAACTAACTTGTTTAATGGCTGGTGGCTTGTTTTGCTTGTTACAAGGTGCTTCAACTTCAGTTACAGGTGCTTTAGTTCCTCCAAGATTGCTTAATACTTTCTCACGCTTGATTTTGAACACCTTAAGCAATTCATTGCTTGATCTAAATTGACGTAGTTGAATATTGGAAGTACCCCTTTCACACCCTTCTTGAGAGTTCACAATTCTCTTGAAGTTTGCTTCGTTTTTCATTTGTTTTGAAAGCACAGGTTTTGGTTAATCAGAATGAGATTACAAAATGAGGAACATGAGGCATAATTTTAATCATAAAAATCTTAATTTTAATTAGTAGCATCAGAATTTATCACAAAAAGATTAATCAGAATTTTAATCAGCATCAGAATTATGACAAGTAACATCAGAATTATCACGACTAAGATTAATCAGAATTTTAATCAATGTCAAAATTATCACAACTAACATCAGAATCTTAATCAGCATCAACAGTATTTATCACAAAAAGTCTTCTCAAATTCAAATCAGAATTACAACTTCAGGTTTACAAATTCAACCAAAAAATAATAAAGACAAAAAAAGTCTTCTCAAGGTTAGTTCTCGTCAGTCCATGAAGTCAAACAAATAGTATCAAAATCAAAATCATCTTCATTTTCAGTTTCCTGCGTAACATTCGGAGGCTTCTCAATTATTGTTACATGTATATCTTCCCTAGCCCAACTCAGTTCACCATCATTATCTAGAGCATTCAGATTTCTAGTATCATCAAAAGGACCATTCTGATAAACTTCTTGGGCTGTTAAGTCTGATTGGTCACCCATGCTAAATAAATCTCTGGGAATTGTTTTCATAGCATAGAAACATTGGTGGACTTGAGAAGGCAACACAAAAGGATCGTTTTGGTAACATTTTTTGTTGAACTTTACACAAGTAAGCCTAAATTTGTCTTCTTCAACCTCAAACCAATCACACTTAAACAACACAAACTTGAAATGATCATAATAGTCTAACTCAATTATATCACTAATTGCTCCATAATAAGTGATGGCTCTTGTCTTAGGATTTCCATCCTTAGAGCTTGCAAAATTTGGTGTCAATGAAATCTATATCTTGTATCTCGTTTTATAGTATGGAATCCATATCCATTGATAAGGTAACCAGAAAACCTTTTTTGCAACATTACTTGAACCTCTAGAGAATTCTTTTAGCTGAATTGATACATCATCTTCCAAGGCTTGAGTTTTAAGACATTCACTAAAATATTGGCTTTGAGTTTTGGCCTTCATCCACTTTCTTCTTTTAGTGCGACTATTAACAATATCTTCATGCTCTCTACAAAGACAACATTGTTATTTGTTAGAATTCATCTAAAATAGGTTTTATACATGAGTACGAGAACAATAAACTATTAAGGTACCTGATGTATATTTGAACATCATCACAGTTGAATAAGAGGTATCGATGGGCTAGGGCTTTTGTTGTTGAATCTAGAGAAAATGGTTTACCATTTTTATTTCCCCCTAAAGGACTACCACTACATGAAAAGTAATCGACTGGATCTACTTCACATAAATCACTGTTGTCATAATTTCGACTTTTTCTATTCAACCTTGTGTCTACATTGTTATTTAAATATCTTGAGCAAAGAGTCAAAGCCTCTTTAGCCAAATACCCCTCAGCAATAGAACCTTCTGGATGAGCTTTGTTACGAACATAACTCTTAAGTTTACATAAGTATCTTTCGATGGGATACATCCATCGAAATTGAACAGGACTACCTATTCTCACTTCATTTGACAAATGCATAGGCAAATGAACCATTATGTCAAAAAAACTAGGAGGAAAAATTATCTCCAATTGACAAAGTGTTTCTACAATCTTTGCTTCTAAGAAATCCAAATCTTGCACTTGGATAACTTTCTTACATAGAGAGCAGAAAAAGGACCCAAGGTGAATTAGAGGTTCAGCCATCGCATTAGGCATGGTGCTTCTTATTGCTATTTGTAATAAGTAATGTAACATGAAATGCGCATCATGACTCTTGTGGCCTGATATTTTCTTATCACCAACTTGCACACAATTTGAAATATTTGACGCACTCCCATCTGGTAATTTGGCAGCCTTAAAAACACCTCAAAAAATAGACTTTTCATGGGCATTCATTGAGAAACAAGCATGTGCAAACTCTGCACGACCACCATCAATCTCCCTTGGATGAAGTTTCTTTCTAATTCCCATCTTTTGCAAATCATAACGAGCATTAATATGATCTTTTGTCTTCCCAGACATGTCCAAAAGAGTCCCAATAATATCATCACATATGTTTTTTTCAATGTGCATTACATCAAGATTATGACGTAATGTATTTTCAGCCCAATAAGGCAACTCAGAAAAAATCGATCTCTTTTTCCATAGACCATTAATTTTTCACTTTCTTTTCTTTCCAAATTCATTCTTGAAATCTCTTAAGGTTTCTGCGATTTCTTCCCCTTTTAACAAAGGTGGTGCTGACCTAAGTTCTTTTTTTTTCCATTAAAGGACCTTTTGTTAGCTCTCCAAGCATGACTCATTGGTAAAAAGACACGATGATCCATGTAACACATCTTGCGACTGTGTTTCAAGTAGGATGAATTAGTGTTATAATTGCAGCACACGCATGCCAACTTTCCTTTAGTACTCCAACCTGACAACATAGCGTACCCAGGATAGCCACTAATAGTCCACAAGAGAGCTGCACGAACTTTAAAGGTCTGATTTTTTGAGGCATCATATGTCTCTACTCCAAATTCCCATAACTCCTTTAACTCCTCAATTAGCGGTTGAAGGTACACATCAATATTGTTCCCTGGTGAGTGTGGTCCAGGAATCAACAATGACAGCATTGTATTTTCAGATTTCATGGACATCCAAGGTGAATAGTTGTATACCACCATCATGGTAGGCCACGTACTATGTGATATGCTCATGGTCCGGAATGGATTGAAGCCATCACTCACTACGCCAAGTCTTACTTACGTTACGAGGCTCAGTAGCAAAATCAGGATGAAGTCTATCAAAGTCCTTCCATGCTTGGACATCAGCAGGATGCCTCAATTTCCCATCCTTTGAGCGTTCTTCTTCATGCCATCTCATTGACTCGGTTGTCTTTGAACACATAAATAGCCTTTGCAGTCGAGGAATCAACGGAAAATGTCTCAAAATCCTTGCAGGAACTTTATGTTCATTTTTTGGTTGCTCAAACCCACACTCTACTTGAGTGAATTCCTTCCATCGTGAAGCTTGACAAACATTGCAAAAGTTGTCATTCTCATGCTCCTTCCAATATAGCATGCAATCATTCGGACATGCATGAATTTTTTTATAATCAAGGCCCAAATCACTAATCATGGCCTTCGTTTTGTTAAAAGATGCAGTGATGTTTAAATTAGGCATGGCTTCCTTCAATAATTCTAAAAGGGCAGTGAATGATGCATTGCTCCACCCATGCAGACACTTCAACAAGTAAAGTCAAGTTATGAATGATAGAGTGGAGAAGCCTTTGCATCCTGGGTATAATTCCTGCTTAGCCTCATTAATCAAGTTGTTGAATTTTCTAGCATCCTTATTGGGACCCTCGCTGCCCCCCTCTCCTTCTGCCACATTTCTGAATGTGCCGTACAATCAGCCACCAATGTCATCATGTGAGTCCTCTTGATCATTTGTCTCAATGTTGGTTTTCATAGGCGATGGTATATCATTTCCATGGTTTACCCAAACGTCATAGCCTTCTAGAAAACCATTGGCTATTAAATGATTGTAAACCACTTTTCTTCTAACCCAATAATCATTTCTACACTTAGCACAAGGACATAAAATCTCACGTCCTTGAGGTCTTCCTTTAGTGTAGGCAAAATTTAAAAACGACTTAACGCCTTTCTTATATTCTCTACTATATCTTGGGAGTTCAGTCCACTCTTTGTCCATGACCTTTAATCTAATACATAAAAAGTTATAATATATTGTAAGTGATCATATGTACTATCTTATACATCAAAGGCTTGCACAATAGAAATTATCATATGGACACTATAATAGCATTTGGATAACAACTTAAGAAGTGCTCATGTGATAATTGAATTTCATTATTCATTTATTTAGTAAATTTTTTTTTATATAAATAGCTTTAACTTTGTAGAGGCTTATATTCATGGACATGAATTTCTATCTAAATGAAAACAAGCCAAAAAATAGATGATTTGAGTTTCAAAATCTGTTCTAGGTAGCTCATCCAAACAAGACCTTTGCAATGAAGGACGGGAAATTATCAAACAAACAAATTTATATAGAAACTTATCGCTCTGAAAATGTTCAAGAAGCATGTAAATATGCACTAAATGACACTGATGCTAACCATGATATCAATTTTTAATGGATCAAATTTATGTTCTGTTTTTCCAAAGCATACAACAAAATGAACAGATATAAAACTCAAGGATAAAAAAATAGACAAAACTGACACATTAAACAACTACAACCAACCAAAATTTGAAAATCGCTTCGAAAACTCAACTTTAAAATAAATATAATCTAGGGAGTAAGGACTTACAAAGTGAAGGGAAAAAGAACTCAAGGTTGTTGAGTATGGAATAAGAAGCACCAATTTCACCAAGATCTGTATTAACCACATTAGGCATGCAAAGGGAAAAATATCAACATAAACTAGTAAAAAATTATAGCATATGAAAAAATTATAGCATAAAAAATTATAATTTATTTTACATGACACCCCACAAATGGTCACGTAACTTTTGATTTGAAAAAGTGAAACCACGTGATGACAAAGAATGAGTGCATTATTTCTATTTCTATATGAAACATGAACAAAGTTTTTTTATATAAGCCAACTTTTATTGAATAAACTTCTCTATCATAAGAGATGCTAAAATCAACCACCACCAGGAAGTACAACAACAAGCCGTTCAAATCAATACACAGTTGAAAATAGACACCCAAAACCTGCATACCTTAATATAGAAATCAAATGGATAGATCATCTAAAACTAAACACATCCAGACATTATGAGAACTCGCCCAGCAACTAAAACTATTACCACATCAGAAATAATAACAACTAAAAACTTTCAAACCACCACATCAAACACTAATGCTGCAAAGAGGCTTTTTAATCTTGATTAGAAACTAGAGCAGCAGGCCTTAATGTGGTTTGACATTATTATAGGAGTTAAAGAGAATAGAGGGATATCTTTTCATTGGTTTGGCATTTTTATATGTTTAAGTGGACCACCACTGGACACAATTAGCATTATTAAGAAAATGTTTGTTCTTCTATCCTCCTGTACCTGTATCAGGACTACTTGCACTCCACACCTCATAGATAAATACACAATTATTAGCTTTATAACAATATTTAGAGAGCAGCAGTATGTTAAGGCTACTATCTAGGCTCAAATTCAGTCTTACTTTTTTACATGTATTTATTGTTTCCTTACTTCTGAGCACAAATTAAAAGGCAAGTGCAAAGCAAATTACTTCTAATGATGATTACATTTCTAATATTTAGAGCTGAGAGTTGTCATCAATTTATTTGCATTTTACATTTATGTGTTTAGAAAACCAATAGAAACTCCTAGTCTCGACCCAAAGCAGATTAAAACACATGGAATCAACAAATGAAAACCACATTTTCAGGAAAGAATTCAAGGTATCCATTAATGAAAACCCTAAGCCTTCCAACAACATCACCATTCGGCAACCCATTCCAATGAGACATGAGAAATCTCACTACTTAGCACAGTGAATCGGTCACGGTGATGAGATTGGGAGAAAAAGAGAGTGGGAGAGAGAGTTTTCACTGCTTAGTCATGGTGGAGGGCCGATTATGTCTTCAATCATGGTAAGATGGTGCCGCCTACAGAGGTAATGTTGCAGAGCTTCTGAATTCCGCAGAAGAAACGCGAGTCACATGGAGGAGATCGATCGCTTTGTTGTGCAGAGGTTAGGGTTAATTCGTTGCACCTCTCTTCTGAATCACACCTCTCTGGGTCAATCGGTTGCACACAGAGGTTAGGGTTAGTCTCTAGGTCAATCGTGCAGTGAGAGTAAAGAGAGAGTGTGAAGAAAATTTAGGGACACACAGAGATGATGGGTCAATCGCGCGCACAGTGGATGGTTCAGGGGACTCGGTACTGATCAGCCATTTTACGGGTTACACGGAGTGGGAAAACCTAAATGAAAATGGAAGAAAGTGTGAAGAAAATTTTTATTCTTTTAAGTGAAGTGAAGCAATTCGCGCGTAAGATGCCTCCAATTTTAGATGAAAAATTTCACATTTTTTAATTTGTATTTTATGTTTTTAGCCCACAGTGTTTCTTTGTTGTCTATGTTTAGAGAAAAGGCAACGCACTCAATCTTTTAGCCCACGTTTATGGGCGTTGCGTATTGAATTTTTAAAGGCCACATTTGTACAAAATGTGGTCTTAAATATCCACGCTTTCCCAACCGTAGTCTATACATTTTCAAAACGTTGCCTATCAACAAGTTAACACAAACGCGGCCTAATATCTAACTTATTGTCAACACTTGTAAAAACGCGGCCTATTCAATGTTTAGGCCACGCTTTTTTAGCCATGGACATGGGGAGCGTGGTCTAAAATAAAAAATGTTGTAGTGATTGAAATGGTTAAAGAAATTTATATTTCATTTGCTAAAAAGAAAGGTTTTGGAGTACGTGTTCGTTCAACTAAATCAAAGAGAGCAGTCTTAGTGTGTTGTAATGAAGTTCAACACAAAGTGAAAAGCCCTGTGAATAGAGAAAATCGGATTGGACTCAAGAAAAGAAAGTGTTCAACTTCTCGAAATGGTTGCCAAGCTTCACTTATTGTCTCAAGAGGCACAACAAACAGCCATTGGATTATAAAATCTTTCAATGATGATCATAATCATGTCATGGCTAGTCCCAAAAGTGGATCTTATATGAGGTGTCATAAAAAGATGAGTCTTGCTGCAAAAAGTCTTGTTGAAAAGTTTGAAGAAGAAGGCATACCAACCGGAAAAGTTGCTACAATTTTCAAAAATGGTGACTCAACATTCTTCAGTAGAGATTATTGGAATCATATTAGAAATCTTCGGAGTAAAAATTTAGATGTGAGAGATTCTCAAGTTGTTTTTGATTATTATAGACGGAAGCAAGCTGAAAATTCAAACTTTTACTATGCAATCCAGTGTGATGAAGATTCTCAAATGGTAAATTTCTTTTGGGTAGATGGTAGATCAAGACTAGCTTACTCGCAGTTTGGAGATGTCATGAATTTTGATACCACATATAAAACCAACAAGTATAGTATGCCATTTACCCCTTTTACTGGATTGAATAATCATTGCCAATCAATTTTATTTGGATGTGCTTTATTGCAAGATGAGTCAGAGAGTTCTTTCACATGGTTGTTTGAAAAATGGCTTGAGGCAATGGATGGAAAAAAAACCCATATCTATTATAACTTATCAGGATTTAACTATCGAAGGGCCGCTTCCAATCACCTTGCTCCTATCCATTTCGAGATCAAACTTTACCATGTAATACCCATTGTCAACATCCATGAGATCAAAGCCTCCTATCAGTTTCCATGTATTTGACAGTTTGTATTTCATAGTTTTGAAACCCACATTCTTTCCTAATAGCTTGATCATTAAAGCATCTTTCCACGGGTAGCACAGTTCCTCGAACATCTTCTCCGCGATATAGACCTTGGGTAAGAGTCTATTTCCTCCCTCATGTGTTATGTTGACCAAACCCTCTTTCACAAGGTCTCGTCTATCCCTCAGCGATGCAACAACTTTATTCCCTAGCAGTTTATCTTTGAAAGAGCAAGTTTTCACCCCCTCCGTCAGGTCATCCACACCATCATCAGGTAATTTCTTCGGCGGCATTTGTGGAGGCAGTTGTTGCACAGAGAACATCATGTCACTCATCTTTTGCTCCTTTTTTACTTGGTTACCTGACGTATTTTTAATCTTTGGCAAGAATTGGGGAAACCAGCTCTTACACGGAAACTCGAATATGTGAACTAAAAAATTATCACGGATCTTACACGTGATAATATTGATGCAGATATTTTTTCTACCAAGGTTATTATATTATATGATGGAGACTGACCTAGAAATCATAAGACTTGTATGCATACTAGTGTGTTGAACGTGTGATGCATGGGATATACGTTAGGGTCATGAAAGTATCTATAAAAATTGAGAAATAATAATAAACAATCAGTACATATTTATATATAATTTGTATTCAATAATTTATATTGTATTAAATATTAATAATATGGTCTGTGTTACGCATAGTGTATACATAAAAATTATAAGTAAAGAAAAACTATGAAAACATTCATATAAATGTATATAAAGTGTGCATAAAAATTTAAAAAAGAATTTGTTTTTCAAAAATTATAAAAAATTCAATTTAAAATAATGTATACAATTCATTATTTTGATATTATATTAATATCAATATAAGAGGGGAGGAGCAATCAAAATAAAGAAAAGATTATCAAGTGAAACATATGCCATTAAAATAATGGAAGCTTATCTATGCGTATACCAACAACAACAACAAAATAAAAAACTTTTTAACACCAAAAAACTTTCATATAGATACATATTTCACAAACTCATGAATTATATTTGCCTCTCCATTAGTTCATGCTGTAATTAACGTGTAATGTATCTTTCGTGTAAATAAAATATATACCACTTGGTCATATATATACTTGTAAATTACACGTTAACGTGTAATTTTACAATATAATTACACGTTAACTTTTTTTTTTTGACGCTAATTTCACGTTAACTTGATAAACGTGTAATTTACAAAATTTGGTTTATGCAAATATCAAGTGTGGCTCAATAAGTAGATTGGTTATTTATTAAAATGAACACAAGTTTTTTTAATGGGAACATGAACATATGATATATATTTGAAATTTAAATATATCAAAATATATATTTATTATATTTTTATTCATCTATTTATACCAAAAATATACAGTGTCTCAAAATGAACTTGTGATGTGACTGGTCAAAGACAAATTATTTATTTATTTACTTGTGATCTTTTTAAAAATTGATACAAAAGATCAATAAGATATATGGTGAAAATTTAGTGATTAGATCAATAAAAGTTATTATTTGGCATATGTACACCTTGTTAATTGATTTCCATTTGACCCAAATTCTAGGATTTCATTGATCTTTAGTACTAGAACAATGATATGCTTGCGCTCTCTCTTGATCTATCTACGAAGGAAGCCTGCTACAATTATGGAATTGTTTGTTAAATAAACCTTGCAAAACCAGTTGCAGAATTTACAAGTTGTTTCGTGTTTAATAGCATAGTCAAACGATGTTTAGTGTAATTATATTTCTAATTAGGAGCTCGCTAGGACCCCCATCTTGTATTTGCAAAGCAAAACTGAATATCACTCTTATTTGGTTTCGGTTTGGAACTTTTACAAACTCAATGTTTGCCTTCAAACTAGTTTGAAATGGAAGTAAGGAGAAAATTGTTTTCGCAAACTAAGTTTGCAAAATAAAGTGAGTTTAAACTTAAGTTTGTAAACTTTAATCCAAACAAGCACTAATTAGGTGCGTAGCCCTAAGAACAATTTTGTCTGAAGGGAAGGGGTGAACATATGAAGTTAAAATGATTTATCCAAGATATGTGCACCAGCATCTGATAAAAACTGAGTACCTAAAGAAGATAGTTGTACCAAAAAAAAGAAGATAGTAACTATAAAAAATTGAGGCATCTGATTCCTGTAAAACTCAGTCCCTTAACAGCAACATTTGCACCTTGGACAAGAAAAAGAAAGCCTCCATGTGCAAGAAGGACAAGAAAAGCAATGGAACCAATAGCAACAATTAGCACTTGAGTTGGAAGTCACCTCAGATGCTTGTTTAGATTGGAAACAATACCAGCAACTGGCAGATGAATTACTAGTTGCTTCTGATTCTTCTTTATATGATTGCTGTCTAGGAGTATCTGTCTTCACAAAACTATTCGTCTCTGTTTCTTTCAAACTGCAACAATTCCAAACAGACTAAAAATCAATGTGCTTGTAGAGTTTGAGCTGAAATTTAAAGGACTTGAGAATCAACAACAACTATAACATCTTAAATCATGTGCAAAAATGAAACGGATAATCAGTACATACTTATGATCAAAGAAGCGGTAATGAATAAGATAAATTGTATGTAAAAGGAACCATATGGCATAAACCATGAGAACAGCTATCAGCTTTGATGCCTAAATATGTTACATGGGTTAAGAGAACATACATAGGGGAGGCATTATCACTGCTTTTTGTATGGCTACAGTTGCAACAGCAGCAGAACACCCAGCCACAACATGAACACTTGCAGCAGGTAGGCCATGAATGGCAGCAGGTGGGCCTTGTATGGCAGCAGAACGCCCAGCTACAATTACAACAATAGCAAAATGGCCGTGATCGCTTCTTTCTGCAATGCACAAAGGGGATATTCCTCATTGACAGCATATAAGCTCAGAGATTTTAATCTTATATATTATACGTGAATGTCCTTGTAAGTTACCATACTCAAAAGATAGTGACAATATGTTTCCGTATAAATTCGTTGCAAAGATCTAATTATAAAGACATATAAGCATTGACACGAGGCGCAACCGTAAGATTGCTACCTTGTGACTTGGAGGTCATGGGTTTAAATCATGGAAGCAGCCTCTCCACTGGCAGGGGTAAGGATGCGTACATCTACCCTCCCTAGACCCCACCTGGTGGGAGGCTCGTGCACTAGGCCATCCAGTATAAGCATTGACACGTGGACATATGTGTATTTGCTTCCTCAATTGGTTCGTGTTTATAACATCGTATTGGCATGTAGGATAAAGAATGTATATGGATGAAGGAATAATATTGATGTGTCTCAAAAGGAAAAAGCATAAAATGGACTCACAATGGGACAAAAGAGTGTGAGATGGTTCCGCTCTCGTGGGAAAGACTCGATATACTAGTCTTTGACGACTTGCAGCTTGCAGCTTGATGTAAAGTCTTTATTTCATTTTGGTCTTCACTGAGCTTTTGTTCTAACTTGGAAGCTTCATCTGATGTTTTTGTTGTTTGCAGTTTCTCTACTTCAACACTTTTTCTGGCAATTTCTATCTCCTCTATTGTAACTGATGGAATTTGGTTAAACATATTCAACTCACCAGATTTGGTCAATTCCTCTGATATGCCTAATTCAGCAAACTTAAAGGTATGTTCTCTGGAAAAACTATTATTCGGCCCTATATGAAGGCTAAACAATGAGTCATTAGAAGCAATACTCCATTCCAATGGATTAGTATTTCTTTCAAAGACTGAAGCTGGAATCCTGGAAGAATCATATCTTCCAGATCGATCCATCGCTTGGATAGGAGGGCTTACGGTTGGTGATATACCCTTTTGGTTGTAGGTCAAATTGTAAACTTGATATGTTGATGTGGGAACTGGAGGGTTGTTGTCAACTTCAGATTTGGCAGAGCTCTCACTACTAGAAACATAGTTTTTCCCAGATTTTGAAGCAAGTGTAGATGCATTAGATGCGGTGAACTTCAATGCATCCATTCCAAAATAATCATCTGATGATGATACTGACAATGAGGAAGAACATGAACTTCCACCTGAGGAAGATAAACTTTTAGTGCCATTGACATGTGTGCCAGGGTAATTATTCTCACCACTTTCACCTCTAGTGATGACATCTATTTGCCTTTCTGAACCACTACTGCTTCCACTTCCATTAACTACCTCAGGGTTTGAATTTTTACTACTTTGACCGCCATTAGTAGTTTCTGAATATATTTTTGCCTGCTTATCTTTTATGCTGTGATCAAATGTCTCTGTATACATTTGAACATTTGCTGCTTCCCTTCTCTTCCCTTCAATGACCCTGCAGGAGTTTTTGAATGCTTAGAACTTTATCTTTCTTGTCCAAATCCATTACTGAATGTACTTGACATTTAGAGGTTCATACTATATCATATATATCCACATTTTCAGTGTCAGGAAATTGAAATGTAAAATCATGAGTGAAGGTAGTAAAGTTTTTATTTTAGAAATAAAAAAAAAGAAATAAAGTTACATAAAGAGAAGAAACTAAAAAAGGGTGTTTCACGATTGTAAAATCATACAGGCTCCATAAATAATCAATGAAGGACAAATGAATTCTACATCAAATAAAACACTGAGAAGCTGGAATGTCATATTAATTAGGCCCAACTCTTCGCTAAGAAAACACAAAGGACCTTAAGAATAACATATATGTGCAGCCCAATGCTAAATCTTGTCGTTTACATAACATAGGAAATCACGTTAAAAAAAAAAAACCTGAAACTCTAAAATTTGATGCAAATTCCAAAGGTTCATAGCCAAATCCTTAATCTCATTCAAGTACAACATACATTTCAACAATGCAAGAACAAAAAAAAAAAAAAATCATCAAATCAAATTGTATATTATCGCATGACGTAACGTAACCTCTTTCTTTCTTTCTCGCATTGCTCATGCCCAGAATGAAACGTGTTCCATTTCAGAATTTCCTCCCTGGTTCTTATCTATTCCCAACACAACAAGACGCAAAATTTCCAACGATAAAAAAAACTGGAACTTACTGCAAAATTTAAAAAAATTGTAAAAACCCTATGATTTTAGAAGTCAAAAACCAAGTAAAAAATGAGAAGGAGTTTGTTGACCGGATGAGGAAGGTACCTGAAAAATCAAATGACTGAGAAAACGATTTTGTGACTGGAAACCTTCATTTTTGTTGCGGAGGTTTATTCCGATTACACTTAAAAAACAATAATCGGTTGAATATGGAATGAGGTGGGGGAAAAGAGGAAACGGTAAAAGGGTTCAGAAAGCTAACCGAAAAGAGAAATTAGGGTTTTTGGGAAATCAGGTGACGAGAAGTGTTGCGACATTAACGGAAATTTTCGACTCCATTCTGTGAATAACTATTTGTGCTTTCGCGCCATATCACTAACAGATCTCACAAACTAACGGTTAAAGCTGTGTGTCACGAAATTTCCAGCCTATTGATAAATAAATATTTTTCTTATTTTAATTTAATAAACTTGTAAAGTAGTATATTATTACAACTATGGAAATAGCAGCCTAAAATATACTTTTAGTGGGTTACGTATATTTCAGGTTTCGGTTTGGTCTCTTATGTATTATTTTTTGTTTGGTCTTTTATGTGTAAATATTACACCAATGTGGTCCATCTGTTTCGAAGTGGTCTCTTATATTACAAAAATTATACCAATATAGTCTTTTTTTTTTTCAAAATAAGAGGCAAAAAAGGGGACCATATTGGTATAATTTTGTAACATAAGGACCATTTCGGAACAAAAAAAGCAAGAGAGACCACGTTGGTATAATTTTTACACATAAGAAACTAATTCGGAACTTTTAATACATAAGGATCAAACTGAAACCTAAAATAAACATAAGGAACTAAAAGTATAATTTACCAGAAATACCATGTAAGGGCCAACTTTTCATTATTTAATGTGAAGATAAATTTATAAAAATTATATGATTAATTTTATGTGTAAATATGAATGATGTTTAAAAAATAGTAGTCGAAGTGATTAAAAAAATTGATTTTCTTTGCATAACATTTTACATTTCTAAGTAGAGTTTGGCTAATGAGAAAAATAAGCACTAGAAGAACTTTAATCTTTTTTTTAATGAGTCTTTTTAACTTAACTCAAATTATTTGGGTCTTGTAAAAAAAAAAGGTCAAATTATTTGGGGTTGCAATATGAATTTTAGATTTTGAAGTCCTAAAACTAAAATAAATACCAGTCAATCATACAGCAAATCAAAAGATAAATCATCTGCAATTTCGCGCTTACCATAATGGTTATGCCTAATATTATTTGAGAAATTAATTTTTTTGAAGACTAGCAAGTATCTTTTTTACCAAAGCAAGTATCTGTTTTTTTCTATAACAAGTATACTAGCATATCTAGCGGTGCCATGCACGGGGTATACATCATAATTTATAAAAAATAACAAAATTATTAATATATTTTATTTAAATTTCTTGATGAATATTTATATGAGATTGTGCATCTTAAATACATATTAATACTGATGAAAAGTATTTGTAGTTACACACAATAGATACCTATTAGTTTACATGAATAATATTTGTATAAGAAATTATGTATGATCACTTATGAATGAATTCATGGTATGCACATGTATAATTTGGCTTCTGATTATTTCTTTAAAATATTAGATAATTAATAAATTATATTAAAGAAAATGATTAAGTTAAGTGTTAAGATTTAGTAATATAAATTATACACTGTTGACTCCTTTTCGACAATGTATTGATTTGATCCGAATTACTTTCCATGTTTTATATTAAAAAATTTGATTTACCAAAAATATAACAATTAAAAAACATTCAATACAACTTGGTAAAGTCAAGTTCCTTCATTTTTTCCACTATCAGAACTCTGGCCGACGGACTCACCTCCTCCATACCATCTGCGTTCGGTTTTTTTGCTAAAGATGGAATCCATGTTCGCATCATGCTACACTATTCTACTCGAACATCTTCATCGTCATTGGTAAATTCAGGGGCGGAGGTAGTGTATCAATGGAGTAGCCATTGCTACTCAAAAAAAAAAATTACTAAAGACTAGTGTAGTAATATAGAATTTCGCTACCCCAAAAAATACTCAGGTCGCTACCCCAGTGTAGTAATAGAATACGTTTATCAGATAAAATACTTACACTAAAAAAAAATACTCAGATTGCTTATATTTTAGACACTTTTTTTGCTTATATTTCAGACCGGAGTAGTAGTTTATTACTAAAAAAAATTAGTAGTTTATTTTGTCTATAAAAAAATTACTCTTTATATTTGGCCTCCTCGTATAAAAGTGGCTAGCTTCGCCACTGGGTAAATTTTCCACAAATTACCACGATTTCTTCCTGTCCTGTATTCTTTGTTTTCGTTTGATTATTTTGCATTGTGGTTCGAAATATCAGCTATGGAGGAAAACTTTGCGTTTCCCGTTATCAATAAGATTCATCTGATCTCAGACTGTTAATCTTGGTCGTTGTCTCTCTTTTTTTATCCTCTCTTATGATTTTGTTAGGGTTTAAGACTGTGACATTCCTAGGAAATGAAATAGGTAAAGAAATAATTAGAAAAATCCTAAATGGAGAAAATAGGCTAAAAAGGATTTGAAAGGACAAAAATGCCCTTAGAAAGATGAGAAAGTTCTAGAAAACCCTAGAAATAAAAAATCTAGATATTTTTGGAAAAGCCTTATCGCGACGCAAGGGACCCAAGAGAGAGGGCCATTGCGATGCTACACACCTTCCGCCAACATCACTGTTAGTTCACTGACACGTGTAAAGGGAGAGGGACTATCGCGACGCGACGATGTATGTGGGTGGAGCCCGTCGCGATACGACGGACCAATTTTTGCCTATAAATAGCGCCCTTCCCCTCCCCTTAAACCACATTCTCTCCAAGCTTCATCTAGAGGACACGGGGAGTAGCTTCGGAGGCAAGGCGGGGGTACGAGCGATGGCTGTCTTATAGTCAGGTATGGGGAGATCTGAACCCTATACACTAGGGATAGTAGGAATAGGATAAGTGTAGAATAGGAAGTAGGGTGGCCCTAGCCCTACTAGGGTTGATACCCTAACACCCTAGGAGGAGTGTTGAGACTACGACTGCTAAGGATAGTCTTCATTAGTCACCATAGGAATAATTTATATGATGTGTGGAAAACCCTAGGATGGACGGCTTATGATTGCTTATGGTTGTATGAGTGTGATTGTTGATGTGTTGATTGATAACATGTCCATAGTAAGTCGCCTGAGTGACATTAGGGTTAATCCACATATTGATTAAGGATATTTGATAGTTGATGTTGTGTTGTAGTTATGATTATGCTGATCTTATATTAAATGATGAAATATTGTTGTGTATAGGAATATAATGGTTGGCTGAGCTGTTTAATGAGCTGATAAGTGCTGAGATAAGCTGTTAGATTATGAGGTGAGGTTTCATATGCATAGATGTAATCTGCTGCCGTGCACATAAGCTGTGTACGAGGTCAAGCACCAGAGTGCAGGTACGATGCAGTCAATACAGGACACGCTAGTCCTTGAGGATAGTTTGGGTCCGACAAAAGTCCACAGGTGACTAATGGTTTGTCCGCCAATGTGTCGGGATGTCGGGTAGCCTGGTTATCCTAACGGGGTACTGATGTATCACTGTCCATAGTTTCGATCCCGAGTGCCGCCCCGATACCTGTTCCTATCAGCCGAAATTAGGGTGCAGGGATGCACTCTTAGGGGTATGATGAGCGGGATATGGGGATGGACAACTGACTTAACCTGCCATCACAGGCTGGTAGGAGGTAGCTATAACTACAAAGGCTAAGGTTGGGCCGCTTCTGCCGTACTAGCTATGTGGCCATGTAGGCATATAGTTATAGGTTGCATAAATAGGGGTAGCTAGGTGATGATCTCAACCGTTGCTCGAGGATGCGTGTGCCTACTTCTTCACATATTCTATTCTCCTGTTTTCCCATTTATATGGTGTATGGTGTGTTCTCATCTCCCATATCTTGTCTTTCTTTTCTTTGCTACCCTTTATATGATTAGATTCTGAAGATTTCCAAGATAGTGAAGATGTCGCACTACTTCCACCCGTCGATGCTGGAGGAGCCGAGCATCCCAGTCTGGGGTGACTTCAAGGTTTATTACCATGGCATGGATGGGGACTGCAGGGAGATCGATTATAGCCGCCATGTCATGATCTACACTGGATTAGTTAGGGTTTTCTTTTGTCTGTCAGGGTCACCGAGAGCCTCCTTCATAGGTGACTTTAGGATAGCGCAACGGTTACCCTTTAACCGCATGTGGCGGGAGCCTAGAACTAGACATCGTTACTCTGCTGCTCCTTCTTCTTCTTCTTCTTTTGGTTCTTATAGTATAACCAGAAGTAGTGTAAGAGATTGGGAAGTGTGTCGTAGGTCTGAGATGACTGTCCCCTCATCTCCTGTAGCACCCTTGGCAGAGCCTTTGAGGGCATACTCATTCAGGCTCAGGGACGCCCTTCTGTTGGGGACTCCCGTTTACCACCACGACCGCGTGTTAGGTTTCATAGGATGTGTCAGTTGTAGGAGGACTCTTGTTAGGAGTTTGTTGTACTTTTGACTAATGATGACTTTTGTATACCTTCAGGGTTTTTGTGTATTTGTATATTATTCTTTTGGTGGTTCCTAGGCAGGAACCGTATCTGTACCAAAAATACTAAATATATATATATATATATTCTGCTGTACTCTGATATGTTTATTATTTAAATTTTATATGCGTAATTAAATATAATATTGTAAATGGGACATGGGGTGTCTCATTATGGTGGTACCAGAGCAGTTCAGTCCTAACCGGATTGTAAGTCATTGGGGGTAATAAAAATCTGGCCCACATCCCAGTTGGAGTTCCCACTAAACACCGACTAAAAGGGAGAGTGAGAGGTTGATTAGCAATTATCTTGTCTGAGGGAGTTGATACAGATGATTGCTATTAATTATTCATAAGATTTATCTTATGAATGAACTTCAGATTTTCAGGAAGAACCATGGTACGAACCAGAAATATGAATGGAGGAACTGTTGAATCGAATGACTCCGGACCTGCGGCATCAGGAACTCGAAATGTAAGGCAGGATCAAGGAAACCCTGAGGCCAGAATTCTTCAAGACCTAGCTATGGTAGTGTTGCAACAGACCCGACAAAATGCTGAGTTAATTCGAATCGCATCACGGCCGCAATGGGAAAATGAAACTAATCAGGGTCTGTAACTTTTCTTAAAGGAAATCCGCCACAATTTAAAGGAGAGTATGATCCGGAAGGTGCCGAGAAGTGGATCTAAGAGATGGAAACGATCTTTGCAGCAATGCGGTGCAGAGAAGAACAAAAAGAAGATTATGCTGCATTTCTGCTAGTAGGAGAGGCAGAAAGTTAGTGGTGGGGAAAGAAGAGAATATTGGAGGCGAAAGGTAGAGCTATTACTTCGGAATTGTTTCGGGAATGCTTTATCGAGAAATATTTTCCAAGTACAGTACGACAACAGAAGGAACAGGAATTTAGTTCATTGATCCAAGGGAGTATGACGGTAGGTGAATGGATGTGCCATCGATTTATCGATGGACTTTGTGTTAAGCTTCGCAAGTCAATTTTGGCCTTAAGATTGATAAATTTTCTGGATATGGTTGAGCGGTGCATGGAATTAGAGAATGTGGAACCAAGATGAGAACCTAAAAGTGGGGGACCATTTAGGAATAATGGATCTTCACAAAAGGGACGAGGAGATCGGGGGAATCCATATGCACAACTTAGAAAGAATCAAACAGAATTCAAAGGATATGCTCCCCGACGCTTCGACGGGATTTCACCCTGTTTTCGGTGTGGAGGACCCTGTTTTCGGTGTGGAGGAAATCACTTAGTGTGGGACTGTCCACAGGCTGATCAAAGAGTCTGTTATAGATGTGGAAAACCCAGACATATCATTAAGGATTGCTGGACGAACCCTTTTTCAGCACTGCGGGAACGACAATGAGAGGGGACCAAGTGAAAATCAGGAGAGGCCGGTGGCAGGTAGGGGATATGAGGCTGGGAATAACCGGACATGAGGAGTTAGACCATCAAGGGGACAATCCGATAAGCCTACAACTACCGGTAGGGTATTTACTGTGCGAGGAGCAGAATCCTCTCAATCGCCTGATATGATTCAAGGTATGTACCTCGTTTCTAGACATCTTCTGTCTGTACTTTTCGACTCAGGTGCTACTCATTCCTTTATTTCAAATGATTGCGTAGAATATCTAAAACTTATCGTATCCTCTTTACCACGAACTTTAATTGTTTCAACTCCTATAAAGGATTCCTTCCCTACTACCACCATCTGTCGCCAATGTCCTATTAAGATCAAGAACCTTGACTTTTTGGTAGATCTAGTCTGCCTACCTCTACAACAATTAGATATAATTTTAAGAATGAATTGGCTCTCAACCAACCATGTAATCTTAGACTGTGATCGAAAAACATTAACCTTTTTTGAGGGAAAGATTCTCCAAACTTAGAAAACATACTCATAGTAAATGAGTTTCCTGAAGTTTTCCCTGAAGATATTCCAGGACTACCACCTGAAAGGGAAATAGAATTATGTCATTGATCTTATTCTAGGAACAACACCCATCTCAATAGCTCCTTATAGGATGTCACCCTTAGAGTTAGTAGAATTAAAGAAATAATAAGATGAGATGTTAGGAAAAGGATTTATCCGTCCTAGTGTTTCACCATGGGGTGCACCAGTTCTGTTCGTAAAGAAGAAAGACGGAGCATCTAGGTTGTGTGTAGATTATAGGCAATTAAATAAGGTCACCATTAAGAATTGATACCTATTACCTAGGATAGATGATTTGATGGATCCATTGAAAGGGGCCTCTGTCTTTTCTAAGATAGATTTAAGATCCGGATTCCATCAAATTAGAGTTAAGAAAGAAGATATCCCTAAAACTGCTGAAAGGGGTCCAAGCACATATTTTGTACAAATCTCAATCACGGCTGATGAATACTTTTATTTTCGGTATATCAATTTTATTTTTGTTTCACTTAAATCACGATCGATGAAATCCATTAAATCACGGTTGATGGCTGGGGATTTTTATATCTGATTTAATTAAATACTATTTGATTTAATTAATAATGAAATCCTAACTAATTTTCAATGTTTGTGTTGTAAATGCTTATTTCATATTATTTTTTGGTTGATGCAAAGTTACCGGGTTGGGTTCCTCGATGCTTTTTTTCTCTGGAATATCTTGTGTTGTTTCTGTGACCTTTTACACTGCTTTTGCCCCTTTGCTATTCTGGGCATGTATGCGATGATGATATCAGACACCCACGAACCGTTAAATAAAAAACTATTTAATTTATTTTTATATTTTTATATTTTCATATTATATAGTCAGGATTTTTATCTTTTTATTAATAATCGAATAAATTATTTTATTTATTAAAAATTCAATTATTTTGGTTAATTCGAATTTCTTTTTTTTTATGATCGAATCAATTATTTGTAAATTTGAATTTTGTGTTAGTTTTATTTTCGGTAAGAATATGACTGGAAATAGTTTAGGGATATTCAGTGTGTCAATTACGGATATCAGTTTTTTTTTGGGATATTCAGTGTGTTTGATTTTCGGTTGGATTATGGCTAGAAATACCTTTTTATATCAGGGAATGAAATACATGAAAGAGAATCAAACAGATATTTTGTTCAAATCTCAATAAATTCGAATTGCGTGTTAGTTTTATTTTCGATAAGAATATGATTGGAAATAGTTTAGGGATATTCAGCGTGTTAATTACGGATTTAATTTTTTGTAGGGATATTCAGTGAATTTGATTTTCGGTAGGATTATGGCTAGAAATACCTTTTGATATCGGGGAATGAAATACATGAAAGAGGATCAAACACATATTTTGTTCAAATCTCAACCATAGCTGATGAATACTTCTATTTTTGGTAGGGATATCAATTTTATTTTTGTTTCATTTAAATCATGATTGATGAAATCATTAAATCACGCTTAATGCCTACGGATTTTTATATGTTCAGATTTTTTGTATTTGATTTAATTAAATGCTATTTGATTTAATTAATAATGAAATCCTGACTAATTTTCAATGTTAAGTTCACACGCAGGAAAATTATGGATAGATTGTCTGATAGAGTGTACATGTAGGAGAGTATTTTGAGGAGAAGATGATACTTGGAAATCTAATCACCTTTTATTTTCGTTTGTATATAGTATAGATTTTTTTTCACTAAAGCAAAGCAAGTATCCTATATATTGTACAAGTGTAATTACTTGTTTTCGTATGGGTTATCTGTACGGGTTGTAAAAGTATCCAATGTGCAAGAATAAATTTGAAGTTTTTAAAAAAAATTATTATTAGAATTTTTAAATTTTTCAAAAAATATTATAGATAATTCATTATGAAGTAGAGAATATATGTATTTATTCATATACTCCAATTTTAAAATACAACAAATTAAACAAACAATATTGGTTCTATTTTTTTTATATTTAGAGATAGTTTCTCAACTATGCGTTTCAACAAAAAATATATAAAGCACACAATTGAATCATTTATCTAAATTACAGTAAGATAAATTCAAAATAAGTTGCATGAAAAAGAGATAATCAATTATCTATGTTGGACAACAAATTAATCCCAGAATAAATTTTGGTTTTTTCTTACGTATAATATCGAAGCTTTAAGAAAAATAAATAAAAATACCTATTGATTTAGTATTTATTATAATTAAACATAAATAATTATGTGAATGATAGAATGCTGAAAATATTTATATTCCAATAGAATACTGAAAATTTTTAATTTTAATTATATGCAACAGATAAAATATACAAATTATGAAGAAAAAATATTAAATTTAACACTATATAGTCATGATTTTTGAATTAAATTTTATGATGTGAATAGTAAATTTAATCATTCATGAGAAGTTAACAAACTAAAAGTAACCAAATTGTATGATAAAATAATGATGAATAGTATTTGTCAAATTTTTTTGATGAACAGTACAAATAATAAAAATAGATAATTTATTTAAGGGAATATATTAATAAATTACACTGAGAAATTATTGTTTAATTTGACATGAGGTAATAACGATTGTTATAATTAAAACAATAACAAAAAAAATAAAAAAATTGACACTGAAATTGATTTAGGCAAAAAAAAATGAATGATTTAGATAATATTTTAATTTAATGGAAATGATCCTGATATGAGAATTAATTTATTGACGTGCTTTACTTTATTACATTTTAAATTTAAATTTGATTTAATTCAAAGTTGATTGAATTGTAAAAGTCCATATATGAGTATTGATTGATTGATGTACCTTAACTAATGAAATATCAAGAATTAAAAAATAAAAAGTAAAAAAATAATTTGCATTTTGGTAGGAAAAAAAATGAATGAGGAGCTGCCACGTGACATGAATCTACGTGGCAAAAGCTCCATTTTATATAATATAGTAGATGATGAGGAGGGATCAAGTTACTCCTGGAATATCTTTTATTTAAGTTATTCCGGTTAATATCTCTCTATAGACTAGGCATGGCAACGGGGCAGTTCGGGGCCCGAGTTTTGCTTCCTCCGTCCCCGTCCCCATTTCCAACGGGGTCAAGTTTTGCCTCTCTCATTTTCGACGGGGTTGAGTTTCCTCGCGGACCCCGACTCCACTCCGTATATATAGAAAAAATGAAAAATTATATTATGATAATTAATAGAATCAAATCACAATTATTGTACAATGATAAAATAAAATAAAAAACATCAAAATAAAATTTTCTATTGAAAATGGATTAAATTAAAAATAAACAAAATATATGAAACAAAATGAGAGTATACATGCATAAAAAATAAATAAATAAACAATTTATATTTAGCCGGACGGGTTCGGGTTGGGGCGGGGCGGGGCGGGTATCGACATCCCCAATGCTGCCTCACCCCCAGTCAAAGTGGGTTTCCCTGTCAAAATTGGGGCGGGGTCGGGTGGGTACCTGCGGGTCAGGTTCTGCTGCCAAACCTACTATAGACCTCAAATTTCATCAATCGAACTATCAAATTAAAAGTTCTTTTTTAGTAGATGAACTCCAAAAAATTTCATAAAATTTTAAAAATATTTGATACTTCACCAGATGACTTCAATTCAATGTATAATATACATTTTAATTTACAAGTAAAATGTTGACCATATAATTACATAGCTACAGATGTTTAATTTATCTAAAATTTGGTATGCATGATCATTAACATAATGTGACGATATTCAACAGTTCGATTGATGAAATTTGATGTCTATACAGAGATATTAATCTGAGAAACTCAAACACGAGTTACTCCTGGAGTAACTTGATCCTTCCTATATTGGTGCGGGGTGGGCATCAGAGTACCCGTATCCACACCCATACTCATTCAATTTTGCAGGTAACTATTGTACTCAGACCTATACCTATTGTGAGGGTGATTACCCTACCTATCATGGATAATTTTTGCGGCTACTGTTAACAAACCAGATTGTCTACTTTTATGGGATATTTTTAGTACTTCAACATGTTATTTTGTGCTATTTAAAGTATAAAAGTGTTCACTTATGCCCTATTTTGCAGAAATATCATAAAGACATCACTCGGAGCAAAAGATGCGAGAACAGATAAAAAACTGGCAAGTTTTGGAGATTTTTGGCTTTTTTGGACAAGAGGTATGACCTGACACCCAGTCAGTACGGCCGTACCTATGCAAGATCAGTAGTAGGGGCATACCCTCTTAGTCAATATAGCCTGGCGCCGAAAAAAAAGTTCAGTATAGTCGTACCAAAGGCAGTACGACCGTACACAATTGCTGTCAAGGAGTGCAGAGTGCACAAGCACGGGCAAGCATCGCAAACAAGGTCCGGTACGACCATGTATAAATGCAGTACGGTCGTAACTAAGCCAGAATTCGCAGATTTGAAGCCAGATGACCTAATACGCATCATTGCCTATAAAAAGGCAATCTTAGCCTACTCTGAGGACCTTTTGACCGATTTTTGACTTCTTGCCCACTTTTTGGATAGTCTCTCACAAACCCCTTGCTACTTTATTGAGTTTTGAACATCCTTAGAGCCTCTTGCCAATCTTGTTTTGCTGCCGAAGCTCGTGAGGATGCAAAGAACATGGTTAAGGATCGTCGTCATATCGAAATAGTGTCCCGGTTTAGACTTATACTCTTTATTATGGATTTTTATGGCTTTATGTATGAATTTATGTTATTTTCATATATCATGAGTAGCTAAATCCATCACTAGGGGTGATAGGGGTTCCTTTCCTATGCTTTTGATATCTATCTAATTAGTTTTATGAGTTTATATTATCCTGTTGATTGTTTTATCCCTAGCATGCTTAACCCTATAAGGCCTGATCAACCTTTAATTAGCTAACTTAATTGGAGGCGATCATACCACAGTTAGTTAACGGAACTCTAGGAATAAAAGAACTCACATTTATTCTACATGCGGCAACAACAGTTCATTCCGCGACAATATTCATTTATTCTACAAGAGAAAGGAAATGGGATCAAAAAATATTAAACGCAGTTGGAAAAATTGTATAATGCATGATCAAAACCTACCCAACACAGTGAGAACCTCATTTATTGTCGTGTCCAGCAAAGAACAACATCTGATGACTCCATAATGAGAAACCCACTTCCAAATGGAGTTTATTGTGGTCTTCTTGGGATTCGAAAAAGCCTTAAAGGTGAAGGAAAACCATCTTATCTCGTGGGAGAAATACCCATTCATCCAATACAAAGGGAACTTGGGTTTCCCTTCATTATCCATCAAGACACCTCGGTTAAACGACTCAGGGTAGACAAAGAAATACCTATTTTTTTTAAGTCCTTGAAGGTCTTGGAGAATGCCTGAAAAAACTTGCCCCTTTCTCTAGCACGAATGGTAAGCTGTCCTTTACAACCATTAACCATGTTCTTTGAAGGAAAAAGTCGGAAAAGATGGAAGAAATCTCGGACCGAGCACAATAAGTCTTGAGCTCCACAAAAAGCTCAAAGGAACAAACAAAACCTCATCCATTAGGTGAAGTTAGCTGATGACCACACACATATGTTGTAATACAACCACCTTAAATGAGCTATGTGAAGAATGCCTCGTACATCAATAAGAAATGATGATGATCTCGTCCCCAGAGAGAAAACCTTTCTATCGTCGTCGAAAAGCTCTATTAACCATCCAACATCTCCTTCCGGCGTATGTGTACGGGTTACCTCCCTAGCAATTTGGCCAGCCTCTTCGTCACTATCCAAAATGCTCTTAGTATTATGGACCTCTAAGTCCAGCCATGGGAAATCAACCGCATTTGGTGGCAGAGTGAGATCCTCCTCAGCTGATACAAGAACATGACGTCTACTCATCTTGAGACTTGCAAAATAGACACGTAATGAATTCGTTGTCAGGCCCTCACGTCGGAGGACGAACTATGGGGTTGGGGTAGAATCAGATTTAACGTAGAATCTAGGTATGTATTCATTTCATACTTTCCACCTCCTAGAACACACTATGTAACACTCCAACTCCCTTAAGCTTAGTAACTAGAGGCCCTAAGTGAAGAAGGGATTTATTTTCTAAGGAATGTGTTGAAAATCAAAGTTTTATGCTAAAACTCTATGAAATTTGCTCAGAGCAATAGAATTCGCTCAGCGAATTGTGAATTCCAGCAGAATCTTCCAGTGGTCGCACCTAGCCAGGATTCGCTTAGTGAAAGCTTCTGCATTAAGCGAGTGACTCGCTTAAGCGAATTATTCCACGCCCAGCGAATTTCACGCAAATTTTTCCTAATTCTTTTAGTTTTTCTTTCCTTTAATTCAGCCTAATGATTAAGAAAAGGTGGGACTACTTATTCATGAGTAGTTTTAATTGATTAATTTACCTAAAGTTTTAGTGAGGACCGAAGGGTAAATTATGAGATTAAATAAGGACTAGTTAGGCAAATCCTTTCAAACCCAAGACCTCTCACCCACCATACACCATATACCCTCTTGACACACACTTACACTCACACACCCCTTTAAAAACACACACACGTTCTGAGAAAGAAGAGAAAGAAAAGAAGAAAAAGAAAGAAAGGATAGAAGAAAAGAGGGAGAGAACGTGAAAAGGGAAGGAAGAAGGAGAAAGAGGGAGGCCGAGGAAGGAGAAGAAGAAGAATCACCTCCATGGAAGGCTAAAGAAGAAGAATATAGTATTGCATGTAGGAGATGAGAAAGAATAGAAGAAAGAAGAGGACGGAGATTAAGATGGAGGTTGAGGCTCAAGCTCTCATGGATGAAAGAACAAGGGATCAAGCCAAGAAATGGAATCCAAGACCAAAATTTAGGGATTCTACTATCCTCTTCTAGAAAACCATAAGGTAACATAGAATTCCCCTTAAAACCTCTCATAATAGGGTGTGCTAGGGTTGATGTTTGTCTTCTTTCTTGATTGAGTTTTCCATGGTTGTGAAGGTTTTATGAATGTTGAAATGCATGTGATGTGTTTGAGTGAAGTTCTAAGAGAAATAAGTTACCCAAAAGCCGTGTGAAAAATCAAGATTTGGTGTAGGACGTAATGGAATGTTGTATAGAGTGTTTGATGGCTGGATGAAGTTTTGGTTAAGTTAAATTGTGGTTTTTGAGTTAAAAGAAACAAGGGTGAGATGTTGTCCCTCAACCCGAATTGACACCCTGTTGGTGTTTATACTCATAACTTTCTCCATAGAGATGGTCTTGAGTTGATTTTTATGCCATTGGAAACTAGACACAATTCTCTTCAATTTGGACATATGGTTCTCTGTTTTTCATTTAGTATTGAAGGAGAAACATATGTTACAAATTAGGGAATAGTTGTTGTCCGATTTTCAAAACCCAAGGGCTTGTGGCTGAAAACTGTGCTAATTGAATGGTTATGTTCTAAAACAAAAATTAGATTCATAAACCAGACATCCCAAGATTTCCAACGAGTGGTCATTTTCCCAAATCCCACATCGTTTGGTATTTTAATAAAATCATCCAATTTGACGTAAATATGCAGAAATCGTCCCCTGTTTCTGGTTGTAATTCGCTCAGCGAATTTTCTTGAGCTGAGCGAATTTGACAGAAAATTCTGCTGACGGACCTGTGTTTTTTGGACGAAATTAGCTTAGCGAATTTTGTTGAGCTAAGCGAGTTTGGGGTAGAATCGAGAGCCAGAGTTTTGTTTTAAAATGTTTGTGGGAGGAAACCTCTTAGATACTTATCATAGGCTATCTTTAAAAGATATTTCTTGACTCTTGTCACGGATGATACAATGATCCACCTAAGCAAATTGAGTTTGAAATTATGAAAGGTATGCTTAGTTACGATTGCTAGAATTGTTCTATGCTTGGAATGTTACCCTTTGATGAGGCTAGCAACATAATGGTATTTCCTCATTAATTAGATGTATTTCTATAATAAGATACATGTTTGTTTGACTCTAATTGTGTATCTTCGTCGAGAGGAGTTTTTCATACATAGCACACTCGTATGGCTGAAAACAACAGTAAAATGTTTTATGTTTTAAGTCTTTATTACTAAATTTTATAACTCACATATTGGGGCATTGTTTTCAAATACTTAACATTTGGGAGAAGCTGAGAGCATCTCAAGATGCTCGGTCTTGCCTTTATGTGAGACTTTCTCATATGTCGAAGCCGGATCACGAGTCGTGTCGTATTTATCATGAGCCTTTTTAATACATTGAATTAGATTGTAACTTTTCATAAAGGTCTTTTATTAGCAAATTTGTTTTATAATGTCTTTATGTATTCAAAGTATTGTTTTCCAGAAGTTTTACTCTCCTTGGCGTATGATCTCAAGCAAAAAAATTTCTACGTTTTATCATATCTTGCCAAGTTAATAAGTAATGCTCTGGTTAGAGTCGGGGCGTTATATTATGGTATCAGAGCAGTTTGATCTCATCGGACTGTGAGTTATGTGTGTCTAGAAGTGATCCGATTTAGGAAGTGTCAGTTGTGTCTGTGAATATAAATTTTCTAAGTTCTTTTGATAAGTTATTGAGGTAAGCCACCTCAAGGATTTGTCTAAAGAATGAGGAAAATGAAGACAAGTATAAGTTAGTATAGTTACCTCCTTGTTTTTACGAGATTCCTTAATATATGTATATACTTATACTCCCTCCGGTCTTGTATTTAAGCAAAAAAAAAAACACACTTATTAAGGAGCACACATTACAATGTAAAAAGTAAACTTTTTTTTGTTGGTATATGTAAAGGATATACTTTTTACTATTTTCAAGGCCAAAAAGTGATTTTAATAAGAGTATTTTATGAATGTTAGTGTAAAATTAGTTAAATTTGCTTATATTTGAGACCAAAGAGTATGAAGTTTTTGTTGCTTATAATTGAGACCGGAGGGAGTACGTATTAGTGTATACATAAATGTATCCACTTGGAGGAGAAAGTGGAAATCCACACCGTTCGTCGGAATGGGGACTTCCGGGTTTCTTCTCAATCTATAACCAATATGTGGTTAACCCTAATGTGCTATTAGTTAAGTAAGCCTAGTTATGGATGACGAATGACATATATGAGGATACTCATGTATTTCTTATTTGTCTTCGAGGAATTTCATGTTACTAAGGTATGATTTCAATTCAATCGGTATCATACTCTTCTTATGTGTGTAATGAATTCATGTGTAAAGTTTTGTTAGTTTGGTAGAGTGCTAAATTCATTCTTCAGTGTTCTTGAGAATGGATAGATGGTGTTGTTTATGTTTGGAGTAAACTTGGTAAATAGATGCATGTATGAATGCCTTACTATCATGTTTTAATTTTTGAAATGTCGGTTGGTGGAAAGGGCGAATTGTTGTCCTCACCCCCACACTGATATATATTTTGTATTTCCTTCGTCATTCTCTCCACAAAGGGAATTTTAAAGTGACTCTAGCACCATGGGAATGTAGACCAAGTGATGTTTGGTTCGGCTAGCAAATATATGTGAGTGAATACCTGTATTCCTTATCTATATTCGAGAGTCGAACTAGGGATTATGATAACGACTTGCTCAGTACCATACCCTGTGTATGAAGTGTTTAGTGAAGTGACGAATATGATTAATATGATGCAAATCTTGATGTTTCCAGATTTGCTTAGACATTATGATCTTAATAAGTTTTGTTGTGTGGATTGCATACTCACGCCTAATCAATTACTTAGTTGTATGCATAAGGAAATGGTAAATTGATGTGATTACTTAATTCCATGGCAATTAGGATCGATAAGTAAGAGTTCTTATTTGTATGGTTTTAATCAATTAGGATGGGCATTTATAATTGATTAGGTTTCCAATACTTGTTAATTAATCAAGTTTGTTTAACCTAACCCATTATGAATGGATCCTAGATTGATTGGAAACCTCAAAGCCTTTTCAAGGACCTATAGGACTCTTAATTCGAAATACTTTAGTGTATCTCGAAATCCTAAAGGTGGCAAACCTCAAGTATTTAAAGAGGACTATAGCAACGGACTAAGAATCATATGATAATCCCTAAGTGAACCATAGTGTTCTAAGTAGTTAGTGGTAAGGAAAGGGCAATCCCCTAAGTAGATTTGTTTTGGCTAAACCAATTGGCCTAAGAAGTAATTGTAGTAAATTCCAACAAAGGGCATAATGTTATGGTTGTGGTTTAATCGGTGGAAACCTAGGGTTGTTAATTTTTGCAAGTAATTCGCTGAGTTGTGTTTGATGTGATTCTATCTAGCCATTACGAACTGCATTTCCAACCAAATGACAATTTTTACTCGATTGAGGCCTAGTTTGTAACCGATTAGTGTAATTCAGATCAATCTAACCAACGAATACCTTGCAAGAGTTAATTATCTTTAGAATTTCCAACTGCTTAGACCAAGTATGTAATGAGGTCAAGTATAATGTGATGGCATGATTTAGATCGCAATCTTCCTGCATGCTAAGAATGTGATAAGTGATAAGCACCGATTCCATAAGTTTAAGGTAAAGGTACTTAAGGAAAAATTTTCATTAATAACACATGAATGAATGTTGTAAATGAAATTTTTTCAATGTATGTGATAGTTTACTCAAAGTGACAATCTTACATTGATAAGTTAGTTAACGAATGAAGAAGTCACGAAACCACCAAAAGTAGTATGGGATGCTTTTTGGGGAAAACCGGAACCTTTGA
Source organism: Calophaca sinica (assembly GCA_037113605.1). NCBI lineage: Eukaryota > Viridiplantae > Streptophyta > Magnoliopsida > Fabales > Fabaceae > Calophaca > Calophaca sinica. The sequence continues at coordinate 49,422,935 of CM073736.1, forward strand.
GTAAACTTAAAATGTTTTGACAAAAGAAAATGTTTTTCACGTGGTGTAGATGTTAACTACACAAAGATTCCTCACAAGGAGGAAAGCCTCTAAGTAATGATGTTCTTTGGCAGGAAAGACATGACAGCTGGCCTAACTAACCAGCAACCGTAGTTAAATACATGCTCAGACATGGGGACGCTCATGTCGGTTACATTAGAGGGTAACCGAGCATATTATGGAGTTATATGCTCAAGCTATGTCGGTTCGGGGTTGATTAATCCGATTGAATCCGGGCAACATGTTATGTGTTTTGCCGGGGTCAAATGAAGGGTCAATCTAACTGAATCCGGCGGCCTAGAGAACGTCAGTCCGGGGTCAGATGTCTGTCCATCCGACTGAATCCGGCGGCGTAAGATTCCTGGTTCAATAAACGAATGAACCCTAAGGGAATAGTAGACACGAGTAATGCACCCACAACTTGTATTCCTAGTTCAAGTAGCGAATGAACTTTAGAGGAATATGAGGAGTGAGTTAGATTGTAGGAATGTTACATCTTTCTTTGTTAGTTTGATGATTGATTGTATGCATTAGCAAAATCTTGATTATATGCTTGAAGCGAATGTACTTCATTCTTTGCTAAGTGTAGTTAGTAATGTGCTTGCTAGCCTCAGGAGTAATAGGAGTAACCTTTGATAGACCTAAATCAAGGTAAGGAGCTTACTCATTTAGAGTGGCGTAGAATTGGAGTTCGCAGCGGAAGCGCAGAGAACAAATCCTACAGAAGGATAAGGTAAGAAGGTAGGTCGAATTTTGGGGACAAAATTCTTAAAAAGAGGGGAGTAATGTAACACCCCAACTCCCTTAAGCTTAGTAATTAGAGGCCCTAAGTGAAGAAGGGATTTATTTTCTAAGGATTGTGTTGAAAATCAGAGTTTTATGCTAAAACGATGTGAAATTTGCTCTGCGCGTTAGAATTCGGTCAGCGAATTTCAGCAGAATCTTCCAGTGGTCGCACCTGGCCAGGATTCGCTTAACGAGAGTTTCTACGCTAAGCGAGTAACTCGCTTAAGCGAATTATTCCATGCCCAGCGAATTTGACGCAGAATTTCCTCAATTCCTTTTAGTTTTTCTTTCCTTTAATTCAGCCTAATGATTAAGAAGAGCTGGGACTACTATTCATGAGTAGTTTTAATTGATTAATTTACCTATGGTTTTAGTGAGGACCGAAGGGTAAATTATGAGATTAAATAAGGACTAGTTAGTCAAATCCTATCAAACCCAAGACCTCTCACCCACTATACACCATATACCCTCTTGACACACACTAACACTCACAACCCCCTTTAAACACACAAGCACACACGTTCTGAGAAAGAAGAGAAAGAAAAGAAGAAAAAGAAAGAAAGGAGAGAAGAGGGAGAGAACGTGAAAAGGGAAGGAAGAGGGAGAAAGGGGGAGGCCGAGGGAGGAGAAGAAGAAGAATCACCTCCATGGAAGGCTAAAGAAGAAGAATGTAGTATTGCATGTGGGAGAAGAGAAAGAAGAGAAAAGAGATTAAGATGGAGGTTGAGGCTCAAGCTCTCATGGAGGAAAGAGCAAGAGATCAAGCCTAGAAATGGAATTCAAGACCAAAATTTGGGGATTCTACCATCCTCTTCTAGAAAACCCTAAGATAACATAGATTTCCCCTAAAAACCTCTCATAATAGGGTGTGCTAGGGTTGATGTTTGTCTTCTTTCTTGATTGAGTTTTCCATGGTTGTGAAGGTTTTATGAATGTTGAAATGCATGTGATGTGTTTGAGTAAAGTTCTAAGAGAAATAAGTTGCCCAAAAGCCTTGTGAAAAATCAAGATTTTGGTGTAGGATTGATTGATACTCATTGATACTAAGTATGTAATGGAATACTGTATAGAGTGTTTGATGGCTGGATGAAGTTTTGGTTAGGTTAGATTTAAAAAAAACAAGGGTGAGGTGCTGTCCCTCAACCCGAATTGACACTCTGTTGGTGTTTTGCTCATAACTTTCTCCATATAGATGTCTTGAGTTGATTTTTATGCCATTGGAAACTAGACACAATTCTCTTCAATTTGGATTTATGGTTCTCTGTTTTTTATTTAGTATTGAAGGAGAAACATATGTTACAAATTGGGGGATAGTTGTTGTCCAGTTTTCGAAACCCAGTGGCTTGTGGCTCAAAATTGCACTAATTTAATGGTTATGTTCTAAAAGAAAAATTAGATTCATAAACTAGACATCCTAAGCTTTCCAATGAGTTGTCATTTGCCCAAATCCGACATCGTTTGATATTTTAATAAAATCATCCAAGTTGATGTAAATATGCAGAAATCATCCCCTGTTTCTGGTTGTAATTCACTCTGCGAATTTTGTTGAGCTGAGCGAATTTGGGGCAGAATCGAGAATCAGAGTTTTGTTTTAAAATGTTTGTGGGAGGAAACCTCTTAGATACTTATCATAGGCTATCTTTAAAAGTTATTTCTTGACTCTTGTCATGGATGATACAATTATCCACCTAAGCAAATTGAGTTTGAAATTATGAAAGGTATGCTTAGTTACGATTGCTAGAATTGTTCTATGCTTGGAATGTTACCCTTTGATGAGGCTTGTAACATAATGGTATTTCCTCATTAACTAGATGTATTTCTATAATAATATACATGTTTGTTTGACTCTAATTATGTATCTTTGTCGAGAGGAGTTTTCCATACGTAGCACACCACGTATGGCTGAAAACAACAGTAAAGTGTTTTATGTTTTAAGTCTATGTTACTGAGTTTTATAACTCACATATTGGGGCATTGTTTTCAGGTACGTAACATTTGGGAGAAGTTGAGAGCATCTCAAGATGCTCGCTCTTGTTTTTATGCGAGACTTTCTCATATGTCAAAGCCGGATCACGAGTCGTGTCGTATTTATCATGAGCCTTTTGTAGTATATTGAATTATATTGTAACTTTTGGTAAAGGTCATTTATTAGCAAATTTGTTTTATAATGTCTTTATGTATTCAAAGTATTGTTTTCCAAAAGTTTTACTCTCCATGGCTTATGATCTCAAGGGAAAATATTTCGACGTTTTGTCATATTTTTGCCAAGTTAGTAAGTAATGCTCTGATTAGAGTCAGGGCGTTATACATTCTGACTTGAGCGTCAGATTCCTTGCAAGTGACTGCCACTTTTTCGCTCCTGAGACATCGTTAAGGTTCGTTTAGATACCGATACCAACTCATCCATATACCTTCATATTAAGTAAAAAAATTACATGAAGACTAGTTAATGTCTAAGCCATAAGAGCAATTATAAGTAGAAATATGATAGATAAAGAGTAAACATAATCGATCATTTTACCTGAAAGCATGTTAATATCTATATGAAAAATAGTCAATAAAAAATTTGAAAACCAATTCATTTATGCTTTGTGTCAAGTTATAAGATTCCACATTATAGTCATTTAGTCATGCTCTTAAACGAAGTATTGTCAACGTAAAATGCGCGTAGCACAAACCTTCATATTAAGTAAAAACAATTACATAAAGACTCTGTTTAGGAGTCTGAGGAGCACCTAAGAGCCACAATGGGTTAAGGACCAGGACCACTAAGAGACCCAGACACCACATCTCCACCCAAAACCTTAAGGCATTGGGTATATGAGTCGCCTCTCTTATATATCCTTCACTTAGCCCAATCCTAGCCAATGTGGGACTAACCACTCACACTTGAATTCTAACAATCTCCCCCCAAGTGTGAGTCTACCACATTTAAGAGAACTGGTAGGATCCACTCTCGCTTCCCCATCAGGCCGAACCATGACTTTGATACCAATTGTTAGGGAGTCTGGGGAGCACCTAAGAGCAACAACAGGCTAAGGACCAGGACTACTAAGAGACTCAGACACCACATCTCAACCCAAAACCTTAAGGCATTGGGTATATGAGTCACCTCTCTTATATATCCTTCACTTAGCCCAATCCTAGCCAATGTGGGACTAACCACTAACAATTGAATTCTAACAGACTCATTAAAGTTGAAGTGACAAAGCAATTATAAATAGAAATATGGTATATGAAACGTAAACATATTAGTGCGTGTATTTTGGGTTTAGACTTTGAATTAAATCTTCTTTTTTGTTGTTATTTTTAGTTTTTTTGTGACAAGCAATTTATATATTAAAACAATTAAGACACAATATCTATTAATTCGAACATAATTACATATAAACACTACACTTGGTAAACAAGTTTGAACGGCGACATGGAACTGCAACACGTAAACTGCAAGATCTCGCGAATGAAATCATCCTCTTGTCCAAAAAAAATTCAATGAGTTCCTGCAGTTGTCTACTGACTTCACCCATGACACCCAAGAAATACTCACAAGCTGAAGCAGACTATCCAATAACTGTTGATTTCTAGTTAGACACCTACCAAGGATGTTATCCAAACACTACACTTGGTAAACACATTACGCGAGTTATTAAGGCTAAAAATCACAAACAACACGTAAACATTATTAGTAAAACAATCAAAGGGAAGGCTCATTTAAATGCTTTCACTGTAAAAATATGTAGTTCGAAGTAAATAACCAAGGGATGAGAATTTGTAAAAACGTTTAAAAGTCGATGAAAGTGATTCGAGCAGGGTTAAAGAACTAGGGATGAGAATTTGTTTTTTAGAAATATGAGAGATAATTTGACGAAGATGGGAGAAGTATAAACAGATGAGATCAGAATTAGACGAATGGATATGGGAGTTTGAAGAATCTTGATGAGAAAATAGTCGAAGGTAAGAGAGAGTTTGAATTCAGAGCGTAGAAGAATGTAGAATGGTATGTTGAATTAGATGAGAATAGAAGTGGTCATCATTACATTCTCGGTGATCCTTGGCTTAGTTGTTTGTCATTCTAGTGACTTTTAGGTGCTTCAGGATTTTGTGAGAAATGAAATTATGACCCTGATTACATCGTTGAAACACCTTTTTATAGACTAAGTAAAATAAATGCTCAAGCCTTCCTAAGTACAACATGTACAAGCTTGCTCTAATAACTAACTATGTGCAGGCATGATATTCCTCTAACATTCAGGGTGTGGCAGTTCCTCTATAACAGATGCTTGCCTTGCCTGGGGATTATGTAACCTCCTTTGGTCATGGGTAACTTCCATTTAGTTTGCATTCACTACACTTTTAGGTTGTGTCGCAAGGATTTGATCCATATGTCACTTCAAACTATCCTATACGAGCTTCTGATGTTGACTTTGTGGAGAAACTTTGAATTCTAGTTCTAGCTGTATTCATTTTCGTTGATCGAAAGTCCTTTTAAACTACCTTAATCGTTTTGGCTAACAACTTGGTTTTTATACATAGCCATTTTTGTAAGCCATTGTTTAGAAATATGTTGCATACTCGTTCAAAGAGTAGGAGCATGCAGTGCATTGGTCACTAGCTTGGCCATTTTAACTAAGCCATTTTTCTCTTCTGCTTTCGTAGCTCAAACACATTTTTGGCTTGAATAGGATTGTTTCCATGTGTCCTCTTTTATGGACCATAAAGGTTTGTCCTTCTATTGTCATCTTTTTCTTCGATCCACTTACTGATTCGAAATGGTGAATTTCTCACCAACATAGGTATGTACTTTTAAGAAGTATTATCATATAATCTTTCTTCACTGTTTCTTGAAAATATTATTGTCTATTTTGCTCATCAAACATGACTTCACATCCCCAAGCCTCATCACGTGAAGTGCACATGTCACCAAGAGTTTTTTCTTTTTCTTTAAAGAAAAAACCTGCCATAATTATTTTAGAAACCACAGTGACGTCTAAGGTGCACCATTCTATAGGTGGTACACCGTACAACACTGGTATTTTATTTGCAAACAATCCCCTCAACTAATCCAACGACTTAATGGTTTTTTAAGTCCTCCATTTTGCAGTCCCCTCTGAACATTTTTTGCTCACTTCTATTTCCTATTAATTATCTTTTCTTCGTAGAGGTGAGGTAATTGAGAAGGGTGATAAGTAAGTGTCATAGATGAAGGGTCTTCTGCCTCTAGTATAGCAATACGAGTGTCTTTCATCATGAGATGCTCTAAGTTACGACATCAGCATGGCCAAGATCTACTCTCAAACTCAGGACCATATCCCTTATTCTAACAAAATTGATCACTGGTGATATAATAATAAATCTGTTGGAAATTTCGCTAATGGTTTCCAATCGCCTTAGTTAAGGATTGATGTTGTTTCTCGCTCTCTATTACGGGAAATAAATACTGAAATAATTTATGCTTTTATCCTATAGTTTTATTTCAGTTTTTACATTATGGTTTCCCTCTAAATGTGCTTTGTCACATGTTTTACTTTTAGTTGTCATTTACTTTTGGTGAGATGTCAATTGTGAGTGGAGACGGATCTAGAATATTTCCTTGCATTACTCTGTAGCTGCCTGACCTAAATAGCTAGGCCAATGGTCTTGAATGAAAACTAACTCACATTTCATAAATATTATTTTCGGATCTTTTCCTAAAATTCAAATTCATGTTTCAATTAGTATCAAAGCATCGACCTGATGCTTACTCATGGAGGATACGATGTACGATTAAAAAGAAATTGATGCAATGAAGTATCGGGTGCTATTGAAGCTCACTGAATCGCAAGAAAAAATGATGTCCAATTTTGATAAATTCACGACAAGCTTAGATGAGATCAAAGCTATAGTCAGAAATCAATTAAGACCACAACAACAAATGGGTGGCTCTTCAGCAAAAAACAGAGAAACACCCCAACTAGAAAAAGGCCATTAAGTTCAAGAAATTGCAGGAGATTCCCAGCGATCTTTCATCTGTAATCAGCAAACCCCAAGGCCAACTCAGAAGCACAATATAACAGGGGAGTTAAAAATTTATGCCCCTAAATTTGATGCAGCCTCTTTGGCTCCAATAACCCCATTAAAGCCCCAAAAGAGCTCCAATTTCACGAACAAGAGAAACCCACACCGTTGGACCAGCGATAGTAAAGAGACATTTCAATCTCTCGCCATCAGATCTGCTTCGCACCACCACAAACGGACTTATCGCCATCAGATCTACCTAGCTTGGGCGAGGTGAAATTTCTGCTACACTCTTTTAACACAATCCATGCAGGTTTAGATATTTAGAACCCGACAGACCAATAACATTTTCGTTACCGTCAAGAGCGTTGTCGCCAAGTGCGTGCCCATCTTCTTCAGTTCAGTCACGAACATCTTCGGCTACGGTTGATTTCCCAGCGATGGAGCCATCACCTGGACCAGCTTCGGGCCCATGGGTACCTAGGTTCATCGGAGTCCAAAACAAACTTAGGATTCCTCATGACATGTGTGATAGTGAATCTCAAAGGGAACACGGCTCAGTTAGCCTCTTCACTGAATTGGGCTTCCTCATTGATTTGAGCCTTGTCATGGGTTGGGCCTTTTCACTACTGAATGGAAATGGAGCTCAAAGAGAAATGCAAAACTTTTCTGCTGAAGGAGAATAGGTCGGTCACCAATATCATCTCATTCTCTTGTTTTTGGTCTGGACAATTCTTCATTTGGGAAATGAGAAAATTGTTTGAGGAAGTTTGCTCATACTTTGCCTACGAGGGAAACATCTCCTCAATAGCGTTGGTAGCGACACAACCAGCAGTTGCCTTGCTCTTTCTATTATTGTTGCAAAAATCTGGAACACCCTGTATCAAATGCATTTGTATCCCAATTGAAAAAGCTTACACCATCTTAATCCACCGTCTAGGTATACTCGATGCTTTTAGTGTTGTGCACCTGGTGATGTTTTTCTCCACTCTATTGCTTACATTAGTCATGACCAAAATACTGAGTCCCCTTATCACAACGGTTCCCCTATACTTCCGTGTATTTTTTGTGGTGAAATGTGTTGAAACAAACTCTGAAATTCCAGTTTTGATGATCAACAAACTCTGAGAAAGATACTTAAGTTTATTGACTCATATATATCTCTAACATTTTCGGTGAGTAACTTCCAACAAAGAAAGAAAAGCAAAAGAAACATGTCAAGCAAGAAGACAATGGAATTAAGCATAAGATTCTAAGAAATATGGTGAATTGACATTGGACATCATTCTTGAGAAGGAAGCTGTTAAACAAAGTCGAAAATAGCTAAATAGGACATGACAATGGACAGCTTTCCTAAGAAACAAAACTGCAGTAACTACAATCAAATTCCAGCAAACTCACTCAGGAGTGAGTAAGTTCCAACTTACTCTCAACTACTGCAGAAACGGATTCAGCAGCAAAAGGAACAAATTAAATGCATCAAGTGATCACATTTATGAGCACACTATGCTATTAAATGAAGAACAAAAACTGAAATCAAGAGCTTGTTGCTGCTACTGCTGTAAGTGAGGAAGTTCAGCAAGTGAAGTTTCCAAAAGGTGATGTGACAGGGAGACAGAACTGACAGTTGGTGAAAAGCAAGACTGCTCTATGCAGAAACACTCATCACACTGTGCAAATCTGTCCCAAGGATTTCAAACGGCTCTGCAATGGCTAGATCACCAAATCAGGGCTATATATCACAGCATTGGAACACTGAACATTTTTTAGAGAGCCAAATTCAACTGTTGCATCAAATTCAAATTGCAAATCAACTGCCTCTCAACTCACTCAAAAGTGCACTCTGCAGAAATTGTTAGGGGATCTTTTTGTGCACTTGTCTGCTTGTAAACACAAAGTTTTAAATTGTATTTCTCTGTGTGTAACCAAGCCTTAAACCCCAAAAATAACTTATCCTTGTATCTGCTTTTGTCTTAGTGGGATCCTATCAAACTTCCTAGGGTAGGTGAGTGTTGGTGAGGAGTTCTGCTAAGGAAGATAGTTCAGGAACAGGAGTAAGTTCCTGGTTTTAATCAGCTTGAAGAGGCTGAGTGAAAGAACACTTGTACTATTTGGGAAATAGTGGAAACAATCACTGGGAGTGAGGAGTAGATGTAGCCCAAGGTTTGGGGTGAACCACTATACATCTAGTGTGATTTATATTTATGTTTTTAAATCCATCTCACTTGTGATACTTCACACACTTCACTTAAAACTCAGAAACAGTGTTCTTCAACCATTCTGCGTAATCATGCTTTACTTACTGCCAATTCAATTCATATGATTATGTTTTCACATCATGCAAGATTTTGTCTTACACTATTATTGATCAATCATTCAGCATATGTAAACACTACAACTTGAGTAAGTTCAACTGCAGTATCACTAACTTACTCAACTCCAAGAACTGTCTTGAGAGCAAGTAGAAAACTGTTTTAGTACAGGATTTTTAATAGGTCACAATTTAAACCCCCCCTTTCTTGTGACATATTTTCACTTCAATTGGTATCAGAGTTCACCTCAAGGGGCTGAGCACACCTAACAGTGTAGGAGGAAAGATCCTGGAAGAAGTGATGGTGCACTCTAACAGTATCATGTTCCTTCCTGAAGGAGCATCTTCAAACAGACCTCCTGGTTTTGATGGAAACCACTACTGCTATTGGAAGGGTCAAATGAGGCTGTTTCTAGAATCTCAAGACACTGATATTTGGGACATTGTGGAGAATGGACCTTTCACTCCACAAACCACATATGATGATGGAAGGACAGCACCAAAGCCAAAGACATCATGGACCACTGATGGAAAGCACAAAGTTCTCCTGAACTCAAAAGCAAAATATTATATCACTTGTGCCCTTGGCAGAAGTGAATATGATAAGATTGTTGGATGTGAAACTGCAAAGGAAATGTGGGACACTCTGAGAACTGCTCATGAAGGTACTGATTAGGTAAAAGAGGCAAAAATAAACATTCTTGTTCATCAGTACGAGTTATTCAAAATGGCTGAAGATGAATCCATTGAAGAAATGTTCAGTAGATTCACAATAATCACAAATGACTTGAAACCACTGGGAAAAGTGTTTACAAATCAAGAGAATGTCAGAAAGGTACTGAGAAGCCTACCAAAGGTGTGGAGGCCTAAAGTGACAGCAATTCAAGAAGCTAAAGATTTATCCATTCTGAGAATGGATGAATTACTTGGGTCACTAAAGGTTCATGAACAAGAAATTATGGAGGAAATTCATCCTAAGAAAGGAAAGCTTGTTGCACTGAAAGCCTCTCACAAGTCTGGAAAGAGCTCATCACAGTCATCAAAATCTGCAGCTCTCAAAGCAGCAGCAGAAGAAGAGGACTACAGTGATGAAAGTGAGAATGAAGACTCAGAAAATGGAGATGAACTTGCTCTCATCTCAAGGAGGATCCAGAGGATGCTCAGAAACAGAAAATTGAGAAAATTTCCTCAAACAAGAAGGGAATCTCAAAAGGGTGAAGGAAGCAATTCTCATCCAATATGCTTTGAATGCAATAAACCTGGTCACTTCAAGATAGACTGCCCTCAACTCAAAAAGCAAAACAAAAATTTCTCTCCAAAGAAAAAGGCTATGATGGCCCTATGGGATGACTCAGATGAAACCTCCTCTGAACAAGAAGAAGACCAAGCAAACTTTGCTCTCATGGCAAATTCTGAAGTTGAGGAAGAAGAGGTAACTAACTCTGAATCCATAAATTGCAATTCGTGCAGAGATCTACAATTTGCTTTTGATAATCTTTTAAATGATTCAAACATTTTATCACAAAGATGCATGACTTTCAAAACTCATTTATGTGAGGTTAAGAAAACAATGAAGAACTTCTTACACAAAATGAAAGTCTTCTTAAAACCATTCATTGTTTGCGACAATCTCATTTTAAACTCCCTGATCAATACCAAAAATTGAGTGGCAAGGCTCCTGAGATACTGAATCTGAGAGTTCTTTGAGGTTAAATGCCAAAAGGAAAATGAGGAACTTAGAAAAAGAGTAAATGAATTAACTGCTGATCTGCAAATGTTTCTGCATAACACTGAAACCTTTGAGAAAATCATGGGGAGTCATGGAAACAGATTTGAAAAGGCAGGGATTGGGTATACACCCAAGCACAAACCAATTTCGAAAATGTATTTGTTCCCAAATCAAAAATGTTTAAACAATGCAATTACTGCAAGAATCTTGGGCATGATATTTCTGAATGTTTGAAAAGAAGAAAATCTTCCTTTAGGAAGAACACTAACCATCAAGGACCCAAAGCTATTTGGGTACCTAAATCATTGCTCATATCTGATGCAGGACTGCCTCTGGGCATCAAAGAAAAAGTTGTGGTTCTTAGATAGTGGCTGCAGCAGACACATGACAGGCGACAAAAGTAACTTTCTCTCATTGGAGAGGAAGAATGGGAGCTTTGTCACCTTTGGAAATAATGAAAAAGGTTGGATAAAAGGTATAGGCACAGTAGGTAAGAAGAATTCTGCTCAAATAAAGAATGTTCAATATGTCTATGGTCTTAAACATAATCTCTTAAGTGTGAGTCAGTTGACTGACAATGGCAATGAAGTTTTATTTAAATCTAACTCATGCATTATCAAGGAAACTTCCTCTGGAAACACACTCTTCGCTGGTGTTAGAACCAAAAACTTGTACAGTATCTGTTTAGAGGATCTTTCAGAAGAAACATGTTTTGTTTTTTTTTTTGAAAATGATAAATGGATATGGCACAGAAGAGTAGGTCACACAAGCATGAACACTATTTCGAAATTATCCAGATTTGAACTTGTTAATGGATTGCCTAAAATCAAATATGAAAAGGATAGAATTTGTGAAGCTTGTATTCAAGGAAAACATGTCAAATCTAGCTTTCACTCCAAAAACATAGTCTCTACAGAAAGACCACTTGAACTATTACATGTTGATTTATTTGGTCCAACAAGAGTTGCAAGTATAGCTGGAAAAAGATATGGCTTTGTGATAGTGGATGATTATTCAAGATATACTTGGGTTCTATTTTTGAAAAACAAGGATGACTCCTTTGAAGCTTTCAGAATATTTTGTAAAAAGGTTCAAAGTGAAAAGAGTGTTGGTGTAAGCCCTAGAGGCCAATGTTTTTCCTTTGGACTTATATTTTGTATCATGTCATTTATTTATTATATGAGGCATTTTCAGTTATTATGTTTGTTTCAACGTAATAAAGTCCTTGAGTAAAAGTTTGTTTTCAATAGAACATCGAGTAGACGACTCGGTTGTGAGATACTAAAGAACTTACTCTAAATATCCGTAGTCGAGTATTATTATTATTAAGGACAATAATAATGCATCAAGACTATTATGTGGGTGGGTGATAACCTCATCTCACGGGTTATAGATATGAGATATCAAGTCACCACATAGGTACACGTTAAGGTAATTGTGTCTTTGGATTGACCCGCCATGAGAATACTACATAGTGTGTTATGTAAGTGTCATGAGTTATTCTCATAGTGATAGTGGTGTATGCCACCCTCAGGCCTGAAACCACTATGGTCCCTACGTGAGGACTTGGGTGTTATATTGCCGTCAAACATTATGCATGCAGGACAATTATAAAGTCGGTTAACTGGGCACTCAACGAGTCATGCAAAGAGACATGAGTGACCTAGATGGGATTTGCCCCTCCTACATAACAGGAGTAATATCTGTGAGCCCCTTGATAGAGTATGACTGTAAAATGCATGGCCATGCTGAAATAAGTCAATATGAGATATTGATCTTATTTGTTGTTACTAAGTCTACTCGGGCATCAAGGAATATAATATTGAACTATACAAGGGTGACATATACTATGCCTTGTGTTCAATATAGATATAAGGGCAAAAGGGTAATTATACACATGATCATTATCACGGAAAGGTTACGTCACAACACTGACATTCTCGTTACTTGGATAGCAGTGATGTGTTGCTAGACACCGCTCACTGTTTATAATATTAAATAGTGATTTAATATTATTGCCAACGTTACGGGAACCTACAGGGTCACACACATGAGAACAGGCTAATGGGAGATTAAATAAATGAGTGAGACTCATTTTATTCGGTGGTGCATTTTTACGATGCACCAGCGCGAGTCAAGAAAGACGCAGAACACGATAAGTTACGGTCTTGGCCGAGAGCACCACGGTAAGCTACGGTGCGCTAGGTCAGTCTTAAGTGAAGTCTATAAATAGACTCGTTAAGACTCAAGTCAAAACTGGAATAAAAAACCTAGCCGTTTCAAAGATCGTGACTTGCATCGTGGATCGTTCCGTCGGCTAGCAGCATGTGGCGAGACCGCTCCCATTCAAGGTCATTCGTGTGGACTACGTAGAGGCGTTGTTTTCTGTGCGACGCTCGTGCTCGATTCCAATTTTCGTCTGCAAACGATCTGCGCTACAAGAGGTAATTCATATAACCCTGAGTCATGACCATTCGCAAGGATCCATGGAAGGGAAAGTTTAAATTTCCGCTGCGTTTTCTGATCTCTGTTATTGCGCTATTTCCCTACAAAGAGTTGCAACATTGCATCTGTGAGAAGTGACCATGGAGGTGAATTTGAAAACATATCCTTCAAAACCTATTTTGATGAAAATGGTATTTCTCACAACTTCTCTTGTCCTAAGACTCCTCAACAAAATGGGGTAGTTGAAAGGAAAAATAGAACATTGCAAGAAATGGGCAGGACCATGCTTAATGACTCAAAAATTGAAAAATATTTTTGGGCTGAAGCAATTAACACATCATGCTACATTATAAACCGAGTCTCCATTAGAAAAATCTTGAATAAAACTCCCTATGAGCTATGGAAAGGTAGGAAACCAACTGCTGGCCTACTTTCATATTTTTGGGTGTGAATGCTTTATCTTGAATCATAAAGAAAATTTGGGAAAATTTGATTCAAAGTCTGACAAAGGTATTTTCTTTGGATATTCAACTTCCTCTAAAGCCTATAGAGTGTATAACTTGAGATCTCAAATTTTTGAAGAGAGTATGTATATGAAATTCAATGAATTTTATCAATCTTCTGAGAAAAGGACAGATGATGCTGAAGATACAACTGAAAGATCCAGTCCTCAACCACAAAATAAAGTTCCAAAACAGAATACTGATTCTGAGGAAGTTCCTGAACTTACTCAAGAAACAAGAACCTCCTCTCAGTAACCCACTCTGACTGTTAACCTGCCCAGAAGCTGGAGAGTGGTTACAAATCACCCTGAAGCTGGAGAGTGGTTACAAATCACCCTCAAGAGCAAATAATTGGAGAAACCTCTGAGCCTGTGAGAACAAGAAGATCCTTCAGACAAAAATCATCAAATATGACATTGATCTCAGAAATTGAGCCAAGATCCATAAATGAAGGCATAACTGATCCTTCTTGGGTTGAAGCCATGGAAGAGGAACTTGCTCAATTTGACAAAAACCAGGTGTGGACACTAGTTAAGCAACCTACTCATCAGTCTGTCATTGGAACAAAATGGGTTTTTAGAAACAAACTCAATGAGGAAGGTAAGGTAACAAGAAACAAAGCTAGATTGGTAGCTCAGGGCTACAATTAACAAGAAGGTATTGACTATGATGAAACTTATGCTCCAGTTGCTAGATTAGAAGCCATTAGAATCTTACTTGCCTATGCTACTCATAAAAACTTAAAATTATTTCAAATGGATGTCAAAAGTGCCTTTTTAAATGGTTTTCTAAATGAAGAAGTATATGTTCATCAACCCCTTGGATTTGTTGACTCCAAAAAACCAAATCATGTCTTTAAATTAAGTAAAGCCTTATATGGACTCAAACAAGCTCCAGGAGCTTGGTATGAGAGACTAAGTGCCTTTCTAATCAAAAATGGTTTTTCTAGAGGAAAAGTTGACACAACTTTATTTATAAAACATCACAAGGAAAACCTACTAATAGTCCAAATCTATGTGGATGACATCATTTTTGGTGCAACAAAAGAAAATTTATGTGATGATTTTGCAAACCTTATGAAGAGTGAGTTTGAAATGAGCATGATGGGTGAACTAAGTTTCTTTTTAGGGCTGCAAATCAAGCAACTTGAAGATGGTATTTTTATTTTTCAAGAAAAATATATAAAAGATCTTCTGAAAAAATATCAAATGAATGAAGCCAAGGCTATGGCTACTCCAATGCATCCAACTGCAAACCTTGATAAGGATGAAAATGGCAAAACTGTCTCTGAAAAGGAGTACAGGGGCATGATAGGTTCCTTATTATATCTTACTGCAAGTAGACCTGACATTGTCTTTGCTGTAGGACTGTGTGCAAGATTTCAGTCAGCTCCAAAAGAATCTCACTTAATGGCTATTAAGAGGATACTCAGATATTTAGTTGGAACTCCTAACCTTGGTGCGTAGTGCAGGAAAAACTCTCATTTTGATCTTATAGGTTATTGTGATGCTGACTATGCTGGAGATAAAGTAGAAAGAAAAAGCACTAGTGGCTCATGTCAATTTCTTGGAGAAGCAATGGTCTCATGGTCATGCAAGAAACAAAACACCATTGCTCTGTCAACCACAGAAGCTGAGTATGTTTCAACTTCAGCATGCTGTCAAAAAATTTTATGGATTAAGAATCAATTGGAAGATTATTCTCTCAGGTATAAATGCATCCCCATTTATTGTGATAACACAAGTGCTATTAATTTAACAAAGAATCCCATCCAGCACTCAAGAACTAAGCACATTGATATAAAGCATCATTTTATTCGTGATTATGTTCAAAAGAAAGAAGTGGAATTGATTTTTGTGGATACAAAGAATCAGCTTGCTGATATTTTTACTAAGCCTCTTCAAGAAGAAAGCTTTAGTTTCATAAAGAGCAAGTTACACATAATCAAATCTCCATGATTTGGTGTATGTGTCCAAACTTACTTAAATCTGAGTAAGTTTCTGTGATGTATATTGATCATACTCTCAATCTTTACTGATAAGTGAACTTACTCACTTATCCTAATAATTTCTATACTTAAATATATTGGACTGAGAAATTGTCACTTCGTGGCACGTTTTTAGTTCACAGCTAGTAACGGCTACCAACATAACCTATTACCACCTTCCCCATTATATCAATCACATCACGTAAATGAAACTTGACCACTCTCTCTCTTTCTCTCTCGTCTCCTACAAATCTGAAACTGCCTTTTCCCTCTACTTAACCCACGTCGTTCCTCATCTTCTTCTTCAATTCAACCAAAACACTGAGCGAACCCTAAAACTCCCAAAATGGCGCGAACAAAAATCCCATGTGTAAGAAGAGTTCCTGGAAGCGCTTCAATGGCCATCATTTCATACGTATCTCCTTCCTCATTCCTATTCGCCCAACCTTCTCCCATATCAACCACTTCATCAGCTCCACCACTCACCATTTCTCCTCTAAAACAGAAATCCCTAAAATCTTCGAAAACTTAATCTATTCCCGGTAGAAGATCAAATCGGATTGCTGCTGGTATAGGAACATCTTCATCAACAAGGTCTCGGGATGAAGAAGTGATACACATACGCGACGATGATGATTCAGAGGCTACTCTGACTGATCCTCCTCCTAGGAAAGAGGAAACCATTTCTAAATCCATTGCAAAGGTGAAAAAAGAAAAAATGAAGAAGAATACCAAGAAGAAGAAGGTCCAGAAAGTAACCAAGAAGGAAAAAGAGAAGAAAGAATCTAAGGAAGAGAAAGACTCTACTGAAAGGAAAGGAAAGAGGGTTGTAGAAGAACAAGATGAAGTGACCAAGGAATGGGAAACCAGAACTATAGTCCCTGGAAGAATCTTCGAGCTGGATAATCTGAAAGATTCTGGGTGGAATCTCTATCCCTTCCTAAACAAACCTAAGTGGTCTAATTTCATTCAGATTGAAGAGAGGATCTATGAGGGACTGGTGAGGGCTTTCTATGCCAATGCCAGTGTTGATGAAAAGAGTCCCTCTATGACAAGTGAAGGGGATAAAGATTCATCTCACAACTGAAATCATAAGCAAAACTCTGTAGGTTCAAGAGGATGGAACCAGGCTGTTTGAAGATAACTGGTACCCTAAGGCATACACCACAAGAGAAGAAGTACTGGAGCATGCTCTCAATCAACCCAACCTCAAAGACATAGCCACCAACCTAAAGGGACTGGAGCGAATTCTTCAAAACATGGCCTCTCAAACCATCATTCCAAGGGCAGGTAGCTTCGAGAAAATTACTGATCTGGACTTATTGGTGATTTATCATTTGATTAAAAGAAAACCTTTAAGCTTGCTATACATCATACTCTATCATATGAAGAATGCTGCCACAACCCTGAGAAAGGCATCCTCCCTGCCTTATGGCATGGTCCTGACTAAAATTTTCAATTACTTCAAAGTGCCTCTGGCTGGTGAAGCTTACTCCCGAAAATGCACCACCTTTCTCAGTAAAAACCTCAACCAGATGAACATTAAAGTAAACCCTCAGTATGTTGGGGATCAGAGAGTTGAATCAACTTCCTCTAAGAAAAGGAAGGCATCAAAGAAGGAAGGTGATGTTGAAGAAGAGAAATAAGCAGGGAGAAAAGAAAATAAGGTTAAAGATTCGAAAAAATCTTCTATGGAGAAGGAACCAGCACAGAAAAAGCTGGTATTTGGAGTTTCTGAACTTGCTCTGAAAGAACTTGCTTAGAAGCAAGTGGAACAAGAAAATGAGGAAGAACTTGCTCAGGGGGAGCAAGGACCAGAAGAACAACTTGCTCAGGGGGAGCAAGGTAATGAAGAAGAAACTATTGCTCAGGGGGAGCAACCTGCTCTGGAGGAACAAGCAAAGGAACCTGAGGAACTTACTCAGGAAATGCAGGTTGAAGAAACTGTAGTGGAACACATTCATTCTTCTCCTACAAGTAAGGCCACTCAAATGAACATTACTGAGCAATAACAATCCTCTCAAACCCCTGGTAAAGGCAAGAATGATGAAGTATTGGCATCCATTGCCTTAACTCAACTTGTTCATACTACTCTTTTCCTTCAACCCCCAACTGAACCTACTCCTGAAGCTGGTGAGAAAGGACAAGAGGACATTCTGAAGAACCTCTTTCAGTCCTCTCACAAAGAAGGTGCTTCCAGCACTGCCAACCTTTATCACATTCTGTCTCCTCCTCCTATCTATGATTCTTCACACCCTCGTGTTACAACAGGGTCTGATCCTCATTTCTCAAAACCTGCTAGAGATGTCAACACATCTGAGTTCTTTGGGATCCCTCTTCAAACAAAGTGCTAAACAACCCCACTCAATCCCTACTCCTCCAACAGGCCAACCCAGTGGCCCTTCTGTGGAGCAAGCACCACATATTCCAACTAAGTGGATGGCAACTATGGAAAGGGAAGTGAAGAAAATTGCTAAAAGAAGTAAAGAAAATGCTAGGAGAGGCAAAAAGCACTCCAAAGAAATGAAGAAAATTCTGCTTGGACTCACCTACCTCCAGCAAGATCAGAGAAGGGAACATGAAAGAAATTGGGCACGAGGAGATTGGACCTCTAGGAACATGGACCCGAGACTTAACCCTCCCACATTTGAATTTCCTACTCGCTTTCCAGACATTCTAGCTCCTGCTGAAACTTCAAGCTCTGAATCTTCAGGATGGTCTTTCTCTGAGTAGCAGCTTAATGTGTGTGATGCGTTCGAAATAGCATATAGTTTAGTGTTAGTTTTGCATCGCATCTTAGTCATTTTAGTCATTTTAATCCATGTTATTTATGCATTTGGCTTGATTTGAATAACGCACTTGGTTTTGGTTTAATTGTGCTTAAAGGAAGGTATTTGTCCTAGGAAAAAGGAGAAAAATCACTTGGAATAAGTTGGGGTAATTTGTGCTACAAGTTGATAATGTAATGTTGTCTCAGCCTAACACTTGTTCAATGTTTTAATCATATCTGGAGTTTTAGGTGTCCAAATGAGATGAAACCGGTGCCATTAGAAAGCTAAGATCCATAGCTTCAACTTTCATGAAGACACCTTGAGCTAATTCGGACGTTAAAGAGGTGAAAAATACAAAATAACATGAAGCACGGCCTAGTCGTGTCAGGAAGCACGGCCATGTTGCGACAACACCTAAACAGTGCAAGAAACAGAATGAAGCACAGCCTAGCCGTGCCTCACGCCACGGCCGTGCTACGACAGCATCCTGGACGCAGAATTTTACGTTTTTACATGTTTTGGACCTGTTTTTTACTCCTTTTCACCCTAGACTATAAATAGACACTTTAGAGACTTGTCTAGGGTTCGAACTTTGTTATTTGGAGGCACGGTGGAGGATTGGGAACGATCTCTTCATTAATTCTCATGAATTTCTGGTTTGGCTTTTCTTTCTCTATGAGTAACTAAGCTTTTTAGACTAGGGTTAGATGAATCTTGATGAAACTTTTATGTAGTTAATTCTATTATATTAAAGCAAGTTTATTTCATTTCAATTGAGCTTTCAATTCTCCGCGCTTAATGCTTTTCGATACTTGGCCGCTATTGAATCGATTAGGGTTTTTCATGATGATTGGGAAATTGGGTGAAGAACTTGAACTGAGATTGTTAGCCATAGTCATGATGAGTATAGGAATATAACTTTGTGATTATGTGTTCTTATGAATCACTATTCTTAATGCTTAACCTAACTATAAATCACCTAAGGGATTGGGGGTTTTAGTTAGAGTAAAGGGTTTATGAGGCAAGGGATTGTTCTTAAACTAATTTAGTTGATTCGAACTTCTATTTGTATGAAATAACTTGCGTTGGTTGTAGATTAAATGCATGAGAGTGGATACAAGAGGATTCAAACCCCTAGTCATTTTTATACCATTTAATTACAAATAGTTCTTATTGTTATTTTCAGTTGTTACAAATCTACTTATTTCCAAATACCACTATTCGGTTCTCGTTCAAAATAGTTACGAACTTTGTTTAGTTGAATAATCAATCGCAATCCCTATGGAAACGATCTTACTTATCACTTTATTACTTGTGCGATTCGATACACTGCCGACATCACCAACAAGTTTTTGGCGCCGTTGCCGGGGATTGTTGAATCGATTTTTAACAAGGCAAACGAGTATTATTTTGAACAATCTTATTTTCTATTTATAAAAAAAAACCAAAAATTTAAAATTTCTTTTCTTTTCTTATAGAGTTGTTGTGTTGCTCACAATTCTCTTAGCTTACATGTATCAGCCTCTTAGATGTGATTTTTGTGGAGGAAAACATAGAAATGAAACTTGTGAGGATTTCTTGGTCATATCACCAGAAGATGAGGATCTCTTAGTCATGGTGGAAAAAGAAGAGGATTATTGCATAGAAAGTATCATGGGAGAAGAAGATTCACATCCTCAAACTCAATTCGAAGAATCACATGACAAAGACTCTTACCTCAACAATGTTTTGGTGGAATTCATGAGAGCCAAACAAGCTTCATTTGATAGCTTTGAGGTTCGTTGTGAGGGGTTATCAGAGCAATTATCCCAATTTGAGCAGAAGAAAGTGGAGATAGAGAGTGAACATAACTTCATGGTGGCATTGGAAGAAGAATGGAAAAACAAAAATAGTGACATAAAAGAGGACCTAAGGTTGAGGCATGGAGAGATTCAAGTGATAGCTCAACTCTTGGGCATTGAAGAGAATGGTCATCTGCAAGTTGAATTTGATGTGCTTCAAGATAAGGAGTGGGGGAAACAATATCCCAAATGTATAATTGCTGAGGCATGGGAACACTTACTTCCCTATGCCAAGTACATGGGAATTCTCTCCAAAAGAAGGAAGCGGAAGGAAGAAATCTTCTTCCTGACATATTATCCACCCTAATAGGGGTGTTGAAGTGTCAAGCTAATGACGTTAAAGAAGCGCTTCTTGGGAGGCAACCCAAGTTTTTCGGTGAGTTCTTTCCTCCTCATCCCTACTTCAACTTAAATTTTTACATTGGGGACAATGTAAGTTTTTAAGCTTGGGGTAAGGGGTTTGCATTTTTGCATTTAGATTTGCATCTCATTTTAGTTTTTGCTTTTTGTGTTAATTTTTGTCTTTGTTTGCATCATTTTATCCCCCAATTGCTTTGTTGGCCCTCCTAATTTTTCTGTGTGCCACATTTTTGTTGAAATTTGAGATTGCAATGATTTGGAACTCAATTATTTTCTCTTGTGATGGGCTTAAAGGTAGTGTTCTTAATGTACATAGGGATAATCTTTTGCTAAGTTGATGATTAGCATGTGGCACTCTGATTTGATGTCTTTCACTGATTTGAACTTCTAAATGTGAGACTTGAGCTTCATTTAGGGCTTGTACTTCATCATGTTCTTATGCCCCTTCTCCTTGTATGAGTGTGTTCCTCTTGATTGTGTTTTCTAGAACTTGACTTGAAACCGTTTCAAAACTTGAAAATTTTTGATTACACACTTGAATATGATTAAGGCATTTTAGGCATGTTTTCAAGCCTCTGACTTTTGAATGAAAGTTCCTCTAGTTGCCCCTTTTAAGCCTTAACTGAAATAAATTTTCTTGGTACCAATGCTATTGTCAAATGTTTATGGTACCTTTTAGAGCATGTTTAAGGGAGCAATTGGATGCGTAATCTGTGAATTGTTTTGATGCTTGAACTTGGGATCTCTTCTGTTGTTTAATTCCTCCCCAATAATTATTGCAAAATCTCAAAAGAAGGGAGAATAAATAATAAAAAAAGAATAAATAATAAAAAAATAGAAAAGGAAAAAAAAACAACAGAAGAGGAGCAAAATAAAAAGGTTTTGAAAGCAAAAAGGAAAAAATGTATTGCTCCACTTATTCTGCTTAAAAGGGTTGCTTTAATTGTTCATGTTGTTAGCCCTTGAATTTCCCCTTTTCTTGTTTTTATCCCACCTTAAAAGTTAAATCCCATGGCCACGTTACAACCTTTTGAAAGACCTTTTGATTCTTGTGTGTTTTTATTAATTATTTGCTGAGATTTGGTTAATAGTCAAGCCTATGGTAGAGCACTTTCATTGATGGATATGAGCGAATTGTCTTAACCTTTAAAACACTTGGAGAGTGATAAGGAGATTACCCTTATCGATGTGCATATGATTTCAGAGAGCCTAAACTTCTAATTGGACTTGATTTTGATTGTCTCTATTGTGTTTGATAGTCCTTTAGCCTATTACTTGATCTTGCTTCTATCTCGGGTTTCTTATCGGTTGCAACTCGTATTTTCCATGTCGTCTTTGGCCATAGTAATTGCTTGAGGACAAGCAAAGTTCTAAGCTTGGGGTAATTTGATGCGTTCGAAATAGCATATAGTTTAGTGTTAGTTTTGCATCGCATCTTAGTCATTTTAGTCATTTTAATCCATGTTATTTATGCATTTGGCTTGATTTGAATAACGCACTTGGTTTGGTTCAATTGTGCTTAAAGGAAGGTATTTGTCCTAGGAAAAAGGAGAAAAATCACTTGGAATAAGTTGGGGTAATTTGTGCTACAAGTTGATAATGTAATGCTGTCTCAGCCTGACACTTGTTCAATGTTTTAATCATATCTGGAGTTTTAAGTGTCCAAATGAGATGAAACTGGTGCCATTAGAAAGCTAAGATCCATAGCTTCAACTTTCATGAAGACACCTTGAGCTAATTCGGACGTTAAAGAGGTGAAAAATACAAAACAACATGAAGCACGGCCTAACCGTGTCAGGAAGCACGGCCATGTTGCGATAGCACCTAAACAGTGCAAGAAACAGAATGAAGCACGGCCTAGCCATGCCTCACGCCACGGCCGTGCTACGACAGCATCCTGGACGCAGAATTTTACGTTTTTACATGTTTTGGACCTGTTTTTTACTCCTTTTCACCCTAGACTATAAATAGACACTTTAGAGACTTGTATAGGGTTCGAACTTTGTTATTTGGAGGCACGGTGGAGGATTGGGAACGATCTCTTCATTAATTCTCATGAATTTCTGGTTTGGCTTTTCTTTCTCTATGAGTAACTAAGCTTTTTAGACTAGGGTTAGATGAATCTTGATGAAACTTTTATGTAGTTAATTCTATTATATTAAAGCAAGTTTATTTCATTTCAATTGAGCTTTCAATTCTCCGTGCTTAATGCTTTTCGATACTTGGCCGCTATTGAATCGATTGGGGTTTTTCATGATGATTGGGAAATTGGGTGAAGAACTTGAACTGAGATTGTTAGCCATAGTCATGATGAGTATAGGAATATAACTTTGTGATTATGTGTTCTTATGAATCACTATTTTTAATGCTTAACCTAACTATAAATCACCTAAGGGATTGGGGGTTTTAGTTAGAGTAAAGGGTTTATGAGGCAAGGGATTGTTCTTAACTAATTTAGTTGATTCGAACTTCTATTTGTATGAAATAACTTGCGTTGATTGTAGATTAAATGCATGAGAGTGGATACAAGAGGATTCAAACCCCTAGTCATTTTTATACCATTTAATTACAAATAGTTCTTATTGTTATTTTCAGTTGTTACAAATCTACTTATTTCCAAATACCACTATTCGGTTCTCGTTCAAAATAGTTACGAACTTTGTTTAGTTGAATAATCAATCGCAATCCCTGTGGAGACGATCTTACTTATCACTTTATTACTTGTGCGATTCGGTACACTGCCGACATCACCAACAGTGTGCTTCTGCCCTATGTTTTTTTTTTTTTTTGCTGATGACAAAAGGGGGAGAAGTGAGATTAAGTTTGTGGGCTACTCTAGGAAGTGTAATATGGATTAAGAAGAATTTCTTGTGATTTTTTGTGGTTCTGATGTATCACAAGAACTCTTTAAAATTTATGTTATTTAAAATTTCTGTTTTATATAATCTTTTGCTGTTGTGCTCTGGGCAAGGATGTAATGGACCTTCATGTTTTAATGAAATCACCAGATTGCTTCATACTGTGCCACTCTGATAAATCATTGCTTACACACAACTTACTGTCAATTACAAATTTATAAAATGTTGGTAATTCTAAAGTCAAATAAACTTAATACTCCACCTAGAGTTTGTCATCATCAAAAAGGGGGAGATTGTTGAAACAAACACTGAAATTCCAGTTTTGATGATGAACAAACTCTGAGAAAGATACTTAAGTTTATTGACTCATATATGTCTCTAACATTTTATGTGAGTAAGTTCCAGCAAAGAAAGAAAAGCAAAAGAAACATGTCAAGCAAGAAGACAATGGAATTAAGCATAAGATTCTGAGAAATATGGTGAATTGACATTGGACATCATTCTTGAGAAGGAAGCTGTTAAACAAAGTCGAAAATAGCTAAATATGACATGACAATGGACAGCTTTCCTAAGAAACAAAACTGCAGTAACTACAATCAAATTCCAGCAAACTCACTCAGGAGTGAGTAAGTTCCAACTTACTCTCAACTACTGCAGAAACAGATTCAACAGCAAAAGGAACAAATTAAATGCATCAAGTGATCACATTTATGAGCACACCATGCTATTAAATGAAGAACAAAAAACTGAAATCAAGAGCTTGTTGTTGCTACTGCTGTAAGTGAGGAAGTTCAGCAAGTGAAGTTTCCAAAAGGTGATGTGACAGGAGAGCAGGCGGCGGTTGGTGAAAAGCAAAGCGCTTCATGCGTAAACACTCATCACACTGTGCAAATCTGTCCCAAGGATTTCAAACGGCTCTGCAACGGCTAGATCACCAAATCAGGGCTATATATCACAGCATTGGAACACTGAACATTTTTTAGAGAGCCAAATTCAACTGTTGCATCAAATTCAAATTGCAAATCAACTGCCTCTCAACTCAATCAAAAGTGCACTCTGCAGAAATTGTTAAGGGATCTTTTTGTGCATTTGTCTGCTTGTAAACACAAAGTTTTAAATTGTATTTCTCTGTGTGTAACCAAGTCTTAAACCCCAAAAACAACTTATCCTTGTATTTGTTTTTGTCTTAGTGGCATCCTATCAAACTTCCTAGGGTAGGTGAGTGTTGGTGAGGAGTTATGCTAAGGAAGATAGTTCAGGAACAAGAGTAAGTTCTTGGTTGTAATCAGCTTGAAGAGGCTAAGTGAAAGAACACTTGTAATCAGCTTGAAGAGGCTGAGTGAAAGAACACTTGTACTATTTGGGAAATAGTGGAAACACTCACTGGGAGTGAGGAGTGGATGTAGCCCAAGGTTTGGGGTGAACCACTATACCTCTAGTGTGATTTATATTTATGTTTTTAAATCCATCTCACTTGTGACACTTCACACACTTCACTTAAAACTCAGAAACAATGTTCTTCAACCATTCTGCATAATCATGCTTTACTTACTGCCAATTCAATTCATATGATTCTGTTTTCACATCATGCAAGATTTTGTCTTACACTATTATTGATCAATCACTCAGCATATGTAAACACTACAACTTGAGTAAGTTCAACTGCAGTATCACTAACTTACTCAACTCCAAGAACTGTCTTGAGAGCAAGTTGAAAACTGTTTTAGTGCAGGATTTTTAATAGGTCACAATTCAAACCCCCTTTCTTGTGACATATTTTCACTTCAAAATGGGTTTATGCACTTTCAAAGATTTTAAGAGCAGAAAGAACATTTAAATTTGCGAAAGAGAATGGTATTGGTCTTGTGTCAATTAGAACAACCCCTAAGAGATGTTCCTGCATTTTTGCAAGGCTTCCAGTTTTTGAATTGTATTTTGATCTATCAAATAGTATCTTCATTCAAGAATGGTTAGAGCATTCGAAAAAAGGGGTTAAAGATTTATATTTAGAAATTGTGGAAGGTAGCTGTGAGGAAGAAAATTCAGAAGGCAATGCAGAAAGTGATATGATTTGTCAACAACTTCATGATCAACGAGCTGTACTTGTTAATCAAGGTTCTGTTTACCATAATTGGACTACTGAGGAACTTACAAGAGTAGAACATTACAAATTTGACCATCCTGAAGCTATTGTTACTAAGTGGTTGCTATTTGTCAGCGTTAAGCAAATTGGAGATGAGTGTTTTGCTTTTATTGTTGATCGCAAAGAACCTAACGCTTGTGCCATACTATTAAGGGGTGCTAGTAAGGGTCTCTTAAATGAAATTGAAAGAAACATACATGATGCTTGTCAGTTTTGGCCATTGATACACATGGATATTTCACTCTATTGTTGGAGTCTATCTTACTTTTGATGCTAAAGGATTCCAAGGAAGCCTTATGAGTAGTATATATGTACTATGCACGGAAAATAAGTCTGCTACAACCCACCATTTACCAAAGAAATCTACGTCAGTCCTTCAACATGATGAAATTGTGGTTGTTGTGCATAGGAAGATGATCCACATGGGAAGTGTTCTTACTCTTACAGTTCTTATCAAATGGAAGGATTTACCTCCTAAACATGGTACTTGGGAGTACTCATCCTTGAGGACAAGGATGCTCTGAACGGAAGAGTATTGTTACAGGAAATAAATACTGAAATCATTTATGCTTTTATCCAGTAGTTTTATTTCTGTTTTTATATTATGGTTTCTCTCTAAATGTACTTTGCCACATGTTTTACTTTTAGTTATCATTTACTTTTGGTGAAGTGTCAATTGTGAGTGGAGAGGGATCTCGAATATTCTCATGCATTACTTTGTAACTGTCTGAGCTATATAGCTAGGCCAATGGTCTTGAATGAAAACTAACTCACATTTCATAAATATTATTTTCTCTTTGAAATTCTAATTCTATCTACACACTATCTGGCACCGGAATCCATTTTAAAATTGTTGGAATCCCTACTCTTGAGAATTAGGTTTTTCGGATTTTTCCCTAAAATCCAAATTCCCGTCTCACTCTCCAAGACAACTCGTGAGGTTCGGAAGTCGGAGAATGTTTTCAGGATGGGTTGTAGTCTTGTAGATGAACGATATATATCTTAGGATTGGAAAATTTGAAAGAGACGAGGGGTTTGTTTGCAAATAAAATATCAGTGTTCTACGGTGCACCACCTACTGAGAGGTGCACTTTAGAACGTCGGCAGAAACAACAAACGGAAAAGGTTGTACAGTGACGAAAAGGTAATTAAACCGATCTTAAAAAAAAAAAAAAAAAAAGAAAAGAAAACATGTTCATGGTGATTCGGCGAATCACCGAATAATATCGGTAATCGATAATCTTCGACGTTTCTGTTCTCCGAGAAGGGAAAGGGAAATCCTTTCCGTGCAGTATTGTCTTAACCTTCTTCCACCTATCGAACATGCTCTACACTAACACATGCCAATCTATTCATCCAAGCCTCAGGTAACTACACCACAACTTTACCTTTTTTTTTTTTTTTTTTACTTTTTCTTTTTGGGGTTTCATTTTTTCCCCGTTATTTGCTTGTTTTGCATATTTTTTGATAGAAATCGTAAATGGGGTGGTATTATGTATGCAAAAGGGGATATCTTGTTTTGATATTTGAGGGAAGATGGGTATTGATTCTATTGAAGATGTTAAAGTTAGGATTTTGAGTGTGTGATTTACTTCAATTACGTTGAATTGAACTATTTCATATTGTTTATGAGTTGGGTTGAAGTGGTTAATCTGAATTGTTACCTTGACACAACACTAGCAATTAGCTTAGCTCTGTGCTCATGAAAAATGAATACGGGTTCTTGTGTCATAGAAGCTTGGTTCACATGTTTGAGCTTTCTTGTCTTAAAAATCAAAAGGAAAGTACATGAAATTTAGCTGTTGGCATCTGGTTTGAGTTTTATTGGCCAACTTTTTTTTCTTTTTTTTTTTTTAATTTAAAGAGTTAGGTTTCAAATACTGGTAATAACAGAGTATTGGTTGTTATTTTTTTTCCCTTTCATTTTGTTCTCCTTTCATTTTTTATTTCCTTTTATTTGATTGTTTCCCTTTTTTATTGATTAATTAGTTAGGTTAAGGTTGTATTAGATTCGATATATGACCTAGTTTACCTCCTTTCTTTTCATTTTCCCCGATTTTCGTCTTCAGCAGTTTTCTTTTGGGGGATATGCTTGTTCAACACTTCAACTAGCTAGCACATTAGTTCTATCATATCTTCCAATTTTAGGTTTTAATATGAGAAAATGCACAAACTATGGATCACACCAGGTTGTAGACATAGTCCCTTATTACAACTATTACCAGTATATCAAGGTTATGGTGGAGATGAATACTAAATAGTAAATGCTGATGGGGACTACCACGCCTGAAAACAATACTGTATCAGCACTGCAAGTGAGAGAAGGATAATGCAATGGAAGAAACACAAGGCCAGTATTATTCTTCCAGTCTACCTGAGTCTGTCTTATCTCATGACAGTGGTGGGAGGTCTTATTTTAATGGGCAAGTGAATCGTGGGGCTGGTCTATCAGGCCTGAAGAAGAGAGGTCATGGAAGTCGCTCTTGGATAAAAATTGATAAGGATGGAAATTCTCAGACTGTGACACTTGACAAGGCTACTATTATGAGACATTGTTCTTTGCCTTCTAGGGATCTCCGACTATTGGATCCGATGTTCATTTATCCTTCTACCATATTAGGACGTGGGAAGGCTATCGTAGTCAACCTTGAGCAAATCCGTTGTGTAATCACTGCCGATGAGGTCATCCTGATGAATTCTTTGGATGGTAGTGTTGGTCAGTACAGGGCGGAATTATGCAATCGACTCGAGAAAGAAAAAGCCGGTAAGGGTTGCACTTCTTTTTGCTGTAACATATAATACATTTAGGAGCAAGGAAGACTAGTGGGGAAAATGTCATGGCTATATTAGCATACTTAATGTTCGTATCTTAGTTAATAATGAGGGTAAGACATTGAGTGCTGTGAAATGTGATTTCTTTTTTTTGGGAACAATTTGAAAGATTAAATTGAATATGATATAATACTTCTGCAGCATTCAATAGCTGTTGTGATTTATTTCTTAAAAGTAATGTTTATATTTGCTCCAAGCTATTCTGAATGTTTTAAAGCTTTTCGATGGATGTAATTACTGCATAGAATTGCTTACTATGTCTATCATTTTTGAACAGATGATCTACCCTTTGAATTTAGGGCACTGGAGTTGGCTCTGGAATTGACATGCACATCTTTAGATGCTCAGGTATTAAGTGACAAGAGACTCTTTCTTGGGAAATCCTCCACACTTTTGTCTGTGA
Source organism: Calophaca sinica (assembly GCA_037113605.1). Classification (NCBI taxonomy): domain Eukaryota; kingdom Viridiplantae; phylum Streptophyta; class Magnoliopsida; order Fabales; family Fabaceae; genus Calophaca; species Calophaca sinica. The sequence continues at coordinate 49,451,937 of CM073736.1, forward strand.
ATCCGTGATAGTACATTTTCTACATTCTTTTTTACATTAAAATTGGTAGCAATGAGTTTACATGCTTGCCTATATTTTGGTTAAATTACGTACTTTTTTATTGGCTCAATTTCCTTAACCATCCTGTATTCCTATGCTTTTTCCTGCAAATTCAGATATTTCACAAAACTTAATGGTGATTACACTTAAACGACTGCCTGCAATCTTTTCCATCAATCACTTCAAACAAAATGAAGGCTTCTAAAAGCCCTAGGATTAATTTTGTAGCACTCAATAGATATAGGGAGAGAAAAGAATGTGAAAGGAGATTTGAAACTAAGATAAAAGTGAACTGGTCTTTGTTAGCAATTTATATTAGAAGAAATAAGGATGGGCCTTATATCAATTTAGCATAGCCTCTTGTAAATGTAAGGCAAGACTATCTACAATAGACCCCATGGTAGACAAGAGCGAGATCCTACATAGGAGCAGAGAGGGGTCATAGGAGCGTAAAACGTGGGTTCGTAGCACGGAACGTAAGATCCTACCAAATTCTCAAACTAGTATATATATACATATAAAAACATATATAGGAATATAAAAACCATAATAAGTGGGAAAAAAACTTCAAAAACACCACAAATAATCATACACAAAATAAGTGCCACAAACATAAGTTATACACAAGATAAGTGCCATAAAGGCTTAAAAACACCAAATTCTTAACAATATGTAAAGAATGTGATAATATAAATATGTTTCTCATATTATGATAATATGTAATTTATAATTTATAATATAAATATTTAAAGAATGTGATAATATAAATATTATGATAAATTAATAATACTATTTTCTTTACTTTTTTTAAGTACAAGGAGTTTGGGCCATATTACGATGCATGACGGATTTTTTCAGTGATGGCCCGATGCCTTGACAATTAAAAAGAAGCAAAACGTCAAAAACGGGGTGAATTGGGCCCAAACAGTGATATTCCTTTCTCCAAACTCTCCGCCAACCCTAGCCGCCAACTCAATCTTCCCCGTGCTCCCATCTTCTGACCATTAGAAAAAGAGAACCAGGTCGCACAACACAGGGGGTTCTCGATCGCAAGGCAGAGGATTTCTGGTAGCAAGAGAAGGGTGAACGTGAAAGGGAGAGGGAGAGCTGTGCGAGATTTAGGGTATTTTCCCCCAAAATCTGAGCTTTAAAGAAGCCGGGTCGCGAACCCGACCCAAAAACCCCAAAATTTGAGATTTAGGGTTTTTTCTACAGGAGCGCGGGTTCCTCCGCTCCCACCGTTCTTACACGCCGCTCCCGTTTGCTCCCTGCAATTCGCGATCCTGCGTAGGAACGAGTTCGCAGAGGGGTAGTAAGAGCGTAGGATCGTCTGCTCCTACGACCCGGCGCGCGCTCTTGTCTACCTTGATAGACCCACACTGGATTCGAGTATCCAACCCCCCCCCCCCCCCGGGGACCCTATCATAGGGGGAGCTTTATATTACCAGGTTGCCTTTTTGTAAAATTCAACAGCTCCAAACTAGATATAACTTGGGTTTGGCAAATTGTTATCAAGTGTTTCAATTTAGGTAATTATGTGTTTATATGTTTCAGAATGCCACATTATATAGCTTGTTAAATGCATTAGGAGAATTCATTGGATAACCTACCAGCCATATGTATGTTAAGTTGTCATCTTGAATCCCTTGTATCATCTTGATTTGATAGGTAAATGAACTAAAAATGGAAATATATCCCGTGCTGGATGAACTTGCCTCATCTATCAGTACTCTCAATCTGGAACGTGTTCGAAGATTTAAAGGTCACCTCCTTGCTTTGACTCAGCGAGTTCAGAAGGTTGATCAACGTAGAATTCTTAACCTTGATTATCATTCTTATTTTTCTAGATTTCTCTTACCTGCAACTAGTAACTTCTATTTAATTCCCAGGTTCGTGATGAAATAGAACATCTCATGGATGATGATGGTGACATGGCTGAGATGTGCCTTACAGAGAAAAGGAGAAGTTCAGATACTTACCCTTCAAATGATTACTTTCAAACTCATACACCAGGTAGAGTGATTTCAAAATCAGCCCCTGCTTCACCAGAGCGGACAATTAGTGGGATCCAGATGTTGCAAAGGGCTTTCAGCAGCATTGGAAATTCTAGTAAACATGGTAGTTCAACGGGTTCATCTGATACTGCTGAAAGGATTCAGCCACTGGAAATGTTACTTGAAGCATACTTTATCGTCATTGATAACACTCTTAACACTTTATTGTCGGTATGAGAAGTTTGACTTATTATTCAGAGCAGTAGTATTATAATATACCCACATTGCTTATCGTGTTTGACAATACTCTTTTGCTGGTAATGCAGCTCAAAGAATACATTGACGACACAGAAGATTTTATCAACATAAAATTGGTAAGCTAAGATTAACAACTGGCAGCATTCTGCTGTCCACTCCTTTATTTATTTGATATTCTATACTGTGTAAACCAGGGACCGTTACTTTTCACTGTGTCTATTACAGGGAAATATTCAAAACCGCCTAATACAGTTTGAGTTGCTTCTTACAGCGGCTATGTTGGTAGCTGCAGTATTTGCTTCCGTGACAGCAGTATTTGGAATGAACTTTGAAACCTCAGTTTTTGACTACTCATCTGGATTCAATTGGGTTTTGGTAATTACTGGAATTGCTTGTGTATCATTGTATTTCTCCTTCCTATTCTATTTTAGATACAAAAAAGTGCTTCCAGCATAAAACTCCAACAGCAGTAAATTGATTTTGCATTCTATCAAAGCCAAATTGGTCAAGGTGACAGTGCTTGCGGCAACACATCTATCCGTTTGTGGAAGGTAATCTTGCGCTTCTTTCGCTTGGCTAATTACATTGACGATGTGGCCATTTCATCAATCAGGATGCCATCGTTATACTTGGGCAACTATCCATAGTGCAAGCTAAGATGTCTCTATAATCCCGTGATATGTTGAACGAGTCGTAAACCTTCCCATCTCTGCTCTTCTTGTACTCAAACAGCAAATTTGAATGATCAAATGCAGTTAATTTTACAAATCCGTAATCATAGTCTTTAAAGATACTCCATTTGGTTTTGAGAGAAGTAAATGTTGAAAGGCTTGCTCCACCACCACCAGCAACAATATGTATGGTCCCATTTAAGGTTCCCTTATAGTGGTGTTTCTCTTCATTAGTGCAGATATTCTGTTGCAACATGTAAACAAACACAAGTACTTTTTAGTAGAGACAATATGCATATCCTTACCTAGTTGCAGGTTTAAATGATACAATTTGTGACATGTTTATATGGTAATTGAAGAAAAGGATGGATGGAAAGTGCAGAAGGTTGAAGAAACCTGGTATATGGGACATGTCCTCTCATAATTGTGCACATGGCCATAGATGGCAATGTCCACCTTGTATTTCTGCCACAGCTTTTGAAGGCTTTCTCTACCCATTGGTTCAGCAAATGATCCCTCTTCTGCATAACAGATACAAGAAGAGTAACCAAGTACCCGTTGCGCAAGGAAAATTAACCATGGCTGTTTTTGTCTGTCAACTGATGCAAAACAATGCTCAATGAACTTGTATTGTTCCGTTCCTTCTCTCCAATCATGCTCAGTGTCAGCAACACAGAATCGGAACATGCCATAGTCAATTGAATACCTGGCATAGTATAGAAATGTAACCTTATTTCTGAATGGAAAATTCCTATGATTTGCTAAATTGATTGTTATCACAAATGCATAGAGGTGAATTGTATCATGCAAGACTGGTTAATTATGATTTGGATGAAATTACAAGCCACTACATTGCCATACCAGAACTTAGCCCTGTTTGAAGCAGGGACGTAGAACATGGTCTCTGCCAACACACCACATTCTCCTCCAGAATCCATGTTCTCATAAAATGATCCTGTCCCGGGCCAGTCTCGCTCATGGTTCCCACTGTAAGGACAACAGCAGCATAACATTTCCATGGTAATAAAAATAAATAAATAAATAAATAAATAAATAAACACTTCGTTGACTAATTTTTGGGGTATTATGCCATAAAACCTTGCAATCATGTAAGGCACAGCTGATGCAATTGGCTCCACCTGTGCTGTAAATTGATCCCACTGAGAAAGGTATCCATTTGCATAACATATATCTCCAATATGGAAAACCATGTCAATGTCTTCCAAGTCCTGGATAAGCTGCTGTGTAGTGTTAATAGAACCATGCTGGAAATTGTTGTATTCATTGGAACCATCAACTTCCTCCTGCATGGTGAAATATGTATCAAATTATAAGAGAAGTGCATGATAAAATTTAGTTCACATCAAGGATAATAGGATCTTCTTATAGTCATATAGAAACAAAGGCAGACATTATATCTTGCAGGCAAACAAGTAATAATCTATGTAGTTGACACTTGAAAGTGAAACTATGGCAGCTTCTTAAAGATAGGGTAAGAAGAGAAATCTTATCTATAAGCATACCATATAATATCATGTAGAAAAGAGTAGAAAAGAGTACTGAATAATAATGCTGAATATTATTTCAATTGTATATCATTTACAAACACTAATACACTTAAATAGACTAGAAAAAACCTAATGGGCCTTATAGAAAAACAATACTAATTACAAATTATATGCTATATTTACAACACTCCCCCTCAAGCTGGTGAATGGATATCTATCATTCCCAGCTTGCAAGTAAATTAGCCGAATCGTTCTCTTGGCAAGCCCTTTGTTAACACATCCGCTAGCTGATTCCCAGAGGGAATGTAGGTTGTTGTTATCACACCACTATCTAACTTCTCCTTGATAAAGTGTCGGTCTATCTCAATATGTTTTGTCCTGTCATGTTGAACAGGATTATGAGCAATGCTGATAGCTGATTTGTTGTCACAAAACAACTTCATAGGACCGTCATACTTTATCTTCAAGTCATCAAGAACAATCTCCATCCATAGTAGCTCACAAATTCCATGTGCCATAGCTCTGAACTCTGCCTCAGCACTTGATCGAGCCACTACATTTTGCTTCTTACTTCTCCAAGTAACAAGGTTCCCACATAGGAATGTGCATTAACCTGTAGTGCACCTTCTATCACTCACTGAACCTGCATAGTCTACATCGGTATAAGCCTCCAAAGTCAATCTTTCACCTCTTTTAAACAAGAGGCCTCTCCTTGGAGTGGCCTTGAGATATTGCAGAATACGGTCCACAACCTGTAAGTGTCTCACCCTTGGATCATGCATAAATTGGCTAACCACACTGACTGCATATGCTAAGTCTGGTCTAGTGTGTGCCAAGTAAATCAACTTCCCCACTAGTCTCTGATATTGGACCTTGTCAACTTTAGCACTCTCTTCTTCAATGCCCATTTTGTGATTTTGCTCGATGGGAACACCTGCAGGTTTACATCCAAGTTTGTCTGTTTCTTGTAAAAGATCAAGCACATACTTCCTTTGAGAAATGAACATGCCTTGCTTAGAATAGGCCACTTCAATTCCTAAGAAATACTTGAGTTTTCCAAGGTCCTTCATCTCAAATTCAGCAGATAACTTCTCTTTGAGTAGTTGTCTCTCAATTGGATCATCTCCTATAACAATAATATCATCAACATAAACAAAGAAGTACAGTTAGCTTTCCTCCCTGTGAATGTTTGAAGAATAATGTGTGATCGTCTTGACTTTGCTTGTAGCCTAGGCACACCATAGCCTTCATGAATCTTCCAAACCAGGCTCGGGGAGACTGTTTCAGCCCATACAAAGCTTTTCTCAGTCTGCACACTTTGTTTGTTCCACTAGTGGGTCCAAATCCAGGAGGAATCTCCATATACACTTCCTCTTCTAAGTTTCCATGCAAGAATGCATTTTTAACATCAAATTGCTGTAGTTCCCACCCAAAGTGGGCGGCAAGAGAGAGTAAAATTTGGACAGTGTTCATCTTTTCCACAGGAGAAAATGTCTCCTCATAATCGATGCCATAAGTCTGAGTATATCCCTTTGCCACTAATCTTGCCTTGTACCGATCAAGAGTACCATCTGATTTGTGCTTGACTGTATAGATCCCCCTGCAATCAACGGGCTTCTTGCCCCAAGGTCTGTTAACAATCTCCCAAGTTCCATTCTTCTCAAGTGCTTTCATCTCCTCATCCATAGCTTGGACCTAATTTTTATCCTTTAGAGCCTCTTGCACAGATGTTGGGATTCTCACAGAGTCAACAGCTACAATAAAACTCTGATGTTGCAGGAAAAGATGTTTAGAAGCAACAAATTGAGAAATAGGGTACTTGGCACAAGACCTTTTCCCTTTTCTCAAGGCAATAGGTAAGTCATCTGGATCATGGTCAAGGGTATCAGAAATCTGAGAATCAGAAGTAAATGGATCATTTTCGGTACTTACCTCCGGTTCAGACGGTTGGAGTTGTTTCTGGACTAGGTTGGGCTTTCCTTTCCTCTGATAAGTCAACATAGGCTCACTAGCCTTGCTCTTCACTGGTGCCAAAGATGTTGTTTCCTGCAAAATAGAAGACATAGGAGACACAGGAGGAACAGAAGGGCTAGGAACAAGACCACCAAGAGGATCAGGAGGATCAGGACCTGGAGACAAAGTCTGAAATAGAAGGATCAGGAGGAGCAGGACCTGGAGACAAAGAGTCTGAACCAGGAGGTGAGTCACCTAGCCAAGGACCAAGGAAGAAAAACTCAAGCTCGGACTCAGATTCCAAATTAGAATTAGAATCACTACTCTCCTCCTGAAGCTGAGGACGAGTGAAATAGGAGACATGCTCGTGGAATGTGAGATCCATAGAAACAAAGAACTTACGACTTGGTGGATGATAGCACTTATACTCCCTTTTGTTAGGGGCATAACCCAAGAAGACACACCGGATGGCACGAGAATCCGACTTATTTCGATGTTGTGGATGAACATGGACAAAAGCCACACAGCCAAATATCCGAGACTCAAGACTCTGCTTGATAGGAACAGAAGGAAACTGTGAGATCATATACTGAACAGGACTAACATTACCTAAAACACGAGATGGCACACGATTAATCAAATAGGCAATAGTCAATACTGCTTCACCCCAATATGACTTTGGGACAGACATTTGGAAGAGAAGGGCTCGAGCAGCTTCAAGTAAGTGACGATTTTTCCTTTCGGCAACCCCATTTTGTTGCGGGGTGTCGACACAAGTAAGTCCATGAATGATGCCCTGTTTAACAAGAAAACTGGAAAGGTTATGATTAACATATTCTTTGTCATTGTCAGAACGAATTCTTTTAATGCATCTTCCAAATTGAGTCTGTATCATATTATAAAATTGAATAAACAATTGAGATACCTCAGATTTATCTTTCATCAAGAATATCCAGGTTACTCGAGTACAATCATCAATAAATGACACAAACCATCGTGCACCAGAAATATTAGTAACTGGGGCAGGACCCCAAACATCAGAGTGAATAAGATCAAACTGGTTCAGCACTTTTAATAAGATTAGAAGGAAAAGTAGCACGGTGGTGCTTAGAAAACTGACAAACGTCACACTTAAAAGACTCAACAGATTGTTTTAAAAACAAAGATGGAAACATAGACCTCATTAAAGAAAATGGAGGATGACCAAGACGCTTGTGCTGAAGCCAGATTTGTGAGGCAACATAATGAGACTCTGATTGAGACCGGAGTGCGGAAGACAACACCTTCTGACCAGCTCGTTCATCAGACAAACCCTCCCTGTTCCTTGGCAACTCCAATCGTCTTTCCCGTTGTAAGATCCTGAAAAATACAATGAGAATGAAAAAACATCACTGTACAGTTATTGTCCTGGGTAAGCTTACGAATAGAGATAAGGTTATTCGAAAGACCGGGAACATGAAGCACATTTTTCAATTTAAAAAATTGAAGGTCAATGTCCCCACAACCATCAACACGAGTATGAGAACCATCTGCAACAATAATATATGGAATGCTGGAAGGAGAATTATAAGTCAGAAACAGTTCGGAATGAAAGGTCATGTGATGAGTGGCAGTATCATCAACATGAAGAGAATTCAAGGCTGAAACAGCCATATATCTATTGTCTGACATATTAATTGATGTCCCGCAACTGTGCCTTGCTCAAGAAAACAAAAATAGCCTACAGACGGCAATAAAATGGGCCCCTAAACACACAGCAAGCCTGAAACGCAGTAACAGAGACAAACAAGCCAAACAACCGCAAGAAAGCGAAGGAACACCCGTCAAAAGTGGGACCCACACACTGAAAATGGTCCCAAACAAACCAGTAGGGGTAGAGCAGTTGCCAAGAGATCAGAAACGATAACCAGATCAAATGCAAGAACACAGAAACGGTTTCTTCAAAGTGACCCACGAACCAAAGTGCTCAAAACCAAAAAAGAGCAGAACAACAAGCGTACGGACGCGATGAACAATACCGTACTGTCGTACGGACGCGATAAACAGTGTCGTACGAACGGCTTGAACAGTAAATGTACGGGCTTGTACGGACGTCGTGAATAGTGACTGTACGGACAACATGAATAGTGGCAGTGCCGTGTCGGTGGACAGCGTCAGTGTCAACCAATAAGAGATCTGAGCACAATGAAGGTGCCAAACGCTGCAATGAAGGTAGTCAAGAAGGCCACAATGAAGGCGACAAAGAGAACCATAAAGAAGACGGCTAGGGTTTTATGCGGAAGCGAGACCCTCAAGATTGAGAGCTCGTGATACCATGTAGAAAAGAGTACTGAATAATAATGTCGAATATTATTTCAATTGTATATCATTTACAAACACTAATACACTTAAATAGACTAGAAGAAACCTAATGGGCCTTATAGAAAAACACTACTAATTACAAATTATATGCTATATTTACAACATATTCTTTAGTTTGACACTGAAGAATTAATATTTAAAAAGGCTAAGCAAGATAGAATATACGATATAGTTTGATTCTATACAAATTATCAGCATATATGAAATCCATCAAATAATGCATTTATACTTTTTTCGTAACAGTTCAAACCTTCCCCATATCACCAAATATGACAACACGTTGTAAAGACTTCTGCCCAGGAAAAGGAGCTGCTCTGAACAGATAGTTTTCACTCCAAACATATGTACCATTGTTCAGTTTGTGTCCCATCTTGTACTCATATCTGCACAATTCACAGAAAGCACAAGGAACATTGATTCTGTCAGAGGGAGTTATGAGGTGGCTTGGTAGTCGGGACGGAAGAGTCAAGGAGTGGAGTGATAAGGGGGGAGAGAGAGCGCTCAAACCCCACCCACTAACAAAATACAAATATTAATACTAACATTTGTCATTAAAAAAACATTAATTCTGTCGGATTGAACATATATCACGACGTCAATATAACAATCTCAATAATGGTAAATAGAAAAGATGACACAACACAATAGATTTTATTCTACTTAGGTACTCAATAACAATAAACATATTTTATTTATTGTCTAGATGAATTCTATAGCGGATAATGACAATACAACAAAAAGAACAACAGTTTAAGCCTTATCCAACCAAGTGGACTTGTCACTTGTCCCATACTATGTAACATTATCAGAGGAAAACCGATGGCTTGAGAGAGAAGTTCTCACAAAATTAATAAGGTAATCTATGATGAAGAAAGCAGAACAAAATCTGAATATAAGATTCGTGTATATTTGTTGGCATATACCTTGAAAAGAAAAGGAAATTAGTAAGTACATATAACTAGGCCATTAATTTATAAGCTAGAAATTACATACATTCTGTTGGGCCAAAGTTCTTTCAGATAACTAGTGTGTATGTATCCAGGGTCACGCCATCCCACTGTTCTTGCTGGTGCACCTGTTCATAAATTGATAGTGTTAGTGTGTGATAAGCAATCTTTTTGAATGCAATGGTTCTTGACATGACAACATAGCCTCTTTGATCAAATTGGCAACAGCTTGATGTTGTCACAAATTGTTGATATCAAATCCAAGGGTCAAATAGTTAATATAGAAGTTCCAATCACGAGATAAATCTCAACTGTATAAATTTAAAGGTAAGACTTAGCTTACCACATAGGCTATCGCGAGTGAAAGTCAGTGTCCCAGCAGGTGAACGAACATGATCCCCTCCTTTTGGACCCCATTGAACAAAAGGTTCAGCATCATTGATTCCATATCCACTTGTCCATGTTACAGTAATCTGTTTTTAAGTTAAAAATGATATTAGATAAAATGTAATACATAAAAAATTAACTAAAAGAGATAATAGCAGCATGCTGGATGCTTTCTTTCTTCAAATACCACTTGCTCATGTAGGGAACTTCCTTAAACAAGGGATGTCATGTGTGTAAATAGTATGCAGTCTAGGACAGAAGAAGTTGAACTTACCTCATTCCACGACTTTCCTAGTGCCAGGCGTGGGTAAACTGGTGCATTTGGATTTGCAAAAGCTATGTTATTGGATACTGCCACTAGCTTTGGCTATCATCAGGTAAATAGAAACAAGAGATTGCAATTAGCTATATTGTGACAAATGTGAAAAGTAGAAGTTTCAGAGGGATATAAAGTGTTGCCGTATTTATAGAATTGGACAATCTGAACCAAGTTACTGATTAGAGGATTATGATACAATTATACCAAAGTCCAAAAAATGCATGTCAGCCATGATACCATCATTCAAAGGTGGTAAATATGGTGAATCAGCAAGTAATTGTAAATGTCTACAAGCATGATCTATCTGTTTGTAAGTGTATTTGGTTTTTGTTCTATGCATACACATTAAAACTATGTATGGATTGATGGAAATGGATGAAATGAAATAACATTAATTATTATTTGAATTGTTTAAAATGGGATGAATGGAATGGAACCTGATGAAATCTATTCCACCACAATTCTATCCATTACCTCTATTTTTCTTCTCCCCCGATTTGGGGCATAGGGTGCGAGCAATTTATTGTTAGTTTCTAGAAAGCAGTTGAATTCATGACATCAAATGAACAAAATAAAACTACAACTGTGCTTATCAAGATCTAACTTTCTTTTTTTCCCCCGATAAGTAGTAATGTATAAAACTATAAATTTGGTGATAGTTGCTACAGTCATAATCCTTTTCCTTTTGTTGGGGGAGGGGTAGTCCAACAATAGTAACTCAATCCATATTATACATTCATAAAATTACCGGATCAGTAATTCGAATATACATATAGGATTAGTAATCTGATCAAAATTTGTAGAGGTAATACTAAGCTGAACGAAATGCTATGAAGCCCGAATGGAGCGCAATGGAATAATGTTACCCATCCATCCCTTTTTCATCAATCCAAACAGAGCCTATGAATTGCTATAACAGAAGAATAGAGGCGAACAAAAAAGGAAAACACAAAAAGAGAGACAGTTATCTCTCAGCCCACAAAGTAGCCTGCAGAGAAAAAGGATTTGTAAACTTGCATCTGCTGTTTAATAAGAAGAAAGAAAAGAGGCAAATATTTTCTCATGTGACCAAGTAGACTTCAAAATGATTAGCAATTACAATTTGATTTGTGATAGAATCAAAGAACATTAACATCCACTTGGTCATGCAAGTGCAAACTAACATTGGGCTTACATTTGACAAGCCACCAGAAAACAGTGCAAATGAGAAATCTGATCTCTGATTAATCAGCTGAAGCTTCAGAAAACCTTTTCCAGTTATTTTGTACTGGTGATTCGAGTAATTTGCATATTGAAACTGCACAATGGAACCATCACTTCAATTCTTCTCTTTCATAATTTTCCTTGGCTTCAAGAAAAGCAACTGAGAGAAATGATTTTGGTAAATTCATTACAGGAATTTAGTCTAGGTTAGTGGTTACATCCACTTATGTACCTTAATGGGCGCAGAACACAATAGCGGTGGATAAACCCTATGATTTTCTTTTGGACATGTGGAAGCACTGAGACGCAAAATACAAGAATAACTTCAGCTGGTGAAAAGTAAATCAAGTTTGATTTGATTCTCCAAATATATAGAACTATTAAAGAACTCCAAATTGTGGAGCTTTTATTTTTTTTGGCTAAACTATAAATATGCACATTTTTTGAATTTTACCTAAAGTTTGCAGGAGAGAACACTCCAATCCAATCATCAATTGATGGAATTGGAGAACTGTATTCCACAGTTACCCATTCTGCAGTTTGTCCCTGTAAAAGAATCCAGCAAACTTGGATCAGCAATAAGATAATATGCAAGATGGCTAGCAGAAAAATGATGTAGATTCTTTTGTAGAAGCAAAACTAACTTCGGTAACCACAAAGAGAATGAGCTTACATTACACAAAAAAAACAAAAAACACTGTTAAAACTTACTTGTAGTCCAAGAACTGATGGAGATGCATTGATGTGAGCTAGGTCAAGAAGAGATAATGTTGCCTTATGAATAGCAACTTTTGACAGAGGCTGATCTCCATGTGACCATGCCCTTTGGAGCACAGAACAAGCCAGTAGAAATGTCAAGAACACAAACTTGGATTCCCTCATTTTTTGTTCGCTGTTTCAGCATGATATTCTAATTAATTACACTAACCCAACACACTATAATCTAAGTTATAAAGCAGTAAAGATATACTAAATTCATACTGCAAATTCTAATTCTAGTTCGTCGTACTATAATTCCCTAATTACAGTTTATGAGAGTTCACCTGTTAATTATCTGAACCGGTTTGTTGAAAGGAGTTATAATTTGTAGTGTGGTGAGAGATAATTGAGAGGATAATAGTCTGCAAGAGGAATCTTTAGAACAAAAACAAAAGATGCCACTCTCACTCTAACGTTTTAGTGTCATTCATTATGGATGAGTCAAGAGTCAGCTACAGTATATTGTTTACCTTAGCTCCAGACAATTTATCTATGCAACCGTGGTACCCAGAAACGACGTCGCTTAGTTGGTCAAACTAAATGTCCAGTGTTTTTTGAGGCACTTACATTATGATTGGTTTAGATGAAGAGGAAGAAAAGAAAGTATGGGAAAAGAAAGAGAGTGGAAGGTGGGAGCTTCCACAGTTTGGAACCATTGAAAAAGGTGAAGAAAAGAAAACTGCAAATGGGACCCACCTCAAAATAGTTTCTGCGCTAAATTGGAAGGAAAGTGGAAGGACCGAAAGAGTTCATTATCTTGGTTTAAAAGGATAAAAAAAGCCCCCGGTTTGCTATTTGCCACTTTGTGCTTTTTTTTTTCTTCCCATTTCTACTCGGTCCATCCATTTCCTTCTATGCATAAATTATTTTGGCCTAATTTTTAACACAAGTATATCGACGGCCTAATAATTCAGGTATATTTAAATATGTTTGAATTAAATTTTTTAACTGTTTTATGGAGAATATTAAAAAATGAGTATCGGTAAGAAAAATAAGAATGATACTTTTTTACTTTTTTCAGTAATATCCTTCCATTAACAAATAATAATTTTTCTATCTTGTTTATTTTATTTTTATTTCATTTTAGAAAGTACAATAAATATTTTTAATTTATCAAAGGGTTATATTTATGGACAAAGCTTAGATACAGTGCTATAGGCACTGTTCTTACTGTTCCTCTCACAAAGAGGCAGTTTTTTTTTTTGTCAAAGTGACAGTTTTTTTCACACCTTTCAAAATATTTATGGCAGTTATGCTATTTTTTTTAGTAGAGAACAGTAAGAACTGTTTGAATAGCACTGTACCTAAGTTTTATCATATATTTATTTTCTCTTTTTGAATTGATGAGAGCATATTATTTTTATTCTATATCACATCATATTTCTATACAGGGGTATTTGTGTCTTTTATTAAATATGTTTCTTTCTTTCTCTCGGTTTCTACTTAATCAAACAAGAGAAGAGAAAGTTTTATCTACCTTTCCTTTCACTTTCTCACTTACCAAACACCCAAAAAAAAGTCATCTTATTTTCTATTCATTTTCTTTTTTTTCACTTTCTTTCATTTTACTTTCTTTCCTTCCACTTTCTTTTATTAACCAAAACTGTCCAGTGTGGTTACCTTGCCCACGAGGATACACACATACATAAGCACCAATCAATAAGTCATAGAACCCAAATTTTGCAACTTACTTATGAAAAAAGATAAAGCATATAAAACAAAAACTTGTTTTTGGTGTGGTATAGAAAACAATAACTAAAGAGAGAGAAATCATGGATAATAAATTGGTTTTATGTATCAAATATGATAAAATAATACAGAGAAAAAATGCAAAAAATTGTCTCCTATCCTATCATCCACAGAAATATGAGGTATAACTAGAAATGATTAATAAAATAGAAAATCAGTTCTGAGCGGAAAAAATATTTTTAGATTGTAAATAATTTTACAGAAATATATAAATATTTCCAGTAAAATAAATAAATATATAAATATATATGATGAAAATGTTTTAACACACACACCCACCCACCCACATACACATTTTTGGTGCATTTAATGTGATAGCATTCATATATGAGAAATAATATTTTGGTCCCCTTATTTTAACCAATTCGCAATTTTCGTCCCTTCATTTTTAATTTCGCAATTTTGGTTTGCTTATTTTTTAAATTACGCGATTTTGGTCCCTCCGTTAAATTGTCATCCAATTGTTAACAAAAATACTGACGTGACAGTTAAGTGCTGACGTGTCAGGTAGACGTGGAGCTGACATACTTGTTAGGTGCTGACGTGGCTGGTATGTGTGGTGCTGACGTGGAGATGCTGATGTGGTTGTATACTTGTACACTATCATTAAACTCTAATAAAAAATAAAGCATAAAAAGGGAAAGTTGTACTCTTAAAGTTGTATTAGTATAAGACAATGTTTTTAAAACCCGAATTGGTGATTGAACCGGTGAAGACATTAATTCACGGTTTAGTCTAATGGTTTCGCCATGGTTGAATCAACGATAAATAAATAATTTTTCTAATCTTATATTATATTAAGTAATAATTTGATTAAAAAATAAGAATTTAAGACAAAAGTTATCATAACTTGATCACATTATGTGTTTTGTAAGATAACAAAATTATTAGTAAAATGATTAATAATAAAAACTCATGTATATGGATTTTTATAACTTACTATTGGTCCTTTATTTGGCTAAATAATATATTTTTAAATAAAAACTACAAAAAGAAACAAAAATCGAAAAAGTAAAAAATAGGCCGATTCTAGGCACCATTTTTCACTAGTTTTGGTCTGGTTCTCTCTGGTTCTGAGACAAGTCGATTCCCTGTGTTAAACGGAAACGATATGTGATCGGTTCCTGGTCGGTTCGGTTTTCACAACCTTGGAATCGGGATCCACATTCTTCTAACAAAAACAATGAAGGAAATTATTACCAAAAAAAAATGAAAATAATAATAATATTATTATTAAAAGTTCAAATTAAGGAATTTAAAATTTTACGAAATTAAATACCCTTTATTTATAAAAAAATTTGTGTGGATAGAATAATTAAAATTTCATTTTTAAAATACTTTGTTTAGATAGAGTAAATAAATAAAATTATATATAAACATCAAAAAATATCATATTTTTATCCTAACAAAAATATCATGACAGTCTAGTGATTGACACCAACCCGACAACCCGTGGGCCTGGTGGCCTAACAACATACGATCCAACCAGGCTACTCGCAGCCAACAACCCGATGACTCAGGGGCCAACATCGACCCATGTGCCAGCGAGCTGGTAGTCAGGCGACCTGTAGGTAAGCAGCCAGAAGACCCGCAAGCCAGCTGTCCCAAGGTTGACACCCCGACAACCAACAGTCTCGATGACTGAAGGGTCTAGCAGTCTGACAACCTACAGCTCGAGAACTTGCGGGCATCGGTGACCCAATGACCCGCAAGCCAACAAGCGACAAGCCCAACAGGCCGTTGACGACTGATTTGCTCGACGAGACTATTGGCCCGAAGAGCAACGTGACCTACAGGCCAATAAGCGACAAGCACAACATGTCAACGAGCAATAGGCTCACGATCGAAATATATGTTACAGGATAGTATAATAATAACTAGATTGAGAAAGACTTTATTAGTTCAAACATGTTTGCCTTGAAGCCCGAGAATCTCCACTATCCACACCAAGTATCGCTTCTCCTCCTAGAAAGAGGACGTTGACAAGGACACCATGGAATCAATTTCTACTGCGGTGGACACTTGGCTCTCAGAATTAATGACAACAACAATGCTAGAAATGTCTTCAACTAAAGGAGGCAGTTCTTAGTTCTACCTAATGGATTGCTATGGAAATATGCCTCAACCAACCTTTTAGCAGAACTCAATGAAAAAGATCTGCTATGTACTTGTGTTTTTCAAAGCAAAAGGGATTGGACCATACGATTTCCCCTGCCAATGGACCACCTACATTTTTCAATTTAGCACGATTGTTTCCATTTCTTCTTATAGGATAGGCGAAGATGTTCATGGCAAAGTAGTACTATAGTAAAACATATGTAGCTGTATAGAATTTGAAAGGGCCAAGACAATGTTGATTTATGAAGTTAATTATACTTTGCACAAAACAGTGCCAGAACTGGTTTCTTAAGTTAGAATCAGAAAGAAGAGCAAAACATCAACGTGCACCCTTTTTAGGAGGGTCATGTAACGCCTCACTAACAACAAAGAAAGATCCAAGCAAACATAAATAAGACCGAAATTCAGTTGTTAATCATCTCGAATTTCAAGCATTGGTGAGGATAGAATCGTAATAACAAACTCTGGCTATATATTGAATTTAACCTGAAAAAGCAGTCTTTTAGTCAAATGTTTTGGGAGCTCATGCATCCCTGGGATTTGGATTCCTTGTTGTCAGTAAATTTACGCCGTTGGATTTCCCGCAGTCTTTAATTTCAAGAGAAAGATGTAAGTAAAATATTAATCAAGCTATGTAAACTCACTAACCGCGCGACTGCGTGTTCCCTTGACAGCAAGGAATCATATTTATAAACTACAAAACCATCGCTTATATTCTCTCTCTCTCTCTCATGTAATAATATTCAAGAACTGCAAAATCATGTTGATGAACCTAATAAGAGAACAATGATGCTGAACCTAATAACTATTAGCTCAGTAGCTATTGATGAACAACACGACTGGCTTACTATTGAAATGTGAACAACACCACAGGCTTACAACTGTAGCATGTTCTCTATGACTCTTCCATTACTTTCTAATGATTATTTATAAATTATTATTGCCCATCTCCTGAAAGCTCTCACACAAGTTTTTCCCTTTTTTTCCAGTAAAAACAACTTCATTCATTAAAAAGATTTAAGAGGAATACAATCCGAATAAAATAAATGTGTTGGGGCATTCCCCATCTATATATTAACGAAACTCTAAGAGTCAAGCCTATCAAGACATGGGTATCAAAACATAAAGATTGTTTAGGAGTTAACGGGACACGACCAAACCAACTTCTATATCCTAACTGTCGACCTAACAAATTCTTTTGCCCACGGTAAAAAATACGAAGAAAGAAGAATCGACAGTCTTTTTTCCTATCCAGTTATAGATCAAATATTTGGCTACTGCAAGCGCACACGTGGTCTCAGCGGTGTCCAAATTGATCCCTTGGACAAAAGACGAATTAAACTTGGAGAGGATGCAAAAATTAGTATCAGCCCCATGAGGTCCTACCCACACCATGCTTTCCACAGATACCCATCTCTTTTGGGGCATTCCAGCAAGCACCAAATGTGCAAAATTTTCCCTTAAACACTGGAAACCAACCTACACAAAACTGGGTTCACAAAGACACCCACAACAGCATCAACAAGTTCACAAACCAAAATTATACTTGCGTCCAGTGGCTTACGGGAAGGGCGATCGAGATCGAGATCGAAAGGTTAAGGATCAATCGCTGCTTGCTTCGTACAGGAGGGTGGTAGGGATCCCAAAATTCCTATCCATTTATGCATGTTTCCTTAAGGCAGTGGCTCCAGCGATGGGCGCTCCACCGTGATAGCGGCCATGACGGTTGAGTTTGAGAGGGTAGCAAAAAATGAGAGGAAGGAAGATCATGGAGGTTGTTGGTGGATACCTAGGGAGATGAATGATATCTGAGACTGGTGGAGTGGTCGCAGCCTTGATGTAGTGGCGGCGAGGGATCTGTAGAGAGCACCGGCCGGGGGGGGGCAAAAACTAAGCCCCACTCGATGAGGAAGGACAGAGGCACATAGTTGTGACCAGAAAAACCCCAATCGGGGGGGGGGGGGCTCTAACAAGGGAAGGGGAGAACTCCAAGTCGCGGCCGGAGAGGGTAGACCCTAATGGGGCACACCGGCCCGTAAGGAGAGAGCGATGCAGCAGAGAGAAAGAGCAGACGACCACGAGCCCGAGAGCAGAGGGCCCATAGCAAATAGCGCCGCCGTGGGTGAACCATTTTGCCCAAAACCCTAGCGCCGCACCAAATCGCCCAAACCCTAGCGCCACTTGTTAGAGCATACAAGTTTTTCCCATTTTCAAGTGAACTCATTAGCTCTAATCTCCAAAACTCATGAAGTTTGATCCATATCTATAATTTATTAGTTGACTTACTTATGCAAGTGAATGGATTTGAAAATTCTAACAATCTAAATATAAGTTTATTGAGTGCAACAGCTATAAAAAAAATTGGACATTGCTTTGATTCATTTTTTAATCCCTAAGTAACCTAACATACTAAAAGAAAATGAATTTTTAAAATAACATCACACAAGCCAAAAAAAGAAATCAAACTCGCAGCTTCCATACTTTAGGTCCCTCACAGGAACTCATGAACTGATTCAAAGAGACATCAACATAACATTTTATAAGCAAGATTAATTAAGCAAGCACAAGAATAAACCAAAAAAGAAAAATAGATTAATTAACCATATAAACACATCGATAAACTACCCTAGCCACCATAACAAGAACAAATTTATCGAACAACTTGAACTCACCTCATTACATGTTAGTACATCAAACACCTTAACCTAAACCAGCCTATCAACACTGGTTCATCCAGGTTAAAAAATATTAATAAACAACCTCTAGTATGCATATTTGACAGAAAATGCGACAGAGGAGGTGAAGATGGTGATGGCAGAGGCAAAGACGGTGACGACGGAGGCTGCAGCGGTGATAATCAATGACAAAACCTTCAAACCCTGGAAAAGTTTCAGAGATGGCGATGCAAGCTATGGTGATGACGCAACATCCACCTCCAGTGACAGCAATGCGAGTGACAGAGGTATTTTTGTCCAGATAAGCTTTTAGTTTCAGCTTCCCGAAAAGTTGCGAATAGAAAAGCTATTGGAGTAAACTTCAACATAAGTTCTTCTGGGAGCTTTTCTAAAAGTCAAAAGCTAATAGCATAAGTTACCCAAACAACACTTCTAAAATTAAAAAGGACTTGTTCTTGCAGAGAAGCTGTTTCAAGCACTTGTGGCCTAAATCCAAATGGGCTCAATATCCTGCTCCAAACCAGGTTCAAATATAGTGCTCAATGCCTACTTGGTTCAGATAAAGACAAATCAAAAGATAAATAAAAGACAATTCATTGGAAGCAAAAGCAAGGAATTATATTGCATGTCATTTCATCCTTAGTAAAAGGTTAGCAAGAAAGAAAGTACTGAAACAAAAAAAAAGGGGGGGGGGGGGTTAGCAAGAAAGCAGGCAACCCTTAACTACATTGTTCTTTGGAATATTAAAATCATAAGAAGTTCATTGATTTAGTGTGTTTAAACTTCCTATCCTATGTACAAAAAAACAGCCGAGGACGACAATCAATGACCAAAACTGGGACATGTGGGAGAGTAACGGGGAAAATGATTACATCTAGCCCAAAATGCAATAGTTAGCCGTCTAAACTCTAAAATTATTACAAGATTGTCAATTAGTTGCTTTGTATAACAAGAGAAAGAAAAAACAGAATAGGACATTGTGGAGTACCGGCCAAGCCAAAACTGACTGTTATTATCCAAGTAAATAAAAAATTGAAGATCTCCAAAGTTTGTGAAATCGAAGCTCCCTTCTTGAAAGATACATGCATGTTGAATCCTTCTTCAACCATCATTTTGAGCTGTTTCTTCTGGAACTGATGGTTTCATCCTTGAGACAAGTAGTCACTAGCCAGTGCATACAGTTCATGCATTTAACCCAGCCCAATTCTTGAAAGCAATAACCGCTTCCATTTTTCTGAAATTTCTTTTTCTTAACCGCCAGGCCCAAAGTTTGTTAGGTCAAAGCTCACTTTTTGAATGAACAAGCATGTTGAAATGAATCCTTCCTCAGTCTTCATTTTGAGCTGTTTCTTCCAGAAGTGATGGTTTAATCCTTGAGATAATAAGTAGTCACTAGCCAGTGCATACATACAGTTCATGCATTTAAGCCAGCCCAATTCTTGAAAGCAATAAGTGCTTCCATTTTTCTGAAATTTCTTTTTCTTAACCTGGCCACTTTGAGTTTTTTGTGGGTCTCCATGAATGCCTGCTTATATCTCCACTTATCAACAAAAATTTTCATCTCATTAGATTTCTCCACAACTTGCATAACAGCATCAAAGAAACCTCCCTTGACCATAGCATACAGGAATGCATCAACCAGATTATGGTCAAATTTGATCCCCTTCTGCCCATTCGCTGATAGCTTTCGCCTAACCTCATTCCACAACATCAGCACATCAAAATACTTCTCTGCCAAGACATATCCATTAATCATGGACAAGTATGTCTGATCATTTGGCTCAAATTGCAGGAATATCATCCTTCTTAAAGTCCTTCTTGCATCTTCTAGTCTCCCAGCTTTACAGAAAGCATGAATGATAGAATTCCAATCATGAGTACCCACTTCGATACGAGGATCCTCGACCACCTCATCTAAGAAAGCTGCCATTAACTCGGGTCGATGATTCTCCATCAAACCTGTCATTATAGTCAAGTAACTCCCTTTCAAATCAGGAATCCTTGCCTCTCTCATGTCCCTAAACAGCGAAAAGGCCGATTGAAAATCTTGGCCGGACATGGATGTTTCTATCAAAGCATCATATGTTTCCACATCCAACTTAAGACCTGAAATACTAATCTCCATCACCAATTGAGTAGCCTCGGCAGTTCGATTTTCTTTGCAGTAAGCCTTCAAGATTGGCACATAGACACCAAGACCCACAGAGCCTGCCAGAGCATTCATTTCATCAAGAATGCTGTGTGCTTTGTCTGATAGTCCAATACTAACACAAGCATTAACAATACCAAAACCTATCGACTCGTCAGCTTTGATACTTGAAGGCTCTAACTTCTGAGCTTCAATGATCAAATTAGCCAAACCCTTGATATTCCCATTCTGAAGATACTCCTTAACCACTACACAGAAAGTGTCTCTATCAAAATTCCAATCTTCCCCACCTCTATCATTCAAACTACTGAGAATAGTTGACTCCACAGAAGCTAAATTACCTGACTTAACATACCCACTAATCAAATTAGAATAGAAACACTTCTTATTTGAGTAACCAAACCCATCCATCAAAACTTTTAACTCATTTATCTTTTCTTGTAACCCCTTCAGTGCATATAAATAAGCAAGAATCCCAAAACTGAATTCATCCGGTCTAACACCCAGATTTGACATTATACCAACAACTCTCTCAGCATCAGTGAGGGATTCGAGGTGACAACAGCAAGCTTCAAGTGCAGCATTACAAGCAGCAACAGCAGGTTTCATGAAGTCCAACCTCTCATCCAAAGCAACCCTACAGTTCTCTTCAAAAACAGGCAAGAAAGCAGCAAGGTTACCATTCTTCCGTGCAATGTCAACAAGCATGTTGCCCCAATAACCAAAAGGGACAAAAAACCTGTTTTTGAACATGGACCTGACAAGGGCAAAAGCAGGGGCAGGAGTGTTGGAAGACCTCATGGAATCAAGCATGACATGGATTGTATCAAAATCAAGCAACATAGGGTTTCTCTCAAGAAGATAGATTACAGAGGCAAAAGCCCTTTTGAGGTTGTGAATGTCACCAAGGGAGGACAAGTGGGTGAGGAGGGAATTGGTGAGGGGCTTAGAAGGGAAGGAATGGTGGGTGGTGAGGGTTTTGAAGGACTTCCAAGCCTCATCAGTGTCAGTGGTGATTAGGGATTTGTGAAGTGTGGTTTGGAGGGTGGACACTTGGTCAGGCGTGAGGGAGAGTGACTGTGGTGGCGAAGTTGGGAGCTTTTGGGATTCTTCAGAATCAGAAATGGGTTGGTTTCTGTTGAGGGAAAACAAAGAAGGTTGAAGGAAGGAGTAAAGACTAGGAATTTCAGGTGTGGAGGAGAATGCCCTGTGTCGGTGTATGTAAGGAACAAAGCTCAAAAGTTTTTTGGCCATTCTTCATCATTCATCAAGCGCATCTAACTGTGTGCAACGGGCTTTCTCCGCCTGCGTTTTCGATCGCTTTTCACCGTTCTCTGTTTGCAAAACTCTGCGATGGGTTTTCGTTTCCTTTATTCCCTTTCATATTTGTAAAGATTCCACGACGTATAGCTCCAGCAAGCTGGAATAGCTCAGATGGTTAGAGCGTGTGGCTGTTAACCACAAGGTCGGAGGTTCAAGCCCTCCTTCTAGCGGTTAAAATTTTTTGTGAAATTTGTTGTTTTGTTTTTACTCGAGAAATTTCTTGTTTTTTTATACTATTTAAAATGTATGTTCATGTGTTGTTTTTTCCTAGAGTGTAATTGTATTTCTTTATTTATACTATATAAAACTTATGTTCATGTGGTTTTTCCTAGAAACTAAAATATAACTTCAGTACAAGAGATACTCAAGTAAAAAACAAAGAGAGAACACCTAGAGTTTAATTGAAAATTCATAAAGATATTTAATCAAAATTCATTATCTTGTGACGCCAAATTATACTAATTATGCAAAAAATAATTATATAAATGATCGTTTATAAACTTTGCATTTTTTTATGAAGAAATATCATTAAGAAAATTCTTATATGTGTGTGTGTGTTAACAAAATCAACATGTAATATAAAAATATTAATAGAAAAATTGCAAGTGATAATGTACAAAATTGAGATTTTAATTGATTTAACTATTCACATCACATGCTCTTTATTTTTCAGTCGCAATATTGTTGAAGTCATGCGCGCACAAATACACTGTGTGTGTGTGTGTGTGTTTTTGTAGACAGAAGTATGTGTTGTTTGTAAAACTTAAAATTAACAACTTTGATCATTAAATAATATAATAATATTTCAATAATCATATACATCAAAGTTGTTTATACCTTTGTGGTGAATCCTAATTTGGCTTATCACTCTCTAGAGTGTGGCACATTCCAAGGTCGACCCAGGAGTAAGGCTACTAAAGCTCTAATTTTAGGCCCACAAACAAAAAATTATTTATCATTAATTTTTATAAAGAAAAAAAGGTCTCATGCTGACAGAAAAACTTAACCTAATTATTACTCAAGGATAATGAAGGTTCTTCCTAGGTCTGCTAGGGTCTAGGTGCGGGAGTGCTACCTCGCCGCCGTTGGTACCTAGGTGTGTTAGGTTGTTTGTCAACGGTGGACCGTCACAGTCTCTTTAATTGTTGCCTCTCCACTCTTCCACCACTCCTGTCACCTTCACGTCGTCTTGAGTTCACAGATGCCACGACCACTGTCCTGTTTCAGGGTTGAGGTTGCAAGCTCCTCTTCCTCCTCCATGACTCTTCGTTTCTCGCATGGTGGGGGAGAACCACCACCTTCATCACTACCGGAGGGCTCCCGACCCCTTCCAGAGCCACCACCCCTTGGCTAACCCTAAACCACCACCCCCACCAGAGCCCCCATCGACCCCCCTTCACCACCTACCTGCATCCCTCTCCCATCCTCGCCACTTTCCTCTGTCTATCTTCACCTCAGAATCTTCAGATCTCTAAAGCATACAACATCCATCCCTCCTTGTCAAGTTCAAATCTTGCCCAAACACAACAAATCCGATTTTTTTAAGCTGATTTGCTCCAACAGTCAAGATGTGTGGTTCACATGAGGCAGAGCCTATTTAGATTCCATCATTTGTTAATTCTTAATCCTCATCTGCCAACCCTCATTCTCAGTCTTGGTGGCACGTGCTTGATAAATGTGGATCTGAGGTTTCAGATGCCTCGCAACCTGTTTGATTGGGGAAGACCTCTTTGAGGGGCAGTTTGGAGTTATGCAAGATGGACAACTAGTAACATTGTTTGATCTGTTGGATTTCATGATTTATTGTAGATAGCTCTTTTGGGCTTGGTTCTTGGTTTTTTAGGGTTGGAGTCCTGTTGCTTGGTCTTGATCTCTTTGATTCTAGGTTTCTTTTATGCTTTGTCCATTCGAATAACTCCCTCTGTAGGTCTGATTCCTTTTGGTGTGCCCTTGTTTTGAAAATCTGATCTTAAGAGTTTGTGTTCTACTGGTTTGCCCCAAATACCTTTGGAATCACGGCAGATATAGAAGCAAAACCAGTGGGGAAGACTTTGGTTTGACACTTCATTTCTCTGCTCGCATTCATGCCCAGCTTTGGAGGCAGTAAGTAAGGCATAGCCTGGCGATTCAGAGAAGATGCAAAATAGGCCGAGTGGAGAAGATTAGAATTCTTGTCTTCTAATTTTGGTTCTAGAGAACACATGGGCCACACCCTTTTAATTTGTGCTGTCATTGCTTGGAAATTGGGCATAACCCGAAGGAGTCATAGAATAGATTAAGTCTTGTGATTTCTATTTAGTCTAGTACAGTCGTATCTTAGGCTAGTATTAGATGTGTTTCTATGCTCTTGACTGAGCTACGGCAGCGATCTTAGTTTGTATTGCTAGATTTTTCTGAGGCTTTGCATATGCTATTTGTTTGGATTGGCATGATTCTGTGTAGATGTCGTATTGCTAGGGCTTTGCCCATGCAATGAATGTGATACACTTGATCCAAAAAAAAAGCTTTTATACTTAAAGTAAAAGGGTCTTTATCAAAATTTGTTTTAGGCCTCACTCACTATGCAACATTATGGGCTGGCCCCGACACATTCTTTTCCATTTTTCATCTACTCCATCTTTTTCTAATTTATTATTACAATTTTCCTCCTCCTCCTCCTCCTTTTCTTGGGGCCGTTGCTTGCCGACTTGTTGGGTTCACTTGGGAATTTGGATGTGGTGGCGTGTCTTCTCACTATGGGTGCCGACTTGTTGGGTTCGCTTGGGAGTTCGATGTGTACACATGTCAAAGAACGAAGCTATTGGTGTGATTTGGTTGACATGTGGTGAAGTTTCATGGTGGTGGAAAAGCTTATGCGAGTGAGAGTGAAGCTTTTCAAAGTAGGGGAGAGAGATAATGAGCAAGGATTGATTTGCTATTTTAAAAAGTATTATAATGTCAATTATTGATTAAAGGTCACGTCTAATATGCAACACCTTAACAAAACGTACACTAGAGGTGGCAAAATGGGCTTGGCCCATTGGGCCGGCCCGCCGGGCGCATAAAATGAGTTGGGTTGGGTTGGGGTTCATCAACCCACTAGCCCATTTAGCCCAATCTATTTAGCCCGCCAAACCCAACGGGCCACGAGCGGGCCGAGTTGGGCCAACCCATCGGGCCAGTATATATATAATTTTTTTATTTTTTTCCTATTTTTAAACATTTTCTTTCTTTTTTTAACATTTTCGGGTGGGCTAGCCAGCCAACCTGCTATTGTGGCCCGTTTTGGGTGGACTCTTGAGGGCCGACTCGACAGGTTAGCCAGTTTTGACCTGTTTTAGTCTAAATTTTATATTTTTATTTAATTTTATTTTTTGACGAGCCAGCCCGCAACCCGCCCAACCCGTCATAGATCGGGCTGGGCTCAACATCTCAACCCATAATCCTTAGTGGGCCGGGTTAGGCTAGCCCGTTTTTATGCGGGCTCACGACGGGCCGGGCCGGGTTGGGCCGGGCTGACCCATTTTGCCATCCCTAACGTGCACTAGCTGGTTTTGACTATTTGATCTTAAAATTGTCAATGAAACTGAACGCTAATGCATTTCTCTCAATGATTCACCAATTTCCAGTGTTATGTGATGTTCAGTTCTCTTGAATGATTCAGTAGGTTAGGGTTCTTGTAAGAAAAAAAAATAGGGTTAAAGAAACAGAGTTAAAGCAACAAAGACTATTTTGGCCTAATTTGATACAAGGACTAATTTGTCCTTTTTTTTATTTTGATTATCACGTTTTTACTCAGAGACTAAAATGGTCCAAATGTTTTACACATTGTCATTAGATGACACGCTAACACCACTTAACGACACACCTCAGCATTTAACAGGCCACGTCACCTCCTTAACTGACGTTTTTGAATGGAAATTGACGGAAGGACTAGTTGGTTTTGACTATTGGATCTTAAAATTGTCAATGAAACTGAACGCTAATGCATTTCTCTCAATGATTCACCAATTTCCAGTGTTATGTGATGTTCAGTTCTCTTGAATGATTCAATAGGTTAGGGTTCTTGTAAGAAAATGAAATAGGGTTAAAGAAACAGAGTTAAAATAACAAAGACTATTTTCGCCTAATTTGATACAAGGACTAATTTGTCCTTTTTTTATTCTAATTATCACGTTTTTACTCAGAGACTAAAATGGTCCAAATGTTTTACACATTGTCATTAGATGACACGCTAACACCACTTAACGACACACCTCAGCATTTAACAGGCCATGTCACCTCCTTAACTAACGTTTTTGAATGAAAATGGATGGAAGGACTAATGTATCCCATGTTTGAAATCTTTAGAGACTATTGAAGGATGTTATTTTTCTCAGGGACTAAAATGGATCGCGTGAAAATTGTTGAGGACCAATTTGGGCCTTTATTCATAATAAAGGCTACTAATTGTAAAAGAACTTTAAAAAAACAAGAAACATGTCTAATCATTCTCCAATTAATCCTTCAATGTCATATTATGCTTGAATCAGTTACTACTTACTAGTATTGCAGTTTTCTTATGTTTTTCTATGCTTCAAGTTCAAGCAATACAAAAATTTTGTTGCAATGCTTCATTTTTAGCAGCAACAACTAAAAAAATTGGCAGACTTGTGGAATATTATTTCTTGCGTAAATATAAGAAACCAACAACCACTGAGATGCCAACTACAGCAACGGAAACAGCCAAATATTGCTTGTTCAGCTTCATGAACTTTTCAGAATAACCTTTCTTGGTGGAAATTGGAGTTGATGTGTCAAGCTCACCAACATAATACTGCTCCATAAGTTCTCTTGCACTTTTGCTGTGCCCAGCATCTTCAAAATCTTCCGTTGCATCTTTCCCTTCACAAAAGTTAAAATACAAAGGTGTAATAAGATTGCGAATTCTGGTATTGAATGAATTTTTCGACGTTTAGTTATGCAGTCCGTAGTGTAAGAAGCATAGAGATGTACCAGTTGCAGCAATGATTACATCATCTCCACCAGGATGATCATCCAAATATTGCGTCACATCATATACCTGCATTGGCAAAATGAAAAAAAAAAAATGTAACTAATAGAGAAGCAAAGGAAGTGAGAGACATAAAAGACACCACTAGAAACTAGAAAGAATTGTTTGAATTTGGATTCAAAAGCCTTAGAAGAAAAGTTTGGAATGAGAAAAACAGAAGCAAATTCTAAAGGGATTTGGATCATCTTGGTCAACAGTTGTGAATGGAAGAGAATATAGCAACCAAGCAGGATACTAACAGAACCAAACAGTGTAGTCAGAACCAAGCAATATCAAAAAGGGCATAAACAAAGCAACTTGTTGCTCAGGAATAAGGTAAATACAAGTCAGAGCCGAACTGAGCAAATTATAGCCAAAATAGGTAAAAGTATGCAGTAATGCGTAGGAATAAGACCAACCAGCAGCAAAACATGGTGATATGACAGCCAAATAGACCGCAAACGGCTTTCTATCATAGTCACAAGGGTTCCAAACCTGAACTACTTAAGTACCAAAGGCTGCTTTAGGTAGGTAAAGAAGGGGGCTGTTCTGCCAGTTCACTACAAGCTATCAGCGCTGTCTTAGATTGGAGAAAATACATTACCACAAGTCTCATGTTTTAAGTACTAGGATCCATCATACAAAGTAACGGTAGAGGAGGATGTCAAGTGTCAACCATAGGATCCATGTAGGGTGGATTAAATCGTGAAGTGCTTCGAGTGTGATATGTGATAGAAAAATACCTCTCAAGCTTAAATGAAAATTTTATCACACAATTATAAGATCCGCAAAATTGTATGAAACTGAATGTTATGCAGTAAAAAGCCAACAAGGAAGTAAACTTTGTATTGCAAAGATAAGAATGTTACGTTTGATGAGTGGTTACAAGAGAAAAGATAGAATTAGAAATACAATTATAGAGAGAAAATTGGGGTGGCCGCTATGGTAGAGAACAGTGTAAAATCTTGTTTCAAGTAGTTTGGACATGTATGGAGAAGTCCTATAGATGCACGATAATGAGATTAGACCGGATGGAGAATAGTCCTATAGTTAGAGGTAGAGGGAGAAAAATAAATACTATAGGTCAAATAATCTTTCGACCAAATACATGACAGACCTTTATGGCATCGATTGATCCATGTAACCAACCCCACTTAGTTGTTGTTGTAAACTATTAACTAATTTAACAAATTGGCTCCTGTTCCCAGTTTACTAGCTTCTTGACACCATGAAACTTTACAGATAATAGAAAAAATAAAATAGAATTGGGAACTACAAGTAGAAACATGCAATAAATTAGTACAACTTACACTATATCTTTCAATGCAACTAAAATAAAAGCTAAGCAAAAGAATTTCCAAGAGGTGCAGTTTCCAACAATAGTCATTCTTAAGTGAAACTTTTCTATGGCAAGAATGAACAAACATGTTAAGGAATGCATGCGTATATAGACTAAATTGTTAACCCCATGATCTGATAGCATTATCAGTTCACAACCATGAACACAAAATCTCTGGGGTTTCTTTTTAGTTGAATAATAATAATAATGCAAGATGTACAGCTGAACACTCATGGAGTATAGTATTGTACTATTATCATCTCAGCCAAAAACAGATTCCTTTAAAATACCCATGAAGCCCAAATGCAGATCAATTTACTCATTATTGAAAACACAGAAGACATCTGAATTCCAGTCACAACCAAAAAAGGAAAAGAAACTAGCACAGCATTACAGCATAATCAAACAAAATGTAAATCGGAAGCTTCAAACAGGTCCTAAAGGGCAAGTAATAATACTAAACAGCAATTTAAACAAGAACAAAAATGACACTACGAGTATTATATGACAGAGTACAAAGACAGGGTTTTTACACAGCACCCATGAAAAATAGAACAGCAGAAAGCAAGAGGGAAAGACCCAGATGGATGGGGGATTTGAGAGAGAAAGAAGTGATTGATGGAAAAGTTGGTACCTTTCCATTGACAACGATCCAGCAATCGTCTTTGGTGTTGTGCTGGGATGCATCTTGGATGGTGTAGAAATTGGAGAGGGTTGGCATCTTTGTTTGTTTGTGGTTTGAATCCAAGGATGTTGGGAAGAGGCAGAGAGTGAGAGAGGCACAAAGATATTTGATATTTGGATTGGTTGGTGGATGCTGTTATGGTTTTGAGCTTTGAATTCTAGGGACTTGGTATTCAGGTTCATTGTTCAACACGTTTTCATTGGAGGAACATGGGCTCGGTTGTTTTACCTCCGGTCCTTGATGGGTTGAACTGTTGAAGAAGGGGGTTGCTATTTGCCCCCCGTGGTTTTTTATACAACCCCACGCTCTAATTTTTTCACTTAAAAAATTCACTGTATTTTTTTGTCCTTCCAAATGGTATATATTTTTCCGAACTTATATTACATTCCAGATAGTTTATATGTTTCCGAAGTTTATTTTCAAAATATATTAAATTGTGTTCGGAATTAATTAATACAAGTTTCTTGACGTGGATAACAACTTACCAAATGATCGACTAAGCTATCAATAATGATTGCCAAAAATCAGTCGATTACGCTAAAAAATAGACTTTGTCTCTTAGCTATGGGTTTTCTAACTACTCCAAGGAACGTTAAGTTAAGTGATAGATGAGGAAAACTATAACTAAGAAAGTATAAGTAAAGTAGAGGTGCGATAAAGATAAATTGACAAGATAAAAGAGTTGTTTGATTGATTGGTGTGTCTCAACTAGACTATACAATTGCCTACCTATAGAGAAAAATTTGGCATTACCCCCATCTGCAATGTTTTCACCAAATACTTTGTATTTACAAGTGGCTAAAGAGTGTAGCTTATCAACTAATGACTAGATCGACTAATGGGACATGACCCACTAACCACATCCTAAATATCCAGATATCCAGGCACATGATGTGATTTTCTTCTCTGAGTGCTTCGCAAAATCAACTTCAACACTCTTTCCTTTATTTGTTCTTACCAAAACAATCAAAACAATTTCTTCTAAAATTAAGGCTCGAGAATATCTTCATATTTTTCAAATAATTTCGCATAAGTTAGTTATTCTGAACATCCTCAAGCCCATTTTAGTGGCCTAGCAGCCCATTGGCCCAACAAATTCAGCCCAATTAACATCTCTTGTACTCGGCTAAGTAGCTGACAATACCTATTACTCGACTAATCCAAGTTCGACTGGCATTATCGATTACTCCAACAACTTGATTGTATGCAGTATTTGACTAACACTTAAATTATTTTAGGGTGTTAATAATTGTCCCACTACATCATTCAGCTGAATTGCAATGAATACTGAAGTGATGTAATCGAACCAAGATTTCTCGAGCATCGTGCCAATCATTTCTCTGTGCTAACTGAATCACTTTCTTAGCTTTAGGATATAAAATGTTAAGCAATTCAGAAAAGTGTAACATAAAAACAAAGATATTAAGATGTGTGAGAAACTAAACGGTGGTTATTCTCCCTTTGAAAGTCGTGAGTTGGTCTTGGTTTGTTGTCGTCTTGTCTCCGTCGCGAATCGAGTGCTTGAGTTTTATGAGATTTAAACTGTCTGGAAGTTAATTTCTGGAACACAACTTCAACGTGTCCCGAAAACTAACTTCTATAACTTAAGCTGCTATTTTTTATTGCTAATATTTTAAAAACCGAACCGGTCACTGAACTGGTGAAGACACGGGTTTAAAGTTCAATGATTTAACCGTAGTTGAACCGTGATTGGACCGATATTAGTTAAATAATATTTTTTTTTAATAATTTGACACTTATTTGACTCATTTATAACTATCTTTTTTATTAAAAAATAAAATATTTAAATTTTAATAAAAAATATTGACATTAGAATTATTTTTCAAATACATTAAAACAATTAATATAATATATATGTTAAAAAACAATTCAATCCTAAAGACAAAAAAGTAGTCTCTCGATTCTATAAAGAAACAATTATATAATATTAAATATATATATATATATATATATATATATATATATATATATATATATATATATATATATATATATATATTACATGTGATTTGATTAGGTTGAAGGAAAAAAGTTGGTCTGTTGGCAAATCATTGGATTCCCGAGATGGCCAATTACTTTTCATTTTTTCCAAAACAAAATTGGTCTAGCTTTTACTGCTATTAACAAGTAGTACTCATTTACCATCCACCGCCTGCAAAGATACGGAGAGTAGACTGGAAAGTGATGCAAAGTCTTCTGAGTTTTTACGGTAAGACCTTTTTTCTCCTTCTTTCCTTCAACACACAGCTCTTTCCAAGTTGGCCTCTTCTGCGCACAGGTGATTGTCGTCGGAGAAGAGAATGAGAATGCTGATTATAAGACCGCCGTTGTTGCTATTTTTGTTTTTAAAAGACAGTTTTTTAGTAAGTCTGTCCGAACCGGAAAACCACCGATTTTCGCCGGTTTCAGCGGTTTAGAGCTGGTTCTTCCGGTTTCTAGGTGGTTCCATGTTTGGACGGTTCTATGGAACTTTTGGACTGGACGACAGGCCGGATCTCAGTTGAACCCGTTGGACCGGTTCGGTTTTCAGAACCATGATTGCTTTCGGAAATTAAATTTTGTAAGTTAATTTTTTGCACTTCTAGAGTTTAACACTTGGAACATAAATATACACATGATCTGGAAGTTAAATTCTAAAAGTGGTTATAGTATTTGTTTAATCATTAATAATTGTCATCTGTGTGTGTGTCGTCTTAAAAATCTTTTAAAAAAAATTATGCTCAAACCATTTTTAGAATACTTTTATAATTTTTTTTATAAAGAACTAAATTAAACTTATTAAATATTGAATTGTGTCAAATTAAAATTTTAAAATAAATATATAAAATTAAAATAATTTATACAAATATCATTACTAGTAGTCTTTGAAGAGTGATGATGCGTGGTTGGTAAGAAAATTGAAAACTAAGTTCATACAAATCCATAATTAATTAATCATATATTTATTTGTACACATTATAAATATGCAAGCCATATTTTTTTTCATCAACTCTCAATAATGTTTTACTTAATCTATTCTTTTAGATTGTATTTTCACTTAAAGAACTTAAAAAGTTCCGAAGTATGAACGGTAGGCATGTAACAGACGAGGAATGTTAAGGACATGTTTTGTTACTTTTTATTTTGGGGAGTAGACATGCAAGTAGCATTTGGTTGATAAGTTAAAATAGAAATAAAATAAAAATGAAATTCTGTTCTATATTCAGTGTTTTTTTTTGATAACATATTCATCGTATATTAAAAGCAAAGAGTTTAATAACTAATTCTTTATATATCTAATCATATTTGACCATCTTATTGTATCATAATATTATTTTTTAAAATATGTTTATATTGTAATAATATGGTAGTATATGATAAGATCTCTATACAAAATTTATTTACACTATCCGTATATAATTATTAAATTCAAAAATTTTACCGGACAAAACATAAAGTAAAGGATTATACCAAAAAACATAAAGGAAAAAAAGGACATTTTAGTTTCACTTAGAATCATGATGTCTTTTGCTTCAGTTAATGTGTCAAACCTTACCATATTCCTTGCTGTTTTATATGCTAAAATTTTAATGGTCGATTAAAGTAACGTTTCTTTTAACATTGAAGTTTAATTTGTGTTCTTCAAATCCTTTATTGGTAATTTAATTGGTACTAAAACGCCAGTACAAGAGGCGGGTCCGGTGTCTTTGATTCTTCAACTACCCTGATTCTTCAACTATATATATGTTTTTACAAAGTTCTTATTAACCAGTGCATTAAAAAATTTAGTTATAGAAATTTTTTATTGGAAAATATTTTATTATTTGATTGCGTCTTAAAATCATGCCTTATCATGTACCTTCTATAAATGCATTTCCATTTCATATTTAAACGTCACATCCTTAGACTCAAAAATTTTCAGCTTTTTTCCATGGGTGTGCAATTGGTTATTCTCTCAGTCTTCCTCAGCATTGTAGCTGCTGCAATTGAGTTTCCTGATGGAGGCCACAAGGTGTTACTCTATGAACTCAATGGTTGCACAATTAGAGTTTTATTGTGGTGCATGTGCATGTTTTTTTTATTTTATTTTGTAAATTCTCTTGAGAGTGATGTTTAAACCCTTCCATCTTATCTTTACAAATTTACAACTTGAGTTGCACATGTAAGAAGTGATATAAGCATATTTGGAATTCAATTTGTGAAATTTTAAATTATGATAACTTTTAATCAAACTGGGGTTCCAAACTGGAATCTGTACACACTATTTCAAAATTTGGTATGACAATTTGTCAATTTTTTTCAGCTCTTGGAAAACTGTTCGTCCAATGGAGACTGTGCAACAGGCCTATTTTGTAGCTCTTGCCGTCTAGAATTTCAAGGGTCAAGATGTGTGAGATCATCAACAACAAACCCATTCAAGCTTTTGGTATCAACCTCTCGACCAATTCTTTATGTATGCTTATAAATTGCATAGCTTAATAATCAGCCTAACAGTTTTTCTTCCCAAATTACATAAAATAATATTATAAAGATATGTCTTTATAATACTTTTGATAATTCCAAAATTTCCTTAATCTAACAAAAAATGATGAAAATATATACCTTCTGGGGTTCAACATTGATATATGATGAACTGAATAAGAAATGTACCTCTCACAACAAATCAAAAATTAAAAATGGCAATGCGGGTTGGGCCCGACGGGCCGGCCCACCAACACGCCAAAACGGGATGAGGTACTCCAGATCTCCAGCCGACCAATCTGCCTAACATGAATCGTCGGGCCATTTATATATTTTTAAATATTTTGTAATTCATTTTTGTCTTTTTTAATTATTTTTTCTGTTTTATTAAAATATTTTGGAGCGGTTATGGCCGACTAACCCGATAATTTTTGCCAGGTCCATTTTTAGGCCCAAAATTCATTTTTTTCCTATATTTTTTATTTTTTGAGGGCCAGCCCAACCCACAGTTTTTTTTTTTGGGGGGGGTCATGACCTCAACCCACCACCTCTTGGCGAGCGGGGGCCGACCCTTTTTGGTGGCTTAGTGGCGGGACAGGTTGGCTGACCCGCTTTGCCATCTCTATCAAAAATAATAAAGAAAGAGGAACTGAATATCACACATTTTAAGTGAAAAAAAAACAAAGGATGTGCATGCTGTGTTATTTTTTTTATTTTTTTATTGAAGTACTAACAAATATTAATTGCACAGAATGCTTCTTTGCCGTTTAACAAATATGCATATCTGACGACTCACAATTCTTTCGCAATAAGAAAAAGGCCAATCCCTGAAGGGGTTCCTCTAGTTACCTTCACAAATCAAGAAGACAGTATCTCTCAGCAATTATATGTAAGATCACTGAGGTTGCATTGATTATTTTAAATGTTGTTGAACTTGATAAAGTAGACTTGAACACAATCCTAATCCTCATTATGCAGAATGGAGTTAGAGCCCTTATGTTAGATACCTATGACTACAAAGGAGATGTATGGTTGTGCCATTCATTTAAAGGAAAGTGTCATGACTACACTGCATTTGTAAGTTATTCATAAAAGCACTTTTATTATTGCTTTGTAAATATTTGAATCTTATATATGGTTAGGGGAGTAAAAGCTTTTTTTTTTTTTTTTTTTTTTTTTTTTTTTTTCAATTTTTGTTTTCTTCTTTTAAATAGGAACCTGCCATAAATGTTTTGAAGGAAGTGGAAACCTTCTTATCAGCAAATCCATTAGAAATTGTGACACTAATATTAGAAGACCATGTTGAAGCACCAAATGGATTGACCAATGTATTCAAAGCTTCTGGATTGATGGAATATTGGTTTCCTATCTCAAGCATGCCTCAAGATGGCCGAGATTGGCCCTTAGTGAAAGACATGGTTGCTAAAAATTACAGGCTTGTTGTCTTTGGCTCCCAGAGACACAAGGAAAAAAGTGAAGGAATAGCTTACCAGTGGAACTATATGGTTGAAAATCAGTGTGAGCAGCACTTAATCCATTTATATGCATATAGTTCTATCAAGGTTTTTAAATTGTGGTTGTGATTGCAGTTGCGGTTACGTCACAATCCTTAACATTACTGAAAATTGCCGATAAATGCGGCTGATGTGGCCACATTGCGATCGCGATGTATTGCAGAGGCATAAAAAACCTTTATACTGTGGCCGATTGCCGTTGCGGAACACAATTTAAAACCATGAATTTTTTATTTTTGGTTTAGAAAACCATGAATTCTATTAACCATTTAACAATGTGTTCACATTTTTTGACACCATGTCCCAAGATGTGTGTGTTTTACTTTTCTATAAATTTGAATTAATGTTGAGTTTATGAGTGCAGATGGGAAGGATGGGATGGTTCAAGGAAGGTGTCCCAAACGGGCAGACTCATCAGCACTTAATGACAAAAGCAAATCTTTGGTTTTAGTAAATCACTTTAGAACAATTCCAATCAAGCAAGCAACATGTAAAGACAATTCAGAAGACCTCATAAATATGCTTTCAACTTGTTATGTTGTGGCTGGTAATCGCTGGGCAAATTTTGTTGCCGTTGATTATTACAAGGTAAAAAAAAAAAAAAAATATTCTACTATGCTAATTATATGTTATGATCTTAGATATGCTTTGATGTCAACTCTCATTTGAACACTGATGCAGAGAAGTGATGGGGGAGGGTCATTTCAAGCTGTAGATATGTTAAATGGGAAATTCTTGTGTGGATGTGATGATGTGCTTGCCTGTGTGGTATGTTTTTTTTATTTTTTTCTTCTTGGTTTCAAATGCATGGCCCTGCTTTACATGCCTTCTGATTTATCACTGAATTTGTTTCAGACTTCATAGAACAAGCTAACCTGCCTGTAGTTTAAACTATTAAGTCCTAATTATTAGGCATTTGTTGCGGGTAAGCCCAAGCCCATGTTTTAGGCCTATTAAAAAAAAACTTATTTATGATTTATAAAACTTTAATTATTAGCTAAGCCTAGCATAATGGTAGCCAGCCTATAAAACATAGGTACTCCAAAATACCCGGTGCTCGTTGGGTACTCATGGGTACGAACCAGATTTGTACCCAAAAAAAAAAATTCAAACAAAAATATTGGGTACTCAATTTGGAGTACACTTGGATAATTTTTGGGTACGTACATGTATCCACGTTTTGATAAATAAAAAAAACATTGTTGTTTATTAAAAAAAATAGATTTTTGCTATTTTTTTTATAATTTTTCTATTATATTGTGGATTTTTTTTTCTATTTTCTGTTATATAAATAATTTTTTTTTGGAGAATGAGGTTTGATCCCCACTATAATTTTTCTGTTATATAAATATTGGGTACTCAATTTGGGGTACACTTGGATACTTTTTGGGTACGTACATGCTTGTATCCACGTTCTGATAAATAAAAAAAAACCATTGTTGTTTATTAAAAAAAATAGATTTTTGCTATTTTTTTTATAATTTTTCTATTATATTGTCGATTTTTTTTTCTATTTTCTGTTATATAATAAATAATTTTTCTCTATTTTTTATTGTGTAGATATCTCATTCCTATCTTAATTTTGTCGTTTTCATTTATATATTTTCTGATTTTATTTTGATTTGTGATATAGTAAATTAAGAAAGTTATTTTCCAATATATATTTCTTGATTTTATTTTGATTTGTGTTGGGAAAGATGTCTCCCTCTCTATGTATTTGTTGATTGTATTAACGTACTCGTATCCTAGTTTTTTGCAAAGTATCGTATCCGGTACCATTACCCACACCGTACCCAGTACCGTATCGTATCTGTGTAAACATAGTAGCCAGCTTGTATTTTTTTTTTTTTTTTTTTTTTGAGAATGAGGTTCGATCCCCACTACAAATATGTTGGGCCGCCCTGACATTCTAAATAGTGTAGGAACTGAAGATACCGAGAATGGGGATATATGATATTTTCTTAATAAGAAATTATAGTTGTAAGTTTTATCTATTGCCTAAATATGTTGTGGTAACATAGCTGAGATTTCAAGATCTGCATATATCAAATTTAAGTTTCCATGTAGACCTAATGTATATAATTGTTTGTAATGGTTTTGTACATGTGTTTTCTGCAGCATGGATCGTCATGTACAAGAGGAAGCAATTAACAAGTATTCCTTGAAAAGGGAGGAGAATGGGGAAGATGCCAAACAGAAATGAGTTAAATTTTGATTCAACTAATGCGAAGGAAGCAAAAATTAAATACAAAACCCAAAATTGTTACTGAATTTTGGATTACCTATATCAATCTGTATGAGATAAACTCTAAAGCTCAAAAGCGCATCAGATAATTTTTAGTTTAAACATATGTCCCGCTTGAAAAGATATGTAGAAGGCAATATAATGGTGCTGCATTATGGATTACCATCTTTATCTGAGATATTTACTAAGTTCCAATGTGTATCAAGCAATTTTTGGTATAACAATTATGAGAGGGTAAACAACATACATGGAAGGACGAAAAAACTTTCATTTTCCTCCATTCTATTTGAACTAGTATTAATGGAAAAGTAGTTCTCATCAAATCATACTCAAACCAAGTTTTTTTTTTATTTTTTTTTCTTTTTAAAGGGGTGGGGGAAGAAGATATATTATTATTTCAATGGTACTAATGGCCATGTTACAACTGTTTCTTAGGGGATTCGAACCATGTCCCTTGAGGTTACAAGAGCAAGCTTTTACTACTGAGCTAGCATCCATTGGACATACTCAAACCAAGTTGCGGAATAATAAAAACATAAAACGTTTTGCGGAAATAAAAACCCAACAACCCGATGTCACATGTCTCAGAGCTTAACTCTTATTTTACATCGGAATAATAAATATCATAAATCATAAATATCTCCTAAATAAAACAACATCGCATAGACTACTCCTCATCCGTCCACGTCCACTTCATCACTTGCAGTCTCGTCATCTACTAGTACACGGGGTGTACAAGTAGCCACAAACACCGAGGGGTGAGGAATCATACTCGATAACATGTTGCGTAACCAACCAAACATACAACGTATTAACAAACAAAGTCTCATCGGTCAAAACTAATCGATCAACAGTCCTACGTTGGCAACCAACTAATGCGAACCTAATATCTACTCCGTTGAAGTCTTCAGGATCATTTTCTTATCCGGGTGAGCGGATGAGAGTGCCCTCAATATCCAGATATACAAACGGAGTCTAGTCAGGGTAATCTAGTGTATGAATGAGACGCCCCAGCAGTGTCCCACATTTATGTAAGACCCCCTACTGGCAACTACCCGCAAGGTCGACAGAGCTCCTCATGGCCGTCTTCAAACTGTTCCCCATGAAGTTGTTTGCTCACCACCCTAGAAACACTACATCATTGATGCGCGACAATCGACCTAAGTGTCTATCCATCTTGCGTAACTCAAACCTTGGAGTTACTATCAAATTAGCCGTGTGTAGCTCATACCTTGGAGTTACTAACTAGTCAGTCGTGCATAACTCAAACCTTGGAGTTACTATCTAGAACAAACAATGAAGATAATAAGCTGTTATCCTCGTAAAATAAGCCAAACAACAAGTACACATCAATTCCAGGGGTTACTACCCTTAACCAACCCTTACAAGTCTTTTAAACGAGTTTTTAATCAAACATCAGGGGCATGAATCGATTCATAGCCCCTGTGAATCGATTCAGGGCTAAAAATCCATTCTATGAATTGAAGCGTGTAGTCATGAATCGATTCATGACTTCAATTCATCAGTTTTGTTTCCAGCAGGTGTGAATCGATTCATGCAGGTGTGAATCGATTCACTAGACCTGCAGAAGGGCAGTAAAGCTTTTTTTTCACTTTTGCGAGTTAGGGACCCCTCCTAAGTGGTCCCACATCCAGTCCAACTTTTACGACAATTACTAAATTGTCCCTAAGGTCTCTAATCACTTGTTTTACATCCAATCCTTAATTAAATTCTTATTCTTAGGTTCTTACCATTAAGTTTATGATCATGCTCAATTCCCTTCTTTTAATTCTATTAATTCTTAACTCATCCAATTAAACCAAGTTTAATTCCATTACTTTCAGCCCGTATTAGCGCATCTCAAATCCTTTTTCTTTAAGGTCCCTTATCCAATTGTTAAATCTACATCCTTATAGGTTCCCATTACCTATTTACGAAGAGTATTGATACACAACAACTTTTTAAATAATTCAAAGCAAGGTCGTGTCTAGATAATATGGGGCCTAAGGCAAAATTATTAGAAAAACTTAATATATAATATAAATTTTCAAATTTTATATTATTCTTTTGGCCTCTTGAGCTGCAAAATCATTTATCAAAATTTTATAATCAAATAATTCTAACATTAACATGACTAACCTAGTCACTCTATCGTGTAATATTATTGATCTAAGGTTGTCAAACACGAGAGTCTAGACAAACTCGTGGAGAATAGGTAGACTCGACTCGTAAACTCATACGAGTTTACCTAATGTTTAAAATAATATGAGAGAGTCTAGGTAAATTCGTAGAGCATAGGTAGACTTGACTCGTAAACTCGTACGAGTCTACCTAATATTTAAAATAATATTAAACAAATTTACACATCATAAATACTTACTATAATATCATCAAGACAAAAAAAAAGTCAATATTTATGGGAGATCCTGTGCACTTGACTTGCTTCTATATTACGAAAAAAAAACTAATTTATTTACTTGCTTCTATATCCCAAAGTCGCACTTGACTTGCTGTGGAATAAAAGATAATTTTGGTAGCATAATCAACATGCTAAACCAAAAATAGATGCTCATGCAAACTTAGCATCAAATATAATTGCAACATTCTCCAAACACAAAACATTAGCATCAAAATATAATTGCAACATTCTTCAGATGTTAAGTATTTGTTTTGTAAAAAAAAAGATTGATCTTCCATTTTTTTTGTACGCGTACGGAGCATAACATGTGAACTAAGTATTTGTTTCAAGAAAAAAAGAATGAAACACATGAAATGAAATCGTTTTGGGGTTTTTTTTAAAATGTCAACACTGACTCGCTGACTCGGCTCAGACTCGCGAGTTAGTCCGGGTCTACCACGGGTCCACCAAGTTCACCCGAGTTTGTGCAGAAACAAGTTACAAGGCGAGTCAACTCGTTTCATCCATATAGAAATGTAAACTCATAGAATCGGATAAGTCGACTCACGAGTCTAACAACCTTGTATAGGATTTAAACCATTTTAGTTTTGCTAAATTTTTTTAAGCAATAGCAATGGTTACAGGTTGTATTGTAAATACTATTTTATAAGCAAATGCATACATTTGCAAAAAAAAAAATGCAATCTTTTGATATAATTTGATATTTTTATTGAAGTATTAATTTATTTTGTTAACAAAGTATTAATTTATTTTGTTAACACTTTTCTCAATTTTTTCTTATTCTGAAAATTAATGAAGACCGTAAATATTAAATGTTCACCAAATCTTTAAAAAAAATTCAAGAGTTAATGTTGGCCCATGCACAGGGGATACATAGGGTGTTGAGCATTGGTAGATGCAATTTGCAATCGAAATTTTTTATTTCTTGATAATTCTAATATAGGGTCTTTGCTTTGGTCGTTGGACGTTGGGCCTGAAGTACCCGAAAGTACTGGAAAACACAAGAAGGAGAGTGGTTGAATTGTGTTTTGAAAATCTTTTCGTAAAACATTTATTTGAAACACTCACGCTGATCAATTCAAACAGATGCTAACATAACATAGACAAACTATGCATTTGAAGGTTTTGTAAAACATTTTAACATATACGAGAATGTACTTTAAGCAAATCAGTTTTGCATACTGCTTATTACACTTTGATTTAAATTATACTTAGATTAGTATGTTTCAAACACAAATTGCAGAAGTATAAAGTACTGACTTCAACTAGAAGTCAGGTTGTTTATCTAGAGGTTTTCTTAAAACATTTTTCCTAATTCTACACGTAAGAGTAAAATCATTAACGATAAGGTGGCTTCTAAGGTGAACTTTCTCACTATGTGGTTTACCGGTGAACCACTTATAATATACCATTAGATTTAATCAATGGTTCAGATGGCTTGGAAAAAAATGAGTAACACCTACATCTTCTCCCACCCAATCTCTTTCAATAAATGCTGGAATCTGTCTTCATACTTGCTAAAAAATAAATTGAGTTAAAAAATATTATCAAATATAAATAACGTACGTTCCTCTCACCTCACCCCTTAAAAAACAAAGTTTTTTATGGATTACAAAAAACTAAAGACCCATTTGTTACAGATTAAAAAAAGTGATTTTGATCTAAAATAATTTAGAAATTATTTTTTAGAATATTTTTAAGAAAAGCAAAAGCTAAGAGCCCTTTGTTACAGTTTTTAATGGAAAAAAAATCACTTTTTGTAAGTTAAAATTCATTTTTATTGTTATTAATTGGGTTTGTTTCAGCTTTTCAATAAAATCATTTTTATGGGTAAAATGAAAAGCTATTCTTGTTAGCTTTTTATGGGTAAGAATCTCGTTTGTTACGGTTTTTTATTATGAAAAATATCACTTTTTTAATGTTAAAAATCATTTTTTGTGCTAATAATTGTGTTTGTTACAGATTTTCAAATAAACCATTTAAAAAAAAATCATTTTTATGGGTAAAATAAAAAGCTATTCTCATTAGCTTTTTATGGGTAAGAATCAGTTTTTTTAAAAAAGTGATTTTTACGATGGTAAACAAACGCAAAATAGATTATGCCTTTCTTAAAAATCTCTAAAACAAAATCTCTAGATTCTTGAATGTCAAAATCACTTTTTTCTTAGCCTTAACAAGCGGCCCTAAATTTTTTTAAAAATAATTTTTATGATAGTAAACAAACACAAGATAGATTCTGGTTTTCATAAAAATCTCTAAAACATAATCTCCAAACTTTTGAATATCAAAATCACTTCTTTTTTAATCTGTAACAAACAAGTCCTAAATTGTGTTTGTTTACAACCATAAAAATCACTTTTTAAAAAAATGATTTTTATCTTGTTAGGATAAAACTACTTCTACGTGGTTGTACCTAAACAAGATAAAATATTTTTTTTAAAAAGTGATTTTTGTAGTTGTAAACAAACACAATTTATCTTTTATTTTTTTAAAAAAATTTCTAAAAAAATAATCTTTAAATTATTTTTGATCAAAATCATTTTTTTTAATCTGTAACAAACTGCCCTTAGTTTTTTTTAATCCATAAAAAACCTTTAATTTTTTAACTAGTCAATTTTTTTGTGTAGTTATAATGACAGATTTCAGCATTTATTAAAAGAGATTGGGTGGGGGAAGACGTAGGTGTTACCTATTTTTTTTCTAAGTCATTTGAGTCATTGATTAAATCCAATGATATATTATAAGTGGTTCACCGGTAAACCACATGGTGAGAAAGTTCACCCTAGATACCACCTAACGATAATGATGAAAACATTTTTATTGAGTTTACTCAATGAAAAACAGACGCATAATGAAAACAGACAAGTAAATAAAACAGACAAGTAGAAAAGTAAAGGAGACATAAGGATTTATACTGGTTCACTATCCAATTGATAGCTACCTCTAGTCCCTTCGTTATGGAAAGATTTTTCTACTATAACCAACCTGATTATAGCAACTATTTGAGTATCTACTGCCAACTTGGCTATACTCAAATCTTCTTACACAGCCACAATATCCCTGCGACTCGTAGGAAAGGACCTACCTGGTCATCCCTTGCATACATACTTCAGCCTACTTGGCTATGTATCAAGTATCCTAGCAAGCACACCTAGACTATCATGCTTCTAAGGATACCAGA
Source organism: Calophaca sinica (assembly GCA_037113605.1). Lineage (NCBI taxonomy): Eukaryota > Viridiplantae > Streptophyta > Magnoliopsida > Fabales > Fabaceae > Calophaca > Calophaca sinica. The sequence goes on from CM073736.1 coordinate 49,495,205, forward strand.
CTTTCGGGCGGCAATCCTTTTTATTAAGGGTCGTAAACCCATCCCTTTTATAAGGTTGTTGACAACTTCTTTCAAACTGAAAGAGCGTCCAATACAAGTTCGGTTCCTCACTTGAATGAGTATATTGTACCATTCCGGTCGTATTTACACTCAGCTCTTAAACTAAGAGGATTTGCAATTTTGCTCTGTGTCCTAAGCTAAAGCACTCTAAGAGTGGATATGAAATTTGCCTTAGTTTCTTCTTCTAGTTCTAAAGGTCTTCTGAGCTTCCGCTTCAGCATCTTGAATTTAATTTTCCGCAACCATTTCTTCCTTGATGGTAATTCTCATTGAGAGGATGTATGTGCTCTATACCATCTTTTGGTTGTTAGTGGCTTTTGAGATTCAAGCTTTAGCATATTGAATATTTCTTATGCCATCTAAACCAATAAATCAACACTCTGATTGTTCTTCAGCTACACTGAGTCACCAAAATTTTCTTCAGTTGAGTCCTTCAATATTTATAGTCTCTTGCATTTTGAAATGTTACCGTTGAGACTTGTGATTTATTTCTTCGAGAAATCTTCCCGTTGCTTGCCTTGTAGAGCTTTTTGTACTGACACACTTTAACAACTATATTTGTACATAAAACTAGTTTAGCTTTTCAGCGGCTATCCCATGACAGTTGTAACACCCAGTTTTCGGAGTGCTACAATATAATAATTATTAAACCCTAAACGAGTAATTAGACGATATAGATATACTGAAAATAATAGTTTATTCAAACTAAATGTATTAACACATAAGCACATAAGATTATATACTCACGGAACCCGTGTCTAGGGCCCATGACCTATACGACACATATACAGACTCTGACTCACTGGTTGTGACACGTAACTGAAGAGAGAGTTACTCTTACTGAGTACTCTCTACATATTCCACGATGCTGGCGATCCTTCCATTAAGTCCATGTTATCTGTTTTATATGAAAGAAGAAATACAACACAAGAGAAGAGAAGGAGCTAAAAAACACAATACACACTATAAAAGACGGGAAAATAGGGATAGAAAGTATATATAAATGGTACACACTCAAGCAAGCACAACAATTACTTGCATCTACCTAGCTCACATTCACTATCTCTTAGGTCTGCACCACTATATCTAAACCTAGCTCCACCTACTTCCTTCTCACACCCTATAGCCTTCTGAGTAACCTATTCTGAACTATTCTGTACCTTTGTCGGCTCTAACTGCGTTTTCGCCCCTTTCACCGTTCCTAGTCAACTACTTCGATTGCTCTTATAATTTATCAAAGTCTAACCTACTAGCTAAGGCCTAACGGTACTCACTTGATACTCCTATCAAATCATTAATTTATCTCAACTACAGGCAGAGTCAACAGTCAAAATCAAAGCATATCTCAAGCATTAGACTAGCACAGATAGCACATGGATCAAGCCTAGCGTCGCTATGGGCGACCATGAACTAACATATTATTCAACACACAGTCATATTGGTACCAATAATCATCAACAACATAATCACACAGTTATAAACAATCATATCTAATCAACATAACATCAATCCATAGTATTCAACTATACTAGGTAATCAACACCACATCCATCAATAGATTATTCCTATGGTTGATAGACCTCTGACAACTGTCCTCAGCTGTCACAGGTCACAACCCCTCTCCTGAGGTGTTGCTGTTATCAACCGCTAGTAGGGCTTGGGTCACCCTACGCACATTTATATACACTACTCTATCCTACAATCCCTAGAATGTAAGGTTTCTTGCTCCCACCTGGTTAGAAGATTGCTGAAGCCTCTGCCGCTATCCGCACTCCTCCCGCACTCGCTACTCGTACTCCTACCTCTGAACCTGCTACTCACGCTCCTACCTTCCCTTACTCACGCTCCTACCTTGCCTTACTCACGCTCCGCCCTTCCTCTTTTCCTCACCTCCCCGAGGATTGGCTACTAAGAGCTTTCTGATGCACAGGATCCTCACTTGAGGCAAGTGCAGAGCATACTTGCTTCTTAAAGGAAATGCCTAGAGAGAAAGCTAAAGAGAGAAGAGGTTTTGGCACGAATGGAAATGAAAGGGTGAATGCCTATTTATAGGCAAGCTATAGCTCCATAGTGTCGCGATGGACTCCTCTCACAGAGTCTGTCGCGTCGCAATGGTACCTTCCAGAACCCTCTGGATGCACACGTGGCGGGTGGCGGACATCCAATGGTGATACCATCGCGTCGCGATGGTCGTTCTACTAAACCCGTCGCGTCACGACAGTGGTCAAGGAGAAATATCTAGTTTTCTCCTTCTAGAAGCTTCTGGGGTGATCCGCACCCTTCCTACGGCATTTTCGTCCTTTTTAGTGTTTCTAGAACTTTTCTAAGATTTATGGGTCCTACTTAAGCCCATTTTATCCCGAATCAAGGTTTTTAACACCCGTTTATTACCAAATCATCACTCTAACTATACTTAAAATGTTATTTGAAATTATCTGTAAAACAGGATGTTATATTACTACCCCCTTAAATAATTTTTGTCCTCGAAAATTCGCAGTTGTTATACTTCTAAGAATGTTACTAACTTAGGATTTTACCTTATTCTCATCTTTCTTACCTTTATAAAACTTTTCATGCTCATTTAACATTCTTTCAATCAACTTTTCTACCGATTCTTTCCCTGTCATCGGTTTATCCGAAGCATTAGGATTTTCACCATTGTCAACTAAATTACTGAGGTGATCAGTCTTGTAATTTGTTAACAATGTGAAATCACAATGCTGGTATAAACCGTCTTAACAATCTTACTCCATTTTCAAGAAATCCCTTGATGAACTTTCTAATAGAGTCACAGTTAAGAATATCTAGACTCATTCTTATTACCATTCTCTAATAGAAATTTCATCACAACCCAAGTTTCTACCCTCATGATGCAACTGCGGCTCATAATATATGCAACTACCACTTATCTGATCTGCAACTGCCGTTCACAACATAGGAGATGATCCAGCTAATAATATATACATACAACTAATATTTATACAACTAATGCTCACCATGTGTGCAACTGTCGCTCACAACATGGGAGATAATACAACTAATATTTATACAACTAATACTCACCATGTGTGCAACTGCCACTCACTACAAGGGTGATAATACGGCTAATATGTACAACTATTATTTATACAGCTAATACTCACCATGTGTGCAACTACCGCTCACAACATGGGAGGTAATACGGCTAATATATTTAGCTATTATTTATACAGCTAATACTCACCATGTGTGTAACTGTCGCTCACAACATGGGAGATAATACAACTAATATATACATACAACTAATATTTATACAGTTAATGCTCACCATGTGTGCAACTGCCGATCACAACATGGGAGTGCGGCTAATATATACAGCTAATGTTCATGGTCTATGTAACTGTTAATCGGCTATTAAAGCACAACTCCCTATATTTACTTATGCATATCATTACTCTTATGAGTATTTCCCCCCCACAGCACATCCTAGTTTATTGTTTTTACATTTCTTTCACCCCATCTTACCAGCTCTGATTATTTGTAACAATTTTATCAGCTCAGTTCATCATAGACCTAACAACTCTACTTGTCATACTATCTAGCCAAATTATCTCCTCCTTTCTTTCGAAAGTCATTATGAAATATTAATTAATCATACTAGTAGTATTTATAACATCTAACATTGCTAGACATTCGAGCAAACATTAAATGTCACCAACAAAGAAGAATTAGAAGGCAAACAGGAGTACACAAACACAAGATATAAGCACATACATGATTAGTTTTGTATTTATCCAAGTTTTCACTTCCTAGAATACGGCATGAGAAAGATGACTTTCTTAAAACCGATTTCGCTAGTCAAGATTGGGAGGATTCAGTTCCTCACACGTTACCTTAGGAAGTAACATTTTTTTTATTTACGGGGTCTCCTCTGGTAATCTTTTGGGATCTTTTAGAGTATCCCTTCTCGATCCTCCGCCTATCCCCATATCTGATCCCTTCCCTGTGGGTATTGCTCCCTGCCTACACTCCCGAGATATATGTCCCGGTTTACCACACTTAAAGCATATACGGTCCTTAAATTGGCAGTCCTTCATTAGATGTGCCCGCTTGCATTTCAAACATTTTCTGGAATTCTGATGCCCTCCTTGGATAACTTCTCGCGGTTGTTGGCCAACATTCCTTCTACTAACTTTCTCAAATCAATTTTTACTGTCCCATTCTTTATCTCTATTTCCTTGCTCTTGACTCCTTATATCTCCCTTATTACAACACTAATCCTTCTGACGATCCATGTCCTCTATTTCCATACAATACTCCACTAGATCGGGAAAACAAGTCAGCCGTAACGGCATCACGGATCGACAAAGTTCATGTCAAAGCCCATCTTGAAATCATTGGTAAATCCACTCCTCATTAAGGCTAATCATTGGTAAATCCACTCCTCATTAAGGCTAAGCTGGTAGTACTCAGAATATTTCACCAGAGTTTCAAATCTAGAAGCGTACTCTCCCACGGTCATCCTATCCTGAGTCAATGTGTTGAACTCTCTGGCTTTCTGTTGTCTTATTGTCCTAGGAAAATACTTATGTAGGAGGTTTTCCCGAAACAATCCCCAAGTAATAGCTCGACCCTCAGCCTCTAAAACTCTCCTCCTATTCTTCCACCAACCCTTAGCTTCACCCACAATCATAAATGCGGCATATGTCTCCATATGGTCTTCATGACAATGCATCGCTATCAATATCTTCTCAACCTCTTGAATCCAGCGTTCGGCTCCTTAGGGTCAAATTCACCCTTAAACTAAGGTGGTTTTCCCTTTAGAAAAACCGCTAACCCAGCATCCTCAATTTTAGCCTGCCATCGTTGCCTCATAACTTTGCACTCCTCCCTAAGCATCTCTATCAACTCTGCATTCTGCTGAGCTTGCTGTAGAACAGCAGTAGCCAAATCCCTTAAAGACCTCTCATCAACAGGTTTCTCTCCATGATCTTCTGTATGAGGTGTACCATCACCAATCGGATTACTAGTCTCCCCAGGGACGGCTCTGGTGTCATCCTCCTCGATTCGATCCATTCTAGTCACGACTAACTGGTCGAGGAGATTAACGATTTAAGAGTTGTACTATACGATGAAATCTAAAATAGTTTCATATACCAAAAATATATTTATATGATACGTATATAAGGATTGGACGACGACTCTTGCTCCCGTAATGCTTTTCTCTTCTCAATGTAGCCTCCTACAACTCCTTGTCACCTCCAGTCTTACCGAAATACCTTAATTCTCTGACTTTTCTTAGAAGGTGATCACATTAACTCGCATTTTCGAGGAAACTCTGTGGTTTCTGCCAAAGATTCGATGTAATTCATAAGGTATGAGGGAACATATGTGCCCAACACCTCATGAGTCATCAAAATTAGTCATCTTTGTTGACCTAAACAAAGATAACTTACTTAGCGGACGTTCTACCCCTATCTAGACAAAGTCACTGTCCAGTGGGGACCCGACTAGACACAACCAGTGACAACATCCTAATGACTCCACAGTCTGGTTGGGACCGAACTACTCTGATACCACCAATGTAACACCCCATTTCCGGAGCACTACAGTATAATAATTATTAAACCCTAAACAAGTAATTAGATAATATAAATATACTGAAAATAATAGTTTATTCAAACTAAATGTATTGACACATAAATACATAAGATTATATACTCACGGAACCCATGTCTAGGGTCCACGACCTATACGACATATATACAGACTCTGACTCACTGGCTATGACACGTAACTGAAGAGAGAGTTACTCTTGCTGAGTACTCTCTATACATTCCACGATGTTGGCGATCCTTCCATCAAGCCCATGTTATCTGTTTTATATGAAAGAAGAAATACAACACAAGAGAAGAAAAGGAGCTAAGAAACACAATACACACTATAACAGTCGGGAAAGCAGGGATAGAAAGTATATATAAATGGCACACACTCAAGCAAGCACAACAATTACTCGCGTCTACTTAGCTCACATTTACCATCTCTTAGTTCTGCACCACTATATCTAAACCTAACTCCACCTACTTCCTTCTCACACCCTATAGCCTTATGAGTAACCTATTCCGAACTATTCTGTACCTTTGTCGGCTGTAACAGCATTTTTGCCCCTTTCACCGCACCTAGTCAACTACTTCGATTGCTCCTATAATTTATCGGAGTCTAACCTACTAGCTAAGGCCTAACGGTACTCACTTGATACTCCTATTACATCATTAATTCATCTCAACCGCAGGCAGAGTTAACAGTCAAAATCAAAGCATATCTCAAGCAGTAGACTAGCACAGACAACACATGGATCAATCCTAGCATCGTTATAGGCGACCATGAACTAACATATTATTCAGCACACAGTCATATAGGTACCAACAATCATCAATAGTATAGTCACACAATTACAAACAATCATATCTAATCAGCATCACATCAACCCATAGTAGTCAACTATACTAGGTAATCAGCACCACATCCATCAATAGATTATTCCTATGGTTGACAGACCTCTAACAACTGTCCCCAGCTATCACAGGTCACAGCCCCTCTCTTGAGGTGCTGCTATTATCAACTGCTAGTAGGGCTTAGGTCACCCTACACACATTTATATACACTACTCTATCCTACATTTCCTAGAGTGTAAGGTTTCTTGCTCCCACCTGGTTAGAAGATTGCTAAAGCCTCTGCCGCTATCCGTACTCCTCCTACACTTGCTACTCGCACACCTACCTATAAACCTGCTACTCATGCTCCTACTTGGCCTATTAGGCCGCCCTTCCTCTTTTCCTCACCTCCCCGAGGATTGCCTACTAAGAGCTTTCTGATGCACATGATCCTCACTTGAGGCAAGTGCAGCGCATACTTGCTTCTTAGAGGAAATGCCTAGAGAGAAAGCTAGAGAGAGAAGAGGTTTTGGTGCGAATGGAAATGAAGGGGTGAATGCCTATTTATAGGTGAGACTATAGCTCCATCATGTCGCGATGGACTACTCTCACAGAGTCTGTCGCATCGCGATGGTACCTTCCAGAACCCTCAGATGCACACGTGGCGGACATCCAATGGTGATACCATCGTGTCGCGATGGTCACTCTACTAAACCCATCGCGTCGCGACAGTGGTTAAGGAGAAAATCTAGTTTTCTCCTTCTAGAAGCTTCTGGGGTGATTCGCATCTTCCTAAGGCATTTTCATCCTTTTTAGTGTTTCTAGAACTTTCCTAAGATTTATAGGTCCTAGTTAAGCCTATTTTATCCTAAATCAAGGTTTTTAACACCCGTTTATTACCAAATCATCACTCTAATTATACTTAAAATGTTATTCAAAATTATCTGAAAAACAGGATGTTACAACAGTCGGTAATATTTGAATTAATGTTCCTTTTGCCCTTTGCCATTTAATAAGTCTTCCTGGTCTTCAAAGATGGAAGACCGACAATTGTTCTTTCCTTTTATCAGATAGTAGTACAGTCAATGCTCTGAGTAATCGGTTAGACTCAAGTTTGAACGTGATCAAGTAAAACACAAGAAGGGGGTTGAACTGTGTTTTATAAACTTTTTCATAAACCTTTGTTAAAAACACAGTTTTATAAAAACAGACACAGAACTACTGGGAAACGCAAGAAATAAAGCCAGACACATAAACCTTGGCAGATGCTGAAATGAAAATTAGATGCTAATAATGCAGTTTTTCAAAGAGTTGCTTTTAGGGTAATTAAATAAAAAGTTAGTGAGAGAGAAATAGAAAGTAGATACATGAGATTTATACTAGTGGTATTGGTAGCTACGTCTAGTCCCTTCGTTCCTGAATGATTTTTCACTATAATCAACCTAATTACAACTTGTGAGAAGATATTGTCAACCTGACTCCACTCATAACTGCTCAAAATGACTTACTACAGTCAAGCCTTTGAGGAAACACAACTCAAGAGTATACTACTGCCAAACCTTGGCTATACTCTCAACTTCTCAAAATGACTTAGTTCAGTCAAACCTTTGAGGAACTATAGCCACTATTGGGCTTAATATAAAATGATTTCAAATGATTTTGAAATAAGCTTAACAAACTCTCAACACGAAAGGATAAGAATTAAAGCTTAAGCACATAAAAGCTTTCTTAAATAAAGAATAAAACTTTTGAAGCGCAGTTCTTTTGATCTCAAAAAGCCAGGGCTGAATTCTTGGTTGTTTACTTCTCTTTCGTTTTCGTCACTGTTGAGAGATGGTATATATAGAGAAATACTCCAATAAAGCTGTTGTGACATAGGCAGGTCCTTCACTAGTGGTTAAAAAATCAGATCCACTTTTAGTGGCTTTTTGTGCGACGTGTCGTCGTTATCTTTCCATTTCGTACACTATGACAGCTGTAAATGATCAATCTATCCTTTTGTGATCCTTTTTGAAAACGAGATCCTTTCAGGGAAAGAAAGAGTGAATAATATATCCGTTGACATTCTATTCCACCTTCGATGATTCTTAAATGATGATTCTTAAATGCATGAAATAAACTCTGAGAACTTCGTTCCGTCTTATGAGATACCAGAGAGGCACATTTGTATCAAAGGCTCTTTGACAACAACACTCGATCTTTATATCAGATACAGAGTTGACATAGCAGAGGTAAGGTTCTACCAGAGCACGGTTCTATTAGAGCATGATTCTACCAGAGCGTAGTTCCATCGGAGCATGGTTTACCATAGGAATGTCAGCATATACAACATGATCAAACCAGATGCTGACGTCATGCTAAAGTATCACCAGATAAACATTTCCATACGCTCGCTATTGGTGTCACCAGATGCTCGTTGATTTGATCAGATGCTCGCTTATTCCATTTGCCCGATATACGTTATTTCCAATTACCAGATGCTCGCATTTTAAGAGATGTTGGCTTGTTGAACAGATGCTCACAGAGGCATTGACTCAATTAGAAGCACTTTCTTAATCAGAGGCACTTCGAGGTAACAGAGGCATGGTTCCACCAGAGGCACTCTTACCAGAGTATGTACAATAGATACAACTTGATCATGCACCAAAGCTTGTTCATACCAGAGCTTGATCAGATGAATTACGTTGTTTGACCAGATGCTGATCTTATCGAACTACCAGATGCTGAGATATATTGAGCAGATGCACGCTTATTTAACTGGATGCTGAGTGTTCATTTATTTCACCAGATGCTGAGATGCTTCTAATAAATTAGTGATGATTTTTCACTAAGTTCTTCACACTAGAAAACACATCAAGAGATAAATTGTTCTTTTACAATATTTGTTAGCATCAAAATAATTAAGGTCAGTGTTTTTGAATCAATTTGGTTCCAACAATCTCTTCTTTTTTTAAGATGACAAACATCTAAGGATGATGAACAATTTATTTTTAGAAAATAATTTCAAGGGTCTCCCACTGAGTTGAATAGTCATTATAAACATTATTTTTTGAAACATCTTCACAAGAATTAGAGCTATCAATATATCTGAGCTTGAAAAATGAACCAGATGCATAGATAATAAGAATGATTACATGATATTTCATGTTACTTCAGCATTCATCAATTAATGAATCATTAATCGTTAACCTATTTCTCCCTTAACCTTTTTCTCCCAATCATCAATCCTTAAATACTATAACAATCATTTATTTTATGCATAGTAACCTATAAACAGATATCAGATAAAAATGATTACTAATGCATGATTCATGCTACTTCATTGTTCATCAATTGTTAACCTATTTCTCCCCTTTTTGTCATCAGACAAAAAGAGTGTTAACCATCATTGTCAAAACTTTTAGGTAAAAGATGTGAGAAAAACTTTGAGATCAAAACAAACTCATTGTATTTATAAAAATGAAATATAATTTCTTCATTAAATGTGCTAAATTCAACTCATTTTGGCAAAATTTCATCATTTCTTTATAAAACCGTACCAAATCAATTAAAGGAAATATAATAAAATAGAGTCAATTAAGATAAATCAAAATAGAACAATATTTTGTTTAGTAAATGTGCCAGATGTTAAAAGCAGTTTGTTACCAAAGTAAACGCTTTATTGAAAACACAATTTTAATTGTGACTTAGTAGGTAGGATTGAGACATTTCAAGATGCACGTAGTAACACATGTATCAGAAGCTGATGCAGAGTCATATATGATATGAGACATAGCACCTGATGCATGTTAAGCAAGACTAAATGATGTGCCAGATGAACAAGATGCTAGAAAGCTATCAGACGCATACTATCAGATGCTGAAATTGAACACTCACTCATTTATAAGATGAAAGTTTAAGTTTCTTCTTATAAAATTTAATCTATCTTCATCAAGGGATTTTGTAAAAATATCAGCCCACTGATGATCTGTATCAAAAAAATTTATTTCAAGTACACCCTTCTGAACATAGTCTCTTATAAAGTGATATTCACTACAAGAAATCACGGGTATACCGACGGCCTTTTACCGACGGTCTGTGGCCGTCGCAAAAAACACGGCTTTTCCAACGGCTTTGCCCGTCGGTAAGTCCAATCCGTCATATGCTCAATGTTACCGACGGCTAGGCCGTCGGAAAACCGTGTCTTTTTCGACGGCCATGCATCGGTAAAAGGCCGTCAGATACCCGATATTAGTTTTCGCTTTCCATTGTTTTTCACATACCGACGGCATTAACCCGTCGGTATTTGAAAAAGCCATCGATAAACCGAGAAATTTTCCGACGGGTTTAGGCCGTCGGTAATGTTAATGTGGCCGTCGATAAAGTCCAGATCTGACCAGGACAAAACCGTTTCTTCCCTTTTCTTTCGTTCTCATTTCTTTGCTCTTCTCTTCTCCTCTCTCTCTTTCGTTCCCAGCGCCGCCACCACCACCTCTCTTCCGCCCTCCTCTCCCGGTCTTGCCGCAGCCACCACGTCTGCCTCTGCCAGGCCGCACGTCCATCGCCCCTCTGCCAGGGCCGTTCCGATCTTCCACCACTCCTCTCACCGGGTTGGCTCCCATAGTGCGTCCATCGCCTCCCCGTGCCTCCACCAATCCGTCGCTGGCCGACACCGAGAGGAGAAACCACGACGCCACCACGCTGCATCTCCTCTGCGTCTTCTTCGTCTCCTCTGCGTCTTCTGCATCTTCTGTGTCCTCTCCTCTTCGTCTTCTTCTCTGTTGCTCCGGCGTTCTCCACGGCACATCAAGTAAGTATTGTTCTCGTTCTTCTTTGTTTACTTCGTTGTCTTATTTTTATCTGTTTTGGTTTTGTATCTGAAATCGGTTTGTATCTGTTGGTCTTAAGTCACTAAAATTGGGGTTGCGTTTATTTGATTTTAACTGCTTTCACTGCTTCACCTTCTTTAGGCACCTGTGTTGATGAAATAAATAATTTGAACTGTGTTCTTTAGCTATTCAATTTTGGTGATGTTTGCTGTGAAACAGATTTACTTAAGAGGGAAGTTCAGGGTTAACTTAATTTGTCTTCAGATTATGCTATTATTGCCCGAAACTAGTAATGCAATGCACGACCTTTTGTTTTCAAATTATGAAGTGTTGTTTGTGTTAGTAGCTGTGATGCTAAGTTACATAACATGTGGATCCTTATGATGTGTGGGTAGGGTGAGAGTAAGGTGCAAGTCATCTGGCCATAGTTTTGGGGTCAGGCTTGTATTTTATTCAACTTAATTTTTGTGTATATTTGAAATAATGCAGTACTAATCAGTTATGCCCTTTAGAAACGGCAAAGGGGTTCAGCATGCTTTGGTTACAGTGTTTCTGGATTTAATTTAATTAGGTCTTTGCGATTGTATTATAGAAAATTTACTTAACTCTTGATTTTGTTTTAAACTTGAGTTGCCACTTTTCTTTGTTCATTTGAAATCATGACTTGGTGCTCGGGGTTTACATGTTCGAATATATTTTGTCGAAGCCCTTTTCACATTTATTTGATACGTGTTGTAAACTTGTAAGAAGTATTGGGAATGATTTGCCTTGTTAGAGGTGGATGAAGTATGAGGTATGATTTGATAAAATTGGAAATCAAAGGAATTATGGATGTTTGCTTAAGCTGAAGCAATAGCGAGGAGCATTGATGTTTATGTGTGATACTGATCAAAGCAATTAACGAGAGGTAATTTCATGTTGGTCAACCAACATGTAACTAGTTATTGATAGTTGATGATTATCCGAAATGGTTGTTCATAGCTTTGAAATTTGGTGATATGGAATAAGTTGTTGAAGGAATTCATGAAATATGGCACTTCTTTTTAGTTGTGCGGTGATATAATTTTTCAATTTTGGGCCATCATTGTCTTTGTTGATATATCTTTCATTTTTCTTTGATCCCCTTCTCATTCATGTTTTTCCTATTCTTGAGATAGAATGCCTTGAACACTTCTTATGCAGCCTTGTCATTGTTGATTTTTTCTTTTTTGGTCTATCAATGGGAGCTGGTATTGATACTATGTCTATGTCTTTGTGATGAAGAAACTTCTGCTCATTAAAAGTTGTGGACAACAGAATAAGCTGATGTCTATGTCTATGTTCTTTGTTCGGGAGGCGAGAACATGCTACCCGTCTGAATTAAAATCGGGAAAAGAAGTGATTGTGGTTGATCAGCAGGGTCGGCAAAGAATTGCTATTGTCGGGCGTGTTAAGATAGAAAGTAGACCACTAATCCTTGTGGAGGCAAAGGTTTGTGTATCCATTATTGTAAACATTGATTGAAATGTATTTCTTTATGTTTTTAAACTTCATTTGAGTTCATTGTGGTACATCTGCTGTGGAATATCATGCTATTCTATAAATATGTTCTTAAAACTATCAATAGTTTGACTATATCTTTGTGAGATTAGAAGTTATGTTGAGGCATTTTCAAAAACAATATGTTTGCAATAGGCTGCTTTTATTGTAAGATGTTTGATAACTTCTAAGTTTTTCTAAAAATGGTTCTGAACCACTTTTGAGGCAAAACTGGTTTTGAAGGAAACCATTTGAAAGTTGGTTTTTTTCCTTTTGCAACTTTTTCCATACTCTTTCTCTTCCTTTTCGTTCTCCCTTTCAGCTAGATCTAAGGGTGTATATTGGATAAGATAGAAATGTAGAAATCACTCATTCATCCAATGGTCAATATGTGTGCTATTTTTTTTAGATGCGAACTGTTTTAAAACAAATTTTAATAGAAGTTAACTAGTTACAAAATACTATGAATCTGAATGACTAGCTTTTCTTAAACAGTTCTAAACTAGTGTGAGATTTGCCAAACTGTAAAGCACTTGTAGTGAAATCAAGGCACTATAATGCATAGTATCTCATGGTATCATTGCTAAAGCTCTTTGTATTGATGTATTGTATTTAATGTAAAATATTTCATAGTATTTAATGTATAGTATTTAGTGGTATACTGTATTTAATGTATAGTATTTCATGGACCATGGTATCATCGCTAAAGCTACTTTAAATAGCACTATTAATATCTTGTATTTCTTTTTGGCCATAAAATTGCTTTTGCATATAGATTTTTTTAAAAAAAGCGCCATTTAAAATATGGTAGTTGTTTTAAATAATCTATATCTATCATTTAAAAATAAATGTATACTATAGAGTTACCATGACTTGCTCAGTCTATGGCATCAATAAAAGTATGAAAAACCCTTAAGGATTGTATATTATGATAGAACAATCAACGAGAATGCTTTGCATTTAATCTTTGTCCTTATTGTGAAAAACATTTAATGAATACAATCATAATTCATCTTACGATAGATCTGTCATCTGAAAATGCAGAAGTGAAGATACAACAACCACTATGTGTGGATTTGAAGAATTTGAAACATTGTTTTGTGTAATAAATTGGTTAGAAATTTTATTTTGGAACCATAATTCGAGTTTTCTCCATGACAATTTTCTTCATGGTCATAAAACTTGTTTAGCATCGACTAACATTAGAATGAGGGTGAAATTAAAGTTAAAGATTAGGAGCTAATTGATAGGACCCAAGTAGAGAATGAAGGTCCAAGTGAGCAATGGGTGCATCAGCCAAAGGGGCCCACGGTTACGGTTTGGAGAGTCTATGTGAGGAAGAATAGGAGAGAGAAAAGGAATGTGAGGTAACTTAGTGTTTCTTTCTCTTTTGGATCTGTACCCTTACCATGTTTTCCCCTCTTTTGGTGTGGTGTATTATTTGTTGAGGTATTTTTTTATGATTGATTTGTTTTTACACAATAAACTTATTTGGTATTTAGTCTGAATATGTTTTAGTTGTTGTGCACCCTCTTCATATGTTATAGAAATTTATCTCGGTTATTAATGCTATGGTCTCAATTTACATTTTGTTTGATCTCCAGATAAAGGAGAAAGACACTGCATAGTTTGTGAAATTTTGCGTTCCTTGGTGCAAGCATTGGTGAGTAATTCTTTCATAGTTCAAACTTGATGTTAACTTGCTGTTTTTTATTTATTTATTGAGAAAAAGAACTGTTTGCTAACTTGTAAAATAATAATAATAACTTGTAAAATAATGAAGATGAAATAGAGATTGGAGAAGTGGATCTGGCATAATAATAAATTGAAAAAAAAATTAATTCAAATACACATAATAATAAATTGTGTTAGATGATTTACTTATAGTTATGATTTATACAAAAAGTACTAACGACCTTTCATTTTTGTTGATTGCTATTTGGTAGCTTGTTAGTTAAAATTTTCTATGTTTTTTCAGTATTTTTAGTTCGAGGCCACCACACTGCTCGGAGACTGCCATTGATATCGAAGGACGTGGACACGCTCTTGTTCTGAGAATTAGGTATGCACTCTAACAAAATGTCGGTTGACTCATTGGGTGGAAAAGGGTTGGCTGTTGACCCCCACACCGACATATTTAGTTTGATTTGCATCATAGTTCTCTACAGAGAGAGAATTTTGAGGTGATGTGTGTTTTGACGTTCAATGGATGTAGTAGCAGAATTAATCAATGGATGTGTGTTTTGGGATCATAACAAGATATTCCCAGATAATACTTCTTTTCCACTCTCTTGATTTTAATACAATTTCTGAGATACCAATTTCAGTTCAAAATCGTTTGACAAATAAAAATTAGGGAGATATTTACAATATAGAATAGGCGTAGTAGCGAGAATTATTTACAATTTGGACACCACCCAAAGCTTGCTAAGAGCACAAAGTACTCTATGCAAATAAGTTAGCCAATAAAAACTTTTCATCATAGCCACTTGGCGATAAGCGAGCTATTTTGTGCCATTATAAAAACTTGTAATTCTATTTACGTAAAACCATTATAAGGAAGTTAGTTGAGTAAAATAGGCAAATTACTTTCAGTTTAATTCCTGAATTTATGTATGTGTACGAGTTAGTTCTTAAATCCATAAAACTGATACTATCATGTTAGCCCTTTAACTTGTTCAACCATTTATACTAGAAAGACTAGCATCATGTGAATTATCATAAATTTTAGAACTAACAGGTAAGTAGACATGAATAAATTCAGAGACCGCTATTAAGGAAAACAATTCTATTGAACATTTATGCTAATTAGTAATGACTTCAACCTCAAATCCCCCTATAGCATCAATTCCTAATATAAACAAAAAGAAGAAAAGAAAGCAGAGGCGAAGACAAAGCTTCATACCCATTATTATTGGAAAGCAGGGCTTCCACCAAACCCGCCATCAATTCATCAAAATCAGCGCTTATGCTGTTTTTTTATATTTATATTTTCTCTCCCTCTCTCTTTTTATTAACTGGCTGAGCTATGGCATGAGTCAAGTTAGTTTTTCACATATTTCCAATATTTCTATTTTAGTTATAATATAAAAGAAAAAATAAAAACATGTGTTATTATATCTCAAAATATACTAGGTAGATATTCCAATATGATTACCTTAAGAAATTATAAAATATTATATCATATAAGAAATTAAATGAAAAAGGAAAATAAATTAGTTTTATTATATATATATATATATATATATATATATATAATAAAACTAATTCTACCCTTGTCATACCTTGTCTAATTGTTATGTTAATCATTGATCGAATGAATGTTTGATATTTGTTATTAGTATCGGAGAGAAGCCTTAGCTTCCCGTTTGAGGTTTAATATATTATTCAGTGCATATACTCTTTTAGGGTACCATGTGCTCATTGTATATTGAACCTTGAATTGTCCAAGTCGGACAGTTTGGGAAAAAAAATTTCTTTATTCGTATAATAGTTGTTGCTTAATTCTCGTATCTTTATATTTGATGAAATTTCGGTTCGATTCATTTCCTTTTGTTCTCTGGGTGCATATTTGATTGCGGTGTTCATAACTGCGTTCATTTTGTGTACTCAGAGACCAATGGGAAATCTTTGCCGAAAATTTTGTCAAGTATAAGATCTGAGAATTAAGGAATGATTATTATACGAGTTCTAAAGTTTTTTCTCGAATGGGATAAGTCATACCATTTAAAGAAAGAGAAGCGGTTGTAAGAACGCCGTCTTCTTTGAAATTGTGATTTTTTTGACATGCGAGAAGATGGAATATTTTCTTTAGTCGTAGTTGGATGTCACGATAGGTTGTATCAGGGAGAGGGGTTTGAAACCAGATTTTTCTTGCTGGGGTTGCGTACTTTGTCCAAGTCGCAATGGTACATAAAGATTTCAAAACTAATGGAGGGATTAGATGTCCGTGCTTTAATTGCGATTGCAGAAGGATTAAGAGCCCAAGTGAGGTCACGCACCACCTGTATTCAGTTGGATTTAGGCTTAATTACTGGATTTGGACTACACATGGTGAAAAGTTGCCTCACGTTGATTTAGGGGTTGCTGATAATTGCGAAGGTGCTTCAAGCAGTTACGTAGATTCGGGATGTGGTGAGCAGATTGAATTGATGCAAGATATGGTTTGTGATGCCTTGGGGGTGAACGTGTTATTCGATGAGCAACAGTATGATGACACAGATGAACTTCCAAATGAGACAGCACAAAAATTTTATAATCTGTTGTTAGAAACAAACAAGCCGTTGTTTGAAGGGTCTACAGACTCTAAGTTATCAATGTGTGTGAGGCTCTTAGCTCTTAAGTCCAACTGTGGTGCTACCGAAGTGTGCTTGGATCTCGTAACGAAAATGATGTTGGACTCGTCACCTATCAAAGATGGTTTGCCAAAAAGTTATTACGAGGCTAAAAGCTTAGTGTCCAAGTTGGGGCTGGAATCTAAAAGGATTGATTGTTGTGTGAGAGGCTGTATGTTGTATTACGACAATGAGTTTGGTAAAAACGATGGTGCGCTAGTTGAATGCAAATTTTGTGGTGAGCCTAGGTATATGTCACATACTAATAATCGGACGGGTAGACAAAAACTAGTTCCGGTGAAGGCAATGTTTTATTTGCCAATTATTCCAAGGCTGCAGAGAATGTTTGCATCACCACAGACTGCAGACAAAATGACATGGCACTATGAGAATAAAAGCACTTCAGGTATGTTGCGCCACCCTTCTGATGGTGAAGCTCGGAAGCACTTTGATCGTGTGCATCCTGATTTTGCAGCAGATCCACGTAATGTACGACTTGGCTTATGCTCTGATGGTTTTACCCCGTATGTTCAATCCACGGCGAAACCTTATTCTTGTTGGCGATTATCGTTACCCATACAATCTTCCTCCCGAAATGTGCATGTCTAAGCCTTATATGTTCTTGTCCTGTGTTATACTGGGTCCAGATAATCCGACAGATGGTATTGACATCTATTTAGAGCCTCTTATTGACGATCTCAAAAGGTTGTGGAATGGTGTTGTGACGTACGATATTGCACGAAAGAGGAATTTTACAATGAGGGCAGCGCTGATGTGGACCATTAATGACTTCCCTGCATATGGCATGTTGTGTGGTTGGGGTACTCATGGTAAAATGGCATGTCCGCATTGCATGGAGCATACAAAGGCCTTTACCTTGAAATTTGGGGGGAAGAGTTCTTGGTTTGACTCACATCGCAGGTTTTTACCCGATGATCATGCATTTAGACGGAATAAGAACGCTTTCAAGAAGGGGGAAGTTGAATTAGATGGCCCGCCCCCAAGGTTGGCCTTGAGCAGATCTGGGAAAGGGTTATGGAGCGCCCCAAAATCAGCATTTTGGCAAATTGGATCGATTTGAAGGATATGGACAATGGCATAATTGGACAAAAAGAAGTATTTTGGGATCTGCCATCTTGGAGAGATAATTTATTGAGACACAACCTTGATGTTATGCACATTGAGAAGAACTTTTTGACAATGTTTTTCTCACAGTGATGAACGTCGAGGAAAAACAAAAGACAATGAGAAGGCGGACTAGACTTACCACTTTCTTTGTAGGCGAAAGGACTTGCATTTGTGAATCGGTCGGATGGGAAGACCACGAAACCCAAAGCCTGTTACTCTTTAAGCTTCTTTGAGGAAGCCAAGTCGATCTGTCGGTGGATAAAAGAACTCGGATGCCGGATGGTTATTCTTCTAATTTGGCAAGATGTGCCGATGTGAACAAAGGAACCATGATTGGGATGAAAAGCCATGATTGTCATGTATTCATGGAGTGTTTACTTCTATTGCATTTAGTTCCTTGCCGTCAAATGTTTTAAATCCTTGTTGAACTCGGCCAATTCTTTAAAGATTTGTGTTCTGCGACATTGAGAGGATGATCTCATAAGGATGGAGCAGAACATACCGATCATTCTTTGTAAGTTGGAGAGAATATTTCCCCGCTTTCTTTGATTCTATGGAGCATCTAGCGGTGCATCTTGCACATGAAGCTAGGCTTGGTGGACCAGGTTCAATACAGAGATGGATGTATCCATTCGAAAGGTACTATAATAAAGTATTCTCTAAAATAAATATTTATTTGAAGGGTTAAATGTATCAATTTTTATCATCAACGTTGTTATTTTTAGATTTATGGGTGACTCAAAACGGTCGGTGAAAAATAAGGCCAGGGTTGAAGGATCTATTTGTGCAACTTACTTACACCGTGAGACAATCCATTTCTGTTCCCATTATTTTACGAACTTCATGTTGACACCAACAAATAGTAGGAATGAAGTAGAAATTGAAAGTGAAAGACACCCGCTTGACTTATCGATTATTTTGCCTTTCCGGCCGTCATGGTGGAAAGGAGGTGGATAACTGGATAACGAGCGAAGTGTGGAAGTCAGCCCACGTTCACGTGTTGATCAACTGTGCAGAAGTATCACCGTATCTAACGTATGTATCATTTTGACCACTTTCAATTTCTTTAATCCACAATTGCTCTTGATCATTTGTTTGATAATGACTTGATCAGGCATTCTTGTTAACTAAGCCCACAAGCGTACAAGACTCTTACGCCTATATTCATGAATATTTCCCAGCGTGGTTTAGGAACCAGGTATGTTTTTGAGTCGTCATATATATATTATTATTATTTATTTTTTGAAAATACAAAAATATTGTTTGAAAATAGTAACCATAATTTCTTTGCACATGGTGTGTATACAGGTGCACAGCGAGCGAGAATGTCTTAAAATCCAACACTTGAAAAATTTATCTCATGGTCCTAAATCACGTGTAAAAGAATGGCACACATTCTTTGTAAATGGATACAAATTCCAAACCAGTCAAAAGCAGAGGAAAAAAAGCGATTAACGGCGGGGTTTATGTAAAGGTGCCATAGATGGAGGTGAAGATGACTTTTACGGCGTGATTCAACATATATATGAACTGACGTACAATACTTTAGACTATACTAAAAAAATAGTGCTATTTTATTGTAATTGGTTTGATCCATCAAATAGAGGCACAAGAGTGGATCGAAAATATAATACTGTTGACATACACATGAGCAAAAGATACCAAATGTTTGATCCGTTTATCATGGCACAACATGTAAGACAAGTGTATTATGTCCCTTATCCATCAACTCGAAGGGACAAACAAGGTTGGTGTGTCGCAATAAAGATAAAACCACGGGGTCGCATTGAAGCAGATGATACACAGGAAGAAGTGGCTTATCAAGTGGATGAGATGTCTCATGTCAATGTAGTAAATGAAGTGGAACCCATTACTCGACTACGTGACAATCCAATCACATATGAAGATGTAGATGGGGATGAAGAATTAAATGAAGAAGTGGCAGAACCATCAAGATCTGAAGACGATGCCGAAATTGAGTGGGCAGAATGGGCAGATTGAAATTGTTTAATTTTTTACAATTCGAGAAATTAATGTGTAACAATATATTTTAATTTGTCGGTTATTTTCATAACTTGTTTATTTTTATGGAATTCATTTGTAATATTGTTATGTTTAAATATAATATTTCATGACTGTTATTATTCAATTGCTCTATAGACAGATATGGCATCGGGAGGTTCGAGCGGACCCCCAGACCCCCCAGTGGTGGTAAATGGAAGGGGAAGGGGCTCGCCCTCGACCCCCCTCGTCGTCAGAGGCCGACCATCATTAGGCGTGACCCTACTGGGTTTTCGACGTTGTCATCTACACGTCGTCCTAGTACATCTACGTCGAGACAGCCTGATACACCTCCTGCAACTAGACGACCTTACGCACCACCTACGGACTCAGGCACATTCGACACCAGCGACACGGACTTCGGGCACGTTCGGCACCTTTGCCTCACATTGACATGATCCCCACCCCGGGGTTCCAGCGACCACATGGCGCTTGAGTTCCCATGTTGTGCACGATCCGGTGGCGATGCTCATCGGTCAGACCATGATTATAGTGCAGACCATATACGATGACACCGATGTTGGGCGGGGCGGGGAGGAGCGGGAGGTTCAGCAGAGGAGGTTCTTGGCGAGGGAGGGCCAGGGCACGACACTCTTGAGATGTTGTATGATGGTCGAGTTCTTATCGTGCCATCTGGTAGAGGTAAGTATTTGCAATTTTTCGAGTTATTAATAATTTACATATATATATATATATATATATATATTTTTATTTAACATGTTTTTATTGTTGAGGTTTCTTCCTCAAAGCCTCTGCGTTAGCTATCACAAAGAACAATTGAGGAGAATTACAGGGAGTTTTGGCCCACCTGAGGACATCAAGGATTTTGAGCGGGACCATATGTTTAATTCTTTCAGAGTAAGCTGCAATTTTTATTTTATTGCATATTATTTTATTTTAAATAAATTTCAATTATGTTTAATAATGTCTTATATTGATACTGCATTTAGGGTTGCTTGGGAGGAAAAAGATGAGGAGCTGATGGAGAAGAATTTTAATATGAAAGCCTCCCACCGCCTTTCTGACATGCTTCGAGATGCCCGCATCAGGGATCGCCAGCCCAGTTGGATAGGGGGCGAGCTGCAGCGGTGGTAGCGCCTTGGAACTCCCACGAGTTCCGAGGCGACCCAGCGAAGGCCAGAAGAATAGGGCCTCTGAGAAGGGTGGCGGCTTGCACCTGGAGCACTGTCGATCGAGCGCGACCTTGATTAGACTTATGCGTGTTATAAAATTGTTATTATTATTATTTTATTATTATTATTATTATTATTATTATTATTATTATTTATTTAAATTTTTTTAATACAATCTCGATCGAGGAGGTTGGGGAGAAAGTTGATTACGAGCTTCATCTTGCAACTCATCTGAAGAGAATCTTGGTGATTTCGTTGATGAGCGTTGGCGGACTCGGGTAATTATAAAATATAATAAATATTTTTAATAATGTTTATATTGTTTTGTTAAAAAAAGATTTGACTTATTTGTTTGTTTAACAGGAGGAGTTTGAGGCGAGGATGTCTCGGCTTAGATCTCGAGCTCATCATGTTCTCCATCTCGAGCCACGACGATCTATCTACACCGCCGAGGTTTGGGCGAAGTGGTTGGCGGAAGAAGAAGGGCGCCTATATGGTCTTGGCGACCTTGCCAAAGAACTACAAAAAGGGGCCCGCCACCTACACACCGGAGAGTCGTCGAGTAGTAGTCTTTGCCCGGTCGCTCTGCCGCGGATGACCAGGAGATAGCCGAGTTGAAGCGGACCGTGGCCCGGCGAAGCTTTTGACTCGGTCTTTGCGGCCAGCGAGGCGGATGTACGGTTGCTAGCTCGCCGGCTGACCTACTCGCCTCGGCCTCGGCCTCGACCTCGCCTCGCCTCGCCTCGCCTCGCCTCAGCGTACTCATGGTTATGTCGATGATCCGGATGATGTAGAGGATCTCGATCATGATCGAAGTACCAGGACTATTAGTTCTGTTTGTACTTATATTTTTTCATATTTTTGGATATCATTTTTTTCGTTTGAGATATTATTTTAGTTCTTGATTTTTATTCGTTGAATTTTTTTATTTATTATGTTTTCTTTTTTTAATTTGCTTTTTAGTTTACGTTATCACATTTTTATATATGGAAAATCAATTAATAATTAAATTAAATTAAATTACAAGTAATTTTTAATTAAATTAATAAATAAATATGTTTAATATGAGAGTAAATTATTTTTATAATTAAACAAATAAATAATTAAATTAATTAATTACTTAAAGAATAAAATTAATTTGGTTATTAATTAATAATTTTATTATTTTTATTAAAAATTCCCGATTCCCGACGGCCTAAGCCGTCGGAAATATTTCAGATTTACCGACGGTCAAGTCCGTCGGAAATCTAACGACGGCTTTACCCGTCGGTAATCGACCTCATTTACCGACGGTTATACCCGTCGGTATTACCGACGGTAAAGGAGAGTCCGTCGGGAATCCTTTGCGACGCCCATATTTCCGACGGGTTTTAGGCCGTCGGTTATCCGTCGGTAAAACTGGATTACCGACGGCTTTTATGGATTACCGACGGCTTTAGGCCGTCGGTAATCCCGTGTTTTCTTGTAGTGATTTAATCTCAGTATGCTTTGCACGAGAATGCACTATGGGATTTTTAGTAAGACATATAACAGAAGTATTATCACAAAAGATAAGAATGTTACTCTCTTTGATAAGAAAATCTACAAGTTGATATTTCATTCACAGAAGTTGAGAACTGCAACTTGCTGCTGAAATATACTCAGCTTCTGCTATTGATAGAGCAATTGTACTACTTTGCCTCTTGCTGGACTACGAGATCAAATTGGCTCCAAGGAATTGGCAGCCTCCACTTATGCTCTTTCTTTCTATTTTGTCTCCAGCATAGTCAACATCACAGAATCCAACTAACTTATAATCATCAGATTTCTTATACAATAAAGCAAGGTTATTGGTTCCTTGAAGATATCTAAAAATTCTCTTTAAAGCAGACAAGTGTGATTTTCTAGGATCAGATTGAAATCTAGCATAGAGACATACACTAAACATATGTCTGGCCTAGATGCTGTCAAATATAAGAGTGAACCAATCATACCTCTGTAGAGTTTTTGCTCTACTTTCTTATCAGATTCATCCTTACTTAGTGAGCAAGTAGGATGCATTGGAGTATTCATTGGTTTACAATCATCTTCATCAAGTTTGTTTCTGAAAACCCACTTGGTTACAATGTCTTCTTCATCCTCTGATGGGGGTACGAGCTTCCACACATCATTCCTCTGAAATTGATTTAGCTCATCTTACATAGCAAGTATCCATCCATCGTCTGTTAGAGCTTCATCAATGGTCTTTGGTTCAATCTCTGATAGTAGTGCAAGATCAAATTATTCTCTGGGTGATGATCTGGTTCTAATTCTGTCACTTGGTTCACTAATGATCTACTTTTCTGGGTGATGAGTCTTGAATTTCCATTCCTTTCTTGGTTCTGCTTGACTTTGGTCACCAGAAGCAGGACCAGAGGCATCATCAGACTTATTAATAGACGCAACAACTTTTGTTCTATCATTGATCTGCATATCTTTCTGGTTTCCACTGAAACCAACAAATCCATCATCTTTGTACTTCAACTCTTGGAACATATATCTTTCTCCCATTATGAGTTGTGAGCACCCACTGTCCAAGTACCAAGACTGGTGTTTCAACTCTGTTGCAAAGCAAATCTGCAACATAGACAATTTTGTTCTTTGGTACCCAAATCTTTTTGTGTCGTTTCTTGTTGGTTCTACCAGAGTGTAGTTCCACTAGAGCGTGGTTCTACTAGAAAAGGGAAACTCAAAGATCATGGTTTATGACTCTTACAACTAGGGAGAATGTAGATAATCCATTGTTGAATTCTAAACCATAAGAAATCTGAGAAGAACAGTTACCCGATCACTAAGAATGGAAGTAAACAAGGCTTTTGTCATATCAAGGCTAGGGAAATTGAAAGAAAAGCTATAAGGAGGCCTGAGTTTAGTAATTTCGCACAGGATAAGAGATAATAGGGTTTAGGTCGTAGACATTAAGATATAGCACGAGTTGGAATTTCCTAGAACAAGCCCGAGGCACGAAATGCTCAAAAATCATGTCACGGGGCTTTTGATGTCGTGTAGGAATCGATTCCCTAAGGCACTAGTTCCCCTTTGCCACTATTTAGGATATAATTGAGCTATGGGTGTTTGTTATCAGTGGCGTAGGAAAGCTAAGAGAAAGCACTACAAGTCGTGTAACACCACAAATTTCTTAATCTTATGTGTTAGAGATTATAGGACCAATGGATGATAATTATGTGTTTGAATAGGTATTTTAGGATTTAGCTGGGAAGGGAGACTCTTAGAAGGGACTACATGGCCTTAGAATGGAGGAAAAACAATTTTTAGGCAATTTTGAGTCTGTGAATCAATTCACCCCTTGATGAATTGATTCATTTCATTAAACATCAATTTTAAGTGAATCAGAGTCTGTGAATCGATTCACCCCGAGCATGATTCGATTCACAGTAGCTGACAGCGTTTTTTTAAATAGTGAGTCGCTCCGTTTTGACGCTTTTGCTTCCAGCCATGATAATACCCTTAGACCACAGCTTAACCCTAATTATAAACCTACAGGGACTTTAAACCTAATTTCTAAATTATATTAAAGAGCTCTAATTTACCCTAGAACTCCTAGAGCTCTCCCATAGTTGTTGCCGCCGTCGTGACTCATTTCTCCACCCTTTTGGATGTTGTCTTCAAGGCCACGACTAGAGAACCATCCTCTTTCTCTTGCTCTCATTCATTCTAGTTCTAAAGAGGAGAATTTTGTTTTATTTCTAACCCTTTCAAAGCCTTTTTTTTCCAATTCTTTGGGGATTCAAGTTCTAACTTTGGATTTGAATCATTTGATTTTCGTTATGATAGGAACCAAGAACAAAATCGAATTCGGGGCTCTCTGCTACTCATTGGAGGCCGCAACCTAATATAAGGTATGGGGTGGATGATCTCTTGAAAAGAGGCCTATGGCTTCTAATAGCATGTTAGGGATGTCCCATGATCCATTGCCTTATGGGGCAAGTTATGTGTTGTTATTTATTGCAAGAGCAGTGATTTGAGTACTATTAATTTATGTTTTTAATTATTAGAAGGTCCTTGTATGAGCAAGGAGCTGTAAGCATGGTTAATTAATATATTCAGGTGATTTTTTATGCAAGATTAGAGTTGATTATTGGTGCTCAATGTAGAATTGATAGTTGAAGCATGATCCATGAATTATTGGTGTTATTTAATTCGTAAAGAGGCATGATTCATGTGTTTTAGCTACTGTTTTGATGATGGAATAGGTGATTTCATGTTATGATTACCTTGGAATTGTTAACAATTATTTTTAAAGTGATTTTTGTATATGATTAGTGTTGTTTTGTTGGTTCTCAATGAGTTATTGTTAGTAGTTGCATGATTTAGGACAAGGTTTAAATGTATGTTTAGTCCCTGCAAATATAGCATTTTTTGGTTTTGGTCACGGTAATTTTTTTTTTTAGATTCCCTCCCTACAAAATCATGAGTCGTCATTTTTGGTCCCTGGCGTTATGTTCTGTTAAAAAATGCTTACGTGGCAAACGTTTTTCCATTTGGCCATGCTGATGTGTTTCATTTTAATCCAGTTGTCCTATGATGTGGAATTAAGTTGAATAATCAATTTATTATTCATATTTTATTTTTTCAATTAATATTTAAATAATATTAATGTTAGGGTTTTTTCTCTCAGCCCTGCTGCTTCCTTCTTCTTCTCGTGGGTAGTTGGTTTGAAGAATAATGGGTTACGATGATGGCACTCAACGACATTGTAGTGATTGAGGGGATCACATGACTTGTTAGAACTCCAATTATTATTGGGTTACTATGGTGGCACTAGTCGACGTCTTACTAACGGGGGATCTCATGGCTCAATGGCGTCGTATTTGGATGTTGAGGACGCTCACATTCGCTCACCCAGAGAGGAAAATGATCCTAAAGATTACGATGGAGTAGTTATTTGGTTTGCGTTAGCTAGTTGCCGACGTAGAACTGCCAACCGATTGACGACAGATCGATGATTGACCGACGAGACTCATTTGAATGTTGTTATGATGTTGATTGTTGTTGACGCATCATGTAATTTTGCCTATGCCATTTTATTTTTATTTGAGTATGATTCCTTACCCCCTCTATGTTTTGTGGCTGCTTGTACAGCCCGTGTACGAGTAGATGGTGAGATCGCAGGTGATGAAGTGGACATGGAGGCTGAGGAGTAGACTATATGTTGCTGCTTAGCTTAGGATTATTTGTGTTTTAAGATGTTTTATATTTACGATGTAAACTATGGGTTAAGCTCCAAGACATGTGACTTCGGGATTATGGTTTTATTACTGCCAATTATTTTTATTCCGTAGATGAGTTTATGTTTTTATATGAACTACTATTCTGTTGAAGGATTTTTATAAAACTAAGATTTTTTTTTATTCACATGCTCTTTCATGCATTTCTTGTACGACAGGGTAATGGGTGTCACAAGTCGTATTTCTGTAATTTCACAAAGGGCAAGAGAGAATTGGGTTTAGGTCGCAGACATAGAGATCAAACGCGAATTGGACTTTCCTAGAACAAGCCCAAGGCTAAAAAAATACTAAAAAATCATGCACATGGATTTTGACGTCGTGTTGGAAATCGATTCCTCAAGGTGTAAGTTGTAACATCCTCAAATTTTCTGACCTTGTTTAATGTGTGATTATGTGTGGATAAATGTATTTGTGTGTGCCTAGGTGTGCTTTGTGGATTTTGACAGTGTATTTGAGTATTCGATCATGTATTTGCTTTCTGTGCCATTGTATATGGGCAAGTATGAGAATTGTGAGATTTTGAAGGTTAATTAGAGGTGGTGAAGTGCTTGTTAGGGTTTTAGTATAAGTTTTAGAAGCCTTGTGAAATTTGAGAACAATCGGAGTTGGAAATAGGGTTTTTGAGTACTCATAACCTAATGCGAGTGCGAGCTTTTGAACGAGTAATTGGAATTCTAAATCCTTAATTCTAAGGTCAGCTAGATGCCCTATGTGTTTAGAATGATGTTTAAGTGCTAGGGTAGCAAGTTTTGGATAGTACGAGCGTCGGAATCGAAGAAATCGCGCGAAAATAGACTAAAGTGAGTGACACGAGTGTGACGCGCGCTTGGTGCACATAAGGCACGCGTGGTGCTTGCATGGTAGCTCTTAGACGCGTATGGCACGTGTTGACTAGGGTTAGAATTCAAATCCTTATCCTGACGTGACACGTGGCACTCTGTGATTGGATCACCATTTGGTCTAATGAGATGTTGACACATGGCACACTCGGATTGGACCACCTTGGTGAGAGGATCCTTCACCGTGAAGAAAAACAACACAAAGCGCATGGCGCACATCTGAAACGCGTGTGGCGCGTTGGGTATGCTGAGGGGGGCACGCGCCAGGTCAAAAGCTAGCCTATATAAGGCCATTTTCACCATTTCTTTCACCTTTTTACCTTCTTCTTCTTTCTCCACGACCAAGATCCATTCCTCCGACTAGAGAACATCCATTCTTGTGTTGCTAAGGTTTGGTGATCCATTTCTAAGCCATTCCAAGTGTCGGTTCATTCGTTCGATCCTACCGAATCATAGGTTGCTGTTCATGGTTTCTAGGGTTTATCTCCAAGCGAGGTTTTGCCAAGATAAACCTAAGTTCCTTAGTGACTTAATACTTAGTTCTACTCTGATTTTGTGGTAGTAGTTCAAGGTTCTCAATCCTAACCGTAATCAGATTGTGTTTTGGACCCCGGTTGAGCCATACGGGTACTGAACGAGCTAGGGTTTTGCCAAAACTTCTGGAGAGGGTTCCATATACCACGAAACAGAGGGGGGAACCCCTGTTCTTAGTGTATATGGTTAAGAACTTGTGATTCTTGGTAAGTGTTAATAGCCCTAAATTAACTGTTCTTCGTATTTTAGAGTTTTAGTGCAAGTATGGGTACCGATCGTGTGTGAAACCTTTCCAAAAGTTGGAGTTGGGTAAGTTGGATTCCCTGGACCCTTAGGATAGGGTCTGACCATGACACTCTTGGTATTTTATCAATTCCATAGTTTGCCCTAATTCTAATTTGAGTGCGTTTTTGTGTTTCCGGTAAAATATGGGTTGTGCTGGCGTGCTCGGTGGAATTTTTGGACAACCCGTGGTAATTTAATTGGTGTGGGTAGAACTTGGACTTAGAGAGATAAGGTGATCATTTTCTTGTGTGTCCATGGTCTACTGCGTTGGAATCCAGGTGGGAGAAAGAATGCATTTTTACCGGGATTGCTAGAGTAGAATAATATACATTGTATGCGTAGGGTATCTAAACCCCACTAGAGGTTGACGTCAGTAACACCTAAGAAGAGGGGTTACAGTTTGCGATATCTGAGGACAAGTGTCGTGGACCTATCAACCAACATAAGAATAACATTATGTGCTCTGAGATATATGTTTGATATGCTTAGTGTCTATAAATGAATGTATGTGCTATGTGTATTATTAGAAACATGCTTAGGAAAGTATGATATGTGTTTATATGGCAGTATGCCTGAGTCATATGCTTCTATGTACCTAATTGCTGTACTAGGTGTTATGGTCTTGTATGATGCTTTGTGATATTGTGACCTAGGTGGAATTATAATATGCGTGATGTGAATTATGAATAAAAGTAATAAAGCGAAAAATGTGCATAGTGATATGTGAGTGATGAGGATTCATATAGTGAATGTGTTGGTGCTATGTCACAGTCGTGTATGGTGCACGAGGTCAGGAGATACTCGAGCACGAGTACGAAGTAATAGTGCAGGTTGTATAAACCTTGGGGGTGTTTATTTTGGGGACCAGTGTATTCCATTAGTGACCAATAGTTTGGCCGCTATTGTGTCGTGGTTCTGAGATTGTGCCCTTTTATCCCTACGAGTACTGTGGACTTCACGTCCTTGGTGAATGATCCCGAGTGCAGGCCTAGATACCCGACCCTGAGTGATAGGGGGTACGGGGATGTGCTCTTATAGGTCACGATGAGTGGGATATGTTGATTGGACAAATGACTGATACTCTAAATGGTGATGAGTACATTGTGACATAGGGTTTTACTCTGAGTGGTGAGGAGTACAGCAAGCCATAAGTGATTAGTGGCCATGAGTCTATACCTAAGTGACTTGCATGATTTATGAATAATGTGATTATGTATTTGCAGTATACTTTGTATTGCCCTCTATTGCTATTTTCCTATTTTATGGTGATTACGTTGTTTTTTCTCCCAGTATATGTGTTTCGTGTGTATATGCTATATATGTTAGACACAGGTGTTGAGGAGACTGCTACCGAGGATGTCTTAGTTCATGCATCCATGGATGGGGACAGAGCCGAGGATTCCCGTCTAGGGGGATTTTGAGTTGCAGTTCCACGACTTGGATGACGCGGGTTGGGAGATAGACTTCTCTCGACACACCATATTGTATACAGGATTCGTGACTGTATACTTTCATCTGCTTGGATCACCATCTGCTAGTTTATTTGGAGATTTTCGGATCTGTTTGAGTCTACCGTTTCACCGCATGTGGTCGCCTCCACCTGAATACTTTCCTGAGTATGGTCAGACGTCGTGACCATATGTTCCTACCTAGCCAGCCGTTAGGCCCATGGGTAACTATTCCCAGGGAGGTAGTCAGGGAAGTAGGGTCAGACGTAGAGAGGAGGACGCGCCTGGATTTTCTCGACCCATGACGGCGAGGCAGTCCTACCGATTCTTCACCAGGCGTTTAGGATCACAGAATGGGAGTTCCCATTATCCTGCTTGCTAAGAAGTTACCATGATGGCGGGGGTTTCCTTATGTTTATTTTATATGGCCAGGAGTCATGTTTTGTGTAGGTTTGACTCATATTTTGGAAAGGCATGTGTTAGCCTCCTAGTTATATCTAGATGACCGTATGTTTACTACGCTTCCATCTTTTCTTTTTGTTTGTGGTACTCTGATGTAGGTGAGCCCTTGGAGGGGCCACTAAAGCCCTATACCGATGTATATAGTGTATATTATGTTTGCTATATTCTGCTGTATATTAAATTTAATTTTTTACATGTTTTCCGCTATATTTATTAATGATTAGATAAACGATTAACGTTAATTAATTCAAGATTACTGTAATGGGGCAGGGGGTGTCTCACTAGTTCGCCTTCGCCATTATTTAGGAGATAACTGAGTTATGTTTCTGATTAAGGCGTTATTGGTGGTGTAGGAAAGCTAGTAGAAAGTCCTACAAGTCATGTTTCTTGCACCAAGGCCTAAATCGATCTCTTACATGTTGACAAATTGTTTTGAAGTTGCCTCTGATATTCCACTTTTCACACTTGTGCAATGCTGCGTCTGGTGAGCATATCTCGAGTTGTAGATGTCCAATTTTAGTGAAACCAAAACATAATGAAAGCTAAGAGCCATGGATACTGTGACATCCTGATTTTTAAAACAATATTAGAAAATAATTAGATCAGTAATTAAGTGATAAACTGGAATTAGAAACCTTAATTAGGAATAAAATGGGCTTAGATGAGACCCAGAAACCCTAAAAAGGAGATAGAAGTCCTTAGAATCATCAAGAATGCCCTCGAAAGGCATAGAACACTGGAGAATCTTCTAGAACGTCAAAAATGAGATATTTCTGGTCAGCCTCGATCATGACGCGATGAGATTAGTACAAATCTGGTCGTGACGCAATGTAAGTCGGTGAGTTAGGTCGGTGGATCAGAGCGTGGGATTGCTGACACGTGTACCACGTCGCGACGCGACGGGATTTATGCCTGAGGACCATATTGCGACGTGATGGACCCAAAATGGCTATAAATACCACCCTTCACCCTCCATTCTTTGCACCTTCTTCCAAGGCATTCCTGGGAGCGCGTGGAGGAGCTTAGGAGGCGCGACAAGGATGCGGGGACAGGACGCGGGCAGCGACAGTTTTCTAAATCAAGTAAGGGGGAAGATACCTTAATCTCTAGGGAAAATAGGTAGTAGAGTAGTACTGTTAGCATGTGTAGGTAACCTTAACCCTAATAAGGGTTGATAACAGCAGTACCTCAGGAGAGGGGTTGTGACCTATGATAGCTGAGGACAGTTATCAGAGATCTGTTAACCATAGGAATGATCTATTGGAATCTATGGATGGATGTTGATTGTTTTAATGCTTTGATATGATTGCTTTATGATTGTGTGACTATTGATGTGCTGATTGATAACATGACAGTAGTAGGTTGCCTGAGCGACACTAGGATTGATCATTACGATGGTCGAGGATGGATGATAATTGATGCGGTGCTGGTTGTTGTGCTGTATATGTTGGTGATTATATTATATATGATGATAAAACTGATTATGGTTTGATACTTGCGAGTATGATGTACGGTCTTAGAGTCAAGGGTGCTGCCCTCTAGTTAGAGGTTTGTGAATCCCTAGATGGTAATAGTGAGTATTACCATCGATACCCAGTGACAGTGGTGACAGCCGGGTCGGTGTACCCGAGTTTGGTGTACCTGATGAACGTGAACACAAGAAGGGGGTTGAATTGTGTTGAAAACTTTTCGCAAACTTTAAGTTAAAAACACTTTTGAACTCTTGATTTTAAATCTGTAAGTTATCGGATGCTGGAATATGACCAGACGCTGGAAATAAAGTTTAAGAAAACTTCTTTTTCTTTGCAAGATAAGAATAAATGTAAAGCAGTAAAGCAAGAGACACATAGATTTATACTAGTTCACCACCAAACTAGTAGCTACGTCTAGTCCCTTCGTTCCAGAAGGATTTCCACTATAATCAACTGATTACAAATTTTCTTAAGAGTATTCTATTGTCACAAACTTGACAATACTCTTAACTTCTCAAAACAACTCAGTACGTTTGAGCCTTTCAGGAACAAACCCTTAACTAGGCAGAACAACTTTTACAAAGTAATATTCTTTTAAATACAATTAAATAACTCTCACATTTAGGATGAAAAGATTAAGCACAAAAACAAATAACTTTCTAAAAGAAAGAATATCAGACGATGAGGTTCAGTTCTTGGTATCCAGAAACTTGGCACGAAACTTGATTGCTCACTTGAGTAGTAGCTCTTTCAGAATGTAGTTTCTAGCAGTTTTTGGCAACCTTCTTCAATGAATATCTTGGGGTATTTATAGGAGTCTCTGAGGGATATTATCGTTGCAGTAAATTTCAGCTCCATATCATTGAGTGAGGTAATTTGAAATGCTGTCCTTTTCTTCCTTTCTAGAGAATATCAGAATAGTACACATTACCGTTTTGTACTATCTGCTTTTCACAATTGCCTTGTACGAATTTTGTCTTATATTAAAGGTGTCACCTTTGATACCTCGTACATCAAAATGAGCGCACAAAATCAAATTCGAATTCCGTTCCAAATAGCTGAGGTCGGAGAGCATAAACATGACCATCACGTGCTTCATTAAAAGACCAGATACTCGCTAAGAATAATGGATGAATGCTCATAGCAATTGAGTAATCCACGTGTCAAAAAATAACACTACCGGACGCTCGCTATACACAAGACGCTGGAGTGAATCGGATGCTGACACACATGTATTCAATTTCTTGTGAATTTCTCCTTCTTGCTTGAGTGACTTATAAAGCGTAAACAATTTTAATACCTGCACACTTCAAGACTTATTAGAAGATAATTTGTTCACTTGCAAGTACTTTGTTATCATCAAAATTAATGAGGGTCTAAACTTCTCAATCGTTTAGGTTCCAACAATCTCCCCCTTTTTGATGATGACAAATATCCAAGGTTGATGAACAATTTAATTTCCAAAAAAAAAGTTTCAAGGGTCTCTCCCTGAGTTCAATAACTCAGATAAAATTAAATAATTCTGGTATTAGAGTGATTTTTAATAATCAGAGCATTGTGATCGCAAAAGGCATACAAGTATTAGAGCATATATTCAATTAAACGTTGAGAACGGATGTTGAGATCATTGTATCAATACCGAATATACTCAAACAATTTTTGAGGATCAGATGCTGAAATTCATTGTACTAATTATAATAAAATTTTGCCAGCAAATGATTAATGATTATCAGAGCACAAGATAATGAATATCAATGAGTATCAGAATAACAAATTACATACAATGAATATGTTATGAAATAATTTATGCATGACATATGTGATACTTCAACGCGTTCGTTAGACTTTCAATGTGTTCATCAGACCTTTCTTTTACTCCCCCTTTTGTCATCAGACAAAAAGAGTGTAAAACACATCATAGTTAAAACAATAAGTAATAATACCAGAAAATTTTGAAGATAAAGGTCAGATCAAATATATTTGTACCCAAAAAAATAGATAATTATACCAAAAATTAACACACAATTAAAATATTTGAAATAAAAACAAAGTGTTTTTAGGGGTTTAGTGGAGGAGGCAGAATTTGATTAAGGCGTTCCATAAGGAGGTTCATAGTGTTTTCCAGCTGGTTCACCTTCTAATTTGTAGCCATGATAGCTTCAAATTCAGCTCTAGGCAAGATGACAACATTATTTGCAGCAGGAGGAGCAGGAGCAGCTTCTGGAACAGGTTCAACAATAACAGCTCGTTGAGATTCCAGCTTCTGGTGCTCTGTTAGCACTGCCTGTGACAGACTCAGTTTCAAATTCTTTCTTTCCTTGACCCTCTGAAAGACACCATCATTTGGTAAGCTCCATTTGATGATTTTTCCCAGCTTCTGTTTCTCAATTTCCATAGTCCAGTCCCATCTTTACACAATCTCTTCAGGATAAAGCATACGCAGAAAGATAGTTTCCCTGTGCTTAAGCAGATCTTCAACATGTGCATCAAATTTTGCAAAAGCATCTTCTCCAAAATTGCTTCTTATAAAAACTCCCATTCCATAAAAAATGAAGATAAGTCCTTCATTTTCAGCCAGGTACAACCTATGAAAATTCTCCTTATTATCTTCTTCAATATTGAGAGGCCTAAAGTGAGGTAGAATGGCTTTGTCTTTCCAAGACATAGTCATTTTACTCCAACTGAATCCAATATCAAAGTGTTTGCAAA
This sequence comes from Calophaca sinica, assembly GCA_037113605.1. Classification (NCBI taxonomy): domain Eukaryota; kingdom Viridiplantae; phylum Streptophyta; class Magnoliopsida; order Fabales; family Fabaceae; genus Calophaca; species Calophaca sinica. Next base: position 49,529,676 of record CM073736.1, read on the forward strand.
TAACAACCCATTGGTCTTCAATTTTCATAACACCTAGAGGCCTAATAACAGAACACATAAACATGTCATCAAAATGAACAAAAGCAAGGTTTGTGTTTGTTACCCTGCTGATAGAGCCAACAGTAGGGATGGTTGCCTTTTCTGCGTTACACAGCTAGAAGAACCAGTTTTCCAATCATCTCTTTTGAGGAGGTTCAGATACACACGCCGAGCATGGTCTTCAGATAGCTTCTTAACCGGAAGCTCAGAGAATGCTTTGACATCGTATTTCCTAGGAGCTTCTTCATACTCCTTAAGACCAATAGATGTTGGAAGTTTACCAGGAGCTGGTTCCTTCCTTTTATCAGGGATAGACCAGGGTAGCCACCTTTGCCTATCAGGTACAATCTTTACAGATGCTGAGGAGGGATCTTTGTTCAGATAAACCAATTCCATCTTCTTCATTTCAAGGCAGTGAGCCATGAATGACTTTTCATCATCTGTGATCCATTTTCCGCATTTCTCCATAGTGAGAGGTTCGTGTTGTGGTAGAACATGAGGAAGATCAACAGAGAAAGGAATAATTCCTCTATTTGAAAGAGGTCTTAACCTTCCACCAAATGACCTTTCCACTTTCTCACCATCTTCAGAGACAGTGAGGCGTGAACAAGGGGAAATCTCCAGTCTTTCAACCCCAGAGGTGATTGTCTTCAAGTGCCACAGAGAAGGGTGATCATAGATGGAATGATACACTTCTTCTCTTACAAATCGTGGTTTGTTTATAGATGACACAGATTTCTTGGCACCATAGTAGTTGGTAGGTTTGAGAGTGAGAGAAAGTGGGAGAGGGGAAGTCACCTTGACTTTGTATGTTTTGGGTTAGTTTAGAGGGATTTTGAAGAGTAGGTTAAAAGGGTGAGAGTGGAGTAATGAAATGTATGTAGTGAGGGATGTGTTTGATGAGGGTTGTGATAAGGGAAATGTAAGTGTTCTGGACTTTGTGCTTAATTGGGAGGTTTGTGGTTCGGTTGATGGATATTGTTGAGTGATAAGGGCAATGGTTTGGGATTTGGTTTTTGTGATTTTCTTGGCTAGTGTTTTGGAGGGTGATGGTTGTGTGGAGTTTGTTTGTGGTGATGAAACAGAGAGTGGTGGTGCAGAAATAACGTCATCAGAACCAAAGTTAGTAATGGAATCATCAATGGTAAAATCCAGTATCTTTGGGTTAAGCTCAGAGTGCCTAACCAATCTCTTTCTTTTTCCTTGTGGGGCAGCAGCAGGAGGAGGTGGAGGAACTTGCTTTTTAGGGCCAGATGCTAAAACAGACTTTTCAGCTTCTGCCTTTCTCTTTTTCTCCATAATGCTACTGATGGGGACTCGGTCCTCATCATCTTCTGGATCATCTCTCCTTTTAGGTGCAGGAGGCACCTTCTGCTTCTTGCTTCTTGTTTCCCTTGCTGGAGACTCATAGGTTCTCTTCACACCAGATACTGAGCTTCTGGTGGGTTTCGTTTCATCTACTTTACTAACTTTAGTTTCTGTTCCTCCTCCTTGTTCCTTTTTCACCTTCTTGATCATATCAGCATTGATCAATTTCATTATCACCAAGCTATTGACTCCAAAAACCTCAGGACGAGCAATAGCACCAATTCCAAAATACTTATCTCTTTCTTCTTTGTTTATCAAGGCACTAAGCCTTCTTACAATTCCATCCTTAACCATCATTGTAGTAAGAAGAACTTCATAAGGAATAACCTTGATGATGTTCTTCTTGTCAGAAGAACCATTTCTTGAACCAATAAGCGCATTGACAATATTGTTGAAAATCAACCTAGGCAAGTTGATTTTGTGACTAGCCATATAATTTCTCATAATGAACTTCTGCTCATAGTTCACTATGTCACTTGACCCAGTCTTCAGAATAACGCTTTTAGTAATAATTTTGTGTAGAACTCTGTAATGACTTTTCAGATCCTTGGCAGAGGGAGTTACATCATTTTTCTTCAACTGGCGATAGTTCTCAAACAGAGGCTCGTTGACATTTTCCATTCCTCTGAAAGCGTCTTCCCAACCAGCATAGTAACTAATGCCATCACAGGGGCACTTAATGGTATCAGCGATGGTGTTTATAGTGAACACCAACTTGAAACCCCTGACATGACCTTCAACTATTCCACCTGGAAGCATATGAACGTTTTCCCAGACTTCCTTGATAGCATTAACCATAACATCAACAGGTTCCCAAAGGAAGTAGTTTTTCCAGCACAGATTCGTCAAACCTTCATCTAAATCTAACCCATAAAGCTTGAAATTTTTGAAGTCGATTCTGTTCTTAGTCAAGACTTTTGCTTCTGTCACGGTGTCGAAGATAGCAGTGTATTGTCCGACCTTAACATCAGTCATGGTTGCAGTTGGAGAGTAAGTGATGGCGGTTTAGGGTTTCAGAGAAATCACACACACAAAGAGAGAGAGAGAGAGATAAAGCAGTTTTTGCAGACAAAAACAGAGTGAGTGTGGAGTGAAAGAGGTGGAGTAGTGGGAAAGTTTTGATAAAATAGTACAGTTACTTTTTCAAAAATCTCTTCACATTTCCTCTGAATAAAAAATAAATCAAAAAGAAAATAAAATAAAGATTCCTCTTTTCATTAAATGCAGTTGCCAAAATAAAGATAAAATCAAGAAAAAGATTTTATTGGAAACCTAAATAATCATGACTCAGAGTAGGTGTGATGAGACGCTTAAGTCCCACACGCGCGTGACACGTGTGTGCTCGGACGCACGCAAACGATTTCACCGGACGCTGAGTTATGTGATGTGAGTGACATATCATATGTGTACACGTGTGAATGCTTATGTCATACCAGATACTGAAAGATGCATATCATAAGACGCTGAGATTAATCATTCTTCTATAAGATGAAAATTTAAGTTTCTTCTTATAAAATTGAATCTATCTTCAGCAAGGGGTTTTGTAAAGATGTTAGCACACTGATGATTAGTGTCTACAAATTTTATTTCAAGAATACCCTTTTGAACATAGTCTCTTATGAAGTGATGTTTAATCTCATGTGCTTTGCTCTAGAATGCAATCTTGGATTCTTAGTAAGACAAATTGCAGATGTATTGTCACAAAAGATAGGAATGTTACTCTCTTTTATCAAGTAGTCTTCAAGTTGATATTTCATCCACAGAAGTTGAGAGCTGCAACTTGCTACTGAGATGTATTCAGCTTCTACTGTTGAGAATGCAATTGTGCTTTGACTTTTGCTTGACCAAGACATAAGATTTGCTCCAAGGAATTGGCAGCCTCCACTTGTGCTCTTTCTTTCAATTCGTTCTCCAGCAAAGTCAGCATCACAGAAACCTACTAACTTGTAATCTTTTGATTTCTTATAAAGCAAACCAAGATTAGTAGATCCTTGCAAATGTCTAAATACTCTTTTAATAGCACTCAAGTGTGATTCTCTAGGATCAGATTGAAAATCTAACACACAGGCAGATGTTGAACATAATAATAGGTCTTGAAGCAGTTAGATAAAGTAGAGATCCAATCATACCTCTGTATATTTTCTGATCTATCTTCTTACCAGTTTCATCTTTACTAATAGTACATGTATGATGCGTAGGTGTGCTCATTGGCTTGCAATCCACCATCTTGAATTTCTTTAGCAACTCCTTGATGTATTTGCTTTGATGTATATAAAAACCATCATTGCATTGCTTAATTTGAATTCCAAGGAAAAATTTCAACTCTCCCATTATGCTCATTTTAAATTCAGCCTGCATTAGCTTTGAAAATTATTTGCAAAGGTTTTCACTAGTAGCTCCAAATATAATATCATCAATATAAATTTAAACAAGTATAAAATGGTTGTTTGATGTTTCTCTAAATAGGGTAGTGTTTACTTGACCTCTGATAAAACCGTTTTCCATTAAAAAGGAACTCAGTCTATCATATCAAGCTTGAGGAGCTTGCTTAAGACCATACAGAGCCTTTTTAAGCTTAAAAACATGTTCTGGAAATTCAATGTCTTCAAAACCAGGAGGTTGTTTCACATAGACTTCCTCAGTTATAAAACCATTTAAGAAAGCACTTTTTACATCCATTTGATAAAGAATTATCTCATGGTGTGTAGCAAATGAAAGTATGATGCGAATAGCTTCTAACCTTGCAACAGGTGCAAAAGTTTCTGTAAAATCAATACCTTCTTCCTATGAGTAACCTTGAGCAACTAATCTTTGTTTATTTCTCACTACCTTACCATCTTCGTCAAGCTTGTTTCTAAATACCCATTTAGTACCAATAGCCTGCTTATCTTTTAGTAGAGTGACTAACTTCCACACATCATTTCTTTGGAACTGACTCAACTCTTCTTGCATAGTCAGAATCCAACCTTCATCTTCCAATGCTTGATCAATCGTCTTAGGTTCCATTTCAGAGAGAAGTGCAATATCTGCATGCTCTTTGAAAGAGGATCTGGTTCTTACTCTATCTCCAGGTTCTCCTATGATTTGATCCTTAGGATGATTGGTTTTGTATCTCCAACACTTTCTGGTTTCAGCTTCCGCTTGAGTAGAATCCTGTGTCTGGTCACCACCAGATGCTGAAGATGCAGGTTCACTGTTTGTTGTACCACCAATATTTAATTCTGAAAATAATTCATCTAGCTCTGACATGGCAGTGTCAGGCTTCTTGTCATCAAACTTGACATGAATGGATTCTTCCACTATCAAAGATTCTTTATTGTATATTCTAAAAGCTTTAGATCTTTCAGAGTATCCCAAAAAGATACCTTTGTCAGCTTTGGAATCAAACTTACCAAGTTGATCCTTCGTATTCAAAATATAACATATACAGCCAAAGGGATGAAAATAAGATATGTTTGGTTTTCTACCTTTCCACAGTTCATATGGAGTCTTCTTTAAAATAAGTCTAATAAGAATTCTATTTTGAATATAGCAAGCTGTGTTTACTGCTTCTGTCCAAAAATGTTTTGCAATATCAACTTCATTGATCATGGTCCTGGCCATTTCTTGGCAGGACCTATTTTTCCTTTCTACCACACCATTTTGTTGTGGTGCTCTAGGAGAGGAGAAATTGTGGGAGATGCCATTTTCTTCACAAAATTTTTGAAAGCTTTCATTTTCAAATTCTCCCCCATGATCACTTCTAATTCAAGAAATACAAATTCCTTTTTCATTTTGAACTGATTTGCAGAAAACAGTAAATACTTTGAATGACTCATCCTTGTGGGCAAGGAATCTAACCCATGTCTATCTAGTAAAATCATCAACAACGACTAACCCATATTTCTTTCCAGTTAAAGAAGTCGTCCTTGTTGGACCAAAAAGATCAAGATACAAAAGCTCAAGTGGTCTAGAGGTTGAAACAATATTTTTCGAATGAAAAGAAGTTTTAACTTATTTTCCTATTTAACATGCCTCACAGAGAGCATCAGATTGGAATTTAAGATTTGGTAAGCCTTTAACAAGATTGTTCTTGTTTAGTTTTGTGATTAATCTCAAACTGGCATGACCCAATCTTTTATGCCAAATCCATTGTTCATCTTCAACAGACATGAGACACTTGACATTTTGTTATGCAAGTTCAGAAAGATAAATTTTATCAATATTTTGTTTCCTCTTTGCTGTAAAGAAAATAGAGCCATCTTTCTTACTTTTTACTAAACATCCAGTTTCTCTAAAAATGACATCATAACCATTGTCACATAATTGACTTATGCTCAATAAATTATGCTTTAGTCCTTCAACATAAAGTACATTATCAATAGAGGGAAGATGGCCTTTACCAATGCGACCAATTCCAACTATTTTACCTTTCTGGTTTCCTCCGAAACCAACAAATCCTTCTTCTTTAGGCCTTAGCTCTTGGAACATATGCTTTTCTCCCGTTATGTGATGCGAGCATCCACTGTCTAAGTACCAAGATAGGTGTGTTGACTTTGTTGCTAAGCATGTCTGTAACATGGACTATTTCATCTTTAGGTACCCATATCTTTTTGGGTCTTTTCTTGTTAGTTCTTGAAGGATACTTGTCCTTCTTAGTCTTAAAAGCAGTACATGCACCTTTCAAATGACCAGGTTTGTTGCAGTAAGTACAATGCAAGCATTCACGGTGATCATTAGATTTATCAGATGCATGATTTTTATTTTCTAAAGAGGGTTCATCTGATATGTAGCCAAGACCTTGAGTTGTCGTTTTACTGACACCCCAGATCATTGAAGCTTGCTTGCTTCGAGTTACACTCTCTGCAAGAAACTTTTGCAAGGCATATTCATAATCATTTGATTTACACTTAGGATTGCCTTTAGCTTCAGAGCTTTCAGTTTGAGAGCTCTCAACTTCTAGTTGCTGACATGTCACCAGATGCTAACTATCCACCAGATGCTGATTTTCAGTTTTCAGCTTCTAGTTCTTTTTACTGAGCTTTGAGTTTTCATTTTTCAAAACTTGAAATTCTTGTGATAATTTTGAAAATTTCTTTTTCAAAGCTTTGTTCTCAGTGGAGAGAGTGACAAAGTTTTTAAGAAGATCATCAAATGCAAGTTGAAGTTCAGAATAAGAATCATATATTATTACCTCTTCAATTTCTTCTTCAGAGTCTAAGTCAGTATTTGCCATGAGGGCAAAATTGGCTTCTTCTTCATTATCTTTCTCAGAGGAGGATAAATCCAGATCTTCCCATGTGGCCATGAGACTCTTCTTCTTTCCTTTGAGGGAACTTCTTGTGAGCTTCTTCTTAAGATTAGGACATTCAAATTTGAAGTGTCCAGGCTTTTTACATTCATATGAAATAACTTGGCTTTTGTCTTTGCTTTCCTTCTTGTCCTCGACATCTTTCTTGTGGAATTTCTTCTTGAGGTTTCTTTTCTTCCACATTCTTTGGATCTTCCTGGATATGAACGCGAGCTCATGATCCGACCTATCAACGTCTCCTTCTGAAGCTTCATCTTCTGATTCTTCTTCAGCCTGAAGGGCTTTAGAAGTACTGGCTTTATATTGGTTGACTTTCGCAGCAATAGACTTGTTTTTCTTCACATGTTCTTCTTCATTCTGTTCAAGTTCATGAGCTTTCAAAGAACTCAAGAGTTCTTCAAGTCTTAAGACATTTAAATATTTTGCTTCTTGAATAGCAGTGACTTTGGGTCTCCACTGCTTGGTCAAACTTCTCAGGATCTTTCTCACATGGTCAGGTGTGGTATAACTTTTTCCAAGGGCCTGTAACCCATGAAAAAGTGTTTGGAACCTTCCAAACATAGATTCAATGTTTTCACCATCTTCCATTTTGAACAGCTCATATTGGCGAACCAATATGCTAGCTTTAGTCTCTCTTACTAGGACAGAGCCCTCATAAGACAAAACAAGAGAATCCCAAATTTCTTTGGCAGTATCAAATTTGCCACATTTGTCATATTCCTTTTCTGATATAGCACAGATAAGAATGAATCTAGCTTTTTGATTGATTTGATATCTCTTTTTCTGCTCATCATTCCAATTTTCTCTGGTTATTGCAACACCAGCAGCATTAGTGGGAAAAATGTAACCACTTTCAACAATATCCCACAACTCAAGTTATTGTGTCTCAAAGAAAGCTTTTATCTTATCTTTCCAGTAGTCAAATTTTTCTCCAGTAAATAGAGGAGGACGGTTCATGTGACCACCTTCTGCAGACATGTTCACAGTATATGATCTTTTCTCTTAACACTGTTAAGTGCTCAACCAAGAGGCCGAGCTCTGGTACCAACTGAACGTGAACACAAGAAAGGCGGTTGAATTGTGTTGAAAACTTTTCGCAAACTTTAAGTTAAAAACACTTTTGAACTCTTGATTTTAAATCTGTAAGTTATTGGATGCTGGAATATGACCAGACGCTGGAAATGAAGTTTAAGAAAACTTGTTTTTCTTTGCAAGATAAGAATAAATGTAAAGCAGTAAAGCAAGTGACACAGAGATTTATACTAGTTCACCGCCAAGCTGGTAGCTACGTCTAGTCCCTTCTTTCCTAAAGGATTTCTACTATAATCAACTGATTACAAATTTCTTTAAGAGTATTCTACTGTCACAAACTTGACAATACTCTTAACTTCTCAAAACGACTTAGTATGTTTGAGCCTTTGACGAACAAAGCCTTAACTAGGCAGAACAACTTTTACAAAGTAATATTCTTTTGAATACAATCAAATAACTCTCACAAAGAGGATGAAAAGATTAAGCACAAAAACAAATAGCTTTCTAAAAGAAAGAATATCAGACGATGAGGTTCAGTTCTTGGTGTCCAGAAACTTGGCACGAAACTTGATTGCTCACTTGAGTAATAGCTCTTTCAGAATGTAGTTTCTAGCAGTTTTTGGCAACCTTCTTCAATGAATACCTTGGGTATTTATAGGAGTCTCTAAGGGGTATTACCGTTGCAGTAAATTTCAGCTCCATATTATTGAGTGAGGTAATTTGAAATGCTGTCCTTTTCTTCCTTTCTAGAGAATATTAGAATAGTACACATTGCCGTTTTTGTACTATCTGCTTTTCACAATTACCTTGTACGAATTTTGTCTTATACTAAAGGTGTCACCTTTGATACCTCATACATTAAAATGAGCGCAAAAAATGAAATTCGAATTCTGTTCCAAATAGCTTAGGTAAGAGAGCATAAACGTGCCCATCACGTGCTTCATTAAAAGGCCATATGCTTGCTCAGAATAATGGATGGATGCTCACAACAATTGAGTAATCCATGTGTCAAAGAATAACACTACCGGACACTCGCTATAAACAAGATGCTGGAGTGAACCGGATGCTGACACACATGGAATGTATTCAATTTCTTGTGAATTTCTCCTTTTTGCTTGAGTGACTTATAAAGCATAAACAATTTTAATACCTGCACACTTCAAGACTTATTAGAAGATAATTTGTTCACTTGCAAGTACTTTGTTATCATCAAAATTAATGAGGGTCTAAACTTCTCAATCGTTTAGGTTCCAACACCTGAGATGTATATGATCGATGGTACGGAGTAGTGTGGAGTAGGTGTACCTGAGATGGATATGATCGATGGTATGACCGAGCTCCAGGACTCCGCATCTGACGGGTGGACAATCTTGGCCATTCCCGATATGGGGGATGTCGTCCTAGTGCACGGGACGGTTCCTTACTCCGGCAATTGGATATGGTAGTATGGGACGCCGTAACCTATAATCGGAGAGGGTAGCGTAATAGGATATGTTCCTGGGACAATAACTTATCTGATTTGGTGCCCTAAGACTGGTGATCAGTTTAGAGAGTAGGGCGATAATGGCCCGCAACGTTTAGCGATAGTTTGGGTCAGTAGGCCTGGTAATGAACCTGAAATCTCAAGGACAGTAAGGCTGGTAATTGAGCCTGAAATGTCCGGTGTTCTGGGTTTGTAGGGCTGGTAATTGAGCCTGAAAGACCGGTGACATGTGTCAATCTGTGATATCAGAGTATGATGTGGTCTGTGACCGTGTGGTTGGGTTGTCAGAATGACGTATCATTATGGTCTGGTCTGGGACCGTGTGCTTAAAAGTCTGAGTGTAGTAACTGTCATGATGATGATTGTGATGTCTTGATGTTTATGCTGTTATGTGTTGAGCTGAGCATGATAGCAGTCTCTTTACTATGCTGTTTTCCTGCCTCATAGATTGATGAGTGTCTTACCCCTTTGTTTTCTGTGTTTTCTATATTATATGATGATGTATAGCAGATGAATAAGAAGACTAAGTACTTAAAGCCTGGGAAGCAGTGTTGCGTCACGACCAGTGTGTTCTATTGCGTACTCTAATGTTAGTTTGAAATTGTGTTGTTACTAGGGTAAGGATAAAGTAATGCCCTGTCTCGGTGGGGTGTTACAGATACAACCTTCATGAAGACATCTCAATCCGATTCGATCGTTAAAAGGGTCAAAATACTAGTCGAATGGGACGAAACACATGAAATAGGTTTCATCTTGGCTATTCTTTCTGTAATTAACGACTAACAAACCCTTCTATCAAGTTGTCAAACATATACATGGTTTCAAATCAACAGAGAAAAGTATCAAGCCTGTCACATCCCACTTTCTGAAACCTTAATTACTATGTTTGATTGTGTGCCTATGTGTGATTGTGTGTTAGATCCTTGTATGCATGATTGGGGCCCTAGATTAGGGTTTCGAATAGGCCTAGGGTTGAAGAGGAACCAAAACCAAACATCTCCGTTTTTCTCTTGTTTGCTACGCGAATGATATAATTCGCTTCAGCTTTTGCGTTGTCATCATGCATGAGTCACTGTAAACATGTAGGTCCCACGTGTCATGCTATCTGGCCAGGTGGCAAAAACAAAGGTTCGCTACGTGAAACAACTAGTTTTGGCAAAAACTATAAATTGTTATCCAAATCATTTATTTGACTCTTTTCACTCTTTCTCTGATCTTTCTTCATCACTTCATGAATCGAGATACTGATTTCATGCTACTTTGAGTTCTTAATACCAAAATACACCTAAAAACCTTATTTCGTGATCGTATTTGCACCTATCACCTTGCGAGCATTCCATTGTTTGGTTCGTTATGCGACGTGGCAACTAATTTGTTAAGGTCATAATCTTTCTCCTTCACTTTGGTTCTAGTCCTTAATCATTTACAACATAATCTCATTATTGACCCCTTCGTTATGGTGTTTTACGTCCTTACGGGTAGTTTCGACATCGTGCGAGTTCGAAGAATTTCTAGGATCTTAGGGTTGCTTTCGGTCCTTATTCTTTGGTAAACACCATTTATGATTTTGACCTTGTTAATTATTACGCTTATTGTTGTTCAATTGAATCCTAATTCAATTATTGTTGTATTTTTGTCCCTTGTCATAGTTATTGGTGCCCGTACTTGAGGATTTCTTGCCCGAAATACCGAGTTTGCTTTTAGTGCCTTTGTATCAATGGTAAATCTCTTGATTGCTATTATGCCCTCATGTTAATACTCAGTTTATTTGTCTCTTTTGATCTCTGATTAGGTACTTGTGGTTGTATTTGTGTTTGCAATTTGTGTGTCTCGTTGACGTCTTCGGGGCTACTTTTGGAGTTCTTTGGGTGCTTGTACACTTAGGGGCAATTCGAACCCTAAGTCCCGATTTTTCATATTACTAAGAGCTTACGTTTGGGGTCTAGGTAGGAGAAAGAAACCCTACACATCGGGATATTGGATAGATTTGCATGATTAAATATGTGTAGGGTGACTTAAGCCCTACAAAAGGGTGATAACTTCCAACCTGTCATACCTTAATTTTGATCGGCCCATTTAATTTTTGACTATTATATATGTATTAATAAAATAACATAAATAAATAATGATAATAATATTTTTGGTCTTAGAATTAAAAAAAAAAGAGAAGGCAAAAAATATATTAAAAACGGTGAAAAAGAAAAGGAAGGAAAAATGAATGAATAGGGACATATATAGCAAAATGAGGGGTGCCAAGAGCAAGGGCCCAAAGGTTGGCTAGGGCCTAACAGGCCATGCGCCCCTTCCTTTTAATTTTACCACGTGCACCCCCTATATTTTTAGACAACGCCTCCTAGGCGCTCCCTTTCTCCCTACTACGCGCACCGCCCCCTCATTTTCGCGCCCCCTAGCCCGTTTCCCATACCCGTGTGGCCCATTAAGACCAAACCCCAACCTAACCCTAAATAACCTTAATTCCTAAAGAGAACCTTCATTCCCTCACTCCCTCCATGGTGCCTCCCTCATTCTTCTCCCCCTTTCTTCTCTCTTCCATTTCTCTTCATCTCCTTATCTCTTTCTTCTTCCTTCCACCCATCTCCTAACTCTTTTGTCCACCAAAACCTAACCCTAATCTCCAAATCTAGCTGTGTACTCCCTCCCCAAAATCTTCCCCAATCTATCAAATCTTTCCATTTCTTCCCTCAATCCCTAAACCGAATCCCTCCTAAAAAAAAGGAACCATATCTATCCACTCTTATGTATGATTAGGTCTTGATACAAAGGCCAGAGGCCAAAATCTCAAGATTCGTATGATGAAAAGAAAACTCAGGGAGTATTTCTTATTTATTATTGTTCCATATAGTTTCTTTATTTCCTATTTTTTTCTCTAATCTATTTCCTTTGTTGTCATAGATTGAAGACTGGCTATAAAAGGAACAAGAGCAAGAAGGAAAAGGGGGAGAATTGAGACCGAAAATACAAAGAGAGGACGGAACCAGCAAAAAAGTCTGAGAGAGCACAAAGAAATTAGACCTTTAGCCTATGTTTGGTATAGAAGAGAAATTGAGAAGAGAGAAAGAAGTGAGAAAGAGAGAGAAAAGAGAGAAAGAGGTGAGAAATAGAGAAGATTTGTGGTATTGTTTAGTTTAAGTGAAAAAGGAGAGAAATAGAAGAGAAAGAAGTATAAAGTTCTCTCTCCCTTTGACTGGTTTAGTAGAAAAAGAGAAGAGAGAAATGATAATATTTAATCATGGGACAAAAATACCCTTGTTAAATTTGAGTCTTTATTTTACTTTTTTTTTGGTTACATCTTTATTTTATTTCAATTGTGTGTCCATTTGCATGGCCATAAATATTTTTGTGACGTTGTAAATTATAAGGTGAAGTGGCAACCCGTTTTTTTTTTCCACATTCTTTATTTCAAACATTCCTACCACTATTTATGTGAATGGCAATTTGTGAGTTGTGCTTTTTTTTTGTGATAATCAAAAGGAATATTATTAATGGATAACAGAACCTTAAACACAAGGGGTGCCAAGGTCACCAGGTACAAAATTTGCCGTTGTCATAGAAGCAGTACCTACATTGTGCATTTATCATGCATCACACATTGATAAACCACTTTACTCCCATTGTCCACCTGTCTATTACAAACACATCCAACCTCCTTCCTAATACAACATTCGACTCCCTGCCTTACAAAAGAAAACAGAACCGAAAAAAATAAAAACAATCCTAATATAACACACCTCATGATAGCAAATTAGTTTTCTATGAAAATTGACAGTAAAGTAATTTTTCTGGCTAAAAAGTCACCAATAATATGATAAAAAAAGTACTTAATTGGATAGAACAACAGGGTTAAATTTCCCCATATAGCAGAACCAAGTTATAAGAAATAACCCAAGAGTTTACTGCCTATATGATTCAACTACATATTTAGTATACAAAAAAGAACTTGTAAGCACAAGCTGATGATATGAGCCAACAAAGTGCCTGTACAAAAAAGATGTTGGCACCAACTGATAATATGAGTTAACTACATACTGCTTATACAAAAAAGAACTTCTAGGCACCCACATATCAGCCAACTACATACTGGCTATACCAAAAAAAGAACTTGTAGGCACCAATCGATGATATGAGCCAGCTACATACTGCCTACATGGTGCCCAATAACATTCATAATTTGAAAGAGAACCTGTAGGGGCAAGTGAGCGGGCACACCAAAAACCAACACCTTCTTTTGGTCATCATTGCAAAGAAATTCATAACACTGCAAACAAAATTGTTCCAGTAAATTCAACTCAGACAACATATCCCATACATCTGTTGTTGTATACACTCGAAGTCTACTATGTTGCATGATTTCATTGTGCTTCTCAATAGCTGCAACTTGTCGTTCAACTATTGCTATTTTTTTCTTTTCTACATCATGCAGTTAATTAGAAATACAATTACCTTTATTCAGTGCATCAGCCATGAGTCCAATTCCACTTGTCATTCTCTCCAATTGATCCTCCATTAAATCCGTCATTGGAGCCTTATGCTTTGTACCTCGAGAACCGGATTCCCGAAAGAATGATGTGGGACCCCACCAGCTGGACTATATGAGTCAACATTTGGGGGTTCTTCTCGTCCTTCATAAAACACACCAGTATCAAATTTAGGAATGTAAGCATCGTCATCAATGGAGTCATTCAGATCAATGTTGTCCCTTTCACCATCATTTTCCTTTTCCTTTTCCTTTTCCTTGCGTCTCATTCTATGAGTACCCGATTTTTTTCCTCCTGCTCGATCAAACCCAAAAAGCTCTCTCAAAACATCATAATGCTTAATTTGCGTGGTTTTCCACTTGATAGCATGTGGTTTTTCCTACATTAATCACATCATGAGTTGTTAGAATGTACATTATAGTAAAAAGAAAACACTGGCTGAAACAAAAAGAAAAAACTCACTTTTATAAGATCTTGCCAGACTTCATCCTCTGCCTCGAACCTCCTGGTCATAGGATTCCATGCAAATCCACTTAAACTACCGAATAGATCATATGATTCAGCAAAATGATCTTTTAATGTTTTCATCCTATTTTTTATATGCTGCTTTGTCATGGTTGGAGCAACACGAGACCTCAAAGCATCTACGACATTAGAGTATGCTTCTGTTGTCCACGCCCCATCATGCCTATTCCCTTTATTAGCCTCCTCCATCAAAGCATTTAATAATATTTGATCCATAAAATCAGTCCACCTCAAGATTTCCTTACCTCCTTGACTAGGTTCTGCACCTTGACCCTTTCCCTTTGCCATTTTTCCAATCTATAGACACAGTTGTTTTCAATAGAAACAAGATAACATAATACCCATCATATTAAAAGTTAATAATGACTACAAAAAAATCATCCATAACATTACTGAAACTAACAATGGAAACTAACAATAGAATGCACAATGGTTAAATAAAAATAACAATACTCAAATGAAAGAAGTACATGATAACAACATATGAAATGCCTAAACTAAAATTAATACAAGCAAACATCAACTCATTAACTCATAAACATGACACAACTACATCAAGCTTGATACGCATTCCACATTTCAGTTGCAATGTTGTCCCTTAAAAGTGCCCTTTGTCTGTAATTCTCATCATGTTGCTGCGTTTGGGATCTATCCATGTCATTTTGAAGCAATTCACGATCAACTTCAGTGATTAAGGATTCATCAATGTCCACACCCATTAGAAAGTTATGTAGGATACAACAAGCAATTACTATATCTATCATTATTTCGAAGGAATAATGTGGTTCAGTGCCACTAGCTATAATGGGAAGTCTCTTTTTTAACACACCAAAAGTTCTCTCTATAACATTTCGAAGTGAAGAATGTCGATGGTTGAATAATTCTCTAGAATTTTGTGGGCCACGAGCTGAATACTCCTTCCTCTATATGGTGTTAGTAACCCGCGTTTTAGCATAAATCCCGCATCCCCAAGATAAAATTTTCCTACAAAAATACATATTATAACTCAAATATTAAGTCAAAATAGATTAAATGCACAACCTTTGTACAAGTATTATTTTAACCTTCCACTAACCTTCTGGGATTAATAACGGGTCTTCCTTACCTAAAGCATCTTTTAATATTTTAGAATCAGATGTTGTTCCCTCCCATCCAGCTAACACATATGTGAATTTCATGTCGAAATCACATGCGGCTAAAACATTTTGCGTGGGATACTCTTTTCTTCCACTAAAACGAGGGGCTTCTGCCCTTGGGACCTTCACTCGAATGTGTGTACCATCTATAGCTCCAATGCAATCCTTGGTTCATAAATGATTTAGTTAGTTACTTGTGCAAGGGGTGGACTTAAAGGGTTAAAGTAACTATAACTAAATAAAATATAATGGTACCTTAAAAAATGGATAGAATCTATTATTGTTGAGTATTTGTGGCAGGACATTTGCACCTGATGGTTGGACCAAAAACTCTTCCCCTAATGCAAGGATGGCATGCATCACTTGGTGAAAGTGACGACTAACGGTCTCTCCGAAACGATGAAAGAGGAAAGACAGGGTACGCGTTTTCGCATTATGTCCTATAATATGTAAGAATTTTGCCACTTGCTCTTCTATCGTAGATCGTGTATTATCCTTTACTATACCAGTACCCCTCAATCTTTGACACAATTGCATGAATGCTTCAGGCCCTATGCGTATAATGTCTCGGCTCTTCTCTGTTTCCATTAGATATCTCATTAACTCACGATGCCTACGCTCTCTTTGTGGAGTATCATTAGTGACTCGACTATGCAAACATCTTGATAACAATTGATGCAAATGCAATGCATGGACAACACAACACAGTAAGGCAATAGAACTGACATACTGCCTCCTTTCCAACTCCTTTTAGGCATGACTTAAAATTCTCATTTGAACCGGCATTCCAATATCAATCATTTCATCTTCATCCAAGTCGACTTCTTTTATTATTTCGATTTGTTCATCATTGTTGACTTGTCCAACACTATCGAGATTGGTAACTCTCTCCATATGATAATCTCAAAAAAGCCTTTCCCACATGCAGCACAAAGGAACAAATGCTGAATAAATATTTCAATGCAAGATACATGTATAAAACAATTAACAAAATGAGGATATGACATACAAGAAAATATACCAATTCTTCAAAATTTTATATTTACTATCCATCAAGAGAAACAAAATAATCAACAAAGAACCAAAGAAAAGCAAAATAAAAAAAAGCCACAAAAAACATTGATGAGTTGTTCCATGATCAAAGAATCCATCAAAAAACATCAAGAGAAACAAAATAATCATCAAAATAAACCAAAGCCACAAAAAACATCAAACCTCCTAACAAACATTGATGAGATGTTCCTTGATCAAAGAATCCATCAAACATCAATAAAAAGAAGCAGGATCTGTCAATAACATTCCATTCCATGCAACCAACATAATACAAAATAAAATTCAAGCACAGATACAATAATTAAGTGTGACGTACTATAGGAGCCAGAAAATTTAGAAAGTCCTTATTCTAGAACCTCAAGTATTAATTAGTAGATGGTTAATTAATTTATAGTAAAACCAATACTCAATCCTAATCCAAACAAATCAAGAGAACTTTCATATCGCATTTCAGTTACACACACAATATATATAAAAACAACATTATGGCCTTCTAGCCCACTTGCTCTTTTCTCTTCTAGCTTCTCTTTCTTTCTCTCTTTTCCTCTAACTCCATTCCAAATGAAGTTCCAAGCTATGGAGCTCCTATTTGGTAAAAACACCCCAAAACAAATGATCCCAAAAGTAACACTACTAGCAGTCTTTGCAATACTTGTGTTCACTGTCACAACATTGTCCTACCCTTTGTTTAGATATTCATCAACCCTGAAGAACAACGAAACTGTAACGACCCGTTTTCCGGAACGCTACTAAGCCAGTATCTTGACAACAGTTTACATATTTCCGAAAGGCGAAATACTCTGCCTTGCATGTTTTCCAAAAATGTGGTTCTATTTTTTTTTTCAAAACTTCTTTTTCAAAATGGCTGTCAGAGTATTGCAGCGACTTTAGAAACATGGCGGAATTATTTAGAGACACCACATAACCACATTCAATTATTACGTCAACTCACACATAACAGCATGTGCCTAGAAACATAATCGACATTTATTACAATACAGAAATAAATTCAAGCGTCCTATAGCTGGTCGACACAACAAGCTCCTCGCAAGACTACTAGTAGGTTCCGCAACCACAACACAAGTGGAAAGCTAAACAACCATCCCCAGCTGCTCCTCCTTGCAGCTCCAAATCCTCTGCTTGCTCCGCCATCTGGGTTACAATCATTAATTGACAGAACCACTGGCAAGGGTCAACTTCTTAAAATAAAGAGTCTGTTACACTTATTCGACAATGGTAACAAAGCATATAACAATGCAACATGTTATAGGAAATAGAAAATCATAGTAATAAGCAACAACAGCATGCACAGTTCTCAAGACACAATGCAGACTCAAGATTTTCTCTCTCTAGACTCGACTCATTTTCTCTTGACACGACAATTATTCCGGAAGCGACGCAGATCCATCAATCGACATACCAGCCGTAGCCTTGGGATCTTTCGCTTCTCCCTAGGTAAGCAGCCCCGGTTCCTACGCTGCGACGCCTAGCTAATCCACCATGAACTAAGGGGACCTAGCACCCTCAGTTGTCCGGCTCACAGCTCAAAAACGTCTCGACGACTCGACAATGCTCTCAGACTCGATGAACACTTCGCCGCATACGATATTCAAAGAGTTATACGCAAGATTATTCGACCGCATATCAAATAATAAGAGCATGCTTAATATGAAGAAACGCAATTCAACAACTTAAGCAATAAAATCAGCTTGCATGAAGAAACGCAATTCAACGATACAAACAGCATAAGCAATTCACAACATTATTCACTCGCATATTAAATAATTGCACAGCTCAACAACAACAGACGACAATCAAATCATAGAATCCATCCCTCTGCAACTCGATGGAGTTCACAGAGAGGAACAAACAAGTGTGGGGGGTTGGGGACAGCTGCCAACCACTTGCAGACAAGCCCACTAAATAATTATAATATCATAAGGCAGTAAAACGAAGGGGTACAAGACCCTCACTTCGAACCCTGAGGTTCTCAGACTTCTTCGCATAAATACTTGAATTTAAATTCCTATTAATATCTAAAGTTGCCCTTACGCATAGATACATAAACAATAACACTTAGAATGTGAAGTGCCCTTACCGAACTCCAAGTCTCGAATCAACGCACGTCTCGGTCTCACGTGGCACGAACTCAGGTTTCACAAGTCCTAACATCACAACAAGGCTTAGCACAATCCTAGGCATACACTAACTCTAACTTCCTAACTCTCAAATCCCAAAATCTCTTAACTAACTAAATCATTTGTACTAAAAATACACATTTTGAAATACTAGCTTTAAAGAATAATTTACACTTGAAAAACTAAAACATAACACATTGGAGAACTTTTCACTAATTAAAGAACTAAACCTTAAGAGCTAGGAAATCTTTCTCTTGAAACTTAATAACCAATTAAAAGGGATAGAGTTCTAGAGACTAAAAATCATTTTCTTTCAAACTTAAAACTTGAGACAACATCAATTATCAAATTCTTTTTCACATTTACATAAGTCAAGGCTCCACTTGGTTTCTTGGGTCTCAAAGAGCCCAATTTACCTTATGTGTTTCATAGCCTAAAAGCCAAGACAACTCCCAAATTCAATCCAAATCACTTTCTAAAAATTTTTCAAAGCTCACACAATCCTTAAACATACTAAATACAACTATTATAAACCAAAGCTTATCAAAATCATGCCTCTAAAGCTCTAAGGAGCTCGTGGCCATACCTCTCCTTTTTCAAAAAAATTTGCAAAACTCTACTTAATTCAACAACACCATTCAATCAATTTATTTCCTTCACAAAACAACAATTTGCTTACCAAAACAAACATTAATCAAGTCTAAGAACAATCTACAACTTCACTAAAAATCAAGAGTTTCATCCAAATCTTTTAGAACCTTGTTTTTAATCAAAACTAACAACTACAACTACAACAACTATCACTAATAATCAATAACCCTTAACTAATTTAGTGATTCACAAGGAAAATCACACAACCCCCTAATCCTCTAGGTCTTGCGCCCTAGGATTCAAGCAATTTGGGGAAAAATATGTTCATTTCATCCATGATCATAATCAACACCTAATTTAAGCATAAAACAAGAAAGAAACAAAAAGAATCACCTCCTACACCTATTTAGGGGCCACGGTTTTTGGCAACAAATCAAAGGGGGAAGGAATTAGTTTTCTATTTACTCACTTGGCCAAGGTGTAGGTACTAATTAGAAGAAGGTAATGGAAAATATGATGGTGCTTAAGAGGGGAGGAAGCCACGGTCAGATGGAAGGAAGTAGGGAGATAAACATGGTTTTTCCTTACTTCACCCACAATAGGAAACTTGGAGACAAAATAGAAAAAAAAAGAAGCAAGTGAGAGTGGGAGGGAGGCTGGCGGTCATCAACAAAAGGAGAGAAGGGAAAAATAATTTTTTTTTTCTTGGCCAAGAGTAACTAAGGAGAGGGCCACGACTGGAAGTTACAGGAAAAGAGGAATGAATTTCATTTCCTCCTTTCACCTTCACTTGGTTACTTAATAAAGAAGGAGGAGGAAAAAAAAATAGGGAAATGAGAATAAGGGAGGGGCTTCGGCCTGCATTCTTAAGAGTGAAGGGAAAGTAATTTTGATCAAAAATAATACATGGCTAGGAGGGATTTAAGGAAGATATTTATCTTAGCAACCACTAATAATTGACACCTAGCACTAATCCAAGATGTTTGTGAGTTAACCACAAAATCTTGACACATAATCACTCTTCCCATAATTACCCACTAATCATAGAGTTTTGGTGTCCTAAAATTACAGTGTCGAGTAATTGCGTTAACAATAATTCGTTCACCGATGAGTCGCGAAAATTAATTTACTTAGAAATTAATTCACTGCGTGATAATAAATTATCTATAAATAATAAAAACAATTAAAAACACTCAAACATCATCACAATAAGTTACGTTTCGATTTTCATCGAAATCGGAGTTCGTTTTAAATCTTAATGCGGATAAAAATTACCTGGCGATTCAAAATACGACGAAACTTCGTTAGAGTATTTCGACAATATTCAAACTATGAATTAATATAAAATATTAACTCCTAAATTTAGTTTCATCTTGATTTAATTCAATCAATTTCTTAGTCAACAAAAATACGCGTCAACGCGTCACACAGAAAACTTATATAATGTGTAAATTGATGAATTCACATTAAAGCAGCATACGTCTACGCTGTCTATTAATTTGAATTGGCATCATGAATAATAACTGTTTATAATAAATAAATTATTTAAAATGAGTCAAAATAATTCCACGTACTCTCAGTAAATCATTGAGGTGATCAATCTCTATGATTTATCTTTAAGTATTCAGGATTTTACCGTTAAAATTACTTTTCTTAAAAATTGAGATGTTACAGAAACCAAACAACCATCCTCTACATTTGATGATTTGAATGAGTCAGCTATATACCATTTTGCATTAAAAACCAATGATCTTGGGTGTCATAGAAATTTCGCCCCCTTTCTACTGCTAGTCTTCCATATACCACATCCTAATACTTATCTGTCAAATTATAACAACCCCCATCAAATTTAAGTCACAAACTCAAATGTTGTCACAAGATTGAAGTAAACTTTAGACATAAGCCACCTCAAACTTGTGAGCTAAAAAACACATCGAGAAACATCATCAATTCTAGCTAAAGTTCCAGGAAAATTCTAGCATAAAATAGACACGTAGGCCAACTTGAACACTCTAAAATTTGATCTTTGCACACAGATATCGCAAAAAGACATATAAATAAGTAAAATTAAAGGCATAAAAGTGAGAAATCATTGATGAAGAATGTCTGTACCTTGATCAAGCAGAAGTATAAAGGGGAAGTGGAAACAGTGGTGAGGAAGGAATGCAGTGTGCCTTGATGCATTGGAGAACTGGATCTGGGCAGCAACAACAAAGTGAAAGGAAGAAGCAAGACCAAGGAGTTCAGATTTGGGCAGCCATGGAGAAGGGGTGGCGAAGAGATGACCCTGTTCAGATCCGCGATTTAGGTGAGCCGCTGAGGAAGGAAGAAGCAGCGTCGCACGCGGCCGAGAAAGGAAGAAGTAGCGTCATGGGAACGAGGGGCTCTAATGCTTCACATTTTCACTGATTCAGATTTGGGCAAAGAGGAGGAAATACAGGGACAAGCAGTTTCACGAGAATGAGAGAAGGGTATGGCTGGAAACTGATCAACTTCGCGCTTTTCTCTCTTCTCTTCTCTGCTCTTTCTTCGCAGTTTTGGGGAGAAATGAAAAAGCAGTGGGGCCCACCAAAATTTAGTCTCTCTTCCCTAATTCTCTTTAAACCAATCAGGGGAAATACTACACTTCTCTTCTTTTTCTCTCTTCTCTAATCCTCTCTCTTCTAAATCACCCAAACCAATCACAGTGTTAGGGTCTGTTTGGGAGGGGAGGGGAGGACTAATTTTTCTTTTCAAATTAAGGAAGTTATAATGTGTTTCTAAAAACGAATGAAGTGTGATTGAAACGTTGTATGATCATCTATTAAATTGTTCTTTCAATTTTTTTAAAATCTCAAATATATATGAACATATAGACTTAGCCTTCCAAGGCCCTCCCCTCCCTCCTAAAACCCCTTCCCAAATAGACCCTTAGGGTTTTTCTATAACTTCTGTAATTTTTATCTTTGTGGCCGAGTTATTGGGGAGATTTCTTCCCCGGTGCCATCTTCTTTGCCTTCCCTGTATTCTTTTTCTATTACCGTGTATTTTCATTCATTGCAACAGTAGTGACATCTGGGATTTTGTTCATAAAATTCCGCACTTCTTCATCTCTTCCATCTTCATTTTTTGCTATTGTTTTCAATTTATTTTATTTATTTTCGATTGATCTGATCCAGTGTCGCATTCGGCCTGAATTGGGGGAGGACCTTAGTTCCCCCATGGTCTCTGTACCAACCGCCATGAACCCTAATTTCAGGGCTAGGATCAACAAATTAGGGTTAGATAATTTAGAGTTAAATTCATTTAAGAAATATAGTTAATATTCATTTTTGGATATTATTAACATAAAATTAAGAAATGTATTTGAAACAGGTAATTAATTCTTCTTTTATGAAATGGATAAAAATAAATATTCAATATTGACTATGTTTTTTTTAAAGAAAAAATACGTGTATAGCTTGGGGTCAGGACATAAAATAATAGCTAGTGTTTGTGAATTGATAATAAGCATTTTTAAGATTAAAATGAATATTTAAGTGTAAAAAATTTTTTCTTGATTTTGATTTGAAAACATGAAATTCGTACATAACCGTTTAGGCAAAACCACAAATTACTTTGTCTTGTATAGTAAGATCTAACTACTTTTTTTTTTCCTTCTACAATGTAAATAAAAAGGATAAATGTTATAGGGGATTAATTTTCATGGAAACAAGATTTTTTTTCAAACAATTAGAAGGTACCATTTTTTATGGGCGACATAGAGGTATTAATACATTCTCTATGCGTAATTAACTCCCGAACCCAAATTTGGTTCAAAGACCATTTTTTTAAAATTATTTGAAAAACGGGGGTGTTTCCTATTGTTTTTCTTTATAAACATAGGTGGTAGCTCTATTAAAATTTTAGGGTGGTTGTCACACAACTTTAAACCATATTCATGACTAAAAGAGAGTAGTCTCAATTAGGGTTTAAGAATCATAAGGGTATTACCCATATGATTGATCAGTTGAGCTATCTAGGTTGTTTGATAGCATGCAATATTGGGGTAGATAACTAATACGTATGTTGAATGATTGACATGTTTGGTTACTCACATATTGATAGGATTTTGTGATTTTCTATGATGTGTTGTTATATGCTACGTTTGCTACCATGTTGTTGTATGCTATCACATGATGTTAGATGTTGTACCATGTTGTTGTTTGATAACATGATAATACTAGATTGTTATACCACTATGATTGATATGATATGACTGATGTTGTATGTTGATCTGTATTAAGTTTATGAGCAAAATCAAGATTGTGATCTTGATGCTATTTGGATATGTGTTATATGTGAGGCTGGTTGATTGTTTCCCTAGTGCTCAACTTTGATGGTTTCGCTATATAGGCATAATCACTGTAGGATAGTGTAACACCCCGTTTCCGGAGCGCTACTGTGCAACCTAATCTAATGCTGAAAAATATTTAATGCTTATATGCTTTCAGTAAAAAGTACTCTTCTGTCTTTCGCAATGGAAAATAGGAGTAATTTTTTTTTCTTTCTTTCCTTGAAACCTTTTTCAAAATTAAGACATAAAGAGTACTACAATTTTCTAAATGATGCAAATTCAGTCTTTTGCAATTATCAGAGTATATCACATCACATTGAACGCTTATCATAATATAATCATTTCGCACTGAGGCGGGGTTATCTGAAAAGAGTAATTACAAGAAAATAAATAATTATGCAAACAACAAAAGCCAATACCTTAAGCTAAGCTGGCCAACAACTATAACTCTTACTGAGAACAGTTTAGTAAGATCAAAACACGAAACATTCAGAGTAATCTTCCTCCACTGGCTCAATCTCCAACGCTACTGGAAAGACGAAACTGCAGCAGCTATAGAGCTCCATCTGGACGTGACATCGATAAGAATATCCAATCCAACAACAGTGCAAGAGTAAATCCTTTGTCCATGAGTTTATCATAGGCTATGTCGCATGCAAACAATATATACATATATAATACAACGACATGCTTTTATATACATATACATACTTAATAGACCGCATGCATCATCAAGGTATATTAAGCATTTGCATGTGAACAGACAATTCTATCAACAGATCAACAATCAAGTCACCATAATATCAAACAATTGCATGTGAACAACAATTCTATCAACAAATCAACGATCAAGTCCTCACAATATCAATTTCATCAAACAAATCATCACATATCATAAATGTGGTTAGCCATGCATGCCAATGCATTATGAACAAGTTTATGTATACACCTGCAGCCTTAAACAAGGTCAGCAGTGATGAGGAACTTTATTTCCCAACGTCCGAATCAAATTCCCCTACAGCCACACATTAGGCTTGCCACGCAATAGGCATTGCTGCCACACGGGCATGAAGTGACAACTCGTCCTTTTGAAGTTCTTAAGACAATCAAACGCTCCGAGTGTCGATGCTCAATGATCAGTATGGATCCAAACAAATTCTTCAATATGGCATGCTCACTGTAGGGAGTGCCCGAGTAATGTTTTAATTAATCAATGCGGATCGACAAACCTCAACTACGTTCACTTTTGAAAAGGTGGAGGAAACTCAAAGTTTAAGCACTACAATGGGCATCCCATACTACTCAAGTAACGCTCAGGTATTCTTCATCACGCAGTGAACTGAGATGATGAGAAATACCCCTTAGAGTTCAAATATAGGACACTAGGTCCAGGTGTTCAGCTGCGGAACACTAATCTCAATCTTAGATCAAAACTTAGGCACGTAATGCGGAACATTAGGCTCAATTTTTAGGTTGAGATACTAGGCACGCTATACGAAACACTAGGTCCAATCCTTAATCAAGAAAAAACGCACGCAAATAGGACATTAAGTCCCAGCACAGGACAAATGGCCCATATGCTCAATAGGAACACTAGGTTCCCTATATTTTATTCCTTCGAAATCTTGATCTTTGAAATCTCTTTCTCCGTCCTTGTATCACTCATATGTATCTGAAAATACCTTTTAGCTCTAGGTCGTTGAAACCCTAGTTGTGCTAAATAATGCATTAGAAAAAATTCCCAGGAAAGAGAGGCGGTGCGAACACTCTTAATAACCAGGTCTTTCCTAGCCAGAATATTCCAGACGCATCATTTAACTCAACCGTTTTCACAATTCACATTGTTTACTCAAGTTCTTTTTCCTACTATTGATTCCTTGAAAATTCTTTGCAAGCTTTGGCTAGTTATACTAAAACTCTCACGCTTACTTTTAAGTCAAAATGCCCTTAACAACTTATTTACGAAATCAAAATTCGGCTTGTGAAATCGCATCGGATTTACCGTAGTAAATCGTCAAACCAATAACAATCGATCAACGCATTATTAATTAATCCATTATTATCAACAATATTTTCCAAATTCCAATCAATTCTAAATTCCAATTAAATCAAACATGATTTAAGGCAAGCAATACAAATCATAATGTCACACAGGGCCAAGAGCGTGCTACAACATTTCATACAACACATATAATTCAGTACGCTACAACCTGCTACATACATTCATCAATTTCAAGTCCAATCAAACATGATTTAAGTCACACAATACAATTCAGTCTAGCCACGCGGGGCCAAAAACATGCTACAACATTCCAAACAACACATAGTCATACTACAAGTACTACCACACAGTTAATCAAACAATCAAACAACACACAAGGCGAAAAGCCCAAACTCATTATATAAGAATTTCTCTTACCTTGGGCGCTTTAACAATCCAAGCAGGGCAATTCGAGACTATTGTCAAGTCGCACCTCGCGCGTACCCTAACAACGCAAGTTTCAATCAATTAGAATTAAAAACTCAATCTAATGCCCCTAGGACAGCCATGGTTTTAGGTCCCTAAAAGGCCTATGAATTACTCCCTTAATCCCATTTGGTTCACACCTAGTCATATGTCATGCAACAAGTCTAAGTCATGCAAGTTTTCAAATTTTTGCTAACTCTACACACTTAAAAAAAGCTTAAATCAAATTTTACCAATTGGAATAGTGTTTTTTCCAAATGAATAGTATTTTGCCAACTTTGAATCACTTTTAAAACACTAAAACATGTCAAAAAATTTTAGAAACAATTTTATTATAAGTCCAAAACAATACTTGAAACATAACCCAAATCAATTACTAAAATCAAGTTTCTTTGAAAGACTTTGCTAAATCAATTTACTAACCACCTTTACAACAATCTTAGGCATAAAAAAAGCCAAGAACAAGTGACAAAACTTCCTTGAAGGCCAAAGTTTTAGTGTTCCAAAACCACTTCAAGTTTTCAAATCTTTAACCCCTAAATCATTACAAATTTGTTAGACCCTCAACTTCCTATCATAAACCAATTACCATACCACTTTAATACAATTAAAAACAAGTTAAAACTCATCAAAACTTGATCATAAGCCACTGTTTTGAAAGGCCCAAAACAGCCCCAAATTAATTTTGTTTCAAACAATTTTTCAAAGCTTCAAACATTCAAATCTTTGTAGACTTAAAGTCCTAACCAAAAACTAACTTCTTAAACACTTTAAACACTTTAAAAACAAATTAAAACATCATCAAAACCATACAAATAAGCCACGGTTCCAGCCCCAAAAATTAACCAAATTAATTTCTCAAAATTTTGTAAAACATGCATAAAAGACTAGTTTCAAACATACTACTCAAAACCCTCCAAGAACCAACTCCAAAACCACAAAAACAAGTCAAGATCAAGCCCCGCTAACAGCCCTTAGGCTCGGCCAGAAATCAAGAGTTAGGGTTTCCAAATTTTAAAAACTCTAATCAAGCTTAATCATGGAAAAAATTGATGGATCCATGAAATAGACAAGCTAAAACATAAAGATCTAACACTTTCTGAGCAAAACAACTCTAAAATCATGAAAAGCACACTCATGGCAGCCATGAGAAGAGGAAAGTGATCAAGAACACTTACCAACAAGATTAGAGATGATGGAACAAGGATTAAGAAGAAAGGATGGAAGTTTGTAAGCTTAAACATCAAATTTCCTTCAAGAATCAACACCAAAATTGTGAGAGGCAACACTAAAACCATAAAAACTCATCCATGGCAGCCATGGAGAAAAGGAAATGGGTTAGGAATCTTACCAACCAAGATGAGGATGATTGATCAAGAAGGAAGAAGAAGGGATGAAGATTAAGCTTCCAAAATCACAAAATTTTCAAGTTTCTCCACACTTTCTCTCACTAAAACTCTTCCCAAGCTTTCCAAAAATGAAAGAATGATGAAGATGGTTTCCAATGAATGAGGTCAGCCACAAAATGGAGGAGGGACAAGGGTGGAATAAAATTGTTCATTTAGTTCCAAACTAACCAAACTAGTTCTAAACCAACTTAACTAACTACCTACAATTTACTAACTAACCAATCATAAGCTAACACTTGGCATGGAAGGTTCTAAGACTCAAGGTTTGGCTCCCCTAGTTGTTGGATTCACGCCCCCAGCCCAAAATATCAAGATATTTTGTTTCGTCGCGTTCTCACTCAATCGGGTGCACGATGTTAGGCGTATACTAGGTTTTAATACTAAAAATTCCAAAAATAATTCTAAAAACAAGTCCACACCCAAAAATTACCATTTTGCCAAAATGTTCCTCACGACATGAGAAAAGCACCTACGTATCTCGTTTTCTCGAAATGCGGATCGAAACGTTGTAATTAGGCAGTTTCTGGGCACAGATAATGCACTAAATATTTTCTAATGCCTAAAAATTTCAGAAAAATTCCGATAAATTCTAAATATTGGAAAATACTAAGATCTCAAATTTTATAAAATTTGGATCACGTTTGGGCAAGTTTCAGTTAGAAACTCACTCAATAGCCTCCTAACTGCAGAATTCAACAAAATTCTCGCAGCATAATAAAAACTGTGAAGTAGTGAGAATCACTAATTTCAATTTCTATTATCATCTAGATATTATTCAAACAATAAAATTATCAAGAAAAAATCTTTAAAATAATAGTCATATTAAATATGACGTAAAACAGACAATTAATACAATAACTAAACAATGAAAACTCAAAATGTGACTTAAAAATGTCTATTAAATCCTAAAAAAATTTCTTTAATCAAACAACAATTTTTCACATTTTTCAAGATTAATTCATATTAAAAACAGTATACGTCTACACTGTCTCTTAATCTGAATTAATTACTAAAACAGTAAATTCTTTACAATAAATCTTTGTAGTTCTTCGTACTTTTAACAAACCATTGAGGTGATCAATCTCCATGATTTATTTTCAAGTAGTCCGAAACTATAAAATAATTTTTATAAAATTGGGATGTTACATTACCACCCTCCTTAAAAAAAATTTCGTCCCCGAAAATTCATTTACAAACCAAAACAAAATCAGGAAATCTGAAAAATCATAACTTAACACTAAAAGCATATCATAAACTTTAGACTTAGAAAACTAATACGACATGGAAGTTATTTCATTCAAGTAGGCAGCATCAAAGCATACATTTTATTCATATATCAGTAATAAGTTAAAACACTACATTATTAACTTAAACGTCTGCAAAACAATACTACGCGTCGATGTCGAAGAAGTCCTCGCGAATGATGCCTTATTCCAAGCTACAATCTCTACTCCATCACGATCACGAATACGGTCACGACGACTACTGAGTTATGGTTACATGCTAATAACAATAAAACTGCACTAACACAAATATACCTACACAACCACGTTTTTAATAACAAACCCCAAAACCAAAATTCTTTTGTTTTTAAAACTTCTAAGTTCTAAAAATAACACAAAGCAAGAATTGATTCTCATAAAACAAAACTTGATCTCTTCGAGACTCAACCCTCTCAAGAACACTATGATTCTTTTGAGATTAGGTTTGTCATTGTCTTAAAATCATCAAGACACATTTAAATCAAAAACTAAAACTTGCATCAAACACCAACAACAACAAAATCACTAAAAATCAAGTATTAAAACATAGAATAATTTTAGTTCTCTCAAAGAGCCTCACGACTTGCTCACCTACACACTCAAATCCGTTTTTCAAAATCATTCTACTCACACCCAAAAGCTTTTTAATAAAAGATCAAGACAAAACTTTTCTCTACAATTCCAAAACCACAACTACAACAAAGACCAACAATAGATCAATTGGATAAATGATGAAATCCTCTTTTCCTCTTACTTAAAATAACTTGCGGTTTCAAAAAAATAAAAAGGAAAGGAAAGGTTTTCCGAAACCATTAAAATAATCATCTGAAACAACATAAAATCAAAACTTAAATATGTTGAAATACTCACTCACAAGTCCTTCAAAAACCCACATTTTTATGACATCAAAAGAAAAGAAAATTTCTAAAACTTATTAACCACAAGATCAATAACAGCATAAATCACAAGTAATTATACAACAATCACAAGAACATCTATCGTAATACCAAAAGTATATTAGAAATTTGGATTTTGGAATTTAATACAATAGTAAAATACGTCACAAAGTCAAAGCACTTATATGGTCTATACTTAGAACTACACACACACATCATAAAAAATATAATACGATAATTATAGCGTCTCTTACGAATAATCTCCCTTGTAAAACTCTGCCCACGTGACTCCATTGTGTCGTGTTTCCTGGGATGAAGTCTTCAGATGATGAGTTCTCTGCTCCGCTTAGTGTGTAAACATGTTCCTTAGTGGTTGATCTTGCAGCTCCAACATTGTTGACAGCAGACTCAACTCGTGGTACTTCACAGTCTCTGGACAGATGTCCCAGTTCCTTGGTTGGATACTGTTAATGTTGTGCTCTTCATCTTTATCGTTGAAGTAGTGCGTCTTCAGCTATCGATGCTTGTGATTCCCTCTTCTTCCCATCATGTAGACATATCCTCCAGTAGCTGGGCACGCATCTTCCGCAGCGTTGGCAGTTGATCCACCTTTGGCAACTGACAGTCCTTAGAAAAATGTCCTGGCTTCTTGTAGTTACAGCATAGTCGGTCATTTGATGAGTATTTATCCGCCAAGTGTTCCTTGCTTCCTCAGTGTTAACAGTGCCACTTCTCCTTCTGGCTATTCCCAATAGCCTGAGCCACAAGACGATCCTGACTGCGGTCATTTCCCTGAGGATAGAAATAAGGTGCTCCTTGTTGTTATTGTTACCAATTGA
The DNA here is from genome assembly GCA_037113605.1 of Calophaca sinica. Classification (NCBI taxonomy): domain Eukaryota; kingdom Viridiplantae; phylum Streptophyta; class Magnoliopsida; order Fabales; family Fabaceae; genus Calophaca; species Calophaca sinica. The sequence continues at coordinate 49,560,015 of CM073736.1, forward strand.
CTTCAAACACAAGAGGGGGGTGAATTGTGATAGCGGTGCTTATATAAAAAATTACAGAAAATAAATGACCGAATAATAAATAAAGAAAAAAAATAAATAAAGTGCTTGAATGATAAAGAGACAGAGAGCAAAGAAGAGCACGCAGCAATTTATACAGGTTCGGCCACCAAACACCCCTGTGGCCTACGTCCTGTCCCCAAAGCAAACCACTATGGGATTTTCACTAAATCACTAGCTTTTAAATCAGGTTCAGCTAGAAACCTTTACAACTCTATACCAGAGCAATACGTTCAAGAGATATCACCTCTCTATGAACACCTTGGGATTCCTACCCAAAAATAAATGATTTTCACAAATAAAATGAGACGAAAAAGATACACTCAATAGTGCAGATATAACAAATTGAAGCTCAAATAATACAACTCAAATTATGTAGAATAAAAAGACTCTCAGAAAATTGTGCTCAAATAAGTGTGAGTGAGGAAAAATATTTGTGAGTTTTGGCACAAAAATTAAGCAACTGCGTTGTTATTTTTGTGTGTAAGAAAGAACCTGGCGTTGTATATTTATAGACCGACCGAGGAGCGTCTCACGCACTTAAAAAATATGTCCGTTGAGGATTTGCCCGTTGAAGATATGCCCGTTGCGTTGATTATTAAAAGGATTTGTCGTTGCAGGAAGACAGCTAGGCAGACGACCTCTGAAGACAGCTCGGCAGACGACCTCGCCACACAGCTCGACAGACGACCTCGACAAAGCTCGGCATACGACCTCTGAACAGCTCGGCAAAAGACCTAGGCACACGACCTCGGAACACAGCTCGACATACGACCTCCTCATCAGCTCGGCACGCGACCTCATCAGCTCGACATCCGATTTCCTCAGAGCTCGACACGCGACTTCCTCCTCAGCTCGACATCCGAGTTCCTCAGCTCGACATCCGACACGAGATATGCATGTCAAAATATTTTGTGCGTGTGTGATTTAATTTTAATTGAGAGCTTTTTATTACTACTTACAAATTGTCTTAATAAAGATAAATAAATACCCAGAACCCAAAGACTTGAGAAACAATCATTCTTGATACGCGTCTTGGTATTCTTTTCCACTTTTTGCACGGTTGACTATTTGCAAGACTCCCTTTTGTCAATCATCAAAATCATCCTGTCAAGGCATGTATTCACAGACTCCCCCTTTTTGATGATGACAAACATCTCATGGAGGGTTTTTTAGTAAAAATATAATCATGATATAGCAATGAGATATAAGCAAGGTTTTTCAATAAAAGATATCAGAGTTTAAGCACAATATTTAGAAAAACTCCCCCTCACAATATTAAAAAGATATCAGAGTTTAGGCGCATTTTGGCATTTTGGTAAAGAACTCCCCCTCACAATATGCATGGAATAAACCACTCCCCCTGAATCATATAACTCTCCCCCTTTTGGCAACATCAAAAAGTGGGAAAGACAAATAAAGCAAGGCATATATTCAGGATTAAACAAGCATATTTTGATAGTTACGTGATACCAAGCTTGGTGTGTGTCAGATGAATTTGGTTGGACATGATTAGCTAGTTGCATAAGACAAATCGTCACCCACTCATTATTCCGTACTTAAAGAAAATGGAAGGGAAAAGACCTCTATACTTACTTACTTGACCGACTTACCACCTTCATCTTTGTCAAGATAGCATGAAGTGCTCATTGGAGTTGAGATTTCTTTTGCATCGGTCATTCCAAATTTCTTGAGTAAATCCTTGCAATATTTGGATTGATTGATGAATATTCCTTCCTTTGTTTGTTTGATTTGAAGTCCAAGGAAGTAATTTAGCTCTCCCATCATTGACATTTCAAATTCACTTTGCATGATATCAGAAAATTCCTTACACAAGGATTCATTAGTAGCACCAAATATTATATCATCGACATAAATTTGAACAAGTAAAATGTCATGCTTTTTATGTTTGATGAAAAGAGTAGTATCAACTTTTCCTCTTTCAAAACCTTTTTCAAGTAAATATTTGCTCAACCTCTCGTACCAAGCTCTCGGAGCTTGTTTTAAACCATATAAAGCCTTTTTCAATTTGAAAACATGATTTGGAAATTCAAAATTTTCAAAACCGGGAGGTTGATCAACATATACTTCTTCTTGAATAAAGCCATTAAGAAATGCACTTTTAACATCCATTTGAAAAAGTTTGAAATCCATGATGCATGCAAATGTGAGAAGCATGCGAATAGCTTCTAATCTAGCCACGGGTGCATAGGTTTCATCGAAATCTATGCCCTCTTGTTGATTATAGCCTTTTGCAACAAGTCTAGCTTTATTTCTAACAATGATACCGTTTTCATCAAGCTTGTTGCGAAAGACCCATTTGGTCCCAATGACTATATGATCTTTAGGTTTAGGAACTAGTTCCCAAACATTGTTTCTTTCAAATTGATTTAATTCCTCTTGCATAGCAAGGGTCCAATGTTCATCAATAATGGCTTCATTGATGTCCTTTGGTTCAACTTGAGAAACAAAAGCCATGAAAAGACATGCATGATTAAGAGAGTTTCGAGTTGTTACCCCTTTAGAGATATTGCCAATTATATTGTCAAGTGGATGATTTTTTTGAGACTCTCCATTCTTTTGGTAAATTTGAATGAGAGAGTTCTTGAGAGGGTTGAGGTAAGGACTCTTGATCCTCCTTTTGAACTTTTGATCTCTCTTGATCCTCTAAATAGGTATCTCCAAATACTTCTGCAAGATCATCAACACTTTCTTCTACTGAAGATTTGGGGTTAGATTCATCAAAAGAAACATGCACAGATTCTTCAACAGTCCAAGTTCTTTTATTAAAAATTCGAGAAGCTTTACTAGAAGTGGAATATCCAAGAAATAAACCTTCATCAGCTTTAGCATCAAATTTACCAAGGTTATTCTTACCATTGTTTAGGACAAAACACTTGCATCCGAAAACGTGAAGGTGGGAAATGTTGGGCTTCCTTCCTTTGTAGAGTTCATACGGTGTTTGTTTAAGGATCGGCCTTATAAGAACTCGATTCATCACATAGCAAGCGGTGCTCACGGCGTCTGCCCAAAAGTACTTAGGAAGGTTAGTCTCATTGAGTATCGTCCTCGCTAGCTCTTCAAGAGACCGATTTTTCCTTTCAACCACTCCATTTTGTTGCGGTGTCCTTGGAGCAGAAAAGTTGTGATCAATGCCATTTTACGTGCAAAATGCTTCAAATGCTTCATTCTCAAATTCCCCACCATGATCACTTGAATGGAAGCAATGTTAAGTCCCTTCTCATTTTGTATAACCTTTGCAAGTTTTTCAAAGCATTAAAAGCATCATTTTTGTGAGAAATAAATAAAGTCCATGTATAGCGAGAATAGTCGTCCACAATAACAAGAGCATAGTAATTGCCACCAAAGCTTTTAGTTCTAGAAGGGCCAAATAAATCCATATGTAAAAGTTGTAAAGGCCGGTTTGTAGAAACAATATTTTTAGATTTGAAAGATGCCTTTACTTGTTTTCCTTTTTGACATGCATCACAAAGTTTATCTTTTTCAAAACGAAGCTTTGGTAAGCCAATTACTAAGTCCTTTCGAACTAACTTATTAAGATGATCCATGTGAATATGAGCCATTCTCCTATGCCATAGCCAAGATTCATCCTCTTTACTAATAAGACAACATGCATCATTTGAAGGTATTTTATCTAAATCAAGCATATAGATATTTCCAATTCTAGGTCCAATTACAATAACATTTTCATTTATAGAATCCATGACCATGCATTTTGAAGAATCAAATATAACATTATTGCCTTTGTCAGAAAGTTGACTAATACTTAGCAAGTTATGTTTCAAACCTTCCACATACAAGACATTCTCTATAATGGGATTAGGACTCTTACCAATAGTACCAATCCCAAGAATTTTACCTTTATTATTATCACCATAACAAACATAACCTTTATTTTTGGGTTCCAAAGAGGAGAACTTGCTTTTGTCTCCTGTCATGTGCTTTGGACATTGCTATCAAGATACCAATTTGAATCTTTGGCTTTCAAACACACCTGCAAAATAAAATCAGGTTTTAACTTTTGGTACCCAAACTAAGTTGGGTCCAGATGAGTTAGTTTTTGGCAAAGTACCCTTTGGAATCCATATCTTTTTGCCAACCACATTCTTGTTCTTTCTAATATTGCAAATGGAGGCAGTGTGACTATTTCTACCACAGTGAAAGCATTTAATGAAAGGACTACTTGAGGGTTTGTTGTGATTGACGAGTTTAAAAGATTTTTCATGAATTTTTGGATGATAACCTAAACCAGCTTTTCTAAAAGTACCTTTTTGGTTTCCTAAAATAATGTTTAGATTATCTCTTCCCATTGTAAATTTTGCAAGAGTGTTATTTAAATCCTCAACCTTATTTTTCAAAACACTACACTCATTGCATTTTAAAACTTCATCTTTTTATTTTCACAAGATATGGGAGGAGAAGTTTCAATCACAAAGAACTTGTTTTTCTTTAAGAATCACTATCTCTTTGTTTAAAATTTCAATTTTTGATTCAAGAGAAGAGATGGTTTTCTTAGAAGAAAGAACAATTTTTCCAAGTTTAATCGTTTCATTATTTAATTCTTCACAAGCAATAAGCAGCTCATCATAAGTTAAAGGAGATTCGAGTTCAAGAGCATTTACCTCATCCTCCTCGTGTTTTGCCATGAGACATAAGTTGGCCTCGGTAGTACCTTCATGGGTCAATAGAAGGGTGTCCCACATTTCTTTAGCTTGATCTTGCAATTTGAGACCCTATAGAACTCATCGTAGCTTAAAGCGAAGTGATGATGTTCTTAGCTTTCAAATTGTATTGGACCTTTTCTTATCATCTTCGGTCCAAAGTGATCTTGGTTTGTCTACCATGCATCATTAATTGATTGAGTGGGGACAAATGGACCATTTTCCACAAGATCCCAAATATCAAGATCAACACCCTCAAGAAAGATTTGCATTCTATCCTTCCAATAACCATACCCTCACCATTGAAAAATGGGAGTGCATTCATGGAAGTTCCCTCCTAATTGTTTGAAGTCATTCTCTTGAGACGGTTAAGTCCTTTATACAAGATTCTAGCTCTGATGCCAATTGTTACCAATTGACTTCAAACACAAGAGGGGGGTGAATTGTGATAGCGGTGCTTATATAAAAAATTACAGAAAATAAATGACCGAATAATAAATAAAGAACAAAAATAAATAAAGTGCTTGAATGATAAAGAGACAGAGAGCAAAGAAGAGCACGCAACAATTTATACAGGTTCGGCCACCAAACACCCCTGTGGCCTACGTCCTGTCCCCAAAGCAAACCACTATGGGATTTTCACTAAATCACTAGCTTTTAAATCAGGTTCAGCTAGAAACCTTTACAACTCTATACCAGAGCAATACGTTCAAGAGATATCACCTCTCTATGAACACCTTGGGATTCCTACCCAAAAATAAATGATTTTCACAAATAAAATGAGACGAAAAAGATACACTCAATAGTGCAGATATAACAAATTGAAGCTCAAATAATACAACTCAAATTATGTAGAATAAAAAGACTCTCAGAAAATTGTGCTCAAATAAGTGTGAGTGATGAAAAATATTTGACAGAGTTTTTGGCACAAAAATTAAGCACTGCGTTGTTATTTTTGTGTGTAAGAAAGAGCACAGCGTTGTATATTTATAGACCGACCGAGGAGCGTCTCACGCACTTAAAAAATATGTCCGTTGAGGATTTGCCCGTTGAAGATATGCCCGTTGCGTTGATTATTAAAAGGATTTGTCGTTGCAGGAAGACAGCTAGGCAGACGACCTCTGAAGACAGCTCGGCAGACGACCTCGCCACCGCGGCTCGACCAGACGACCTCGACAAAGCTCGGCATACGACCTCTGAACAGCTCGGCAAAGACCTAGGCACCACGACCTCGGAACCACACTCGACATACGACCTCCTCATCAGCTCGGCTCTCATAGCTCGGCCGCGCGACCTCATCACTCGACATCCGATTTCCTCGAGCTCGACCACGCGACTTCCTCCTCACTCGACATCCGAAGTTCCTCATTTCGACATCCGACACGAGATATGCATGTCAAAATATTTTGTGCGTGTGTGATTTAATTTTAATTGAGAGCTTTTTATTACTACTTACAAATTGTCTTAATAAAGATAAATAAATACCCAGAACCCAAAGACTTGAGAAACAATCATTCTTGATACGCGTCTTGGTATTCTTTTCCACTTTTTGCACGGTTGACTATTTGCAAGACTCCCTTTTGTCAATCATCAAAATCATCCTGTCAAGGCATGTATTCACAGTTATCTTTCTATTTGTCCTTTGCCCCGATAATCTGGCTTAACTGGCCCTCCACTAGCTCCCTCCTCCGTTTGTTGACTTAGCTAATAGTGTTGATTCTCCGCGGTAATCTGTTGGATAATAGCAGTTGCCATCCAGACTATCACTCGAATTACGTGATTCACGTCTAAGTTACTATCTCTAGTAGAAAGACTCGTTCGTCTCAAAGGCATCGAATTTCTAAAAATTAAACTAACCAAAATCCCCACAACAAAATCAATCATCTAAGATGATCGCACACAATTTCACACAATGTCACACCTGTTTCAACTAGGAAAAATCACAGACAATTGCCAACAAGGTTCACATAACCTAGGCATAACAAACTTATACCCGACAATTCCCAACAATCTAGGCCAGCTTAACCCAAAGCGGTCCGGTTAGAACCAAACTGCTCTGATACAACTATTGTAACACCCTGTTTCCGGAGCGCTACTGTGCAACCAAATCTAATGCTGAAAAACATTTAATGCTTATATGCTTTCTGTAAAAAGTACTCTTCTGTATTTCGCAATGGAAAATTGAGTACTTTTTTTTCTTTCTTTCCTTGAAACCCTTTTCAAAATTGAGATATAAAGAGTACTGCAATTTTCTAAATGATGCAAATTCAGTCTTTTGCAATTATCAGAGTATATCACATCACATTGAACGCTTATCATAATAAAATCATTTCGCACTGAGGCAGGGTTATCTGAAAAGAGTAATTACAAGACAATAAGTAATTATGCAAACAACAAAGACAATACCTTAAGCTAAGCTGGCCAATAACTATAACTCTTACTGAGAACAGTTTAGTAAGATCAAAACACGAAACATTCAGAGTAATCTTCCTCCACAGGCTTAATCTCCAACGCTCCTGGAAAGACGAAACTGTAGCAGCTATGGAGCTCCATCTGGAAGTGACATCCATAAGAATATCCAATCCAACAACAATGCAAGGGTAAATCCTTTGTCCACGAGTTTGTCATAGGCTATGTCGCATGCAAACAATATATACATATATATTACAACAACATGCTTTTATATACATATACATAATTAATAGACCTCATGCATCATCATGGTATATCAAGCATTTGCATATGAACAGACAATTCTATCAACAGATCAACAATCAAGTCACCACAATATCAAACAATTGCATGTGAACCACAATTCTATCAACAAATCAACGATCAAGTCCTCACAATATCAATTTCATCAAACAAATCATCACATATCATAAATGTGGTTAGCCATGCATGCCAATGCATTATGAACAAGTTTGTGTATACACCTGCAGCCTTAAACAAGGTCAGTAGAGACGAGGAACTTTATTTCCCAACGTCCGAATCAAATTCCCCTACCAAGGGTATAGCCACACATTAGGCTTGCCACGCATTAGGCATTGCTGCCACACGGGCATGAAGTGACAACTCATCCTTTTGAAGTCTTTAAGACAATCAAACGCTCCGAGTGTCGATGCTCAATCGTCAGTATGCATCCAAACAAATTCTTCAATATGGCATGCTCAGCATAAGGAGTGTCCGAGTAATGTTTTAATTAATCAATGCGGATCGACAAACCTCAACTACGTTCACTTTTGAAAAGGTGGAGGGAACTCAAAGTTTAAGCACTACAATGGGCATCCCATACTACTCAAGTAACGCTCAGGTATTCTTCATCACGCAGTGAACTGAGTTGATGAGAAATACCCCTTAGAGTTCAAACACAGGACACTAGGTCCAGGTGTTCAACTGCAGAACACTAATCTCAATCTTAGATCAAAACATAGGCACGTAATGCGGAAAACTAGGCTCAATTTTTAGGTTGAGATACTAGGCACGTCATACGGAACACTAGGTTCAATCCTTAATCAAGAAAATACGCACGCTAATAGGACATTAACTCCCATCACAAGACACATGGCCCATATGCTCAATAGGAACACTAGGTTCCCTATATTTTATTCCTTCGAAATCTCGATTTTTGAAATCTCTTTCTCCGTCCTTGTATTACTCCTATGTATCTGAAAATACTTTTTGGCTCTAGGTCGTTGAAACCCTAGTTGTGCTAAATAATGAATTAGGAAAAATTCCCAGGAAAGAGAGGCAGTGCGAACACTCTTAATAACCAGATCTTTCCTAGTCAGAATTTTCCAGACTCATCATTTAACTCAACCGTTTTCACAAATCACATTGTTTACTCAAGTTCTTTTTCCTACTATTGATTCCTTGAAAATTCTTTGCAAGCTTTGGCTAGTTATACTAAAATTCTCACGCTTACTTTTATGTCAAATTGCCCTTAACAACTTGTTTACGAAATCAGAATTCGGCTTGTGAAATCGCATCGGATTTACCGTAGTAAATCGTCAAACCAATAACAATCGATCAACGCATTATTAATTAATCCATTATTATCAACAATATTTTCCAAATTCCAATCAATTCCAAATTCCAATTAAATCAAACATGATTTAAGGCAAGCAATACAAATCATAATGCCACACAGGGCCAGGAGCATGCTACAACATTTTATACAGCACATAATAATTCAGTACGCTACAACCTGCTACATACATTCATCAATTTCAAGTCCAATCAAATCAATCAAACATGATTTAAGTCACACAATACAATTCAGTCTTGCCATGCGGGGCCAAAAACATGCTAAAGCATTCCAAACAACACATAGTCATACTACAAGTACTACCACACAGTTAATCAAACAATCAAACAACACACAAGGCGAAAAGTCCAAACTCATTATATAAGAATTTCCCTTACCTTGGGCGCTTTAACAATCCAAGCAGGGTGATTCAAAACTATCGTCAAGTCGCACCTCGCGCGTACCCTAACAACGCAAGTTTCAATCAATTAGAACTAAAAACTCAATCTAATGCCCCTACGGCAGCCACGGTTTTAGGTCCCTAAAAGGCCTAAGAATTACTCCCTTAATCCCATTTGGATCACACCTAGTCATATGTCATGCAACAAGTCTAAGTCATGCAAGTTTTCAAACTTTTACTAACTCTACACACTTAGAAAAAGCTTAAATCAAATTTTACCAATTGGAATAGTGTTTTTACTAAATGAATAGTGTTTTTCCAACTTTGAATCACTTTTTAAAACACTAAAACATGTCATAAAATTTTAGAAATAATTTTATTATAAGTCCAAAACAATACTTGAAACATAACCCAAATCATTTACTAAAACCAAGCTTCTTTGAAAGACTTTGCTAAATCAATTTACTAACCACCTTTACAACAATCTTAGGCATAAAACAACTTCAAGTTTTTAGTGTTCCAAAACAACTTCAAATTTTCAAATCTTTAACCCCTAAATCATTACAAATTTGTTAGACCCACAACTTCCTATCATAAACCAATTACCATACCCCTCAGACCACTGTGACCCACTCACTCACACTGACCCACTTAGTCTTCCCTCTCGTCACGCTCGCTCGCTCTCTGTAGAAAAAATTCTCTCTCTCTCTGTTGGACTCCCTCTCTCACAGTGCCTCGCCCTCTGTTATCTCTCTCATCGCTGGACTCCGTCCCTCCCGAGCTCCCTCCCTCCACCGGCCAGCTTATCGCGTCATCCCTCCGTCGCGACTCCCTCTGTTCTCTCTCACACCGCCCTTTGCTCTCTTCGCTTGCTCAGCTTCATCTCTCTCTCTCCGTCGCAATGTCCTCCCTTGCTCCCGCCACCGATCTCCGCACCGTACCGCTCCTGAGTATTGTTGGTGAGTCTCACTTTGCCCAGATCTGTATTTTGTTTTCTCCCTCTAAAACCCTAATTTATCTGGATTTCCCCCAAATTTATAGACTGATTGGATTTTCCCCTAATTGTGGAACAAAGAGAAATTATGTGATGTTGATTTTGATTGCTGATTCTGTGCGGTTGATTTTCTGATTGTTGATCCTGTGCTCACTGTGTCCAGATCTGAAAAAAATTTCTCCCTCTAAAACTCCAAACAATCTGGATGAGTTTCCTCTAATTTATAATTTATAAACTCGATTTCTTGTTTGTGATTTGTGATTTGTGAACAATTTGTGAGTGAATCACTTGGATTCAAAATCCTTCCTCAATATTTAGATGTAGCACTGATGGGAATTATTTTCTTATGTACTGAACTTTGGAATAGAAAGACATCTCTAACATCGACTATAGCAGCAGAGGCAAAGGTGCCTGTTGTTGAAATTAAGGCCCAACAATTGGAGGCTGCGATGTGGGTTGGACAAAGTGCATCGAATGTTCGTGAATTGTTTCAAGCAGCAAGAGATTTGGTTATACTCTTTAAACTACCTTAATATCTATTTGTAGTACCCTAATTTTGTCTGGCCTTTTATTTTATTTTATTTTATTTTATTTTATTTTTCATCATTTATTTTAACTTTTTAAATTTGTAATAAAAATAAATATAATATTTTTAGTCTTAGAATAATAAAAAGAAGAAAGAGTAAAAAAGAAAAAAAAGAGAATAAGGTGAAAAAGGAAAAATAAAATATATTGAACAAAGGTTGCCAATTGTAAATTTTGGAGGTGCAATTAGCATCTTACTTCTAAGCAGGCCACCAGCTTGGCAACCCAGCCCAGCTGTGCGCTGCACTCTCTCACTGCTATCCACACCCCCATTTCCCTTACGCACCTCCCCAGCACCTCACTCTCACACTGCTTACTCGCTCACCCCCTTTTTTCCTGGATACACCACCAGCGCCCCCTTTCCTTTTTTCTCTCACTATGCCCACCTCACTCTCATTTTTACGTCCCCCAAGCCCACCTTTTCTTTCCACACGAATCAAGCCAATTACACATCACTCACCAATCCGGCCCAAACCTCTCAACCCTTAACTTAAACCTAATTCTCCCCTCCTCCCTCATTTGATCCAGCCACAACTCCCCCGCCTCTTTCCCTATTTTTTCTTTCTCTGCCTCTCGGGTCCTCCCCTATTCTCTCCTCTCTTCTTCACCCTTCACCCCTTTTCCACCAAACCCTAACCCTAGTAACCCTAATCCCGTAGATTCTCTCTCCCTTCCCTTATCCTTCTCTTCTTTTCTTCCTTCTCTTAACCCTAGTCACGGTGCTCTCTCCCCAAATCTTCCAAAACTGGACCAAATCCTTACTCCTAAAAGGAAAATTTCCGAATCTCTTGATTGAAGACAAAAGTAAAAAGGGGGTTCAGATCCGGATCAATCTCTGAAAGGGAAGATTCTTTTCTATTTTCATTTTTTACTATTTGTTTTGAAAGTTGTCATACGAAATTGATTTTCTTTTACTTTTTGATTTATAGGTGTTGAAGAGGAGTAGGAAGGCTATAAAACCACAAAAAGAAGAACACCAAGAAAAAAAACCAAGAGAGGGAACCCAGGAGAGGAGGCCGAACCCTAAAAAGAGAAATCCAGTGGAAGGGGAACCAGAAGGGAGCAAAGAGAGACAGAGGCGAGAAGCAGAAAGAAAAGAATTCGTGAGGTTAACATACCCAAAATTAAACACCACTTCTAGTCTTAGGTTTTTTTTTAATCCCCTTCTCTTTACTTATGTAATTTTCTGCGAAAAGCTAATACCCAGATTTCATCTTCTTCCTTTTATTTCTTTCTAAATATGATTTTGTAATAGAGACTTAATCAACTTCTATTGCATTTTCTTACTTTTCCTCATTTTCGTTCTTTCATTTTTTGTGATTGTTGTTGCTGTTGCTGTCGTTGTTGCCGTTGCTGTTGCTGTTGTTGTTGTTGTTGCTGTTGTTGTTGGTGTTGTACGATTCTGGAACGAGATTAGGGTTAGGGTTTGGCCTTCCAATGGGGCCAAACCCTTAGTAGGGACCAATTTGCAAATTTTCTATTAAGGAGGGTATAAAAGCAAAATAGGAAATTTCTATTTCTTTATCTACACATTCTTTTAATTAAATAAATAAGTTAATATTTTTTAACTTGTTTAATTGATTTTTATTTTTATCTTTTAATCTGCTTCTGTAAGTAAAAAAAATATTCTTTCTTTTGAATAGATTTTTTTTATCCTTTTTACCTTTTAATGACTAAGTAATTAAAATTTTGCTTTTATTATAACAGAAAAGGTAATTTTAGGTCTATTAGATTTATTTTGGGGGATCGATTCCTTTAATTATGCTAGACAATCAATAGTAATAGCTATTAGTAATGAAATTCTTTTGACTCTTTTTTTTATAATATTAGCAGTGTTATTAATTAGTGGAAATGGTCGGTAATTGATATGTTCAAGTCAGAGTCATAAATAGAGTCTCATTTCCATTTCAGCAAGTATACTTATAGAAATAAAATAAACAAATTTCACTTTTGGGAAATAAATTATTTATGGACAAACAATTATTTTCAAATAATTAAAGGTACCGTTTTACCGGCGTCGCGGGGTGCTAATACCTCCCCGCGTGTAAATAACTCCCGGGCTCAAAATCCGGTTCAAAGACCATTTCTTTCAATTCTTTTCAAAAAAATAGGTTTTCCAATGTTTTCCTAAAATTAAAAATTGGTGGCGGCTCCATTTAATTTTTAAGGTGGTTGTCACACTATTATTTCTATCTTCTTAGTTCTTACATTCATTGTTTAAATTTCTACATTTATTTCATTCAAATAAATAATTAGTCAGAAGTAAATATATAGTTAACAAGAAAACAATTGGTCTAGATGCTTGTTTTTATTTACTTTTCGTTTACAAGTTTCATTTGATTATTGTTGTTACTAAGCATTGATCTAAAGAGTTCAATCAATTTATTGTATCATTCATGTGTTTTGATAGTTATACAAGTCAAATTATGTGTATAATTATGTATGTATCAGTACTCTTGTTCATCTATATTTCCTTTTATTTATATTAGTGTATGAATTTAAATTTTTTTGCACCCACTGACATAGGGTCCTAGGTCCGCCACTGGTTATCATAGCTGTATTTCATATTTTTTTTATCAACCTACAAGCCTTGCAATTATTATGAATGATGCTTGAACAGATTGATATTAGTTCATTACCCGCAATGCAGTGAAAGATTACTCAGTTTATTGAGGACTTGCTATTTTGAATTTTTATGCTTTCTAATTCAATTTGATTTTTAATTTTAGACGTTAGTTTCTATATCAGAATCAAATCAAGAGGTGTTAGTTTATTAATAACTGGAAACAATTACGTGGTTATAATGATGAGCCATGATTTTGATCTCCCTATCTCCATGTGTGGAGATGTTGGTTTATTAGTGCTGGTTTATTGCGGCTTGCATGGCATTATAGTTTTCAGGTGCTTTGGATTTTCTCACACAATTTTCTTAGATTCAGTACAAAAGGCCAAGGACACATTGGGTTATTTCAAATTAATTATGACATTTAATTTATTGAAGTATTAGCTAATTTAAGGCATTACCTTGATGGAAACATGTTCTCCTCTGTTTGCTCTTACCTGTTTGATTAACTTAAATTATTAACATGCTTTCTTTTTCATCTTAGTTTTACTCTTCAACAATTTGTAGAGCAATCAATTTAGTAATCTGTAATCTTTATGAGTTTTTAAATACTAACTGTTTTCTGAATAACTTAAAAGTACTCTCCATAACTAGTAATTTTTTTAAAAAAATGTCATCTAATTTCTCCAACTGATATTAATTAAGTTTTTTCAGCTTTCTATACTTTGTACAAGTTGCTCCTATTATTGTACAAGCTGCTCCTATTTTGCATGTCAACCCATATTATTCTTCTGTAGTTATGAGTTTAATTTGGTTTTTGAATCTTGTATGCATAGTCTGAGCTTTAGTAAGCGCTCGGTTCTTAGCTCCGTCTTCGATTTACAGCCCCGCCGACACTGCACCGTTTGGGTAATGATTTTGCTTTTCTATTTCTAGTTGCTTTTATTGTTCTTCTGTAGTTTTTTGAGTTTAATCTTGTGTTTGTCATTACTACTGCAGTGACACAGCTCCGCCACACATCTCTGAGACCGTCACATAACTCCGGGCTGCCACACGGCTCCGCCTCCGCCTCCGCCTCCGTCTCGTTCTCCGTCACACAGACACAACTCCGTCTCGTTTTCGCTACATCACACATTTCAGGTATATGCAATTTTTGTGGCTTGGTCCTTTTTTGCTTGCTTTGGTCCTTTTTGCGTTGTGGTAACTAGTTGTTGGATACTAAATTCATAGCTTCAAATAATCTTCGTTGACCTGAATATTAGAATTTGGTTTAGCTTGACTTGTGTGGGAATCTTAAAGGCTTTGATCATTTTTTTAGTTGCTTTGGTCCTGATAAATAATGGATTATACTGTTAAATAGAAATGGGATATGTTCATGTCTGTCTGCAAAATGAAGGACATTCGGTATAGCAGTTAATTAGGTGATAGCAGTAGGATATAAGTAGTGTTAAACTAGTTGATTCTAAACTGATTTCTAAATTGATAATTGAGACTTAAATTTACATTAGAAATTATGCATTATTATAATTTAATTTTTTTTACTATGTGCTTGTATGATTAGGAATTGAAAGTTTATTATTAACTCACTGAAATATATAAGTTGTATGACATGATTTTGTGGATGCACTTTTAGACTGTTTTCTGCTTTTCTTGTGAGCTTAGGCTATGTTTGAATTGACGGAAAATGAGAGAATGGAGTGAAATGATTTTTGATTTGATTTGTTGTTTGGTTTCTGTGTGTTGGAAGTTAATCTCCATAAATATATTTACCCATTCTTTTGTTCGTTTTATTCAGTAGCTTCACTGCTCCGCCACACTGCTCTGAGGTAGCCACACTGCTCTGAGATCGCCGTTGGCATCAAAGGACGTGGACGTTCTACTTCTCCTTAACACTCTGTTGTTCTGAGAATTAGGTATGCACTCTAACAATATGTCGGTTCCTTTTGGGTGGAAAAAGGTTGGTTGTTGACCCCCACACCGACATATTTCTTTGATTTCCTTCATAGTTCTCTCCACAGAGGGAATTTTGAAGCGATGTATGTTTTGACTAACAAATATACGTGAATGAGTACTTTTGTATTCCTTACCTATATTTGAGAGTCTAGGAAGGGGTTATGATCATGAATTGGTTAGTGTCACACCCCGAGTATGAAGTGTTTAGTAAAGTGATTAATGTTGATAATTCCATGTTTGCTTAGGCATGAGCTTTATCTTTGAAATATTGCAGGATTCCTATACATTCCTATAAAAGTTTAAGAAACAATAATAATGATTCACCACATTCTATGACAAATTTGAACAAAATGAGATTATACTGCAAATTAAAAAGGGAACAAAATAGATACATTTCTCAGATCTATTAATATATAAAAACCTCTTATTTCGGGCTAGAGTAGGAACTTCAAAACTTGAACCTGTGTCTATATGGAAAAAAATGGGTAAGCATATCCATTGTAATGTATTATAGTTGAAGAAGCTACAGGTATAATTATAAGACTCGATTTATTGCAAGCACGTTTGTCGTCTCATTTATTTTTCTACTCCATCTTGTTTAATCCTCAATCTATTAGTGTAGTCATTCACCATAATGTTAGATTCATTCCACACAAAATGAGAATAATGCAGTAAGAAAAATAATCTTATCCTAAACCAAGCTTAAACAGGTAAGAACTTCCCATGGAAAGTAAACACAATTGGTTACAATTTAATACACCATAGAATTGTATTTAAAAACAAACAAAAAAAATCTTACCACGATTTCTTTGATCCTGCCAAAAGCTCAAAATCACGTTCTGATTTTCAAATGTAGTTAGTTAGCAATTAGTTAGCAATGTGAAAGTAAAGTAAGTAACAAAAGTCAAATTAACAACAACTGTATGAAGGATTGTCCAACCAACGGAAGCAAAGCAAAATCACCAGTATCGTAAGGCAAAGAACTGCTCATTCTGAAAGGCTAGGAGAAATGAAGGAAATTCTAATATGCTTCAATGTTGAAATAGTGATAAGCCTAATCAGTATCCAATCTAAATAACTATGCCCAGAAAAACTGAGAAGATGAGAGCAAGTGCACAAAAGGAAAATAATAAAAAGAAATAAAGATTAGAATAAAAAAGAAATAGAAACAACTTGTTTTTTTCCTGCAAACATGGATGAAATAGAGGAAATTAGTACGGAATAGAAAATAGAAGAATTAGAAAATAGAGAAACAGAAAAAACAGATCTAATTCTATCATTGGCTGCAATTTGCTTTGCACATCTCTCTGTACTTCTTTCCGTTGTCATTTCTGCTTGTCTAATTCTATCCTTTAAATGACCAAGTCGATTTTCTACTTCTATCATCATTCAAATAGTTTACCTCATCTAACTTGAGAAATTTAAAAGTCTCCAAGTAGAGCATTATTAAAATGCTACCCCATTCTGCTTGTCTAATTGTTATGTTAATTATTGATGAAATGGATGTTTGATGTTTGTTATTAATATCGGAGAAAAACCTTAGCTTCCCGTTTGAGGTTCAATATATTATTGAGTGCATGTACTCTTTTAGAATACCACGTGCTCATTGTATATTGAACCTTGAATTGTCCAAGTCGGACAGTTTGGGGAAAAACTTTTTTCTTTACTCGTATAATAGTTGTTGTTTAATTCTCGTATCTTTATATTTGATGAAATTTCGGTTCGATTCATTTCCTTTTGTTCTCTGGGTGCATACTTGATCGCGGTATTCATGACTGCGATCATTTAGTGTACTCAGAGACCAATGGGAAATACTGTCGAAATTTTGTCAAGTATAAGAAATGAGAATTAAGGAATGACTATTATACGAGTTCTGAAAAGGGTTTTCCTTGAATGGGATAGGGTCATACCATTTAAAGAAAGAGAGCGCTTGTAAGAACGTCGTGCTGCTGAAATTGTTATTTCTTTTAACATGCAGAAGATGGAATTTTTTCTTTCGAGTCGTAGTTGGATGTACGATAGGTTGTATCCAGGGAGAGGGGGGTTGAAACCAGATTTTTGTGCTGGGGTTGAATACTTTGTCCAAGCCGCAATGACACATAAAGATTTCAAAACTAATGAAGGGATTAGATGTTTGTGCCTTAATTGCAATTACAGAAGGATTAAGAGCCCAAGTGAGGTCATGCACCACCTGTATTCAATTGGATTTAGCCCTAATTACTGGATTTGGACTATACATGGTGAAAAGTTACCTCGTGTTGATTTAGGGGTTGACGATAATTGCGAAGGTGCTTCAAGCAGTTACATAGATTCGAGATATGGTGAGCAGATTGAATTGATGCAAGATATGGTTTGTGATGCCTTGGGGTCAACGTATCATTTGAGGAGCAACAATATGATGACACAGATGAACTTCCAAATGAGATAGCACAAAAATTTTATAATCTATTGTTAGAAATAAATAAGTCGTTGTTTGAAGGGTCTGTAGACTCTAAGTTATCAATGTGTGTTTAGCTCTTAAGTCCAACTGTGGTGCTACCGATGTGTGCTTGGATCTCGTAACGAAAATGATGTTGGACTCGTCACCAATCAAAGAAGGTTTGCCAAAAAGTTATTACGAGGCTAAAAGCCTAGTGTCCAAGTTGGGGTTGGAATCTAAAATGATTGATTGTTGTGTGAGAGGGTGTATGTTATATTACGACAATGAATTCGGTAAAAACGATGGTGCGCTGGTTGAATGCAAATTTTGTGGTGAGCCAAGGTATATGTCACATAATGATAATGGGAAGGGTAGACAAAAACCAGTTCCAGTGAAGGCAATATTTTATTTGCCAATTATTCCAAGGCTGCAGAGATTGTTTGCATCACCACAGACTGCAAGCAAAATGACGTGGCACTATGAGAATAGAAGCACTTCAGGTATGTTGCGCCACCCATATGATGGTGAAGCTTGGAAGCACTTTGATCATGTGCATCCCGATTTTGTAGCAGATCCACGTAATGTACGACTAGGCTTATGCTCTGATGGTTTAACCCCATATGTTTAGTCCACGGCAAAACCTTATTCTTGCTGGCCAGTTATTGTTACCCCATACAATCTTCCCCCCGAAATGTGCATGTCTAAGCCTTATATGTTCTTGACTTGTATTATACCGGGTCTAGATAATCCAAAAGATGGTATTGACATCTATTTAGAGCCTCTCATTGACGATCTCAAAAGGTTGTGGGATGGTGTTGTGACGTACGATATTGCACGAAATAAGAATTTTACAATGAGGGCAGCTCTAATGTGGACCATTAATGACTTCCCCGCATATGGGATGTTGTCTGGTTCGGTTACTCATGGTAAAATGGCATGTCCGCATTGCATTGAGCATACAAAGGCCTTTACCTTGAAATTTGGGAGGAAGAGTTCTTGGTTTGACTCACATCGCAGGTTTTTACCCGATGATCATCCATTTAGACGGAATAAGAATGCCTTCAAGAAGGGGGAAGTTGAATTAGATGGCCCGCCCCCAAGGTTGACATCAGAACAGATCTGGGACAGAGTTATGGAACTGCCAAAAATCACAGATTTTGGGGAATTGGATCGATTTGAAGGATATGAACAATGGCATAATTAGACAAAAAGAAGTATTTTTTGGGATCTGCCATATTGGAAGGATAATTTATTGAGACACAACCTTGATGTTATGCACATTGAGAAGAACTTTTTTGACAATGTTTTTCTCACAGTGATGAACATCAGAGGAAAAACAAAAGATAATGAGAAGGCCAGGCTAGACTTACCACTTTACTGTAGGCGAAAGGACTTGCATTTGACGACTCTGTCGGATGGGAAAACCCTGAAACCCAAAGCTTGTTACTCTTTAACTGCTGAGGAAGCCAAGTCAATCTGTCTGTGGATAAAAGAACTTCGGATGCCAGATGGTTATTCTTCTAATTTGGCAAGATGTGCCGATGTGAACAAAGGAATCATGATTGGGATGAAAAGCCATGATTGTCATGTATTCATGGAGTGTTTACTTCCTATTGCATTTAGTTCCTTGCCGTCAAATGTTTTAAATCCACTTACTGAACTCAACCAATTTTTTAAAGATTTGTGTTCTGCGACATTGAGAGAGGATGAACTTATAAAGATGGAATAGAACATATCAGTCATTTTTTGTAAGTTGGAGAGAATATTTTCCCCTGCTTTCTTTGATTCTATGGAGCATATGCCAGTGCATCTTGCACATGAAGCTAGGCTTAGTGGACCGGTTCAATATAGATGGATGTATCCATTCGAAAGGTAATATTATAACATATTCTTTAATTTAAATATTCATTGGAAGGGTCAATTGTATCAATTTTGATCATTAACCTTGTTATTTTATAGATTTATGGGTGACTCAAAACGATCGATGAAAAATAAGGCCAGGGTTGAAGGATCTATTTGTGCAACTTACTTATACCGTGAGACAATCCATTTATGTTCCCATTATTTTACGAACTTCATGTTGACACCAACAAATAATAGGAATGAAATAGAAATTGAAAGTGAAAGACACCCGCTAGCCTTATCAGTATTTGGCTTTTCCGGTCATCATGCTGGAAAGGAGCTGACTAACTGGATAACGGGAGAAGAGTGGAAGTCAGCCCACGTTCACGTGTAGATCAACTGTGCTGAAGTATCACCATATCTTACGTATGTATCATTTTGACCACTTTCAATTTCTTTTATCCACAACTGCTCTTGATCATTTGTTTGATAATGACTTGATCAAGGCATTCTTGTTAACTAAGCCCACAAGCAAACAAGATTCTTCTGCCTATATTCATGAATATTTCCCAACGTGGTTTAGGAACCATGTATGTATTTTTAGTCCTATTATTATTATTTATTGTTTGAAAATACAAAAGATTGTTTGAAAATAGGAACCATAATTTGTTTGCACATGGTGTGTTCACAGGTGTACAGTGAGGCAGAATCCCCTAAAATCCAACACTTGAGAAATTTATCTCATGGTCCTAAATCCCGTGTAAAATAATGAAACACATTCTTTGTAAACGGATGCAAATTTCAAACCCAGTCAAAAACAGAGGGAAAAAAAACAATTAACAGCGGAGTTTATGTAAAAGGTGCCACAGATGGAGGTGAAGACGACTTCTACAGCGTGATTCAACATATATATGAACTGGCGTATAATACTTTAGACTATACTAAAAGAATAGTGTTATTTTATTGTGATTGGTTTGATCCGTCAAATAGAGGCACAAGAGTGGATCGAAAATATAATAATATCGATATTTGCATGAGCAGAAGATACCAAATGTTTGATTCGTTTATCATGGCACAACATGTAAAAGACAAGTGTATTATGTCCCTTATCCATCAACTCGAAGGGATAAACAAGGTTGGTGTGTCGCAATAAAGACAAAACCACGGGGTCGCGTTGAAGCAGATGATACACAGGCAGAAGTGGCTTATCAAGTGGATGAGATGTCTCATGTCAATGTAGTAAATGAAGTGGAACCCATTACTCGACTACTTGACAATCCAATCACATATGAAGATGTAGATGGGGATGAGGAATTAAATGAAGAAGTGGCAGAACCATCAAGATTTGAAGACGATGCCGAAATAGAGTGGGCAGAATGGGCAGATTGAAATTGTTTAACTTTTTACAATTTGAGAAATTAATGTGTAACAATATATTTTAATTTGTCAGTTATTTTCATAACTTGTTGTTTATTTTTATGGAATTTATTTTTAATATTGTTATGTTTAAATATAATATTTCATGACTGTTATTGTTGAATTGCTCTATAGACATATATCACATCAGGAGGTTCAGGATCCCCCCGAAACCACCCACTAGTGGTAAATGGAAGGGGAAGGGCATCGCCATCGAACGCTGTCATTGTCGGATGCCGACCATTGTTAGGCTTGACCCTACTAGGTTTTCGACGTTGTCATCTACACGTCGTCCCTGTACATCTACGCCAAGACAGCCTCCTACACCTCCTGCACCTACACAGCCTCCTGCACCTTCTGCACCAGCTACACAGACTCCGGCACGTTTGGCACCAGCTACACAGACTCAGGCACGTTCAGCACCAACACCCCCTTTGCCTCACATTCACATGATCCCCAACCCGGGGTTCCAGCAGCCACATGGCGCTTCGAGTTCCCATGTTGTACCTGATCCGGTGCCCGATGCTCATCAGTCCGGCCATGAGTATAGTACGGGCCATACACCTGATCAGACTGATGTTGAGTAGGACGGGGAGGAGCAGGAGGTTGAGCAGGAGGAGGTCGCCGAGGTTCTTCATATGCTGCATGACGGTCGAGTTGTTATCAGGCCGGCTGGTAAAGGGTAAGTATTTATATTTTTTTTGTCGAGTTATTAATAATTTACATGTATATATATTTTTTTTATTTAACATGTTTTTATTGTTCAGGTTCCTTCCCTTAAAGCCAGCTGCGACAACTATCACAGCAACAATTGAGGAGAATTACCAGGAGTTTTGGCCCACCTGGGGGAAGTTGAAGGAGGAGGAGCGGGACCATTTGTTCAGATCTTTTGGAGTAAGTTGCAATTTTTATTTTATTGCATATTTTTTTATTTTTGTAAATTTCAATTATGTTTAATAATGTCTTATATTGATACAGACGAAGGTTGCTTGCGATGAAAATGATGAGGAACTGATCGAGAGGAACTTTCATATGAAGGCCTCCCACCGCCTCTCTGATATGCTTAGAGATGCCCGCCTCAGGGATCACCAGCCCCATTGGATAGGGGATGAGCTCTGGCAGCAGCTGGTAGCGCACTGGAACACCCCTAAGTTCAAGGCAATCTGCGGGAAGGCCAAGAAGAAAAGAGCCTCTGAGAAGGATAGGAGCTTACACACCGGAGGTTCTGTTAGTCAGGCGCAGCATACAGTTAGACTTGTACGTGTTATTATTATTATTATTTATTTAAGGTTTTTTATTAATACAATCACAGTCGAAGAGGTTGGGGAGAGAGGTTCACTTGCACGAGCTTCATCTTGTAACTCATATTAAGAGGAGTACTAGTGATTTCGTGGATGAGCGTTCGAGGCGGACTCAGGTAAGTATAAAATATAATGAATATTTTTTTTAATAATGTTTATATTGTTTTGTTACAAAAAAAAGATTTGACTTGTTTGTTTAACAGGAGGAGTGTTTGAGGTGAGGATGTCTCAGATTAGATCTCAGAGCTCATCATGTTCCCCGTCTCAGAGCTCTGAGGATCCATCTGCACCGCTGAGGGTTTGAGCAGATGTTGTTGGCGGCAAAAAGAAGGGTCGCCTATACAGTGCTGGCGACCTTGCCAACAACTACAAGAAAGGGGCCCGCCGCCTCCACATCAAAGAGTCGTCGAGTAGTGGTGCTGCCACTGGTCGCTTTGTCGCGAATGAGCAGGAGATAGCGAGCTGAAGCGGGACGTGGCCGAGCAGCAGCGGGTCGTGGCCGAGCAGCAGGAGGAGAGCCGTCGGACGAGTGCCATTTTGGCTTAGGTGCTGCAGCGACATGAGCAGATGTACCAGTTGCTAGCTCGTCAACAGCCTCCTCCACCGCCCCTGCCTCCTAGTACCGATGATCATGTCGATGATGCAGATGGTGTAGAGCATCTCGATCAGATCAGGACTACCAGGACTATTAGTTATGTTTGTACTGATATTTTTTCATATTTCCTAATATCTTTTTAGTTACTGATCTTTGTTCGTCGGATTTATTTATTTATTTATTTATTACGTTTCTTTTTTTTTAATTTGTTTTTTAGTTTACGTTATCGCATTTTTAAATATCGGAGTAAATTAATAATTAAAAGTAATCAATTAAATTAAATTAAATTACTAGTAATAGTTAATTAAATTAATAAATACACATTTTTTAATATGGGAATAAGTTATTTTTAATAATTAAATAATTAAATAATTAAATTAATTTAATAGTTAATAATTTAATTAATTAATTTAATAAATTAAATTGATTACAGAAATTAATTAATTTAATAAATTAAATAAATTAATTAAATTAATTACAGACATTAATTAATTTAAAAATTAAATAAATAAATCAATTAATTAAATTAAATATAAAAATTAATTAATTATTTAAAAAAATAAATTCGGCTTTATCGACAAGCAGAGCCGTCGAAAAAGCATCTGCGGCTTTACCGACGTGCAAGGCCGTCGGAAATCTACCGAAGGGTAAAACCCGTCGGAATGTACCGACGGATCATAACCGACGGTTTAGCCCGTCGATAATACTGACGGATAATAAAAGCTCGTCGGTAAGCATTTGTGACGCCCGTTTTACCGACGAGCTTATGGCCGTCAGTAATCCGTCGGAAAAATCGCATTACTGACGGCTTTTGGGGTTACCGATGGCCTTTTGGCCGTCGGTAATCCCGAGTTTTCTTGTAGTGAAAGGGTGCTCCGCTCCAGCGTCTGTCAGCCTTTCCTCATATATAAATATGAGCCATGCACAACAATATTAAAAAATAACTCACTACCATATCAAACCCTTATTAATAATCTTAATTTTAAAATTAAGCTTTGTTTTTAACAAAATCAATCACCAAGGAAGTTCCGTGAAAAAATCAAAATAAAATCAAAAGAATATAGGCACTCAAACATGCTAGATTACAAATGTTTTGCATTTAACTCAGATGGCACTTCTAGAGGTAATTCATGCCTTACTGCTTTGTGGTGTTATTTATAGGGACTTTAGTGATGTTATTATGGGGTAACTTTTATTATTTCTTGGGTGTGAACTCTTCCTTCCATGCGAAGCTAACTACACTTATGATGACAATTGAGATTGCTTTAAAGAAGTAGTCTAATTTATGGTTAAAATGTTACTCCATGCTTGTGGTTCATGCTTTTAAAAACTTGAATCTGGTCCCTTGGAAGTTGAAAAATAGGTGGAAAAATTGTTTGGCTCTCACCAGGTTGACAGAGTTCCATATCTCTCATATTTTCAGAGAGGGTAATTCATGTGCAAACAAATTAGCTTCATAAGACATTGTTAGTCACTGTTTCACTTGGTGGTATCTGTCCCCAAATTTTATTTTAGAAGACTTCTTTCATAATAGATTTAGTCTTCCTTATTTCAGATTTAATGATTTTTGTCCTTGTTATGGGTTTTGATCTAGTGCCCCATGATTTTTTTTTTGTATCCTTCATTATTTTTCCTATTTTTTAATAATATTTTGGTGTGCTGCAGATAATAGATAGAAACTGAGGTGCCAACATAGTTGGGATCTCCTTTTCTATTGTGATGTTTTTGCACGCAAATTTGCCTTAAAAAAATGCAGGCACTCAAACCACAAACGCAAGATGCATATAAATGATATAATCCTATTTTGATTTATGGTGGATTCTACGGTACACAAGTGAAATGGATATACCCACTGTGCATAAGTTCCTACAAATCGCTCAAAACTCCAATGACAATCGACGTCGTCCCTCAGAAGTAGAAGCTCACGGTCCTCCTTGTCTTCACAACCGAGACGGTAACCTGATCGATGTCGATTTGACAAAAGAAAACGAAAACGAGTATGAGTGCCTCAAAACTTTTCCAAAACTCAATTTTTACTCGTTTTTGCTTGATTTTATCAAACCGACACCGATCAGGTCACCGTCTTGGTCGTGAGGACAAGGAGGACCACGAGTTTCTACCTCTAAGAGGCGACAATTTTGAATAATTTGTAGATATTTATACATAGTAAATATACTCATTTCAATTGTGCACCATAAAATCCATATTTGATTTATATCTTAACTTTCAGAAGGTTATGAAGTTCGCAATGTGGGTTAGGTAGTGTATAGTGGGGTTTTGATTGGGGTTGTGACTTGTGAGGTCAGTAATAGAACCAAAAATGTGCATAGATTCCGATGGTGAGCTTCCCAAGGTGATGACCCTTAAAATTGGGGCTAAAGACGCAGAGAGAGCAGCGCCGTTTACCTTTAATTTTTTTCTCCCTTTTGGCTCTTTATGCTTTTAAATTAAAATCTTTCGTTATGGGTATGGCCTACTTGGATAATCATTTATATGCATATGTAATTGTTGTACCATAGCTTGTTTAATTAAACTATGATGACTACTAACTCTATATTCAAACTTGTTACAATAAACTTTATATATCAATACAAAGGATTTAGTTAGGGGTGACACTCACAATGAATAAAAAAATTTGGATTCCCATCCTCACGTGATGTGGCCTCAAAATCTGGGATGTTGTTTTTTCTTTTGTTAAAAAGCTTGTTGCTGCCACCCCACTATCTATCGTAAACAACTAGTTTATTAAAATGTTAATTATTTTTGCCACCTCAGGTTCATATACTTACATCAAAGTGTCATCGTTTCATATTGCTTTATTTTTTTCTACATTAATTTTTTACCTTTACTTTTTTCTCTTCTCAAGCTGTGTTCCTTCTTTTGATGATTGTGGAATGTAGAATAACATTGAATCAAATTATCTTTTGGTACTGCTAGATCTGTTTCAAAGTCTTTTAAGCCACATGATTACCATCTTTTTTGGCAAATCATGCATGCATGCATGGTAACTATGAACAAAATCTATGACAACGGTTCTATTATGTATGGAACAACAATACCTATTAAAACAGAATTATCAAAAAAAGTACCTATTAAAACAGGACTGTTCAGCTTCGTGTAATAAATACCAACCGGTACTAAATTGTAAACATCAAATTGGATAGTACATATTAATATTAATAATAAAAGTAAAATAAAGTCATCTATACAATGATAACCAAATTGTCCCAATGAGGCAGACCAATTTGCCATTAAAAAAAAAGTGATAACCAAAATTGTGTACGGTCATCGACTTGAAAAGAATCAATATTTTTTATAATTGAATAGATGTATTGTATAATTATATATGATGGGATTATAATTTCCTTATGTCTTTTTAATCCAGTATGTACATTGCAAATTATAAATTATACGCTGTTCATTTCCCATCATAATCTATGTACCTTATATATCTTATATATCTGTCCCATTCTGTTTACGTTTAAAGTTTTGCACATAAAATAAGGAATGTAATTAATAGTTTAGATTTCATAAAATATACAATAGAATTTTCTATCCCACCAGTCTTGAACATAAAAAAAAAAAAAAACTCTACCTCACACCCTTTAAGAAAATTAGTTAATCTCATTTAATTTCCTTAATATAATCAATAAAATGTAATTGTAGTCCCTAAGTTACCCTTCATAAGAACTTGTTCCATGGGAATATAAGGGTTATTAGAAAATAAAACCTAAATTAATTGAAGGGTATTTTAATAATAATGTTATTAAATGAGGTGAAGTTAGTTAAAATTTATTTATATTTTGGACTACTAAACATGAGATTTTTGTTGCTTATAATACGAGAATTGAAAAAGTAAAAACACGTTATCAAAAAATACATTAATAATATTGTAAAAAAATATTAATAATGCTCAAAGGTATAATAAAAAAATAATTAATATTTCATTGATATAGTAAAATGACAATCACAATGGGATAATCGTTAGGACCAATCAATGGAGAAAATATGAAAAGAACTTTTCAACAAGAAAAATTATTTATTAAATTTACATTGTTTTGAATTTTGGGTGACCAGTACATTAATCCGTCCATAACATCAATTAAAAAAGTAATCAAAATTAAATCTGGTGAATTTTATGCATATTCGAGCTCATTTTATTTTTAGACATAAGAAATGCAAAATTCCATTGGATCCATCAATAATCTGCACCACACATCTCATTTCGATGCATACCCGGTAGTATATATTATATTGAAGTATGTAGCATGAAAATCTTTATATTTATAATTTTAAAAGTAATAGTGTTTGAGGATAATTTTGTCAAATCACTTAAATAAACACTAATTAATACCTTTTAGTATTTAATAATTAGAAAGATCCCAGTGTTAATTGATTTCGTTTACAAAAAATATTACATTTTTTTTGTTTCAAATATTTTATTTATCTTTAAATACTATGACTTTACTGAAAAGAAAAACAAACAATTTTTTTCACAGGAGACTGTGAGAAAGCTCACGTCAAATATGTGTAAGAAATTATTAGGATCTATTATATGAAATTAGAACACCGATTAGAGCACTTACTTGTTGAAGACATGATCACGATTACCGAAAACTGTCTCTGCCTTGTAGAGCTCCTGAAATCACGAACTAAGTCTTCCTTTGGCTGGTCACAAACTCTGGTTCTCGGTTCTCAATGGGGCAAACCGTAGACGAGCATATATGATTCCGGTGACGGCAAAGGGGACCTAGCCTCTCTATTTATCAACCTTAGGACCACCCATCATGGGCCTAGTGATTGGGCCTACACTGTCTCCCACATAAATCAGAATTAGGTGTCCAAAGGCCCATTACAATCGATCACTTATTTGCGGGCCTGAACATCATCAATTGGATCATAACATTAGCCCGTTTTTGGAAAACTAAAAGGCCACAATTGATTGTAGCCCATAAGAATTATTAGAAATAATTCTAACATTCTCCCACTTGGGCAAAATCAATTGTGCAATTTTAATTTTTAGAAAACATTTTGAAAACGACTCTCGGGCTAATAACATACTTCCTAACGTGGCCACTAAACACATGATCCCAAGATGCAACACCTAATTAAGACTCCATCCAACAAAAGCTAAATGATACCGAATCATGGCGGTAGTCACATCTTATATTGACATGACACCTTCCATGGTTACAAATACCACCAACTTCGTCAACTAGCCATCTATGTGGAGTGTAGCAAGAAAATGGCATGCCAATATGATCTTATAGCCATACTGTCATTTTCTTTGTCAGTCCTCAATTTCTCTCAAATGCATTAAAGCCAGAGAAATTATATGGTTCATAAGAAACCATGATGTCTCAGCTCCGACATGGCGTCGATCACCAGCACAGTGATCCCATTGACACCGAGCTCTAATGTTTTTACAAATATGCCTCAGCTCCAATATGGCATCGACCACCGGCACAGTGGTCCTAATGATACCGAGCTAAATGGTTCAATAAAACCATAATGCCTCAGCTCCAACATGGTGTCGACCACCGGCACAGTGGTCCAGGCGACACCGAGCTTCATGGTTTAACAAAACCGTAATGCCACAACTCTTACATGGTGTCGATCACGGGCATAGTGGTCCCAACGACACCGAGTTTCAACATTTTTGCATCTGTTAAACATATACAAAGGTATATAATAACATAATTCAATTTATAATTAATTTCTCAAGTCAAATAGAAAATGTTATCAAAACACCAAAAGTGTTAAAAATGCGAGAGCTAACATGACATAAAGCACAAACTCCCACTAACCAAGCATATTATACAAACTCATAGAGCTCATGTTCACAAAAATAATGATAAATAAATAATTATGGGCAGAGTCCCTTGGTTAAAGGATTAACCATGTGGAATCTATTTAGTTTCATGATAGCTCTTTGATTAACAATTTCTTCAATTCTTTTGCAAGACAAATATTGCTTCTGATCACTGGTTTCAAAGCATTCAATGCATAGGGCTCAAGACAACGACCCTTCAAAGTTGCAGGGCTAAAGCCAACAGAAATTGGGTCATTTGAAAATAATGCAGTAATATATAGAGGGATATAGTTCTACCACATAAACACTAAGCCCTTAATCTGAGCATTAGCTGCTAGAATTAAATCATGAATGAGAAGGTAACAACTCATCAATTTCAACTAATAAATAAATAGGCAATAACAGCAACAAGAAGCTAACTTTGGAAAGACCAACATATAACGGGATACTAACAATGTATGCTTTGAAATATGAATACAAGATAGATTTTAAGGAAGTCAAAGGTGGCTCAAATCTGAGTTAAATCTTTCAAATATGCATCCCTGAGTAACAACCTTTTTCCTTACAAGTAAAATCTTTGAAAAACTTATATATAGAAGATTTGAATGACAACCATTTTTCTTTATGCTAACATATAATTCAAATGATAATTGATAAGTTCATTGTACATACCATATAGTAAAGGTTTATTATTCCCCAGACAAACTTAACAGTAAACCTTTCAATCATAAAGGTAATTAACAAATAATTGAGCTCATTAACTCCAATTTTATCATCATTTTGAAAATATTAGGATTTTCCAATCCATGTATAAAATCCACAATCATACTGAAATTGATAAAGGTTTATTATGTACCTTATCTGCGCTCATCAAATAAAGATAAACTATCCTTATGATAAAACAAAGCAAAGCGCTAGATCTCCGTAAAGTCTTAAAAGAATGTGCAAATAATGTCAACAGATCTGCATAAATATCAAAAGTAGCTATGGAACAAGTAACAATAAAGTAATCACGAATCATATAACTTTTGATGTGGTCTGATATAAGAACCAGAAAAATCGAACAACTGGGAGTTCAAAAATTGCAACAGGAAATTCAAATATTTGATGCATAACAAATTCGAATTCAAAGTCGCAACCCACAAACAAAAGCCTTGAAAATCGTATATTTCAATAAATTATTTTTATTACCATTCTTGACATCAAATAATGACTAAAGTCAAAATCCTCCCACTGATGTCAAGATCTAAACATGTTAAATTTACAAAAAATTTATAGCAAACTAACACAAGCATCTAAAAGCTTATCACAAACTTTCATGAAATAAATTAAGTAGTGCTCCATAACAAACTAAGCAAAATAGTTGTTATTAAAAAAAATGATTGTTAAGCAAAACTTAAAATGCGTTAAAGTAAGAAACAGGGCAAGACATGATTTCAGCTTAAATCAAGCTATTTGGAGGCCAACATAACAACACATTCTCCTTTGGGCAGAATGCGCAACCAAGGTCGCAACCGTGGTCAGAACCTCAGATGAGTTAATCAATGAGCATACATCGGATTCAGAAAATTGTCCCCTTTGGGCAGACAAATCCCCTACACCAACGCACCTCCATTAACTTCATCCAACTATTCGATAATAAGTTACTCAAGGACCATACATTGGGTTTAGAGAATTGTCCCCTTTGGGCAGACAAATCTCCTAGACCAGTGTACCTCCAATAACTTCATCGCAAATTAGCTTCTAATCATGACATACAATAACCCCCTTTGGGTAGGAAATTGTACGTGACAATCAGAAACATTCCTCTAATGATAAAAAGAAATTCCACCAATTAATAATGAGTATTCCCACTTTGGCGGGAATCCCCACTATAATCAGTGAAATGCTTTTACCCAGGAATCAATATCTCTTGCCCTTAACCATGATACAGTCCATAAGAAGGTGCATTAAAAAATAAACATCCCTACTCATCATGAATTTAAAACCATTATCATTCTACAAGTTTTACACTTACAACAATCAAAACAATATTTCACAATTAAGTGAATTGACACTTTAAAATTACATGATATATGATAAAAGTATTAATTTTCATAACACCAGCCAAGCACATATACATCATGCACATATCTAAACTATGATATATTCTCTTTCCAGTATATTATTTATTAAATATCAGCTGAAAAATAAATAAATTATAATACATTTGGATCGTTTTCTGGTAGAAATATTTGCGCAGCGAAAAACACAAACAATAAGCTATAGCCACATTTAAACAGTAGATCACAATGCAAGAGGAAGCACTTGAAACGTTCTCACATGCTCACCACAATTTTCAACTTGATCACAGTAATAACCATGAAAGATTATACCGTAATATAAATAATTAAATTCCGAAAATGGAACCACATATGTGCATAACTACCAACTTAACCATTCAATGGAAATTAAAGACATGATTATACAATGCTTTTCAAAATTAAATATTATCACATTGGAGATATCCATAAATTCACTTTTGAATTAATCATGCAATAAATATCTCTAAATTTATACAATTTGTACCACTCTAAGGGAGCACAAATCAACATATACCAAATATTATATTTCCAAATACTTATAAAACTATTGTGACAATAATCACCATCAATAGAAAACAATATGACGTAGATATAAAAAATATTTTTCAAAAATTGTTCCAATAAAAGAGCACAACAATTTACATGTCACAACATTCTAAAAGAATGTCACACCCTTATATAAATACATATTCCAAACACAAATATGAGACAGAGTTAAAAGCTCATTAAGAAGAAATTTCTCTATTTATGCATGTATACAATACATCAATAA
This sequence comes from Calophaca sinica, assembly GCA_037113605.1. NCBI lineage: Eukaryota > Viridiplantae > Streptophyta > Magnoliopsida > Fabales > Fabaceae > Calophaca > Calophaca sinica. The sequence goes on from CM073736.1 coordinate 49,591,517, forward strand.
CCAAAAATATATATATTTTATAACTAACCTCTAAAGGTGTATCACTCATACTTGTGTGTAGGACCAACAAAAGCGGAAGCATCAACTTTATATAAGTTCTCAGATGGCTCATAGAATAAATGTTAGAGAACAATAATTAAACTCATGTCAAATCAAGTCCTACTTTCTAACACATATAAGCTTGAGTATTTTCAAGTTTCAATGTGGCATGTCACAACCAATGACAAGAAGGTCATTAAAAGATACTTTTATATATAACTAAACACAACTTTATTGTTTGTCAAAAATAAATTAAATTGCTCAAAATAAAACTATACGTGCTCAAGCATAAACCAAATATGTTTGATAAATTAAAAGAAATTTTTTTTAATAATTCAAAATTTATCAAACTAGCAATTATTAAAATTAATACTAGTATCAGAATATTCAATAGTTTACTGTTAAGACAAAACACAAATGCATTAGTATATGTAATATGACAAGATATAGCTCCAAAAATAAAACAAGCTATCACATTGAGGCCAGTAAAATGATACATTCACCTTTGGGTAGAATGCACCAACCAAGGTTGAAAAACTCGGTCAAAACCTCGGATGGGTTAATCCATGAGAATACACTGGGTTCAGAAAATTGTCCCCTTTGGGCAGACAATCCCTTAGCCCAATCCATTTCCCAATAACTCCATCTGCAAATAACTTTCAACCACAACATACAACCACCCCCTTTGGGCAGGTAATTGCATGAAATGATTAAAAGCATTCCTCAAACTACAAAGAAATTTTCATGAATCAATACAAGCGGTCCCACTTTGGTGGTAACGGCTCATATCGACGCACAAAAACTCTTGCATAAGAATCATTTTTCTCTTGTCCATAGATAAGACATACCAATGTGCAAGTACATCATTAAATGAGCACCCTTACTGGTCATGCATCAATTCAATTCGCATTCTCAACATGTTTTGTACTTTATAGTGTAACAAGGTAGTCAATTAAAAACACGTATATAAAAAATAATAGCATACAATCATGCGCAACTCTACAGGGAGAGTGAACACTACCATTAAATCCAGAATGTATCATATTATTTTTCTAACATATTTTTCAATTTAATTTTTGTCAGAAAAATAATTAAAAAAGCAATTTAATGTATTATATTTTATCAAAACTATTTAACGCAGCGAAAAAATTCTGGAAACAAGATAGAAAAATAAAGCTCAGAGAGTAGAGCGCAACGCAAAAAATAGCGTAAAAAACGGACTCTTGTAGAGGCCACACTCTCTCTCACTCTCCCTGCCCCGCGAGTGGGCTTCGTTCGCGTGTGTAAAACTTCATCTTCAACCTTCAGGAAGTGCAGAAACGTATTTCCCTGCACGGGTCACTGTTCATGCGGGATTTTTGGTCGAATTCGACCCGTTTCCAAGTGGGTTTTCTTCATAATTAAATTCCTAACAATTCTAGCACAAAATCCTTAATATTAAACAACCAAGACATGAAAAATAAGCTTCAAAATCACGTCCATGGAGAACAATAACCACGACTGTATTTTGCTAATTTCTTCCTCTACAAATAACGAAAAATTACGAAATCGGTCCCAATAGATTCATGTGATCATCTTCTACAAAACCCATATTGTTTCAAGTCCCAATTTCTTGAAAATAATAATTCGAAATTTCACATAAATGGGAAAACGAAAATTGCTTTTAAAAGAAAATTTTCAAATAAAAGAGGATGATTTCGTTCAACAATCGGGTTTTAAATCATATAATAACTGCTCCATCATGATTTAACAATCCGAAAATAAAACCAAAAGAAAAAAAAAATCAAAGAAACCATCGTGATATAAGCCATCGTGATTTAACAATCCGAAAATAGTATAATCCTTTGAAGAATATGCAGATCATGTTATCAAGCGTTAATCAACAATTCACGATTATTCTTATCAAAAAATAAATAAAAATTCACGATTATGATTTTCAAGACTAGGATTCATGAACATCAAGAAAACAAGTTTGCATATTCAAAAGGGGTCCTAATTCATATAATATAGGCTTTGATACCACAATGTAAGAATTTATTAGGATCTATTATATGAAATTAGAACACCGATTAGAGCACTTACTTGTTGAAGACATGATCACGATTACCGAAAACTGTCTCTGCCTTGTAGAGCTCCTGAAATCACGAACTAAGCCTTCCTTTGGCTGGTCACAAACTCCGGTTCTGCTCAACCGATGGCAAACCGTAGACGTGCATATATGATTCCGGTGACGGCAGGGACCTAGCTCTCTATTTATCAACCTTAGGACCACCCATCACGCCAGTGGTTGGCCTACACTGTCTCCCACATAAATCAGAATTAGGTGTCCAAAGGCCCATTACAATCGATCACTTATTTGCGGGCCTGAACATCATCAATTGGATCATAACATTAGCCCGTTTTTGGAAAACTAAAAGGCCACAATTGATTGTAGCCCACAAGAATTATTAGAAATAATTCTAACAATATGCCTGCAAGCATAAATAGATCTAGAGTTTTGACGGTCTTCTATGTAATGTTCATAAAAAAATATTGTATTTTTTGTTTTGAAATCGATTTACTTATTATTAAAAACTGTAATTTCGTAAATGAAAGAGTGAGAGCAAAATCCTTTCACAATGTCGCTGAAGTTTTCTTTCTCAAAGATGAGAGATCCTCTGTAAAGCCTACAACTCCTCCATTTCATCCAAGTTATTAATCTCATCCATCAATAAACTTATTTGCGAATCTAAATTTTCGAAACATTTAGGTTCCACTCCCTTAACTTCCCCTTCATTACTCTCTGATTTCCTTGAAAGCATATACTTTTCGATCGCTCACATCTAGTTCAGCCTAGCTTTTAGTCATAAATGTGAAAGTCTCTATGTTGAAGCCAGCAGCTATTAAATTTAATGGTTTAGGCCCCCAGTTATGATCATCTCCTTTAAAAATTACAGGACAATGATCCAAATTATCTTTTTTTGCCACCCATTGAGCTGAAGATTTCTATCTTGTTATCCAACCATCATAAACCAAAAATCTATCAATTTTACTCATAGCAGAACCATCAGCTTTAAACCAAGTAAAATGATTCCCAATTAAGGGAAGGTTAGTGAAACCTAATTCTTTTGTGAAATTAACAAATTCCAAGATTTCATTTCTGTTAAAAGAAGCACATTTTCGTTTTTTTTTTCGTCCTTATTCTTAACTGAATTGACATATCCTACTATACAACAATCTCCTCACAAAATCCTTTTTATGACATAAGTCCTTCCACATCTTCCTTTTTCTTAACCAACAAACATGATGAATACACATTTACTATAATATAGGAAGTTAGGAACCACCGGTTCGAACACATTATAGAGATGAACGTGAATACAAGAAGGAGGGTTGAATTGTGTTGAAAACTTTTTGTAAACTTAAGACTAAAACCAACTTGAAAACAAGTTCTTTTGAAAACCTTTTTAGTACCGGATGCAGAAAAGGAATCAGACGCTGAAATACAGTTAGTAAAAACTTGTTTTTCTAGTAAAGCAGAAATATAATTAAAGCAATAAAAAAAAAGATAGACATCGATTTATACTAGTTCACCACCAACTGGTAGTTACGTCTAGTCCATTCGTTCTTGAAGGATTTTTCACTACAATCACACTGATTATAAAAACACTTAAGAGCATTCTGCTGTCATAAACTTAACAATACTCTTAACTTCTCAAAACGACTCAGTACGTTCGAGCCTTTGAGGAATCAGCCTATTATAAGGCAATACAAGTTTTACAAAGAAGATTTGAGTATGGAGAAATAACTCTCAACACGAGAGAATGATAAGTTTAAGCACAAAATATATAACTTTCTAAAAGAAAGAATAAGACGCATAAGAATTGTTCACTGTCTGGTTCGCAGAGTGTTTGACACAGAATCTTAGGTTGCTCACTTGAATTGTAATTCTGTAACCTTCTTCAATGGAAGAATTAGAGTATTTATGGGCAGCTCTAAAGTTACCGTTGTAAGGTAAATCAACTCCAATCATTGATTGAGGTAATTTGGGAAAATATCAACAATTCCCTTTCCATGGGAATATTCGAATAGTACACCTTTATTACCGTTTGTACTATTTCCTTTTCCAATCATTTGCAGCCTAGCACAATTTGAAACATGGACGAACTTTGTTCTTTAGCTAAGGGTGTCACATTTAATTCCTCATACTATCAAATTGAGCGCACAATCAAATTTGAATTTATTGCAAGGATTCACTAAGGTAGGAGCAGAAAGACCAAACGTGATTTGCACATGCTTTACTAAAGTACCAGATGCTCGCTGGTTTTGATTATGTTCCATGTGTCATAGTCTCTGAGAATTGGACGCTCGCTTGTATACATATACTAGATGCGAGAAAGGAACCGGATGCAAACATTTCTAGTGTGCTCATCTTCTTGTAAACTTCTTCTTCTTGCTTGAGTGATGCTACAAATATAGATAAATTTATCTCCTACACACTTCAAGACTTATCAGAAGGTAAATTGTTCTCACATAGATACTTTGTTATCATCAAAATTATTGAGGGTTTAAACTTGTCAATCTTTAGGTTCCCAACAAGAGATACTCCCAAAAAACCACTTCCAGAGAACATAAATTTCTTAAACAAAGCAAAAAGATTCCACATGCATGCTATGGATACCATCAGACCTACCAGTAGAATGTTGATAGATCTAGTCAGCATTCAAACCTCCCCACAACAACTTGCACAATTTTGAATCAATAGAAGCATGCTTAGTTTCCTGTCTGTAGAGCCGTCAAAACGGGTTGTGGCCTTTGAGCCAACCCGGCTCACCAAGACCCGGGTCAATGTAAGTCAACCCATTGAACCTCCTGATTAAGGTGGGTTATCCCCGGGTCGAGTCGGGCCAACCCACCCATTTAAAAAATCCAACTTTTTCATAAAATATCTTAGTTTTTAGTTATTTGTCTTTTATTATTTAACTTGTTTTATTTTCCATTTCACAATTCATTCATCATTTTGTTTGTTTTTTAATAGAAAAATAAAAAAAAATATTATTTTATTTTATTTTCTATATTTTTTGGCATTTTTAATTTTTTTCAAAATAATAGGCGAGCCAACCCACTATCCCGGGATGAGTCGAGTCAAGTTGGTATATTTCTAACTCACTAGATCCTAAACCGGTGGTGAGCCAACGAAATGGGCCAGGCTGACCCGATTTGACAACTCTACCTGTATGGCCACAAACGTCAGTATCATATAAGCTATTTTTATAATTAAAGAGAAAATATAGTCAGATTATTTGCACATAAGCTATAAATTATTTTTATAAGTTATCCTTGAGAACTTATCGAATTAATCTGAAAACAACTTATAAACATATTATAATGTATTTTCATAAACTCTTTCAAATACTCTACAAGTATTTATGTCGGTAGATAAGACCACATAAATTGCTTATAACTCAATCTAAAGAAGCCTAAATCAATAAAAATCACTTTCTATATAGAATTATTAATGGTATAAGAGTAACAAAATTATTAATGATATAAGAATGGTAAATCTCTACTGTCAAATAAAGAATAATTTCCTATTTTGTGGATATAGAGAGAGAATACATAAATGTGAATCTATAATAAAAAAAAGTGAATAATTAATAAGGAAAAAAGTAAGCAATTAATGATTTTTATCGTGTACAATGTTGTACACATTAGAAAAACCGTCATATTAATATAAAATTTTAACACTTTTAATTAGCTTTTCTCACACTAACTTTTATTCAATATTTTTTTTTGACAAATATTCAATATATATACATAATGTTCAGTGGCGGAGCTAGCCACTTTTCTACGAGGGGGCCAAATATAAAGAGTAATTTTTTTTATAGACAAAATAAACTACTAATTTCTTTTAGTAATAAACTACTATTTCGGTCTGAAATATAAGCAAAAAAAGTGTCTAAAATATAAGCAATCTGAGTATTTTTTTTAGTGTAAGTACTTTATCTGATAAACGTATTATATTACTACACTGGGGTAGCGACCTGAGTATTTTTTGGGGTAGCGAAATTCTATATTACTATACTGGTCTTTAGTAAATTTTTTTTTTGCTACCCCATTGATACACTACCCTCCGCCACTGATAATGTTATTAGTTTAGTACACGAACTATTAAGCGGAGTGCGCATGATCTCTGTATAGTGGAAGCTTACGATCTCGGCAATCCACCATCATCTTGTTATTGCATCCATTTTAGTAGTATAAATAATAATTGTTTTTATGGAGTCATGCTGCTGATCAATGCGTAAACCCTAATATTTGCAGAATGCAGCCTCAAATTGGTACTCAAACTAACTGTAATTTTATTTTGGGGATAGACAACAACTTTTTTTTCTGTTTTGACAAAATTTAGCTTGGGGGTTTGATTAGTAGTCAGAGGTAGGTTTTTTTTTTAAAAAAAATAAAAAAAGAAGTCAGAGGTGGGTACTATCTTGAATAAAGTATACAATGCTACGATGCATGTTCAAGATCAAGGTTATCAAAACCGGACCGAATACTGAACCGGTGTAAGAACTGGTTCAAGGTTCAAAGGTCGGATCGAGGTCGAACCGGGGTCGGACCGGAAACGAATTAAATTATATTTTTAAAATTTTTAATATAACATATAAAACACTAATAAACAAAAAATAACATAATATTCATAACATCACAACATAAAAAATTAAACTATGCTTAAAATATTATATGTCAACATATAACATGCAAAAATTACATATTAAACTAAAATAAATATGTTATAATAACTTTCTAATATTCAATAATTACAAATACTATAATGTAAGTATTTTCATAATTTATATTAATATATAAATTAATTTTAAATTTTATTATAATATTTAATTTAACCCATCAACGTGAAAAAATGGATATAAAATCTCTTATGTGTCAAAAATAATGTCATTTACCATTTTTAAAAAATAAAATAAAAAATAAAAAATTAATTTTTGTTGAACCGCCCGGTTCCCGGTTTTGTCCAGTTTCTTTCCGGTTTTTAGGCCGGTTCGACTACAATCTGATTTTAAGGTTCAAACAGACCGGACAGGGGTCCGGTTCCCGGTTCAACTGGTCGGACCGGCCGGTCCGGTCTGGTTTTGACAACTATGCTCAAGACATAATATAATTACAAGCGATGGCACATTTTTTAATATTAACTAAATTAACTAAATTAACTAAATTTCATACATTATAAAATGGGAATGCTTTTAATATGCATCTCCCCTCCTTGTTATAAACAGAACAGAAAATAAGAAAAAAAGATGATAGAAATATAAAGTCAATGACTAGTTCTTTAGGAACTAGGATTCACAGGCTAGTTCTTCAAAAACCAGCTCTGATATTTGTATTAGTAATCTTCTCCAAAAGTGTAACCAATGACAAACCTAATGCTCCTTTTTATAGACGTATTTGACTCTTAATTTATGAGCCAAATCAGGGAATAATAAATGGGGAGCAATCACATAATATTCTAAGATATGATAGATAGTAATCCATAAATACATATATTTACAACACTTCCCCTTGGATGACTATACGCTATGAATATGTCTCGTTAAAACCTTGCTAAGAAAAAATCAGTGGGATAAAAACTTAGCGAAGAAAAAAGAGTACATATTCATAGTGATATACTTCCCCTCAAGAAATAAAGTCCTTTGGTTGGCACATTCCAATGTAGTGCACATGTTTCTTGAAAGTTGAAGTTGGAAAGGCCTTTGTGAATACATCTACTGGGTTGTCACTTGAACGAATTTTGTAAACATCAACATCCCCTTATTTTGGAGTTCATGAGTATAGAAGAATTTTGGTGAAATGTATTTCGTTCTATTGCCCTTTATGTAGCCACCTTTAATTTGTGCAATACACGCTGCATTATCTTCGTACAACGTTGTTGGCTTGTCATCTTCTTTCACCAATCTGCATGCTCCTTTAACATACTGGGCCATGGTTCTTAGCCAGATGCACTCTCGACTTGCTTCATGAATAGCTAGTATTTCCGAATGATTTGATGAGGTGGCAGTGATTGTTTGCTTCACAGATCTCCAAGATATAGCAGTTTCTCCATACGTGAAGACATAACATGTTTGCGATCAGGCTTTATGAGGATCAAAAAGGTATCCAGCATCAGCATATATATCCTACCAACTCTGACTTTACTCCACTTGCATAAAATAAATCCATGTCAGATGTACCACAGAGGTAACGAAGGACTTGTTTGACTCCATTCCAATGTCTTCGAGTTGGTGCTGAACTAAACCTTGCTAACAAGTTTACTGCAAATGCTATGTCAGGTCTGGTGCTATTTGCAAGGTACAAAAGTGCTCCAATGGCACTAAGATATGGTACATCGGGACCAAGAATTTCTTCATCATCTTCTCATGGACGAAAAGGATCTTTTTTCACATCAAGTAAACAAACGACTATTGGAGTGCTTAATGGATAAGCTTTGTCCATATAGAATTGTTTCAAAACCTTTTCAATGTAAGAAGATTGATGAACAAATATTCCACTTGTGAAATGTTCAACTTGAAAACCAAGACAAAATTTTTTCTTTCGAAGATCCTTCATTTGAAATTCACTTTTTAAGTATTCTACAGTCTTAGAGATCTCTTCTGGATTCCCTATTATATTTAAATCATCAACATATATTGCTACTATGGCAAGTCCAGAATTTGTTTTCTTGATGAAAACACAGGGGCAAACAGGATTACTCTCATAATTGTTTTTCAATAGATATTCACTCAAACGAGTGTACCACATTCGTCCTGATTGCTTATAAGGATCTTTGTAATTTAACAAAGTACTTCTATCGAGGTATTGAATTGCATGCTTCAGGCATCTTAAATCCTTCAGGGATTTTCATATAAATGTCATTATCCAATGACTCATATAAGTAAGTTGTCACTACGTCCATTAGACGTATGTCTAGTCCTTCAGAGACTGCCAAACTAATCAAAAAATCTAAAAGTGACTGCATCCATAACCGGGGAATATGTCTCTTCATAATCTATACCCGGCATTAGTGAGAAACCTTGCGCTACAAGCTGTGCCTTGTATCTCACAATTTCATTCAATTCGTTTCTTTTACATACAAAAACCCACTTATATCCAATGGGTTTGACATCTTTAGGTGTCTGGTCTACTGATCCAAATATTTTATGTTTAGCTAATGAGTCTAACTCAAATTGTATTGCCTCTTTCCATTTTGGCCAATCATTTCGATGTCGACATTCTTCTACAGTTTGAGGCTCAGACACATTATCATTTATTATATCAGAAGCAACTGCATATAAGAACACATTATCAACAACAAATTTATTCCTTTCTTTCATATTTTCGGATGTCAATGAGATCTCATGATTTGCCGGTACCGTGACCACTTCTGGAGTTACCTCTTTGGAAATATGGGTTTGTTGATCTATGTTCGTGTTGACCTTTTCTGGAGTGTCACTTTGCAATTCTTTTACTCCCCTTTTCTTGCGGGGAACAATATTCTTAGCCCCAATAGGTCTACCACGCTTCTGGCGTGCTTTGCATTCATTAGCTGCCATCCTTGCAAGTTGTCCTTTAGGGAAAACCAACCGTGCCGGAGCATTTGCAGCAGGCACACCTAATTTAGTGACTTTTTGGGTGTTTGTAAAAGTATCTGGCAACTAGTTTGCAACATTTTACAAATGAACTATTCTTTGAACTTCAAGTTCACGTTGATTTGTGCGTGTATCCAACATGGATAACATTGGTGTGTTCCAACAAACTTCTTGCACTTGTATTCCTTTACCCTTTTCCTCCCCTAATGGGGGGAATATAGATTCATCAAATTGACAATCTAAGAATCTTGCTCTAAAAAGATCACATGTTAAAGGTTCTAGATATCTAATGATAGATGGAGAATCAAAACCAACATAGATTCTCAGGCGTCTTTATGGACCCATTTTAGTGCGTTGAGTGGGTGCAATAGGTACATATATAGCACAACCAAAAATTTTGAGATGAGATATATCAGGTTGTTGGCCAAAAACAAGTTGTAAAGGTGAAAACTTGTGATATGCAGATGGTCAGATTCGAATCAAAGATGCAGCATGCACAATAGCATGTCCCCAAGCAGATGTAGGAAGCTTTGATTTCATAAGCATGGGTCTAGCAATAAGTTGTAAACGTTTAATGAAAGATTCAGCTAAACGATTTTGAGTATGAACATACGCAATTGGGTGTTCAACACTAATTCCTACTGACATGCAATAGTCATAAAATGCTTTTGAAGTAAATTCACCCGCGTTATCTAGACGAATAGTTTTGATAGGATGGTCAGGAAAACTTGATCTTAACTTTATTATTTGAGCCAGAAATTTAGCAAAAGCAACATTTCTAATTGAAAGCAAGCAAACATGCGACCATCGAGTAGAAGCATCAATCAAAACCATAAAATATCTAAATAGCCCACAAGGTGGGGTGAATTGGGCCACATATGTCACCTTGTATTCTCTGTAAAAAGGAAGGGGACTCCAAAGGTAATTTAGATGGAGAAGGTCTAATAATTAATTTACCTTGAGTACAAGAAGTACAAAAATAATCATTGGGTAAAGGAAGTCTATGATCCTTTAATAAGTGACCATGTGCATTTTCAATGATACGTCGCATCATAGTTGAACCAGGATGACCAAGATGATCATGCCAAAGCATAAAAGTTTTAAGATTCGGGCACTTTCGGTGCATATAATTTGACTCTGTCATCCTTATTTTTGTAAAAGATAACCCTGATGAAAACTTTGAAGTTTCTCTAAGATGAACTTTTCATTTGAAGTTCCAGAGGAAATATAGAGATATTCTGAATCTCCTTCATTTTTTGTTTCAATATGATATCCATTACGACATATATCTTTGAAACTTAGTAGATTTCTTTGGGATCTACTAGAATACAGTGCATCATCAATGCATAATTTGTCCCTCTTGGGAATATAAGACATGCTCTTCTGGAGCCTTCAATCATGTTTACAGTACCAGATATTGTATTAACATTAATTTCAACTAATGTTAATTGTGCAAAATACTTCTTATCACGAAGAATTGTGTGGGTTGTACCACTGTCCACTAAACATATGTCTTCCTCCATATTATCGAGAGTATTTTGCAATATCTAGTAATATAAAAAAATTATTTTAAGGATAAGGAAAGAAAATTATAACATGACGTAAAATTTAATACTATTCATAAAATATATGACAAAATTCAAATAACATAAATAAGCTTTAACATATGAAAATATCCAAATAACATAAACGAATAAAACTTAAGCATATGATAGTTTCTAGACTCAATGATATCTCAAAAGTAAATATTTTCATCCCCATCCGCTGAAGTCTCTTTGTTAAGAGATTCAGAGAAGTTTGCTTCAATATTTTTTTTTCTTTTTGCCTTTTGAGATGCCTTATAAAGATCAACCAGATGTTTTGGGGTGTGACCGAGACCAATGGCCTTTTGCCCCACATCTATAGCAAACATAGTCATTGTTTTGCACTTTCTTGCTTTCAAAAGGAATTTACGCAATTGTTTCTACGATTGTAATTTGGTGATTCTGGACCGATTACTAGGACAATCGTAAGTTGATTCTTCAGGACCAACAACTTAAAATCCATATTTCAAATTTGTTGAAATCATATAATGGTACTTCAAGACCAATAAAAAAGGCAATGATTTTGGTTATTCATTTACATAGTACTTTTGGACCAATCGTAAAGAAAATATTAGCATTAGTACTTCAGGACCAATAACATGCAATATTCGTGAAGCAATATTAGTATTGATACTTTAGGACCAATAATAGGTAATATTAGCAATAGTACTTCAATACCAAGTATTAGCGGTGGGAAATATAAAATAAAATATCAATAATACAAGTAAAACAATTGATGACAATACATTACTACATGAAAGAAAAGTAGTAAACATGCGGATAAAAAAAAATGATACTAACACATTGAAGAAAAAAAATGATACTAACGTGTTATGAAGTCAATGCCTAGTTTTTCAGGAACTAGGATTCGCAGGCTATTTTTTCAGGAATCAGCTCTGATATTTGTATTAGTAATCTTCTCCAAAATTGTAACCAATGGCAAACCTAATGTTCCTATTTATAGATGTATTTTACTCTCAATTTATAAGTCAAATCAGGGAATAATAAATGGGGAGCAATCACATAATATTCTAAGATATGATAGATAGTCATCCATAAATACATATATTTACAACACTCCTAAGTTTTTAATTTATGTATGATTGGTCAATTTATTTCCAAACTAAGAAAACTATAATATTATTCCTCTAAAAAAACTATAATATTACAGAAAAAAGGGAAAAATATATTTATGGTTAGTATAAAATTGGCAAATTTTGATTTTGTTCATATAAAAAAATTTAATCATTTTTAGTCTCTGAAAAAATTTAAAAATTGTGTGTTTTGAGTCCCTGATAAGGGGCTAAAGAGAGACTAACACAACACAACATTATTCTTGTTAAATATAGGAATTAAAAATGAATAAAATTTTTATAGGAGCTAAAACCAAATTTTATAGATATTTAACCTAAAAAACTAGTTTAATTCTTGGCACAAAATAGCTACCATATGTTTTTTTAAGGAAAGTAACAGAAAAGGAAAAAAAAACTAAGGAACTAAGCGGGGTGTAATACACCCTATAACATCAAAATAAAAAAGCAGATTAAGATTTGGAGGAGCCTCTGTAAGGATAGTCCGCGAAACTGTTTGCTTCCTGGTAAATGTGAGACACCGAAACTTGCCAATTTGAAGCTCGCAAAAGATAAAGAATTTCCAAAAGGAGAGGTTGCAATGCTGAGGCAGAAGAGTAACCATTTTGAACAAGGCATAGTATCGCAAGAGAGTCGGTCTCAATAAGGAGGGAGGAAAGAGCTAATTGTCGGGCAAGCTTCAAACCAAGGTGTAACCCTCAGTGTTCAGCTTAAATGATAAATGAGGTTCCAATATTACAATAGAAAACTTTACTGAAGGGTCCTCTAGAATCCCGAAGTAATCCTCTGTAAGCTGCAGATCGAGTAGTGGAGCAATAAGAACCATCCACATTGAGCTTCAAAGAGGAGCTTGGGGTGAAGTCCAAGCTTTGTGAAGCACCTACCTTTGCTTTCTGAAGTAGATAGGCATAGATTTAATATCTTGCTGAATGATATGGACATAGTTATGAACCACATGGTCAACGTGAGTTCCCAACTCAATCTTTCCCTTAAAGACTAGTCTGTTGTGATCACTGCCAAAGTGACCAGATAGTGATAGCAAAATAAGTTGGCCAGGGATAATTTTGGATATCAATACCCTTAGTGTGAAGGTTCCAGTTGATCCAAACATAAAGTCCCAAGCTAAGAAACCTACTCAGTTGATTTAGGGTAACAATATGATCCCAATAGCTTCTAAATCATCACAATCTAGTAGAACATGCATGATGGACTCGTTTTGCATACCACAGTGGTTATAGAGAGCATCATGAAACATGTTCTAATGCACACTTTCCTTGTTTGTGCATAACTTTTCATGGCAAAGTTTCCACAAATAGCACAAACATTATGTGGTATGTGCCAATTCCAAGTCCTAAGCAACCTTAAAAATAGAGTTTTGTGGGGGATCTTGATAAGTGTGAGCAAGATAATTGTAAGCAGACTTGAGAAAGAACAAGCCATCACTTGTGAGACTCAAGTAGGGATAGTTATTAACCCCTTGATGGGAGGCTTAATACTCGTGATCTTAGAGAAAACATCAGCGGGTAGAAGGGAATGAATCTTGTTCCAATTCTAATTGCATTCAGAATCATGAGAAAGCACCTGGAATTCATTACACCTCCTAAAATGGCTGAGAAAACTCTATCTTTTAGTAATCCATGGTCGTAAAACTAGACATCTTGCCAGAAGCACAATGTGAATCCGTTGTTGATGATACAAGATTGATTTGATTCAACATGAGTCCAAATAGTAGAAATCCCCCTCCAAATAAGAGTGGCACGATGATAAGGCTTGACCGCTCCTGACACAAGTATTTTGCTCAAAGGATTCTCACCCAAAGTTTGTCTAGCGAAGCTATCAAGTGTCAAGCCAATTTCGTCATATTAGTTTGGTTTAGAGTATGAAGGCTACGAAAACCAGGTCCTCTCTCCTCTTTTGGTTGACAAATTGTATCCCAAGAAATTAAATGGCATTTGTGATGATCATTTGTGCTCCCCCAAATATAATTGCGTCATAATCTCTTATCTTCCTCACAAATCAAGACTGGTATGTAAGAAGTTTGGACAACATAACTCATAATGGCCATAAGGCAAGATTGTTCTAAGGTTATATGGCCCCCAAGAGATAGACAGGAGGATTTCCACCCTGAGAGCTTCTTTCTGATCTAATTACGCAAGAAAGTAAAGGAAAATTTGGTCATATGTTGGTGGAGCATGGAGGCTCCAAGGTAAATACCTAGATTATTGGTATGTGTGATCTCAAGCTCATTGCTGAAGAGGGAAATGTTATGACTAACATTGCTCGAGAAAAATACTACATATTTAGTAAAGTTAATTTGTTGTCCAAATGCCTCACAAAAGCATCATATGAAATTTTTTATGACATCTATTTGGGAAGAAGAAGCCTCGTCTACTAAGACAATATCATACGGCAAAAAAATATGTGGGATAAATGCTCCTTATGACCCCTCTACCCAAACTCAAGGGATACCAAGTATTTTGATCCATCGCATCTTGAATCATATGACTAAGTGTCTCCATACAAAGGATTAAAACACATGGTGAGATTTGATCACCCTAATGCAAACCTCGAGAAGAATCAAAGCTTGGAATAGCTTTACCATTCCAATTAACCGAAATAGATGTAGTTGAAATGAAAGCCTTAATGATAGCTTGGATATGAGAAGGGATACCAAGAAGGGAAAAGTATCAGCCACAAATTTCCAAT
This sequence comes from Calophaca sinica, assembly GCA_037113605.1. Lineage (NCBI taxonomy): Eukaryota > Viridiplantae > Streptophyta > Magnoliopsida > Fabales > Fabaceae > Calophaca > Calophaca sinica. Next base: position 49,606,556 of record CM073736.1, read on the forward strand.
CCAAGCAGTCAAAAGCTTTCTCTAGATCTAGCTTCAAAATGATGTAGCCTTTTCCACCTTTCATATGGTTCATGGTATAGATAGTGTAACACCTGAGGACGAGATCGACATCGTATTAGGACGACGTATCGAGACCTCGACCAAGACCTTGTGTCGAGATCCCGTGACTAGATCGTTTGCCGAGATCATTTGTCGAGCTGATGAGACCACGTGCACTAGCTGCTGAGCTGAGGAGGTCGCGTGTCGAGTTGATGAAGTCGCGTACCGAGCTGATGAGGACGCAAGTCGAGCTGAGGAGACCGCGTTCACGAACTCGTGTTAGAACTTTGTACGCTTGCACGAGCACTCTTGTCGACATCGTGTCGAGATGACACCTCGTATTCTTTCGAACGTTATTCAGCGTTATTATTATATTGTTTGTAATTATTACATTGTCGGCTTGCCGTTGACCGACAGAGTAGAGGGTAATTATGAGAGGAACGAGTTAACGGGTAGATGATTGATGGGATTGGCATCTTATAGCTGGAGTTACGTTTATACCCCTTTCTCGCCGCTGTATACCACGACCGATTCCCTCACACTCATTCTTTCTCTTTTCTTCTTTCTTCCTTCCTTCTGCTCTGTGTTTCGTTGTTTTCTTCAAAAACTTCCATCGACGAAACCGTGAGTTCCATCGAGATTCTGCACAAGCTTTCTTCATCAATCTTGTTCATCATCAACTTCTCGACCCATATCTCGTCTGATCGACCATCACCGTTGAGGTATGAAGAACAGATTTTCTTTTCATCTGTGCTACTGTTTAGCGCTAATTCTTCTTCCATTTTTAACCAGTTTTATGCTTCTAAATCATGTCAAATTGATGGGTTTTCTTCTTCACGATATTACCTATCTTTTTAACCGATTAATTGGGCTTGTAAAACAAATTTCTTCCTTTGTTTTTCTGCAATCGGCAGTGCCCAGAAACCTCCATTTTTGGTTCGTTTCGATTTCTTGTTTTTCATTCGTTGCTTCTGGTTATTGTTGTTGTCGATCTATCTGTTGAAGCATCAGATAACTTTTTCATGAAATTTTGATCGAAATCCCTAACTTTGTGTTAGAGGAAAAATATCTTTCAGTTCTTGAGTTTTATATTTTTCTGGGTTGTGGTTGAGTTTGGGGATGAGAGAGCTAGATGTATTGGAACCCATAGATCGATCTGAGTTGTGTTTGTTTTAGGAAGTCTGATTCCCGAGATCGAGTGATTCCGAATCAAGGTGTACGGGAAAGCGAATCCAAGGACGCGGAAGCAGCAGAATCCAGATCGAGGACTGTACGTGTCGAGGTCGATTGAGGACGGTATGTGTCGAAGTCGTTGTCGAGCTCGTTGAAGACAGCCGTGTCGAGATCGAGTAAGAGAAGTCGTTGTCGAGCTCTTTGAAGACAGCTGTGTCGAGGTCGTTGTCGAGCAGCATTAACTTGGAGTTCGGTAAGGGCGCTTCACATTTATACTTGTTATAGTATGCTAGTGTAAGGGCAACTCCTAGAAATCTCTAAGGCTTTATTTTATAAGTCCTTAAGTAAGGGCATTTCATATTCTACGTGGTTATGTTATACTTTGCTGTTTGCTTATATTTTTATGTCGAGCTTATCTTGAATTGTTGAGAAGTTGACCCTTTCCCGTGGTGCCTTCAATCCATGACGGTTACCCAGGCGATGTCGAAGCGCGAGGAACTTCGGCGATGAGACGATGCCGAGGAGGAGCTCGACGAGGACCCGAGTGACGACCTCTATCTGTCGTGATTGTTTGTTTATTGGATATTTGTTTTCTGAGGACTGTACTTCGTTTTTCTTTTGTGTTCGAGGTCGTGACCAGTTTGGGCAGTGTTGTTTTGTTGCTACAGGGTAGACTGGTGGTCTTACTTTTGGAGCGACCCTGCGTGGGAGTCTGTGGAAGTACCCCAGGGTATGATTCCTCTTTTGACGTCGTCGTACCTTAGGTGTATTTTCTTTACACATTTGCTACTCTGTATTTTGTATACATTATTATTTCGAGTGATATATATATGTGTATGTTATGCATGTATGTTTTATTAGAATTTAAGTCTTGTGTCTTAGTTGCACCATGTTTCGAAAAGCTGTAATTACTCTGATGTGCACGAGTTGGTTTTATAAAAAAAAAACATATCGTATTTTAAAAAAAAAGACACAAGAGTTTTGTTTTTAAAACACATCTCATATAGGTTTATGTTGAGCTCGGTGTGTTGAGCTCGGTAACTCGAGTTCGGTATATTGAGCTCGGTAGCGGTCCTAAAGCGGTCGTTCTGACTTTGGTATCGAGCTTGATTCGGTTCGACCGAGCCGTGCATAGAATTTGACTGGTCACTATGTCGGGTTATGTGTGTTGGGTACCTAGTTGTATTATGTTGATTCTTTGTTTGATTAAGTGAAGCACTTATTGCTTGAAAAATTGTTTGAACTGTTTCTTGATTGAAGCGGTGTGTTTTAACACATCCTTGTTGTGAGATTCTGACGGGGTTTTGAACTTTGTGGAATCTAATGCCACCTCGTAGGAATACGACATCCGCAACCGAGAACGTCGACATGGAACGAGCTATTCAAGCTATGACCGAGATGGCGGCAGCCATGGCTCAACAATCACCTGCAACTCAACAAAGGCTAACGCGATGGCTCAGCCAGACGGCGTTAACTTCGGCGAACTTGCGGCAAAGAACGGCGAAGCGAGCGTAATCTTTGGCGAGAGGATTGGCCGACTTCAGGAAGCATGATCCACCGGGTTCTACGGTGAGCCAAATCCGGATAAAGCTGATCTTTGGATGCAAGAGATCGAGAAGATCTTTGAGGCACTTCATTGCGGGACAACGTGAAGGTCGACTATGCCACCTACTTACCGCTAGGAGACGCAGAGTATTGGTGGAGAGGTGAAGCAACGTTTATAGCGTAACATCGCGAGATGACCTGGGAGCTTTTTCGTGAAAGGTTTTTGGACAAGTACTTCCTGGATCGCACGAGCCGAGAAGGAGCGGGAATTTCTTCAATCGGCAAAGAAGGCAACTCGATAGTGTCCGAGTATGCGCCAAGTTCGAATCGTTGGCGAGGTATTTCAGTCCATTCCGTGATCGAGTTGACCAGAGATGGTTAAGTGAGAGATTCCAACGGGGATTGAGATTCGACATTCAAGTCGATGAGTGTCGTTGAGGATCGAAATCTCCAAGAGTGATTGATCGATGTGTCGAGGTAGAAGGAGTGAGGAGCCACAAGAAGAAGATTGTTGTGGGCGGACCGGTGAGACCCCAGAGTGCGGCGTTGATTTGCACGTAAAGAAACAACCGCAGAAGAGGCCTTACGACCGACCTCGGGGAACAACAACAGGGACGATGTCGTCCGATGACCCAAGTACCGAGGAGTGGAGGTCGGACCGGTGTCGAGGTGATTTGCTACCGATGTGGAAAGCGGGACATTACGCGAGTAACTGTACTCGGAAAGGAGGTGTGTTTCAACCGCAAGAAGCCAGGGCATTTTGCTAAGGATTGTCCTACACCTAAAGTGAGCAAGCGATGCTTGCGGCAAAGGCCAAAGGGAAGCGTCAAGTGGCTAAAGGCGAGTTTTCTGCATGAGTGGCGAGGAAGTTGAGCGAGTGATGATCTTATCCAAGGTGAATGTGAGATCGAGGGTAAATCCTTATCCGTTCTTTTTGATTCTGCAACCCATTCCTTTATTTCTTCGATTGTGTGAACCATTTGAACTTGACCGATCGCTTTACCGCTTAAATTAGTAGTTACAACCCCAAATGCTAAAACCTTAGTCACAAACACGCATGTCTTAATTGTGTAGTGATTATTGAGTAGAAAGTTTGTGGTCAATTTGATTTGTTTGCCTCTTAAGGGCTTAGATGTTATCCTCGGGATGGATTGGTTGTCACACCACCATGTCCTTTTGGTGTGCGTAAAGCGTAATTTTTCCAGACCTTGGAGTCTCCAATTATCTTTCGCGAACGTATTGGAGTTTCTTTGAAAGAAGGAACTAGGGAATACATGTATCTAGCTAGTTCTGAGTTTTCAGCGGTCGACGTGAAGAATGTACCGGTGGTGTGTGACTTTGAGGGCGTTTTCAGAAGGCGTGCCGGGATTACCACCAAAGACGAGAGGTCGAGTTCTCCATCGACCGATTCCAGGAACAGGACCGATTTCCAAAGCGCCATACGGGGATGTCTCCTGCCGAGATGAAAGAGTCAAGTCCCGGATCGAACACTTGGAGTCGAAGCAATTCATACGACCGAGCGTGTCACCGTGGGGAGCTCGGTGTTGTTGGTTAAGAAGAAGGATGGGCGATCAAGGTGTGCGTGGACTATCGCGAGCTCAACAAGGTTACCGTGAAGAACCGTTATCCGTTACCACGTATTGGCGACTTGATGGACCAACTTCGTGGAGCGGCGATCTTTTCAAGATAGACTTGAAGTCGGGCTACCATCAGTTCGGCGTGAAGGAGGAAGATGTCGCCAAAACAGCTTTCAGGACTAGATACGGTCACTACGAGTACTTGGTGATGCCGTTTGGAGTGACGAATGCGCCAGCTGTGTTTATGGACTACATGAACAGGATTTTCCATTCGTTTTTGGATCAATTCGTTGTAGTGTTCATCGACGACATATTGATTTACTCGAGGAACCGAGAAGAGCACGCAGAACACTTATGTCGAGTACTGCAGATATTACGAGATAAGCAACTCTATGCCAATCTGTCGAAGTGTGAATTTTGGCTTGAAGAGGTGAATTTTCTTGGTCACGTGATTTCCAGAGAAGGGATAGCTGTGGATCCAACTAAGATTGAGGCGGTGATAGCATGGGAACAGCCTAAGACGGTTACCGAGATCAGGAGTTTTGTCGGCTTAGCAGGATATTACCGAAGATTCATTGAAGGTTTCTCGAAGATTGTCGCGCCTCTTACACGATTGACGAGGAAGGATCAACCTTTTGCTTGGACCGAGGAGTGCGAAGCCAGTTTTCAACGACTGAAGGAGCTTTTGACGACAGCGCTTTGTCGATTTTGCCTCAACCCGAAGAGCCTTTCGAGGTGTATTGTGATGCGTCACACCAGGGATTGGGATGCGTCTTTGATGCAACATCGGAAGGTGGTCGCGTATGCTTCTAGACGACTTAAGATTCACGAGAGGAACTACCCTACTCACGACTTGGAGCTAGCGGCAGAGTTTTTCTTGGCCGAAGATATGGAGGCACTACCTTTACGGGAGCACTCTTACTGTTTTCAGCGATCACAAGAGCTTGAAGTACCTGTTCGACCAGAAAGAACTCAACATGCGTCAACGTAGATGGACAGAATTTCTCAAGGACTACGACTTTACGTTGGAATACCATCCCGGTAAGGCTAACGTAGTAGCAGATGCGTTAGTAGGAAGAGCGTTTTAACCTCGGTAATGATGATCAAGGAGTTGGAGATGCTCGAGAAGTTCGAGATTTGAAGTTGGGTGTCGAAGTTTCACCGGGAAGCCGAGATTTGGTATGCTTACCATTTCTAACAGTTGTTGGGCGAGATCCGAGACCAGCAAGTTCATGACGAGCTTCGCAAGAGAAGATTCGATTGATAAGCGCAAGGAAAGCGACGAATTTCAGGTCGGGCGGGCGACATCTTGAGGTGCAATGGCCGAGTGTGCGTACCTAACGTATCCGAGCCGAGGAAGTTGATTCTCGACGAAGCGCATAAGAGCAACTTTAGTATTCATCCCTGAGTTACGAAGATGTATCAAGACTTGAAGAAGCATTTTTGGTGGTCGGAATGAAGAAGCAAGTGGCGAGTCGTAGCCGTGTTTAACGTGTCGGCGAAGGTGGAGCACCAACGACTGCGGGAATGCTACAATCGCTGACGTGCGGTATGGAAATGGGACAAGATTTCCATGGATTTCGTTGTAGGTTTGCGAAGACGCAGAAGAAGAATGATTCGATTTGGGTGATCGTCGACCGATTGACCAAATCTGCTCATTCTTGCCGGTGAGGTCGACATACAACGTGGAAAAGGCGACCGAGATCTACATCGCGGAGATAGTACGACTTCATGGAATACCCTCTTCGATCGTGTCGGACCGAGATCCGAAATTCACGTCTCATTTTTGGAGGGAATTGCAGGAGGCGATGGGAACCGAGCTCGAGCTTAGCTTCGGCATATCATCCACAGATCGACGGCCGACCGAGAGAACGATCCAATCGCTTGAAGATTTGTTGCGAGCTTATGCGTTAGATCACCGAGGAAGTTGGGACGACGTCTTACCATTGGTGGAGTTCACATACAATAACATTTCCATGCGAGTATTGGGATGGCACCTTTTGAAGCGGCTGTATGGGCGGAAATGTCGACGCCTCTTTGTTGGTACCAGGGCGGCGAGCGTCGTAGGACCAGATATGATCCAGCGGACTACCGAAGATCCGTTTGATCGAGAGATCGGATGCGAACATCTCAAAGTCGACGTAAGAGTTATGCGGACCAACGACGTCGACCACTCGAGTTCGAGGAAGGAGAACATGTATTTCTTAGAGTCACCCCACTTTGGAGTTGGTCGAGCGATCAAATCCAAGAAACTTACCCTAAATTCATTGGACCTTACCAGATTCTTCGTCGTATTGGTCGGTGGCATATCGATTGCCTTACCCCCATTCTTGTCGAACATCCACGACGTCTTCCACGCCTCACAATTGCGGAAGTATGTTTCCGACCCTTCTCATGTCATCGAACCGGATGTGATTCAACCGAAGGACGACCTATCTTTGAAGCGTCACCAAAGAAGGATCGTTGATCGGAAAGCCAAACAAATTCGCGGAACAAAGAGATCCAACTTGTCAAGGTTGTGTGGGATCAAAAGACGGGAGATGCGACTTGGGAGCTGGAGGAGAAGATGAAGACTCGATAGACTGAACTTTTCTCGAGGTAAGAATCTTATTTGCAATTTCGAGGACGAAATTTTTTAGAGGAGAGATTGTAACACCTGAGGACGAGATCGACATCGTATTAGGACGACGATCGAGACCTCGACCAAGACCTTGTGTCGAGATCCCGTGACTAGATCGTTTGCCGAGATCATTTGTCGGTGATGAGACCACGTGCACTAGGCCGAAGTGAGGAGGTCGCGCGTGTCGAGTTGATGAAGTCGCGTCTCGAAATGATGAGGACGCAAGTCGAGCTGAGGAGACCGCGTTCACGAACTCGTGTTAGAACCTTGTACGCTTGCACGAGCACTCTTGTCGACATCGTGTCGAGATGACACCTCGTATTCTTTCGAACGTTATTCAGCGTTATTATTATATTGTTTGTAATTATTACATTGTCGGCTTGCCGTTGGCCGAAGCAGTAGAGGGTAATTATGAGAGGAACGAGTTAACGGGTAGATGATTGATGGGATTGGCATCTTATAGCTGGAGTTACGTTTATACCCCTTTCTCGCCAGCTGTATACCACGACCGATTCCCTCACACTCATTTCTCTTTTCTTCTTTCTTCTTCCTTCCTTCTGCTCTGTGTTTCGTTGTTTTCTTCAAAAACTTCCATCGACGAAACCGTGAGTTCCATCGAGATTCTGCACAAGCTTTCTTCATCAATCTTGTTCATCATCAACTTCTCGACCCATATCTCGTCTGATCGACCATCACCGTTGAGGTATGAAGAACAGATTTTCTTTTCATCTGTGCTACTGTTTAGCGCTAATTCTTCTTCCATTTTTAACCAGTTTTATGCTTCTAAATCATGTCAAATTGATGGGTTTTCTTCTTCACGATATTACCTATCTTTTTAACCGATTAATTGGGCTTGTAAAACAAATTTCTTCCTTTGTTTTTCTGCAATCGGCAGTGCCCAGAAACCTCCATTTTTGGTTCGTTTCGATTTCTTGTTTTTCATTCGTTGCTTCTGGTTATTGTTGTTGTCGATCTATCTGTTGAAGCATCAGATAACTTTTTCATGAAATTTTGATCGAAATCCCTAACTTTGTGTTAGAGGAAAAATATCTTTCAGTTCTTGAGTTTTATATTTTTCTGGGTTGTGGTTGAGTTTGGGGATGAGAGAGCTAGATGTATTGGAACCCATAGATCGATCTGAGTTGTGTTTGTTTTAGGAAGTCCGATTCAGAGATCGAGTGATTTCCGAATCAAGGTGTACGGGAAAGCGAATCCAAGGACGCGGAAGCAGCAGAATCCAGATCGAGGACTGTACGTGTCGAGGTCGATTGAGGACGGTATGTGTCGAAGTCGTTGTCGAGCTCGTTGAAGACAGCCGTGTCGAGATCGAGTAAGAGAAGTCGTTGTCGAGCTCTTTGAAGACAGCTGTGTCGAGGTCGTTGTCGAGCAGCATTAACTTGGAGTTCGGTAAGGGCGCTTCACATTTATACTTGTTATAGTATGCTAGTGTAAGGGCAACTCCTAGAAATCTCTAAGGCTTTATTTTATAAGTCCTTAAGTAAGGGCATTTCATATTCTACGTGGTTATGTTATACTTTGCTGTTTGCTTATATTTTTATGTCGAGCTTATCTTGAATTGTTGAGAAGTTGACCCTTTCCCGTGGTGCCTTCAATCCATGACGGTTACCCAGGCGATGTCGAGGGCGCAGGGAACTCGACAGTAGACGATGCCGAGGAGGAGCTCGACGAGGACCCGAGTGACGACCTCTATCTGTCGTGATTGTTTGTTTATTGGATATTTGTTTTCTGAGGACTGTACTTCGTTTTTCTTTTGTGTTCGAGGTCGTGACCAGTTTAGGCGATGTTGTTTTGTTGCTCTGAGGTAGACTGGTGGTCTTCTTTTCGGAGCAGCCCCTGCGTGGGAGTCTGCCGGAAGTACCCCCAGGGTATGATTACTCTTTTGAAGTCGTCGTACCTTAGGTGTATTTTCTTTACACATTTGCTACTCTGTATTTTGTATACATTATTATTTCGAGTGATATATATATGTGTATGTTATGCATGTATGTTTTATTAGAATTTAAGTCTTGTGTCTTAGTTGCACCATGTTTCGAAAAGCTGTAATTACTCTGATGTGCACGAGTTGGTTTTATAAAAAAAAAACATATCGTATTTTAAAAAAAAAGGCACAAGAGTTTTGTTTTTAAAACACATCTCATATAGGTTTATGTTGAGCTCGGTGTGTTGAGCTCGGTAACTCGAGTTCGGTATATTGAGCTCGGTAGCGGTCCGGAAACGGGTCGTTACAGATAGCTTCTTGTAATACTAAGATATTGTCAGCAGTGCTTCTATTGGGGACAAAGCTATTCTAATATGGAGAAATCACTTGAGGGAGAAAGGATCGAAGTCTTTGACAAATATTTTTGGTCGCCACTTTGTAAACCACATTGCAAAGAGCTATGGGTCTGAATTGAGATACCTGAATTGGATCCTCACATTTAGGGATGAAGGTGAGCAAAGTATCATTAACTTATTTGAGTTGTAGCGGGTTATGGGACACATCAGCGACAGAGTGATGAAGTGAGCTACCGATATTATCCGATCGAGATTTAAAGAAAAGAGGATCCCGAGGGATTTCAAGTTGCCCATGCTAAAGATAACTCTCTTCGATGATATCTCTAGCAATAGAAAACCTATCTAAATTAGAAATCACAAGAAACACATGGTTAGTTAAAAATTTTGAGTCTACAATGAGCGAGGGGATGTACAAGCTCTTGTAAAAATCAATCACATGCTTTGAAGCATGTCTTCCTCATAAACCCATGCGTCATTTGCATTGAGGAGGGCCACACTTTTGTTACGGCACTTATTGATAAGGGTGGAGAGATGGAAAAAAATGGGCGTTCTTATCACCATTTGTTATCCATTTTGATCTAGCTTGTGGGCTCCAATAGGCTTCTTCTTGAAAAGAAACTGTTGTACATTCTTTCCAGAGAGATTCTTTAGTCGTTCAAGGTGATTATTGGGGTATTAATGGTTTAGGGGTAGGTACCTCGTGGTGACCATATCAGAGCTGGCATCAACGATATGCATGATGTTTGGTCACATATTTTCATCACTCATATATTTGAATTATTTTAGCAACGCCATCATAATAGATGGATTGGTTCTCATTATCTAGTGGTCTAGGAACTTCCAGGAATGAAAAATTATTGTTGCTCACCAGCTCTAAGTTCAGGGTGAAGCAAAGGGAGTGATAGGTGAGGCTTGGGATGGAGTAACTACTGCTTGGGTAGGCATCAAATGCATGGATCCATGAGTAATAGATGTAGGAGTCTTCTTTGGTTCAATTACTAAAGTTTATGGCTTAGGCGTCATAAGGGTGCAACCCATAGTTTGCTCTTGCCTGCGTCTCTTAGATTTGTTTAAAGATTTGGGCTCATGACCTGATTTGGTTAGCCTAGACCGACAGAAGTAACCATATTCGCTAAGACGGCATTTGAAAAGTTCATTCCGATTGAATTTGAATTATGATCTGAAGATAACAAGTCAATTTTGTTAGTACTAGGATTAATGGTTACCTACCGATAGGGATCTTCTTGATTTATAGTTTCCTTTTTTTTCCGCGTCGCCACCAACCAATCTCCATGGGTTTCCATTTTGGTAGTGGTTGAAATTAGATTATTGGGAATTGGACTGATAGGATCTCCCGAAATCTTGGCATCTGCTAACTCAGTAGGATTAGCTTGCGTAGGGCTTGCGATTGAGATGAATCCAAGTCTAGGGTTTAGTAGTGTTACGGGCCGGTCCCCGAGCTGGAACGCACCGAGCCGATCCCTATGCCTATCAGGTGACATCGAGCTCGACCCGGTGCCGATCGTGTTCCTACGAGCTCGGGTCACTACCGACCGGGCAGGGCCGAGTAGGCACGAGCACAGGCCTGTGCCCGCCGAGCCACTATGGACCCTAGGACCATTTCCCGTGATGGGCCGCTCCGAGCCCATTATAACACTCGGGACCCGAGCCGCGTGCCCCGGCATGGAACCCCCGTAGAAGGGGCCCACAGGGCAGTACCGTTGCGAAGAAGGCGGGGCACGTTATCAGATCATAATGGGCCGTTACCCTTATTAGGTGCGGGCCGTTACCCCGCATGAAGAAGGGGGGCGCGCAGTTCAGATGGGGAGTAACCAACCGCCTGCCAGGTTTCACTATATAAAGGGGGCTTTGCCCCCCAGGTAAGGGGACTCTCTCTCTACACTCTCTCCAAACCCTAAACTCATCTCTATGATGCGAGCTCTATGCTCATCCTAAAAAGCCCTATCTAACTTAGGCATCGGAGTGCCTTTTGCAGGTACCACACCCGCCGATCTGAAGGAGGAAGGACATCACGCTTGGAGGAGGAGTACTCACCACGGAGCTCATCACCCAACTACCAAGCAGAGGAGCAAAGGTACAACCTTGCACCATTTCGTGCATCAACATTGGCGCCCACCGTGGGGCCCGGTAAAACTAACCCAGGCCTCAAGAATACCCCTAGCAAGATGGTGCGCACCAGGAGCACGGCGAATCACAGATCGCCACCGCTGAGTCATCACTCGGCCAGTCAGGGTGAACGCCCACCACCCGACCCTGTCTTGGAGCTTCTCAGGGCAGAAAACGAAGAGTTAAGGCATAGGATCGCGGAAGCCCGCGATCGTGAGGAAAGACGGGGCCGCGAGACACCCTCGCGGACCAGAAGAGACAACCGGGACTCGTCCAGATCGGACGCATCCTACGCCACGGAGAGCCCAAGGCGAGAGGGCCACACCCGGCACACGCCGCAGCGTGAGAACCGACCCTTCGAAATCGGACTAACCTTGCTCCCTTCGACGAGAGGGTTATGGCCGATCCGGTCCCGAAGCGGTTCCAAATCCCCAACATGGACGCTTACGAGGGTAAGACCGACCCCGAGAAACACATTACCTCCTTCAATACACGGATGCTGCTGATCGACGCATCCGAGGGGCTGAAATGTAGGACCTTTCCCTGCACCCTGAAAGGACCGGCCATGATGTACCGCCCCCTTTTTTGGACTCTGGAAGAGGGAGTACTCAATCCCAAGGAGGAGGAGAGCTCTACCATTCTCAGCATCAACATTGGCGCCCACCGACCTCAACTCAGATAGTCGGATGACCTCAGTTATTTGGAGGAGCTCAAATCAACCACATTGCTGACCTCAACAACTCGGACGACCACATATACGTCCCTCAAAACCAGGTGCTATTTTTCCATGTTTCTTTCAGCACCTCATCCTTAACTATGAACCATCAATGATTCGTGTCACTTTATTCTTTATTACCTGGAGCATTGTATAAGGTCTACTCGCATGGCATTTTATGTTTGCCCAAACTTTCGAGCAAGGTATAATTTGTCATTTAAATGGATGATGTACTTTCACATTGTTGCTGGCTAACCTCAACAGATCAGTATATAGACAACCAACAGGTGGATACCCAGTCCAGTACTCGGGCGACCTACCAGGCCCACCTCAACAATTTCAATATTCAGACGGCTTTAAACTCGGCTACGTCGTTGACCTTGATTATTTGATGACCTCAACCATGCCGCTTGGACAGCCAGATCAACTACTCTCACAGGGAAGTATAAAACTCGACTACGAGCACTTTACTCATAGCATAAAAATTAATGCTAACATTATTACATCAAGTTGTTGCAAATTGTCTATACTTTGACAGGAACAGTGCCCCAAAACCAAAAGTCAAGCCCACCACGGAGCTCGACACCCAGTGTCGGAAGAAGCTCAACCTCAACACGACCCCCGTGGTCCTAAACCCAAGTCAGCATAAAGGCTCGGTGAGCTCGCTCGCAGCTCGACCCCCGTGGTCCTAAACCCAAGTCAGCATAAAGGCTCGGTGAGCTCGCTCGCAGCTCGACCCCCGTGGTCCTAAACCCAAGTCAGCATAAAGGCTCGGTGAGCTCGCTCGCAGCTCGACCCCCGTGGTCCTAAACCCAAGCCAGCACAAAGGCTCGGTGAGCTTGCACGCAGCTCGGAAGGTCTTACTCGACCTAGAATACCCCGAACTCGGAAAGTCTGGCTCGACCTCTACGAGCTCGCATGAAAGCTTGCACTCGGCTAGTACGGTCGTGACAGAGGCAATGCTTCAAATTATTTGAAGCAAGTTTTTTTTCGGGGGAAGCCACCCGAGGACTACCCCCTAGCCGAGTAGGAGTCCTCCAAAAACGGTGACACCCGAGTACGACTACTAGGACTACAGAATAATAATGAAAGCTAACGAAAAGTAAGTACTCGCGCAAAGACAATTTATTATCAACATTCTTCAATACAGAAGCAGTCATACAAAAAAAGCTCCAGGGCGAGCAACTATAAAGTCAAAACAGAAAGAAAAATAAATACAAGTTACGCAAGGGCATCCCCTTGGTCCTCAACAGGGGTCTCAACGACCTCCTCAACCACAAACGCCTCGCCTGCGGCCCCAACAACGAGCTCGGCCTCCACTTCACTTCCCCTCCCCTCTCAAACTCGCCCTCAGGCTCTTTCTCAGGGTCATCATGACCTTCCTCCTCTTCTTCCTCCACGATCTTCCCGTCCCTCACAACCTTAGTAAAGTCAACCTCAGAGAGGTCGACGGTGGGGGCGATGACTTCTGGTGAACAGCGGCGTTGTCAACCCCCTCCTTATACTGGAGAGCGCTATAGGCTCGGCACTCCTCAACCCGGCGGTCTCGGTAGCACTTCTCCTTCTCTTCCGCGGTGACCCTCGGTGACCCACGAGGAGATCTTTCTCAGCCTGAATCTCCCTCTGCCTTTCAAGGAGCGCGGTATTGCTCTTGCTAAAAGCGTCCTTGACATCGGAGAGCCTATCATAGTCCTCCTTCAGCTTCTTCATTTTCTCCTCAAGGTCGGCAAGAGAGTTGACCTTCCTTTGATACCTTCTCTTCGCCAGCTCGGCCTCCGTCGCCCGAGCCCTGATCTGATCAGAAAGAAACTGGGCCATAGCAGAAGTACGAAGCCCGTAGGCGCCTAAGGCTCTACACAGGCCCAGCTCACCCGCCTCGGCCATGCTTTGGTCATCAGCCCGCCGCATGATTTGGTCGATTTGGTCTGAGCGGTCGATCCCCAAGTTCCAGAGGGAGTCGGCGGCACCTTCCCTTTCATCGACAAATTCCCCCAGGTGGCGGAACCACTCGGACCCATCGGGAATGTTTAGCGGTATGCCACCGCGAGGTCCCCTCGGTGCCTTCGCAGGGGGCTGGTCGGATCCAGTGATCGGAGAAGAGTGCGGTCGCTTTTTAGCAGTACTGACGGGCGAAGAGGCAGCGACGCGAGTAGGCACCGGCTCGAGAACTTGTGCGGCTTTCCCCTTCTGAGCCTTCTTCAAGAGCTCGACCATTTCTTTCTTGCTCAATGTCCCTTCAGATGATGAGACCGACCGGCAGAAGGACGACGCCGTGAAGTCTTTGAACCCAGGCAAAGGAGCTTACGGGATACGCCGAAGAGATCGGCCCACTGGACACCGACCCAATGAACAGGACTTAGACCCTTTCCCCTACCAAGCAAAGGGTCTACGGGGCTTGTGTTACGGGCCGGTCCCCGAGCTGGAACGCACCGAGCCGATCCCTATGCCTATCAGGTGACATCGAGCTCGACCCGGTGCTGATCGTGTTCCTACGAGCTCGGGTCACTACCGACCGGGCAGGGCCGAGTAGGCACGAGTACAGGCCTGCGCCCACCGAGCCACTATGGACCCTCGGACTATTTCCCGTGATGGGCCGCTCCGAGCCCATTATAACACTCGGGACCCAAGCCGCGTGCCCCGGTATGGAACCCCCGTAGAAGGGCCTGCGAGCGTCATGCGAAGAAAGGCGGGCACGCGTTATCGCACCATAATGGGCCATTACCCTTATTAGGTGCGGGCCGTTACCCCGCATGAAGAAGGGGGGCGCGCAGTTCAGATGGGGAGTAACCAACCGCCTGCCAGGTTTCACTATATAAAGGGGGCTTTGCCCCCCAGGTAAGGGGACTCTCTCTCTACACTCTCTCCAAACCCTAAACTCATCTCTATGATGCGAGCTCTATGCTCATCCTAAAAAGCCCTATCTAACTTAGGCATCGGAGTGCCTTTTGCAGGTACCACACCCGCCGATCTGAAGGAGGAAGGACGTCACGCCCGGAGGAGGAGTACTCACCACGGAGCTCATCACCCAACTACCAAGCAGAGGAGCAAAGGTACGACCTTGCACCATTTCGTGCATCAACAAGTAGCATCGTCATCTAAACTGGATTGGTGGCACAATTACGACATGGTGTGGCCATAGCAACCGCAAGACACATATATGAGATGGAGACCTTCATAGGCTACTTTGTACTAATGCCCCTTTGGCCAAACTTTCCCAACTACGAGTTGTCTGAGGTTAATTTCTACGTAAACTCGTGCAAATCTACCATGCTCTACGTTCAAAGTGTTTTGATCAACCATGATAGGACGCCCAATGGATGAAGCACCATAGCCATAAGAAAGCTCTTATCGTAATACATGAGACTGAGACTTGGGAAACTAATCCAGACGATAGGGCGATTGATTTTGGCACAGGGATATGAATTTTGGATTCCATGCAGTCACGACAATGTATTGATCAAAGATCATTCAAGGTCCCCCTTTGATGATTTTTTCTTTACGTTCCCGGAGATCTAGTATATAGAATCTATTATCAATATCTAATATATCGAAGCCTCCAGCGAGTTTCCAAAACTCTAATGAGTTTGTCTTTCATTGTATTGTAGCCCACGTTCTTTCCCAACAGTTTTTTGACCCGTTCATCCTGCCAAGGATTGCATAAATCGTTGAAGACGTTTTCATCAAGATGAACCTGGGAAGAAGTCTATTTTCTCCCTCATAATTGATACGAACAAGTTTTTGAGTAAGGAAATCAGTGGTTTATCGGACCGGAGGTGGAGGCTTGGAGCACAGAACCTTATCTCGAAAAGAAACATGCATGAATGGCAATCCTTGCCATGATCAGGTGGTTTTATTGGTGGTGAATTTTGAGATTTGGGAGCGTGTGCAGAGAAAAGAATACCCTTCATTTAGATGTAATATTATAGTATTCTTGCATTTCTTCTACTGCTACCATATTTTAGTTTGACTTCACATTTATCTTTTTATTTCAAAAGTTTTCATTTGAATAATTATTTTTCACAAATATAATAACCGCAAAAATTCTGATTGTTATATGAGGTTAATAAAAATGTCAGTGAAATAATGATAAAATTATAAATATCCAGCATACTGTTATCAAAAAACAAAATCCAGCATATTGCACGATATTTTTAAATTTAAAATATTTAAATTAAAAGAAAAATTAAATAAAAGAAAGGTGGACTAGTCTGGTGTGTTTTTAAAAATAATATAAAGATTAGAAGTTTGAATTAAAAGTTCTATAAAAAAAATAAGTTTGAATTAAAATGTTAAGAATTACAATAAATATGATAATATCATTTGACCATTAGCTGCTATAATTATTAAATGAGGATTATACACACACGAGACAAATCTCCCTATTAGAATGATATTTTTTAATATAAGAATTAAGAGTTTGAATTAAGAATTAAAGATTAAAATTAAAAAAAAAGAGGCCATGTGTCAAAGTATTAAGAAACCCGAAAATGTGTGTGCGATATGGAGGGAATTGTCTTCTCTGCCTCAAGACAACCATCACAACCAAAGATACCTATGAAACCGCTGGACGACGGGGGCGGTGATGGCACAACCTCAATGAAGTCATGTTCTTTTAGGGACAAACTTATGGGCAATAAGCTGGCTGCCGCACCTAAGGAGAGATCAGACCTTATGGCAAAGGGTCTTGTGACAATCAAGCATGCTGGGGGGATAGACTACTTCCAATAATAAGTATTGATGAAGATATGTTTCAAGAACTTTGTGCACCATGGAAGGAAGCGTTAGTGATCAAGCTGCTTGGGAAGGGAGTTGGCTACAAAACCATGTCTCAAAAACTCTCATCTATTTGGAAGTTAACAGGAGGGTTTGATCTGATGGATGTGGATAATAGGTTCTATATGGTGAAGTTTGACTTAGAAGAAGACAGAAATAAAGTTGTTTATGGGGACCATGGATAATCTTTGACCATTACCTAGCAGTCTACACGTGGACTCCAGAATTTGTTTCCTCGTCGGCAAAAATTGACAAGACTCTGGTGTGGGTCAGGTTTCCTAGAATGAATCTCGTGTACTATGATGAGAGCCTCCTTCTTGCAATGGCGTCAGCCATTGGAACACCTATTAAAGTAGACACCCACACTCTGAATGTTAAAAGGGGTAGATTTGCTCGTGTTTGTGTGGAAATTGATCTAGATAAACCGGTGGTGGGTAAGATTTGCGTACGCGACATCTAGTACAAGGTTGCTTACGAAGGTCTCCACATCATTTGCAACAAGTGTGGTTGCTAAGGCAACGTGACTAGAAATTGTTCATCATCGGAGATGGAAGAGATAACCACCACAGCGGGCGGAGATGTGCAACGTACAATGACCGATAATGGAAAGACAATTAATGTTGTAGCAAATCCCAGGGATCATGGAGCACATCAGGTGTCATTAAAGAGCCTTTAATTGTATCCCAATCTATGGGTAAGCATGGGGAGTGGCTAATGGTTCCTACTAGGAGCAAATTGAGGAGTGGTGGGACCATGCAAATTAAAAAGATTATCATTGGAAGTAAAAATGATATGGTAGCTAATAAATTCTCCAACCTGGCACTCAGTGATAACGCAGTGTCACAGATGAAGAATAAGTCCACACGTGCTCCACACCAACGCTCGGAGATCGCTGTCCAGGAATTTTATCCAATTATTGATTTAAATCCAAAACCTCCAAAGAAATGGTCAAAAAACAACCAAGAGTTGTTGAACGGTCAAAAGAGTCAAATCCTCATGCATCAAATCCGAAGAACATTAAAGTAGCAGTGCCAACTGCCTCTGATGTTGGAAAAAGAAAAGCCATTCAAAACCACGCAGGTCCGAGGAATCAGGACGAGATGAAAGGAGCAAAAGCTGACAATGTTGGGACCACTGTAGTCGATGGGACAAAAATATTCAATGCAGGTAATGGTGTAAAATCCATCTCTCGCTTTGTACACTTGGAAGGCAATAGATATTCTTTGTTCTATGATGAGGAGGAACAAATGCGCTTGCTTGGTCAACCTCCTGATGATAGTGGGCTTGGAGGGCCAGGTGAATCCATTATCAATACCCTTGCGAACCATCAAACCGAGATGACTGGAGTTCATCATGCAATCTCTCACATGGGTGGTACTGGGCCCTTGCATATGGAAGGCTCGACCACCTTGGCCCATGACGATGCAATGGCCACAGAAGAAACGTCGCGACTTCTTTATTGGCTCCCTATATCCTTTGGTTTTTAATGACTGGGTTTACTGATTTAAGTATTCTTAGTTGGAATATTAGGGGTGCCATTAAAAGAGAAGGTAAGCGACATACTCGTCGTCTCATTT